>OY728153.1:568940775-571440775 GCA_963277665.1 Viscum album
TAGAGGTCGTGTAATGCATCTACATCCTGGAGACAATGTGGATTCACAAGGTGACATGGATGAATGTCTCAGATCATGAAGTTCACATTACATCCCGATTGTGGCAGGTATTGCAAGAGGAATTCGAGGTGCAACTACACTTGAGCATGGATTTTCATCCCCCAACGGATGGTTAGATTGAGAGGACCATACAAATCTTAGAGTACATGATTTTTTCTTGCGTCCTTGAATTTGGTAATATTTGGGAGGACCATCTACCACTGGTGGAGTTTTCATAAAACAAAACTATCACTAAACCATTGGCATGGCATTGTTTGAGACCTTGTACATGTGGCCTTATAGATCACCCATATGTTGGATAGGCCTAGTTGTGTCTACACTCATGGGTCCAGAGTTGGTATGATCTAACACAATGAAGGTGATGATCATCAAGGATAAGATGAGTAATTCACAGATCATGCATAAGTTTTATGCGAACAAGAGAGAGAGACCCTTGGAGTTTGAGGAGGGATAAAATGTGTTCCTTTGTGTCTCACCCCAATGAGGATTGAAATGATTTTTCCAGGGTATCAAGCAATCTCCAAGGTTCATCGAGCCTCTCAAGATCCTATGTAGAGTTGGAAAGGTGGTGTACCATCTATCTCTTCCCCTACAGATGCAACAGGTGCATGATGTTTTCCATGTGTCATAGCTGAGGAGGTACGTGCATGATCCAGCGCAAGTCATCGACTAGGGAGAGTATGACATTGAATATTGGGTGATGATTGCAGAGTTCCCTGTGGAGATAGTGGATCAATAGAAGCATGTCCTACGCGGGCGGTTGATTCCTCTAGTGTGCATCCAATGGAAGTACAGGAATTCCAGGAGAGCACATGAGAGTGGGAGGCTCATATTCATGCATAGTACCCCCATCGTTTTGTTTAGTTTTTATTTTGGATTTCGATGAAATAAATCCCTATGGAGGGGATTATTTAATGTCTCAAAATTTTTGTGTAATTTTTAATATTTTATATAGAGTTATTTCAACACCACAATATTCGACAACACATGATTTCAAGGAGTGATGAGCCCAGAACAGAATTTCATACTATTTTAAGGTATATTCAGTAAAAATTTGGGCAAGATTTTCTATGTTTTGAACCATTTCATTGATTGAAAATATACGGGAACCATTTAATTTAGAACACTAATATTCTCCTTGAAGTTACTTAACTTCGGCCAACAAGGGCCTAGTAGAAATGATATTTTTCATACATTTTGAGAAAAATAATAAAATAATATAAAATAATTATTTCATTTTCATTATCACTTTTTAGTGGAGGATGTCAATGTTATGGGGAAGTGATAGGGAGGAGAAAATGTGCCTCAATGAGGCTCATTAATGGATCATTAAACTTGCAGCATATCGGTGCTTTAATGATGCATTACACCGATGTTGTTTCTGAAATAAAACAGTGTAACGAGGAGACGTCGCATCATAATGGGAATGTTGTGACCTACTCCTATTTTATAAGTAAACATGCAAGGGAAATATGGATTAAAAATTTAGAGGATTCTCTAGAGAACCTTTGACAGAATTCCACCCCAGTGAAGAATGATGAATGTTGTCAGAACATCATCATCTTCGTCGCCTTTCAAATATTGTTGTCGGGATGCGATGTCAGCTTCCTAAATCCCTCAAGGAAGAATGTTGCGGCATCAGACATCATAATAGGTAGGGGTTATTTGATTTTAAAATTTTCCCTTTCTTATTTCAAAATGAAGAACATAGATTAACCCATGAATAGGTTAATCCGCGAACCGTGCGTTCTTGCAGGAGGGTGACTTCATTGGGGTTTCTTTATCTGGGATTAAATTATCATTGTAGTTTTAATTTAAATCACTAGAACTCCCTTGTTTTGAGAAATTCTAACGTGGAGGGCATGGTCCGACATGAACAATGTCTGATCCCCTATGTCATGGGTGTTCTTCATGGACAAACTTTTGATTCAATGATATGAATTATTTTAGACATTCGTGGTGGAGAGGAAGTACCCTAGAGAACGCAGGCACAAGCTAAATGAAGAATGGACCAGTAGTGTGGACCCGGTGGTCCAAGAAAGAATCCTTCCGCAACTGACGATGTTGGCCCATGGCAGAGGCCGCAGGTGGGAGGTTGAGAGCCACAACGGCGTGCCAGAGGATGGTCTGTAGCCCACCGGGCATATGCACAGTGGAAGGAGCCGCTGGTTAGACCAGTGGCTGGAGGCGGCGGACGCGGTCGCTTGACCACTTCAGAGGGACGTGGATGTGGAAATGAGACACATCCTACGCGATGGGATGTAGTCACTTGACCTCATAAGCGGAGACCCCCCACAACAACCCATGTGGTGGTGGTAGCGGATGGACGCGACATTCGTCCACGTCTAGTGATGCGAACTGATGCACCTCTTGTGCACCGGGCGGGGTGTGAACTGCCCAGTCGGTCGGACCCACTCCATGGGCCTAACCTGTGTCTCACTAGGCTGGTCCTTCACTGGCACCATGTGTCCGGCCCACTGGGCGGTTTGTGCCCTGCCCGGTATGCAGGAGGAGGACCGATAAGCCTCACTGGACGCAGTTGAACACCCTGTCCCTCCGACGCCACCTCCTCATAGGTCGCCATGGGGTACCTCCTCTACCACGGTCGTGTGACCATGGAACATTGCACGGGATGCAGTACGGTGCCATGTCTGTATCCCTCTTACATGGTTAAGTGACTACATCCGCTGTCTTCAGTTGTCGGTCCATCCGGCCACTCCTTCCCATGCACTGCCACTCGGTGAGCCGCGACCGTTCTTATGGTGTGCCATCGTGGGGCACCATCTCCCACCCACAGCCACCACTACGGGCCTCTACCAATAGTCACCGATGAAAACACTGATGCTAAGGCATTGAAATATTCATCCATTTACCATTGGGTACGCACAGGTGTTCTGTTCTTCGTGCCGCTTGCGCCTGAATTCTATGGGGAACGTCATCTCCACCGCGAAGGTCTCAACATTATATCGTCGTCGATTCAAGAGTTTGGCCATAAAGAACACCCATGGATGAGTGTATTGGGATTTTTTTAATATTTTCCTACAACCTCTATGTTAGATATTTTCAAATAAAGGGAGGTCTAGGGATTTTAATATGAACAACAAAGGTAATTCAATCCTGGATAATGAAACCCTAAAGAAGTCACCCTCCTGCAAGAAAGCACAGTCAGCAGATAAACCTATTCATGTGTTAATCCACATTCATTGTATTGAAATAAGAATAGGGAAACATTAGAATAAAATAACCCCTACCTTTTATGATGTCCAATTCCTTGATGTTTGACCTAGACGGATTTAAGATGTGGACATTGCTTCCCAGTTCTGATATTTGAAAGGCGTTGAAGAGAATGATGTTCTGCTGTCATTCATCGTTCTTCAATGGGGTGTAAGTCCATCAGAGGTTTCCCCAAGAATCCTCAAAATTTTTAATCTATATTTATTTATCACGTCGTACTATAAATAGGAGTACGTCAAAGTGTTCCCATTATGGTGTGACATCATGTCGTTACACTATTTTATTTCAGAAAAAACGTCATTGTTACGTGTCATTAAAGGGTCTCTACACTCTAAGTTTAATGAGCCATTAACTAGACTCATTGATATGCATTATAACCACCCTATCACTGCACTATAGCGTCTCCTTCCTCCACTCAAAAGTGAGAATGAAAAGAATATAATTAATTTAAATTATATAATTATTTTCTCAAAAATTATCAAAAATAACTTTCATGATCGAACATTTCCGTCTGAAGTTATGTAATTTCAAAGAAAATCCCAGTATTCTGGATTCAATGGTGCCGTCAGATTTTGGATCTCAGCCATGGTTAAACATATTGAAAATCCCTTTTCCACATTTATTGAACATACCTTAAAATATGTTCAAAAATCCATTCTGGGCTCTCCAGACCTCATAATCATGTGTCGTCCAATTTCACGATTTCAAAATATTTCCATAACAATAAAAAAATTACTTGTAAATTCCAAGGCATTACTTCTTTTTTATATCATACAAACCATGAATCATACCTGACTCTCACTTACTAAAAAACACCTTGAAAATTCAGCTTTCACATGCACACCTCTTTCCCCAAAAATAAGTCATACAAATAAAAAATGGTCAATCCCATGATCACAATGTACCTCTGACCATTTTCATCTCCCCAAGATTATCTAAGGCTATCAAATAAACTACATGCACCTTTCCTAAATCCAAACTACCTGATGATTTACCTCCATATGGAGTCACACCATCTAATTTCCATTGATCTCACTGCTAGTTATCTCTCTCCCTAACGATACCTAAATGAAAAATATTATCTTGGATACCTTCTCCTGATACCACTCCTACTCCTACATCTTATTCCTATGTTCTAATTGGTCCCTAACTCTCATCTAAATATGAAGTCTTTCGGAAAAACCTATCTAGATATCTCATCTTCCCACACGCCCGACACAATTTTAAGGGCCACTCACATAGATTCTAAACATGAAATAGCTTCCCACACTAGAATAAGACCTTTAATGACCCACTTATTTGTGTCATTCTTGAATCTCTGGCATTAACTCCTTATTGAGAATACTCATTATCTCACTTATGGCTACCCAAATAACAACTTCTAGTCTCACCTGTATAATAGTATGTATTAAATATGTCTATTCCATCAGGGTCCCTTCTGCAATGATTGCCTGGATTATTTTTCAGAGAAAGATTTGAACCTTAATATATTAACCATAACATAAATACAATGTTTTAATCCATCTATTAACCACCTAAACCTAGTTATATCATCCCATTCAATAGAGGGTGATAAACAAATAAATTTTCATGAATCCTTCAACATAATACATGAAACATGTATCTACCAGCTATATGTTCATGAACTCATGGGTCTGACCTTTCCTCGATATCTATGGGAAGAAATTATTGATGAACCTAGCCTCAAAATCATTCCATTATTTTCCATCATTCCTATAAGATTATACACACATATCCCACCAATGTTTTTTTGGTCTCCTAAGCATATATGTAGCCATCTTCACCCTCCAACCTGGGGGACTCTCAAGTTGAAAACATATCACTTTAACAGAATCCGTCTAGAGATATTTTTCTTGTGTCCCACCTTCAATGTAATACAATAGTTGGTGTTTCACCTAAAGATCATCAGAATGATATAACATAGAAGGCTCAATATCTTGATTTCCCCAGTCAATAATCTATATGAATCATCCCAATCTCACCATAGGAATATCATCTAGAAATGTCCCAAAATATACCATCTATTGGGGATTTTAACTCCTACCTCAAAGTCCCTACCCACATATCATGATCATCACAAACCTTAGGGGCCACATGTTGACCCTCAAGGGCATCATCCCATGCATTCCTTAAAAACACACAAACCCTTCCCTCCTTGATGCTCCACCAGAACCAATCTAGTTGGAATCACACTAAACACTAGAATTCATGGTAAATACCAAATATAATAGTCACAAACACACACACACACACACACACACACACATATATATATATCTTATAAATTGGTGAATATATAATAGGAATCACATAACACCACACTTACACATCAATACTATACCCATATCGCATGTTATCTAGCCTTATGACCCCTTTTCAACCCATATCAGAGTCCAAAATCGCATATCAAGCATACAAAAAACATATAATAGTATAAATAAGTTTAATGACACCAATAATCTTTGTCATAAAACAATTTTTTTCTTTTGATTGGTATTTAAAATACATCACCCTTTTTTCATTTATCCCATCCTACCCATACCAGAGTTTGGATCACATATAAATCACACACACATAGGATCACATAATAACAACACATGGAACCACATACATGGGATGAATGAGTAGAATTATGCTAAGAGACTATGTAGGAAAACATTGTTTAACTGATTTTTTACACTTGAAGCTGCCCAACCCCTTTCCATGTATTCCATATTATAAGGAATAATGAAAATTAAATACATATATCATGTGTTCATAGGTTCATGCCATGATATATGAATTAAAATCCCCCTTTGAATACTCTACTAAGAGTGATAACCTCATAATCCAATAACTTCACACAAATATTTGTGCTAGTCATGGTGGAAATTTGATCAATGGTAAAAGCACATTGAAATAACATCAATTTGCCAACCCTGGTGACTTAGGTTGTCCCAAATTCATAATGTTTTAGGAACCCATTCACGATCTATTTACAATATTCATATAATATCCTAATCTTCTATCTACCATATCCCAAATAATAAGAGAAGATGAAACTTCTTAGATACCATTTATACTGTCGTAATATGAGAGACACAATCTCTGTTATTTGGGTCGGAGGACCGCTGGGCCTTAGGAATGCCTTTCAATCCACTAAAACATTCGGACTAACAGTCAGGGTGTGATACATGATATTTGGGATACTATACCATCTATTTATGAAAATAATAAAGTGTGATACCTATATAATAATGTGTAAAAATTGACCTTAACCAGATTTAGAATAAAAAAAATCAATGGAAGAATATATAAAAAATAGTAATATAAATCTAAAAATAATTATGCCATTTTTAGATTAGTATACACTATATGAAACTTACACATGATTATACATGTAGGATTTACCATGTAAAATCATATAGCAGTATACATAAAATCACAAAAGGAAGTCAATCACAAGATAGAGAAACCACCTATTCTACTTCCATTCAACGTAGGAAAAAGTGGTTTATCATTTATCACTACGTTCCAGACCATGATTCTAATCCCTTACTCGATCTCAAATCTATAAAGTCGGCACATTCCTTGAGGGAACCATGTATGGTGTGAGTATGACCTCAGTAGTCCACCAACAACAATTTTCTATCTAAATCCATATTTATAGTAGTTTATATAAAATATGAATAAAATAATTTTTACATTGAAGTAAAATATATAACCCATTTCCTTTATTCTCAACATCCAAAAGGAATCATTTACTTGTCTTAGATAATTCTATAACTAAACGATGTATCCATGGTCTATCTTATCTAGAAAACCCTTTGTCTCCAACCATAAATATGTCATTGAAAACCCATTCTATCTGATACCACATGTATCCTATATTTAGTAAACCCTAAAACCCCATTTGTATGCCCAAAAAATATGTCCCAAGTCCCTCAGACATCCACTTGAACAATCAAAATAAGTTCAGTAGTGCGACATCTCAAGGAACGACATTGTCTTTTCTCCCATTAACTCATTACGTCATCCGAAACATATATAGTGAGCCTTTACCCCCATAAAATTCTCTCACATACCATAAGTTATGGATTTCTTTGATGACTGATCACATCATGACTCGCTATTTTATTTCACCCTTACACCACTGTACTAAACCGATTTTGATTACAAATTCAAAATATTATAAAACTTTTCAATTCATGTATTATTCAATAATATAATTTTTATCACTGTTATTAAGGTCTAATTTTCCTATTTTTGTATTTTTATTGTAGGTGCAGGTGATTTGGAGCCCCCAATGTTGATCCAAAATGGAAAATAGTCCAAACTGCATGGAATCCCAAGGATAGACCTACATTGTTTTATATATTTATAGAAATACGTTCCTCCAAATGGGATGAAAATTTTTGGGACGATCCAAAATGCCTTGGGATACAACTATACTCAAGAAACAAAACCCCAATTTGTCTATTATGGTTCCCATCCGGTCTAATATCTATAGGGGACAAGATCTACATGTATTAAAAAATTTGGTTCGGTATTGGGACAAGATATCCCAATACATATGTCTAATGGCCAAAAAATTTTACATGTAGATAGTCACGAGGCATTCCAACAACTCTCATCATTTTTATATGTCATTATTTGGCCGTTTATGAGTCTAAAACTGCGATACAAATCGTATTACCCAAACTGGGTGCTCATAACCACTTCCCATTTTGAACATAAAGGGGAACCATGTCCTCCTCATTTGAATGATTGAACAAGGGATTTATTTGATGAAAATTTATAGTCCCATAGGAGTCCTCTCATAAACATGGAGGTTCTGGATCTCTCTATCCTCACATGGAGACCTGAAATGAAGAAGGAGATCCACCTGATCTTCCACCTCCATCCCGATGTCGGTTTAAATAGTGGGTGATCATTGCGAGGGAGCTACACAATTGAATAGAGAGTTATATAAAATAATTATCTATTGGTTTTTAATATATTGTTGTTTTTAATTGTTCTTTTATATGTATCCTAACATGTTTTTATACATTTTATTGAAAAAAAATATTTCATAACCAATCGGTGTGCAATTTTAAGTGTGTGACTTGTGTTATAATTGGACAACATAAGAATACAATTCCTTCCCAAAAATTTGATATTTCAGTGTTACATTAAAAAACGTAAATCATTATAAGGTTATATAACTTGAAGACATAATTTTCAGGTCACTAGGGTCTGTAACTTGACTACATGATTGTTTGGTAGAGGTTTTTTCTATTTGCATCATTTTAAGAGGCTTGTTGATTCCCAATATCTTGGATAACCCTAAACCAAAGGATTACACTAAAACCTAACAATAAATTAAGAACAAGGAACTTTTAATGTGGTGTATTAAATTTTAAATTATCACATAATTATCATATATTTCTCAAAATCCACTTCTTTTTCTACTATTAAACTATTTAAATTAATTCATTTTGTTTTTAAAACTATTTTCAAACCCACCCCCTATTTTATTAATTTTTTTAAATAATATAAACTATAAAAAAGAAAATCATATTGAGAGATTACATAGGGTCTTCCCTAAACTATAAAATCATCATTAAATCATAATCAATTTGACATGTCATAACAATGTGATCAATTGTTTTGGTTGTTACTAGGGAGCACTTTGGTTTTTAGTGCATGTTTTTGATACTAATTTCTAATATTTTTTTTAATATTTATTTGTTTTCTTTTGTTATGATTTATTTCGTTTTTAGGTTCTATGCATGACGTGTTCTACTCCAATATATTTACCACCATTTTCACTCGAACTAGAGAGGATCCTACTTCAGTGAAACAAAGACACATAGGAAAACCCTTTGAAGGACACATCACTTTTTAAAACTATTCTTGATCCTTATTCTTCTTATGGAAACCACATTAAAGCATAACATAACTTGTATAATGTGGCTTAAAAAATAGAAAAATAAAAAAAATAACCTATATAAATGTTAATACCCATCCCATGTATATTAAAATGCAAGGAGAAACACAAAAAATTGAACTAAAATCTGGTTTAATTCACTTATTACCAAGATTCCATCGATTGGCTGGGGAAGACCCATATAAGAATTTTATATAATTTCATACTGTGTGATCAAAATTAAATCCTTATAATGTAGGTGAAGAATAATTAAAGCTTATGTAACACCCTTTTACATTAGAATACAATATAAAATATTGGATTGACTATGTTAATTCCCCAATTAGTGGTTGTGAGAACATGAAATTTCTTTTTCTTGAAAAACTTTTCCCAGCCACTCGAACTGCAACAATAAGAAAAGAAATTGTTGGGATATGACAATATCTTGGGGATTGACTTTATTCATATTGAGAGATATTTAAAATTCATTGTTCATGTTTCCCACACCACTAAATATGTGATCATATTTTAATTCAATACTTTTATGAAGGTTTAATTCCAATTGATTTAAATATGGTTAATGCTATTGAAGGTCATGCACTAGTGGATAAGATCCCAATTGCAGTAGGGACCCTCATTTAGAACATGGAATGGAACACACAACAATTCGGCTCATGGTATAGTTTACCCATTTAAGGTAACCATGATGTGTAATGTATTGAATTCGAGAAGAAGGTTGACATGATGTTTAAAGAGGCATGTACCATTCTTAGAAAACATTCTCTTTATCAAGGGAAAACCCAATTTCCTCCTCCCATGCATTGTGGTATCTATTCTTTCGACACCCATTATTCTAACCAATGCCCTCAATTAAGAGAAACTTTTATACGATTTAAGGCCATCAATATAGGATTCCCCTATAACCAATCCATTAGGAAATAACTATACTACCCATCCATCCTTGGGTGGAAATAAAACCCAACCTATATTTAAGGGGATATTCAAACCAACCTCATCTACCATGGAACCAACCAAGGGAGTGTATTCATCTACCACAACCAACCCAAAATCCTATACCACCCCAAATGTCTTACCAATAACCACCACCAATACCCAATTCTAGCCTAGAAAACATAATGAAACAAATGTCTACAAATAATCTCCAATTCCAAGCAACCACCCAACTAGCCATACAAGACCTAAAACCCTAATTAGACCAACTATCCAACCTGGGGGAAATTAAAATTCTTGGGTCCAGTAAACTACATTGGAATCATATATTAAACCATAGAGATAAGGGAAATGTCAGTTTCATCACCTTTAGGGGTGGAAGAAAACTTGAAATCCAAATTACCCATGTATTAGAGTCATCCCCTCATAACTAAAATACCATCCAAACCATTATAAATGTTTCAAATAATGTAGAACCTTTTACTAAGAGATTACCTTCCAAAGGAAAGAGTGGGTATACTAATAGGTCACCTATCCAAACCATTCCTCTTCCATTTCCCCAAGGGTCCATCCAACCTCGAAAACCAAAAAAATTATTTTGATAAGGAAATATTTGGAAAATTAATAAAAGTGTAGGTTTACATTCCCTTGATTGATCTCATGAAAAAAAATTCCATGTTATGATAAGTATCTAAGGGATATGTGTACACACTGAAAGAGAATTAATGGAGATGAAAATGTGACCTTGAATTGAAATGTCTCAGCATTGATAGATCCATCACTTCCCACCAAATGCAATTATCCTGGGATATTCTCGATTCTTTGCACCATAGGATAGTATTCCTTTTTTCAATGATATGATTGATTTGGTTGCTTCTATAAATGTGATTCCTCACTCTATTTACTTTTTATTTAAGGAAAAAGAACTACATCCCAAAGGAATTATTGTTCAACTCACAAATCAGAGTACAACACACCCCATTGGTATGTTAGGGGATGTCCTTGTGAGGGTGAAAATTTTAATTTCTCATGATTATTTTTATGTGTTAAAAATGGAATATGATAGGGTGAACAACCATTATTAAATTATATTGGGGAGGCCTTTAATGAACACTAACAAAACCATAATTACTTTCCACAAAAGTACATTATCTATGGATTCAAGTGGGGAAATTTTCCATTTCAACATCCTTGATTCCCTGAATCACCCTCAGAAGAACATTCCCAACTTTTAGTTAATTATATTGATGTACTCAATTCCCTTTAAAACACTTATTTTCATTCCCCTAATATTCTTTTTGAGTTTTCATCCTTGATTGAAGTTATAGGAATTTATCATGCTTAGAATGGTGTATCATTATTGAAAACTGAATTCATGTGTGTTAATTGATAATTTATTGGATAATGAGTATACCATGATCATCAATGATACTCCTAAGCTTTTAAAATATCATTCTTCATCCGAGGATGATAAAATTTTTGAAGTTAGAAGAGATCATTGAACGTTGATTTATCACAATCACTCCCATAAATCCAATATCCACCTAAATTGGAACAGAAAAAACTACCTAATGATTTAAAATATTGATATATTAACAATTCAAACAAGCCACCTATCGTCATTTCTAGTTCAATCCCTCAAAATGATGAATTTAAACTACTTTAACTATTAAGGTAGAATATACATGATTTTGGATTGACACCTAATGACATTCCTGGTATTAGACCATGAATTTTCACACATCATATATTGTTAAATGATGAGGCTACACTAGTGAGGTAGGCACAACATCAACTAAACCAAAACATCCTAGATGATTTAAAAATGGAGGTAACAAATTTTTTGGTTGCTAGAATCATTTACAAAATCATTAAAAATGGATTGGTCTGTACAGTTAATGTAGTTCTAAAAAAATTGGCCTTATGGTAATTAAGAATGAAAAAAATTAATTTCTTCCAACTCATGTGCCGAATAGTTTGTGTATCTGTATATACTATTTCTAACTAATCCAACACACTAGGAAGAACCATTTCCTATTGACATTCATCGACCGGATTCTATAGAGGCTAGTGGTATGTTCCCCCTATGGTTTCCTTAATGGGAATTATGGATACATATAGATCTATATTTCCACCTAGGATCATTAAAATAGAACCTTTACTTTCCCCTTTAGCACAATTACATATTGGAGGATGCCATTTGGAATATTCAATGATCTAGGTACTTTCAAGCGATGCATGGCTAGTATTTTTTGTGGATTAATTGGATAATTGCAAGGAAGTATCCATGGATGATTTCACTATGTATGAATCCTCTTTTGATGAATGTTTTAGTGTCTTGGTTTTGTACAATGTCATCATATTGAAAATAAACTCATATTAAATTATGATAAATTCCATTTCATTGTGCAAAAAGGTATAGTAATGGTACATGTCATTTTTGGGGATGGTATCCAAGAAGATAAATCAAACATGAATGTCATTTATTCCCTAAAATTCCTAAAAAATGTGTAGATTGTGCATTAATTTCTATGAAATGATAGATTTTACCATCGTTTCATTCATGACATTAGTAAGATTTCACTCCCCCTCTCCCACTTTCTCCAAAAATAAAATGAATTTTTTTGATAATGAATGTGAGGAATCTTTTAACAAATTTAAATTAATCACCCATCACTCCGGGTAATCAAAACACCTCAGTGGGATTTATCATTTAAACTCATGTGTGATACCACTAACTATGTGGTTGGGGTAGTCTTATCACAAAGGTTTGACAAAGTATCACATGTCATAGTGTATGCCTCACAGACATTAGAACCTGCCCAAAAAAACTATACCACAATTGAGAAAAAATTACTTTCCATTGTGTTTCCCTTATATAAAATTATTCCATACCTTATATGGTCCAAATTCACTGTGATCTCATATCATGTAGCCCTCCGGTATCTCATTATAAAACCTGAATCTAAACCATGTCTCATTTTTGGTATACTCATACTTTATGAATTATATTTTGAAATTATGGACAAAAAAGGAACATAAAATGTGGTTATTGACCATATAAGTAGGATCCTACCATCCTTGAACATTGAATCATCACCCTATATTCCAATAAATGACATGTTTCATGATGAAAAATTATACCGAGTTCTATATTCTATTCCTTGGTATGATTAAATTGTAACTTATTTGATATCATCTTGCATTCCTCCTGGTTTCCATAAAAACCAATCAAGATGTCTAAAACATGAGTCTCTTTGGTACATTTGGGATAACCCTACCATTGGTTCACATATAGTGAACAAGTCATTAGGTTTTGTTTTCTCTACAGGGAGTCTCATTTTTCCCTTATATTTTTCTATACTCATTCTTGTGGGGGCCACTTTGGTCCCCATAGGACTGCTCACAAGGTCCTCAATTCTGGTCTCTTTTGGACAACATTATATTGGGATGCCTATGATTTTTTAAATCTTTTCCTCACTATCAGAGAAAATGAAATGTCTCTAAAACAAATTAAATTCCACAAACCCATTATCTTTCATTATTGTGTTGATGTTTGAGGAATTTTATTTATGAGACCATTCCCCAATTCATATGGGATCTTGTACATCATTCAGGCAGTTGAATATGTGTCGAAATTGGTAGAGGCATGAGAAAAAAAAGATAGATGATTCCATGATAGTTGTGGAATTTTTTGGGAAACCAAAATTGATGAATGATTGGATTACCTAATATCATCATCAGTGACTAGGGATATCATTTATACAACCAAACAATGAAATCACTTCTGCATCGGTATGAGGTCGGGAATTGAGTGTATATCACTTATCGCCTATATACCAATGGTCAAGACAGGGTGTCAAATAAAGAGTCAAAACAAATAAAAAAATGGTTTAAAAAATAGAAAAGATTGGAGGCTTAGAATTTATGATTCATTGTGGGCTTACCGCATTTATTTTAAAACTCCAATTAGAATGTAACCTTATCAAGTTGTTTTTGGAAAGAGTTCTGACCTCCTTGTTGACATAAATCACCTGGACTATTGGGCTGTTAAAAAATCCAATTCTAGTATTTATTGTGCAGGTTCTAAAAGGAAGATACAGATTTATAATCTTGAGTAATGATAGGAGATTCACATGATAACTCCAAAATCTATAAAGAGAGAACCAAGACCGCCCATGACTGTCTTATCCTTTATCATCAATCCCACATTGGGAAGAAGGTCCTAGTTTACAATGTATGTAGAGACTCAAAGCTTGACGTACATGGACATTACATTACTTTTGTGGAATAATTAGTACATAACAAAAACACACACACAAGGACCGTAATAGTTTAGTGTCTTTGGAAACTCGGAATATAATCTTCTAATCATGGTGAAGGATCTTCAACATCTCTGTAGAGACCCGAAGCTTGACGTACATGAACATTGCAATACTTTTGCAGAATACTTAGTACATAACAAAAACACACACACAAGGATCGTAATAGTTTAGTGTCTTTGGAAACTCAAAACGTAATCTTCTAATCATGGTGAAAGATCTTCAACATCTCCCATAACGATCTTCCCTTTTTTTTACCTAAAACCATTCTTTATATCCTCTTTTTGACGCGCCTTCACTTAACCTCCACTTAAGGAACTAAGGATGGTCTTTGAAGAAGGCCAGAACCTCTAGGATGATACTAGGGAAGTGGAGAAGTGATTTTGGCAGGGTTTGGCCGAGCTTGAATGCTCAAATTCGTGTGAGGAGGAGAGGGAGGAGGTGCCCTTTTATAAGGGAGGATAGGGGCACCTTAGGAAAATCTCAAAATATTATTTAATATTAAGGTCAAATTTCATTTTATAATGGTTCCAAAGGGAATTATTTCGAAGATAAAGTGGGGATGGGTCGAAATCCCCTCATCCAATAGGATTTAGACAAGTTTTGGTTTTTATTTTAACCTTATCTATTAGATTTAAATCTAAGTTAAATAATTTAACTTTTACCGTGTCTTTTTGTTTTCTTACACTATATGGTTAATAAACTTACCATAAAAAGCCAAACTAACCCCAAGTTGTTTATTATTATTATCTCTATCCTTATCTAAGTCATTTTGCCGAACCTTAGATTTTTTGGAATTAAATAACAATTAATAAAATAATATTTGTTTTAAAAACTAATTTATTTAAATTTTGACACTATTTGGTACATGATTTTTATGAAATTTATAACAGAATGCTTAGTTCAAACCAAGTTACTTAAATCAACTATAACATGTCATATTAACCTAGAAAATTAGTTTAAGTCATAAAAAGCCTCAAATTACATTTATTTGGGCATTCATAACATCAATTATGTCAATATTTCATTAATAGGACAATTACTGTGTCATCTTTGTGTCATAATAAATGATAATTATTTAATCCGTAAAAATTCTAAATAAATTCCTATGATGAATATAATTGTATTATATTTCTGGATACTATTTATGTTTGAAGTTTAATGAAGTTTATCACTAGATTAAAATTATTATACTTATAATATTTTAGAAAGTGACATGTTGTCACATTCTTTGGTTTTAATAATAATTAAATTATTTTCATTGAAAAAATTTAATTAAATTAATCTAATCCTACCCTTAGGTTATATGGGTCGACTTTTAGTCATCCAATAGGATTTGGAAATTTGTTAGGGTAATTTTAAAATATTATATTTACCCTTAATTACCCGATTTACCTTTAACTATGGTAAATAAAATTTACCGTAGTTACTATTCATAATTCCCAAAAATAAAAGTAACTTATTAACATAATTTGGATCCACTAATTACAAATATGGAATCCATTTATGCAAATTCAATACACAAATGTTGCATAAATTAAATTAAAATTAATCCCGTTGTCGAATGAAAACGGGTTTTCTTTAAAACATTGCAAAAGATTGAATTGATTTAACCTACGAATTCAAGGTAAAATCAATGCTAATGTCATACATTATATTAAATGGTAAAAAATATTCTATTTATACTTTAAAACCATTAAATATTATAATTTAACCACATAAGATATTACGATGCAGAAAATTTGTTTTTAATTAAAACATAGCGTGTTTTTACTATTCATTAAAATATGAAAGTTATCGGAAAAATATCAAAACATTATCTAATATAAATTTTTATATCCTGATTCAAAAGAAGAATTTTATTTTGTCAAATTTAACTTATAAACATTTCAAAAACTAGATTTAAAGTGGGTGCGCCATCAAGAGGCGGCAAAACTACATTTTTTTAAAAATACTTATTTTACCCGAAAAATTTATTTTGTTCTTATACCATGTTCTAGAAATGTGTAAGATGAATAATAATGTTGTCAAATTCAAATTTTAGTTAACACTATTCATAACGGCTAGTTCATGACAATATTATAACAATATATCATTGTTTATTAAAACCCAGTATTGCGTACAACACACGCTATCGAGGAAGGTTGCGATTGCATTTAATGCAAGCCAAGTCAGGGTTGCGTGTTGTGAAAGAATCTTTAGTTGTTTCGTATAATATAATCCAACCATATTTCATTTATACATTGAATATATATATATATATATACTCAATGTTGCGTAGAATAACTATTATCAAAATTGTGTCTAACACGATCCAAGAATAGTGTTGCGTATACTGCAAGCTAATACGGTGTTGTGTATAGCGCAAGGTAATCTTGGTGTGTCGTACAATAGAAGATATGAATAAAATTAAAAATAATGTATCTTATAAAATCTCGGGTTGTTACATTCTACCCCCCTTAAAATGAATTTCTCCCTAGAAATCCGTCGAGGTTATAAATGGTTTAATACTCGAAAGTTTGTTTAATAGAAACCCACATCATAAAAAGGAATACCAAAACCAATATTTAAAAACAAAAGTATGAAACGTAACGATTACCCAAATAAACTAATCAATGGGTTTCCACATAGGTGAAAATATAGATATGGAAGAGAAATCTAATCATCATGTTCTGATGGAGAGTGGTAGAGAACATGGCTATGGAAAATCCAACAATCACAAATCCATAAATTTGTGACGATCTAAGGTACCATCTCAGTAATCATATGTAAGAGCACTAGGACATCATTTTTGGTTTTCATGATCATTTCCCTAAAGTTGAAGAATTTGAATTAGAATAAATACTTACTTTATTTTGGTACAATCTCACTGTTGTTCGTGCCTTGAACAATTTCCACTTCATCTCTTAAATAAATGAAGTTGAATTTCTTATTCGTGATGTGTTAGAAGATCATGTGATAGAATGACAGGTCATTCCATCTGTCTCAAACAAAAGGTTAGCAAAAGTTATTAAATATACATAAGTCATTATATAGTGAGATTAATCATATACGGTTCCTAAAATAGACATATAATTCATATATTATACTGCATAATATAATAAAACTAGTTTCTACTTAACAGGGACTTCATGTAGGCTAGTGGTAGGCGATAAAGGCTAGTCGCACTTTGGTTGTGGGTACGATTCCCACAACCTTGTCCGACGCGATGGGCTGTCGCCCATCCTGTAGGTTGTCCTTTTTCTAAATCTACATTACTATAACATCCCATCAATAATATCGAAAATCTTCTATCATTAAACAATACTAACTTATGTCCAACATAATTTATTCTAATCTTTAGGCTTATCCATAATACTACAGTCCACTCTCATAATATAGTGAAAACTATTACCAGAGATTTAATACCATCGTTGATCCCCATATATCATAAAATATGTCTTGTTGATCACATTCCAAACATTCAAAGGCCTTAATCATGTATTCTCTTGAATACCCATTGAACCTTAGTGAAAACATGAATGCAGTTAGAAGTCAACTCTTTCCACATACCAAAATCCAAAAATTCTATATACTCAAACCATGATATAACCTTCTCCTTATATCGTTCATGAGCTCATGAATAAAATCAAACACCTCATTATCTTATTATTCCTTCGTTATGCGCATATCATCTACTTTCCAAAAAATATCTGAATAACCTTTCATTGGTACTGGTACCATTAATCATACACTTTCAAAACTCAAGGAAAGACAATAGTATAACAATCCTTAGATTTCTCTTTATTCCGTAGTACCATGAGATTACTTATATAACATTACACATGATAAACATGTAATCATTCCACTACATTCTTAAACCATTGACCGAGCTTCAACAATTCTTTCATCTCACATATCATTTATAGCCTCTTCATCATCATCCACATAAATACTACCCATACGACCATACTGATTCTCTTCATGAGACTTTCCCTTAGGGAATTGGTATGCATAATGCCCGTACATTCCACATTTAGAACATTTAACCATTTTTGATGTCGTAGAAATACCATTATCATCATCCATGGTGTTAACTGAACCTTTTCCTTTGCACTTACTGGCTTTGTGTCCTTCTTTTCCACACCCAAAGCATCTTCCAGTCCCTTTGAAACATTCTCCTTGATGCATCTTCCCACATGATTTACATAGGGGAAATTGAACTTTCTTTCCTCTATGATCATCATGAAACTCCATCTTTCTCTTATTAGCCGAGTCCGGAAACATACCAAATTTTACTTTATTGATCATATTATGAGATTGCTGATTCGACATAATAATGATGTTTGGACTTCCAAATCCCTTTTCATTATGAAGAATATCATTCCATTGTCTATCATATCTTCCATTATCGTGAATCATCTTGTTTCCAGCCATTTTCTAAAACCCAAAAAGAATAGTGTGAGAGGGAAAAATCATGTTAGGGAAATCAACATAATAAAGGGGGAGTATCCTCAATATCTAACTTCTTAAGTTAAATTATATGATCGTTACCGTAGTTCTAGGACTGTATCTTATACGTATACTTATCCTTAGGGACATCCCTAGACATACCTTAGAAATATCTCTAGGGATCTTGCTAACGTTTTCGCATCCTAGTTTCCAAAGGTTGACTAAACCTTTCCTCTGATACCAACTGTTGAGACCCGAAGCTTGACAAACATGAACATTACATTACTTTTGCGGAATACTTAGTACATAACAAAAACACACACACAAGGATCGTAATAGTTTAGTTTCTTTGGAAACTCGGAACGAAATCTTCTAATCGTGGTGAAAGATCTTCAACATCTCCCATAAAGATCTTCCCTTTTTTTAATACCTAATACCTTTCTTTATATCCTCCTTTTGACGCGCCTTCACTTAACCTCCACTTAAGGAACTAAGGATGGTCTTTGAAGAAGGCTAGGACCTCTAGGATGATACTAGGAAAGTGGAGAAGAGATTTTTGCAGGGTTTGGCTGATCTTGAATGCTCCAATTGGTGTGAGGAGTAGAGGGAGGAGGTTCCCTTTTATAAGGGAGGAGAGGGGCACCTTAGGAAAATATCAAAATATTATTTTATATTAAGGTCAAATTCGGTTTATAATGGTTCCAAAGGGTCTTATTTCGAAGCTAAAGTGGGGATGGGTCTATATCCTCTCATCCAATAAGATTTATACAAGTTTAGGTTATTATTTTAACCTTATCAATTAGATTTAACTCTATGTTAAATAACTCAACTTTTACCGTGTCTTTTTGTTTTCTTACACTATATGGTTAATAAACTTACCATAACAAGCCAAAATAACCCCAAGTTGTATATTATTAATATCTCTATCCTTATCTAAGTCATTTGGCCGATCCTTAGATTTTTAGGAATTAAATAACAATTAATAAAATAATATTTGTTTTAAAAACTAATTTATGTCAATTTTGACACTATTTGGTACATGATTTTTATGAAATTTATAACAGAATGATAAGTTCTAACCAAGTAACTTAAATCAACTATAACATGTCATATTAACCTAGAAAATTAGTTTAAGTCATAAAAAGTCTAAAATTACATTTATTTGGGAATTTATAACATCAATTATGTCAATATTTCATTAATAAGACAATTACTGCATCATCTTTGTGTCATTATAAATGATAATTATTTAATACCTAAAAATTATAAATAAATTCCTATGATGAAGCTAATTGTATAATATTTCGGGATACTATTCATGTTCGAAGTTTCATGAAGTTTATCACTAGATTAAAATTATTATACTTATAAGATTTAAGAAAGAGACATGATGTCACATTCTTTGGTTTTAATAATAATTAAATTATTTTCATTGAAAAAATTTAATTAAATGAATATAATCCGACCCTTAGATGATATGGGTCGACTTTTAGTCATCCAATAGAATTTTTACATTTGTTAGGATAATTTTAAAATATTATATTTAAACTTAATTACACGATTTACCTTTAACTATGGTAAATAAAATTTACCATAGTTACTATTCATAATTTCCAAAAATAAAAAGTAGCTTATTAACATAATTTGGATCCACTGATTACAAATATGGAATCCGTTTTTCCAAATTCAATACACAAAAGCTGCAGAAATTAAATTAAAATTAATCCCATTGTCGAAAGAAAACGGGTTTTCTTTAAAACATTGCAAAAGATTGAATTGATTTAACCTACGAATTCAAGGTAAAATCAATGCTAATGTCATACATTATATTAAATGGTAAAAATATATTCTATTTATACTTTAAAACCATTAAATATTATAATTTAACAACTTATGATATTACGATGCAAAAAAGTTGTTTTTAATTAAAATATAGCTTGTTTTTACTATTCATTAAAATATGAAAGTTATCGGAAAAATATCAAAACTTTATCTAATGTAAATTTTTATATCCTGATTCAAAAGAAGAATTTTATTTTGTCAATTTGAACTTATAGACATGTCAAAAAATAGATTTAAAGTGAGTGTGCCATCAAAAGGCGGCAAAACTGCATTTTTTGAAAAATACTTATTTTACCCGAAAAATTTATTTTGTTCTTATACCATGTTCTAGAAATGTGTAAGATGAATAATAATGTTATCAAATTCAAAATTTAGTTAACACTATTCATAACGGCTAGTTCATGACAATATTATAATAATATATCGTTGTTTATTAAAACCCAGTATTGCGTACAACACACGCTATTGAGGAAGGTCGCGATTGCATGTAATGCAAGCCAAGTCAGGGTTGCGTGTTGTGAAAGAATACTTCGTTGTTTCTTATAACATAATCCAACCATATTTCATTTATACATTGAATATATATATATATATATATATATATACTCAATGTTGCGTAGAATAACTATTATCAAAATTGTGTGTAACACGATCCAAGAATAGTGCTGCGTATACTGCAAGCTAATACGGTGTTGCTTATAGCGCAAGGTAATCTTGGTGTGTCATACAATTGAAGATATGAATAAAATTAAAAAGAATGTATCTTATAAAATCTCAGGTTGTTACAATCTCCCACAAAGATCTTCCTTTTTTTCTTACCTAAAACCTTTCTTTATATCTCGGGGAAAAGAAAAAATAAAAGGGTGAGCACAAATGCTCAGTAAGGGTAAACAAAAGAATGATCAATCACATCATATTCATAAGAACATAACATTTTTTAAATCATAACTTGCAAAATAGATCACAATATCATAACATGGGATAAATCATAGTAGTGAAATGTAATCACAATAATCATAACTTAAAACATGAAACTTTGTGTTATACACACATAATCATATAGAATCATTTCTTATTAGTCAAGACTCATTTCCAAGACTATCTTAGTGGCCAAAGTCCATTTCTGAACTGAGTTCACTCCTCATTTCAGTCCAGTTTCACTGAACCGGTTTAACCTACCGTTCCAGCCATGTATATCTAATGAGATATAAGACATTTACCCAATGAATTGAAGGGATATATAGGTCCCACTCATCTCATAATGATACCATTCTTATGTGTGCCACAAAATCATAAATCATACATCATAGCATAACCCATGTAATAAAAATGGGATTCTTAAACATCGTGACATCATTAAAAAATTCCTATAATATAAAATAATTCCTAAAAATAATT
The DNA here is from genome assembly GCA_963277665.1 of Viscum album. Taxonomy (NCBI): domain Eukaryota; kingdom Viridiplantae; phylum Streptophyta; class Magnoliopsida; order Santalales; family Viscaceae; genus Viscum; species Viscum album. The sequence goes on from OY728153.1 coordinate 568,962,922, forward strand.
CCATCACAACATAATAAAATCAATGTTATAAGAGGAATATAAACATAACCCTTTATTATCTTAGATGGAAAATAATTTTGATAAAACACTTGAACTCCATTCTTGAGGAAAATATCCTTTCTACTTCAAAAACACTTTTCCTTTATTAACATGTCATACAATTCTAAACTAAAAGAATTTGATTAAAAATAAACTTGAAAACTTGTAAATTAAGCTTCTTGGAAATAATGTTTTAAAAATCCATTCATGTCGTATAAGTTAAAAAAACATTCTTCTCGTACTTTTGTCGGAAAATTCAAAAAGTACCTCGTATGAAAAACAACAAAAGATTCCATTCATATCTTTTACTAAAAACACACTGAAGGGTAAAATTGGATTTAAAAATTGTAGGTGGATGGAAATATTATTAAATTTTAGGAAACATGCATGTGGATGATAAAATACTCCCCAGTAAATTCCAAAGTATAAACAATCTCGGATAAAAATGAGATTTTGATATTTCCATTACCTTAGGTCCGATTTGCTTTGTAAGTTTCCGAACCCCATGTATAACGATTTAAATAATTTCATTGAATTATTCCAGAATCATACTCATTGTTATGATATCATGTATGGTTCACTTATGACTTTATATTAGCCGCTCTTTTTTAAATTCCATGTTAAAGAGCGTTTTGGGTAAAATCGTTTCATTTATGGTCCGTGATTTGACTTGTAATTATTCATATGATTACTTAGCTCATGATTACATAATTCTAGAATATAAAACATGATTTATATATAATATATTTTCAGAATATATATATATATATAATAGAACAATAAATGGAAAGAAATACACCGTTCATGGAGACGGTAGGCCGTACGTATGTATGAACGTTGTTTTCATTTCCATATTGAGTATAATCGAATTAATTAGATGACATAAGAATATATATACATAAATCTAGTAGCTTTATAATGTCATATATTTCATTATTATAGCTTATATATACTTTATAATCATTCTTTAATGGTTAACATGGAAAATGAATCTCATCGCGTCATGGAGATGGTAGTCTGTACGTACGCAGGAGCGATGATATCATTTCCATAATTATTGAATTGAATTTGAGAGGATGATACAATATATATGAATCAGTATGATGTTATAATAACTATGTATAGTTATTCTTTACACCATTTTACCCATCCAAGTAAGGTGGTATTGGAAAAACAGATTACACCACGGCGTGGAGACGGTATTCCGTACGTACGCACGCGCGGTGATTTCATTTTTAGTAGGATGGATAGATGGTGAAATAGGGTTGTTTCATAAATATAATGACATATCAATATATGATATATACTTATGTTATTATTTCATAATTAAACAACCTATGATAAATAATTGGAAGAAGAAAAAAAGATGAAAGAATCGGTAACGGACATTACCTCTTCTTTGACGCGCCTCTTTGAGACCTCCTTTTAGGGCACTAAAATTGGACTTTGAAGAAGACCTGGACCTCTAGGATGTTTCTAGGGAAGTTGAGAAGAGAATTTTGTAAGGTTTGGCCGAGCATTAAGGCTCAAAGTATTGCGAGGAAGAGAGGGAGGAGGTGCCCTTTTATAAAGGAGGAGAGAGGACCTTTGAAAAAACTAAGAATATTAATTTATTATAAAGTAATATTCGTTTTTAAATAAATCCAAATTAATTTATTTAGAAGCTAAGGTGGGGATGGGTCTAAATACCATCATCCAATAGAATTTGGACATGTTTAGGTTTCTATTTGAACCATATCAATTAGATTTAATTTTAAGTTAAATAATTTTACTCTTACCATGTCTTCTTGTTTTCTTGCACTATAAGGTTAATAAACTTACTATAACAAGCCAAACGAACCCCAAGATGTTTATTATTAATATATATAACCTTATCTACGTCATTTGGCCAAAAATTATATTTTTAGGAATAAAATATCAATTAATAATATTATATTAGTATTAAAAACTATTTTATGTCAATTATGACACTATTTGGTAATTGATTTTTGTGAAAATCATAAAAGAATTCTTAGTTCCAAACAAGTTTATTAAATCAATAATAACATGTCATATTAACCTATAAAATTAGTGTAATTCATTAAAAGTCTCAAATTACATTTATTTTGGTATTTATAACATCAATTATTTCAATATTTCATTAACAAGATAATTATTGCATCATCATTGTGTCATAAATAAATAAAATTATTTAAAGTATAAAAATTACAAATAACATAAAATTATGTAGTAAATATTTTTATCTTTCTCATGAATATTTATAGTCGAATTTATCTTATGTATAACCCTATATTAAAAATTATCTACTTATTAAACTTTGATTTTAACTATTTTAACCCTTCTTTAAATAAATTAATAATAAATGTCCTAATCAAAAACAAGTTGGCCTAAATGGTCATATTTTATTCCTAAGGTTGTTTTTGGTCGAATTAAACTTATCCAATAGAATTAGGACATGTTTTTGGGTAATATTAATATCATTTTTACCCTTAATTACCCTATTTACTTTTAACCGTGGTAAAAAAGTAAAAAGTTACTAATCACCAAAAATTATTTTCATCTCATTGAACGACATTTTACATAATGAAATCAATCATGTCTCTCGGATTTTTGAAATTCCATTCACAGAAGCGGTAAAATTAAGTTTTATGTAAATTTGCAAATTCTCCTAGGAGGTGGGTAAAAGACGGTGAAAAGTTCAATAAAATTTTTATAAATATAAAATTATTATAAAATGACTCCAATGAATTACATTGATCTTATATAGGTATTATTTATCAATTTTGAACTAAAATAATTTATATAAAATAAATAATTATTTAAATAAAAAGTCAGTTTTTAAATAGTAACCCAGTGTTTTCACTATTCATGAAAAATTGAACGTTTTCAGAAAAATACCAATATTTCACCCTAGGCTAATTTCGATATTCTGAATCCAAAAATGAAGTCCATTTTCAAAAATAAAATTTATAAAATTTCATAAAGTGGGTATTACTATTCATAATGGCTAGTTTAAATAATATTTTAATAGCATATCGTTGTGTAGAGAAACTCGGTATTGCGTACAACACATGCAATCATGGAAGGTCGCGATTGTGTGTAATGCAAGCCATGATAAGGTTGCGTGTTGTGCAAGACTCCTTTGTTGTTTCGTTATAAAAAAATCCAACCATTTTTCATTTATACATTGAATATATATATATATACTCAACGTTGAGTAGAATGACTATTATCAAATGAACTTGAAATTGTGTGTAATACAATCTAAGAATTGTGTTGCGTATACTGTAAGCTAATACGTTGTTGCGTATAGCACATGATAAACATGTTGTAGCATAAAACACATGACATCAAATAAATTAAAAATAATACTTATCATAAAATATCAGGTTGTTACATTCTACCCCCCTTAAAATGAATTTCGCCCTCGAAATTCGTCGGGGATATACATGTTTTTCTCCTTGAATGTTTCTTTAATTTAAACCCACATCGTAAAATGAAATACCAATACATAACGTTAAGAAATAAATTATGAAACATAAAGGTTACCCAAATTAACTAATCACTGGGTTTCCACATAGGAGAACATAGCTGAAAATATGGATATGGAAGAGAAATATAACCGTCATGTTCTGATGGAGAGTGGTAGAGAACATGGCTATGAAAAATCCAACAATCACAAAGCCATAAATTTTTTATGATCTAGGGTACCATCTGATTAATCAGATATAATATCACTAGGACAACATTTTTGGTTTTCAATATCATTTCCCTAATGTTGAAAATTTTGAATTAGAAGAAATACTTACTTGATTTTGGTACAATCTTACTGTTGTTCGTTCTTTGAACAATTTCCAATTCATCTCTTAAATAAATGAAGTTGAATTTGTTATTCGTGAAATGTTAATAGATCGTGTGATAGAATGATGGGTCATTTCATCTGTTTCAAACAAAAAGGTTAGAAAAAGTTATCAAATATACATAAGTCCATCTGTGGTGAGGTTAATCGTATACGATTCCAAAAATGAACTTATACTTCATATATCATACCGTGTAATAAAATAACACTAGTTTCTACTAACCAGGGACTTCCTGTAGGCTAGTGGAAGGCGATAAAGGCCAGTCACACTTTGATTGTGGGTTTAATTCCCACAGATTTGTCCGGCGCGATGGGCTGTCACCCGTCCTGCAGGTTGTCCTATTTCTAATGCTATATTACTATAACATCCCATCAATAATATCAAAAAAAGTTCTATCCTTAAACAATACAAACTTATGTCCAACATAATCCATTCCAATATTTAGGGTTATCTAAAATACTTCGGTCCAAGCTCATAGTATAAAGAAAATGATTACCTAAAATGTCACATAACAATCACATGAATGCCATCATTTATCCCCCATATATCATAAGATATATCTTGCTAGTCAAATTAAAAACATGTGAATACCTTAATCATGTATTCTCTTAATGAATGAATACCCATTGAACCTTAGTGAAAACATGAATGAAGTTAAAAGTTAACACTTTCCACATACCAAAATCATAAAAATTCTATATACTCAAACCATGATATCACTTAGTCCTTATATCAATCATGAGATCATGAATACAATCAAACATCTCATTATCTTCTTATCCCTTCATTATGTGCATATCATCTACTTTCCAAAAATATCTGAATAACCTTCCATGGTTACCGGTATATACTTTCAAATACTTTAGGAAAAGAATATAGTGTAACAATCCTTATATGATTCCTTATTCCATAGTACCATACATTATTATTTATAAACATACAATCATTTCACTAACTTCTTAAACCACTAGCTGAGCTTCATCATTTCTTTTATCTCATATTTCATTTGTAGTCTCTTCATCATCATCCACATAAATACTACCCGTATGACCATGCTGATTCTCTTCATGAGATTTTCCTTTATGGCATTGGTTTGCATAATTCCCATACATTCCATATTTAAAACATCTAATCATTGTTTATGTCGTATCAATACCATTATCCTTGTACATGATGTTAACTGAACCTTTTCCTTTTCACTTACTAGCTTTGTTTCCATCTTATCCACACCCAAAGCATCTTCTAGTTCCATTGAAACAATCTCCCCGATGCCTCTTCCCGCATGATTTACATAAGAGAAATTTCGTCTATGATCATAATGAAATTCCATCTTTCTCTTATTATCTGAGTCGGGGAATTTACCAAAGTTGAGATTATTGATCATATTAAGAGATTACTAATTAGGCATAATAACTATGTTTTGCCATCCAATCCCCACTTCATTTGCTTGATCATGAAGAATATCACTCCATTGTCCATCATATCCTCCATTATCGTGAATCTTCCTGTTTCCAGCCATTTTCTAAAACCCAAAAAGAATAGTGTGAGAGGAAAAAATCATGCTAGGGAAAACAACATAATAATGGGGGAGTTCCCTCAATATCTAACATCTTAGGTTAAATTTTAAGATCATTACCATAGTTCCAGGACTATATCCTATACATATACTTATCCTTAGGGACATCCCTAGACATACCTTAGAAATATTTCTAGGGATCTTACTAACATTTTCGCATCCTAGTTTCCAAAGGATGACTAAACCTTTCCTCTGATACCAATTATAGAGACCGGATGCTTGACGTACTTGGACATTACATTACTTTTGTGGAATACTTAGTACATAAGAAAGACACACACACAAGGACCGTAATAGTTTTGTGTCTTTGGAAACTCGGAATATAATCTTCTAATCGTGGTGAAAGATCTTCAACATCTCCCATAATGATCTTCATTTTTTTCTTACCTAAAACCTTTATTTATATACTGGGGAAAAGAAAACATAAAAGGGTGATCTCAAATGCTCAGTAAGGGTAAACAAAAGAAATATCAATCACATCATATTCATAAGAACATAACATTTTTTAAATCTTAAACTGAAAAAGAGATCATAATATCATAACATGGGATAAATCATAGTAGTGAAATGTAATAACAATAATCATAACATAAAACATGAAACTTTTTGGCATACACACATAATCATAGAGAGTCATTTCTTATTAGTCAAGACTCATTGACAATACTATCTTAGTGGACAAAGTCCATTTCTGAACCGAGTTAACTCCTCGTTTCAGTCCTGTTTCTCTGAACCGGTTTAAACTTCCATTCTAGCCATGTCTGTCTCATTAGATATAAAATATTTACCCAATTTATTGGAGGGAGATATAGGTCCCACCCATCTCATAATGATACCATTATTATGTGTGCCACAAAATCATAATCCATACATCATAGCATAACCCATGTAATAAAAATGGGATTCGTAAACATCATGACATCATAAAACAATTCCTATAAGATAAAGGAATTCATAAAAATAATTCCATAACAACAGAATCAAATAAATGTAATAAGAGGATTATAAATAGAACCCTTTATTATCTTAGATAGAAAATAATTTTGATAAAACACTTGAACTCCATTCTTGAGGAAAATATCCTTTCTACTTGAAAAAAACTTTTCCTTTCTTAACATGTCATACAATTCTAAAATAAAATATGTTGATTGAAAATAAACTTGAAAACTTGTAAAGTAAGATTCTTGGAAAAAATGTTTTAAAAATCCATTCATGCCGTATAAGTTAAAAAAACATTCTTCTCGTACTTTTGTCGGAAAAGTCAAAAAGTACCTCGTATGAAAAACAACAAAAGATTCCTTTCATATATTTTACTAAAAACTAACCGAAGGGTAAAATTGGATTTCAAATTTTTAGGTGGATGGAAATAATATTACATATTGAAGAAACATGGATGTGGATGATAAAATACTCCCCAGTAAATTCCAAAGTATAAACAATCTCGGATAAAAATGAGATTGTGATATTTCCCTTACCTTTGGTCCGATTTGCTTCGTAATTGTCTGGACCTCCTGTATAATGATTTAAATAATGTCATTTACTTATTCCATAATCATAATCATTGTTATTATATCATATATGGTTCACTTATGACTTTATATTACTCGTTCTTTTGTAAATTCCATGTTAAAGAGCGTTTTGGGTAAAATAGTTTCATTTATGGTCCGTGATTTGACTTGTAATTATTCATATGATTACATAGTTCATGATTATGTAATTATAGAATATAAAACATTATTTATATATAATATACATTCATAATATACATATATATAATAGATCAATAAATGGAAAGAAATACACCGTTCATGGAGACGGTAGGCTGTACGTACGTATGAACGCTGTTTTCATTTCATTATTGCTTATAATGAAATTAATTAGATGACATAAATATATATATACATAAATAAATTAGCTTTATAATGTCATATATTTCATTATTATAGGTTATGTATACTTTATAATCATTCTTTAATGGTTAACATGGAAAATGAATCACATCGCGTTGTGGAGACGGTAGTCCGTACGTATGCATGAGTGATGATATTGTTTCCATAATTATTGAATTGAATTCGAGTTGATGATACAATATATAAGAATCATTATGATGTTATAATAACTATGTATAGTTATTCTTTACACCATTTTACCCATCCAAGTATGGTGGTATTGGAAAAACAGATTACACCACGGTGTGGAGACGGTATTCCGTACATATGCACGCGCGGTGATTTCATTTTCCATAGGATGGATAGATGGTGAAATAGGGTTGTTTCATAATTATAATAACATATCATTATATGAGTGATACTGATGTTATTACTTCATAATGAGACAACCTAAGATTAAGAAGTGGAAGAAGAAATAAAGATGAAAGAATCGGTAACAGACATTACCTCTTCTTTGAAGCGCCTCATTGAGACCTCCTTTTAGGGAACTAAAATTGGACTTTGAAGAATACCAGTACCTATAGAATGTTTCTAGGGAAGTGGAGAAGAGAATTTGGTAGGGGATGGCCGAGCTTGAAGGCTAAAAGTGGTGTGAGGAAGATAGGGAGGAGGTGTCCTTTTATAAGAGAGGAGAGCGGCACCTTTGGAAAAACTAAAAATATTAATTAATTATAAAGTTATATTCGGTTTTAAATAGCTCAAAATTGATTTATTTATAAGATAAGGTTGGGATGGGTATAAATACCTTCATTCAATAGATTTTGGACAAGTTTAGCTTTCTATTTTAACCTTATCAATTTGATTTAATTTTAGGTTAAATAATTTTACTCTTACCTTGTCTTCTTGTTTTCTTACACTATAAGGTTAATAAACATACTATAACAAGCCAAAAGAACCCCAAGTTGTTTATTATTAATATAAATAACCTTATATAAGTCATTTGGACGAACCATAGATTTTTAGGAATAAAATATCAAATAATAATATAATATTTGTTTTAAAAACTATTTTATGTCAATTTTGACACTATTTGGTAATTGATTTTTTTGAAAATCATACCAGAATGATTAGTTCGAAACAAGTTGATTAAATCAATAATAACATGTCATATTATCCTATAAAATTATTGTAATTCATTGAAAATCTCAAATTACATTTATTTGGGTATTTATAACATTAATTATTTCAATATTTCATTAATAAAATAATTATTGTATCATCATTGTGTCAAAAATAAAATAAATTATTTAAAGTCTAAAAATTACATATAAAATACCATTATGTAGGAAATGTTTTTATCTTTCTAATGAATATTTATATTCTAATTTATCTTATGTATAACCCTATATTAAAAATTATCTAGTTATTAAACATTGATTTTAACTATTTTAACCCTTCTTTATATAAATTAATAATAAATGTCCTAATCTAATTAAAGTGGGCCTAAATGGTCATATTTTATTCCTAAGGTTGTTTTTGGTCGAATAAAACTTATCCAATAGAATTAGGACATTTTTTTTGGTAATAATAATATCATGTTTACCCTTAATTACCCTATTTACTTTTAACCGTGGTAAAAAAAGTAAAAAGTTACTATTCATCAAAAATTATTTTCAGCTCATTGAATGAAATTTTACTTACTGACATCAACCGTGTCTCTCAGATTTTTGATATTCCATTCATAGAAGCGGTAAAATTAGGTTTTATGTAAATTTGAAAATTCTCCTAGGAGGTGTGTAAGAGACGGTAAAAAGTTCAATAAAATTTTTATATATCTAAAATTATTATAAAATGACTCCAATAAATTACATTGAACTTATATAGGTATTATATATCAATTTTTACCTAAAATAAATTTAAATAAAATAAATAATTATATAAATAAAAAGTCGGATTTTAAATAGTAACCATGTGTTTTCACTATTCATCAAAAATTGAATGTTTTCAGAAAAATACCAAAATTTCACCCTAGGCTAATTTCGATATTCTGAATCCAAAAATGAAGTCCATTTTCAAAAATAAAATTTATAAAATTTCAAAAAGTGGGTATTACTATTCATAACGGCTAGTTTTAATAATATTTCAATAACATATCGTTGTTTAGCGAAACTCGATATTACGTACAACACACGCTATCGTGGAAGGTTGTGATTGCGTGTAATTCAAGCCAAGATAAGGTTGTGTCTTGTGAAAGACTCCTTTGTTGTGTCATTATAACAGAATCCAACCATTTTTCATTTATACATTGAATATATATATATACTCAATGTTGTGTAGAATGACTATTATCAAACGAACTTGAAATTGTGTGTAATACAATCTAAGAATAGTATTCTATATACTGCAAGCTAATACGGTGTTGCGTATAGCACACCATAAACTTGTTGTAGCATAAAACACATGACATCAAATAGATTAAAAAGAATACTTTTCATAAAATATCGGGTTGTTACAATGTAAGGATGTATTTACATCCAAGTATAATGTGTTCGCATTGGTTTTTTACATAATCTATACTAATGTTTATTAATTTGGTGTCACTCAGGTACAAAATGAAAAAATGAATAAAACCTTCACTGTCAATGGGTAGTGTCTTAATCACTTGCACGATGCCATTATAGAGTACCTGATTGAAGAAATCCATGTTCAAGAAGCATTCTACCAATAACACTCATCGGGTATTATCCTTACATCCAATATTCTCTATTATTCCATAGAGGAAACATCATTCTCTATGTGTGGGGGATGGGTAAATTCCTAGGTTAGTTATGAATTTTCATCATTTTTATTCTTAATTTTTTCTTTTTTTTTCTTTCTGAATAGTTTTGTTACCTTCCCCCACACCCCACATTCCCCCATTCCATTTATACTAGAATATTAATTTTTGATTCCCACTTTATCATTGAAAATTATTCCTGCTTAATCATGAATGTTATTGAAAATACATGTGGAATTTCACTATTTAATTTTGTTTAAACATTTAAAAAATTGTTTCACAAATAGAATGTTGTTTTAGCATGAATATATCATTAAGGTTTTAATTTTTCTAGAAATTTGGTTATTTTTTGATGATATAAATATTTATACAATTTTAATGCCTCTGTGAAGAATGGTTACCTTAATGTGAATATTTTTTTTTAAAAAAGTGAGCAACATAATTTCTCCACATATTTTTTCACTAAACCATGAATTTTGAATTTTACTTACTAAATTGGAAGTAAATATAAGTTAGTTGAATATTTATCATATTTCCTGAAATTATTTTCCTATATGTTTATTCCTTATCCAATATTTTTCATTATTGTACTAGATTGTCCAATGCATGTGTACGTGTTATCTAATTGTTGTTCTCCCTAAAAAACAAAAAAAAGGGTTGTATCTTGGGAATGTGAAAACCCATTCTTCCATGACATTTTATCTTTTTTATAACTATTATAATGAGTTTCATGTAGAGATAAAAATGTGTTTAGAGAAGAGTGTGAGATTTGTTCCAAGTGAAATTCCTCCAACAAAATAAATAATAACAAAAATAAATAAGGGGAGTGATGAAATGTGAAACATATATGGATATATAGGTTATGAGCTTATGTTTTAACTTCTAGAAATTCTTAATTGATTGGGTATTGAAATTTTATTGCAAAGGATGTATGGAGTTTTGGTGGAAAACTCATTTAATTGGATAAATACTAAAATAAACTATACGTATTGGATTAAAAGTTGAAAGAATTGAGTTTAATGATTCAACACATACATGTGGAGATTTTGTGAGATTGTTGACATTTGGACTACTTTTTCAAATTGGTATCATTAATCTCCCTAAATGTTCTGCTGATACAATTTATAAGACATATTCTTAGATGATCACTGATAATAACTCATTGGTGTGATTTTTTTCTTGTATCACATTTCTTTCAAGAATTTAATCTTCATTTAATGTTAAATATTCATGAAGTTTGGAATATCTACATGGTTTTTTTTGAAATGTTACTTTTCATAAGAGTGTAACTGTTTAGGTGTGGGGTGTTATCACACCAGGATTCATTGTTTTATTTCATCCTTAAGCCACTATATTAAATGGTTTTTTATTGTAAATTCAAAGTATTATAAAAAATTTCAATTAATTTATTATTGAATAATTTAATTTTTAACACTTTTATTAAGGACTATTTCATTTAGTTTTTTATTTTTATTGTAGGTGGAGGTGATTTCTGCCCCAGAGAACAACCAGATGGAAAATGGGTTGAACTACATGGATGACCAAGGAAAAATTTCCATTATATTTCACATTTCTTGAAATACATTACTCCAAATTGAATTATATTTTATAGGCCATTCTAAAAACCCATGGGCTATAACTCATCTCAAGAAACCAAATCCCAATTCAACCATTGAGGTGACCATCTAAACCAAAATGTCCAAGGAACTAAATCTGCACGAAATCAAAAGTTTGGTTTTTTATTTTAATAATATCTCCCAATAAAGATGTCTAATCACCTAAAAACTTTTCATGGACATATTTAAGATGCTTTTCAACATCTCTCATCTTGTTTCCATGTCGAGATATGGCCATTTATGAGTCCAAAACCGAGACATAAGTGGTATAAAAAAAACTAGGTTCTCAAAACCACTTAACATTATTGTTATAAAAGGGAACCATGGGAACCAAATATTCATGTTCGACTAAGGGATTGATGTGCTTCTAATTTGGAGTTCCATAGAAGTCCTATAATTACCATGGAGGTTCTGGAGCTTACTATCCTCCTATGTAGAGATGACATGAATAAGGAGATCCACCTGAGATTCATCCTCCTCCCGATGTCAAGCTAAATTGTGAGTGATCATTGCGAGGGAGCTAAACACTTGAAAAGGTAGTTCCTGAACATAATCATATACTCATTTTGTGTATATTGGGGTTTTTAATTTTTATTTTATATTTATCTTAACTTTTTTTGATACATTTAATTGAACCACTCTTAATTTCACAACCGATCTGTGTGCGATTTTAAGTGTGTGACTTTTGTTGTTCCGATTGTACAATTTTTAAATCCTATTCTATCCTAAACATTTGAGATTTCAGTGTTCCTTTACAAAAGTTATAGTATGATAAGGGATTGGAACGTAACAACATGATTGATATGTCATGTTTTAGTGCTATTTGAATACTTTTTAGTGGATTGTGGGTACCCAATATCTTTTTTAACCGTCAACCAAAGGATTACACTAAATCCAAGTAATCAATTAGGAATATCGATATTTTCAAGTAGTTTAGTAACATAGTAATTATCAAATACTAATAATATATTTTTCAAAATCCACTTATTTTTCAATCATTAAACTCTTAAAATAAATTCACTTTTTTCAAAACTATTATAAAAAAACCTCAACTTTTAATACTTTTTATTAAAAATAATCACTATAAATCCTCAACTATCCTTTAGAAATGACCTAGGATCTACCTTAGACTATAAAATAATCATTAAATCAAATTAAATTTGATGTTTCATGACAACGTCATCACTGAGTAACTCATCTATATATGATGGTCAAGTGTGTCAGGTCTTGTGACTTTGAGGTCATGTATTGTTTCATGTATAGGACTTGTGAATTGGGACTATGGTTCATGTATGTGTTCCCCTTCAACCCTTAAAAGAGGGATTATGAAAAATCAAATAAGAAATAAGGTCTTCAGGCCATTTGAGCTATGGAGTCTTCCACCCACAAGAAGTGGTCAAAAATACGTATATGAGTCGTATATGTATGCATTTTACCCTAATGACACTGTCGGCCAATAATGGTGAGTTGAAATTTAAAAAAATTCCAAATCCACACCATTCATAGAACCTCAACACTACATGTGAACTTCGACACACAATTCTTGATATCAATACATCCAAAGTCCCTTATGTTCTTCCCTCATCCCAATCAACAACATCACCTCGAACATAGTGATTGAAATCACTCAATGTATCCTAATATATTCCCAAACTATTCCCATGTAACTCACATAGCCATAAATTCATTACATAAATTAAATAACTTAAACTATATAGCTCAATCAATATGGAAACCCAATTAATTAATTCCATTACCATCACAGATTGTTCAATTTAATTAAACAAGGAAATATTGATGGATATATTCCAAAAATAATATAAAATAAATAAATAATTTAAAAGGGGTTCATCCAAACCACCCCACTGATACTCATTTTAAAATACACGCATATAACATATATATATAGAAGGATAAATAAAATCACTGCATGCCTTATAAATCATAGACGATCACTCACTGAAGATCGGCCTCTAATCTGAGTCAAAATAGAATAAAACAAGATAATATAGAAATTACATAAAAATAGGGCATATGAACCATCATGGAAATAGATTCCTATATGGAATGACAATAAAATAAATGAAGTATAATAATGGCCATACTCAGGGGAATCCAATTCCATTGACAACAGTTGAATCAGAGCTGGTATGGAGGAGAACAAAAAAATCATAGAGGAGGGGATGGGAGATATCCATTGATACTGGGAAAGGTGATGGGTGTGGATAGGAATAAAAAAATGAAGAGGGGTTTTTAAGGGTTTAAAGAAAAACATTTACATTTTTACCACGTTAAATAACCATACAGTTTGGCTGTACAGTTGTGAAATGTGTGCACCTATAGTGCGGTGATCATTGTCCATGGGACAGTCCCCTGACATTGTCTAACCACACTGTTAGACTAACAATGTTCAAACCATGTGTCTGACTCTGTAAACCAAAACCAAAATTCATGGTTTCGTAAGGTACATAAATTTAAACTAAACATTCTCCTTAATAAAATATGTTTTATTGTTTGGGATACCCAGTTAGATAAAACCTTGTGCCAATCGTGCACCCCTGTCTGTATTTTCCCAAAATTATGTTTCTGGTGCCCGATGCTCTTGAATCCCCTCCAAACATTAGATACACTTACCTGGATAGAAACCTAATAAAAAACAATATTATAGAATCTTAGATCTCAAAAAAATAAACATGAATCATAAAAATAATCTTGTCCTATTCACTAATTAAAAAACTTAAAAAATGTCTCAAATATTTACCTATTAAAATACACAGGATGTCACATTACACTATTATAATAGTGTTGGGAAAAAGGATCCCCTATAGGTTCTTTCATGTTACTAATTTGTGAGGCCAATGGTTTCAATGAACATGACTATTATAGTATAATACTGAGGACTGTAACTGACGTGATCATAATAGATCTGAAGCCCCAACCAACCCCACCCCCCCAATTCTAATATGGCCATCCATGCATTTTCCAACCCCACAATTCCTCCACCAATTTAAATTTCCCACCGTATAAAAGCATGATAAAAAATATTTACCAAACCCATTATTTCATCTAATCCTAAACATATTCCATGCTCCCCAACCAACTACCACCACAACCACCACTGTCACAATATAATTGATCCCTCTGCAAAAAAACCTCCCCCTAATACGACTAACTATTATTAAATTGAAATAATGATATATATATATATATATATTCCTTTTTCATGAGACCAACATAAACACCTCATATCACCTATCAACTGATTAAAAATCTCTCCCACACATGACTACAACTATATATCCAACATATCATTCCCCTGATGACATTTAAACACAATACCCTCTAAGGGTCAATTTGTGTGATATGGAATCTCATGTAGTTTGTTCTGAGGAACCTAACATTTCTATAAATACTAAAATTATTTGATTTTAATTTCTTATAACCCCCTCAGGATGCTAGTGGATTTGGTTCTCCCAACTAGAAACCTCCAACATTGCCTTTAAGTGAATGGAGTAATTTTTAGAATTCCATTATTGATGTGGTATTGTTTAAACCATGACATTAAATCATGAGGTTAAAAAAATAACTCATTATACCTCTAATGAACTGGACACCTACATTTTCTAGGTGGAGGAATCTTGAAGGATGGTGAACCACCCATTCCATCCTCTATTAAAGTGTTGATGGTCAATTTTTCCAAGTTAATATGGTGGTTATTGTTGAATTTATTGCATATCATATCCCATTCCTAATTCCATGACAGTTGAAGTGGTTGTGGTCAAATAAATCTATTATCCTTTGTTACCACCACATATATTATAATATGGGTGAATTTTATTGTCATAAAAGGAAATATTTTTTGGAGGCATGCCACCCTGGCCTTGGGTGGTGGGATGGCATAGAGAAATTTCTCATCAACTA
Organism: Viscum album; assembly: GCA_963277665.1. Lineage (NCBI taxonomy): Eukaryota > Viridiplantae > Streptophyta > Magnoliopsida > Santalales > Viscaceae > Viscum > Viscum album. The sequence goes on from OY728153.1 coordinate 568,978,599, forward strand.
GGTGAAATATATAAGCCAACGTACTATATCTAATGTAACACAAAACTCAACTATATCTATTAGTATTTAGTCTTATAAAAACTATGAATGATTAAATTATTATTCTGGTCAATTAGACCTAGTGATTATTCTAGCCAGGGACGTCTTAGGGAAACAAGAATCTTTTTTCTTGCCCTTGTATGGGTATTGTTTTTTCCACCAAGTCCAATACATGATTAAAATATACCTTTATTCACCACCCCATTCACCTCATTTGGTAGATTGTGAAGGATAAAAGATGGGTGGATCAAGATGTCATATTATAAAGTTTTGATGATGTTCAAATAGTGTGTGATTAGATTTTCAAGGGCATAAGGTACCCAAAAGGAAATATGGAAATACTCTTCAACATCCAGTAGAGTTACAAAAACATTTCTAAACTGTTATTTTATACCACAACCAACCATTAGATATCTATTAAATACGAGGTATAGTTATCTATTATCACCAACACAAACGACTAATTGAGTTATTCCCAGTCAAATAAAAAACCATTGTTCCCTTTTAGATGAGTGTGGTAACCCCAATACAACAATAATGTGCCACCTATGAAATTTTGTGGTGGACCTTCTAATAGACCATTTTTATTAGTTATTTTAAGAAAATGAAGTAGTATTACTTGTGAAATCAACTACGATAGTATCACCACTCTGAACTCCACACTCTTTCATGGATGAAAACCTTTCCCCATCACCAAACGGGTAGTGGTTGTTGCATTGAAATCAATAATGAGCTGGAAAAATACAATTATGTTTCACCAGGAATTCTAGAATGCCTCAGAACCCTCATTAATCAAGTGGGTTTATTATATTTTTTCAACATGGATCAATGCAGTGAGGTCAGAAACTCCTATAATATGAGTAGTGTCAAAACCTATAGTAAAAAAAGAAGGAACATTTTATAAACATACAAGGAGAGAACATGTGGAACTGTATTACCTTTTTGAGTCCCATAACCATTCCATCCACCCTGGTCACTAGATCCATGATGGATACCCCATAAAAATTGACCCTTCAACAGACTTCCCATTGTGACTATATGTTTTAGGATTACTAATGACCTTTTCAACCACTTTGATTCATGATGAATAGATGTGTGCTTTAGATATGGTTTCACATGAGTTATAAATGATATAATAGTGAGTTTATGCCTAGTAGTGGTGAAATCGGCTGGGAAAGAATGTTCAGTGTGTTAATGTACTCCCGGGTGAGTTTTAATTGGGAAATGATGAAGAGAGGACTCATATTCATGATAATATTTAGAAAAATATCAGGCTAATATCACAGGTTGATTGGATAGTCAAAGAGACAATGATTAATACTGAAGGCTGTTTAGATCATGTATACATAGGATAGGGGTCACCATGTTAATAAATCTAGTTGATCAAATCCCCACATCAATACAGATAATGTAATAGTATATAATTCCATTGATGCAATGGGAAAATTTGATGCCAATAACTACACTGGTGTCTTGAAATTGTAACATTATTATTAATTCAATGGATAGTAGGTATGGGTGATAGGTGGGATTAGGATATCACTCTTATCTTCGTGGTAGGACAATAGTGGTTTCTCTCATGGTATCAGTTCAAGTACTATTGCTTCATAAGGACATCCTGTTATATCTTATTTATATACTCTATCAATAGTCTTATATGGGTGGGTGTTAGAATCATTCTAATTGGATGTAGAGGTTTTGAATTGACTGACTCTGTCAATTCCTTATTTAGTGAATTGTATCCTAGAAAGACTCAATGATCTAACCCAGTGGTCAGGATTGATAATTGATTATCAACCATTAAATTCTCTCCATCAAAGAAGGAAAGTATAATTACAAGGGTATGAAACATTTATAGGAAAATAAATACCCTCACATTAAAAATATTATTCCTATTATTATTTATTATTTTTATTTTTATTCACATTATTACGATTCTTTTATCAAGATTGGTTCCATGAATGGAAGAATAATAAAAACATGAGTTTAGTGATGGGTTTACAATGCTCATGGTTTTTTCTACTTGATTGACACCCAAGAGTCACAAAACCTAGAATTGTGAATCTAGTTCCACACATAGAATTATTCATTCAATCCTTGTAAGAATGAATCCTTACAATAGTGATTGAAGCCATGTTCCTTATTTTTATAAGTATGGAACTATTATATGTCTTTACTACTTTAAACATAATAATTTTTCTAATATGATAATTGTTTACATACACCAAATATCAATGTTGAACATTTCATTACCACCTCCTGGTAAAAACCCACATGGTTGGTAGTCTCAACCAAGATGACAAATCAATTTTCTATAATTGGTCCCACAACCTTATAGAATGTTGGCACCACTGATCATCCAATAGGTTTTATAATGTTATCAATGGTTCCATAGTTGTACCACAATACTGGTGTGAATATCATGGCCCTTTTCCCATCCATATCCATTATAGTGACCAATCATTGTGATTGTTCGAAACGGGGGTGATGAGGTCCAATGAATGTTCACCAAGTAACCTTACCAATATGGATTGAGAGGTCCTCCATGAACAATCCACCAATATCATAATAGGTTTGGTTATGAAAACATCAACCATAATATTTTTCATGAATGAAATTGTTGTTGATATGTGAGAAATATAAGAACTCTATAACCAATACCACCAACTTAGTGAATGGTACTCAACATTTGTACTTGAAATTTGAACTTCATGGATTGAAAATGAGAATATAAAGCAAAAAACTGATATTGGACTTGAGTCTGTTGTCCAAAAATTTACCAAGAACTTCTTGGAAAACCCTTTGAATCCAATACGTTATATCATGGATTTTAAGAAGATATTAAAACACTAAGATAGATGATGTAGTAAAGATGATGATGTCTACAATTAGTACATCATATCCTAGTACCTCATAATTCAGAAAAAGGACACACTCTCATAATATCATATATTTGAATGGTGAGAGAATATGTACCATTTACGACCAATATAAGCAATACCCCTAAGGATGACCATCCAAAAAAATAGAATTGTTCCCATTTTAATTTCAAAAATGGAATAAGATATATATTAATGGGATTGTAATGGGTTTCAAACCTCATCTAAATCCTGGAGTTATGAGAATCTAATGATTCAGTTTTGAAATGTTGGGACAAACCCCATTAAAACATTGGTTGTAGAATTATGGTAGGGATGTGAGTTATTCCATAACATTTATTTGGGAAATATATAATTTTTTTTTGAAATAAATTAATAGATATGATATTGGTATAACACACCCAACCCTGAATGAGTATAAGTGAATTGGGTATCTTTGGTTTTACTTAATCCAAAGGGAACCAGATATAAGGATGTGGGATAGTATGACGCGTTAAATAGTCTAATTAGTAATCATTCATGTAATGAAAAAAAATAAGAATTCTTAGATGAGTTTTCAAACCATTTCCAAATTCTCAACTATAGTGTCATTTACAAAAAAAAATATTTTCAGGGAGTGGATCTTGTAGTTCTAAAATTCCGAGTTCCTATAGTAGTTGTTCTCCCAATAAATCTTTATAGGGGTAATGTCTTCCTATAAATAGGTCGAGGGGGAATATTTCCTTCTATACCCTATATCCATCTCCTATATATATTGCCTTTCTCACGATTGATTCCCCAATTCCAATATAAGAGTGAAAAAATTTGTTTAGCCAGTTGGTATCACTAGTAGAAATAGAGGCGTCAACGTCGAAGCTATGGCATAGATTTTTTATAAAATGACGCAAAATGTATCTACACGAACTTTTTGGAATCATATTTAACATGAACAGATGAAAAAAACACAACAAAAAGGATATATGTCATTGATTTATAAAAAAGATGATGCCATAAATCAAAAAAATATATTTCAGCATCGGTTTTTGTTAAAATAGCCGCCATAAATTTTAAAAAATAGGCAATATTTTTCTGGAAAAACGAAATCAAATACATTTTAAAAAAAATTGGATTGAGAAACCCTAATTTTTTCATATCTTAGACCATCTCTCTCAACTCACAACGAGCCAGATGGAGACCCTTGGATTCCAATGATTATTTTTATTTATTTGATCCACTTTTAAAATCAATTCACGATATGTTGTCCCAATTCTTAATCCTCTATAATTATTTTATCATCCGTGGATTTATTTCTCTTCAGAAACCATTTTATGGCTGATATTTATCAGAAATTGGATTTTATTTCTTTTTTATTGTTTATTTTTTATTTCTACTTTTTTAGATCTTGAAATATTTGTTCTTCCAATGAATTTTATCGAGAGAGTTCAAATTAAGGATACATTTTCTTTAATAAACTCCAAAATTTTGTAAGTTTTCTAAAATTTTGAAGTTAAATACTGTATCATTTAGTTATTATATTGATTTATTGTTTCAATTATTTTTATTTAGTTGATTCTAATTTATATATGTTGTTCTTAAAGTTTGATTACATTGATAAATTTTTTTATTTGTTAAATATTTAAAACGGTCCTAATGATATTATGAAATAAACAATGATATATGGTGTCATCATTCATTAATATAATGTATATCACATGTAATGACCCCATATTTTTTAACTATTTAATTAATACAATCTTCAATACATTTTGACACACGCAACACAGATCTAATCTAACAACTTTCTAATATGAATTAAAAAATGTTAGAGGAAGTAAAATAATTATAATATAATATTAATAAACCACATGTATATAATATGAAAATAAGTAATGTACTATTTATAAGTTGAGAAGATATTATAATTTATATTACAATAGTATTTTTTTTAAAAAAAATATGTTAACATTTTTTGTAATTGACCTTAATAAATTAAATATACCACTTATAAATGATTGAAATAATATTCCCATATATGAACTAATTTTTTAGAATTTATTAATTTTATTACTAATTTGAAATAATATTACAAAACAATAAATATTAAAATGGCCATCTTATTTTGAAATAATATATTCGTATTAACTAATTTTCATATTATTTTTACGTTTCATATTTTATTACCAATCATTTTTATTAAATGTTATTTTGAAAATTATCAATATATATATATATATATGTTTATAGGTTTTTGATATATTAACTAATCATATTGAAATATCAGGTATCAAATAGATATTAATTGGATAAATTTACTAAGAACCATTAGTGAATATGAAAAGGAGTTGATGAATTCTTGGAATTTTCATAAGGAAATCATCAAAAAATAGATTTTATTTTATATCCATGTGTGATGTTTTTTAATATGATAAAGTTAAACTCTATAGAAATTAAGGATCATCTCATTTGTTATGGATTTAGTGCTAATTATATTCATTAGATCAGACATAGTGAAAGAACTGAAAATTCAACATCAAATGTTGATGAAAATATTCATTATGACGTTGAAAATAATATTAAAGAATCAATTCATGATTTAGGTGTTGAAATAATCAAAAAAACATCAACTATTGAACAATTTTATGGAGATTCTGAGAAACCATTTACTAAGTTGTAGTAAATCTATAGTGTTATCAATAGTTTTAAGATTAGTTAACTCGAAATTATGAAATGGGTGGTGTGATAAAAGTTTCTCCAACTTACGTGAGCTTTTAAAAGGTATACATACAGAAGGAAACAAGCCTCTATACTCCAATTATGAGGTGATCAAAAGATTATTCCCAATATGATTGGGGTATAAAAGATACATTCCTTCCCAAATGATTGTATGTTGTATGATAAAGAATTTTAATATTTTTCATGTTTCCTTATATGTGGAGAATAACACTATATATGGATAAAAATTTAAACTCGTATTAATTCTCAGGTATTGACATCTAACCCGATGAAAAATATATTTTTTACTTTCTAATGATATATTCCAACAATTACTTCATAAAATTTTGATAATTCATCTGTGATTCATTCCTAGGTACCAGAATCAAAGGTCGTGCTAAATAAATTTGGTACTTTACAATAATTCCTCATTCGATGAGTCTGTTTGAAAATTCAATTGATGAAAAGGGTTAAGATGCAATTCATATGAGTGCATCGGTTACTGTAACTTATGTCATCCTGTTGATTCACAATAGTAGATGAGATTTGATAAAAATATTTATGATTTTGGAAGTGAAGTTATAAATCATAGAATAGGATTGTGTACGGATGGAATGAATCCATATCAGAGCCTATGCATCCAACATAGTACATGGAATGTTTTTTGTATGATTACAACTTTTACCCACATCTATGTTTGAAAAAATATATGTTATGATGATGTTGATGATTTCTGAACCAAATATTCTGGGAACTGATATTGGTATGTATCTTTCTCCATTTATTGATGATTTTAACCTTATATGGGTGATATGTTTTAATTTTTTCAATGCATACATGAAATAGTATTTTATTTTTCATGCTATGATAATGTTAACTATAAATGAATTTACTGAATATAGAAACATATGTGGATACAATGTTAATGGACATAAAGAATCTATAATTTGTGAAGAAGATACATTATATTATCAATTTTAGAATGTAATAATAATATTTTACATGGGACATAGAAGATTTTTGGGAATTGATCATCCATATCGTAGACTGAAAAAAAACATTTAATGAATTTTAGGATTAAAATCTTCCCCCACACCCATCGTTAGTCAAAGAATTTTATGAAAAAGTGTAAAAAATTATTCTCTAATGTGGAAATAAAATAAGTTCTGGTCTCCAAAAAAATCTAGAAGAAACAATATATCATTTTAGAACTACCTTATTGGTGATTTTTAGAGATAAAGCATAGCATCAATGTTTTTCAGGTATGTTTGACTGGAATTTTTTTATACAGAAAAGGAAGTAGAAAATGATGGATTGAATTATAGATTGGACTTACGATAAATGGGAATACATGTGGAGTTAGCTCGCACTATGAAAGGAAACAAAATATATTTACCTCTATCTTGTCACACATTATGCAATATTGAGAAGACAAATTTTTGTCTCTGTCTTCATGGAATAAAAATACCCTTTGGCTATTATTCAAATGTGAAGAATTTTGTGTCATCGAAGAATTGTAAATTAATAAGTATGAAATATCATGATTGTCATGTATTGATGTAACAACTTCTACCTATCACACTGTATGGTATATTTTAGATAATTATTAGAAAAACTATCATCAGGTTATGTGATTTTTATCAAATCATTGTGTAGAAAAGTCATTGATCCAAAATTTTTAGATGTGTTATAGAATGAAGCTACTATTATTCTTTCTTAACTAGAAATGTATTTAACACCAACGTTTTTTGATATAATGGATCATTTGGTAATTCATTCAGTGTGTGAGATAAGAATATGTGGGATATTTATTTAAAATGGATGTACCCTTTTGGATGATTTATTAAACATTTGATGGGATATTTTAAAAATCCTTATTGACCATAGGCCTATATTATTCTAAAATATGTATCAGAATTGTTGTTTTAGGTCTATATTGATTATTTATAGGAATTAGTGAATATTGAATCCTAATATCTCAATATATTATAGTTTATAGAGAAGGTAGAGGGATTCAAGTCTTAATGGTAAAGGCCATTTAATGTGATGAATTGATTTAGGAATATTAATACATTTGGAACAACATAAATGATGTTCAGTCATATATTTAAAAACATATTTCATAATTAATGTTATCATATCCAAAAAAAATGAAAAGGGTCTGACTATTGAGTATAGAAAGACATTTTTTTAATGGTTTAAAGATTAATTCATCATAGATATGACTGTATTAGAAACCTTGAAATGTTTTTCATGGGGCCATATCCTAATGGGATCATGTCATTTGGTTTTGATATTAATGGGTACACATTTTAAACGAAGAAACCGAATGACAATAGTACCATTAAAAATAATGGTGTAATGGTCATCACTGAAGCACTGAATTTTTCGACTGTAAAAAATGGAATCAAAATTTTTGCATCAATTCCATATTTTGGTGTTCTTAATGATATATGGTAAAATGATTATATGAAATTTTTAGTCACCATGTTTAAGTGTAATTGGTATTCAAGTAATAGTGGTATGAAAAATGATGAATATGGGTTTAAATAAGTTGAATTAAAAAGATTTATTTGAAATGAGAAATCGTTTATCATGGCCACGCATGAGAAGAAAATATTTTATGTCATAGATCCATATAATGACCAGTGGTCCATCGTTTTTAAAGGGAAAAGAATCAATTTGGCTGATAACGATGATGATGAGGTTATTGATTTTCATTTGGGTTCTTCATCTATTATACGATATCTTGATAATATTCAATATAATGCAGATATAATGCATTAAATATAACATGATAATGCTAAAGGGGTATGGGAAAATACTAAATTATTATCCTAGTTAATCTGTAAATTATTTACATTAAATTTATTTTTTGAAATTTAAATGCGTAAAAACTATATTATTTAATAACTGTTGGACATTTAATTATATATATTTGTTTATTTACAATAAATATTGGTTTAAATTTTTATCTTCTATTGTTATTATTAAACATGTTTTCATTAAAATAACCAATATAATTTATTATATTTTGGTTTATTTTACCTAAATGAGAACACCTTTTCAAACATTGATATTTAAATATTTAAATTTTTATATCTTTTTACAAGTAATGTTTATATTTAATAGATCGCATTGCTCTTTTTTGGTTAAGAATAATAACATCTTAATTTTCTAAAAACTATATACATGCGTGGAATTTCTTTTACCTATATATTTTCATTTTCCTCTTTTCTAATTACAGTCTTGTCTAATAATATTCAGGTACCCATGATTTTCATTATATTTTCCAATTTCAATGAAAAATACATTTACAGGTACAGAGGAACAAAAAACATGGTATTTTTACATTTTGATATTATTAAATATTAATTAATATAATTATTTAATGAAAGAAAATATTTAATTTACTAAAAAAAATTGTAAGACTATAGGTGAGACTTCAAAGGGTGAGTCCTCTACATTTAGAATTCGGTAATAGAATTCTCGAGTTGGTAAATGTGGAATTTCACATTTACCTAAACTATCACATTCTTGTGGAGACTAGTAATTAAAAATTATATTTGATGATAATAATATAGAAACTAGCCAAAATTCAGCTCAGTTTGTTAGCAATATTGTTGTGAAAAGTTTTTGCAGGATTATTATTTTATAACTTGATTGGAAATATGTGGAAAATATAGCGATAGATAATTTTTGGGAGGTAATGAAGGTAAAATATCTCAATTGATTTATTTTTTCTCATTTTTTGAATATAATATATTTTAAATTTCTAATATTTATTTTACAAAATTATAGATGAAAATCAATTTTATGGAATGATAAATAGTTATGAAAAATATCTTACTTTAGTAGAGGTTTGATGGGGGGATTTAAAAATAATTTTAACAAATAATTATGTGTTTGGAAAGAGAAAAAATGAAATAACATGCCTCAAATATCAATTTTTAGATGAATATACATGAAATAAATTTCTTTCCACCCGATATAATGAAACATTTTAGGTATGATAATTATATTATATATTGTGAAATTTTTATATATGTACCTAATTACTAATTAGTTTTAATTTTATTTAACAGACCCCCAGGAAATCCCATGAAGAAATACTATTGTAGAATTTATACACTCATATTTTATCATGTTGATGGTATCATATATTGGAGGAAAAAATGATTGAGGAAAAGATTGAATCACTAATAGCTCACAATATTAGTGCTTTTAATAAGGTCCAATTTGGTCCTCCATCTCCTCCCACCCTACATGAGAAATGGAAAAGAGAAAGAAGATGAAAAAAAATAAAAAGTATGTTAAAATGAAATCTAAATAGGTAGCTGAGTGAATGGTAAGTAAATAATTATTATTTTTATGAATTTTTTATTTATAAATTACAACACTAATATTCCATTTTAATTTTTAATTTATGGATGAACTTCAAGAGCAATCGACACAGAGAAACATTCTCCTAGAGGGTAAGATGAACATCTTTTCCATTGATTTATGAAATCTAGAACACCCTGGATGTATAAGAGGATATGAGGTGGGTTCTGGTATTCAGAATGTTTTTCTATCAATGTAAATAATCATTAGACCTAGAAATAAAATATTAAAACCTCACCTAATAGATATGAAACAATCCAAGAGAAATAAAATTCAAGAAACTATATAGCATGATATGTCAAAAAAGTTATGGGATATTCGTAGTATGTGAAACATTCCCAGCCTGCCTACTCAGATCCTTCACCTCCTTGATCAGACCCAACCTTATACTGTGAGTTCTATGAAGGATATGCTCATGTAAATATTATAGTGTTCGAAGTCATGCATTTTTTGGGTGATTCATTATTTCAACCTTCTATTATTATTGGTCATGATAGAGTATAATTTCATGATATTATTTATCCTAATACTCTACTACCATTCCCAACCATACAGGTTAACAGAGTGGGGGATTGTATGGGTCATTTTTTACTTTTTCCATCTATCCTTCTTTGGAATATTTCATACAATGTATGTGATTTTTTTGAATATTAATTACATCTAAATGAAAATTAATTTTAATGTTTTATGATATTTAACTAATATATTAGTACCCAAAATTAATGAAAATGTAACAATGGAAACAAATGTTTCATGAAAAAACCACTGTAGATACATCAGATATTTATTATTGGATAAAAATATCATCTATGGTTTATTTTTCTTTGGATAATATATGTGTATTTATAATTTCATCCGATATACATGGTAGGGACTATCCATTTAGGATATTTTGAAAATATATAAATAATAAAATTTATTTTAATGATATCAGCATGCCTATGTTGCAGTTGTTTTTCATGTAAGTAAATTTACATTTTAGTTTTTATTTTCTTAATTAAAGATGATTTAAATTGACTATCTATATTACATTTTTAATTATTTATCTACACACACTTCTTGTTCAAAAAGAAAAAACATGTGTTTATGGTATTATAGATCTAGAATACATTTCGACGGATTTGAAATATGTGTCGACTAAAAATTGAGTGGCATATATATGTGAGAAGTATCAATGACATATATTGTGTATTTTTTCCCATTTCTTGATGGGTAAGAGATGAAACATAATTATAAAAAAAATCATTATAGTTTCATTAAATGTGAAAAAATTTTATTGCATGGGGCATTAGATGTTAGTCATATTCTACAAAATTTAATTAACATTATATTGGTTTTTCTTTTTATTAGGTGGTGTTCGTTGAAAATATTCCACCTTGTTAGACAACATCATTTTTCTTGTGTCTTATATTCTCATTATGTTTACTTATCATTTTTTATACATTTATAATTAGTTGATATATATAAAAATATAGGTCATGGAAAAAAATTAACAATGATCAATTGTAAATAATGAAGCATAATGGAATCGATTATGTGAATGTAAAGGTAATTGTTTTTTATATTTGACATTATTTTTATTTTTGGATGTATATATATTGGTTTTTATTATCAAGATAATGTTTTATTACCTACAATGTCATCATTAACAAGGATATGTCAAATGTGGTTATTATATACTATAATTCATGTATGGAATAATCATAATTTGGGTAATGACTGATTATGATCAGTTTTTTCATATTAATTATTATATATTTTTTATCACAACATTCTATTTCTTAATATTATATCATTCAATATTATTGTATACATTAAATGATGACAATTCATAAATTAAATATGTTCTTAACCAAATTAGATACATTTTTCAAACTATTTATTAAGAATTATTATGATTTAAGGTATTTATATTCTCATATTTATGATTAGTATCACATTTTTATAATAATAAGTGTTAAAAACTGGATTATTTTGTTCTAATAGTTGTTTCAATATAATGATATGAAATTAATTATTCAACAATAACCAACAATGATCATGTTTTAAAATTCATGTATTTCTTTTTTAATTGTATTTTATAATACAAATTCATAGATTATTTTTTGATTAACTAGTTAAATGTATGTATTTTTTTATATATTTTAATCAATGATTTGTATTGTTTGATGGTTTTATTATATTTTTCTATTATAAGGATTATGATTTTTTGGGGGTGTAATTTTTAAAATTTTATATTTTTTTGAATTTAAACATTAGTTTTTATAAGGACAAATGCCAAATCATTTAAAAAATTCGACCGGTTTTCGTTGTCAATTTCATAGGGAAACAGATGCTGAAAAGGAATCCAGTTCCCATTTTAAGTGTCAGTTTTTAAAAAACTGATGCCAAAAACCTTATTTTAGAATCAACTTTATATATGTCGATAAAAAAACAATTAAAATTGTAAACAAAACTGAATTTAAATCATGTTTTTTCCTCCTGTCATCATAGTGGATAAACATCTCACCTATAGGGGAAAGATAATGAAAGGGATGTGGATATATGAATGTAAAGTATAGAAATATTCCTATATTTATGTACTTTGGGAAGTCAATATAGTCAAGGATGACCCACTAGAAATCTCACATGAGACCACATTTCTCCTTCTTCAGGGAAAAATTGAACCATGATCAACTGTCAAGTCAAAATGGACAGACATAAATCTCTTCATTCATCCACTAATTTATTCATTTGATCCCTATAAGTCCATTCATTTATGGTTCCTGACTACAATCAAGAGTATTTTGACTGATTTGGATAATCCCTGAAAAGATGAAGATGCGCACTAGAGAGAATACATAATAAAATGATGGATATCCTATAAGATTCAACCTTAATAAATTTTAGAAGAGGGACTAAGGAAAGTGTGAATCATGCAAAAAATATTTTCTAAAAAGCCTCTTAGGTGTTCAAAAATAATCCAAGAACCCATTCACCTTGTATTTATCTCACTCAAGTGACATATAGGACTTTTCTCATAAATACTCATGATGCCTCTTCATATCAATATCTATCTATACTAATTGATCTATATAAACCCATGTGATCATCTACCATGAAGTGTGTGTACCCATAGACAAGAGAGGTTATATAGCTTCAAAAATTTATGAATGTAATAAGATAATTCGTATTAGTAGAAGTCATTTTTATCATCATAATACTATCAAAACCTATGTAATGACCTTAAGTGTTATCTTGTCAATTTGTACATGAATTTGAGATGTATTCTGAATTTGTGTCAACATGATAATTGAACATCACTCACATATATGATCTATAATGCTGACCCTGAGGATCTTTAGATGGAGATCAATAACCAATGACACAATGATAATGTGAATCCTAAAAAATCAAGTTTCATGGATATATGAATAAGAAAATATCAATTCTCTTTAATGATTATATGAATGAGAACATTGAATAAAACATCTCGTGACTTTGAGGAATCTTGAGGAATCTTATAATTATTGTTTTGGGAACACCTAACAACAAATAGTTCTTCCCTGAATCTAATAGTGAAATAAAAATAAATTTATTAAAGGAAATTAATATCCCACTATATTTTCATCTCTATATAGATCTAAAGAAATATTTGGATTATTTATGACTATTCAAAACCATAACTGATAGAACCATTTTTTGAAACACACTTTTGGTTCTATTTCTAGATCTATATCCACTAATTGATATGCTTTGAGTCTTTTTAAATTCCCAATAATTCCCTTCTCTAACAACAAAATGTATACCAACTTGATTTCATTATTCTGTATGTATTGAAACTTATTCTATTCTTATCCCATTAAGAAGGTGAAATTTTCAATCTTCCCCCATGTATTTCTATGTAATGACTTGATATCCTTTCTTCTAGGTTGAGTCGAATTCCCTTTCTTTAATATTTACATATTGGGTCTCTCCCCACATTTAATAACATAAGAATTTATTTTCACCCCTCTCAAAAAAATTTGTATCTTTACTACCAATTAATTCACTCAATTATTCTGATCCATCATTATTAGTATAGAACCATACATGGCCCTCAACTAGACATTCAAAGGCCTATGTATATCAGAAATTTCCTAGGTTGAGAAATACCCAACCTAGAACTAAAACATGAAATCCCATTTCCACTGTCTATCCTAAATTCATTGATTTCCCCATTACATTTTATTTGGATTAATGATCTTTCATTATCATACAAGAAAACCACTACCGGTGTCAGAGCCATCCCCCATCTAAACAAATCACTTTTCAAAACATTCTCTCCATATAATTTGTTAATTTCCTATTAATTTTCAATTAAAATTTTCAGTCATGAGTGATTCTAAAGAATACCCGGTGAAAACCAAGGGTTCCTCATACATTTGAATGAAGCCCCATACATTGAATAATACAGAATCATCTGATAGAAGTCTCATTCTTTACGAATTTCTAGTTTTCAAATACTTTTTTGTTATGACAACATTCTGATCTTGAGTTATTCTTTTGGATACTTATCGGACATTTCCAAGGATTTATCAAAATTAAATGTAGAATAAGTAAAAAATTAACCAAACCAGACAATTTTGTGAACCCTTCATCCCTCTGATGATAACCCACTTGCATGAATGGTAGTATTCTGAGCTGTTGAAATAGCCATTACTTCATGAAGAGAATACTAGTTCACTTGAATTCTAAAAAAATCATTATTGGTTTTAAATAGACTAAATGGAGAGACCCCTGATATAAGGATGTGGGTGGAATTTGAGACTTTTTCTTGTACTTATTAATTTTTCTAGGTACCACTAGTTCCTTATTTCTAGTTAAACTTAATCTACAAAGAGATTTAAGTCATATGTTTGTGGAATTGATGGTGAGACTTTATGAGACTCAGGAATCTTGATAGTAGGTGTGGAAAGAGAGGGGAATTAATTTTCAATTTGGGTGAGTGTTCAGGGAAAATGGTATTGAACCAGACATTACATGTGGTTGGAAGCGAGGAAACATCTTCCTTTACATGTTTTAAATTCATGGTGATCGTAGATGACCTAATCAAATCAATTCTCACTAGATTTTCTTAAAGAGTTCCATATTGAATATAAGAACCCCATTAAATAAAAAAACTAGTAGTATGCCGATAAATATTGAATATGGTCTCAGATAGGGTAACTTCAAAACTAGGGAGGGGCTTGATGGAATTTTTTTGAATGTATATATCTTGAAGCTCCATTATTAATCTATGAAAATACAATGATTATCATCACAATGACCTTTCTATTGACTCATTATATAATATTCTTATTCTAGAAAAAAATAATGAATCACATGAGGTGAAATTATTAAAATGGTGGAATGATTATAGAATAATCACCAGTACCACCTAGGTATAGAAATGACTAGGTCCCCTAGGTTTGGTATAATATAGATAGTAGACTAAGGCCATGTCCTCCTAGGTAATTTATTTTCCCTCTGAGGCTAGGTAAAACCTATGATAAATTATGTATCCAAGTAAATGAGCAAGGAGTGTCTAGGATACTTGATGCATGATTTATAGCCTTATTTCATGATGAATGAATCAAACCATTAAAAATGTGACCATTTAATTAATAGTTGTCCTCTCTACCATGGATCTACTAATGTTTTCGTTATTGGATCTCATATAGTGAATTATAATTCTCAATCCATCCCATATGAAATTCTAATTCACTATTAGAATAGGTATGTCATAAAGAATATGGAATAGTCTTTGTATTAGGAGATAACTCTAAGGTTTATATTTTTATTATATTTATTTATATTTAGTAAATTTGATTGATTGGATAGATCTCCCAATGTAATGAATGAGAAGGTGTAGTGTAAGAAAATCATTCATAAATAGGGGTTCATGGGGATGCTTATAAGACTTTAATTGAAGGATTGATCTGAAAGAGAAAGTCCAGTCTCACTGCGAGCTCATCCCTCGAGATGGGATAACATGAAATAAAAAATTTTGTAAAAAATAATCCATCTTAGTACAATGTTTGGTGATATCCTTGAGAATGAACAATTGGGTTGACTTGAAATTTAATTCCATGTCACTATTAGTGATGAATGATATACCAACTTGCTAGATTTTAAAACTCTAAAAATAAGGATGTGAATTCACAAAATTGTTTTAATTTATCCAGTTAATGTTAGTCGGGTTACTTGAGAAAAATTGATGGGGAATTCTGAGATCCCTAAAGCTTCATACTATCAAATATCATGCTATGAATGAGTTTCTTCAACCTAGAGATGGTCTCCTAAAATAAGTAAGACCATTCATCGGTTATATCAATAACTAAGAGTCGATAATGTGTGTAATAAAGATAATATCATTCTTTAGGTTCTAGGGAAATATGATTCGAAATTCTATAATTGATGTAGAAAACATGAACTATTAAACTTGTCTTGAATGGAACGTACAATTAGATAAGAGAAGGCAGAACGCCTAAATGAATGATTTTGAGTCATGTACACAAAAAGAGTTTTGAGGTAGAGGTTCCATTACAAATTATTCAGAAAGGATACATTGATTTAGGTAGGATATATGTGGTTATTTCACTACGTTCATTCCATTATTTTGGAAATAAAGGGATGTAATCCACTTAATTATTTGAGTTCAGACGTTTTTATTAATGAAATTAGAACCTTTCCTATATAGAATATGGATGGACCTGGTGACATATTGTTTTGGGTGTGAATGAGTAAAACTAAGGAGCTTATAAATATTATATTCTAAATACCATGGCTCATAATTCTATAGTTTATAATAACAAAGAATATATGATTATGTATAGAGTATGGCCCATGTATAGTCAAAAACATCATTATAACTATTTGGAATGACTACGGAAATACATAATGCAATCTATACAATGACTCTGTTATGATATTCCTTATAAATTGAATATTTATATATAATGATGATCTTAGAAAATCATATGGCTATCTTTTTTTTATATGAGATTAATAATGTCAACTAAGGAACTTATGTAATTTATTCCAACATGGGATACCCTCTTTTTGTAAAAACATCTTTATACTGGAATGGTGACTCTTAGAAAAAATTATACATTCTATCATGATGATACTTTTCATCATGAGGATGCTTACATTTTAATCATTTATGAACTCCCCATTCATGATTATAGATTAAAACATATAGTCAATAGAAACTTTCACTTTCTGGATAAGTCATTCCGAGAGAATATGGATTCCACATTAGGTTGTAATTCTATTAATAGTCATACTATATAAAAAATTAAAACAAGGTTCCCATAACTTTTTATTGGTTAGAGATGTTATATATGATAATACTTACTAATTAAATGGAACATAATAATGATAATAAGGTAGGAAGAAACTTATACATATAGATACTTGACTTTCTCCATATTTCCCTATCTTTTAAGTAAAGCCTCAACCCCTATAGACGAGGTATATCTATCTAATATTATAGACTCAATAAGAATAGAATACTTTTCCCAACCATATTGTTATCATATCACACACTTCAGTTTGATAACTTCATCCAACTATTCAGAATATAAAAAAACAAAAATTAGAGTCTCGTCCTGTAGATACATACGTATAGGAGGGATCCACTTCTCCAATTAGTTTTGTGACCACATATTATCTAAAATAAGAGGGAATAATCTATGTGAAAAGAGACTTGATATTAAAATATAAAACCCTTCTGAGGTTTTGAGCCACACTGGGCAAACAATAATTAGAAATATTGATAGGTTGGGTGAAGAGTGGTTGAAATGTAATGAATTAGATCTACATAGAGTTTTAGAATATTATTTTTGAGATTTATAAAGATAGAGAAGGATTGATTTTATTAATTGATGAAGATACATAATAATATTACTCTAGACTAAAGCGAATTATTTTCTCTTCTACTGTACTCTCATCGATATCTCCTTACGCTAATTCAATTGCTGTGAATTCTATAGGGGGTGATTGCTATAGTGAATATGCTATATCTTATTTTCAGCATCTATTTACCATAAAATAATTGATTCTACAACCATATAACATTTTTCCCAAAATCACTTTCTCACTATTTTTATAAGAAACTACTTGATTATGGAATGAAATATGAATAGATCACTCTGAATGGTCCTAAAGGATACACCTATGAAGATAGAGAGCACTGAGAACAATGGGGTGTGTCATTAAAGTGGATGTATAATAAGATTTTGTCTAAATACTAAATAAACAGAATTATAAATCACCTTAATTTTTCATCACACCCACTAGGATATTGCTTGTAATAGAACCCTATCATGAAAATGAGTGAGAGTTATTCTAGAATAGTTAAATCCTTTACCCATTACTTCTACTTATACCTTGGAACACCACTGGATTGATGATATTCCACCACTTTGCAGCTAATATATGGTTTAATCCATTCAATGAATATAGATAGAAACTTTAGCATTAGACCATGAGTATATTTGTATCCCTATAGATTAAGGAAGTTGCTAAACACCCTATAATATTTCATAGAGGGGATTATTACCTAGTTCAATCAGTGATAATGGGTAGAGAGTCCAAAAAGTAGTTATGATGCATGTGAATCCAGTATTGGGTTCAACCAATCCTCTAATTCTCAAATGTGGGAAAATGTTAAAAAGGTCCATCTTTTTTTATCTTTACATGATTCACTTTATCGATGAGTATGATATATTTACAACAAATTTTTAATTCAATGGTTCTGATGTTAGATAATAGCTCCCAAACATAGAATAACACTATAATTATGAATCCACATGATCATTACTTTATGTATACTCCTAAATATAAATGAATGATCTAGTCCATAAATATTAAATATTTCCCTGCTCTGTCTTCTAAATAAAATTAAGGAACATACTCATTAATGGAATCAAACAACTAGAGGTTTCCTAATGGGAGGTCATCCTTTTCAAAATATTATTCTATGTTATGATATATTATTAAGGGAACCCTTTAATATGATGACATAGTCCGTATTCCCGATTTTCTTCATTATTTCATTGTAAATTTCACTAAAAACATGATAGATCCCTTCCATTATTCCCATAGATAAATTAACTATCAATTTTATTTATAAATTTTCATAGCTAACCCCAAAAGCTGCTTCAGTACCAATAGATCTAACCATTTCTTCTTTTATAGAAACTGCTGAGAAAGAACCACATCTTATTTGACCAGCAATGTAATATTCTATTAGAAGGTATATGAAAACCAATCCATATAGAGAATAAAAACTGAAAAATACCATTCATATATGAAATTAAACATATATAGTATATTACACCCAATATTTGTGATTATATTATCACTTTCTCTTCTAGATAACCTAATAGACTGGACATACTTAGTGAGAAAATCAAGGATAATTTGAAATATAACTGAAAATATATTCTCAAATATCATAACTAATCCAATTTATTGAATCTAATTAATAATAGAAGGTACAGATTAATGTTTAAGTATATTCTTAGTTTACTTTATGAGCACCTAGTATATCTTACATTAGCGTTGAAGAAGATAGTGATAGAAGAATACTCGCAATAAAATGTCATCTTGATGATTTTCCAAATCAAATTTTCCAGAGATGGGATCAAAAATAATTATATAAGTAAGGTTATACTACCCCGATCATTACCATATTAAACTTTATTTAATATAAAAAATATTTTAACTTATATGGAATGATAATTTTGAGATCAATTCTATCATTATAAAAGAAATATTATTTCTACTCCCTTCACCTATGGGTAGGATCTTCAATTCCAATATATCTAATCCCCATTATTTACATCTTAAAGATAGATTCAATTTTTCACTATTTTTAAGAGATTTATCAGCTACGAAGTCTTGAAACAAAATTTTATTTTACCAAACATGAATGGTGATCTGAAAAAATAGACATCCCTTAAATCTAGTTCTATTGAATCAACTCTTTCCAAATAATATTTTTTTTCTTTCATAGTTGTGGGAATTTTTTTTTATTTGGAATCTATGAATATAAAATTATGTTATATTATATGGTCATGAATAAAAAACTTCTTTGGATCATGAAAATTTCAAATAAAATCTCTCATCATGATTAATATAATAGCCAAAGTATTCAAATAATATGGTATCAAATGGGATAAGGTTGAGAGTCCATTATTCATATAGTTCACCAAGGAGAAAATAATTTTCATATCCATATTTACTTATCCTATATAATTTAATGATTTAGGGACCATATATGATGGATCCTATTAGCTCATGTGATTTATTGGAAATGGTTATATTTATTCTAAAAATTTAGAAAATTGTTTCATGGTGATTCAAGGTTTCAAGGAACTTATTCATATCCTCTATCATTTTTTGTCCACATTCCTGAAACATGGATATGTGGAGCATGTGCATTGAAATATAAGATATTTGGGATGCTAATACTCATTATGATAATAATAAATTGGTTTTTTGGGTACCATTTGAATCTAAAAAAGTAAAGATGATGTGGAAAAGAAGAAGACATTCTTAGATGTTCTATTAATAGGTTTAATAAAATGGCCCCCAAATTCTCTAATTCAAGGTGGATGGAAAAAGAATTTGCATAAGTATGTAACAAACATATTATTTTGGATCTTATAATAGACCTTTCATATTGATAAAGTAATAAGTGTTTCAGTACTTTTCCAATCATTCTTCTATGTACGATAGTTATCAGGATGGGGATCAAAAGTTCCAAAAGGGCCATCCCAATCCAAGGACTAATAAGAATGATTTTTTACAAGATTTGATTGCATACCTACATAATAAAACACGTTTTTATTGAATTTTTTTCATAATAATTGATATAATTTCCCCAAATTGGGATTTATTTTAATATTTAATGGGAAATGTGTTTCAAAATTTAATTTTAAAAATTTATTGAAAATTATGTTTTTTAAATTGTAAAATAACCATAGTAATTTTGGAATAAAATATTATATAAAACAATTTTTTCGTCAAAATTTTATATTTGTATTTTACACAAAATTTTCAAGATTTTTCATTTATTCCATGAAATATGAATCTTGTATTTGGAGTGTCAAAAAAGATAATTAATTATGATATGGTTTGTATTTGACGTGTGAAACTTTAATTCCCCATTTGGTCCATAATTTCACAAAATGTTAATGGAAGGTGATAAATTTTTTGAGGATGTTATATACTTAAATTACATATGTTCAAATTAACTAGTGTAAAAGTTTGTTCACATGGGGACTCAGTCAAATAGTAATATCAAGACAAAGTTAATTTTAGAGGAATATTTCAACATGTTTTCTTTTTTTGAGTTTCAAATCCCAAACAAAAAAATATATATTTAAAGGGGAATTTAATTTATTGGAGGGTTTTTTGAGTATTTTGGATGTTTATTATGAAAATGGTGGTTCTATTTCACTCTCTATTCATTTTAATTAGGTAAGCCTTTGTTCAAGGATTTCTTCCAAGAAGGCGCACCTTTCCCACCACTAAATTGTGTATCTTATCTATCGTTCTTATAATCCATCTTTTTCTTCAATAGAGAATCTATTTTATTCTACTTTATTATTTTTATTTATCTTATTGGTACTATAATATATGATTGGAGATGATATTGGGTGTTTCCCTTCAACCCATTTCATATAAAAACCATCTTCATGATAACAAATCCACCCATATAAGAAATGTTTCTGTTCATAGTAAATCTAATCCCTACCCCATTAATATATTTATTTTAAATCCTTGAAAATATTATAATTCATAAATTATAATAAGTTATTGAGTTTTAATTTATAAAAAACTTTATTTATTTTCACTTGACCACGAGGATGGAATTATGTGAATCGTTAGAGAGAACCCTTAATCTGAAAATCTAATTAACCAGGGGGAGAATTTTAGGGTTAAAAAATAATCCCTAAACTCAACTAATTATCATTTATAGAGAGTATATTCTATCCTAATTTTAAATTTACCAATATTTATATTTGTTTTTATAATCAAAGCTAGGTGGAGTGATTGGAAATACTGAAGTTAAACTATGGATTATTTCTTCTGATCTTCTTGTCTATGTTTATTTATATAGGGTTTTAGGGTTGGAATGATTAAGGGATAAAAAATAAATGAATTTTAATCTTGTGGTAAATTGATAAATTAATATTTAAGGTGTACATTAAGTCAATTAAAACATGAAATATTTGTATTTTTTTAAAAAATATTTCATTATTTCTTCTTCTTCTTCTTCTTATTTTCATATTGCTAAAAAATCACTCACCCCCAACTTTTGACCTAGTCTGAACATATTTTTTTTTACTTTTCAATTAGTTAAAAACTTATTTTACAATATTATGGTCCACATTTTTTCATATCTTCTCTCAAATTGATGACACAATCCAACCTATATGTTCAATTTTAACTAGACCCTATAGTTGAATGAATATTCAGGGATTGAATCATAAAATCTCAAAATTCATTTAGTGTCAAAATTTCCCCATTTCATTATTTAAATCCTTTTAATATTAGTTATCCCAACAGTTCATCTCAAATAAAATCCAATTTCCAAAAGTGGATGCAAACAGAAATTTACATGAATGATATATTTGAGAGTTGGCTTCACATGATAATAATTATCAATCAACATTAATTTCATTTCCAACCCCTTAATCATATTTTGAGATAAAATCAATGTTAATTAACATTATCACTATATTTCATGGAATATATGGTGTGGATCCGAAAAAACTTATAAAATAATTCAATAAATTTTCAAAGAACAATATACCAAGGAGTATATCTAGAGACCAAATAAAATTAATAACATTCCCTTTCTCAACAGATATATTTGAAGAAGATCTGATGTATTACCTACAACATAAATTTATTGAATCATAGAATGATTTGAAATGTATTTTCTTGCAGATATTATTTATTGCATCAATGGACATAGAAATTTAAAATGAGATCTCTAGAAACCATCAAGAACAAGTATATTCAAGGAATGAGTACTCAGAGGTATTCAAAAAGTTATGTTAATGTTACCCACAACACTAAATCTGTGAGAACCTCATTGTACAATACTTCTATGAAGGGATCACTACCATAGATAGAAGCATACTGGATGTTGTAGTATAAGGATCATTAGTTAACAAAACCCTGATGGATACTTTATCATTAACAAAATAATTAAGAAAAAAACTCCAAATGATTTAGTGATCGAGTTACAATGCCTATGAGGGGGCACATATGGTGAATCCATCTTATTTTGGAAATCCATTATTTGATAATAAGTTGAATGAATTAAATATTATGGTTTGAAAGATATAATTATCCAAAAAATATTTCCACCCAATATTGTGAATACTTGTGGTATTTTTATTTCCCAATTCCATCTAATAAATTGTTTCCCATAATGAAAATAAATAGAGTATTGTGCAGTGGTATTTCCAAGGAGATAATTTCAACAATAATCATCCCCATAAATTATGTATGATTCCTTTACTCCAATATAAAATCAAGGATTGAATGATATCCTAGACATGGGGTATATCACTAGACATAAAAAGGATAGTTTTCAATAAAATGTCTGATAACCACCACCTTTCCAGTAGGGTATTCAATAATACAGAATGATATTTGAAGCCCAATCATTAAAAATTCAATAACTACGGAATCCCTAACCAAATGTATATTTTAATAATAATGATATTTTAAAAAAATTCGTATTCTACATAATAAGGCGAAGAGTCAAGGAATGAATTTGAGGAAGATGAATATGCTGATGAGCTAGATTTCCACCACCCTCTACAAAATGGTAAATAATAACTCTTGAAACCTTCCACAAAAAACCACCATAAATTCAAAGGGAAATTTTTGTGTTATCACATTGAGAAGTGGGGATAAAATAGGTGAAAAGGTGTTCCTACTAGTCCACCAATATTCAGCCAACATAAGGATATTCTATCACCACCACTAGTTATTGAGAAACCAATGTAGAAAGACGAATGTGAGAATAAAGTGGATGATATTCATCATAAACACCTTCTATTTCCAAATTATTTTTTACACACCAAAAGGATGGTTTGAGGGGAAATGAAAAAAAAAATATTTTTGAACACATTAAATCATGTTGAGATAAACATCCCCCATTCTTGGTCCATTAAGAAAATACCAGTGTATGGAAAATTATTAAAAGAAAATTATACCAATTAAAGAGGGGTCATGGGAAATTAGAGGATCAATCCTGGATGAAATGTGTTATAAATCATTAAACTTACTCAAGCAATTCCACAAAAGGGAATGGATCTTGGGAAATTTATCATACTATCAAATATAGGGGAGTTACGATGTTTTTATGTTTTATGTCATTTGGGAGATTCAATAAATATGATGAGTCACCTTTTATTCTCTTATTTATCGGTTGGTGAGTTGAAACCAACATGATCGAAGGTGAAATTGGAAAATAGAGCTACAATATATCTAGTCTGAGTCCATAAAGATGTAATTGTCCAGGTAATAGACATGATCCTTAACTTATATTTATATATGATTAAAATCAATGATTATCAAGTAAATTCTCATGTTACCATTATATTAGGTAGGACCTATCCAAAAACTACCAAAACAATTATAAACAAAATTTAGGGTACACATTAAATATAGTTTTTGGATGAATTTGTGATATTTAATGTTATGGACTCCATGAAGTACCCATTAGAGAATAATTGAAATTTTTTATATCCCATTTTGAACCATTATGTAAAAAGACATAGGATTTTTATTGTATTATTATTTGAGATATTATGAGAATTGGTTCTCGTTTGTTGTCTAAATACATTTTTGCACCTATTTATAATGAACATACCTCCCTTATATTTTATTTTAATGTGGATTAATATTCTGATTCTGAACTTGTTCATTCTGATTATGAAATGGATTTTGATTATGCTAATGAATTCAATGCACAACTCTCTAATTTTTACAATGTCTATTGTGATATTGTTGTTTGTTGTGCATATATTTTAATTCATTTGATTTCTACATCCATACATAACACTCAAACCTTACAACTTAATCCATTTCCACAAAATCTAAAATACTCATACCTAATGATTGTTGATAGATTAAATGTTATAGTTTCTAACCATATCCCTTTTGAGCATGAATTTTTTATGAATATTTTGATGGAGAACATTAAGTAAATTTCCTGGACCTTTGTTAACATGTAGGGTATTGAACCCTCTATTTACAAGAGTAATATTTATTGGGGGATGGGGATAACCCATTATGGAATCCACAAAGGTTACATTATCCTACTATTTAGGAATTCATTAAAAAAGTGGAAAATTTTATTGAGGATGGTATAACTTATCCCATTTTAAATTCTCAGTGGGTTGGCCTAGTTCAGATGATTCCTACAAATGTTGGTTTTATTATTTTTAGAAATTATATTGATTATTTAGATCCAATTAGGGTAAAAAATAGTTCGTATGTTTGAATTTATTATTTGAAAAAATAAATCAATGAATAAATACCATTTACCCCACCCATTCATTGATCAAATAATTTAGAGTCTTGCTGGAAGAAGACACTATTTTTTCTTTGATGGATTTTTTTTTGATTTTTTCGGCTGCTATTACTATTGAGGATCAGAATAAAATGAAATTAAATTTCTTATTTAGTTTATTTTCTTACATAATGATTCTTTTAGGACATTGAAATTCAACAAGTACCTTTCATAGATGCATGGTGAGTATTTTTTATGATTTAATTGAGACATTCATGTAGTTATTTATGGATGATTTTGTTGAGAATGGTTAATCATTTAATAAATTTATTTTTAGTTTGGGAATGAGTTTTTATCATTGAATTGAGATTAATTTGGTTTTGAACATTTAGAAATTTCATTTTACAGTTTATTATGGAATTTTGTTAGGGTAAGTAGTGTCAAAACCTGGAATTGACATTGATAGATTCAATGTAGAGGTTATTTCGTCCTTTTTATATCCCTCATGTGTGCATGATGTTGGATAATTACTAGGGAAAATAATCATTTTTCTATGTTTCATCATAGATTGCAATAATATTTATCTTCACTTGTAAAATTTTATTCAAAAATATTTTGATTTTGTGTTTTATAATTCATGTGGGGTTAACTTTAATGAGATGAAGAAATGTCTAAACACACACTCAATCATACAACCCCCATGGAGAGATCTCCCATTTAATATTATTTGTGACACTTTAAACATCATAGTTAGAGTATTATTATCTCAGAAGGTGGAAGGGAGGTCCCATGTTATTTCTTATGTATTAAAGACGTTGGATTTAGCCCAAAAAATTTACAAAAAATGGAAATGGTGTTTCTTGTTATCATATTTTTTTGATAATGTTTTCTCTTATTTATTATGATCTAATTTTCTTTCTTTGATCACATAAAATTAAGGTTCCACTTAAATAATCCAGATGAATGTGCATGAATTATTCATTGGATTATTCGTCTTAAAAATTTTTCATCAAGAAAAAATATGTTAAGTTATTAGAGAACATTATTTTCGAAACATGATCTAGATCACCCAAAAGTTGGATCATGGTATCTGAATCCAGGTACCACTTCAAGACACTTGTACTGATGACAATCTTTATTTCATATCTAGTACACATCCTTGGTATGAATATTTTTGTGGATTATGTTGTTGTTTTTGAAATTTATAAAAACATGAAGAAACACCATGTTGAAAAACTGAAGAGTGAATCTTAGTTTTATGAGTTGGATGATTCTTACATGTGCCATATTTTTTGTGACTAGTCATATTGAGGTTTGAGCTTGATCATGAGTTTGACTTTGTTTTGAAAGTTTTTCATACTATTTATTTTGTTCCACACTTTGGAACCCAAATTAAGGATATAAAGGTATTATAATATGTATTATATTGGTCTATCTTATTTCATGATGTCCATGTGTTTTGTAATCACACTCTCATTTCCAACACACATGAATCATTTCAAAGAGACTAGTGATGCCCCAACAACCCATATTATTCTGTGATATTTTTATGTATAGGGAATTTATTTTATTGGTATTTCTCAAGGTTCATTTAGGTTTAATGTATATTATTGTTTCTATTGATTATGTTATGAAATGGGTGGAGTTTAAGGCCACTGGGACCGATGATTCTCATTTTGTAGTGTATTTTTTAAGACATAAATTTTATATAGGTTTGGAGTTCCAAAGGATATAATCAGTGACCAAGGGATACACTTCTATAAATAAATTAATATTCCCTCCTTCATAAGTATTGAGTGACACATATAACATTAACAACATACCCCCCAATGGTCAGGATGATGTTTCAGATCATGAGTTGAATAATATATTAGAGAAACCAGTGTAGTTGAATAGGATTGATTGGATAAATTACATGGATGTTGAGATATGGTCTTATAGGATTGCATAAAAATTCCCATTGGTATGTCCCCTCTAACAGATCATTTTTGGGAAATAATTTCGTTATCTTATGGAGGAAGATCAAAGATCATATTTGATTATAAAAAAGTGTGACATGTATTCAACTTAACCTTGATATCAATAGAAGGTTACAATTAAAGAACATCAAGATATTAGATTTTCATGATATGATAACTCAATGATCAACATGGAAAGATAAAAAGATTCCCCAGACAAAATGATCCAAAAAATAGAGTTTCATGAAGGAGAAAAAGTCCTTATCTACATATCACAATTAAAGATGATACATGGAAGTTTTGTATTAGATTGTTGGGATATAATATTTTATCACAAGATTTTCAATATGGTGTAGTGATGTTTTATTGGAATTATATTTACAGTAAATGGGAACAGGTTGAGAAAGTACATTTAGAGATTCCCCACACATGCAGTTGATTTCCTCACACTACACGATCCTATCATCACTTCAAAATATAAAGTTGTACCTTACGATCTAAATTTTATGTTATTTGTACTAATTATTTTTTTAAATTTCATGTGTATATTATCATTTTTAATGTCACATTTAGGGAAATGTAACATTTTAAGTGTGGTGGTGGGGATGAAATCATGGATATTTATGATATTTTCTTTTATGTGTTTCTTATCTCAATTGCTCTTATTTTAATATTTAAAAAATTTATAATAATAAAACAAACAAACAAAAAACTTAAAAATCAAATAAGAAAATCATCCAACATTCTTATTAATTACATGGAACAAATTGAAAATGCATGTTTTACTTTTTCCATCCTCATAGGATGCATCTAAAGTATGGGAAAATTTTCATTATTGGTAGTTGATTTTTTAGAAAATGGAATTTAGTCAATGATATGTTTTATTGTGTATTTATGAATACTTTTATATTTTTGACATCATTTATGATGGGAATATTTTAGAACATTTGTATCATTTAATCTTTCCATATGTGTTTCACACAATAATGATTTGAGAGTTTATATTAACCATTTAAAGTAATAACCATGATGGGTAATGTTTTTCAATTTTACAACATGATCATTCCATATATTCATTTCTTTTCTCATTAGTTCTATTACTACACTAGATTGACCCATTTTCATGCCCCTGATATATGACATTTTTACACAATAAAAAAATCCAAAAAAACATGAAAAAATATCAGCAAGGGAGTGATAAAATG
The DNA here is from genome assembly GCA_963277665.1 of Viscum album. NCBI lineage: Eukaryota > Viridiplantae > Streptophyta > Magnoliopsida > Santalales > Viscaceae > Viscum > Viscum album. The sequence goes on from OY728153.1 coordinate 569,007,307, forward strand.
TATAATATGTGGGGATATCTAGGTATGGAGACAAAGGTTTGACTTATAAAAATGATTAAATTAGTGTGTTTTGGAATTTTATTTTAAAGGATATTAAATAGTTTTGGTGGAATAGAATCAGGTAAGAAGAAAAGTTTTAGTTGACTTAAATGTTCTAGAAAAACAATGAAGATACAAGATTGAAATGGTTGGAAGTCAAAAACATGGGGAATGTGTGGATTCATTTAATCATTATATGATTTTACCTGATTCAATTCATTGATCTCACTTGTTTTTTATAAATTTTGAGACATTTAATTATTTAATTTTTTATATAGACTTATTTTTTATGATTCTTTCAATGAACATATTTCCATCATGAATGGTGAAATTTAAACATGCGTCATCTTCTTGATTACCTGACGTGGGTTTTTACCTGAGCATGAAAAAGGGTAAGTGTGGGGGATTTCAGAAGATATGTTTTGTTGAATATTTTATTGATTTTAATTTATTTAATTTCCCTAAATTTATATTTATATAAAGATTTATTTTAATTTTTTTCATGAATTTGGAAATTTCCTGAAAATTTTATTTTTTCTTTTTTAAAATCACCATAGTAATTTTGGAATAAATTGTTTTGGGATGAATGTTTATTTTAAAATTTAATTACATATTATAAAATTATTTTCATAATTTTTTCATTAATAACATGGAAGATGGATCATATATTTAGAGGGATAAAATAGAGTATTAATTAAGACATGATATGGATTTTCCCAATTAGACCTTGATTCACCATTTGGGCCATAATTTTTTCATCCATGAATGCAATAAGAATAACATTTTTTGGGGTTTTTCAAATTAAATTACATTCGTTTCATTAAATTGGAGTAAAATGTAGTTCGCATAATAACTCAGTTGAATGGGAGACTCAATGCAGAGTAAATTTTGGTGGCATATTTATGCATGTTCCCTTTTTGGAATTTCGAACCCTAACACTCTCAAAATATATTTAAATGGGATTTTAACTAATTGGGAGAGTCTTTAGAGTAATTGTAAAATTTTATCTGAAAGGGATGGTTTTATTTCACACTCTATCCATTCTGAAAAAGGAATCCTTTTTGCGAGGATCTCCGCCAATATGACACGCTGCTCCCACCTCTACATTTTTTTTTCTTTTCTTTTATGATTTTAAATGATATTTTTAAAAAATAAAAATTATGCGTTCATCCATTTCATTATAGTATATTCTTATTGGTTCTTTAAAATATGTGTGGAGATGATATTTTTTATTACTCTTGTAAACCATTGCATATGAAAAACATCTTCATTATGAAAACTCCACCCATAGAAGAGTAGTTTTAGTTAGTATTCAATATAATTCCTAACCCATTCATTTATTTTTTCATTACATGAATATAATATAATTAAATAATTATTATTAATTTATTTATTTTAAATTTATATGGAACTTGACTTAGTTTCACTTTTTTGTTAGGTTATATTTGTGTGAATTGTAGGGGAAAAATATAATCTCCAAATCTATTCTACTTGGGATCGAATTGTGGGGATTAAATTATAATCCCCAAATACAATTAATTTTAATATATTTTGAGGATATGATTCCATAATTTTTTTAACATAATTTTTCTTTGAGATTAAAATCAATGAAATATATGGTGAATGAAAGTCTTGATGTTAACATAGGGATCATTTCATCCAATATTTTTGATCCAGTTAATTTCCATAAGTTTCGTGGGTTTAAAAAATTAAGGTATAACAATTAAATTTTTTTAATCACATGTTATAATTATAAATTAATGATCCATGTGGTATATTAGATTTATTATGTCTTCTCACATTAGAATATTTAAATAAATTATGTCATTTATTTCATAATCTTATTGTTTTTTTGTTTTCCAAAATTCAATCAAACCACCCCCACAACATTTAAAATTTATTTAAATTATTTTATTATTTTTATTTTTTAATAAATATTTTTGTTTTTTTAACACAATTATACCTCATGATATATGATTTAGGTCAACCTTCATGCTTTATTTAGGAAAAAAATCATAAATATTTTGAGAGAATGTGTGACAATGCTCATGACTACCCAGTTCATGAGTACATATGCATGAGAATATAAGATATATAATTGAAAAAATGATACAATGATATTTATGATAGGATAATGATCCACATTATAGTCAAGGGATGGTTTTATAGGTTTGACCAAAGGGAAAGTAAAGATGAGTTTTTATGTTTCAATGTTCACTTACACAGAAACTGTTGAACTAGTTGCTCTCTGTTCCATTGAAGTATTTCAAAATCATCACCAACTAAAACTAGTAGGACCCTAAAAACAAAATAATTAAACAAAAATAGAAATAAAATAAAAATTAAAGTATTAAGGATGATGTATTTATACAAAGGTTTCATTTTTTAGTATATCCATGCATCACTGCTTGAGAGTAGAGACGTCCATATTGAAGTATGGATACTCAGCACTCAAAAATAAGGGTATGTATGAGTGTATTCACAAAAAAAATTGAATTATAAAATTAAAAGATAATATATGGTGACCTAGGGTGACAAATATAGGTACTCATCAATATGAATACTTGATTGACATTGACCTAGGAATCCAAACAAATATTTATTTGGAATAAAAGGGAGTGAGTATTACATAAGTAATTGATGATTCACAACCAATATAAATTTGATAATCTTATACCAGTGCTTTTAAATGATGATATATCCCAAAACCAATGGTACCCTTTCACTCTAATGTCTTGATAGTTTGGGAAACTTCATGTACTATATATAACAGTAGCAGTTAAAGGGGAGAGGTAATCTTTCTTTTTGAGGGTGAAGATGGAAAGTGGAGGGAGAACCATAGGTTTAAGTACCTTCATTGAATATAGGTCAAAAGATTCAAGAAATTATGAGATCCTTTTTTGTGCATCAATGGTAGAACAAGTAATGATTCCAATGTTGGTGAAATGGCTTGTTTGGTATCAGAGAGGCCTGACTATATTATTTGATTTGCATCCTGAAGGGTGATCATAGATGGATGGTGCATGGGTTAAATTGGATAAATGTAAGGGAAGGTATTTTTTCATAGAAACTCATAATCTATTCAAGTAATTCCATTGACCACTGATCCAAATGAGTTTTCAAACATATTTTCTACATGGATACACTAGAATCTCAAATAATAATCAATAACCAATCCCCAAATATAAATAAGAGTTTTCTTGTGGTGAAAATAGTCATCGCCCCTTTGGTTCCCCCTTTACACTACCCATGTATTGGTCTTGGGATTTTTAAGAAAATGGAACCACTTATCACACTCATGACCATATATTTTATTTCAATTAATATTGGATGAGCGATCTAGAAGCTACTTCCAATGATCAAAATTATATCTAATCAAAACTAGTAGTAATAGAAAGTATTACACAATAAATAAGTGTTCCTTTAAATTTTCTTTACTTGTTATTATAAATATATCGTTGATGATATATTGATTTAGTTTTTATGATGGTAAATTGGTTGGATGTGACAATTACTTGGGTATATGCTAGTTGAATTCAATCAACGCATTCACCCCAATCATGTCGTATCAAGTCACTACACCAACAACATCATAATCGACACTAGAATCGAGAAACAATATTATTTTTTACCATACTGGGTACATAATTTTGATATTTTTCTTCCCTATGAAGTCAACCAGCACAGTAGAGATCATTCCACTTGATCCTCTATTATGAATTATGGATAAATAGAGAATAAGAGATGATAGTAGTGATATAACAAATGTGTCAGTTTTTCTGTCATTAGAGAATAGATAAATCTTGAGTGATGAATACTTCACTTTAGTTATCCAATTTGATATTGAACAAGTCTAGTAGTGAAATAGTATACAGGGTTCCAAACACCAAGATCCATGTAATCATGTAGTGCCAAAATTATTTCCATAACTGAAATAATACCTTCAGGATGATCAATAGCTAATTGATTCATGTCATCAATAGTTCCATAAAACCAACTCAGTTAATGGATTGAACTATAAGAAAATAATCTATCTCCTTTTACAAGAGGTTTTTTACCATTTTTTTATAGGAAATCAAATGCTTTGGTGACCAGATCATCAATGTGTGCTACATGAGTAATGACTTGATAATTGAATAAAGCATATTTGATTTTTCTTCCCACTTATTGGAGTTTATTTTTCATCACTTATATCCTATGATTATTACCTATCATTATTCTAATAGAATTCATTCCAATATAATATTTATTTCATCTAACATGTTATTTCATATTCCTTCTATGATTCCCAATGAAATGTCCATTTCCAACACTCTATCATGGTCATATTCTAGGTGGGGTACCATCATAGAATTGATGGAAACATGAAATAAGTGGTTGATATTATTTAATATGTACATGAGGATCGAATAACTGATTCACTCAAGAAAGATTGGGTTCCTCTAATTGAATTTGGGGTAGGATTCTCAATCAATATATGTTCTATTAATCTAGATACTAGGGAGATGGTGTTGGATGATGGATAATGATATATTTCACCCTGTTTGAAACAACCCAATCATATAAGTGTTTACTTATAACATCCTCCCTATCATCTCATGTTGTAAAATTTATATCCATTATCATTAATCATTTTCAATCCATATATACCCCCATATAAAAGGCCATTTCAACTTAAGGGTATGATTTTTTTGGCTCTTAAAGTGATACCATGTTTGATAGAACTATCATAGGAATTATGATATATAGTTTTAACTATAAAAGGTGGAGTGACTCATAGAGGATTATTAGAAAAAATAAAATGAAAAAAGGTTATTTTTGAGCATTGGAGTGCATCAAAATAACTAGAAAATATATAAAATAGGTATATATTTATCTTGCATAGGATATCCAATTCACATCTTAAAAAACAAAATGTCTTTAATAAAATGATATACTTTGAAAAACCTTTTCCATTATTTTGACAACTTCTACATATGGAATAATGGTCTATTCAATAGCTAGTCATCAATGATGAACCATCTTAATACATATTTTCCATATTGGAATGAATCCATTCACAAGGTGATATGAACCAATTCAGCTTCCCCCTCCTATAAAACACCCCATGAAATTCTGAAGCATCACCACTCATGTATCCGAGATTGATGTCAAGATATTTAACTACAACATATTAGAATGATTCTATTTTCATTGAGAATTAGAAATATTATTGTCAATAGGTCTCAATCATTAAAGGTAAATGAGATATTTGAATCAATGGTCACAAGGGTAATAACCAGCCAACTGTACATAAATACAATGTAAATCTTAAATCTATGTAGTATACAGAATAATTATTCAACCACCATCTACTCAAGAAACATTGGGTAGTATAGTTTGACCAGGTACTATTTTTTTAAGAGAGAGTACGTAGCAAGATACCCACCCCATTTCTATATAGTATATAGGTATATCATCATGGATCGTCAACCCCCTTCCTAGTATCATGAATTCCAGACTAGTCACACTACCTCTATTCCACAATTCCTGGTTGGGTTTTTGGGATCCCATTGATGACCATTTCAACTCTAATGGAGACTCCCTTGTGAAACAACTTCAAATAGATGAAATTTTTCCTAAAGGCATTAGGGGTAGTCATGTTCTAAGTCTCTGTTTTATTATTAGGTATTTCAATGGTTGGAAACCCCCCTCACCTACCCACTAGCCTTTCTATCACTCTATCAACCTACAATATACATGGGTTCACATGGTTAGAGTAGTGATCAGGCATGTCTGGATTTGGGTAGGAGCTACTTTTCTAACATAGTTAAGTTTAAGGTTCATATTGTTAAGTACTAGGTCTATCTATACACATATTTTTAGTGCTTGTTTGGTTCCAGTTTCACTCCATGTTACCCAATTTTATAATAGAGAATAGACACTAGAATTGTATTCCCCCCTAAAATCATTCTAGTGATGGTGTGTTTGTGGGTTCTCTAGGAATATATGTTTCCAATGAGATGGTTGGTATTTATTTACTCTCTTTGGAATAATCTACTCTCTCTAATGGAATAAAAAAGAAAAGTGACAAGGTCCTTCCCCAATCTAACCATAAGACATATCTAGCTGAAGGAATGGTGGTTTCAACTTTTATATTTCCATGGTCCTTATTGTTTCCCCATTAAGAAGGAATGTTAGGGGATCAATAGATCCATCATCCTGGTCTATTTAACATTCATATCTACTACAACATGGTCACTCATGAATCTATGATCTACTTCACCCTATTAGAACCTTTTTATATTTGAGAATCACCCCCAACACCATTAGAAATTTTATGGTCTATCCTCTCTAACATTACCTCCAATATAGCCACATCACTTCCATATAAACCAGTTTGATTCCCCCAATACCTCTAGCATTTCCATGCCTACATATAGTGAACCAAGCACTCATGAACACTACCAATTGAATAGTTGGCATTCCGGTACGACTAAAGGGAGATTATTCATATAAGATTGTGATTTGGAGGTATGGTTTTGATGTAGTTGACGTATGTGAGTGAACACTGGGTTGTGATGATGGTATATGCATCTTGGTGATCAACATGAACCAAAAATTACAACCCAATTTTCATTATCTATTTTCCAAGAATTTACAACCCCAATCACTTAGCTCTGTTCAGAGTCTATAAATCATTGTTTTATACTCTGTCACTTCTTTCCTTTTTCTCTATATGTATCTTTCAACTTGTTTTGGGGGCTTTTTCCAGAGGGTCTAGGCCCTGGCTAGTTTGAGGAAATGGTTGTTCACTGGGATCCTAGAATCAACCTCTATTTCCCTTTCCATATTGTTATAGGTCCCCATCATTTAGTTTCAAAGATTTCACATCCATATATATTCAAATGATTCAGTTGTGACTCGTATATGAACTAATTTTATTATGAATTCCACTTAGGAACATCATCTCCATTGAACACCTCAATTTCCATTCCTTTTTTTTCAATCATCCCATTATTTCGAAACCCAACTAAAATTTCCCCAATTATTTCTCTCATTCCCCTATAATCTCGTATTAATGGGGCCACGTTTTCCCTACTGAGAACCCTCCAATATGAAGTCCATATATTCAATTACTCAAGGGAAAAAAATGTTGAAGCTAACAATGTGATCATGAATGTGTTCCAAATTGACCAACCATCAACGAGGAACTGGAGAAACTGAGGGTGTGATGTCATGTAGAGAACCAACCATTTTACTACTTTAAATCACAATATCTTTTCCAACACTCTAATTCACCCATCATTGTCATAGAGAGACCACTCATTCATAGTGTTTGAGTGGGCCTTCCATTTTTTCACTTTTGATCCAAATTCCAAAAACTATTTACATTCTATTGTCCTGTATAGACTCACTGGTGACTTGATTGGAATTTCAATGCGTACAATAACATAGGCCTCCATCCAATATTCCAAAAAAACTCAACCCCGAAAATTCAAATTCCTACATCATCACCTTTCATTCGTGGTTGAAACAACAAAATCCATTCCAATATATCCATTATTTCCACCACACATTGATCAGTCAATTATGTAGTCCCCTTATGTATTACTTATTTTTCCAACAGTGATTAGTACTAATATTTATTTTATATGTATTGGACCAAAAAGTTGATTGGACACTCGAATGGAAGGATAAAATCAGTCCATCTTCAACCCCTCTCAACAAGGTACCCTACTCAATATCTAATATATGAATTAATTGAAAATATTTTTTCCATAATGAATAATAAGAAGGTAATGTAGTAGGAAAGGGAAACATTTGGACCATAAGAATGATTATGGGCCATAAAAATATACACTAATGGGTAGAAGGCCCTTCAATGAATGAGCTAGGAAAAAATGTATACTGGCCTATAAAAAAAATTCCCAAGATGACCACAATAAATAAATTTCTATCATTTCCATTATAATGAGTCATAGAATCCACCAATAAGAGAAGTGAAATTGTTTTAACTGAACCACCAAAATCACTTTTATAAGAAAATAATGATTCAGAATGAAATTCTATAATATTATAAGATAATCCCATAGAATGACACAAAAAAGTGAACATTTCCATAAGTGTTTTGGAAATTGAAAATCATAAAACATGAACAGAGACTAACCCATAATAAAGGAAAATCGAATCCCAATACTCTAGTCATATGAATAGAATGATTCAATAAAATAGTGTGGTCAATTGTTTAAAGTTTATTTACCATTTACAATATCCAATGATAAATTTTCCAACTTTTTAAGAACATATAAATGGTATCAAAATGGTAAAACTATAATATACTCTTAGAGTTGATTATTGAGGCTGAACATGAGTTGTATAAGGGGAAATGGTTGAGACAATTAAAGTATTGTATTGATCGCAAGTCGAAAAATTTGTGTCTTTAGAAATCTAGATATATCAAGTACAATTGTGACCACACCAGCTAGAACTATAACTATTAAGTCAATAAGTGAGGATATATGATCATTGGATTTATTTCACTCCTCTTGCCTGTAGGTATTAGTGTTCTTATTCACTGGGGAAAATTTTGATAGGTTTTGAAACCTGTTGGATTGTGTATGAACTAAATTGAGTAGTCTCAAACCTCTCTTATTATAGGATATATCCACATTCAAGTAAGTTATTTTCCCAATACAGTTAGGAGAGAACTCAGCTTTTCATGGAGGATGATCATATGATGATTCACTATTTTATTTCACCCTTATACCAATGTATTAAACTGATTTTGTATTGAACATTTTGAGTATAATAACAAATTTTAATACATTTTTGGTTCTATAATTTAATTATTATTGGATTAAAAAGGGTCTATTTTAATTTTTTTATGTTTTTATAGGTGGACGTGATTTGGAAGGCCGAAGACATTGTTGATGAAAAATGGCCCAGTTTGTGCAGGAATCCAAAAAAATCTATGGACTCAACCAAATTCTGCTTCTAATATGTGTGTCCAATTGGGATATGATTTTTTGGGAGGATCTATAATTAAGTAGGATACATATTTCATGAAGTATCCCATCCCAAATTCTTCTATTAATATTTCCATATTAACTAATCATTCTAGCACACAGAATCTGCATGATGTCAAAAGTGGTGAGTTGTGATCTGTCCATATCTCATGCTTTACTTGCCCAAATGGTTCCAAAAATTCAGTGAAGATATTAAATAGGTTGGGTAATAAGTTTATAGGTTTTCAAAAAGGTTTATTCAACATTATTGTGACTGAAAACCATGATCTAAGTATTTTCTCAAAATCTAGGTGCCTAACACCACTTCCCATCTTGGCTATAAAAATGAACCATGGGAAGCTCATATGCGAGTCCGACCTAGAGAAAAGGTGTATCAATTTTTGAGTCCCAATGGGGTATTCTAATAATAACTGTATGTTAGGGAGAATATAGGAAGTTCTACTTCAACATATTATTATTCTTCCCCTCCCATGGATTGCTAAGCCCCTTGTGATCACCATGGGAGGAATGTGATGTAATCCTGAGCTTCATGATTGTATTATTTTGAATTATATTTTTAAATTCCATGTTGTATATTGTTTTTAATCATACTATATTCTTATTTATTATAGTTATATACTATTATGTTATACTAAAACTGAAATTATCATGTCTACGGGTTCCATTCCATGGGATGTTTCACACGCCGTTCATCCTTTTTCTTACCTCATTCAATTGTTCTGTTTGTTTTGTTCATATTGGTCAATTGAAATCACATAAGAAATTTAAAGTCCATTTGATTATATGTTATGTTATAAAAAATAATTAACATACAAACTAGGATATCACATTGAGTTCTTCATGTGTCGTCATGGTGAGTTTCAGTTATTAAGTCAAACACAAACCACCCAATCATCAACGCTGCCTGGTGAATAATTCTGTGTTTTCGACTAACCCTATGAGATATCGTAGAATAAAAAAATTATCATTATAATACAAGGTGTCACAAAACTAGGATTAAAATATCTATACCCTATCTTGTGAAGCGATGAAGGATGAGCATCACGAGACTTCCCAGGGTTGATCATGTTTAATTAATCTTGTTTATTTCAACTTTGTTCTACCACTATCGTTTTCTATCTTCATCGTTAATCATCAAAAACCATATTTTCCAAAATCTAATTCAACTTATATTATCATAATCTAATTTCTATTTTTTAATTATTATTCTAAGGCTCTGTTGAGAGCTGAACCAGGGTTCTGACTATACTGTAGATATTTTAGTAAAATTTAAGCATCTAGTTTGATTCCCTCGACAACGTGATCAAATTTTTGCACCATTTTTAGGGATACATGGTAATTTTTTTCATTATTTATTTGTCTTTTTTATTTTATTTATTAATTAGTACTTCTTTCAAAATTCCTTACCCAATTTATTGTTTTTGTTTTGGGTTTTTATCGTTATATTTGTTTTTTATGTGTTCTTCCCCTCTCCCTCACCCTCTTCTTCATATCTCACTTTCTAATTCTGTAGTATAACAACCTCTTTTATTTTATCCTTCTACCCTTATTAATTTATTTTACATTATCCATATTCTATTATAAAAATTAATAAAAATACATAAAAAAATAAACTTTACAACTTTCTTGCATGACCCAGTAAGAAAAAAAAACTGCTTGAATTTGACCCAAAAAATAGAAAAGACACATCACTTATAAATTAGGTAATTTAGATTAGGAAAATCAAGTAACATTGATGAACAAATTTTGGAACGTCACATTCTACAAATCCAATCAAAAATTTTACCAAATAAAACACAAGAAAACATTGCTGCAAATAATAGAACTTTAAAAGAACTAACCACCCCGGATGTGGAGTACCAACTTGGGTACATCAAATATCCTGAGGAAGCATCCAATATTAAGATGAGATCACGTATCATCCACCTACATCCAAAATTCCATGTTCTACTTTGTGAGGACCCTCAAAAACACCTTAACAAATTTCACATAGTGTGCTCCACCATGAAACCCCAAAATGTGTCAGAGGATCTCACTAAGTTTAGGGATTTCCTTTTCTACCTTGATGGCATAGCCAATGATTTGATATAATATCTACCTACCAAAACTAAGGTATGGAATGTCCTAAAGGGATATTTTGCGAGAATTTATTCCCTGCTTCCAAAATTGAATAATTTAGGAAAGAAATCTGTGGAATTACTCAATTACAAGGAGTGACCCTTAATTAATATGGGGTCAGATTCAAAAGAATTTTCTCAAGAAGCCCCCACCAGAAGATTAGTGAACAACTGTTAATCTAATACATCTATAAGGGACTTATCCCTATTGATCATTTATTTATTTACACCGCAGGTGGTGGTTCCCTTGTTGACAAAACTCTTTCTACTGCCCGTGACTTAATATAAAATATTGCTCAAAATGCACAACAATTTGGTACATGACCTATTTCACCCACCTAAGGAGTTAATGAGGAAAGTGATTCATCTCTAGAAAAAAGGTTAGACAAAAAGTTTGATGAGATTCATACACTTCTAAGGAAAAATTTTCAAGCACAAGGTAACTCACAATCTCCTCCAATTCAATTGAATTGTGGTATTGGTTATAATGACACTCATTTTTCTGATTAGTTACCACAACATCAGGATTCAACTGAGTCTTGTGCATTGGTATTCCCTGAGAGACTATTCCAACAATAACCACCCTACAAGTAAGAATGATTTAGGAAAAATGCAAACCCCAAGTGTCATGAACAACCACAGTACGTAAAAGGATGAAACTCAATATGGCCAATAAAGAACTGGTATCAACAAGGAAAATGTATGAAGCCTTATTATCCATCAAAATCTCTAAACAATCCTCCTTCCCCAAAATATGATCCATGTATCTTGGACAAGGTAAATAAAATAGAAAACCAGAACCTATAGATCCATCAGACCATGAAATCACTTATTCATGACCTACGAAATAATTTGGGACAACTATAAAACACCGTCAGTGAGATAATGATGCAAGGTTCTGGAAAACTACAATCTCAAACTATTGATAATCTGAAGGATAAAGGTAATTTATGTGAAATTAATATTTTTAGTGGTAAATAAGTTTCTCCTTCTGATTCCACACAATAGGAAAGTCCCTCACCTAAAAACTCTATATCCCTAATCTCAAAATATTCAATTAAACAAAAACAGGACAAAAAAGTTAAAGAATTTATCATTGAGGATTCCAATGAATAATACATTCCTCTCCAATTCCACTAAGTAATCTCTAAATCAATCAATAATTTTTACAATGACATTGAAAATCAAATAATGGAAACATTTAAAAAGGTTAAAGTTAACATTCATTTATTGGATGAAGTTAAACTAATTCCAAATTGTTCAAAATTTATTTAAAAAAATCACACAAAGCCAACAGATGAAGGCTAATGAGATAGTAAACCTTGGAAGAAATTTCATTGATTTGATCCAACCATTAATGCCAACAATATTAAAGGATCTAAGAACATTCATAATACCCTTTACCACATGGGAGACATTCTTTTTATATGATATGCTAGATTTAGGTGCATTAATTAATGTGATAACATAATATTTGTATACTTCTATATAGGTTGGAGAGCTTCAACTGACATGCATCATAGTGAATCATTCCAACCAGAGCACTACACACCCATCTAGATTGGTCAAGGACAGCCTCCTAAAACTGAAGAACCTCATCTTTCTTTCCAAATTCTATATTCATGAGATGGAGGATTCCAAAAACCATGTATATGCCCCTCTCATACATTGGAGGCCATTTATCAAAAAATCAATGATGATCATCAATGTTCACAATGGTATTATGTCCATGGAGTTCGGTGTATAAAAGAAATTTTTTAACATCCTTGAGGCTCTGAGAAATCCTATTGAAGATCACTAAACTTTTCATGTATTTTTTATGGATGTTCTCTCAAATTACACCAACAAAAAGAATTTTGTCCTTGACCCATACTCTGATTCATTTTCCTATTCTTCACCTTTGGATTATTTTCAATTTGATTCATGTTTTGTTTATTGTGTAGGTTCTAAAAAGTGTCAATTTTGTGCTTTAATTGATGATTGTGTTCATTATGAGGTACCCCTGACCGTCTATGATTCTATATATCTCATTCAAAAATATTCTCAATCCTTAGAGAAAAAACATGAGTAGATAGATAGTTTCATGGAAATCACTCCCCCAAAATCCCCTCACTCAATCCAAAAACTAGTAGTGTTGGAATTAAAACCACATCCATCTAATTTAAAATATTCCTTTTTGGGGGTATTGAACAATTTCTAATAATTATTTCCCATAACCTCTCACAACAGTAAGAATCCAAACTTCAAGACCTTTTGAGAGAGTATAAAAAAAAAGATATGCTGAACATTGGATGATATTTCTGGGATTATCTCATCTATTTGTATGCTTCATACACTCTTTGATGATTAGGCTAATCCAGTAAGACAATGTCAATGCTTGTTAAATCCCACTCTCCTTGATGTGGTAAAATTGGATATTAGTAATCTAAATAATGTTGGGATTATTTATCCTATATCTAATAGTAAATGGGTTATCCTAGTGAAAATTGTTCCTAAAAAACTAGAATAATTATAGTGTCAATTGAAAGGAATGAATTTGTTCCAACACATGTGTCAAATAGTTGGGGAGTCTTTATTGTCTATCATCGACTGAATCAATCCATGCGGAAGGAAAAATTTCCTCTACTATTAATTGACCAAATGTTACAAATATTGGATGGTAAGTCCAATTATTGTTTCCCTGATGGATATTTAGGTTATTTTGAAATCCATAGATCCCCTGAGGATCAAGAAATTACTACATTTACATGTCCATTCAACACATTTTAATATAAATGAATGCTTTTGGTCTATGTAATTCACCTAGTAATTTTAGTGATGTATGTTGAGTATTTTTTTCCGAGTACCATGATAATTGTATGGAAGTATTTATGGATGATTTAAAGATTTATGGAACTTCCTTTGATGATTGTTTAGAACACCTAGGATCTATCTTCCATCATTTCATTAAAAAATATCCTGTATTAAATATGAGAAATGTCATTTGATGGTTAAGTGGGGGATAGTTCTTGGGCATGTTATTTCAAATTAGGGAATTCAATATTATATTTCAAGAATTGAATTAATTTCATCCCATACATATAGAAAATTTGTTCATGAGGTGAGATATTTCTTGGTTCGTGTTGGTTTTTACCACTGATTCATTAAAGACTTTAGAAAGATCTCACTTCCCCTGTCTCGATTATTCCAAAATATTTCTAAATTTATTTTTTATAAGAATTGTGAGGATTCTTTAAATTCACTAAAAAGGAGTCTCTCATCACCTCCCATTATCCAAAAACATAGGTGGGATCTCCCATTTGAAATATGTGTGATGCCTCTAACTTTGTCGTTGGGGCTGTTTTATCATAAAGGGTTGAGAAAGTACTCATGTAATTGTGTATGCATCTCGTACTCTTGACCCATTCCAGGTGAACTACACCACCACAGAAAAAATAACATCTTTATTTTGTGTTTTACTTGTAAAAATTCTATTCATATCTTATTGGATAAAAAATAATTGTCTTTTCTTATCATATTTCCCTTTATTTTCTCTTAAAAAATCTTGAAGATAATCCCCACCCCATTCGATGAATGTTCCTCCTCCTAGAGATTGACCTTGAGATTAGTGATAAGATATGAGTAGAAAATGTGCTAACCGACCACATTTATAAGATTTCCCCACAAATGGACCACCATCTAGACTCATGCATCCCCAGTGGAGAATTATTTCCTAATGAGAACCTTAGTGATGTTGAGGAACATACCCCCTAGTATGAAGAAATTGTGAGTTTTCTAGCGACATCTATGGTCATAACTAATTATTCCACTTCAAAATCCTAGAGACTTAATCATTATTAATGATGGTACATTTTGGATGAACGTTACTTGTGGAGAATCTATAGTGACTATGTTGTTCGTCGGTGTGTCTCATACCATCCGTTCACCTCTGTTTTTACCTTCTTTAAAAATTTGAATTGTGGGTGCACTCTGGCTCTCAACTTACAGATCAAAAGGTCCTTCACATAGGTCTTTAATGAACAACATTGTATTGGGATTCACATTTATTTTTCATGTCATGCACTCAATGTCAATTAACAGGGAATATCTCTTAGAGGAATGAAATTCCCCAATAGACCATGTTATTCTGTAAAATCTTTGATGAATGGGGCATTGAATTCATGGGCCCTTTTCCAAATTCATTTGGATTTGTGAATATATTATTGGACCTTGACTATGTATCTAAATGGGTATATGAAAGGCCAATAGGACTAATGACTCTCAAGTTGTTGTAGATTTTGTGAGGTCTCAAATTTTTAGTGGGTTTGGTTTGCCATGATTTATCATTATTGATCAAGGTTCACTTTTTTTCAATCGTAACATGATAAATTTCCTTTATAAGTATGGGGTTGTTAACAAAGTACCAACTCTGTATCAACCCCAAACTAATGGACAAGCATAAATCTAAAATCTGGATGTTATGAGAATATTGGAAAAAATGGTACAACACTATAGGAAAGATTGGAGTTTGTGCTGGGATGATGCACTTGGGCATACCTTAAAACATTTAATACCTAATTCAGAATTTCACCATATAGGATTGTGTTTATAAAATCTTGTAACCTCCCGATGGAGGTATATCACCATGCATATTGTTCTGTTAAAAAATGTAATATGAATATGTCAGATGCAGGTGAGCATAAGAAGTTACAGATTTAGGAGTTGGAAGAAATTTGATTTGATGAATATGAGATCACCCAAATAAATAAAGAGAATATAAAGGCTATCCATAATGGGTTTATTTATCAGTGTAAGTTTCATATTTGTGAGAATCTCCTCATGTACAATTCTAGTCTAAAGCTCCACCTTGATAAGCTTCATTCCTGATGGCTCGGTCCTTATACTGTTATTGATTTTTACCCTTTTGGTGATATACATGTTTTGCATGAGAAGAGTGGAAATCATATTACTATCATTGGGTAGAGGCTCAAATAGTTCAATGAAAACATTCCAAAGAATATCATGGAGTAAATCCAACTGATAGATGCCATATATGACACCAATTAGCAGGTTGTCTCTTCTCCCTACATTTATATACATTTCTATTTATTTAAAATACTTTCACTATGGACAATGTTATTTTTAGGTGTGGGGAAGGGTGAAAATTTATAGTTTGTATATTTTACAATTAAAAATTGAACATAAACAAAAATAAATGTGTTTTATTTTTTTCTTTTTATTTATTTTTGGTTTTTATTTAAATAATGATCTTAAAGATAATATCAAATCATTTTCAAGATTGAGTTGATTTTTTGGAAAATTCCACTATTTTTGGAAAAATGTGTTTCAAATTAATATTGATATGGAATATTTTTATATAAATTTTATTTTAAAATAATTCATATGATTTTAATAAGTTTTTGAATCTGATGACTTATTATCACTAACTGATACTTTTATTCCTTACTTGAGAGACATTCTAATCCCTTAATTGAATATTCTTCTTTTTAATCACATTCATGAGAGTGTCGGGTCATGTAGTGAAACAATAACGTTTCTTGATTCTTTTTGAACCCATATTATTTGAGTACGCAACATTTATGATATGTTAAATAATTCATTTAAATTCCCTTTGTACAATTCACCTCTGTTTTTAGCCACCATAACATTTTACCCTACTTAATCCTTAAAGACCATGAAATGCCTATTAAGTAGCCACATTACAAGCTAATTTTTCCCTATCTACCCATCCCTTTTGTATAATATTGATTATTTTTAGAATTTTTGGGGGATGAGGTGTTTCCATGGGAATTTAGGGGAGATAATAATAATTAGGTGTTGGTATTAAGGGTGGCAATATTTTCCTTGGACAATTGGTTCACAAGCAATATAGGATCATTCTTTTTCACATGTTTCCTTATTTATCTAAAAAAACTATATACAAAAAAATAGTTATGTACATAAAAAAGACATAAAAAAAGAAAAATAATGGAGAAAATAGGATGTTTACAAATTATTACAGACTTATTGGTTGTATCCCACACAAATGGATAATGGGGATAGTGAGTTGGATCTAATACAATTTGTGAGGGGATGAGTGTGTACATTAACCGTGAACACTTGCTAAATTATGAAATTTTTTATACCTATGAGATTAAACACTCCTCTTCTACCTCAGATGTTTAAACATTAAACCATACATATCCTTAAACCATAGAACATCATGTTGGATTTCTTATTGAGTAACACACTTATTTCTACTAGTAGAGAACACATAATCTTGGAAAGAATATATAAATATCACATTAACTCTTGGTAAATAGAATTACTACAATTTAATATTTTACTTGAGTAAAGAGGGTAAATTTATAGGTGAGGTAGGTTTCAATATGTTTCATGGGTGAAAAAATGAAGTTGAAAAAAATCGAATGTCGGAAAAGAAATATTATAGGATTGTAGATTCCATAAATGAGAAATGATAAATTTCATTTCAAAAGAATATTTTAAGTTTTCAAACCATTGATTTGGGAATGATAATTTATTATGATATAATAATTTTCTGAGTGAAAATGGTTAGGTGTGGGGGTGTGATCATAACATGATTCACTATTTTATTTCACCCTTATACCAATGTATTAAAAAGATTTTTTATTGAAAATATAAAGTATAATAAAAAGTTTTACTTCATTTTTGGTTCTATAATTAAATTATTTTCACTTTAACAAGGGGTATTTTACCTTTTTTGATGTTTCGGTTATAGGTGGAGGTGATTTGGAAGGTCCAAGACAAAGTTGATGAAAAATGGGCAAATTTTCCCAGGAATCCAAGAACATCAATGAAATCAACCGAATGATTATACTGATACTTGCACCCAATTGGCTGAGAATTTGTGGGATGACCCAAAATTCATAATTCTACATCATTCATGAAGGTTAAAAATACCAATTATTCCATTAAGATTCCCATATGAACCAATCTTCCTATCACACTTTATTTTCAGGAAGTCAATAGAGTTATGTTGTGATCTATCCATATATAATGCTCTACTTGTCCAAAAGGTTCCAAACATTTGGTGAAGATATTAATGATGTGCATTAATATTTTTCTAGTTTTTTTAAAAGTGATATGTGATTTTATAGTGGCCAAAAACCACGATCCAAGTTGTTTCTTAAAATCTTGGTTCCCAACACCACTTCCCATTTTTGCTATAAAAATGCACCATGGGAACCTCATTTTGGAGTTCAACTAGGAGAGAAGGTTCTACTATTTTAGATTCCCAAAGGGGTCGTATCATCACCCCTATAAGTTATGGATGTTATGGGAAGTTATAATTCAACATCAACTTTTTCCTCTCCTCCCATGGATTTCTAAACCCCTTATGATCACCCAGGGAGGAACATGATGTACACCCGAGCTTCATGTTGGTTTTATTTTGAATGATCATTTGAATTCTAGGATATATGTTATTTTTATTAAACCTATATTATTATTTAATTGAGTTATATACTTTTATGTTATAGTCAAACACAAATGATCATGTTTGGTCATGTGATGATTCACACACCATTAATCGCTTTTTGTTCCCTCATTCAATTACGGTGTTCCCGTGGTTCATATTGGTCAATTGAACTTACATATTCACTGTCATGGACTTGTAAATTTATTTCATGGTATCCAAAATAAATAAAATAAAAACTTGGAAAAAACAATTAGTTCTTCATGTGTTCTCATGGTGAGTTTCAGTTATGAAGTCGAACACAAATCTCCTAATCATCGACGGTGTATAGTGAATCATTGTGTGATTTTGACTGAAACCTAAGATGTATCCTAGAATAAGAAAAGTAACATTATAGTACTAGGTGTTACAAACTAAATATTAAAATATATATACCTTTATCATGAAGCGATGAAGGGTGAGCATAACGAGACATCCTTGGGCTTATCATGTTTAGTTAATCTTGTTCATTTATACTTTATTTCATCACTTTGGGTTTCTATTGTAGTATTTATTAATGAAAACCCATGTTTTCCAAAATATCATTCTACTTCTATTTTCATAATAAAAACCCTATATTTAAATTAATGATATAAGGATCCTTCAAGAAATGACCTTGGGTTGCTTCTATACTGTATAAATTCTAGTAAAAATTAAACTACTAATTTGACATGCTCAACAATGTGATCTGAGGAAAAATTGGAATGAATGACTGGAAGAATATACTCTTTAAGGGTGAAAAATAATCATGGGGTTTATTTTGAGTAGCTTGTCTGGAACTCCCTGAAACCGAATAATTTTTATATTTGATATTCTTCCCTCTCTAGATCCTTTTGGGATGATGTAATCCATGTGATGATCTCTGACTCAAAGGTAGGTCATAGTTTCACTATACTAAGTTGGACATTGATTTCCATTGAGGAAGTGTATCAATAAATAC
Source organism: Viscum album (assembly GCA_963277665.1). Lineage (NCBI taxonomy): Eukaryota > Viridiplantae > Streptophyta > Magnoliopsida > Santalales > Viscaceae > Viscum > Viscum album. The sequence continues at coordinate 569,026,885 of OY728153.1, forward strand.
CTAGTCTAATTCATCCTATTTTTTCCATTCCCCTATCAACAAGAAGCTATTGTTTCATGTCACTACTATTACTTTTGGATCCATCACTTCAAATTGATGGACACAAGAAATAAATGATTCTATAATTGAGTTGAGAATTTGGTTTGGTGAGGTTTTGGAAGTTTTTAGTGAATACATAAAAATTCACTAAAAAATAGCATAGTTCTATACTAGTAGGCCTTCAACAAAACAATTTATGTAGTTTTCACTAATTATTAGGGACCTCCTTCATAGTTTTTTTCTCTTCCTCGATGTATCATATTATTTTTTTTATTTTATGTATGATATAATTTCACATTAATATATGTAGACTATATAGCACATCATGAGTAACAGGACATGGAGAAAATATTTTCATAAGGACATATTATCAGAGAAAAAATGTGATTCAATATCTATAGTATATATAGTATATAGTTATTTTAAATCTTTATTTAAAATTACAGGTATGTTGTGTATGATATTAAATATTAGGTGTTAGACTAAACTAGATCAAAGTAGGTGATACATTGATAGGTAGAATTTGTAATATTACAAAAAAAATTGTTTTTTATATGGGTAGATGTCATACTCTTAATGAAAATCAATAATGAAATTGGAGTGATAGAATTGATTCAGGAAAATAAATCACTAATGAGATATAGGTGGTGATGTTGTTGGTAGTTGAGCTATATTATGGTATCTATTTATCTTTGAGAATTCCCTATGACCACACTATTTTAATGTTAATTATCCACTCATTATTTCTTATATAACCTTGGGTTTTTTCATCAAGGGTGTATAAAGACTATCCATGAGCTTGAAAATCCCTTGAATAATACGGTAGATATTTTTGTTCTAGTATAATATACATGAACAAGTAGATTCCAACGAATTCCAAGACTTTAGAAACCAATCCAAAAATAAAATTAGACTCTAGATCATCATTGGGATATCTCAAGTAGAAGTTCCAATCTACAAATTGATACACTCATTTACTATATCTCCACCAATAGGTAAATTCCAAATTCAACTACTTATTAAAATGCATATTGGAATTCCCAAAAATAGTTACGGTGGTTCAAGTTCCATTTGGATGAAAATGGTTCAAAATTTTTATTCTTATCACATATCAAAGTATAATACAAATAATATACTGAAGTAGATTCTTGAACATGACCTCCATGAACTGATTTTTATACTGACCTTTCCTTCCACCTAGACACAACTCAAGAATCGACAGTGAAAGGAACCTAAAGGGAATGTGGTAGATGGATTATATCCATTATAATTTATCATGTGTTTATTCTTTGGAATATTAGAATGATCATAATGAAAAGGGTGTCAAAATTGTGGGGTGTTGATCAAGAATTTTGAGATGGAACATGGGGTCTTAATAGTGTCATTCCATGGTTTCCCTTGAAGCCATGCAGTATATCGAGATGCCTTGAATGAAGAGTAATATTTGATCCATGAGATATGCATCTATTATAATGGAATGTTTTGAATGGGATAGTGATCATACACCTAACAATGAGTAAGAAAATGAGCCAGGTGTGGTTCAGGGATCTAGTGGTCTGGTCGAGCTATATCACCAGGAATGTAATACACCGAGGTATCTCTGAAATGTGACCAAATATTAGACATCCATTGGGATTTTGTAATAAAAAAATTAATGATGGTTTCGTTATTTAACCTATAGAATAATGATCTAATTTATTGGATGTAGTGATAATCATCCCCATTATACATAGTAGTTTAAGACCAAAATAGTCCAATGGTTCCTCTTTAGGTTTCCATGTGCATGTATATTGTGCATTCCAGAGTAAGTGAAAGAGGATAGAACACCCTACGGTTTTTTTGTTTTATTGTATCAATAAACATCCATTAACTAGACCCATGAAAGATAGTATTAAATGATTATAATTAAGATGACACGTGTGAGGCCATCTTTGGGATGTGTTCCCCAGTTCAACTTGATGTGTTTTTCTGGTGGTCCTTGTACTTGATTAGTGAGTTATAATAATAATGATACAATATAAGCCCATAAGCCTATGGGGGTGTAAATGTATAGTTAATTTTCAATAGAATACAAGGTATTGAAAGTAGGCAATTCCTTCGTGAGGTTTCGATATGGATCACATCACATAGAAACAATCCATTGAGAAAAATTCCTTCAACCAATAACAAGTAGATATGTTAGGAGTAATAGATATGGATACTGGTGATGACTAAATGATTCATATGAGGACGTTACATGATGCACCATCATTGAATTTGGTAGCAGTCAACACTAAGGGATACCATTTAATGAGTTATGTTGTCCAACACATCCTTGATAGTCGATAGTAAATTATGTCCTTAGAGTGTTGGTGGGATCAAGGCATATAGATTGGAAGCCATTTTAGTATTATTAGAAAGGTACATTAAGGACCCATGCACCAGTGTGTGTCTATTTCTATGGAATCGTAAGTGTGATTGAAGCTATAAGGGGGACCATAGTCACTGAAGAAAATACCTCATATAGTTTTCAAATGGTTTCAAAATTCAGACATCGAGGGATGCTACCATTTTCATAATTTTTCTTGGATTTTTTGGGTGGTTTCCTTTACATTATGGATCTCACTAGAGGTCATTGGTGACATCCCTAACTTGAAGGAAAATTTGGCATACTATAATCCAACATCATTGAACCTCAAAAACCATGGGCCATGTGACTCTTACACAAAATACAAGTTGTTCTCATCCTACCCCGATTGTAACGACTCAAAGTTATTCAATGAAAATTCCCTTCTTATATTTATGTCATAAAATAACATTAAAACACAATATAATTAACTACTAATTGATAAGTGACCTTTAAACATAAGTTTGTCACTTCTATGTTTTTAATTTTGAAGATCCGACATACACGGCTGTGTTCAAGATGATTTTTGGAGTCTAATGAAACAAAAATAATTTTATGTGAATAGTGACCGACCCTTATGAATAGTAACATAACCTTTTGAATAGTAATATGTCCCTTATGAATAATAAATCATTCAATATAAGAGTAACATTACATATGAATAATTAAATAAAATTTAGACATCTTAGAAAGTGACATTTTGACCTTAGTAAACGTTTTGGTATTTTGTAAGTCATAAATAAATAATTATAATTAATTAATTAATTTAAATGAATATTTATTTCCCTAAAATGTATTCATAAATTATTTAATCAATTCCTTATAGTTTTTAGATAGTTTTATAAGAAACTGTGTAATTTTTGGAAGCACTATAAAATCAGTTTTAATCTTAAAAACAGTTTTAAGTAAATTATGATATTAATTAAATATTAAATTAATAATATTTAGAAAATTATTTTTGAAAAATGGAATTTATTTTTTTATTCTACAAGTCAAAAAATGGCCGGGCTAAATTTTTGGGTTTTTTTTGAAATACTTCAATTTTCAGGTGAATAGTAAGAAAAATACAGTTTTTCACATAATCCGTGTATACTAAATTGCATCATTAATGATGCAATGATGACATAAACATTATAGAACTTTAGTTTCGGAAATATTATATGGAAAATCATAAATGGTTCCTTGAAATACAATAAATCGAATTCTCAAACCTAAAAAGGACTTTCCAAAGCCTAAAGTCAAAAGGTGATTTCGTAAAGTGTCTTTTTCTCTTTCTTTCACATTCCTTTTAATAAATTAATGAATTTGAATTATAAAGTAGATTTAAAGCCTTAAATGAATTATATTATATTAATATATGATTTAGGATTTCAAAAAACTACTATTACAAGTCTAACCCTTTATTTATTATTTTATTTAATATTTTATACCAAAAACACCTCCCTCCTCATGTATAAATAATCCCTCCCCCTCCTCTTTCCAAACCACACCTATCAAGCTTCAAGAATTATCTAAGATCTGCCCAATCATCTCCCTTAGCCCCTCCCACACGTCCAAAAGCTTCTGGTCTCATCAAAAGACCAATCATAGGCTCTTAATGAGGTTCTCAAGTGGAGGATTCAAGAGGTAATTTCCCTCCCACTTCTCCTTTAATTTTCTTTTCATGTTCAAGTTCCTTTCTTGATCTCTCCAAACCTATATTCATCCAAATTGTTTTGTAACTCTTTTATTATACATATACTGTAATTTTATGATTCTATTGGGATATTATATCACCCCACACCCTTTCCCAATTCCTTTTATTTTATTAAAGAGAAAGTTGTTCATGAGCTATTAATTTATCACCTTAAAAAACGAAATGCACTCTTATTCAATTTCTACATTCAGATCTGGTCATGAAACAATTTTTATGGTTGAACCAGAATATTTTATATGTTTTATGTTCTATTTTAATTTATTGAAATAAACTATGGCCATACTACTAAGTGAAAAGATAAAACAAGTTCGTTGTGATCCAAAAACCGCTCAAATTAAACCAAATAATCATCATTTAATTCTTGTCTAATGATTCACCCAAAAAAATTTAATATAATTAATTATAAAATAATTTAAGCTCTGTAATATCACTAATAACATGTAATAACATTTCTGGATGTTTACTCATGTTCTACCCAAACATAAATTTAAGAATACAAGTGAATCACCCAAGAAAAACCATAAAAATGAACATCCCCGAACAATGTTTTTAAACTCTATAAGACATCCAAAAAAACATAACATGACATAATGCAACCATAATGATCCCTATTAATTTACACATGGTTCTGGGTCTCTAATTAATGAATATAATATCATTACACAAGACATTAAAGAGAAGGAAGCATTCGGGTACAAGGTAAGGGGAAATCTCAAACCCAATTTTCTTCCTTCGGGTTCTCCCTCTTTCACTCCATTTTTATATGGTTACTCCTCAAAGATTACTTTTTCATAATTTCCATTACTTTTTTTTGATATACATGTTTGTCACTGGTTTTTATGTCGAACAAAATGTTTTCCAAAAGAACTCTTCTTTTAAGAATGCCCCTTTTACTTCTCACTCAAAGTGAACGGTTCTTGTAACATGTATGTTATTCCCTCTTTCTTTTGTGAACCCAAAGATTATGAATATGTTATTATGAGATGAAAACCATTCCATTTCATGGGTTCATTATGTTAATTTATGTTATATGTTAATTTTTTAAAGCATGATAAATGATAATGTTATGATGTGACAGGTGCACCCGGATTTATACAGCGCTCCAATGCATTGGGTAAAGTGATTAATACCATGAGTAAATGTGAAATGATGTGTGAACAAGATGATATCTTGGTTCACAAGTATGTGTGGTAGTTAACCACTAAGACATGATGTTTCGTTTTTATGCATTGCCACATTTCAAGTCTTTTATTTATGCTCCTCTCATGTTCATGATCTTTTGCTTATGTTATGATTATGCTCACCCCATGATATATTGTTTTTATCTATCCTATTAATGGGATTCTAGATCACCGCTTTGGATTTATATCCTCAAGTGGCTACATTTACTAAGGAGTGGAAAAGTTCAAATATGATGCTAGAGAAGAAGAAATTAAATAAATGTTCATGCTTGTTGTTTATTTGTTATGTATGGTCCTAGTTTTCCCAAGACACTAAACCTTTGGATACTCTATGTGTAATACTATTATGTTGTTTATATTTGAAATGATGTAATAGAAATGTAATAAAAGGCTGGGTTCCTATAGTTGGTATCAAAGGCCAGGTTTAGTTAATTTGGGAATTAGGATTAGTGAACCCCAGAGGAAAACTATAGCATGAGAATAAGTACAAATATGCACAAAATAGTATTTACATAGGGATCCCATATGTTATGCTTTTAGTATAAATTGATCAAATGAAAAATTTATGTATTCATGTATTTTTTAATTATGTTTTGTTCTAACCTTTTTTATTTTAGAAAATGGTGGGAACCAGGAGAAATCAGGCCAACAACTAATGTGAGGGCCAATGCACCAATTTCCCAAAAAATATCCCCAATGATTTGGGAGGTGGAATTCATAACTTCATGGTGATTCGTAACCAATTATCTCAGGTTATGAATAATAACCATAATAATGGGTAACTTCCTCCTTCACCAAATAGGTAGCAACTAGATATCAATGTTTTTATACGGCAACAACCACCGATGTTTTGTGGATATTCTGATCCACTAGTTGAGGAATAGTGGGTCAACTCCATGGAGAAGATCCTTTCCATGCTTCACTATTCTGAGACTGAGAAGGTGACTGTAGCCATTTATCGTCTTGATGGAGAAGCTTATCAATGGTGGGCTTTGATTAAGAACACCAAGCCAAGGGAGGAAATTGAAGAGATGGAATGGGAAGACTTTAAGATAATGTTTCATAATAAGTATTTCCCACGAAATCTTCTCACGAAGATGGGGAGAGAATTAATAGAGCTCAACCAAAAAGAAGGAGAATCTGTCACAACCTATGAAGTGAAATTCACAAGGCTCGCATGGAATGATTTGGGTTTTGTAATCAATAGTGATAGCAAAATTGATAGATTGTTTAGTAGATTAAAACCACACCTTTGAAAGGCTCTTGAAATTCGAGACTTTGGGAGTTATGAAGAAGTTGTTCGGTCTTGTAACAACCTTAGATTTTATGAGAATTATTCTTTTTAATTTCATTTATGTCTTGCGCTATATGCAACACCATATTAGCTTGCAGTGTACACAACACTATTCTTGGATTGTGTTACAAAAAATTTCAAGTTCGTTTGATAGTAGTTATTCTACGCAACATTGAGTGTGTATATATATATATTCAATATATAAATATAATATGGTCAGATTCTGTCATATGCAACAACAAAGGATTCTTTCACTATGTGCAACCCTGACTTGGATTGCGTTATATGAAATCACGACCTTCCTTGATAGCGTGTGTAGTATGCAATACTGGATTTCACTAAACAATGATATATTGTTATAATATTATAATGGACTAGCCGTTATGAATAGTATTAACTGAATTTAAAATTTTATAACATTATTATTCATCTTACATATTTTCTAGAACATGGTATAAGAACCATATACTATTTTTCCGTAAAATAAGTATTTTTCAAAAAATGCAGTTTTGCCGCCTTTTAATGGCACGCCAACATTAAATCTAGATTTTGAAAAGTTCATAAGTTAAATTTTACAAATTAAAATTCTTATTTGGAATAAGAATATAAAATTTTACTTTGGAAAAAAGTTTCATATTATTCTGATAACTTTCATATTTTAATGAATAGTAAAAACATGCTATATTCTAATTAAAAACAACATTTTTCATCGTAATACTTTATATGGTTAAATTATAATATTTATTTGTTTTAAAGTATAAATAGAATATATATTTACCATTTAATATAATTTATGTCATTAGCATTTATTTGAAATTGAATTCATAGGTAAAATCATTTAAATCTTTTACAATGTGTTAACTTTTAAAAATCATTTTCTTAATAGCAGGATAAATTTTAAATTAATTACTAGAACTTATGTGTTTTGAATTTTGAAAAATGGATTCCATATTTTGATTCAGTGGGTCCAAATTATGTTAATAGGTTACTTTTAGTTTTTTGAAATCATGAATAGTAACTACGATAATTTTTATTTATTGCAGTTAAAGGCAAATCGGGTAATTAAGGTTAAATATAAGATTATAAAATTAACCTAACACTTTCCAAAATCCTATTGGATGAATAAATGTCAACCCATATCACCTATGGGTTGGACTAGATACATTTCATAGACTTTTGACCATGAAATAATATAATTATGATTAAAACAAAAGAAAGTGATGACATGTCACTCACTTAAATCTTATAAGTATAATTATTTTAATTTAGTGATAAAATTCATGAAACATAAAACATTAATAGTCTCCAAAAATATACCAAAATTATCTACATCATGAGAATTTATATTTAATTTTTAGGGATTAAATAATTGTCATTAATGGTAACACAATATTGATGCAGAAATTGTTTATTTATTGAAAAATCAATAATATAGTTTTTATTAGAATTACAATGCCTATCAAAAAGACCAAAAACTTGACCAAACATTATTGGTCGAGTATATATATACCCTAATCATCCAATGGTCTATTTGTGGGCCATTTTGATCCTTATAAAACCGATTATGACATTTATATTATTTTATTTTAAATGATGTCAAAGATGTCACTTTCATAATTTAATCAATATAACGATTTAAATGTTGTGATTTTAAGATGATAAATTCAATTAAGAATATTATTATGAAGGTTATTATATTTATATTCATAATAGGATTTTATTTTTATTTTTTATGCAAAAAATAAGTATATTAAATAATTATACAAAAATGTTGTGGTAATTATTTTATTAAGAGATATACCAAATAAAAGGTTTTAAAAATATTAAAGTAAATATTATATAAACTATTTAATGTGCTCAACTAATTTTATAGATAAATATGACATGTTATGAATCTATTAATGCTTTTAGTATGAACATATCTATTGTGAGGATTTTATTTAAATTCAAAAAAATGAATAGTGTCAAAATTGAGACTATTGTTATTTTATAAAAATAACGTAATATTAAATTGTTTAAAAATCACAGAAATATTTGAAAATTATAAAATGAAATTTATATTTTCCAAAATTTCATAAAGCATCCAATTTTGGAAAATTAACACCACATAAGTTATTATTTATAACCATTTATAATTTATAATTTTATTACCACAAATAAAAATAAATTGATTAAATAAGGATAAATCAAAATGATAAGGTTTAAAATAATATCAAAACATGTATAAATTTAATTTTTTGATGCTATTACAACACTATAGCATATAAGCTTTTAATTGAGTCATTTGTGGAGGTTTTTATGTGGGGTTTGAATTTATATTAAACTAATATTTTTTAGAATTCCAAAGGTGCCTCTCTCCTCCCTTATAAAAGGGCACCTCCTCCCTCTCCACATTACACAATTTAGATCCTTCATTCTCGTCCAACCTCTGCCCATTTAACTTTTCCACTTCCCTAGAAACATCCAAGAGGTCCCGGTCTTCTTAAAAGGCCAATCTTAGTGCCCTAAGAGGAGGTTTCAAAGAGGCATGTCGAAGAAGAGGTAATAAGCGTCACCGATTCTTTCAAATTATTTCTTATTCTACTTATTATTCTTTAGTTGTTTCATTATGATGTAATAACATCAGTATATATCATATACTGATATGTTATTATAAATATGAAACAACCATAATTCAACTTCTATCCATCCTACGGAAAATGAAATCACCGCACATGCGTACGTACGGAATACCGTCTCCACGCCGTGGTGTAATCTATTTTCCAACACAACCTTACTTGGATGGGTATAATGGTGTAAATAAATAACTATATATGATTATTTTAAAGTGATATTGATTCTTAAATATTATACATACACTTCAATACAATTACACGATCATGGTAATTGTATCATCGCTCGTGCGTACGTACGGACTACCGTCTCCACGACGCGATGAGATTCATTCTCCATGTTAACCAATCATGAATGATTATAAAGCATATATAATATGTAATCATGAAATATATTACATAATAATTATAATGGATTTATTTATATATATATATATGTATGTCATCTACATAATTCCATTCAATTCAATATGGAAACAAAAAAAGTTTTCATGCGTACGTAAGGCCTACCGTCTCCATGAATGGTGTATTTAATTCCATTTATCGATATATCATATATGTATATTTATATATTCTGAATATATATTATATATAAATAATTTTTTACATTCTGGAATTGAGTAGATCATGATATAAGTAATAATATCAAGAAAAATAAGTCAAAACACGTGCAATAAATGAAACAATCTTACCCAAATCACTACTTTTACATCGAACCGGAGGTTCAGATATATACAATTCATGTCGAACCTAAGGTAAGGGATAATTTTCCAATCTCATTTTTATCTGAGATTGCTTATTCGTAAGTATTTACTAGGGTTATATTTTTCATCCATGTCCATAAAAATGTTTTCATAAAGTGTTTAATATTCTTCCATATATTTTTAATGTTATTTTTACCCTTCTTTGACTTTTAATTTGCGTTATGGATGGAATCTTTCTTTTTTTTACCATATATGGTACTTTTTGACTTTTCTGTTAAAAGTATGAGGAGAATTTTTTTTAACTTATACGGCATGAACAGATTTTTACGGTTTCATAAAACGTTATTTTCATGAAGCTTACTCTATAATATTTCATTACTATTTTCAAAAAAATCATTTTCTTTTAAAATTTCATGGTATTTTGTGAAAATAAAATGATTTTGAAAGAAAGGATATTTTCCTCAAGATTTCATTTCAAGTGTTTTATCAAAACCATTTTCCATATAAGATGGAATTATTTGATATGTGTATGTTTCAATCATAATTTCTCTATGATTTACATGGTTTCACTTTTCTTATGATGAAATGATATCCATTTTTTATATGGATTATGTTATGTTGGGATGATGTTTATGAATCCCATTTTATTCATTGGGTTATGTTGAATGATTTATTTTTATTTTGTGGCACAAGTAAAAATGATTTCATTATGTGATGGGTGGGACCTATATCTCCCTCCAATGTATTGGGTAAAGATTTATATCTCTTGAGATAGACATTGGTGGAATGGAAAGTTAAACCGGTTCAGTAATACAAGGCTGGAATGAGGAGTGAACTCGATTCAGAAAGGGTCTTTGTCCACTAAGATGGTCATGGTAGCAATGCCTTGGCTAATATGGAAATCATAACACGTTCTTAATGGTTAGCCACTCTTTCATGTTTTTTTCCCAGGCCATTTTATCATGATTTATGTTCCATTATGATATATTCCTTACATACTTCCAAGATTTATGTCTTTTCTCAAGATTTTGATGTTTGGATTTTATGTTCATGTTTTTTCATTAAAATGATTATGGATTGTTTTATGTTCTCTATATTTACCCTTACTGGACATTTGAGCTCACCCTTTTTATGTTTTCTTTTCCCTAGGATTTAGAGAAATGTTTTAGGTAAGAAAATACAAGGGGAAGATCTTTATGGGAGATATAGAAGATCTTTCACCATGATTAGAAGATTATATTTCGAGTATCCAAAGACACTAAACTATTACGGTCATTTGGTGTCAGTTTTTGTTCTTTATTAAGTATTCCATAAATGTAATGTAATTTCTATGTACATCAAGCATTGGGTCTCTACAGTTGGTATCAGAGGAAAGGTTTAGTTAACTATTGGAAACTAGGATACGGAAACTTTAGTGAGATCCCTAGAGATATTTCTAAGGTATGTCTAGGGATTTCCCTAAGGTTAAGTATAAGTATAGGTTATAGTCCTAGAATTACGGTAACGATATTAGAATTAAACCTAGGATGTTAGATATTGAAGGTACCCCCCTTTATTATGATGTTTTCCCTAGCATGATTTTTGACCCTCACACTATTCTTTTTTGGATTTTAGATGATGGATGGAACCCAAAGGAACCGTGTTGATCATTGTAATGGAAAATGAAATGATTTTCCTTCTAAACTAACCATTGTTATGGGATATGGAGTGAAAAATCTTATTGTTATACTTACACAATCTATGAATCAGTATGGAATTCCTAATAAGAAGCGAAGGGAACAATATTCTATTGAGTCCTTCATGAGGCAATGTCCACCTTCTTTGAATGGGTCTTCTGATCCACTTCTTTCTGAATAATGGATTGGTACCATTGAAACGATATTTTCCATACTTCACTGTTCAGAACATGAAAAAGTCATTCTGGCTATTTACCATTTAGAAGGTGAAGCAGATCAATGGTGGATTCTAATTAAGAATATGAGGCCCCAAGATGAAATTGAATCCATGGAATGGGATGAGTTCAAGAACTTATTTTTCAATAAGTACTTCCCTCATATTCTTCGAAAAAATATAGAAAAGGATTTCCTTGAGCTTAAGATGATGAATCTGTTGGTATATACGAAGCAAATTTTACAAGGCTTTCAAGGTATACATCTAGCTTTATCACCCAACATGAAAGTAAAGTTGATCGATTCTTCAGTGGATTAATACCAAGTCTTCTAAGGGAATTAGCTATAAGAGACTTCAGTTTCTATGAAGAAATTGCGCTTTGTGCTATCAAGGTAGAAATAAAAGTTGGTGTTACATATCCATCTCATGATTTGGACAAGAAACGAAAGATGGAGTTCAAGGATAAATCTCACAACAATGGTGAAAATAAGATGAATGTTTCTTTATGCTCATAGTGTGAAAAGAATCATGGAGGATATTGTCTTAAAGGGACTAGAAAATGTTTTAAGTGTGGAAAATAAGGTCATCAAGCAGCTGAGTGTCGAAGTAATGGAAAAAGGGTTGCTAATGATGTGAATAAAGAAAATACTGCTGAAAATGCACCACCAACACTTAAATGCTTCAAGTGCAATCAAATGGGGAATTATTCTAATCAATCCCCTAATCCAAGGATTAATGATGATCGACATGAGCAAACACTTAAGGAGAAGGACAAAGGGTAGTCACATGTGATCACTATTGGTGATGTTGAATATGAAAACGATGTGGTGGAATGATTAAGTGTTTATGTAATGGGATTCCAAAATAATGTTTTATATAATATCGTCAAATATTAGAATATTTATGTATAGGCCTATTGTGGTTTTTAATAATTTTTTGATACCGGTTACCATGGGAAGTGATTGAGATATTTTTGGAAAGAAGATGATATGTGCATAATGAAGGGATAAGGAGAAAATGAATTGTTTGACAATATTCCCGAGCTCATGATTGATATAAGGAAAAATTTCTATCATTATTTGAGTATATAGAATTTTTGGATTTTATGGAAAGATTTAACTTTTGATAGCATTCATGTTTTCACTAAGATTTAATGGGTATTCATTTTTCAAGAGAATACAAGATTTAGGTATTCACATGTTTGGAATGCGATCAACAAGATATATATTTTGATATATGAGGGATAAATGATGGTATTCATGTGCGTGTTATATGACATTTTTTGTAATCGTTCTCTTTATATTATGAGTTTCAAAAAAAGTATTTTGGATAAGCCTAAATATTGGAATGGATTTTGTTGAACATAACTTATTATTATTTAAGGATAGAATTTTTTTTCAATATTATTGATAGAATGTTATAATAGTGACAATCAGCAGAACGGGCGACAACCCATCACATCGCACTAGGCTGTGGGAATCAAACACACAACCGAAGTGTGACATGCCTTTATCGCCTACCTCTGGACTACAGGAAGCCCCTGGTTAGTAGAAACCAGTTTTATTTTATTAAGATGTATGATAGATGAAGTATAAGTCTATTTTTGGAATCATATACGATTAAACTCACCATAGATGGACTTATGTATATTTGATAACTTTTACTAACCATTTGTTTGAGATAGATGGAATGAATTATCATTCTATCACATGATTTGCTAACACTTCACGAATGAAAAATTCAACATCATTTCTTTAAGATATGAAGTGGGAATTGTTCATGGAACGACCAACAATGAGAATCTACCAAAATTAGTAAGAATTTATTTTAATTCAAAAATTCTTCAATATTAGAGAAATTATCTTGAAAGCCAAAAAAATGTTGTCCTAGTAATCTTATATCTGACGAATCGGATGCTACCTTAGATCATCACAAAAATATGGCATTGTGATTATTGTCGTTTTTATAGCCGGGTCCTCTACCCCTCTTCGTCAGAAGTTAATGGTTATATTTCTCTTCCATATCCATATTTTCACCCATGTTTTCCTATTTGGAAACCCAATTCTGAATTACTTTGGGTGACTGTTATGATTCTAAATTCTCTTTTTAAAATGAATTTTTGGTATTCCTTTTTACGATGTGGGTTTCTATTAAATAAACTTACAAATAGTAAACCATTTATAACCCCGATGAATTTCGAGGGCGAAATTCATTTTAAAGGGGGTAGAATTAACAACATGAGATTTTATGAGAATTATTCTCTTTAAATTCATTGATGTCATGTGCTATACTCAACACCATATTAGCTTGTAGTATACGCAACACTATTCTTTGATTGTGTTACACACAATTTTAAGTTTGTTTGATAATAGTTATTCTACGCAACATTGGGTGCATATATATATATATATTCAATGTATAATTGAAATATGGTTGGATTCTATTATACACAACATCAAAGGAGTCTTTCACTGCACGCAACCCTGACTTGGCTTGTGTTACACGCAATCACGACCTTCCTCGATAGTGTGTGTAGTACGCAATACCAGATTTCACTAAACAACGATATATTGTTATAATATTATAATGGACTAGACGTTATGAATAGTATTAACTGAATTTTGAATTTGATAAAATTATTACTCATCTTATAAATTTTCTAGAACATGGTAAAAGAACAAAATAATTTTTTTGGGTAAAATAAGTATTTTTCAAAAAATGCAGTTTTGCAGCCTTTTGACGGCACGCCAACTTTAAATCTAGTTTTTGAAAAGTTTATAAGTAAAATTTGACAAAATAAAATTCTTATTTGGAATAAGGATATAAAAATTTACTTTGGATAAATTTTTTATATTATTCTGATAACTTTCATTTTTTAATGAATAGTAAAAACACGCTATATTTTAATTAAAAACAACTTTTTTCATCGTAATACTTTGTATGGTTAAATTATTATATTTAATGGTTTTAAAGTATAAATAGAATATATTTTTACCATTTAATATAAATAATGTCATTAGCATTTATTTGACATTGAATTCATAGGTAGGATCATTTCAATCTTTTGCATTGTTTTAACTTTTAAAACTCATTTTCCTAATAGCGGGATTAATTTTAAATTAATTACTGAAAATTCTGTGTTTTGAATTTTAAGAAATGGATTCCATATTTTTATTTAGTGAGTCCAAATTATTTTAATAGGTTACTTTTATTTTTTTGAGATTATGAATAGTAACTACGGTAATTTTTATTTACTGTAGTTAAAGGTAAATCGGGTAATTAAGGGTAAATATAAGATTATAAAATTACCCTAACACTTTTAAAAATCCTATTGGATGAATAAAAGTAGACCCATATCACATAATGGTCGGAATATATTCATTTCATGGACTTTTGGCCATGAAATAATATAATTATTATTAAATCCAAAGAAAGTGACAACATGTCACTCTATTAAATCTAATATGTATAGTAATTTAAATTTATTGATAAACATCATGAAACATCGAACATGAATAGTATCCAAAAAGATAAAAATATTATCTACATCATGAGATTTTATATATAATTTTTAGTGATTAAATAATTATTATTAATGGTGACACAATAGTGATACAGAAATTGTTTATTTAGTTAAAAATCAATAATATAGTTTTTATTAAAATACCAATACCTATAAAAAAGAGAAGAAACTTGACCAAACAATATTGGTCGAGTATATCTATACCCTAATCATCCAATGGTATATTTTCGGACCAGTTGGATCCTTATAATACTGATTATGACATTTATATTATTTTATTTTAAATGATGTCAAAGATGTCACCTTCATAATTTAATAAATATATCAATTTAAATGTTGTGATTTTAAGATGATAAATTCAATTAAGAATATTATTATGAAGGTAATTATATTTATCTTCATCATAGTATTTTATTTTAAATTTTTATGCAACAAATAAGTATATTAAATAATTATACAAATATGATGTAGTAATTACTTTATTAAGAGATATACGAAATAAATGGTTTTAAAAATTTTAAAATAAATATTATATGGACTATTTAATGTGATAAACAAATTTTATATAAAAATATGAAATGTTATGAATCTATTAAATCTTTTATTTTTAATATCTCTTCTGTGAGGATTTTATTTAAATTTGAATAAATGAAAAGTGTCAAAATTGACACTATTGTTATTTTATAAAAATAACGTAATATTAAATTGTTTAAAAACCGTAAAAATATTTAAAAATAATAAATTTAAATTTTTATATTCTAAAATGTAATAATGTATACCATCATGGAAAATTAACAACACATAAGTGACTATTTATAACCATTTAAAATTTTGAATTTTATTACCACAAATAAAATTAAATAGATTTAATAAGGATAAATCAAAATGATAAGGTTTAAAATAAGATCGAAACATGTCTAAATATGATTTTTTGATTATATTACGACCCTATATAATCTAATATTCTAATTTAGTAATTTTTGGAGGTTTTTATGTAGGGTTTGAATTTATATTAAACTAATATTTTTTTAGGATTCCAAAGGTGCCCCTCTCCTCCCTTATAAAAGGGAACTTCCTCCCTCTCATCTTTAAAAACATTAGAGCAATCATGATCGTCCAAACCCTGAAAATTTCTCTTTTACACTTCCCTAGAAACATCCTAGAGGTCCTGCTATTCTTCAAAGGCCAATCTTAGTTCCCTAAGAGAAGGTTTCAAAGAGGCATGTCGAAGAAGAGGTAATAACCATCACTGATTCTTTCAAATTATTTCTTCTTCTACTTCTTCTTATTTAGTTTTTTAGTTATTAATTAATAACATCAGTATAACTCATATACCAATATGTTATTATAAATATGAAACAACCCTAATTCAACTTCTATCCATCCTACATAAAATGAAATCACCGCGCCTGCGTACGTACGGAATACTGTCTCCATGCCGTGGTGTAATCTGTTTTCCACCACCACCTTACTTGGATGGGTATAATGGTGTCAATAAATAACTATATATGATTATTGTAAAGTTATATTTATTCTTAAATATTATACATACACTTCAATAAAATTCCACGATCATGGGAATGGTATCATCGCTCGTGCTTACGTACGGACTACCGTCTCCACGACACGATAAGATTCATTCTCCATGTTAACCATTCATGAATGATTATAAAGTATATATAATAAGTAATCATGAAATATATGACATAATAATTATCCTGGATATATATATATATATATATATATATGTATGTCATCTACTTAATTCCATTCAATTCAATATGGAAACGAAAACAGTGTTCATGCGTACGTACGACCTACCATCTCCATGAATTGTGTATTTATTTCCATTTATCGATCTATCATATATATATGAATATACTGAATATATTATATATATATATATATCATGTTTTACATTCTTGAATTAAGTAAATCATGATATATGTAATAGTATAAAGAACAACAAGTCGAAACGCGTGCAATAAATGAAACGATTTTACCCAAATCACTGCTTTTACATCGAATTTAGAAAAGAACAGGTAATATAAAGTTATAAGTAAACCATATATGATATCATAACAATGAATATGATTCTATAATAAGTAAATGAAATTATTTAAATCATTGTACATGTGGTTCAGATATGTACAAATCATATCGGACCTAAGGTAAGGGATAATTTTGCAATCTCATTTGTATCTGAGATTGCTTATTCATACGTATTTAATGTGGTTATATTTTTCATCCATGTCCATAAAAATGTTTTCTTAAAGTGTTTAATATTCTTACATGTATGTTTAAAGTTATTTTTACCCTTCTTTGACTTTTACTTTGGGTTATGGATGGAATCTTTCTTTTGTTTACCATATGTGGTACTTTTTGACTTTTCCATTAAGAGTACGTGGATAATGTTTTTATTAACTTTTACGGCTTGAATGGATTTTTATGGTTTCATAAAAAATTATTTTCATGAAGCTTACTCTACAAGATTTCATGACTATTTTCAACAAAATCCTTTTATTTTAAAATTGCATGGCATTTTGTGAAAATAAAATGATTTTAAAGAAAGAATATTTTCCTCAAGAATTCATTTCAAGTGTTTTATCAAAACCATTTTCCATATAATATGGAATTATTTGATATTTTTATGTTTCAAGAATAATGTCTCTATGATTTACATGTTTTCACTTTTCTTATGATGAAATGATATCCAATTTTTATATGGATTATGTTATGTTGGGATGATGTTTATGAAACCCATTTTATTCATTGGGTTATGATGAATGATTTATGTTTATTTTGTGGAACAAGTAAGAATGACTTCATTATGAGATGGGAGGGACCTATATCTCCCTATAATTCATTTGGTAATGATTTATATCTCATGAGATAGACATGGCTAGAACGACAAGTTTAACCGGTTTAGTAATACAAGACTGGAACGAGGAGTGAACTCGATTCTGAAAGGGACTTTGTCCACTAAGATGGTCTTGGCTGCAATGCCTTGGCTAATATTGAAATCATAACATGTGCTTAATGGTTTTACACAATTACATGTTTTATTCCCATGCCATTTTATCATGATTTACATTCCATTATGATATATTTCTTATATACTTCCAAGATTTTTGTCTTTGCTCAAGATTTTGATGTTTAGATTTTATGTTCATGTTTTTTGCATTCAAATGTTTATGGATTGTTTTATGTTCTCTATTTTTACCCTTACTGGGAATTTAAGCTCACACTTTTTATGTTTTCTTTTCCCCAAGATTTAAACAAAAGTTTTAGGTAAGAATATAAAAGGGGTATATCTTTATGGGTGATGTTGAGGATCTTTCACCAAGATTAGATGATTATATTCCAAGTTTCCAAAGACACTAAACTATTACGGTCCTTCGGTGTCTATTTTTGTTATGTATTAAGAATTCCACAAAAGTAATGTAATGTCTATTTATGTCAAGCATTGGGTCTCTACAGGTGTTCTCTCAAAGTGGAGATGGAGTTTGGAGAATGGTCCCATGGCTATGGTGATAGGAGAAGAAAGATAGATTTTCAAGCTGGTGGATCTAATGACAAAGGTGGGAAGAAAAATCAATGACCCACATGCCAAAAATGTGGGAAGTGGCACCATGGGAACTGCCTCAAAGGTACAGGGAAATTATTCAAGACTATGAAATAAGGACACTATGCTCAAGAGTGTCTAAAAGACATGAAAAGGAAGCATAATGTAGCTGATGAAAGGAGAGAACCACTCATGGTTCAATGCTACAACTGTAGGGAGCTTGGGCACTATGAAAACCAGTGCACTAATCCTTGATCCCTCAATGGAAATCCGCGTTAGCAGCCACAAAAGCCAAAGAAACAAAGGAAGTCTTATGCCATCACTACTGCGGAGGTGGAGCATGATAATGAAGTTGTACAAGGTACACATCCTATTCACTCATGAATGGAAAAGTATTATTTGATTCTTGTTCTACACATTCCTTTGTATCATGCATGTTTTCTAGAACTATAGAATCAAAGCCCCGAAACCTTGAAGTAGAGATATCTGTAAAAACACTAAGTGGTGTAATAATTGCAACCCAAGTGTTTGAATCTTCTCCTATTGACGTATGTGGGAAGATTCGTCTAGAAAATCTTGTAATACATCCCTTGCTGGAATTCGATGCTATAGTGGGAATGGACTGGATCTCGTTATATTGGGAACATACTGACTTTAGGGAAAAAGAAATATCTTTTCATATTCCGAACAATCCCATGCTCCTCTACAAATTCAAGGAATATCATGAATCTATTATGAAAAATCCTTCAATGGTGTGGGTGTTGATTCCCTATAAAGAATAATACCTCGCCCAAATGGTTGAGTCAAAGGAAAGTCCCAACCTTGAAAAAATTCCCATCATGAGGGAATACGACAATGTATTTCCTGAAGAGTTACCCGTAATTCCCTCAGATCGTGAGGTATAGTTCTCAATTGAACTCATACCCGGAGCTAATCCTATCTCAATGTGACCCTATAGGATGGCTCATATCAAATTGGAGGATTTATAGAAGGATATTCAAGAGCATCTGGACAAAGGGTTCATACTCCCTAGTGCATCAACTTGGGGTGCACCAATTCTCTTTGTGAACAAGAAGGATGGAACAATGTGGTTGTGTATCGATTATCAGGAACTCAACCAGATCACCATAAAGGACAAGTATCCACTCCCTAGGATTGATGACTTCTTCGACCAGTTAAGAGGATCTCAATACTTCTCAAAGGTGGATATTTTTTCTGGATATCATCAGGTAAAGGTGAAGAAGGAAGATACTCAGAAGACTGTCTTCTGTATATGGTTTGGGAACTATGAGTTTTTGGTGATGCCCTTCAAACTTACTAAATCCCCTGCAATCTTCATGGATTTGATGAATAGAGTCTCTATACATTACATTGACAAATATCTGGTAGTGTTTATCGATGATATTCTCATCTACTCCAAGAGCAAGGAGGAACATAAAGAACAGCAAAGACTTGTGTTGGCGAAATTGAGGAAGGAGAAGTTGTACGCCAAGTTCCACAAGTGTGAATTTTGGATCAATCAAGTCACTTTCTTGGGAAATGTGACCACAAGTGAGGGAATTTCTGTGGATCCTTCAAAGACAAAGGTGATTGAGGAATGGCCCATGCCCTGTAGTGTCATTGAAATCCGTTGTTTTCATTGATTAGCTGGGTACTATAGACGTTTTGTGAGAAACTTCTCACAATTTTCAAGCCCACTAACTAAGTAAACAAGGAAAGGGGTAAAGTATATCTGGATGGAAGAATGTGAGGGATGCTTCAAGAAGCTAAAGAGAAGGCTGATCCCTACACCTATACTCACACTACCGAAAATTGGATAATGTTTTGTGATATATAGTGATGCTTCAAAGAAAGTATTGGGTTGTATACTCATGCAAAATGATAATGAGAAAGCCTACGCCTCACGAGAGTTGAAGATCCATGAGTAGAACTACCTAACACATGATCTAGAACTGGCAGCAGTGATTTTTTCCTTGAAAATCTGGCAGCAGTACCTTTATGGTGAGAAGTGTGACATATACACAGACCATAAGAGCCTAAAGTATATATTCACACAAAAGGAGCTCAACATGCGTCAAAGGATATGGTTAGATCTAATAAAGGATTATGATTTCTCTATTCACTATTATCCTGGAATGGCGAATGAGGTAGCTGATGCTCTAAGTAGAAAAGAACCTACTACTCTATCCATGTTGTGGATTGAGAAAGACCCTATCTTCTTGGATGTGAGAAGGATGGATTTGGGAATCGTAAGGGAACGGGATACATCCAACCTTGCCCAAATGATTTCACAACCATCCATCCATGAGAAGATTAAGGAAGTAGAAAGGGATGATATGGAGATTCAAAAGATGGTGAATGCAGAAAAGGAAGGGAAGATGTAAAAGTTCCATATCGATGATGATGGTGTGATTTGATTTGGAACACGGCTTTGTGTGCCTTCATCACCTAGGATATAGAAGGAGATATTGGATAATTCACATAGCTCAACATTCTCTATCCATCCTGGGAGTACCAAGATGTATGGTGATCTTCGAAAACACTTCTGGTGGGATAACATGAAGAAGGATATTGCATAATATATATCAAGGATCTTAGTATGTCAGCAAGTTAATGCTGAGCGACAAAAGACCAAGGGTATGATGCAACCATTTCCTATACCCATATGGAAATGGGAAAATGTTACTATGGACTTTGTCACGGGTCTCCCAAAAACGTCAAAGGGAAATAATGCAATATGGGTTGTGGTTGACCGACTCACCAAGACTGCACATTTTATCACTATTCGGGAAGACCTCTCGCTTCAACAACTTGCAAGGATATATGTGAAGGAAGTGTTAAGAATGCATGGTGTTCCACTCTCAATTGTCTCTGACCCTGATCGAAGGTTCACATCTATGTTCTAGAGGAGCCTTCAACATGATTTATGTACTGAATTAAATTTTAGAATGTCCTATCACCCTCAAACTGATGGACAGTATGAAAAGACTATTTAGATGCTTGAAGATATGCTAAGAACCTACTCTCTTGAATTCAAAGGTTTTTGGGATCAGCATCTCCCATTGGTTGAGTTCTCATAAAACAATAGCTTCCACTCGAGTATTCAGATGGCTCTATATGAAGCTCTATATGGAAAGCGATGTAGAACTCCAACCTGTTGGGATGAAGTTAGGGAAATAAAACTACTTGGGCCCGATCTTGTTCAAGAGATGACTGAGAAGGTTCAAGTCATCCAAAAACACATCAAATCTTCTCAATGTCGGCAAAAGAGCTATGCTAACAACCGTCGAAGGGACTTGGAGTTCGACATGGGAGATAGAGACTTCCTTTGAATATCTCCATGGAAGAGAGTCATGTGATTTGGGAAGAAAGGGATGCTAAGCCCTAGGTATATTGGCCCCATTGAGATCCTTGACTGCATAGGAGCCGTGACCTATCGTCTAGAACTTCCACCAAATATGGCTCAAGTTCATGATGTGTTTCATGTATCACTACTGAGGAAGTACCTACCAGACCACTCACATGTATTAAACTCAAAGGTGGTGTATCTAGAAGATGATATCTCCTATGATGAGCAGCAAATAAAGATTCTGGATCGGAGAGATAAGGTTATAGACAACAAGACAACCCATCTTGTCAAAGTGTTGTCGAGGAACCATAAGTTTGAGAAAGCATCATGGGAACCAGAAGTGGCGATGAGAGAGAAGTACCCTCACCTGTTTATGTAAAACGAAATTTCGAAGGCGAAATTTCTTAAGGGGGGAAAAATGTAACGACCCAAAGTTTTTCAATGAAAATTCCATTCTTATATTTATGTCCTAAAATAACATGAAAACACAACATAGTGAACTACAAAGTGATAAGTGATATTTAAACATAATTTTGTCACTTCTATGTTTTTAGTTTCTAAAATCTGAAATACACGGTTGTGTTAAGATGATTTTTGGAGTCTAATGAAACAAAAATAATTTTTGTTGAATAGTGACCTACCCTTATGAATAGTAACATACCCTGATAAATAGTAAATCATCCGTTATAAGAGTAACATTACCTATGAATAATTAAATACAATTTAGACATCTTAGAAAGTGACATTTTGACCTTAGTAAACGTTATGGTATTTTGTAAGTCATAAATAATTAATTATAATTAATTAATTAATTTAAAACAATATTTATTTCCCTAAAATGTATTCATAAATTATTTAATCAATGTCTTAAAGTTTTTAGATAATTTTATAAGACCCTACGTAATTTTTTGAAGCACTATAAAATCAGTTTTAATCTCAAAAAATGTTTTTTAAGTAAATTATGATTATAATTAAATTTTAAATTAATAATATTTAGAAAATTATTTTTGAAAAATGAACTTCATTTTTTGGATTCTACATGTCAAAAAATGTTAGTTCTAAATTTTTTGGTTTTTTTGAAATACTTCAATTTTCGAGTGAATAGTAAAAAAAATACAGTTTTTCGCATAATCGATGTATACTAAATTGCATAATTAATGATGTAATGATGACATAAACAATATAGAACATTATTTTCTGCCCAATTATATTAAATATCATAAATGGTTCCTTAAAATACAATAAATCCAATTCTCAAACCTAAAAAGAACTTTCCAAATCCAAAAGTCAAAAGGTGATTTCTTAAAGTGTCATTTTCTCTTTCTTTCACTTTCCTTTTAATAAAGTAATGAATTCGAATAATAAAGAAGAATTAAAGCCTAAAACGAATTATATTATATTAATATATGATTTATGATGTCAAAAACCTACTATTACAAGTCTAACCCTTGATATATTATTTTATTTAATATTTTATACCACAAACACCTCCCTCCTCATGTATAAATAATCCCTCCCGCTCCTCTTGCCGAACCACACCTCTCAAGTTTCAAGCATTGTCTAATATGTTCCCAATCATATCCCATATCCCCTCCCCCACGTCTAAGAGCTTATGGTCTCATCAACAGTCCAATGTTAGTCCATTAAGGAGGTCCTCAAGTGAAGGATTCAAGAGGTAATTTCTCTCCCCTTCTCCTTTAATTTCCTTTCATGTTCAAGTTCCTTTATTGATCTCTCCCCACCTATATTCATCCAAATTGTTTTTTAACTCAAATATTATACATATACTGTAATTATATGATTCTAATGTGATATTATATCACCCCACAGCCTTTCCCTCTTCCTTTTATTTTATTAAAGAGAACATTGTTCATGAGGTGTTAATTTATCACCTTCAAAATTGGCATTCACTCTTCTTCCATTTCTACCTTCTGATCTGGTCATTAAACCAATTTTATTGTTGAACTAGAATATGTTATATGTATTATGTTCAATTTTACGTTCTGTAAATAACCTATAACCATATTACTAAGTGAAAAGTTAAAACAAGTTCGTTGTGATCAAAAAATCGCTCAAATTAACCCAAATAATCCTCATTTCATTCTTGTCTAATGATTCACCCACATCAATCTAATATAATTAATTATTAAATCCTTCAATCTCATGTAATATCAATAATATCATGTAATATCGTTTCTATATGTTTACTCATGTTCTACCCAAACATCAATTTAGGAATACAAGTTAATCACCTAAGAAAAACCATAAAAACGAACATCCCCGAACAATGTTTTTAAACTCTATAAGTCATCCAAAAGAACATAATATGACATAATGAAACCAGAATGAACTCTATTAATGTAAACATGGTTATGGATCTCTATTTAATGAATATAATTTCATTATGTAGGATATTAAATAGAAGGAAGCATTCAGGTACAAGGTAAGGGGAAATCTCGAACCTAATTTTCTTCCTTCGGGTTCTCCCTCTTTCACTCCATTTTTGATATGGTTTCTCCTCAAAGATCATTTTTTCATCATTTACTTTACTATTATGGGATATACATGTTTTTCACTTTTTTTATGTCCATCAAAATGTTTTCCAAAAGAACTCTTCTTTTAAGAACATCCCTTTTACTTCTCACTCAAAGTGAACGATTCTTGTAACATGTATGTTATACCCTCTTTCTTTTGGGAACCCAAAGCATATGAATATGTTATTATGAGATGAAACTCATTCCATTTCATGGGTTCATTATGTTAATTTATGTTTTATGTTCATTGTGACAAGCATGATAAACAATAATGTTATGATGTGACGGGTGTTCCTGGAATTATATAGCACAATATGAATGTTTAAATGTAATGGGTGCGCCCAGAATTATACAGCGCTCCAATGAATTGGGTAAAGTGAAGAATATCATGGGTAAATTTTAAATGATGTGTGAACAAGATTCCAGCTTGGTTCACTATTATTTGTGGTAGTTATCCACTAAGACATGATGTTTCATTTGTATGCATTTCCACATTTCAAGTCTTTTATTTACACTCCTCTCATATTCATGTTCTTTTGCCTATGTTATGATTATTCTCACCCCATGTTATATTGTTTTTATCTATCCTCTTACTGGGCTTCTAGATCACCCCTTTTGAGGTATATTCTACGGTGGCAACATTTACTAAGGAGAGGACAAGTACCAATAAGAAGCTAGAGAATAATAAACAAAATAAATGTTCATGCTTGTTGTGTATTTGTTATATATGGTCCTAGTTTTCAAAAGACACTAAACCATTGGATAATCTATGTGTAATAATATTATGTTATTTATCTTTGAAATTATGTAATAGTAATGTAAGAAAACACTAGGTTGTTATACCCATGGGAATCGAAACATGTGTACAAGATGCACACCTTATAATTATTGATGAAAAAGGAAAATAAAATGTAATGTTTGGCACTATTTGGTTTCAACAAGTCATGAACCGATATAAAAAGTAGAAAATGGTAGTTAAATTTTATGTACAATGGTTTTTATCCTTCCTTTGGTGCTTCTAATGGAATGATATGGAAATGGTTCAAATCCTTAATTAGTTTCAATTAAACTTATTCAATATACTAGGTGGTGAAATATGTGGGTATCCTAGTATGTAATAATAATTTCAAAGACCTTAGTAGGATACATAAAGAATCCCAGTCCAGTTACTCTTAGGATTTATATAATATATATAGTATTCTAAGGTTAGGGTAGAATTTACATTGTCACTTACTGGAACTCTGAGGCCATGTCATCCATGGTTTTGTATAATGCGGGTAGTAGACTGTGGTCAAAGAGGGATTTAATATTTCATTCCATTTGTCATTATATATTCCTTTGAATATGAATTTTTGGATTTCATGAGAGTATATTTGATTGTACTTCATGTTCTAAGATTATTAATGATGACATATCAGGTCAGCTGAGATTCTCAATCACTTTGGGGAATGGATGAGGTCAGGTCTTTTTCAGGAATCCCATCAAATATATGTTAAGGGAAGAGAATTCATGGATATCAGTCTGGATAAGTCTTATCATTACTTTTCCTAATATCCTATTTGATACTAAGGTTCTTTAAATTTATTAATATGATGAAAAATCTATTGGACCTCCCTATCACCTACATTGAAGCCAAAACATTGAGAAAAACCTATAGTACCAGTGCTTCCACCTGTGAGTCCATTTGATAGATATCTTATCAATATTATTAAAAACCATTCCTGACCCAACACTATTACTATCTAGGATGTATTTTTTGGGACATTAATATAGTATCAGGACTAATTTTTATTTCGTTCTAGTATTTTTATTTCTCTTTGTCTCTATGAGTATTACACTAATAAGAAGTCTGATTCAATAACAAATATTTCCATTTTCATTCTCAATTATACTTTTGGATCTGTAATTTTTTATTCCTTCTTCTCATCCTTGAAGTGAATCTCTTGATATTTATATAATATAGATTCTTCATGTAAATTCAATGTGACATAATAAAATGAAAATCTCCCTTCTCATTGGTAGGTACTTTAGTGAATGATAGCCTATTTGTTGGGAATGTCTGCCAAAGAATATGTATGTGTCAGATAGAGTAATTTCACTGCAATAATTGACTTGAGGTTCCTTCCCTAATTCTCATTACTACATTATGATCAAGCCACCACTTCTAGTACCTCTTATCACTTTTCCCATAAATAATTCCCTCCACTTGTTGACGTCTAGTTTGATTGGTCTCTAAAATCAACCATCTTTGTGCGAGATGAAGGTAATTAGTGACACTTGAGGAATTTGACATACTCACTGACCTAATAATTGTGTAAAATTATCCTAAAGGATATTATAGGAACAAATCTAAGTAGGATCTTCAGTATCCTAATGCACAGATTTTATAGGAAGGGAACTAGAATTTCCATTCCTTAAGGTATGGACTCATTTTTTCCAAAATAAAATCAATTGGGGTTTTAATGTGTTTTTTTGGAGTTGGTGGCATCATCCTTCATGTTAGACACACCATTTTTTTCTATATTTCTTACTGTAAATTTGCAATGGGGTTTCTCCATGGAATCATAAACAACCAACAGTTCCCTTTTTCGTGATGCTACACAAACCTACTTTCCAAAGGTAGATGATAATATGAAATCATTCCGACAACAATTAAGGACTCACATTGGCGAAAAGGATAGAAGGTCGGTATCATCACACCTTTTTGGGGGGAATTATATCATACTCTGGGGCTATCTTATATATTTAAGACATATATGTGAATCATTTATTAAATAAAAATTATATAATGGAGCACCCTTATATTAAAAATCAAATGTTACCATCTATTAGATTTCAAATAATCTGACTAAATTCATGGTTATTTATAGATAAAGAGATCTATATGTATCTGAGGTTCTAAATTGTTGGTACAATTCATTTACAGATTAGAGATAATTATTTCCTTCATTATCATGAAGCTAGTTTTAATCCATATTGTGGGTTTCCCTATAATTTTTCATCATCTAGGAATACAATAGTTGCCTATATGTCGATATTGGGCCCAAGAAAAGGGGTTCCTACGTATTTTTGTTTAAGGAATCAGAACCCAAGTAGTTCGGTTCCACTAAATGGGACATGACATACCATTTAGGGTCATGTGAAAAGGACCAAACCATTCAGTTTAACATCATACAGAAAGTAATTTTTGGTAAAATGTTCATATCAAAATTTATTATGGGTCATGTTCATGATAATACCTATATGGGTGGTCAGGAAGGGAAAATAGCCCAGTGATGATGACTCTCATCGAGAATTTGGGCTGATGAGAAAAAATGATGAGGCCTAGAAGTAGTATAACCTTCCATGTTAGATACAAACCTTCTATGAATGTGACCCATAGAATAATAGGATTAATTTATGGTATTGGTTTTGATCCTCTAAAAGGATTCACAAGTATACTGTGAATATGGGAATCAAAGACCATGTAGTTCAGAGTGGGTTGGGCCTTACACATAAAAGGGATTCTAATTTTTCTGAACCAATAAAGAATAACTAAATTCATGGGTAATTGAATGTTTTAGTGGTTCTTAATCTTATGAGGAGTCCCATAGTATCTGATTTGGTTGTGGAAGTGACACAATCACCACTGACCTCTATGCCCACATCAATAATGCTCGATGTGAAAAATAAGAGGAAGTGGAAGATGTGGAACATTTCATGATTTTATTTTTTCTCTAGTGGGTGAGGGTGGGCATATGGAATTCATAAAGTGTCCTACAAATAAAGATATGGGATTACCCCATAAGAGATGCCTTACGAGTAAACATTTCAATAGATGGGAGTGGGGATGATGGAGTGGATACAAACTACCAAAGGTGTCCACCATTTTATTCACTTCACATTTTTGGTAAAAATGTTTCTATCTGAAATGAGATGATACTCGCTATGGTACCTAAGTTCAGGATCCTCATTAAATGTTGAATTCATGATTAGATACATTCTAATGACTCTACGTATCAGGTATTTTAATCACATGAATTCCATTATCATGGGAATTCATGATCAATACGACAGACATGTGTGTACTATAATTTGATCATGCATGTATGGATGTCATGGTGGAGGCTCTGTCTTATTATCCCTATAGTATTAGTCCCATGTAATGGGTTCCATATCATTGATGGTATGAAAGTGGGATTAATAGTTTCTCATGTAGGTGAATCTAGGGAAAGCTGGAGGTGGATCACCAAGGGTAGACATAGGTGAGATGAAGATAACATGATCAAGGTGGCCCTGGATGATCTAGAGGTGGGTCATGCAATGTGGACCTGGGCGAGGTAGAGTTGGATTTGCAAATGGTGGATCTGGGTGAGTTGGTTAGTGTCTTCACATAGGGGGGACTTGGATGAGTTGATGTTTGACTTCATATAGGGTGGACCTAGGTGAGATGGATATGCTTCACGTAAGTATAACATTTGAGAACATGGATGAATAAAAACCTATGAAACGAAACATAGGAGAGACCTTTCTCAAACCTTCAAGGGTATCCTCAGGTGAACTCAGAAGGATCTTTCACAAGTCCTGAGCATAGGAAGGTACTTTCAACCTAGAGATTTGGGAAATGGGAGGATGTGGTTCCTCACACAGGTCTCTGGTATTATAGAGATTGTATGAACTATATTCCATAGAATCAATTTTATTATATCACATTTTTAATTCTAGAGAGATTCCTGTTGGTTTTTCGGGACTTGGGTAAATGACTATACCAATAAGAGCTTCAATCCTTCTTCATCTCTTCCAGACATCTCAAATGTGGATCACAAGGGTTCTATTATGGTAAAAATCATGTCCCCGGGTGAAGTTGTCACCTCAAAAATGTATTTCGTGCAATTGATTCATGAAGATTGATCCTATGTGACATGCAAGGGAACCTAAGGGTGGGTCACCCAAATGGGATGGCCAAGTTTGGGTAACCAAAATGGGAAATCCAACTATGATTCTTGGGGCCCTTCCCTTATGAGGGTCGGCCATGACAGCTCGCTCATGTAAGGTAAAGATCTATAGGAAAACAATACTGGAAATTAACTAGGGTGAGCAGATCTCTCACCTTACATTGTCCTTTGGGGGTTCATATGTCCTTCTCAAAATTAGAGGTGAGAGGACTATTTATAATATTACTGGTGGACATGGGTGAAGGGTTTCATGAGCTTTATAAATTAAGGATATACACAAACAAATTTCAGGATATAGGATAGGGAGTTAGGAGAGTAACTCACATGAAGGGGTTGGTTGATCTACCTATGTGAGATCTATACTTCATGAAAAATTTCCTAACTTCTTTCATCAATATATTTTGATCTTTAAGTCTATTTGGGCTCAGTTAGTAGTCAAATCAATTACTCAGAAGAAAACTACACCCGTAGGTTATGGTTTGTAAACCCTATTAGGGTGCATCTGGATTCAAAATATTTCTCAAAAGACCCTCAAAAAAGGTTTTTAAGGTGTCAATAACTTTTTAATAGGAATGTTTGAAATCCATAGCATACTCCCAGGGGGATGTTCTCACCACCACACCAACATATTTGGAAAATTTATAAGGAAAATCTATTCTTTGATGTGGATAGGTAATATGATACATGGAAATCCAATATGTATATTTTTTTAATGGGTACAAATTTTTAATCAATTTCAAAAAGTGTTGTCTAAGTGAGTATCACATCATTAATTATATAGAAATTCCATTTCATGAATTTTTTATGAAAAAAATTCCACCCCCTTGAACTTGATTCATTTGGAACAAAAAATCCATATCCTATGGAAAATGTATGGATCATTGGTGAATTATTATATATTTTTCCTATTCCATGGTACATGGAAATTAAAATTTTACTATTTCTAGATCCACTTGATAGGCTCTGCAAGATTTGTGTGTTTTGTGTCATTTCCCTTTTTCTTTCTTGAATATTTCATAGAGAAAACTGAGTGAGCGTGTGCTGGATTCTATATGAGTCACAATTTATTGATTTTAAACTCAGTGAATTTTTAAAATTTTTCACATGCTATTTGAGGTATTGATGTATGGAATAATGAAACATATTTTTTTGGTCAAATATATTTGACTAATTTTTTTGGGACTAAAAATCTGGAATGAAGATTTCAGCCCACGAATACCCTCACATCCCCCTCACTTATTAAGGAAAAATACGTGTTCATTATTCTATGATTCTTGCCTTTTGAGATATAAATGTAGGGAATGATTTTGGTCTATGTTCTAAAAGTATTATGAATTTAAATAATTTCCATGAAAATATAAAAAAAGTATTTACTCATTAGAATAAAAATTCCTCTTTTTAGAGGCCATGTTTTGGGGAAACATATTATGAAAATACAATTTGTGGGGTATTATGCCTTTTCAAATAAAGGTTTCTATCAAATTTAAATGCCCTAAATTTCCATTGAAATGGAAAAACTATGAATATTAAAGTTCCCCCAATTCCCCAAATTAATTATCAACAAAATATGATAATGTGGAAATAAAATCGGTGTATTTGGAAATGAGACTATTATTAAGTAGGTGGGAAAAATCATATTTTTATGTTGAGGGAATCCCATAAGTATTTTCCTACCCTGACCAAGATCCTGGGTGGATATAGGGGAACTTTTACATTGTGTATGACATATAATATAGAATTCGAGTATCACTATAAGGATTATAAAATTTTAAGGTGTTTCCATTAAGAAAAAAATTCCTTGAATTTACTTTTAACATGGTTTGGTCATGAAAAAAAGGATGATATCCCATGATTTTTAAGCTCACATGAGTCAATCTCTGTGTGAGAAACAAGATGAATATGGAGATCACCTAAAATCCGTGATAGTGTTAATCTGGAATTGTCATTGATAAAAACAATATGATTTTTTATAGGGGTGTTGTCTCATAGTGTATTAGCATTTGACTGCAACCAATAGATTCCATATTTTGAGGTCACCATGATTTGACCCCTGGGTATGTGGATAATGAATGAAACTGGGATTTCTGATCCAAGGATTTCCCAGTATACCTAGACATGGTGGGAGATTTTGTGAACCATGATCTTGGGAGATCTTGAATGAAGAGGTTTTCATATGGTAGTAGTACGAACATAATGAACATGGACCATGTTTGAAAATATGTTTCTATTATGTCATTTTTGGATCATACAAATGAAAAATTATTTCCACCTAAAGATTAAGGTTCCTTTGGTTTAGGGGCCATTTTTGGACACTCAATACATATATCTAATTTTCAGCGTATTCTGAAGAGTTAATTCAAAGGTGTTCATTGGAGTTAAGAACTCATATAATTGATGAAAAAATGAATGTTTCTGAAGATCTGAGTTCCTCAAGAGGAGTGTGACCAGAGAAAGGGATGTTTCCATGAATAATAGAGCCATTTAGACTGACATTTTCTATTTATATGAAATATCATACATATATCTAACACATATGTATGGTAGAAAGAGAAATTTTCACTGTGGATGGGTGAAAAATGAAAAATCCAAGCATCAATACATTTATCATCAAGGAAATAAGAAAGGCATACATAGTTCTTGAGTTCCACACACTAATCATGTTCCTATGTGTGGAGAGGGTTTTTTTTGTTTGAACATGAACTCATGAATGGATGGAAAAACCAATAAATACATATCTTACATAAGTTTGGAAAATGCACATGAGAGTGGGGGTACTTTCACATGGAAAATTTACTTAAAAATTAGAGGACCCGTGAAACTATTTATTTGAACATTAAATGGTGTATGTTTTAAAAAGAAATTATTTTATTTTTAAGATTGAATAATGTTTGTTTCAATATTTAATGAAATTTTTTCCAATAATATAGTATAATATCATGTAGTCAAGACATTGTTTACCCAACATAAAGGGAATGAATGGGGTCTTGTACCACGATAATATCTTTGGGGTGAGATGAAGATAGTTTATAGTCATGGTTCTTACACCATGAGATAACTCAACCATGATGGGAGTATCAAAACAATATTCTTAAGACCATGTGAGTTGTGATCGGTGAAGGGAAAAAAATAAACATTTGGTTTACCTTGCCACATGGTGGAGATTAAAATATGGACCAACTATTTAATTTTTCATCATACAGCAAGGATGGTAAATTTTTTCTTTAAGGTCTTTTAACCAATACTTATATGCCATTAAAATTCATATAGAAATGAATAAGCATTTATATTATTCATGGTCTCACTGATTTGATAGAGGTTAGTAAAATAATGAACCACATGGTTATTAATGTTCCAAGGATACCCTAAAATACTTCAAGTGGGTTTAGGGAGGCAGTAGACCATGATCTTAGGGTCTCTCTAGTAAAGAGGAAATGAGATGGTACATGTGTTCCAAGAATGATTGTGGACTATGATTGAATAGTGGCTTATATTATGATGTTTTCAAATTGTAAAAATATAAAATGATTTACTATAAAGGCTGAAGGTGAAACTAATTTATGTTATTTTTAGGGGACATCATTATTAAGATCCAATTTTAGGTGTATTATGAATAGTAAAAAAGGATTCATTGGGAATCTATTTCTCTTTTTGCCAAGGGAAAAGGAATACTGTGAAGATATGATTCCTCTGGGAAAGGGGGTATTATGTTTGGAAGGGATATAATCAATTATAAAGGAATTTTTTAGACATGAATTGGATAAAATGTGTGTGGTTACCTATATAGATCATAAAAATGTGTAAGGAAGGGGTTACATTTATATGTTCCATAATGAAAACTCTTTAACAAGTTTTTTTCATACAAGAGAGGAAGTGGTTTCCTTATGTCATGGATAGACCACAAACAAAGTTGTGGACATAACTACAAATATAAATGAAGTGAAAATTAATAAATACCTAGTTATATGGAGGGATAAGTGTTGGTGGTGTAGTAGGAGATTGACATAGAGATTTAAGACCACTCATGTGAGGACCAGAGAGTTATACAGTTCTACAACATGCAATAGGTACAAGAACCATACAGTTTCAGATCTTACAGTAAGGAATTTCTTTCTACATTTTAACATATTTATACTAGGATGTAAAGTTATCACCATATAAATTCATGTAATAATGATCATGGTTTCAATTTTTTAGAGATACTTTTAGGTCACATGAGTGGTAATAACCCAACATGAAATGGGGGAATAATGGAACACTATCATGAAAACATAGAAGGAAATTACACACACTAAGGCGATGTATGAGTGGAGAAATGTTAAGAAAATTATCAACTTGAATATATAAATGAGGTCCATGCATCACTATATATACTATGTAGACAAAAATCAAGACACACATAGTTCTATGGTACGATGTAGTGAGAGACTGGAGTTAGAAGCATGGTCTCCTATCAGGTGTGAACCCATCGAATCATGCGGTTTAAATTCACCATAAGGTGACATGACATATTCATTTTAACATCTTTTTGAATGTAAATTGTCGATTTTTAGTATAAATTCTCATAGCTCTTACTATAGTATGAAGAGAGTAATAAATATTTCACTACACAAACATCTACAATGTTTTTTTCATCCTCTTAAAGTTCATGATATTGAGTCCACGTTTCATGAAACTGAAAGGATGTCCCTTATTATATTACTGATACCATGGAACCAATGTTCGGTTGGAGAAAAATTGAATGGCGAGGGTTCCTTTATTTCACTTAAAGGTGTATGATAAAACTTTTAGGGTGGGAGACAACTACACCCTAGTTTAGAATTTCATTCTCGGTCTAGGTTAAAGAATTTAGGAATCACTAAATATTATATATAAATAATATCAATCCATGAAAAATTATGGAATATGGAATGGTAGATGATTGAGACCATAATTAATGAATCCTCTCAGATGAGGGACTATGTTATCATACCGTTTTACATAATGATATGGGGACATAATGTGTGTACTTTTAAATCATGTCGTATGGAATTTTTCATTTCATTTAACTTCTTATGAATATGATGATTTGGATGTTACATTTAGTTTATTGTGACAAGGAACGATGGTTTCATTTATCTTAGTTTCTTACAACTATATCCATGGGGTTGCAATAGTTTTCAGTCATAATTACCTTACCAATGTGAGGTGAAATAATCTCTTCACTAGCCAACTAGTGATGAACCTAATGTGAAAAGAGTCCATACGGGATAATGTATGGAGAAAACGATCTTGAAAAATGGTGAAATTGTGCATGGGTCTAATATAGAGGCCATAGACATCACAATGTATCTCATTAATGACACAATTGATCCATACATAGTTTTAGAGGAAACTCCTCAGTCTAACTCATGTGCAGATAGAGGGAATTTTATTTAAGACAAGTCTTGTAATTAAAGGACCCATGTCAGAGTCTCTTTATGTGTCATATTATACATATGCAGTAGAGGGGGGAATTTACCTTAAATTACTACTGGACCCAGGATATAGGTCTAGGTATCACTACGTATCTCATTGAAATGAGATGAAATCAACCTATAGTTCTAAGAAGATATAGGTTGGAGGTATAATGGTATAGTGAAACTTATATTGGGGACCTCTCACGTGAGGACCAAAGTGTTATACAATTTTATTTCATACAATAGGGACATGAAACATGTAGTTTTACATCATGTTTCGTGGTCATTTTCGTACCATTTAATGACCTTTTACTAGGATATGAATGGAATTTATTTTAATTTCAAACAACAAGGACCATGGTTTCTAGTCACATTAAGTGTTTCTTGATAAATCATTCATTGGTAAGGATGTAGTGTGTTCCCCATCCATCATGATTAGTGATTAATCTCCATTGGGATAGAATTAATGAATTATTTAATGACCTTCCCACATTGGTTCAATATTTGTTGGTTTATTACCAAGTATCATTATTGTTTTAATGGGTAAACCCATTTATATTTGAAGGGATTAATGGAGATGAACTTTTTTGTTGAAGGCTCATGCTATCCAGTTTTGGTGAACTTCTAAGCGGAGTATGGTGTGAAAGTGTTTATCATTGTGTATCTCTAACTAATACAACTAATTTTTTTTGATTCCTCATAATATGATATTTTCCCATAGATAGCTATCCAAAGTGAGGGAAATATTACCTCAATGGGTAGAATTTCCTATATTTTATAACCCAGAGAATATGTGGTTTCATGAGTAGTAGTGTGGGTTGTAGTCCGGTATGCCCACAAGGAATTAGAGGGATTTTTGGGCAATGAATGATTTTATATATTAACCATTTTATTGAGAATATTTGATATAGTTTTATTGAAATCATCTTTTTATACATTTTCCATCTCATGGTAGAATTAAGAATTACTGAACTCGATGTTGTACTCATAGCACAATTTCATAAATTCAGATGTGTAGAAGTTAGTTCTGTTGTTCATCAAAATTGCATGAGTGACAATAAATATAGTGATGATGTTTGTATACATGAAATTGATGATGCTCTGGGTCCCAATTTATTTGAGAGGTACTACCTCAACCAATATATAGAATAAATCATTACAATGAATTAAGGATTTGAACTACATGGTTTTAGATGGGGGGTTTTGTCTTGAAACAGTTATTCCCCAAACAAAAAATGGTTAGGAGTATTTGGATGTTTGAAACAATTTTTGGAGGTTTATGGATGAAGATAGAATATACCAGGAATAAATTGAACTTTTGATTAGTTTTATGAAATCATTCATCATTGACGGTTATAAATACACAAGAATCCTGATTTTGTGATAATGATTGGTTCCTGACTGATGGGAACCATAGGCACTAGTATGGACATCCTTCATGGTGGAATTAATATCCCCCATCAATTAATATAGGTAGAATTACATTGAAGGTTCAATTATAATGAAACTTATGATGATCTAGGATATCATAGAGAGTGAAAATGATTTCTCATCATCAATTATGTTATCTTCAAGCTATGTTCGGTAGAAGGTAACCATTTTAGTGTTATTTCAGGATTGGATTCATTAAAACACATATTGGATTATCTGGATCAAAGATGGGGTCAATCTCATTGGTCTTTTCTATACAACCATGAAAAAACAGAGAAATTATTCTATGTACGGAGATTCGTATGAATATTTCATCATGATCTAGATCAACTAAGGTCATGGCCTCATATTCTAGTGCCCCTTATTGGTTATTTTGTGAGTTTTTTTGTTATTAGTGATGGATAAGAGGGAAATTCTTTCATAAACCATCAAACATAGTCAATAAGGGGGGTCATTTATTATTTTTTGACATCATAATCACCATTTATTTTCTTGATCACCGTTGATTCCAAAATACATGTCTCACTGGAGGGGTCTAGGAAGTCATGAACAGTTCGGAATGAATCTGATCCAACAGGACCAAAAATCCATCTAATGTTATGTTTAATGAATATCAGTACCTTAATGAACAACCTAAGTTCTTGAAGGTTTGGACTATATTGAGACGTAACAGTAACATCCAAGAAAAATCAATACCGGGTTGTAGATCTATTCTTGGCTTCTTGGAGGGTTGATGGTATACCTCTACATAGTGACATTAGGGTTTACCATGGCACATCAACTCACAAATATCATAATTCTCCATGAAAGGATCAAATATTCACAAAAAAACATTCTATAAATACACCCTTAGGTCCTACATTTTAATTAATGTGAGACCTTTTGACCCTCCATAAATTCAATTACTTTATGATACTCTTGATCTTCATGAGTGAAATAGAAAATGTATCCCTAATGTATCCATGATTTAAAAGACCACACCATGGGTTATTGAGAGACTCCAAAAAACGTAGAGATTCTTTTCATGGAGTCCCATCCCCTTAATTGATGAATAAATCCCTTTGTGGTAGTTGAGGATTCACAGAGAATCTAGAATTTTTGAATCTAAACCTATGGGAACTTGAACATCAGTTTTAGGTAGGGTGAACCTGTTTCCAAAAAGTATAGTCCTTCATAAAAACCCTAACCTCTGTGAGGCCCCTTGGATTCACAAAACACCTCTCCATGAGACCCATATCATCAATAAAACATATCCTAGTCCTCTTCGTGGTTTTTCCTTTCCAATGACATCCTTTCATGAAGGAAATGTTCTTGGGGCCCAACACCAATCTAGGACCGGATCAGCTGCACCTCGGATGCATGTATGACAAATACAACCAAATCCAGTTTCCACCCACTTCACACCAAGTGTGTCCTGGTCCACTAGACAACCTATTGATTATAATAATAGGTTCCCTAATTCTTATCTCTTCTATTAATAGGTACCCTAAAATTGGGCCTCAAGATGTCCACTCCTCTATGGAAGTTCCAATTCCATGTGCTGCCCAGTGGAGTATTAGTTGTGGTCCCATAATCCCTAGGGGAGTAATATTTGAGTGAAACTATGAACCTATATTAGAGGGGATTCCTTTTGAATAACATTGTAACACATCGTCATGGCCCCCCTCTATGTGAGGTCCTCACTCATGTCCATGTTACATGACTAAATACTTCCTTGATCCACATCCTAGTCGTACAATGTTAAACTACATGAAAAATTACTTTGAAAATGATGTAAAATTATAGAATTACCCTTTATACTGAATATAGGATTCCCCTTGTATTATTGGCATGGGATGAACCCATTACTTATACTCTATGTAATAATGACTTGATGCCCGATGTATGAATCACATAGATGAAATGTCCCCCCCCCCATACATGGATGAACTTCTACATAGGGAGGCTTCCATGCCTAATCCCCACAACATTACCACCTAAGATATCTTCTTGTGAAGTGAATATTCCATACGTAATCCCCACACCATCCCTCAATGACCATATTTTAATGACACTAGAATCCTTACCCCATGATGTTAAACTTCATGGATCAGTCTTGTCACATGATCTTAAACTATGGCATCTAAATACATGGGTTTGGAACCATATATCTTAATCATGTTATGTATGACACATGTTGGAGGTTAAATACTGTCAATGGTAAACCTAGGTGTGACATTACCCTTCATAGGGATGCACCTAATTGATCCACCTCAATAGGGAATTCTAACCTGTGACCATGATATACAAAAACTTCAGCACATGCTCCCTTTACATTGGTGTGGAATATTCCAACTGATGGAAACACCTCATTGATACACCTCAATAAATTTTTATGATCCCTCTATATTTGATGTTAAAACTATGAGATACACCCCCTTTACTCTAGTGTGACGTCTCCTTCCTTGGGACACACCTACTTGATCCACCATAATAGGAAATTTCGATTCATCTATGTGAATTATTAAACCTACGGGACATGCCCCTTGAATCCGATGTGACATATTCCCTCATAGGGACACACCTCCTTGATCTACCTCAATAGGGTGTTCTGATCTAGATCTTTGAGATGTTAAACCTATGGGACATGCCCTCCTCACTCTGGCATGAACTCTTCCATCCTATAGATAAATCTTCATAATCTCCCTACATATATTGTTTTGATATATCCCCTTGATACATTAAACCTACAGGAACCCCCCCCCCCCTTTACTTTAGTGTAACATCTTCCCTCCTAGGGACACGCCTCCTTGATCCACCTCAATAGAGAAATATGATCTATTTCTTTGTGATATTAAATATTCTAGACACACCCCTTTACTGTAATGTAAAATATTACCTCTGTGGGATAAACCTCCTTGATATACCTAAATCGGGAATTATGATCATTATCTATTAGACATTAAACCTATAGGAAAAACCCCTTCACCCTAGTGTGACATCATCCCTCCTAGAGACACCTATACTTGATGTACCTTAAAAGGGAATTATGATCCTTCTTCTCGAGACTTCAAACTTGCTAGAGATTCCCCTTCATTCGGGTGACATTTAACACCTCATAGGGACACACCCCCTTAAGCTAGATAAATATGGTGTTCCGATCTATCTCTATGAGTTGTTAAACCTAGAAAAGATTATCCTTAACTCTGATGTGACATAATCACTCCTAGGGACCCACCTATTTGATCCACTTCAATTGTGAGTACTTATCCATCTCTTTGAGACTTTAAAGCCACATGATGCGCACCATCACTCTGATGTGACATATTCCATCCTAGGGACACACATCATTTACCTACCTCCATAGGGAATTTTGATTCATCTTTGTAAGACAATAAACCTTTGGTACATCCCCCTTCACTATGGTGTTTCATATTACCTCATAGGGATACACCTCCTTGATCCACCACAATAGATCATTTTTATCCGCCATTGGGAGACATTAAACAAGTGGGTAACACCCCTCCATACCATCTTCACAAGATATTAAGACCATTACATGATATGTCTCAACATGAAATTTTGATGCATCTCTATATGATGTATAACTTGTGATTGTTCCATAATACCTACACCATGTTTTAGATATGGGATTCCATAGGTAAAAATACTTGGAAGACCTAATATCATGACACATATTAACCCATTATTAACATGGTATTCCTCAGGTTTCCCGCCAAAGATTACTCATATGATATTACCTTTAAAAGAAGTATATTTATAGGTGAAAAATGAATCCAATATCCAGACATGCCTATAGATTCCCAATGTGACTGCTCCCCTGATAGAAGAATTCTTTCCTATTGATATAGAATTAGTACAATAAAATAGAATCCACATAGAATGGAACTGGGAATTATTTCCATGAAGATAAATTAATCCATGAGGGTGAACTA
Source organism: Viscum album (assembly GCA_963277665.1). NCBI lineage: Eukaryota > Viridiplantae > Streptophyta > Magnoliopsida > Santalales > Viscaceae > Viscum > Viscum album. Next base: position 569,067,393 of record OY728153.1, read on the forward strand.
GACAAGGTAACGAGATCCAATGATGATTCCATGGATGGAGGAATCGACTTCCCATCGCCCCATTTCGTTCAAGGATAAAACATCACTACTGAAAGTGATGAAAGTCGCACATCTTTTTGAAAGAGGAAATAGGGGTGACATAAAAATATCATGTCTCCTATAGTCATAGGGACAAATTCGCATCCCCATTGAAAGAATAATATATAGAATTGGTTATCCCACAATGAAATTATTATCAATCAACCATATAGACTAGTAATTATGGACACTATATGATTCAGGGAACTGAGGACCAATAAATTGTCGATGTCATGATTGACCAATAGAAATGGTGAACCCAAAATGACACTCTTATCCTCAACCATGGATATTAGTAGTGTCTAGTGCTTCAATATATTGTTATTTCATTAGATTCAGAAGCTCGAGTCCAGGTCCCACCAAATAGTTGGTTTTCCCAACATGAAAATCACCTGCGAATTGGGGTTGTTAGAATTGGGAATTCACGGTCTATGACATCATCATTCTTGATCCTTTTCTTCTATAGAAGATTGGATGATGATGGGGAATTAGTAATAACTTTCCCTATACCTATAATATTGTTTAAAAAAAAATGAATTATAGGTACAAATCTATGGGATCCCAGAAACATAGACCCCACATGCACCGGGGTGGGAGGAACATTGATTCGAAAATCCCACACAACCACACATCTACTATGACTTTATCTTTGACATTAGATACACAGTTAACATGTACCATATCACCCTATGCGGTCTTCCAGAGGAGGGGGATTGACACCCTATTGTACTGATATGAAGATGAGGGGGTTGTTTCCACTAGGTATATGGACCTCTAGGACCTTGTGGAGTCGACACCTCATTAACACCACCACCCTTGAGGATTGTGTTGGGGTAACTCTCCCCCATTCTGATGATAAACCACTTCAAGAGCCACTCCCAAGAGTTATTTGAAGATTCCAACCCATACACTAATGAGGTCGGGGACATTAGATTCATCTTTTTGTGACTACCATCCAAGAGATGTCTAATAGTGGGCCCAAAATGCCTCATCAACACTATCAGTGACTGATCCCATAGGTTGATGAGTGAGGCTTCATGGACACTTCATTAGTCCACGTCCAATGCACTTGACACCAATGTTTGGGGTAGGTTCGGGATGCTACACAATAAGGGGAACCTTCCACAGATCATGTGGTGCCTTCCACCACCAGTATATCCCACCAGATCCCTTCAATAGGTGAATAAGAGTCCATATTTTCCTTATTAAGATTGATATCACATCCGTCTCACCGGAAGGTCAGGTTGACTCTCTTAATCGATGGAACTGTTGATAGTCTTTAGTGTCCATTCCATGGAGAGGAGATTCGATGCAGTGGTCCACCTCAAACCATCACCAAAAAGAGTATTTAATCATTTCTCCAACACCAATTCAATTTAAGGTCATTTATATTTCATCAAAAATCAGTATTGAGGCCCTCTTCTTACTCCTTCTCAACAAGGAGGTCATACTCATATAGCTACCAATCAGTATGGAGGTCTTTCCCATGCTACCATAAATAAATTACAAGACCACCCCACATTACAAGAAACCAATAAATTGGTTCTCCCCATGCCAAATACATACCCTTCCCTGAATTAGCACTATGTGGTAGAAGGTAGAACACTCTTTATCAATGGTTCACCCCTAGAATGCAACACATCATCATTAACTTTGTCGACCTCTCATATTCTAAGATAATGGAAAAATTGATGGCCAAGATTGCACCCCAACATCCAACATCTTGGGTAGAAGCTTGAAAACTATGATTTTTGATTCCAAAATCCATGGTCCATAGGATCCCATGATCCCTCAATAGGTACATTCATGTGAAGGAACTATTGAGAACCTTTTAGGGGCTGGATGTGCAACCATCTTCATCACCAACATTTTTTATCCTCTCTACCTCTCAACATGGAATAATAGAGGAGTTGGGGTTTTGGTTGATTCCATTATATGGAGAGCACTCCACCAAGACATAGATGGATTCCTATACCCTCTCGCATGAGGAGATGGTGATTACTCTATCCTAAAGGGATGTTATTATGAAATTGGGACCACCTCTGAGAGACATTCTATCATGAAGTGAAAATTTGACCCACATAGTGACTCCTATCCCACTAAAAAAGTATTAGATCTTTTATACATTAGTTTATCCACCAATATATTAGCCTTTAACAGTCGATACTTGGTCCTACCTAGATCATGACTCTAATTCTATGAAAATATCATGTAGGAGGCCATGGCCACCGAACAACATTCATTGGTGTTTGGGCCTGGTTCATCTACAAATTTTGATATCCCAAAGTCTCTCATTGAGGTCAGGCCATGTGTTTTTACAAAATTATTTGGGAGAGATTTTACAACCATCATGTCTATTAGTTGTCCTACCCAGGAATCTAGGATCACCACGATGGCATCAAAAAACAATAAATAAGGGTTGAGATCACAACACTCCCAGTGGATCAGTTCCCAGATCCATATGGTCACCACCAAAATTTATGAATGATACTTCAACCATAGTACCATGTTTTTTTGAGTTGTGGATGAAGTATCTTCACATGTATAGATCAAGGGTTGGGGGTAGTGTGCCTCCCTCCATTTCATCCATTTTTTGAGACAGTATGTACAATATGCTGACAATGAATGTTACCATCTAGATATCTCTATGTGAAATATAATTTTCAATTAGTTTCCAAATTATTAGAAAAATAGGGGAACTGATGTATGTAATTATACAAATTATCCCCCCTAAGGGTTGGAACAGCTCCAAATAGACATTTTGGCATGTTTCCTCACTCATTACTAGAGGTAGAAACTTGGATTTGTAAGTCCCCCTAATAAGTAATTAATGTCTACCCATGGACATCATGTCGAGGGTAAGGGGAATGTTGGTCCCTCTGAACAATTCATGGTTTTTACAAAAGTATATATTGTACCCTCCATGGTCTCCTTACTTCATTTGGTCGAGGAGTACAAAATGTTCATCACTGACCTCATTGCCGATCGACACTCGAATTTTGGAAAATCCTTATGAGACCCCATCTCTCCCCCCTAGGGAACCATGTTCTATTATGGAATGTACCACCACTCAAGAATGGTGGCTTGACACATCCATTCAATGTAGAATTTGGGAGATATGTGATGTTATCAATGTTTGAGTAATTGAATTTTCCAGAGAAGTGTTAGTATCCTCCTTGAGACCAAGGTCATGCCATTCTCTATGTTGTTGAAAAATATACCTATGTTTATGAGCCTTAAATTTCATTGGTGGATGTTGATACTATATAATATTATTTGACTTCCATTATCATCACTCACCTCGAGGCCCTAAAAATATGACGGGTTGTAATTCTTCCTGATAGAAAGTCATAACATATGTGGGTAGAAAATATCTGAGAACCCCAAAAGATTATAATTCCATGATTTTCCATATTCGATGGGTTTGGTGAACCATTAAAACACATATCCTAGTTTTTTCAAGGTGAATGCCTTTTTAGGGATCCCATAACAATAGGATGTCTCCAGGTATCAATTTTTTGTTCAGAAACTCGTAGGGCCTATGTTTGTCTGGTACTACTATCTGTCCATAGGGTCCATTGCTGGATAAAAAGACCTTTTTAGATAGTTCCACTAAAAAATATGCTCCACCATATTTATGAAAATAATTTCCAACATCATCAAGTGGAAAAAATTCCTGATGGGAGAGTCGTAGACTTTTCCACTCGATGTAATGGTCTCACGTATTCACTCGAGATGTGGTTGTCCCAAGAACATCTACTAACAATATGTGAGGGAATGTTAAGAGTGAGTTGGTCCCAACCCTCATCACCCAAAAATACCCATATGGGTTCTGGTAATTTTATGAAATGTATTAATTTCAAGAGGAATCCTTTCGTGAGAGTGAACCATAGTACCACATGTTCCATCTTCCAGCACCCATGAAAAGTTTTCAAAAAGTATAGATTACCACCATAGTGCATGGAGAGGTTCACAAGATAGTGAACCTAGTGTATCCCTTTCTAGAAGAGCCTCACCAACTGAATCTCTATTAGGTTCATCCTATCCCTATGAAAAACCCATCAGGAACCACCCCTCTAAGTACAAACACCTATATGAGAGATTGTGGCTCCAACCCCTTGATAAGAAGAGTTTATCAGAGAATCCTTTTATGAAATAAGGAACTAGACCAATATATTTAGTGATCCAAAGGTCCTTAGATATTTCATATGTGCCCTAGGGAAGGTAATTATAAATCTACAAGAGTTAATGAATCCCCATGTATCTATAATCACTGGAATTCCTGATCATTTCGCGTTGTATAGGATCCTTGTACACACCATCAAAGAATGATTTGTGTTAAAAAATACTCTATAGAAATAAGTGGATCGGGGTTTTTTTAATGTTCTGTGATGTTCCAAAAAATATTATACATCCCCCCTATGACCTTAATAGAGACAGTGAATGATATGGTGAATGGAAAAAATCTTCTAGTCATAGGAAATATAAATATAATCAATAGTTAGCTCGAAAGGAAGTCAATAACACTCATGGTGTTATCCGTGATCATTTGTTAAGGATATAACCTCATATATTTTCCACACCCCCTTCATTCCATGTATTATCATCTATTTCATAACCTTCCAATTCTCATAAGAACATGCTTCAATGGCCCAAGGAAAACTATAGTCTCCTACTGATAATAAATACATCTTGATCTATCTGGGAATTCATGCATCATAAGTCAGAAGATTCCCCCACAGTAAATCCCATTTTAGATACTCCAAGGTTGAAGAATAGGGGTATGCCTCTGTGACCCCCATTAGGCTGGTAAACTAGTTCATGATTCCCAATAATGATGATTTTCATGAAATCCCTTGGTTTCCTCCAACCAACCACAATGAAATAATGGCCTAGTACCTTTGAGTCTCTATAATTCTCAGGCTAGTGCCTCAACCCATGATATTCATGCTAATTTGACCATAAAATATTTTTTGAGTAGTGATCAGAAAGCTTTTTCCTCCCAGTATTCTTTTTATTGTACAAAACCATAGTTGAATATGTTATTTGATCAAGATTCTTATGTGCGACCACACCCTGATCAGCCATGTCTAGCCAGAGCCATACCTTATTTAATAGATAATCATCTAGAAATTGTTCAGAGTAGGCCAAGTAGTCAACAATACAATATTTCAAGCACTACATCTGATCCATTGGTTCATCCTCCAAATATTTTATTCCCCCTATAAAGGAACTACCCCCTTAGGGAAACATCATTCCATTATCATGGAAATAAGATGTGTTGAAACACCTTTACAGGATACATGAAATCCTTTCGATCCATGATTATATCCTTTTATTGAATTAAATGTTTGAGTCCCTTTATTAATCCTTTAAAATCCCTCTCCAGTTTGAAGTTGAGGTAGCTTCCATAGAGGCCTACTTTACAGAGGAAGATGAGCGAGAGGAATATCGATCCATATCCTCATTTTTTAGGGAATGAAAAGTCATAATCATGAAGTGGAATATATGTCCCCTTTATGTTACATTCAATTTTAATGGAATTAAAATACATTTATTCCTAGTGTAAACTAGTTGTATTACTAACCTCATCCTGACCTACATGCTCGTTATGCTGAGACTGATAGTGGAAGATCTGAGTCCCTCCATCCTGACAATTCAGGGTAATGAGAATAAGTCGTATTCCAATTTTCTACTAAATAACCAGTTATGGGACATGATATCAAGAATTGAATTCATTGTAGTCTCATAGGATACCACATACAACGTGCTACTGGGGAGGACCTGACTTCATTTGTATGCAATGTTCCCTTCCCCATATCACAAGTCCCTCAAATACTCCCTCAATAGTCGAGTTGAGGTAATATTTGATGATTTTTCCCACATTGACTCCTATAAAACCAACTATCTAAAGTTTGACTCCTACAATAGTGAGGGTAATAGGGTTGAAACTGATGAGTTTGAGTGTATTAATTATCCCAACGATTATATATCCACTAAATTAAATCCATGGGAAGACTTGAATGACTCCTTTTTTATCCTAATTCACCATTTAGAGGCCACAATTCTATACCTGGTAGGTTTATTCATTCTCACCAATAAATAGGGATTCACTATCCCAAAAAGGTAGGAACTCAAGTAGATTACTTCATACTCTTACATTAGAAAGGCCTAGGTGATACCATACGAACTTACTCCTATGAAGTTCCAATAATTATCCCTCTGAAAAGAAATTCATGCATTACCACATTTTCTATTGGCTAGGAATGACATGATGGAATCTGACTCACCAATATTTCATTGACATCGAGAATGGACCCTGTGGTCAGGGGATGGATGGAATTGGCTCAATAGATTATGTCTCTATAGTCTCAGCAGAAAATGAACCCCTCAACAAAGATTCTATGTTCTCCCAAGTAGTAACCTGAGCATCCCCTGATCAAGTATTCCTGATAAAACCACCTCCTCACTCTAATTATCTTTTCTAATAATATAAAGTGGTTTTAGTAAGTATCCATCTTAAATTTAATGTTGTTGTTTCCATCACACTTGATGAGTTAAACTAAGAGAACCTCTATACTCTGGAAGATCCTAGGTTGACACTGATCAGGGAAACCATGTATTTAGAGGATAAATAGTATTATGTGGATTTCTTGATACATCATCATGAATTATTTTTCGGAGGTACAATTGGATTCTGGGGTTGGAACCTTAGGTATCTATTCACCATTGTAGCCTCATAGTGAGTCATCACGGGATCAAGACGACACCCAAAAAAATGTAACCCTCAAATGGTGAAATGTTTGAGGAAAAATTTTAAAATATTATCAAACCCAACCTTATTAGGGAATTCCATTACCTTAAGTGTATATTAAAAATTTTCCTAATCAGAAAGAATAATGGGAAGATTAGAGTCTATATCAACTTTTGAAAACTCAACCTTCATTATGTAAAGGATTATTTTCTACTTATGATGAAAGAGTTATTGATTGATTCTATAATAGGGTTCAATGGTCTCTCTTTCATTGATTCATACTTTGGGTATAATCAAATATGGATGTCCCCTGAGGATGAAGATATCACCACATTCAAGGAAACTCAAGATAATTTATACTATTGGGTGCTTCCATTTTTCTTGAAAAATTTAAGAACCACGTATTAGCTGTTCATGCACCACCTATTAAAACAAATACTTGGTACAGTGGTGGAATTCTACATGGAAGACTTGGTGGTCAAATTACACTATTTTCTAGGCCATCTTGGGGATTGTGATAAATTATTTAGCTTCCCCTTCTCCTTTATTTTTAAGATTAACCTGATGATGTGTGAATTCAAGGTCACCTATGGGATATTTATCAACTTTATCATAAGGTATAGATTTATTGAGATCGTCCTAGAGAATATCAAATGCATAAATCGGGTTCCAACCTCGAGTAGCCTCTAGGAGATGTGGGGTCTTCAATGCCACTTAGACTACATATAACAATTTATTGAAAATCTAGATGTAAATTGTAATCCATTCTAAATGCTCATGAATAGATGCACCATTTACTAGTGTGATGAGGAGTGATAGAACAAATTTAAGGATATCAAGAAGTATCTAGAATAACCTATAATTCGGATTCCACCCATCCTAGGGAAGTCTTTGGTCCTCTATGTTACCTCACTATAATTATACCTCAGTACCCTTCTCAACTAGAAAAATAGTGAGGTAATATAAAATAGTTTATACTATCTTAGTTACATTCTAATCTACATAGGTACCATATACTTCCCTTTCGAGGAGAGTTACCTAATGTTATTTCTTACAATGCAGAAGCTGTGGAAATACTTTCATCATCATGAGATTTAGATGGTTCCCTATATAGACCGACTGATGTATATTCTCAGTATCACCATGTTGACTAGATGACCTTCATGTTGGGAAATGATCTTCCAAAAGTTTTACATTCGGTTTTTTCCCTATAAGGTCGTCAAAAGTGAGGCATTGGAATATTTCCTAGACTACCATATTGCCCCTAAAGAACTGCCCCTGAATATTGGTTTCTAATATGAGGCTATCCTTTACGTGGATCAGGTCATTCCATGTTGAAAGATTCATTTGGATGCTACCTCTTGTTTCTCTACTAGTAGAAGGATCAAAAATCCAAATTACAATGAACTAGGTACATGGATCGTTTTCGTCACCACAACTCAGGCCATCCTTCCTTACATTTTACTATTGTCATACGATTACACAAAATCAATAAAAAGTATCAATATATCATTATTGGTCATGATAAGGCCCCCAATATTTATTTAACTTAATTTAATGTGAAGGGGGACTCCAAGTTATTCTTCAAATAGATCAATGGTGAGACATCATTAGAAAGTATGAGGTTGTTCCCCTATTGATGCTTACCTATCAGTTGTTGGCCCACATACCTACCCAACAGGATGTGAATCACATTCCTCAGTCATAGAATGGTTAAGCTTATGCCTCTTATATTTTAGTTTCTTTCCTCACTGTACCGGACTTGAATTACCTATTCATCCATTTGAAAGAATAAAAGTTCATTTTCCCTTACATTTTGGATGATGATAAAATGAAATTTGTAAACCAACTTGCTTCCATTACTTGTACACTATGAACCTTAGGTTTCCCTATAGTAGTGGAAAGAAATGATTGGAATACTACTTTAATCGAGTATCTCGAGTGTTCCATTCTTCCACTAGACAATACCCATTATGATAAAATATGCCAGCATGCAGTGTAGTTTAAACTATAGACCATGACTAACCTTTATCAGACTCCACAGACATGGATTTCATAGAATATTCCTATGTTTCATCGAATTAAATGATATCCCTAAAGTTATGTATGAATTCCATGATGAGTCATGTGTTCCCATCAATAGAGATCGAATCATTCCCACTAGTTATAGATATTGTGTTACATTGGCCCCACTATAGTCCATGAGTGAGTCAATTTATCCAAGAGATTTCTTGCATGTCAGATTCATGGCAATTTTTTTAATTGAACATCACAGCTTCTCCACATCTCCAAGTATTATTATCCCTCATCAATATGAGGACTCGATATTGTGGTGGCATACCCACCATCAATAGATAAAAAGCATATGTTCATTATGACTACAATTGAGTTCTTATGAATGTTAGAAGAAGTAATTCCTCCCAAGGATGTCAAAGACAGGTATATGATCGAGATTATGTTATCCCAAATAATCCATCTCTTTAGAGTTCCTCAATCCATTCTCATAGATAATAAAAACAACATTTTTTTCTACCATCTTGAATAAATTATACACCATGTATAATATCGGGTCTGAAAATACATCTTTCTACCATGTGAATTTAAATGGATAGATTGAGGTGTAAAACAAGTCCCTTTGTAATATTCATTAGATGATGGTGGGTCAAAATAAAAAGAGTTCTTCGAAAAATCCTCCCAACTCCCTCTTGTCCAATATCATGATGAATCAAAATTCCACCCAAGTGACCTCATATTCCCTCATATATGGAATAGAGTAAGTACTAATAATTGAGGATTAGTTTGTGTCTACCCAAATATTTTTCTATGGCCCATAGATTCTAGGAAAAATGAAATAAGTCCATCATGATGATTTAGAATCCCTCAACGAAAATAGGCTCCATACCTTTTACAATCTAGAGATGGGATGAAGTGGGAATTGAATCACATCATTCATAAGTTTTATTTCAATGGATCATAATATTTTATCTCCATTGATGGAGAGTGTATCACACATCCCATCAATGAAATGTTTCCCATGCAGTACATCACATGTGGATCCCCAATGGTCCATGTTTTGTGACTTAAAACTAAAATCCTTGTTCCATGCATAATTAACATAAAATGGAACCCACGGTCTAGAATTTATGACTTTAAACCAAAATCCATGGTCCGTGTTTTATTACCATAAATTAAAATTCTTGTTCCATGCAAAAAAAACCTTTAAATTTTTACATGGGTCGATGATTTATTACTTTAAACTAATATAATCTCCATGGCCCATGAAAAATGACCATAAAATATTTTCAATAAGTCTAATAATTATGAAAATATGATTTAGCATACCATATAGTCTATGATTTAAGACATTAAACTTGGAGAATCCATTATCTGAGTTCTATGTCTTTAAATTACAAATCCTGACATCCTCAACACATGATGTTAAACTATGATCTTACCTCATGTAATATTAGGATGCATCTTAATGAGTTATGATCATACCACATATAAAATAAGAATCCCTCATATGATAAGTATGAGATAATATAAAAATTTACAACCTATTTATAACTTGGAGCCTCGTACAATATCTATGATATGGTTAAAAACCATACCCATTGTCGTAATCATGGGATTCACCACAAAAACAATGGGGGTCCCAAATTCCCTCATCACAGTGGATTTTTCCACTTCCAAGTTTTTAATTCTACAATTCCATTTTACAAAACTATATGTGGTTTGATTCCCATTCTCATGGGTTAAATAGTGATGACCAGACATCCCATATTAGGTCCAAGCCACAAATTTATCAACCCTTCATCCCTTTATCCCCATTAACATTCAAATGATTATGAATTTAAACTATGTACCATTTTTCTGAGGTATTTTTTTCATATATGGGCCTTTCACACCCTATTGTCGTGTTGGGTTCTCCCAAATTCATGACACATGGATACCATTGAATCAAATATTTCCCTAGTACAAGAATCACGACATTAAACACTTTTCCAATAGTAAAAGCACTATGACTTTAAAACATTTTCCAATGTCCAGGAAATATGACCTTAAATTTTGTGTTACCATCTTTTAGATTTTTTTCATGTGGTTTAGGGCCTCATAAGCTCCATTCACATCGGGTTTTAACTCATTATTTAACAAAATCATCCTCAAGGAACCTCCCCAGGGTTCTATCATTATAACGTTAAACTATTTACAATTGGTCCATGCTCTATGACCTCAAACTATGAGCACTATTACAAGTATTATGACCATAAACTTTGTGAATTATCCCCTAATTTGTATGGTTTTATCCATCCCTCATGTTTCAGCAAGGCAATGGCTCCACCACTTCTAAGAACTGTGTGTGGGTTGATTCCAATCATCATGGGATATGTAGTGATTCCTAACATTTCTATCTCTGGGCCCAACCATAGATTCACGACAATAACCATTTGTTACCTATGTTGCTATCATCCCATTCTATTACCATCATCCCCCTATTCAGTTATTAACCCCATTTATTTACATTTACCCATTAGTGGGCCAAGATTCCCTCATGATCCAACATAAGGAGGAAAAGAACACATCCTCAACACACATGACTCTAAAATCAGTATGCCTCATATCGTAATTTGAGAAGATTAAATATCCTCATTTGAGAGGGTATCTTTATTTCGACATCGGTTACCTACCACACCATGTTCTAGAACAATGTGTGTCTTGAGTCCCATCCTCATGGGAAACATAGTGACATCGGAATTTTTCATCCCAGTCCCATCCTCCTTTATCAACTTATTGCAGGTGCTTTCCATCCCAAACGTCATGACATCAGCTTGGGGACTGATTTATCACGTTTTTCTTGGTAGGGTGTCCCTCCGACCATCCTCTCATGTACGTTTATAACTCTTTCATGTCATGAAAATCTCATTGGGACACCCATTCCCCTCTGGTCCAGGCACTATGATAATAAATTTAGAGCTACCCCACATGCATCTATGATTCCCCATATGATAAGTATGGTATTACCATCACACTAACCTCCCCAGAACATGATGTAAAACATATTTACTACCTCCTATAAAATAAGTATTCCATATATGATGATTATGAGATGAACCACACATTACACTGTATAAAACCCAGATGCATTCTAACATGAGATGATCTAATATCCATTCTAGAGAGAATGTCACCTTATTGCCATTTTTCTCATACCATGTCATGTCTCCGACCTACATGTGGATTGATTACCATCCTTATGGGATATATAGTGACACCCAAATATATCATATTAGACCCATCCCTTCGATTGATTCACCTTGTGGTCTTTCCCCACTATTCCATGCTCCATTTTAACCTACCTTCATGTTTGTGAAGAATATTTGAGCTCATTGAGTGATACCTCCCATGGTACATAATTTTTCCTCAAAGACATTCTCTACCTCCACATATATGTTTCAAATTTTATTTTATATTGATATTTTTCATCCTCCCGAAATGAATACGATCTCTAAAGAGAATTTTCTCATGACAGACTGACTCACCTACCATCCCGACATCACACCTTGAAGGATCTTTGAAAAAAATGTGGATCCCATATTTTAAATTTATTCAATAGTTTATCCATTATTTTTTTTCTTCATCACCACCCCATTCATGTGTTTAACATGTGTTTAAAACGTGATCAATTGTTTTTCCATATTTTTCAGTTAGTCCCCCCTCTCTCTCTATCTAGGCCTGGAAAGTCGTAATCACCTTCGAGGTATTATTTCCGACTTCTTCCCCTCCTTGGGTTCTCCCATGAAAATAGTGGAATATTTTTACCACTATTTGTTTCTCACAATGTGCATGGATCAAGCATGATTAATATTAGGGAGGGGTTATTCTTCAAGAAAGGATGAGACAGATGAGCACCCCATATTGCAAAATCTATGACTTTAAAAAATTTGTCCAAGTTAAAGAATCATAACAATAATCTATGTTCAAGTCAAAATGGGAATGTTTTATTTAGAGTTGGACCTCCTTGGACCTAAATTAACATAGGTTTTTTGACTCCACCGCACTATACATATCTATTTAGGATGATCAACCCCATGGTCAACGAATTATGACTCTAAAATATTTGTTGCAGTTCCAAGCCCTGTGACCTAATGTTAGGAGCCTTGGCCTCAGCATCACGACCTTAATGTATGATAAAAATGCCTTGGATACATTCTTTGTGGAAGTGGTGGCCTCTTAGGACCCTTAATTCATATCAGGTTACCATCATTTAATGTCACACATGTTATATTGAGACAGGAAACCCCTGATACATGCTTTATAACTGTAAAATAAATTACATATTCCACAAATCATGACCTCAAACTATTTATGAGTTTTCTCGAAGATGTTTTGTGTGGAATTAGGTGGCCTCTTAGGCCCATCCTTTCATTCCAAGAAAACATTTCAATGTCATAAACATTTCTTCAAGACACTGATCTCAGGTCCTATAATCCTGACCATAAACTATTTGCATCTTTTCTAGTATTTTTTACAAAGAGAAATACTTTTCATGGACCGACATCAGGTAACTATTCCTTCAAATTATTCCAAAAAATTTATGGATCACATGATTCAAAAAATATGTCCATAAACTAAGATCCCATGGTTTGAACATTATGAACATGAAATAGGATTCCAATTCTAGTCCTCAAGACTTTAAACTATGTTTGAGTCCCTTTATGAATGTTTTTTGTTGAATTAGGCCTTCTTGGCCCTCAATTCTTATCATGTTGTCTCTCCACTTCATTACAAATTTCCTTATGGGGTATTCCTTCCATCGGTGTGATCTCTATGGCCCTAAACTAAGAGATAAGCATCATGACCATAAAATGGGTACAAATCACCCTAGATTATTATTCTCAGTGAAGGGTCTCCTAATATCCCTTTTACTTATAGAATCTATAAGGGAGTTCCCCCATCATGATACCCTATTATTTCCTCTTCCCCTACAGCGTGGTGGGTGTAATTCATGTCGGTTCACACACGACCTTTTACATGATGTTAAACTATAACCAAACTCCATGGGATGGAAATGGGATACCTTTCATACTTGACATAAGGAATATATTATAGGAAGCTCATTAAATAAGTCCCACACACCACATCCAAGTCACATTATATTAAACTATTTGGTACATTATCATAATTTTACGATGTTAGACATTGTGTCCAAAATTCCAATCAAATAATGTTAAAATATGTGATACATCATCCTCACCATATGATGTTAAAATGTATGTCTATCATCCTCACTGTACGACAAAAGAGGTTCTGTCCAATGTCCTCACCATGTGATGTTAAACTAAATTCTAAAAATCCTCACCATATGTCATTAAACTATGTGTCTATCATCCCCATTTAATGATTTAAAACTATAAGGGATCTTAGGACCTCACTAGGGAATCCCATCACTCCATTGGTGGCCACAAACCACATTGTTCCTATTCTTCAACTGGGTGTAGGAATTCAAGATGATGTTCCCCCTTGATGAGATGTTTAATCTTTTATCAGACCGATATTCCTGCCCAATTTTCTCCAAGTCCCGACAGCGTAATTCCAACAGGGTTGAAATTTATTCGAACAGTCAATCACTTAATCTCAATGCTTATCATTTCCCTTTATTTGTATCCTAATCCTATAACATGTCTGAATAGGCCCCCATAAAAAAATGATGCCCTACCAAACTACTCACCTAATAGCTTGGAAACACACCCTAAATGACTTTGGATTAAATTTTGTGATAGGTCCCATTTTTTGAAAATGGTCAAGGGTTGAGCCTCATTTTTTTGTCCCCACCCTTGACAAATCCATCATGGATGCTGCATTTTGAATGTGGTCAGTCATTATCCTATATTGTCACACCATTCTCCCTATATTATAAATATTGGGAATCATGATTCATGACCTCCATTCCCCTTGTTTGGGTAGAATTCAAATCACCTATAATTATCCCATTCGTGAGCTAGTGGATGTTGTAAAAACAAGTCAAATCTTAAGAGAGACTATTTGTTTAGCCATTTCCTCTCTTAAACTGAATATTACAAGTATTCTCTCATCAAATTCAGACCCTAGGTGATCAATGATTTTTGGAAACTCTCATATAAATTAGAAATCACATGTTCGTACTTTATTTCTCACACCGAGCAGAACTCATTTTGGATTATGTATTGTTCATTAGTTGACTCTTGAATATGATTGAAGTGAGAGAGTAAAATGAGATAAAAGAAACAAGTCCATGAATATGAATATTTTAAAAAAATATTTGTTTCAAGGGTCATATACATGGTGGAGCCTCTCTATCATCCCATAAAATTCCTCTATGTATTAAACCCAGTGATCACATGTTTGAGCTCATCTAGCCTCTACTGAGTCAAATTCATAGTTCAAACCCACTACAATAGGTTGGTCACCTCTTCATAAATTTGGGGAGGAATTATTCAGCCTTGATCAATATCTTGTTCTGTTTGGATTGGAATTCGGACCTGAGGTATATCACCTCTTCCACCTTAGATTCATCATCTACAAACATGGTCCTTAGTTGGTTGATGATATCATTTTTGGAAGTAGTGATGACTGTATGCTCATTCTACATTCATTCTTCTTGGTAGATCTCACCTTAAAATTCCATAAGCTCATTGGTGCCCTCAACATTGTGTCTTTTCCAGAGGATGTCAAACACTTTCCATTCATCATGCACCATCCCAACAAGGTAGTCCCGAGCCAGTGTGTGGAGGTTATTGGAATCCACCACAGTAATCCCTAGGTCGACTAGCTAGTGGAGGAGGGATCCCACATAGACTCTCAGGTCACACATCAGAGTGTAGGTGATAAAGTTCTTAACATACCTATATGATTTACAAATAATGAACTAGTTCTCCTCCATGATATTTGATATTGAATCCTAGAAGTCTTCAATATGCGCTAGCTCAAATGGAAAAAATATCACAAAAAAAATCAGTGACTAGGTCATCAACTGGCATGTACTCAGGAATAAAGGAATAAATTACTAAAAATGGAACCTTTCTAGCCCCTTCCACCAAACAATCAGAGGCTAGGTCATCAACTAGAATGTACTCAGGAATATAGGAATTAATTACTAAAAATGAAACCTCTCTAGACCCTTAACCTTCAAAATAATCCTATGCTTCACTCTATGGACCCTCTGAGCTGGATGTACCCATCATAGCCTTCTCAACTACCCCTACTGGTGTCACAATTTTATCCTTGAAGCCTCCACCAATAAAAATTACAATAAATGATCATCCAATGCATCATCCCCAATTTCTCCAGAAATTGGAACAATTGTTACATCCTTTATTGAGGATTTGGTTCCAATATCCAACTCTAATGGAACCTCTATAATAGTCTATTCCCATACTATTTCATTAGACAACCCCGTTAGGGGAACCATCTGGACCCCCTATATTGAGATAATAGTCTCGGTTTTCCCATTTAGTGTTACCTTCATTGTTGGCCCAATATCCATGACCATCCCAACAATTTATACTGGGAGAATAGCATGTCCTATCTTTGCCTAGGCCTCTAAAATCACCAAATTAGATGTTGAAATTGAATGTTGATCCCTAAATATAGTTTTAAATTCCATCTAAATATGATTAATTCAATCATAGAAAAGGAATAGGATTTTTTGAATAATACATGTTTTTAAGGAGCTATAGATTATTCATGGGTAATTCTCCTAGAAATGGAATCCCCAAAATGAATTTCACCTTACTCACATGCACTGCTTCAAATAATTATTGTCCATTAATGGACATAATTTCATGGAGGGAACACACTCTCACACCTATAAGGTTTTAGGATCCGTCTCCCATTTCTTGAGTTTCATCACAAACCTCCCCCTCCTCTATAAATGTCATTCCTATGTAGGTGAAAGAAGAGTTAGAAAACAATCATAGGGGTTTAGAAACATTCAATGTAAATGAGATCAGAGTGTTTACTAGGATGATGGTAGGAATTTATTTCAAGAGAGTGTCCCATTAAGTGGAAATCCCCCAGTACCCGATCGACTCACCTTTCAAAGGAACGTGAGCAGCCAACTCATTGTCTGAGACATCCTAAAAGGTGGTCATCCCCAACAGATCCTTCACTTGGGTCGTCAGTGAGTACGTAATTCCCTGAGATTGGAATAAATCCTCAAAATCACATAATCTTTCTACTACCTCATTTCAAGGAATATGGAAGGAGGCCCTACTATGACCCATCATAGTGAGGAATATTCCTTATTTGTCGAGATTACACTATATTTCATGGAGGGTATCGATCTGTCATATTATCCATCATCTATACTAAGTATCTAAGAACATATCATCACTAGTAATACCTAGAATATGGAGCTGATTCAATGGAACCTTAAAAACATGTCCATGGGACCACCATATAGGGATCTCCTTATCCCCGTGACCACTTACCTGGAGATCTAATCCTATTTCCACTCCTCTCCATATATCATATTCATGTGTCGGGCTAAAAACATTCATCTCTAGCCAAAGGGATAATCGTTCCTCAATGGTGCACTCCAACCACCACTCTCTATCATCCCTATGGTTTCAGGGCCTCTCTTTATTTTACCTGAGTTGTTTAGTACCTTATCATTTCCTCAGGATATGTTCTCTCATAGATCGGTGCATAATTGTGGGTGAGCCAATATGCGATAGTAGGAGGTGGAATCACATACCTCCTTTTCATATCCTCATGCATGAATATGTGACAAATTTACTGTAGTACAAAATATTTGAACTTGTGATGAATATACATGTATACCTTTAGATCGAACCACTTGAGGCATAATAATTTCCTTTCGAACTAGTGAATGTTTTACAAATCACAAATCATCTTGTAGTAAATCCTCAAAACTATTACCCCACCTTAGAATTCCTAGTGGAATGATTGTTGATCGATGGTCCTCATACCATCATCGGTCACCATCCATATTGGATGGAAGAATGGATGAAATATGATGTTATATGCCTTTCGGACCTTCGACAGTATGTACATAGGGACTAAATAGATTGTGTGACTACTGATGATGTTAAAAATAGATAACAGAGAGTTCATAGAGGGAGGGGAGATATTGTTTTGGAATTTATATCCTCCAATGTGCATCATGACAAAACTCTACATGAAGTTGAGGGGCTTCCACACATGGAAAAATTATTCCTTTTCCAGATGTAGTGCAGCAGCTTGTATAGCCCTGAAAATACAAGCCATTTAGATTTATGTGATGCCCCATAACTAGTGTGGTTACCATAATAATGGTTCTTCGCAAAATCCAAATTTTTTCTTCCCACACAGAGAAAATCTAGCCTCATATAAATGTAAAATTAACCCAACCATTACACCCTAACAACCTTCATACTATATGTTTTAAACCTATAGCTTCCACTAGATCACCTCTAAGACCCACTATTAGGAGTCATCCTTTACCCCATGGAGTTCCCCAGGGTATGTGTGTGGACATCCATGTATCGTATCCCCTAGATCTTTCAATAAATAACAAAACCATTGTTTTAATGAGATATCCTTCATCTCTGAATTATGTTCAATAGTTACTTGCACCAAATTTATTAACTCCCTCTCAAGATATGTCATCTTTTCCCTATCCTCCCACACATTCTCTGAAGGGAGGAACTCATCACACATGTCTCCTTGAATTGGGATGCAAGTTATATGGAGATGATCCCAGAATCAGATTCCAACCTATGCATGATTCATATGGAATGTTTTGGTACCTCAATAACACTAGATTAGTAGATCCTATGTGATATCCTGGTGGTAATAGAAATGGAATTACAAGTCCCATGCTTCCTCATAGAGACCTACATGCTTCACCTCAACCTCAAATTCATGGCACGATTAAAATTCCATTAAATCCCAAGCCTATTTGTTTGTAAAATTTCCACCCAAGAATAAATCTCAATTTTCCATCGATCCCTTAAGTGGATCTCCCAAACACACCATGATAATAATATAATACAAGGGGGTATGTCTCATCATCCATCTTCTCCCTATCAATGTTATTGATGTTGTTCCAGAGAGTTATCACCATGAGTGGCATGTGCTGCTTTAGGATATTTCCTTCGGCAGCCCTATGACACTGGTACTAACTAGGCATGCTTCTGAACCATTAGGTGGGCTATTATATTCCCACCTTATAGATGAAAACATCATCCATCAGTCCAAATCCATAAAAAGAATACCTCTTGAAATGTTGGTATTCTTATTGAGCCTCTGTTTATAGTGTAGTGAGAGTATCATGATCTAAGTCACTATGAATGCTCTCCCTAATCATTATGTTCCCATCCATTTCTTCCCAGCAAGCGGTATCAGCTATAGTGACACAAGATTATCATTCATGTATATTACATCATTTTAGATGATTATTGACCACATTACAAAAGTACATTACTGAGGACCATAATAGTTTGGTATCTTTAGAAACATGGAAACCTAATCTTCTATCATGATAATCGATTTTCAACATCTCCCTTAAAGATATTACTCTTTAGTAATCCTACTAAAAATAGTCTTCATAACTTGGGGAATGGAATCACATGATAGGGGTAATCTAATATTCCCAGTATGGGTAAATGAGGGATATATGTATTCATAACATGAGCATAAGGGTATGAGAACATGATCATAAAATTTTAGTATCATACCCTACATATCAAAGATCAAAATCAAGAGTCAGGGCATAATGATTGGCAGTTTATAAGACAATAGTCATATGAAAATCAGATAACATGATTCATGAGAGCATAATATTGAAATAATCCATAATATTATTTTTAGACAAATAAATCTATAAAATCATTCTCTATAATTCAAGTTTCACTTACAGATCATATCTTGGTACTTTATAGGGGTAGAACCTACTGGGAAGGACACACCACCATCCCCTATCGTAGTCCTTTGCTAATAGTGGATCATGTTACATCTTCTTCCTATAGTGGATCGGGATGCACCTACTTTCCATTGTGAATCATAATGCACCTATTTCCCATTGTGGATCAGGAAACACCTGTTTCCCATTATAGATAAGGACATACCCATTTTCCATTTGGGATCAGGATTCACCCATTTCCCATTGTGGATCAATCCCACTGACTTGTTTCCCATATTTATGTAATGAGATATTAATATTTAACCAATTCATTGGAGGGAGATAATGCTCCCACCTTTCACATAATGAAATCACACATACATTATCCATAAGACCATAAAACATCATCATATCATATATAATGTAATGAAATGGGTATCATAAAATGTCATCATATTATATCCTTTGAAAAATATGCATATTTCATTATCATTTCATCAATTAATAACCTGTGAAATGAAGAGGTTTTCATATGTGTTTAATCATGGTATAATCCATGGAAGAGGAAAAGGTTTAATAAAAATAATTTCATGTTAAATATAAAAAATTCAATTTAAAAATAAGAATGGTTTCCTTGGTAAATTTCCACATTAAATCATAAACTATAACATAATATGTCATATTAGATGGAGAAGGATTTTAAAATATCACTTGGAGAATTATTATGGAAAATAACCTTTCTTTTAAAATAATTTTTAAGAAATAAAACATTTTTTAAATCCTTTTCCTTTGAAAACCACTTTTATAAATCATGAATTAATCATTAAAAACATTTAAATCTTTTCCTGAGTAATATAGACTTTCTTTTGAAAAATGATTTTTAAAACATAAATCATTTTTTTAAAAACTTTTTCATTGAAAATAAACTTAAATACTTATAAGGATAATTAAAAAAGTTTTTGAAACACATTTAAAAACATAAAAAATTTAGAATCCTTTTTTCTTGAAAATTATCATAATATATCCTTTCAAAACATTTTTAAAAACCATTTTAGAAAAAAAATGTTTTGGAATAAAACATATTTCATACAGAATAGAAAAATAATGTTAGATATTCATAAACATTTTCTAAACCATCATAAGTAATTAAGTGGGAAAAGTTTACCATTACATGAAGCTGTAAATAATAAAAATATTCAGATAAAATTAATGGGATTTCTTGAGAGACGGACCATATGATTTTCTCAATGGAATATTAATTGTAAAAAATCCTCACAAATGATGAGATTGTAGAAATAAAATCATATCACATTGGTGACATTGAATCATAATCTCAATGGGAGACCAATATTAATTGAGGATTAAAATATCATGAAAATAAAAATATTCATGATATAAAATTTAAAAGGGTAGTATATTAACCATTTAAAATAATATGGTTCATAACATAACATGTGTCTCTAAGAAAGTAAATTGAGGTGAAATTACCTTACAGATTTGTAAAAATTTTAACTACAAACACCATGAAATATAGATAATAAAATGGATATGTAAATACCAATAATTTTAATTATAATTATCAAATAATAAATTCATGAAATTATATAAAACACACAAACTAAATGAGTGGTGAATAAGGCTTTAGTCTCGCCGAAAAAAAATTGAGGCTAGAAATCCCCTTACTTCTTGAGTAATATTTGAATCATGATATCTGTGAAAGAATAACATAAATTGATACTTTTAAAAATATTAAATGTAGAGACCCAAAGCTTAACATAAATGGACATTACATTACTTTTGCGGAATACTTAGTACATAACAAAAACACACACACAAGGACCGTAATAGTTTAGTGTCTTTGGAAACTCGGAATATAAACTTCTAATCATGTTGAAAGATCTTCAACATCTCCCATAACGATTCTCCCATTTTTGTTTCTTTACCTAAAACCTTTCTTTTAATCCTGGGGGAAAAGAAAACATAAAAAGGGTGAGCTCAAATGCTCAGTAAGGGTAAGTATGGATAAAATAAAACATACCATATACATTTGAACTTAAAAACATGAACATAATGTTTAAACATCAAAAGTGTGAGCAATGACATAAAACATGGAAGTACGCAAGGCATATATCGTAATGAAACATTAATAATGATAAAATAGCATGTGAATAAAACATGTAATTGTGGTAACCATTCATCACATGTCATTATTTCCATAGTATCCAAGGAATTTCTGCCAAGACCATCTTAGTGGACAAAGTCACATTCTGAATCGAGTTCACTCCTCGTTTCAGTCCTGTAACACTGAACCGGATTAACGTACCGTTCCAACCATGTCTATCTCATGAGATATAAAATCTTTACCCAATGCATTGGAGGGAGATATAGGTCCCACCCATCTCATAATAAAATCATTCTTACTTGTTCCAAAACATAAACTTAAAACATTCATCATAACTCAAAGAATAAAATGGGTTTCATAAAAATCATATCATCATCACATAATCCATATAAAATAAATGGATATTTCATCATAAGAAAATTGAAAGCATGTAAATCATAGAGACATTATACTTGAAACATACACATTTGATATAATTTCATCTTATATGGAAAATGGTTTTGATAAAACACTTGAAATGAATTCTTGAGTAAAATATCCTTTCTTTTTCAAAATAATTTTTTTTTTCAAAAAAATGGCATGTACTTTTAAAAGAAAAGGGTTTTTTGAAAATAATACTGAATACTTGTAGAGTAATCTTTATGAAAATGAGGCGTCATGAAACTGTAAAAATCCATTCATGCCGTATAAGTTAAAAATAACAAATTTCTCGTACTTTTGTCGGAAAGGTCAGAAAGTACCTCGTAACGTAAAAAAAAAAGAAGGATTCCATAAATACAATGTAGTAAAAGTCAAAAATTCGTAAAAAGTACATTAAACATACATGAAACCATTTTTAGAAAACACGGGCTTGGATGATAAAGATAACCCCAGTAAATACTTACGAATAAACAATCTCGGATAAAAATGAGATTGATAAATTATCCCTTACTGTCTGATATGATTCGTGAGTGTCTGAACCTCCTTTATAATGATTTAAATAATGTCATTGACTTATTCTAGAATCATACTCATTGTTATGATATCATATATGGTTTATATATGACTTTATATTACCCGTTCTTTTGTAAATTCCATGTTAAAGAGCGTTTTGGGTAAAATCGTTTCATTTATGGTTCGTGATTTGGCTTGTAATTATTCAAGTGATTACTTAGATCATGATTACTTAATTCCAGAATATAAAACATGATTTATATATAATATAAATTCAGAATATACATATATATAATAGATCAATAAATGGAAAGAAATACACCGTTCATGGAGACGGTAGGCCGTACGTACGCATGAATGTTGTTTTCGTTTCCTTATTGAGTATAATGGAATTAAGTATATGAAATACATATATATATATATATAGATAAATCCAGTAGCTTTATAATGTCATATATTTAATTATTATATCTTATAAATACTTTATAATCAATCTTTAACGGTTAACATGGAAAATGAACCTCATCGCGTTGTGGAGACGGTAGTCCGTACGTACGCACGAGCGATGATATCATTTACATAGTTATTGAATTGAATTGGAGTGGATGAAACAATATATAAGAATTAGTATGATGTTATAATAACTATTTATAGATATTCCTTACACCATTTTACCCATCCAAGTAAGGTGGTATGGGAAAAACAGATTACACCATGATGTGGAGACGGTATTCCGTACGTACGCACTGGCGGTGATTTCGTTTTCCGTAGGATGGATAGATGGTGAAATAGGGTTGTTTAATACTTATAATAACATATCAGTATATGAGTGATACTGATGTTATTACTTCATAATGAAACAACTAAAGAAGAAGAAGTGGAATAAGAAATAAAGATGAAAGAATCGGTTACGGGCATTACCTCTTCTTTGAAGCGCCCCCTTTGAGATCTCCTCTTAGGGCACTACAATTGGTCTTTGAAGAAGACCAGGTCCTCTAGGATGTTTCTATGGAAGTGTATAAGAGAATTTGTCAGGGGTTGGCCGATTTTTAAGACTCGAGGTGGTGTGAGGAAGAGAGGGAGGAGGTGCCCTTTTATAAGGGAGGAGAGGGGCACCTTTAGAATAAGTAAAAATGTTATTTTATTATAAAGAAAAATTCGGTTTTAAATACCTACAAATTTATTTATTTCAAATATATGGTGGGGATGGGTCGAAATACTCTCATCCAATAGAATTTAGTCAAGTTTAGGTCATTATAATAACCTTATATTTTAGTTGTAACTCTTAGTTAATTAGATTGACATTTACCATGTCACTTTGTATTTTTATATTATATAGTTAATAAACATATCATATACATCCAAAGGACCCCCAAGTTGTGTTTTATTAATATATATAACCTTATATAATTCATTTGGCAGAACCTTAGATTTTTAGGAATAAAATAACAATTAATAATATAATATTTGTTTCAAAAACTATTTTATGCCAATTTTGACACTATTCAATAGTTGATTTTTTTTAAAACTCATAACAGAATGATTACTTAGACCAAAGTTAATTAAATAATTCCTAACATGTCAAATTAACCTATATAATTAGTGTAATTCTTAAAAAGTCTCAAATTATATTTATCTGGGTATTTATAATATCAATTATTCTAAATTTTCACTATTATTGTAATTACTACATTATCATTGTGTCCTAAATATATTAAATTATTTAATGTCTAAAAATTAAAAATACAATATCATTATGTATGAAATCGTATTAGCTTTCTAATGAATATTTACAATCGAATTTATCTTTTGTATAACCCTATAATAAAAAGTTTTTAGTAAATAAACTTTGATTTTAACTCTTTTATCTCTTCTTTGAATTAAATAATAATAAATGTCCTAATCTAATCCAAGTGGGTCTAAATGGTCATATTTTCTTCCTAAGGATGTTTTTGGTCAAATTTAACTTATCCAATAGAATTAGGACATGTGTTAGGGTAATAATAATATCATTTTTACCCTTAATTACCCTATTTACTTTTAACCGTGGTAAAAAAAGTAAAAAGTTACTATTCACCAAAAATTATTTTCATCTCATTGAACCACATTTTACTTACTGACATCAACCGTGTCTCTCGGATATTTTAAATTCCATTCACATAAGTGGTAAAATTATGTTTTATGAAAAAATCATTTTTCTTAACTACCACTTAGTGGTTTCACTATTCATCAAAAAATGAAAGTTTCCAGAAAAATACCAAAAATTAGGCCTAATCTGTATTTGATATTATGAAATCAAAAATGATGTCTATCTTACCATATTAAATAAAAATCAGTTGCATTAATTAATTTGAAATTAATTCACGTCGTCAAAACAAATAGCGTGTTTTTAAGAGATAATAACTATAAAAAGATTGACACTTGTTTATGTCTGGTTTAAATGTGAAATTACATCCAATGACCAACATCATATTAAATTTTAAAAATATATTCTAAATATACTTTAAAATCACTCAAATTAATAATTTATCACTATTAATTATTTCTATTAAAAATGTTGTTTTTAATTAAAATTTAGTAATTTTCACTATTCATCAGAAACTAAAAGTTATCCGAAAAGTACCAAAATTTCACCCTAAGCTAATTTCGATATTCCGAATCCAAAAATGAAGTCCATTTTGAAAAATCAAATTTTTAAAAACTGGTTATTACTATTCATAACGGCTAGTTTTAATAATATTTTAATAGCATAACATTGTTGAGTGAAACTCGATATTGAGTACTACACACGCTATCGAGGAAAGTCGTGATTGGGTGTAATGCAAGTCAAGTCAAGTATGCCTGTTGTGAAAGCTATTTTTGGTGCAGCGTACAACACAAGACATCAATAAAATTAAAAAAATCATAAAATCTCAGGGTGTTACATTCTACCCCCCTTAAAATGAATTTCGCCCTCGAAATTCATCGGGGTTATAAATGGTACACTACTCAAAAGATTCTTTAATAGAAACTCACATCGTAAAATGGAATACCAAAAGTTGGCTTTAAAAACTAAAGTATGAAATGTAACGCTTACCCAAATTAACTCATCACTGGGTTTCCACATAGGAGAACATAGGTGAAAATATGGATATGGAAGAAAAATCTAACCATCAAGTTATGATGGAGCATGGTAGAGAACATGGCTATGAAAAATCCAACAATCACAAAGCCATAAATTTGTGACGATCTATGGTACCATCTGATTCATCGGATATAAGAGCACTAGGACAACATTTTTGGTTTTCAAGTTCATTTCCCTAAAGTTGAAGATTTTGAATTAGAATAAATACTAACTTTATTTTGATACAATCTCACTATTGTTCATGCTTTGAACAATTTCCACTTCATCTCTTAAAGAAATGAAGTTGAATTTGTTATTCATGAAGTGTTAATAGTTAATGTGATAGAATGATGGGTCATTCCATATGTTTCAAACAAAAGTTTAGCAAATGTTATCAAATATACATAAGTGCATCTATGGTGAGGTTAATCGTATACGATTCCAAAAATGAACTTATTCTACATATATCATCCCGCATAATAAAATAAAACTAGTTTCTACTAACCAGGGTCTTCCTGTAGGCTAGTGGTAGACGATAAAGGTCAGTCGCACTTCAGTTGTGGGTTCGATTCC
Source organism: Viscum album (assembly GCA_963277665.1). Classification (NCBI taxonomy): domain Eukaryota; kingdom Viridiplantae; phylum Streptophyta; class Magnoliopsida; order Santalales; family Viscaceae; genus Viscum; species Viscum album. The sequence continues at coordinate 569,093,839 of OY728153.1, forward strand.
CACAACCTTGTCCGACGCGATGGGCTATTGCCCGTCCTGCAGGTTGTCCATTTTCTAAAACTACATTAATATAATATCGAATAAACTTCTATCCTTAAACAATACTAACTTATTTCCAACATAATCCATTCAAATATTTAGGCTTATCCAAAATAATGATGTCTAATCTCATATTATAGTGAAAACTATTACCAAAGAGTTCATACAACTAGCATGTTAGTATCATTTTTTATCCCCATATATCATGAGATATGTCTTGTTGGTCACATTCCAAACAATCAAAGGACTTAATCATGGATTCTCTTGAAAAAAATGAATACCCATTAAACCTTAGTGAAAACATGAGTGCTGTCAAAAGTTAACTCTTTCCACATAACAAAATCCAAAAATTCTGTATACTCAAACCATGATATCACGTAGTCCTTATAACAATCATGAGCTCATGAATACTGTAAAACATTTCATTTTCTCATTTTCCCTTCATTATGCGCATATCATTTTTTTCAAAAATATCTCAATCACTTTCAATGGTTACCGGTACCATATAATTATTGAAAACCACAATAGACCAATACATAAATATTCCAATATTCCACGATACTATATACAACATTATTTTGGAATCCCATTACATAAACACTTAACCATTCCACCACATAGTTGTCATATTCATCATCGCTAATAGTGATCGCATGTGACTTCCCTTTGTCCTTTTCCTTAAGTGGTTTCTCATGTCGATCATCACTAACCCTTGGATTAGGGCATTGATTAGCATAATTCCCCATTTCATTGCACTTGAAGCATTGAAGTGTAGGAGGTGCACTTTGTGTAGCCTTTTCATTGTTCGCATCACTAGACATCTTCTTCCCATCATTGCGGCATTAAAATGCCCAATGACCTTCCTTCCTCAATTGAAACATTTACTTGTCCCATTAAGACAACTCCCTCCATGTTTCTTTCCACACTTTGAGCATAAGGGGAAAATCGTCTTCTTTTCAGTGTGCTCTTTTGATTTTCCTTTGAATTCCATTTTCCTCTTCTTATCAAACCCATATGACTAATGGGTTACTCCAATCTCCATCTCAACTTTGATAGCACATCGAACAATTTCCTCGTAGCTATTGAAGTCCCTTATGGCTAACGCCCTTCGAAGACTTTGTTTTAAGCCACTAAAGAATCGATCGATCTTACTCTCAGGTTGGATAATAATACCAGAATCATACCTTGCAAGTCTTGTAAAATTTTCTTCATAGGTACCAACAGATTCATCTTTCTTTTGCTTTAGTTCAAGAAACACCTTCTCCATCTTTGTTCGGAGAATACAAGGGAAGTACTTATTGAAAAATAATTTTTTTTAACTCGTCCCATTCCATGGAATCTATTTCATCTCTGGGCCTTGTATTCTTGATAAGATTCCACCATTGATCAGCATCACCTTCCAAACGATACACTGCTAAGATGACTCTATCACGTTCAGAACATTGAAGAACTGAAAATATCTTTTTAGTAGTACTGATCCATTGTTCAGTAACATGTGGATCAGAAGACCAACTGAAAGAAGGTGGATGTTGCCTCATGAATGACTCAATAGAATATTGTTCCCTTCTCTGCTCATTTGGAAGTCCAGAATGATTCATAGCTTGTGTAAGTATAGCAATAAGATTTTTCCCTCCATCTCCCATAACAATTGTTTGTTCAGGAGGGCAATCATTGCATTTTCCATTACATTGATCAACACGGTTCCTTCGGGTTCCAGCCATCGTCTAAAACACAAAAAGAATAGTGTGAGAGGCAAACATCATTCTAGGGAAAACAACATAGTAAAGGGGAAGTACCCTCAATATCAAACATCTTAGGTTAAATTATAAGATCGTTACCGTAGTTCTAGGACTATATACTATACATATACTTATCCTTAGGGACATCCCTAGACATACCTAAGAAATATCTCTACAGATCTCCCTAACATTTTCGCATCCTAGTTTCCAAAGGTTAACTAAACCATTCCTCTGATACCAACTGTAGAGACCCAAAGCTTAACGTAATGGACATTACTTTACTTTTGCGGAATACTTAGTACATAAAAAACACACACACACAAGGATTGTAATAGTTTAGTGTCTTTGTAAACTCGGAATATAAACTTCTAATCATGTTGAAAGATCTTCAACATCTCCCATAACGATTCTCCCCTTTTTGTTTCCTTACCTAAAACCTTTTTTTTAATCCTGGGGGAAAAGAAAACATAAAAAGGGTGAGCTCAGATGCTCAATAAGGGTAAGCATGGATAAAATAAAACATACCATATAAATTTGAACTTAAAAACATGAACATAATGTTTAAACATCAAAAGCTTGAGAAATGACATAAAACATGGAAGTACGCAAGGCATAGATCATAATGAAACATTAACAATGATAAAATAGCATGGGAATAAAACATGTAATTGAGGAAACCATTCAGCACATGTCATGATTTCCATAGTAGCCAAGGCATTGCTACCAAGACCATCTTAGTGGAAAAAGTCCCATTCTGAATCGAGTTCACTCCTCGTTTCAGTCCTGTAACAAAGAACCGGATTAACTTACCGTTCTAGCCATGTCTATCTCATGAGATATAAAATATTTACCCTATGAATTCGAGTGAGTTATAGGTCCCACCCATCTCATAATGAAATCATTCTTACTTGTGCCACAACATAAACTTAAAACATTCATCATAACCCAAAGAATAAAATGGGTTTCATAAACATCATATCATCATCACATAATCCATATAAAATAAATGGATAATTCATCATAAGAAAATTTAAAGAATGTAAATCATAGAGACATTATACATGAAACATACACATTTGAAATAATTTCATCTTAGATGGGAAATGGTTTTGATAAAACATTTAAAATGAATTCTTGAGGAAAATATCCTTTCTTTTTCAAAATCATTTTATTTTCCAAAAAAATGGCATGTACTTTTAAAAGAAAAGGGTTTGTTGAAAATAATCCTGAATACTTTTAGAGTAATCGTTATGAAAATGAGGCGTTATGAAACCGTAAAAATCCATTCATGCTGTATAAGTTAAAAATAACATTTTTCTCATACTTTTGTCGGAAAGGTCAAAAAGTACCTCGTAACGTAAAAAAAGAATGATTCCTTACATACCATGTAGTAAAAGTCAAAAATTGGTAAAAAGGACATTAAACATACATGAAACCATTTTTAGAAAACAAGGGCTTGGATGATAAAGATAACCCCGGTGAATACTTACGAATAAACAATCTCGGATAAAAATGAGATTGATAAATTATCCCTTACCTTAGGTCCGATTTTCTTTGTAAGTGTCCGAACCTCCTGTATAATGATTTAAATAATTTTAATTGACTTATTACAGAATCATACTCATTGTTATGATATCATATATGGTTTAATTATGACTTTATATTACCCGTTCTTTTGTAAATTCAATGTTAAAGAGCGTTTTGGGTAAAATCGTTTCATTTATGGTCCGTGATTTGGATTGTAATTATTAAAGTGATTACTTAGATCATGATTACATAATTCCAGAATATAAAACACGATTTATATATAATATACATTTAGAATATACATATATATAATATATCAATAAATGGAAAGAAATACACCGTTCATGGAGACGGTAGGCCGTACGTACGCATGAATGCAATTTTCGTATCCTTATTGAGTATAATCGAATTAAGTAGATGACATACATATATATATAGATAAATCCAGTAGCTTTATAATGTCATATATTTCATTATTATAGCTTATATATACTTTATAATCATTCTTTAATGGTTAACATGGAAAATGAATCTCATCGCGTCGTGGAGACGGTAGTCCGTACGTACGCACGAGCGATGATATCGTTTCCATAATTATTGAATTGAATTGGAGTGGATGACACAATATATCAGAATTAGTATGATGTTATAATAACTATGTATAGATATTCATTACACCATTTTACCCATCCAAGTAAGGTGGTATTGGAAAAATAGATTACACCACGGCGTGGAGACGGTATTCCGTACGTACGCACGTGCAGTGAATTCGTTTTCCGTAGGATGGATAGATGGTGAAATAGGGTTGTTTCATACTTATTATAACATATCAGTATATTAGTGATATTGATGTTATTACTTCATAATGAAACAACTAAAGAAGAAGAAGTGGAAGAAGAAATAAAGATGAATGAATCGGTAATGAGCATTACCTCTTCTTTGAAGCGCCTCTTTGAGATCTTCTCTTAGGGAAATAATATTTTTCTTTGAAGAATACCAGGACCTCTAGTATGTTTTTAGGGAAGTGGAGAAGAGAATTTGGCAGGGTTTGGCCGAGATTGAAGGCTCAAATTGGTGTGAGGAATAGAGGGAGGATGTGCCCTTTTATAAGGGAGGAGAGGGGCACCTTTGGAATAACAAAAAATATTATTTTATTATAAAGCAAAATTCGGTTTTAAATTGCTCCAATTTGATTTTTTTCGAAGGTATGGTGGGGATTGGTCGAAATACTCTCATCCAATATAATTTAGACAATATTAGGTCATTATACTAACCATATCTTTTAGTTTTAACTCTTAGTTAACTAAAATGACATTTACCATGTCACTTTGTATTTTTATATTATATAGTTAATAAACATACCATATAAATCCAAGAGACCCCCATGTTTTGTTTTATTAATATATATAACCTTATCTAAGTCATTTTTCCTAACGTTAGATTTTTAGAAATAAAATTACAATTAATAATATAATATTTGTTTTAAAAACTATTTTATGTCAATTTTGACACTATTCAATAGTTGATTTTATTAAACTCATAACAGAATGATTACTTCGACCAATGTTAATTAAATCAATCCTAACAAGTCATATTAACCTAAAAAATTAGTTGAATTCATAAAAAGTCTCAAATTATATTTATTTGGGTATTTATAATATCAATTATTCTAATTTTTCACCATTATGGTAATTACTGCATCATCATTATGTCATAAATAAATTAAATTATTTAATGTCTAAAAATTACAAATAAAATATCATTATGTATGAAATCTAATTAGCTTCTAATGAATATTTACAATCGAATTTATCTTATGTATAACCCTATATTAAAATTTGTTTAGTAAATAAACTTTGATTTAAACTCTTTTAACTCTTCTTTGAATTAAATAATAATAAATGTCCTAATCTAATACAAGTGGGCCTAAATGGTCATAGTTTCTTCCTAATGTTGTTTTTGGTCGAATTAAACTTATCCAATAGAATTAGGACCTATGTTATGGTAATAATAATATAATTTTTACCCTTAATTACCCTATTTACTTTTAACTGTGGTAAAAAAAGTAAAAAATTACTATTCACCAAAAATTATTTTCATCTCATTGAACCACATTTTACATACTGACATCAACCGTGTCTCTCGGATTTTTCAAATTCCATTCACAGAAGTGTTAAAATTAATTTTTATGAAAAATTCATTTTTGTTAACTACCACTTAGTGGTTTCACTATTCATCAAAAAATGAAAGTTTCCAGAAAAATACCAAAAATTAGGCCTAAGCTATAATTGATATTATGAACTCAAAAATGATGTCTATTTTACCAAATTCAAAAAATATCAGTTGCATTAATTAATTTAAAAATTAATTCCCGTCGTCAAAACAAATAGTGTGTTCTTAAGAGATAATAACTTATAAAAGATTGACACTTGTTTATGTCTGGTTTAAATGTGAAATTACATTCAATGACCAACATCATATTAAATTGTAAAAATATATTCTAAATATACTGTAAAACCACTCAAATTAATAATTTCTCACTATTAATTATTTCTATTAAAAAGTTGTTTTTAATTAAAATTTAGTAATTTTAACTATTCATCAGAAAATGAAAGTTAACCGAAAAGTACCAAAATTTCACCCTAAGCTAATTTCGATATTCCAAATCCAAAAATGAAGTCCATTTTGAAAAATAAAATTTTCAAAAAGTGGTTATTACTATTCATAACAGCTAGTTTTAATAATATTTTAATAGCATAACGTTGTTTATGGAAACTCGATATTGCGTACTACACACGCTAACGAGGAAGGTCGCGATTGCGTATAATGCAAGTCAAGTCAAGGATGAGTGTTGTGCAAGCTCTCTTTGGTGTAGTTTACAACACAAGACATTAATAAAATTAAAAATAATATTTTTCATAAAATCTCAGGGTGTTACATTAAATAAATTAAATTGATTATATAACATGTCATAAGTTAGTATATACACCATAGATATATAATTAGGTGCATAATAACAAATAATTCTCAATGGAATGTAATTTGAGATGAAACCCCTTACCTTAAGTCTTCAATTTCTTCATACACATTAAAAAATCCTATTTAATAAATAAATGATTATGATAAAACTACCACAAAAAAATATTGTAATATATCATACCATATTCTGTTTTATTATAACTTTAGAATACCTTTTTATTGACAATTTCATGTTAATGTTTTGTTTCTGGTAATAACTACTTTGTTTTTTATATATGTTTTGACTTATTATTATTGATCCTCTTATATAGAAAAAGATTTAATTATTTATATTATTAATAAAAATAAAATTTATAAAATTTATATTAAGTATATGAGTATTTATAATAATATACACAATATATAAATATGAAATGAAATACCCCACTCATAGAGACGGTATGTTGTACGTATGCATGAACATTGTTTCCATTTTCTTTTAACATTTTTAATGAAATAATAGTAAATGATATATATATATATATATATATATATGTTCTATCATAATTATCATGTAATACTTATCACATATTTTTATTAAAATCATCCTAAATACATTTCATGTAAATCATGAACGAATCACGTCACTTGGAGAATGTGGTAGCCCACACGTCTACAAATTAAGTTTTCGTATTCCAACAAAATGGAAATCCTGAAGGTATGTGTTATGTAATAATTCAATAAAAAAATAGATCATAAATATAATATATATCCTATAAAAATGTTTAGAATATCATTATTTACAGGCTTGATAGGTGGTAATGGAAGAATAAACGACATCAGTTCACAAGGTGGTAGTCTGGTGTACAGATGAACAATTATTGTGTATCACATTAAATGGAAGTGTGTGATGGTTTATTTTGTCACATTTTCAAATAAAAAAATCATAATTTTTATGATACCAAGGTTATTATATAAGATATATATAAGAGTTATTTATGTAGTGGAGAATGAAATAAAATAAAAGTAATTGTTAAAGAACATTACCACTTTTTCATGTGAATCTATTTGTATTATACCAAAATCTTTCCATGGATTTATTTATACCCAAAGTGAGGCTTATATATTAATAAAATGTATATTGGGAGATTATTTTTAAATTTTTTTCCAAACCAATGTGGTTTAAGAGGTGTAATGAATGGGGTGAGTGGTGGCCTTTTATAAGTGGTGGAAATGACACACATGGAATTTTCAAAAAGAATTGTGTTCTCCCTATGTTTTTACCAACCAAGAGGCTTGCACAATTCAAAAAATTAGATACATGAAGTTTGAAGGTCTAAATATATCAACAAAATTGGTTTTATTAATGTTTAGGGTCATTTTTTGCACATTATTTTCCAAATTAAATCATTAAGTAAACTCATTTTTACATTAATCACATTAATTAATTTTAATTATGTTCACTAATAACTTTATTAAAAAAATTAATTTGACCATATTATCTATTATAATTTATTATGATTCAAAATATGGAATAAATTTTTAAAAGTTCAAACCACATAAGTTTATGAAATTAATTTAAAATTAATCCTCTAGACGTGTCATAAAAGTGGATTTTTTATGTAAAACATTCAAATGTTTGAAATGTTTTTATATCCAAATTCAATGTGAAATTTTTTAAAATGAACAAATTTGGATTTATTTATTTATAATTAAAATAATTATACTTTAAAATTAATTTATAAAATAATTTAACTCTATTAATAAATTAGACATAAATTTAGTTTTTATTTAAAATTCAGTATTTTTCATTATTCCTCAAAAAATGAAACTTTTCATAAAATACAAAAAATTCAACCAATGTAAATTTATATATTAATATTTCAAAAATTAAGTTTATTTTTCAACTAAACATTATAAAATTTGAAATAATTTATTTTAAAATAATTCTTTGTCTAATAGTAGGCAAAACTACCTTTTTGAAAAAAAATATTTTTTGTGACTAAAATTTAAATTTTTCTTCTCTATTTTATAAAAAATTCATAATATGAATGGAAAATAGTTAATTGTATTTATAATATATAAATTTTAATAAAAATAATTCCTCAAAAGTGTTTTATTGAACTTAATGTCATCAAACATCTTTTTACATAGAAATATAGTTTTCATAGAAAATAAATCTCCTTATTTTAAAATAGTTAATATTTGCACATCTAAAAAATTAATAACCAAAAAATTAATTTTATATAAATTTATAAACAATATTTTGAAAATTTAATGAATAATATTAATAAACTCCACTCAAATGGCTCATTGGTAACTATAATAACATTTTAACGAAAATGTTAATATTATATTTTAGTTCGGTAGAACTCAATATTTAATTTAATTAAAGCTGATGAAGGAACTCATAATTGTGCATAAAAAAAGATAAAAATAGTGTTTCATGTACCATAATATAATCTAATTGTTTTTTATAGTGAAAAATTAAATTTTTGTTATTTATAATATAGTCATAACTTAGTGTAGCGTGAAATGAATGACATCAAAAAAAATTAATATATTCAAAAGAAATTAAATAATAAAATCCCAGGTTTTTACAACAGTGTTGGATCCTTCAATGGATATTTAGTTTGATATGTAGGTGTTTTATGAATCTTTTTGATGAAGCTCTTCTCATATTGTTTGGTTCATGAATATTTGGATTGTGGAGACTGTTTCTAAAGGTTTAGGTTCATGGAACAATGTTCACAAAAAATTGTTCGCACAGTTAGAATTGTGGAGATGTTGAGATTTGTGGGAGATGGGGATGGAAATCAAAAATAGCACATTAATAATCTGAGATTTGAAAATATTGAGTGTCGTCTTCTCTATTCACGAAAGTATCATGGTATCTGTATATCCCCCCATGCTATTTATTGGCATATGTCCCTGGGATTTGCAATCGGGCTTCTCGGTCAAACTTTGTGAAAGGGATTCACAATCGGTCTTCATGAATAAGAATAAATTATCAAATTTCAATTTTATTTTTTTATAATATTACCCACGTTTTCCCCATCAGATCCAATTATGGGTGTTTGGGTATTTATTGAAGCCAAAATATGCATGTCATTGGAGGGGTAAAGGAATTCATGGTTGGTTCAGTGTGATTCAGATCCAAAATGGACCAAAAGTAAATCTAAGGGTATTTTTTGTGAATCTCAAAACCTTCAAAAATGGATAATTCTCATTAAAATATGGTAAATTAATATTCATGATGGTATCCTTTGTGAAATGTGAAGCTTAGGGCATAGAGATCTCCACAACTGCATGGATGGTTGACGGTAACTTCCGTATTGTTGAATTTGGCTTTGCCGAGTCCTTTCCACTCCAGAAGCTAATAATTCTTCTAGAAATGCTCTGGTATTCTCGAAACCATCACCCTATAAATACCCCCTTGATACAATCATTTTTTGGGACACTATTAATTTTGAATTCTGATAAATGCCTCATGTTGATGATACTTTTAATGCCCTATGAGTGAAAGAGAACATGGATGTGAAACACCCCCCCATGGGTTCTTGAGAGGCTTCACCAAAATTGGATTTTCCTTTTTACAATGTTCCATGTCAGTCATTGGAGAATAAATCCCTTCTTGGGATTTATTGTATTGCGAGGAATCTATGATTCACGATGATAACCCTATGGGAATCAGGTCTTCACTATGTGAAAGGGCCACCCTATTTTGAAAAGCATACACCTTCATGAAACAGATGAACTCCACGAGGCCCGTGAGCATCACAAAACACCTCTCTAAGAGACCCAATACATTTGAATCATCTCTCTTGGGCCTCTACATTATTTCTCATCTCATAAATGTCATGTTCCCAGGCCCCCATTCTAACACCCCATCCACAAAATATCGGAGCTGATCCACTATTTTAATACGTTGGCATGATTATAAGGAATCAAAACCCAATGGAATGAGTAGTTTAGTTATTTTGGAAAACCAAATACATACATTGGTTCAATATTACTACATGAAAATTAGTAAAAACATATCTGTTTTTTTTTGGAACAACAACCACTCCCAGATTATCCATGCAAGTCCGTCGTAACAAACTTCTTCATGTCCTCAGAAAATGAAACATAAGAAAGGGGTTAACTCTGATGCTCAGAAAGGGTATAGACTAAATCTAAATTTATCATAAACATAAAAATTAGGCATGGTGAATAACTAAAACCACATGCCTTTGAAAAATAAACTTCAACATAATATGGTAGGAATATGAGATGTGTACAAATTTCTATAACAAAACATAATCATGGGTATTCTAAAAGTCGAATAACCACATGATCTATGAATTTATATCTTCAAAATGAGGGAAATAAATATTCCATAAATTATAAAACATACCTTCAAGGAACAAACCATGACGTCAAAAAAATGATTAAGGCCTCGGCCCAAACTACAACTCCAAATGGGAAAGGCCTCAGCCAACTTCATGTCAATTTGTCTCATAAGACCTCTGGACGTATCAAGAGGCTATATCAGGCCCCACCATCCACATATTACATACAATTAATTCCTCACATGAAATGGGTGAACATAATTAACATATACATTAATATTTAAACTAAGATATGAAATCTAAATAACTTTACCCAATCATTGAATAAAAAGATTAACAATTCGGAATAATGTGGGGGAATGGTGTCAAGATAAAAAATACATATTCAAAATAATCATAAAACCTTCATAAAAATATTTTAGATTATATCATAATTGATAAACCCCAAAAATGAACACTATTAAAAAAAGTACATTGATATATACGATGATATTTTTTAAATGAAACCACTAACAAAATGTTGGGAAAATAATCCTTAAACATTCAAAAGTGTCCTATACAACCTCGAAATCTTCAAATAATAATTCCTTAGAATATCATGAGAATATGGATACTCTTCATATGATATATCCAAGGGAATTATGTACACCATATTCATGGAATGAGTGATGAACAAGGCATATATTTAAAAAAAATAATGTGAGATGATAAAAATCCTTTTACTTTTGAAACATGAGTTATTTTTGAAAATCATTTGTGTTTGATATTTAATAAAGTTTTAAACATGTATATCCTATAACATAAAAGTCAAGGACATTTAAATTAAATTTTATGCATAAATTATGCCATATGAAGTGAAGTAATGTCAAAAGAGTTCTTAAGAATCATTAGAAATAAAACATTTTAGTGCATTTTAAGGAAAATAAATAAGAAAAGTTTAAAGTGGAAATGAATTTTTGTTTTATAAATAATAGAAATTATAGAATGTAATTTTTTATTATAAAATATTTAGTTTAATAAAAATAATTTTTTCTTAAAACATATTCTGGTGTGGACTTGAAAAGAGGTAAAAATTCTAGAAGTTCCCTTGAATCGGGGTTGTTTATCTGGATGAAATATTGAATGATCCTATTAAAACATGTAAATCTCCATAAAATAAAAAATAATTATGCTTGGTAAACATATATAGTACAATGAGGAGCAATTTATTTGGATTACATAAGAATAAATAATAATTTATTTTTGGTAGGTAGAAAAAAAGAGCAACATGAATGAAAATGGAGGTTCGGTTAGAAACCCCTTACCACTTTGTAATCAGTCGATTCATATCGAATAAAATTAATAATCATAAAATGATAAATTGAAAACCATGATAATAAAAATATTAATGATATGAAACATCAATGGTAAGTATACATAGACCATAAACAATTAATATCAATGATTAACGAATATCTCACAAAAATGGATGTGTGATGATGAACACTTACCTAAAGTCTGATGGAGTTCATTACTTGAACTAAGTGTCATGAAAAACAAAAATAAATTAATTAATTAATATTTTTATAAACTATTAATTATATAATTGATTTATTATAACCTTATTATGTTTAATAATGGCCTTCTTGATGGGTTAAGAGATCGAATTTCATTGTTAGGGAGTGTTTTATTCCTTGGTTTTCATGATCAGTTTAATTATTTATGTACGGATGAACAAGAAGAATGAGAATGGTTTTCTAGAATAGAATTTGTATGTTATTAGTGAACACAAATAATATTACATTGATATAAAATAAATTTGGTTATTAGGAGTTAAGATGAATCATCATATAAAACATTAATGATAATTTTTCGGGATAATTAGTGGTTTTTGATCACAACAAACTCATTTTCATTTATAAATTAATATCACATGTAAAAAATATTCATGAACCATACATAATTTATAATATATATATATATTCTATTATATTTCTACCACAAAAACTGTTTCATGTTCAGAATTTAAGATAGTAATAGAAATTGAAAACTCGTCATCCTTGAATGTGATAAATTTACACATCGCAGATGGTGTTTTTATTTTCAGTATAAATGAATGGGAAAAGAGCGATGATGATGAATTATTAATTTTTCACATAACAAATCTAGTAAATTTAAGGTAATTTATTTATAATAACATTTTTATGAAATGATGTTCAGAATTAAAATATAAAATAATGAAACTCAAAATAAAAGAAAACTTGATAAATCCCTAAGGAAAATTATGTAGCCTAACGACGTCACTTAGATATTCATAAAATATTTTGATAATAGAAAAAGTGTATATCATAATTCAAAAATAATATTTTCAGTAAGTAGGATATTTAATGAAATATACTAACATAATCTAATTGAATTTAAAAGATAAAAATATAATAATAGTGCTTGAAAAAAGATTGCGATTTTGGGACGCAAATTCCGTAGCATAACGACTATGCAACATTGTTTATGAAAACATCAAAAATAGAGGGGATAGGGGTCAACCATTCATAAAACACTCATAAAATAATAGTGAAATTAAAATAAAATGGGAATAATAACATGGTATGAAAACTTGAAATACATACCAAATAAGAGACAACTTTAAATAAATGAAATGAAAAGAGGAATTTACCTCTTGAAGTAATCTTCCTTGAGAGCCTCTTTAGCGTAAAGGATTTGGTATTTTTATGAGACCAAGGAATTATACACATGGGGGATGATCTTGGGATGATATTTTACCCGATTTTAGAAATGGTACAAGGATTTATTGGAGTTAAGAGAACAGGGAGTGAGTGGCGGTTTTATAGTGGAGGAGAGGTGTGAATTTAGAATATTTAATTCTTTATTTAATTATTTTTCTCAAGACTAGAAAAATTGTATGATTCTTGTGTCCAAAATTGTTATAATTTCATTTGATTTTGAACCAATGGTCATTTACAACATTCATGACTCAAGGATGATGTAATAATTCAGTTATTTAGCAAATTTTGTAAATTATCGAATTTCACTATTCACAAAAAATTCAGGTATTTTAAAAAAATACAAAAAATTCACCCTAACTATTTTTCATTGTGTAGAATTAAAAAAATATCCCCATTTTTTGAAAATAATTTTCTAAATAAATTTAATTTAATTTTTAAATAAAATCATAATTTATTTAGAAAAAACAAAAATAAAACTATAACTTGTTTTATAACACCTTGAAAATTTTATGAAGGTCCCATAAAATTATCTAATAAAAATAATAAAATGAAATAAAAATTTATGATTTCATTTTATGAAAATAAAATTCCACTTGAAATTATTTAATTAATCATAAAATTGTAATTAAAATATTTGTGACATAAAAAAAATACCAAAACATAAAATGTGATCATTTTTACTTTTATGATGTCTAAATTGTATTTGTGCATTCATGGGTGAAGTTTCTATATTTTGGAAAATTTACTATTAATTAATATTCATAAGGGTATGTTAATATTCATAAGGGTATGTTAATATTCACCAGAAAATATATTTGTCTTCTCAGACTCTAAATATCTTACAGAATGCAACCGTGTATGCCTGTTTTTTGAAATTGAAATTGCAGGTGTGGAAAAATGATGTTTACTTGGGTAGGTTAAAACAATGTGGTGTTTTGTAGAGACTAATTGTTTGATGAATTTTATATCAAATCTATTGGTAAATTCTTGGGGTGTCACATTATCCCCTACTTACAAAAGTTTCATCCCCGAAATTTTAAATTGAACTTGAAAGGTTAAGAGTTGATACTTGAAAATTACCTTGTAGGAAACACACATCAAGAATTGGTTAAAATATCCTATTAATAATAGGAAAGTGAATTTCATCGGTTACTACAAAAAAATTCATTCTAATTGGAAAACATGATCATGGAAGAATAATCAATCCATCATGTAGTGTCATTAAACTCAAAAAATCCATACAATGATCAACTTAAAACATTTCGTAAATGGTTAAAAATTTCAAAATATAATGATTCAACAAATTAGAATGAAGGACTCTAAATTTGAAAGTTGAACTTATAATTAACCCTTAATTATCAAGAATCCTCACTAAAATTCACATTCCAAACACATGAATTACATAATCATGTATCCTCTTTAAATATGGTAATAACTTGAATTACTGTAAAAACCATATTTGAAATATGAATTCTTGCATATTTATTAAGTAAGATACATTTTATAAGATATATTACATAAATCCAAAAGTTATTTTAAGTCCATCGATGATAGTATAGAACACTTCTCAAAAATTCAAAAATCAGTTCCATGGTAGTCCGTACTTATCCGAATCAATCATTTCTTCATCATTATCTCAACATCAGAAATATATTATGGGTTGTATTTCCCTCAATCATATTCTTTTCTAAAACATTTATATTGAATCGTTTTTCTTTTGTACCATTTATCATATGACCACAAATCATTAATGAAAGAGTACTATAGTACAATCCTTATATATCACAAAATTCTTATAACTAGAATATTATAACATAGTTGTTGAATACAAAAACATAAATACATTATTTATTCTATATCAACCATAGTAACATCAAAATATTGACCTTTACCCCTTTCCTTTTACAAAGATATTTTTCCATGACACTTGGGACACACATTTGTGTAGTGAAACATATCCCTACTGGTGAAGCATTGAATATAGGAATATTCATTCATTTTCGTTCAATTTTGAGCATGGTAGACTTTCTATCCACACTTTAAGAAAATTACGTTTCCTCTTAATCATATAAGAATGTGTTTCCTTCTATAATTATCACATGTTGGAAAATAAATCTAACCATTATTCACTTTATCCATGTTTTTATCTGCCATCCACTTCTCCCTTTTCTTCCCTTCAATTCCATAGTACATAAAGAAGCCTTTATATACCATGTTAACACATGATACTCTTTCCTCATTTGATGAGGAGACATTGGAGACAATATTCTTTTTAAATGATGTCTTAATAATATTAGAGATATGATCCTTCTTATTCTTTGCATAATGTGCATTAGTGAAGTTCTGATTCCTTCTGCTATACACCATTTGTAATCAATTACATATTATAAATTACCTCATAAAATTATAAACTCTCTATATCTATAAACATGGTACAACACATAACATAAATTTATGCATCATAAATCATAGAACCATATACTTTTGTAACTTTAGGGGCATAAACCCATCATAATTATTTGTAATAAGATTATGAATTTACAAAATCATATCCATTGGGTGTGTCAAACCAATAGTGCAGCAAGGAATTTTGTCATGCACTAGTCCCTATTTGAGTCTTTCTCAAAGATTAATTTTAGGGTTTTACCCCTAGATACATATGTTCCAGAGCCACCACTACTTTTTTATATCCATACATGGATGTATATTATTGATAAACCACATGATATATTCCTTAAAAAATTATAGGATGTCATTGTATTCTTATCATAAATGTCTTCCTTAGTGTTTTGTTCACTAATCTACTTTTCCTATATCTAGTTTCTATGTTTTCTTCTAAACATCCTTTGATACCAACTATAATACACCATCTGTAGAAGCACAGAGCCGATGCATTATTTTAATACATTTTAATGATTACAAGGAATCAAATCCTAATAAACCGAGTGGTTTATTAGTTTTGGAAAACTAGACACATGCATATGTTCAATATTATAACTTAAAAATAAATAAAACATATAAGTTTTATTGGGAACGTCCACCACTCCCAGATTCCCCATGCAATTTAGTCATAATAAAAATCTTCATGTATTGAGATAATTAAGAATAAGAAAGAGGTTATCTCAGATGCATAGTAAGGTAAAGAAATATAGAGGAAGGTTTCGTAAACATAAACATTAAGCATGGTAAATAACTAAAAACACATGCATTTTAAAAATAAACATGAATATAATATGGAAAGAATATGAGATGGGTAGATGTTCCCATAATAAAAAATGATCGTGGGTAATCTATTAGTCGAATAACCACATGAACTATAAATATCAATCTTCATAATGAGGGAGATGAATATGCCTTACATTCTGAAACATACCATGAAGGTCTCGACCAGGAACACAAAAAAATGATTAAGGCCTCATCCAAAACCATTTCTCAAAATGGGAAAGGCCTTGGACAAGTCCACGTCTATTTTTCTCATGAGACCTAAGGATGCATCGAGAAGATTTATAGGGCCCCAACAATCACATACTAAGACCAATGCATTAATCATAGCATTGGGGCTAACATAATTAACATATACATTCATATTGATACTAACATATGAAATGTAAATAACTTTCCCCAATCATTTAACATAAACACTAACCATTCAGAATAATATGATGAATTATATCAATATAGCACATTCATATTCAAACTATTCATAAACCCTTCATAAAGATATTTCTGATGATATCTTAATAGATAAACCTCAATAAAGTACAATATTCAAAAAAGTATATTGATATTGACAGAGATATATTTTAAATGATACAACCTACAATTTTTTGAGGGAACAATCCTTAATCATTCCAAAGTTTCCCATACCACCATAAAACATACAAATAATAATAAATTCGAATATCATGAGAATAATTAATCTCTTGATTTGATATAAAAAAGGGACGTACATATACCACATGCATAGAATATGTGTTGAACAAGAAATATATTTCATAAAAGATAATGTGAGATAAGAAAAATCCTTTTACATTTGAAACTTGTGTTATTTTGTAAAATCGTTTATATTTGAAAATAAATCAGATTGTAAACATTTATATCCCTAAAAATAAAAGGAATGGAAATTGAAATTATATTTTGGGCATAAATTATGTCCCACTAATGTGAAATAATGTAAAAACATTTGTTATGAATCATTATATATAAAACATTTTAGTTTATTTTAAGGAAAGTATTAAAGAGAATTTTAAAGTTGAAAGGCATGTTTGTTTCCTCAAAACAAGAAAATAAGCATGATAATTTTTCATTATAAAATGAGTTTTTTTATAAAAATAGTGTTAGATTAAAACATATTCAGTTGTGAATTTGAAAACCGGTAAGAATTCAAGAAGTTCCCTTGAATCGGGATTGTTTATCAGGATGGAATTTTGAATAGTCCTTTTAAAACTTGTAAATCCCCATTAAATAAAGAACTATTCTTGTTGTTAAAAAATTTATAGGAAAATAAATCACAATTTTATCAGATTACATAATAATGAATAATATATTAATTTAGGAATGTAGAGAATAAGAGTAACCCAAATGGAAATGGAGGTTCTGGTAGAAACCCCATAAGACTTTGTAATCAATCAGTTCGTTTGACCGAAAACTAATACTCATAAAATGATACATTTAATACCATGATAATAAAGTGATTCATGATATGAAACATAAATGGGAAGTATAAATACACTATACACAAGTAATATTAGTTAATAATGAATGTATCACAAAAATGGTTGTGAGATAAGGAAACCCTTACCTTAAGTTTGGTGGTGTTCTTCACTTTCTCTTAGTGTCCTAGATAACAAAATTAAATTCATTAATTGAAATTTATGGAATATATTATTTATGTAATTGTTTTTTATAACCTTATTATTTTCAATCATGTTCTTCATTATGGGTTTAGAGATCCAATTTTATTGTTTGGGAGTGTTTTCTTCCTTGGTTTTCATGATCGGTTTACTTATATTTATGTACGGATAAACATGTTGAATGAGAATGGTTTTCTAGAATATAATTTTTATGTTATTATGTAACAAACAGAATATTACACTGTTATAAAAATAATTTTTTTTATTGTTATTCAATATGAATCATCATATAAAATGTTAATGATAATTTTTTGGGTTAATTGATTATTTTTTACCACAACGAACTAATTTTGATTTATAAATTAATATCAAATGTAAAAAATATTCAATAACCTTACTTATGTTATAATATATATATATATATTATTATATTATATTTCAAACATCAAAATTGTTCCATGACTGAAATTGAATACGGTAATAGAAATTGAAAACCCATCGTCCTGGAATGTGATAAATTTACACATATGGGATGTTGATTTCATTTTTTGTATAAATGAATGGGAGAGGAGAGATGATGATGAATTATTCAATTTTAAAAATAAAATTATATTACATGTAAGGTAATATATTTATCATAACATTTTTATGAAATTAATTGAGGAATGAAAATATAAAACAATGGAACTCGAAATAAATGAAACGTTGAGAAATCCATTATGAAAATATGAGAGCCTATCGACGTCGCTTAAAAATTCATAAAATATTTTGATGAGAGAAAAAGGGTATCTCATAAATAATAAATAATATGGATAGTAAGGGGGATATTTAATGAAATCTACCAACATAATATAATTGAAATTAAAATATAATAACATAATAAGATTGCTTGATAAAATAGAAAGAGTTTGAGAAGAAAATTCTAAAGCATAACGGCTATTCAACCTGGTTATAGAAAACATAAAATAGAGAGGGGACATCGGTCACCCATTCATAAAAGAATTATAAAATAGTAGTCAGAGAGAATAAAATGGAAATAAGAGAATGTAATTAAAACATGATATACATACCACATAAAAGAGAATGTGAAATAAAGGAAATGAAAAAGATGAATTTACCTCATGAAGTAATCTTCCTTGAAAGCCTCTTTAGGGTAGAGTTTTTGGCCTCTTTATGAGACCAAGTCTTCTGGAAAAGGATGAGGATCTTGGGAGGATATTTCAGCTGAATTTAGGCAAGTAAAAATTCATGAGAGGAGTGAAGAGAAGAGAGATTGAGTGGGGTGGGGGGGTTTATAGTGGAGGAGAGGAGTGAATTTTGAATATTTTATTCATTATTTGATTATTTTTCTCAAGAAAACCAATATTGTATGAGGCATGTGACCAAAAATAGTAATAAATTGAATTTATTTCGAACCGATTGTCATTTAAATCATCCATTAATCAAGCATGATGTGTGAGTTCACTTATTTAGTATATTTTGTAAATTATCAAATTTCACTATTAAAAAAAATTCAAGTATTTCAGAAATATCCCAAAAAATTACCCTATATATTTTTCAATGTTTATAATTCAAAAATGATCTCCATTATTTGAAAATAATTTAATAAAAAATTTAAATTAATTTTTAAATAAAATCATTCTTTATTCAAAAATAACCCTAAACTATAACTCGTTTTATAACACCTTGAAAAATTCATCAAGGTACAATAAAATTATCTTATAAATGTAGAAAAATATAAGAATATTTTTTTTATTTGATTTTATGAAAATAAATTTCTATTTTAAATTAATAAATTAATCAGAAAATTGTAATTAAAATATTTTTGACAAACAAAAATACCAATACATATACTAGGATCATTTTTCACATTTAAGATGTCTAAATTGTATTTATGAATTCATGGGTGAAGTTTCTATTTTTTGGATGATTTATTATTCATTACTATTCATTACTATTCATAAGTTTATGTAACTATTCATAGTGATATGTTACTATTCACAAAAAAAATAAGTTTGATTTATTAGACTCTAAATATGTTATTGAACGCAACCGTGTATATCAGTTTTTTGAAATTCATATCACAGAGGTTGAAAATTTTTGTTTACATGGCTAGGTTATGACAACGTTGTGTTTTTTAGAGACTTTCAGGTTCTTGAATTCTATATTAAATGAATTTGTAAATTCTTGGGGTGTCGTAACCATACAAATCTTAGAGTAGATCAGCCGCACCCCAGATGCATGTATGACCAGTACCACCCACTTCACTTCAAGTGTCGATTGTGACATCATTCTACCAATTTATTATAAGCATAGTTACCCTAATTCCCATCACTCATAAGAATAAGTACCTTAAAGTAGGTACTACCGATGGACACTCCTCCATGGTAGTTCCAATGCCATGTCCCACTGAGAGGTGCATGCGTCATGGTCATGTAATGTGACATTCCAGTTTTTTTTAAAAAAAATTGAAATGCATGAAACTTTGTTTTAAGTGGATATATATAATTATCCATTAATAATAATTTTTCCACTTCTATGTTTTGAATTTCAAAAAATGGTCTTCTACAGTTGTGATCAGTAAGTCATATGGAGATCGGTAGAACCAAATTTTTTGGGTGAATAGTAACATACCATTCTGAATATTAATATGAACCTAATGAATAGTATGTTTTATTATTATTTTATTTTCTTAAGGATTCAATACAATTACATCCTGGTTACTTTTTTAATGTGATATAAAAGAAGATCTAATTTTAAAAATTTTATTTACGAATAAATTATGATCTTATTTAAAAATTCGATTAAGAGTATTTAAAAATATATTTTCAAAAAAGGGGTTCATTTTTGAATTATACACGTTGAAAAATTGTAAAGGTGAGTTATTGGGATATTTCTAATAATCTTGTTTTTTTTATAAATAGTGAAATATGATAAAATACCGTATATTAAAATTATCAGTTAAATACAGTATTTATGAAATCATATGTGATGTAAGATAAGTTGGTTCGAACTCACATGATATTATTACTATTTGGGGTCACATGAATAAATACTATTCATAGTCTTAAACAAAAATATTACAATAATGATTAAAATAATGTAAAATACCTCCTCTACTCCACTATTAATACCACCCAAATTTCCCTCTTCCAACCACACCTATCAAGCCTTGATAATTACTTATGTTCTACAAAATTCTCCTCCCAATCATCTTACCTACGTCCTAGAGCTTATGGTCTCATGAAAAGGCCAAAACTAAAGGCCTTATGAAGGATCTCAATGATAAGAGATCAAGAGGTAAACATCCTTTTTTGTTTTCTTTCTTTTCTTTTCATTTTCATTTCTATAATTATTCTTTCGTCACCTACCCTTATTTAAGATTCATGAATTATCCAGTGTCTTAATTATCCTATATTTAATAATGTTTATGGAAGACACACCATTATTCTTCTTCTCCTCTCCCACTTATTCTTGAAATTAAAACATCGCCTTCATGTGTCAATTTAGTGACATCATTGATGAACTGATTTCAATTTCTTTTACTTACTTAAAGACTAGTCATGAAACCATTTTTATTGTTAAAATTTTTTATAATTTAGGTATTATATCTTATATAAGGTTCTGGAAACATTTTACACACATGTTATTAATTCATAAAAGAAAATGAGTTCTTTACAATCCAAGAATCACCAAAAACCTTAACAAATATCAATAATGTTTTACCACCTGAATCATCCTCATGTTATAATGAAAAAATGATATATTTTAAACATTATGGCTATAGAAAAATTCAAATACAAGTTATTTCCAATTCGTATTTTTCACTTCCAATCTATAAGAATATCAATGATGAACCGATCATTGATATCGTGTAAAGAATGCACCCTAAACAATACAAGGAACAAAATACTAACAATTAAAGGGTGAAATGATGTAATTAAATGATAATAAAAGGTTTTATAAAGATTAATATTTTTCTAAAATATATTAATAAAATCCTTTTAGCCATTATAATAGTGTTTTAAACGAGTTTTATGTATGATAATCCTGAGGTATGTGAATTCTTAACCCGATTTCCATTCTTTGGGTTAAACTTATACTTCCTTATTTATGCAGTATTAAATATCTTTGTGTCTTGTTATTTGTTTATTTTATGTTGAGTTATGTGTATTTATAGTTAATATACAAATTGTTTCTTCACTACTATGTTTCACTCGAAATATATGATATTTTTAGGGGTTCTTTTAATCCTATTGAAAAATTATGTTTTAAAAAATTCAAAAGGAATGTTTTTATGAAATTATTCATGTTGTATTATTGTGTTCTTGATCTTGGGAATTTTTTATGATTAAGGGTGGGACCCATATTTACCTAAAATTAATTGGGTATTTGTACGTTGGTGGTCGACTGTATGGTTACTCTAAGTGTAACTATGACTGTTACATAAATTGTAAGGCAACCATGATGGTTACAAATTATAAGGTATCCTATAGGGTAACAAGATTATGTAATTAATTCCCCATGATACATTTATGGTTCTAATTATGTTATTATATTTTTTTGTGAACTTGTGTAAATATCATTTTTCACTAAGTATATATGGGTGGAAAGTATGTCGTTTGAAAATGATTTCAAATGTTAGAAGTATTCATGGAAAAATGTGTTCTTTCCTTTTTTTTTATCCCTTAATGGGATTTTTTGTGCTCATCTGATGTTTTTAAATGATTTTTTACAGGTTATAAGGATGTGTAAGACAAATAAGAATTCCAATTTAATTGTTTGATGAACTATCAAATAAATCATGTTTTATTTTAAAAGTATTATATTTTGGAATAAATTAGTACTATTTTTATGGTATCCACTCTATATTAATGTGTAATGTCATGAATGTGATATTTCCATTTTATCTAAATCTCTAAACATTAAAATATCCTCAATTTTAAAGGATTTTATTTCTTGAATAAATTCAAGATTAAGTAATGTAATAATGCTGGGTTCTTATAACTAATATCAATGTAAATGTTTAGACAACATTAGGGATTAAGAGGTTTCGTTAAACACATGGTTTGTCTCTCTGTCTATTCTTTACATTAAATACATGATTTATAACCTTTAAAATCACGGAATGTAAGTTAAAAATGGAAGGAGGAGGATCTCAAATGGAATTCCTATATCTTCCTGACGACTTGCACGTTGTGTTTATTTCAATGTCAAGTCCATATGATTATGAATCATTTTCTATCATACAACTCACTTGCAATAAATTGTTTGAGATATCAAACACCACCACTATACCCATATATCATCATGGATCATGGGTTATATTTAATCATATCTTGTTTGTTAAATATTCTCATATTTTCAAGAAAGGTAAATATTATCATGGAATTTTCAAATATTTTACATTATCTCAAGATTTCGATGAATATTATGATTTTGAAAAAGGTACTAATGAAGAAGACCCTTTCCCAATCTATTTATATTTTCTTTTACAATATAGTAATTCAAAACATACGTATCGTATTTTAAAATGGACATTGATTGAAAGTTTCAACTCAATCTCGGTCCGATTGTTTTATGAAAATTATGTTTTATTAGATGTTTTGAAATTATATGTCATACATGATTATTTTCCAAAACTATTTTTTTACGAACACCCATATGACTCAAGTTTTACAAGGTTAATTTTTATAATGGAAGAAAATGATTTTAAAGGTTCTCTAAATAATTTTTTCAATGCATGTACATTCTATTTATGTGAGAAAGATGATGATGAAACGAGGTGGACACCATGATCAAGGTACACTCACTAGTTTAATAAGTAAATAAAATTATGAGGATGCAATTTCTAAAAGGTGGGTATAATGAAACATCCCAATTTTTTAAAAAAAACATTTAAATGAATTAGAATTTGTATTAGTATATATTTATAACTATACTATAATCATTTTATTTTTTCTGTGTTTTTAATTTCAAAAAACAGTCTTTTAAAATTGTGATGAGAAGGTTATTTGGAGTCTGATAGGAAAAACTTGTTTTTTTGGTGAATAATAACATACCCTTATTAACAGTAATATGAATAGTAATATGAATGTAATTAATATAAAATTTTATTTTTATTTTATTTTCATAAGGTTTTATGATAAGGACACCTTGTTTATTTTTTCAATGTGATATAAAAGCAGTTAAAGTTTTAAAAATATTATTTTTGAAAAAATTATTTTTTCTAGAAAAATTGAAATTAATAATATTTATATACTTATTTTAAAAAAATTAGGTTAATTTATTAATTCTACATGTCAAAAATTATAAGGATGGATTTTTGGGATTGTTCTGATATTCTAGAATTTTGGATGAATAGTGAAATCTGCTAAAATACCGTATATTCAAATTATTAGTTAAATACACTATTTATGAAATAATAAGTAATGTAAGACAACTTGGATCGAACTGAAATTCCATTATTACTATTTGGGGTCACATGAATTAAGACTATTCTTAGTCTCAAGATAAAATATTATAATAATAATTATTAGAGTAATGTAAAATACCTCCTCTCCTCCACTATAAATACCAACCTCATTTAACTCATCCTCCCACACCTATCAATCCATGAGCCATAGCTAAGTTCTTCCCATAATCATCCCAAGGCTCTTACCCATATCCTAGAGCTTATGATATCAATAAAAGTCCAAAACCAATGGCCTTAAGAAGGATCTCAAGGAGAAGAGATCCTGAGGTAATCATCCTCTTTTGTTTTCTTTCATTTCATTTCAGTTTCTTTTCAATTCATCTTATTTCCTTACCAAGAATTATACAAGAGGAATGAATGATCCAGTATCGTACATATTCTCTATTTCATAATGTTTGTGGAATACACACCATTATACTTCTTCTCCTCTCCCACTTATTCCATAAATCAAAACATCGTCCTTGATGTGTCGATTTACCGACATCCTGGATGATGTGATTTAAATTTCCTTTAATTAATTCAAGGCTAGTCATGAAACCATTTTTATGGTTGAACCATATTATAATTTATTTATTTTATCTTATATAAGGTTCTGGAATCATTTTTTACATGTGTTATGAATTCATAAAACAAAATGAGTTCTTTACAGTCGGAGAATCGCCAAAATAACCTAAACAAATATCAATAACTTTTAACTCATGAATCATCCTCATGTACAAATTAAAAAATAATAAATGGTTTAATTTATGGTTCTATAAATATATAAATACTATAAAATTTTAATTTGGATGTTTTACTTCCAATCGATAAGAATATCTATCATGAAATGATCATGGAAACCATGTAAAGAATGAACCCCCAAACAATGCAAGGAACAAAATACTAACAATTAAATGTTGAAATGATTTAATTAAATGATAATAAAAGGTATTATGAAGATTAATATGTTTATTTTTGATATTAATAAAACTAATTTAACCATTATACAAGAGATTTAAATGATTTTTAAGTAAGAAAAATCTGAGGTAACGGAATTCATAACATGATTTCCATTCTTTGGGTTAAACTTCTACATCGTTATTTATGTGGTATTGAAATTGTTTGTGTGATGGTATTTGATTATATTATGTTTATTTATGTGTATTTATAGTTTATATAAAAATTTAATCCTCTCTATTAAATCTCAATCAAATTATAGGATATTTGTTAGCGGTTTATCTTTTAAAATCCTCTTTTAAAAATATGTTTTAAAAAAATCCAAAGAAATGTTTTTATGAAATTATTCACGATGTATGATTGTTTTATATTTCTTGGTAACTGTTTATGAAGAAGGTTTGGTGTTATATTTACCTCCAATTTATTGGGTATGTGTAAGTTGTAGGTCGTCTACTTGGTTACTCCATGTGTAACTGTGAGGGTTACAAAAATTGTAAGGTAGCCACGAGGGTTATAAATTATAAGGTAGATGAGAGGAATAGAAGAGTATATAAGAAATTCCCCAAGATACCTTTATGGTTATATATATATTCTTATATTTTTTGGGGATATTTTTGAAATCTCATGATTCACAAAGTATGTATACATGGGTGAAAAGTATGTGTTTTTAAAATGATTTAATACGTTTCAAGTATTCATGGACAAATGTGTTCTTTATTTTTTTATCCCTTATAAATATTTTTGTGCACTTCACAAGTTTATAAATGGTTTTTACATGTTATAAGGATGTGTAAGAGAAAGAAGGAATCCATGTTATGTGTTTGAAGAACTGTCAATAAAATCAGGTTTTATTTGAAAATTTTTATATTTTGGATGAAATGAGTTTTATTTTTATGGTATCCACTCTATATTAATGTGTAATGTCATGAATGTGTTATTTACCTTTTATATAAATCCCTAAACATGAAAATATTCTCAATTTTAAAGGAAGTGATTTATTGACTAAATTCAAGATTAAGAAATGTAATATGGCCGAGTTATTATAATCAGTAAGAGAGGAAAGGTTTAGACAACATTAGGGATTAGAAGATTTCTTTAAACATATGGTTAGTCTCTATGTCTATTCTTTATGATAAATCCTTTATTTAAAACTTTTCCGATAAAGTAATGTTAGTTAAAAATGGAAGTAGGATCTCAAATTTCATTCTTCTATATTCCTGATGAATTTCATGCATAATTTGTTGAAAAGTCATGTTCAGATGATTCTGAAAGATTTTATAACAAAAAACTCAATTACAAGCACTTTTTTGAGATATAAAACACCTCCACTGTACAAAGACCCCATCATGTATCATGGATTGTATTTAGTCAAATCCAATTTTCTTTATATTTTCATATTTTCAAGAAAGTAAAATATTATCAAGGTATTTTAAAATATTTTACCTTATCACAACATTTTGGAGAATATTATGATTTTGAAAAAGGTGTAGATGAAGGAGAACCTTGCACAACCTATTTATATTTTATTTGAAAATATAGTATTTCAGAAATAACTTATGATATTTTAAAAGTACAATTTATTGAATGTTTGAAATCAAAATCGGTCTGATTGTTTTATAAAAATTATGTTTTATTAGATGTTTTGAAATTATATGACATACATGATTATTTTTTGAAATAATGTTTCTGTAAACACCCATATGACCCATGTTACACAAGGTATATTTGTATAAAGAAATAATATTATTTTGAAGTATATCTATATAATTTTTTCAATGCATGGACCTTCTATTTATGTGAGAAAGATGGTGATGAAACCAGGTGGACACCATGATCAAGGTACCCTCACTTTTTTAATAAGTAAATAAAATTGCAAGGACACAATTTATGATAGGTGGATATAATGTAACATCCCAAATTTTAAAAAAAATTGAAATGCATGAAACATTATTTTATGTAGATATTTATAACTAACCTTTATCATAATTTTTCTGCTTCTATGTTTTGAATTTCAAAAAATGTTCTTCTACAATTGTGATCATTATGTTATTTGGAGTATGATAGGACCAACTAGTTTTTTTGGTAAATAGAAACATACCATTATGAATAGTAATATGAATAGTAATATGACCCTAATTAATAGTAAATTTTATTATTAATTTTATTTTCTTACATCTTTAAGATAATGACATCTTAGTGAATTTTTCAATGTGATATAAAAGCTGTTATAGTTTTTAAATTGTAATTTTTGAATTAATATTGATTTTATTTAAAAATTAAATTAATAATATTGATAAAATTACTTTCAAAAAATGGAGTTCATTTTTTAATTCTATACATTGAAAAATGGTACGGGTTAATGTTTTGGATTTTTCTAATATTCGTGATTTTTTTATGAATAGGGAAATACAGTAAAATATTGTGTATTCAAATTATCAGTTAAATACACTATTTATGACATCATAAGTGATGTTATACAACTTTATTAGAACTCACATTCATTTATTACTATTTTTGGTCACATGAGTTAAAAACATTCATAGTCTTAAAGAAAAAATAATATAATAATGATTAAAATAGTGTAAAATACCTCCTCTCCTCCACTATAAATACCACCCTCATCTCCCCCGTCCTCCCAGGCCTCTCAAGCCTTGATCGTTACCTATTTTATCCCCAATATTTCTCCCGAGGATCTTACCCACGTCCTAGATCTTCTAGCCTCACCAAAAGGCAAAAATCGAAGGCCATATGAAGGATCTCAAGGATAAGAGGTCAAGAGGTAAACATCCTCTTTTGTTTTCATTGTTTTCATTGTTTTCATTTCATTTTATTTTCTATTCTTCTTCTATCCTCACCATCCATTATATAAGAGGCATGAATGATCCAGTATCATAAATATTCTAGAAATAATAAGTTATATGGAAGACACACCATTATACTTCTTCTCCTCTCCCACTTATTCAAGAAATAAAAACACTGTCCTTGAGTGTCGATTTACCGATGTCGTGGATGATGTGATTTCAATTTCTTTTACGTCCTTCAATAATGGTTGTGAAAACATTTTTATGGTTGAGAAATATTAAAATTTAGGTTTTATATATTATATAAGTTTCTAGAATCATTTTTTACACATGTTATTAATTCATAAAACAAAATGAGTTATTTATGATCGAAGAATTGCCAAAATAACCTAAACAAATATCAATAATGTTTTAACAAATGAATAATCCTACATTTAGAATAAAAGAAATAATAAATGGTCTAATTTACTATTCTAGACATATTTCAATACCAATCCTTCTCTATTATGATGTTTAACTTCCAATTTACAAGAATGTCAGTCAAGAACCGATCATGGAAATCATGTAAAGAACGCATCCAAAACATTGAAAGGAACAAAATAATAACAATTAAAGGGTAAAATGATGTAATGAAATGTTAATATAAGTTATTATAAATATGATTATGTTTCTTTAAGAAATTAATAACACTCTTTTAACCATTATACACGAGGTTTAATTGAGTTTTAAGTAATACAAAACCGAGGTAATGAAATTCTTAACCCGATTTACATTATTTGGTTTAAAATTATACTTCATTATTCATGTTTGATTAAAATTATTAATGTGACCAAATATGGTTATATTATGTTTAGTTATGTGTATATATAGTTTATATACATATTCCATCATCTCTATTAAGTCTCACTCCAATTATATGATATTTGTTAGGGGTTTTTCTTTTAAAATCCACTTTTAAAATTATTTTTTACAAAATTCCAATGTAATGTTTTTATGTAATTACTCATGTTGTATGATTGTGTTATAGTTATTAGGGATTTTTTTATTATGAAGTTTGGGACATATATTTCCCTCCAATTCATTGGTTATGTGTAATTTGGTGGTCGTATGTTTGGTTACTCCAAGTGTAATTTTGGTGGTTACACAAATTGTAAGGTAGCCGTGAGGGTGACAAAATATAAGGTAGCCGAGAGGGTTTCAAGATTACGTAAGTAATGCCCAAAAATAACTCTATGGTTCTATTTTTATTATTATGTTTTGTGGGGATCTTGTGGAAATATCATGTTTCACAAAGTAAGTATATATGAGGGACAAGTATGTCTTTTGAAAATGATTTGATACGTTACAAGTATTGATGGACTAATGTGTTCTTTTCTTCTTTTTGTATCCATTAATGAGCTTTTTATTCCAATAACAAGTTTTTAAATTACTTTCACAGGTTGTAAGGATTTGTATATCAAATATTGAATCCATGTTGAACTTTTTAAGAACTATCAAAGAAATCATGTTTTATTTGAAAAGTTTTATATTTTTAATGAAATGAGTAGTGTTTTTATGGTATCCACTCTATATTAATGTGTAATGTGATGAATGTGTTAAGTCACATTTCTCTAAATCACTAAACATTAAAAGATCCTCAATGTGAAAGGAATTTATTTATTGACTAAATTCATGATTATGTAATGTAGTAATGTCGGGTTCTTATATGTAATCCATAAGGGTAGCATCTTCAAGGGAAATTGTGAACATATATTGTTGGGATTCCTTATGAAAAATATCTTACCTCTTTAATATTGTCCCTCTGGGGGTGAGATACACATCCAAATATGAGCTTCATGATGTAAAAGTTTCTAGATCCACATCCATGTTGTACATTATTTAACTACACAACAACATCCTCAACAACAAACATAATTTTGTAGCATTATCCTATGTGACGAAAAAGGATTAGACTTGTATGATTGACCTGGGATGACCCAAAATATATTACACTATATAATAAACATGGTATTCAATGTGTATGAATCACATGGGATTAAATCTCCTCCCCTACCATGGGATAAACATCCTCCTTAGGAAACTCCAATACATAAGCCCCACACAATTACCACAATAGTGATCCTATTATAAAGGGTACCTTACACACATAAACCCCAAAATAAAAAACAATGATTTTTATTCTGTAACATGAGTTTCCATACCACGTGATGTTAAAATAAAAGGATCAGTCCTATCACATGTCATTAAAACAGTGCACCGAAATATGTGGATTTTGATCCTTGCCTCTAAAATAGGGTTCGTAAGACACCTGCATGAGGTTAAATCCAAACAATGGTAAACCAAGGTGTGAAATCTTCCATACTAGGTAAAAATATACTTAATACTCCTAAATAGTGATTTTTGATCAATCTTTTCAAGATGTTAATCCTACAGGATGCATCCCCTTCACTCTGATGTGACATATTCTCTCTTAGAGACACACCTCTGAGATTTTCCTCAATAGGGATTAATGTTCATATTTTTAAAATGTTAAACATGTGGTACATTCACACTTCAATATAGTGTGAAATATTCTCTTATAGGGACACACCTCCTTGATCCACCTCAATATGTAATTTTTATCTGTATCCATGATATGTTAAGGAAGCAGGACAATCCCATTCACTCTGGTGTAACATATTCACTTCTATGGACACACCTCATTGATCCTCATCAATTTCACATTATAATTAGTATCCACATGAAATTAAACATATGGTACACTCCCCCTTTCTTCTGGTGTGACATCTTCCCTCCTTGGGACACAAATCATTGATCATCCACCATAGGGAGTTCAGATCATTTTCTGTGAGATGCTAATCCTGTGGGAATTGAACCCTTCACCCTAGTGTGACATCTTCCATCCAAGGGACACACCAACTCAATCCATATAATTATTTAATTATAATCCATATCTATAAGAAATTAATCCTAAGGTAAATTTCTATTAATTATAGTGTTACATCTTCACTACTTTGGATACACCTCCTTGATCCACCTCAATAGTTCATTCTGATTTGAATCTATGAGATGTTAAACCTTTGAGATATACTCCTTCAGACTAGTGTGATATTTTTTCCCCTAGGGACAATCCTCATTAATCTACCTTAACACATTGTTTTGATCATTCTATATGATATTCTAAACTTGTGGGATATTCCCTCTAACTCTGGTGTGACATCATCCCCCCAAGGGACACACCACCTTGATTAACCTCAATAGGGATTTTTGAGCAATATCTGTGATAAGTTAAATCTGTTGGACATGTCAATCCACTAGGTTGTGTCATATCCCTTCCTAGGGGAACACCTCATTGAGCTTCCTTAATATGTAATTTTAATCTGGCTCTGTGAGATTATAGAACTCTAAATCACACCCCTTCACTCTGGTGAGACATATTCCCTCATAGGGACACACATCCATGATCCTCCTCCATAGTGAATTATGATCCGTCTTCAGGAGATGTTAAAACTTTTTACATTCCCCTGGAGAGTTAGGATATCCACAAAATTGGTTAAAAGGTTGTATGGAGTCGTAGAATTTCAATTTATTTGGACGAGGACCATCTCTGGGGAGGCAATGGAGCAATTTATGGAGTTCCTAAATTTTGGGAAAGAAATTAATATATTGTATGCACAAATTATTCTATCATTTTATTGTGGAAAATATTTATAATGGATATACCCTCCTCATGTAATCCAAAATTATACTGATTTTCTTCAACATCAGAAGGAGTAGTAATGATGATGTTTACTGATACAAAATGTATCGAGGATGTTTCGCTGGACTCTTAATTGTTGGAGAACCAGTTACCCTAGGAGATTCTACTGAAAGAGAAATGATTTTTGGGGGTATTAATGCCGTTGACATGCCTTTTTTGATATTGGATATCACAATACCATATCATCTAGATCAAGGATCCCTTCAGAGGAATCCGGTGAAGGTTGATCTAAATGGATTCTTGGGATAATTTTCTCTTTCACATCTATAAGGGGGAAACTAGATCATGGGATGTGATGAACAAGGGAGATTCATTTTTGGGCACTCCTCATAACTGGGAAGATATTGACATTCACTATGGAGGAGGTTGAGGTAAAAATTACCCGATTTCTAGGGGTTTGGTATGCTCTCATTCCCTTTTTACAACATTTTATGTCATGATTGTTATCCTCAAGGGTTGAGATAAAATTTTCTTCAACCATATGGGATGAGGTATCTACTATATTTTTGTGGTTCTATATGATGCAGCTAATCACATGATATTATTGAACATTTTTCGAACATCAGTTGGGTTCCATATATGATTTTTACCTAAATCATATGCTACCAACGATATTGGAGCTTCAAAACAATTATCATCCCTTATATAGGAGGCTTGCTAAATATTTTCACACATGAAGAAAGAGTCTTTTTATGGATTTTCCTCTTATAGAAAAATTTATTTAAGAGTCATTCATGTAATTATTTTTAAGAATACCATATATTTCTAGTGGATCCTATTTCACAATGATTTCATGATGAAATAAATTTAATTATTTTACGTTGGGTAGGATTTTATGACTGAGGAGCTATGTCAAATGCAATTCCCTATGTTTTCCCCATCTGCTGATATGAATGATTTATAGGGAATCAATTATCTGTTGATGAAACTCATTTAATGAATTGACACATGCACCATAAAGGGATCTTTTTTTTCTCAATCAATGGTGTCGTGGAGCTAGAAGGGCCACTGAGTGAATTTTATGATGTATCTCTTCTATTTCCTTTACCTGACTTTGATATTCTTTGTATGGAAATACTTTTTTAGGCGATGAAGAGTATTCAATAAATTTAGGTGGATATCTTGAACGCATTCTTCCAATACTTCCTATGGAATTATATATTTGGTAGTTATTAAGGGTCAAAATATGATGGGTTTATTTTACCTTTTCAAATATCTCTTCATGGGAAATGTTCCATATTCATACATTTTCAAGAGGTTCTTCAACCTGAACTAACTATTGTGGATGATTCCCCATTTCCTTATTTTAAAAAATAGGATCAGTAGGGATCTCTTATATTATATTAGAAAGAAAATAAATCCAATGGTGGTTTGAATATTGACCATTTCATTGGGATATATTTCTTATGATAAAGAATATCAGTTTTTAAGGATGATGAATTAGGTATAATTGGAATGGGGATAGACCAATGATATCCAGTGAGAATGGGGATATGTGTTTGATCTGGTTGAACAATTATCATGGTATTTGGAAAATGACCCTCTTGTATTGGAGTATGAATATGTTTATTTTTTGGGGGCGACTCTCTAATTATATTACTAATTCACTCCATGTGATGGGTTGGTATTGTGTACCCATCACTTGAACATTTCTGCAACAATCATCATGTATTATCATTCTTTTAAGATATGGGATGGAATATATGTATTTCCTTATATCATTTCCAAGATTTTCTTGGTGACCTATGGTTAGAGTGTGTATATTAGCCCATTTAATTCTTGAATAAGTGTTTTATTCATGCTATTATCCTCTATTCTATGTTTTTATTTACCGACCTTCATTTTGTGTTGGGGAAAAGATATGGTTCTTCCCCCTTTTTTGGCTGGAATTCTTTATTTGTTTTCTCAGGATGATACCAAACAATACTGGAAGGCTTGGTGAATATGGTAAGATATGTGATTATACATGTATGTTACATCTATATTTGTTTTTAGTACTTATATATAGGTAAAAGGTATTTATTCATATCCATGTATTCTTGATTTCCAACCTCGGTGGGCGATCCTTGGTGCCCAGGTCTGAGTGATGTGATTTGGATTCAAAAAGTTGTAACCCTCATCATGTAAAGGATTTGGTGTTGCATAGAATTATCTATGGAACATTCTAGTAGTATCACTTTAATTATACCCCTATGTTGTTTGGATGAGGTCATGGGATACCTCTTGATCCGCCTCCTTAAGATAAGGGAGTGACTTGTTGTTGAGTTCTGAGGATAAGATACCAAAATGATTTAAAATATCAAATTGTGATTCATTCTTCTTCACCACCAACCATTTATAAGTGTACATATGGTAGGGATTCATTTCTTGGAAGGATACATTGGAATCCTCCAAAGTCGGGATAATACCAATAAGTTGGTACTCCTAAATTAATGCATTTGATACCTAGTGTTGGAGACACTTGGTCAGTGAAAACAACCTGTCATTGGATGAGGATCAAGCATGTGAAACATGTAAAGAATATTTCCACTGATAATACTATATTTGAATAAACTATAGTGCTAGTTAATGTGCCTAAGAATATATATATAACACAAAAAATTAAATTCATCAAAGTATAATCACAATAAATTAATAAATGTGAAATTGATTACTTTAAAGATCCATGTTTGGCACACATTCATTTTATGAAAAAGGGGCCTCACGTGTGGGTGACACATCTATTCTATTTATGGATTCATGTTATGTTAACAATATTTGTTTGACATTGAAAATAAAGTGAGGGTAAAAAGGAATTTTGCGGTTGTTGTGGAATAATCCTTCACATCACACAAACAATTTTATTTATGTGTCCCTTCCATGTGGTTTCAAATATGGTTTATTTATGGAAATATACCCACCAAATGGTTCCTATATTTATGATGTTACATGATCCTTATTTCCAATGGTAGGTTTTAATTAGGAAATGGTTTCAACAACACTTTTGGAATAACATTGGTCGAGAATATGGGAGTTCAGGATCATCTCACCTTTTTTTCATTGATTTATTATGTAATTTAGGATTCTCTTATAAATTTAATATGTATTCATAAATCATTTATTAAATCCGAAATATTGAATAGATCACCCTAATATTAATAATAATTATTAGTGTTTATTGTATTAGGAATCATTTTTATGTATCCAGGTTTCTTCATCGATAGAGACAACATTATGTATTTGATGTTCTTCATTAATGACACCATTCGTATATGGATTAGATATTTTAATTTAATTTGTTGTTTTGTTGTAGGTTTTACACCACGTAGTCGGGTAATTTAGAACATATCATAATATAGGAATAATGGATTTGTATTGATGTTGAGATCATTCCCATGAAATGGGCATCCTACATATCCTTGTGAAAGGAATCAGAACCCACATAATTTGGTACTACTTCGTGGGACACATTATACCTTTTAGGGTTATGTGAAATGGACCATAGTATGAAGTTTAACATCATGTGGAAATTTAATCTTGGGAAAAGGTTCCTAGATAATGTTGTTGTGGGACTTAGTAATGATATTCACTTTTGGGTTGTCCTATAAGGGAATATGTCCCTATGATGATGACTCATTTGGGAATTTTTGCTGATGAGAGAAAATGATGAGTCCCATAAGGGGTGTGGCCTTCCAGGTTGGATATGACTCTAATGGGAATATGACCCAGAGAATATTATGATGCATTGATGGTGTTGGTTTTGAATATATGAAAGGCTTACTATGTATCCAATAAATATAGGAATCAAATCCCACATAGTTTTGAGTGGTTCATGTCTTGTACCTATACGAGATTCCAATTTTTCTGGAACCTTTAAGAATTTCATGATCATTGGGAATTGAATTTTTAGTGGGGATCACACCTAGGAGAAGTCTCATAGTATCTAATTTGGTTGCGCTATTGATACAATCACCACTGGCCTCTAAGCCCACGTGGGTGCTGCATAGTGTGAGAATCATGGTGAAGTGGAAGATGTGGAAATTTACATGATTTAGTTCATATGGTGGATTTTGAGGAATGGTATATAGAATGCGGCCAGTGTTCTACAAGGAAAGATAATGGATTACTCCTATATGGATTCCTTGTGGATCAACCTTTTGATAAGTGGAATTTGGGAAGAGAGTGAGGATAATAATTGTTGACGGTGTCTACTATTTGACTCACTTCAAATGTTAGGAAAAAAATAATGCTAACTAAACTTATTCTATGCCACCATTCCTAATTTTGGGATCCTTGTTAACACATGATTTCATGATTGGATACATTTCTATAAACATACCAATCTGATAAGTTAATCATGGGACTTTCTTTACCATAGAAACTCATGATCGATAGAACACAGTAGTTTGTCCTGTACTCTAATGATTCATGTATGGAGTTCATGGTGGTGGATTTGTTTTGGTATCCCTTTGATGGAATTCCAATAAAAATGAGTTCCATATCATTGGTGGTGTGAAAGAGGGATCAAGAGTATCTCATCCAGGTGAATCCTAGTAATTCTAGTGGTGGATCATGTAGGGTAGACCTGGGTGATATAGAGGTGGATCATACAAGGCAGACATGGGTGAGATGGATGTGGCTCATTAATGGTGGACCTAGGTGATTTGGATGTGTCATTATGCAGGGTGGATCTGGGTGATCTAATGAATGGATTCACACCTGGTGGACCTGGATGAGATTATTAGTGGATTTTAATAGGGTGGACTTAGGGTGATGTAGATATGTGTCCTACAAGTATTACCAAGTATAACTTAGAAAAATATACACTTGTATAACCAAACATGGATGAGACCCTGCCCAAACATTCAGGGGTCTCCTTAGGCTTTATTTAAAGGTTCTCGTGCAAGTCCTAGGACTGGGATGGGAATTTCAGCCAAATTATTATGGAATTGGGGAAATTGGTTGGTCAAATTGTTCATTGGTATTATAGTTCTTTGAGGAACTACAATAAATAGAATCTTCTTTATTCCCACATGTTTTATTGCATGTAGAGATACCTAAAGTGTTTCGAGGACTTCTGTGAAGGAATAGGGAGAGAAGAGATTCAAGCCTCCTTTGTGTCTTCCTATCATCTAAAATGGGGAGACCAAGGGTACTATTTATAATAAAAATTGGAACCCTTAGAGAAGTATTCATCTCATTTAGGTTGTTTCCACAGGTTCTCTTCACATATTGGTCATATGCGTGATACTAGTCTTCCCAAGTGTTGGTCTCCCAAATGGGCCTCCCATGTATTGGTTATCCAAACGAGTCACCAAGTGGGTCTCTTGGGTTCTATAGCTAGTAAGGGTGGGCCACGATGGATTTCACTTGTATGGGGTAGATCGTTGTTAAAAAATTATTGTGAGTTACAAGGGAAAGAATATATCTTACCATGATTCATCCTCCATGTTTTCGTCTATCTAGATTTAAATTGGAGGTGAGAATCTATTTACAACATGAGATATGGATCTAGTCAATGAGGGAGAATGATTTGAGTGAAGGGTATTTGTGAATGGCTTGTGTGATATAGTTGATGGATTTTGGAGAGTGACTTGTGTGTAGGAACTATGAGAGAAACCTGTGCAAAATCTCGACTTCCTTCATGAAAAAACTACCGATTTTTGACACCAATATCGTTTTATCCATAAGTCCATTTGGGATTCACGGGTAGTAAAATAGGTGCTTTTTATATGTAAAACCCCCTCGTTCTATGGTTTGTACACCCTAATAGGGTGATATCGGATACCAAAAAAATATCAAAAAACCCCCCAAAATTGGGTATAAGGAATCAAAATCATTTAATCATCAATTTTTAATATATACTACCTACATATAGAGGAATGTTATCACCATCAAACCACCATATTTTGAATAATTTTAAATTAATATCAATTCCGCAACATAGAGAGGTCTTAAGACACTTGTAATTCCAATCAGTATCTTTTTATGGAATAGAAACACATTTCTGTTAAAATTCAACATGTGTTGTCTAAGTGAGGATAACATAATGATTTTTTGGGATTTTTTTTTCATTAATTATTTTTGATGCCAAAACGAATCTACTAGATTGGATTCTTTTTGAATTATTTCCCAAAAAATTCTCAAGAAATCACATTATAATAGGAATTGATAGAGGGACACTTCTTAAACTCCATGAAATTATGATCTATGATTCTACACTATAAAGGTCACTCAATGAACATCATACTGAGGTCAATGAACTTCAATTAAACTCTCTTCATGAATGATAATAACTAACAATACCACTATATTTCTGTTCCTACTCTCGATTCAATTCATAAATGATTTCTCTTGATATTGAAGAATATATAATGGATGGATTGTGGAGAAAAATAGCCTATTGATAATTTGATGATCTAGTGCATTTAGAGACCTCTTTTTATATCTCTTGATCCATTCCTTCAACTATTTAAATGTGGATTCCCTATTTCCAAATTCTCTAAACTTGGGGATTTTTGGCCATAACATGATTCCTCACATACTATCAAATATTAAATTCTCATATTGTGTCTAGTCATTGATGTGATCTAGAATTATAAATATTTTTTTATTATTCGTTGAAAATGACCTAATTTCAATTCAATTCCATAGTAAACAGTAGTTTCTGATTAGCTATCTAAAATTGGGATTTATTTTTTAATTACCATTAAGAATGGTGATTATGACTATATTAATTTTTATATATATATTGTAATCTATGATGAATTTTCAAATTGAATATTAATAGAATAAATATATTTTAGTAAGAAATTTTATGAATCCCATTTATTTTATGGTTAAAAATTTGAAAGGGATAGAAGGGGAAATGCCTTGAATAGTCACCATAATGAATGTGTGTGTCAATTGTAATTTGAATGTGAAAAATCCTCCCCATTCCTAGTTTACTGACCATGTGTCCTTTTGGTAACCTCTAACTGATCGTACAACCTAATGCATGTCCAACACCCTACCTTGGGTATCACACATGGTCACTACACTGACCATGGATTCCTTCACCATATTCATACAGTATGACACTGCCTACAATGTCATGGTCACTTCCCTGGTGTATCACCATCTCTTTTATGGTCACCATATTGATTATGCACCCACACCCACTTCTCCATGAACCCATTTAGGCCAAGACTCCCAAAACACCAAATACCACCCTCACCTGTGAAGATCATAGGAGTCTTGTACCACATTAATTACACCATAGAGCTTCACTAAATATCTCACTTGAGCTCCATCACCTTCCTCCATGAAGGGAGAAGATCGCACCACTGTGGATGAAGATGAACCATTGAATCCTTAATGCACCCCCAAAACCAGTCTCCGCCATCCTCGTAACATCCCAACCCCAAGTTGAGTCTGTCCAATTCAGTCTATTGGCCTCAAAGACCAGTTCCACAAAGCCAAAATTAACAATGTATATGTCTTCATCAAAGAGTATAAAATCAATTATAGTCTAACAAAATATTGAACGGGGAGATGCTATCATTAGAGTATATTGATCTCAACCATCAGAGCTGATCATGTGGAATCATTACAAGAAGCTCACCATGAAACTAAATTAGAGGATGAAGAATGTCACTTCCAATATATATCTTTAACCCTCACCCAACAGAAACATTTGGTATCTGATAATTTCAACTAGGTTTTTCTTCCTCTTTATCTTTCTTTATTCAATTTACTTCAACATATTAATAATAATTCTTATCTATTTTGTTAATTGTGTTATATTTTTATTTCCCCCTATTTCATCATTTTTCCCTATTCTACACATTTTAATTTTAACTCATCATGTCAATAAATTTGGAGAACTAACACGAGGGAGAGTTAATTGAGAGATATCAATAATACACCATGTTCTTTACTTATTTATGGGTGTCATCCTTGATGTAGTATTAATATAGAAAGAACAAAATTGATGATATTCATATTATCTTTTCGATGTGTTACTGTATCATCGAATCTATCAAATCATCTCTCACTACCCCTCTTGGTTCATAGTTAAAAAATGTGGAGAACTATAAATTGATGGATGAATAGAATACGATGGATCTAGGTGTTCAAATAGTGAATGATTTGATCATGTGTATTAATTGTCTCTTTATTGTGGGGGAGGTGGAACTTGATGCATTTTGGGGTATTTCTCTTGTGTATGTTTGTAACTCCATTTTATATAGGGGAGATAAATGGAATAATGATATTGACACCAATTTTAATGAGAACTATAAAATGATAAAAAATCTATGTGTTTGACCCTAGATCCAACCCCTTTCACCCATTATTGTGTTTGACTTCTTTTTCTTTTATTTTAATTCTGTTTCATTAAAAAACCAAATAAACCAATCATCTAGCATATTTAGTACTTAGTAAAACAATTCCAAAACAATATATAAGTTCTAGGATAGTGACACTTCCAACCCTTTCTCCCTGATTAATGACCCTAGTTAGCCACTAGGTAGTATTATGAGTAAAATATAAACTTTTTTGTATGTAGCCTATAAACACCATGGGATAAACTTGAAACTATTTTCAATAAGAATGGTCGAGTTCACATAATCCATAACATGATTGTAAATAGTATATTATTATATTTCTTGTATTTCTTTGTTTTTTATTTTCTACCTTCTCTTTTCCTCAAACTAGGGTAAGCATTACAACCTCACCCATATGGCTTGTGAACATTCCCACAATAACCATAGGAAATGGAATATTAATGTTAGTAATAATAGAAACCTTAGATACACACCAATTTCTAAGAAGATGAAATATACTACATAATCAAACCCAACCCCTATCAACAACACATTCCCCCACACCATAAAAATGAATAAAAACATACAGTAGAGGAAATTTAGAGCTATTCATCTTGGATGAAGAAATTTAAATTGTAAGAGAACCAATAATTTGAGGAACATAGATAAATTGTCATTTAAGGGAACAGAATTAAATATTCAATAGCCATTTATCTCAAAGAACTCATCAAAGAATGGATATAACAAGAATATGAAGAGTTAGATCCTAAGGTATTTTCTAATGAAAATATTCATTAAGAATATGAAAAAATTTATATTTAGAGGGTATCTCATTATCCACCCTTTGTAAACTATTATCAGAACTAGTTTATCGATCCATGAAGATACATAATAGAATTTTTTAGGGAGACTTGATTTCAAACATCACTTTCTATAATTTTTTTTGAAATCCAATTGTCTATTGATATTCTTTATTATATAAGTAGAACCACATGATTTAACGATTGGTTTTTTGTCATGAAAAATTAAGACAAAGGGGTGGAATAGATCACATTTTAATAGAAGTTGAAATTCTTAATATGACCACCATATACACAAGAAAAATTCAAAGATTCATGATACCATGAAATTGTTCTACATGCTAAAACTGATGAGGGATTTCTAAATTAATTTCATTAATTTCCTTATATGTTTTTAGAAAAATAATTTTCTATTAATACCTCTAATTTTAATTTTACAGATCCATCCCAAGTGATGTCAATCATGGATGATGAAGATAATGAACCTGTCGTAGCTCCACTTGAAAAAAATCTAGAGGTCAAAATAGTAGAAGATAAATTGGAGCCAATAAAAAATAAGGATGATACTTCCCATAAAGGTGAATATTATGAGATTGATAAATATTAATTTGAAATTATTCTTGAATATTCTTTTGAATAACATAAAGAATATTTATAAGAGAAGTTAATTCTTATGATGAAGAAGTCCCCAGACATGTGGTGATGACACCACACCCTTAACCACAGTCCGAACAACACGTTGAGGGAATAACAACAATACAAGAATAATCAACAATGGTCCCTCATGAATATTAATAGGAAGAAGATACAAACAAAATAAAATATCGTGGCCTAAACTCACCATGTGATGAAAATTTTCAATATGAATTATCTCTTGATTTACCCTGGTTTAAATCATATCTAAAAAGAAAAATTGGAGGGTTAATTGGAAAAATAATCCAAAACATGTGTGGTAGAACTCAAGGAGATCACATACAAGATCCTACCACCCCATCTTTTCTAAGTATATAAAACTATTTATGGGATGGACCAAAATCAATTTGTTCACGTGAACCTATATGAAGAATTAGAAATGATCTCTGGAAGAAGAAGGAAGTGGTGGCTTGAATCGCACAAACCCCACCCCATTGAATTGGGGATAGCCTCAAAACTGTTCAGGTATGGATATTCTAACTACAACACCTCTTGTGGTTGAAACCCAAATATGTCCTATGCTATTCCCTTATTTATTTAATTCACTAATCTTTTAATGGAATAAAAATAAAAATATTCATTATTCTATCATTCTTAGTATTTTCCATAAGTGGATAACACCATAGAGGCTAGTTCACATGTCCATTGAATAACCAATGGACAACTAAACTCAAAATCATTGGAACAAAATAAGAACTAGGTTTTATCTCTACTATTAATTGTTTATTCACTACAATTATGTTTATTTTTATGGGAAATAAATGATCATTGTTGAATAAGTGAGGTGGAGAACGCAACTTGTATAGAATAGTATTTAACTGATTTTTAGTTAATATCATAGTATGTGTAAATAAAAAACTAAAAAATATTTTATTTATGATCTTAGTAAATCAATAAGTTAATAATAAAATCAGTTTTGTTGTAAATAATTTTTATTTTTTAAATTTAATATCTGTAAATTAAAAAATATATAAAAATTTATGAATATGTTCATAGTTTCTATAAGATATCTTTATTCTCTATTTAAAAAAAACGTGTTTTGTAAAGATTTTTATATAAATATAATGTTGTATAGTTTTCTATTTTCAATTTTACAACACTTTATGAACCTATTTTATATCCTACCTATTTTTAAAATACTAATTCTAGATTTTACTAATTCATTAATTCTAAATCTTGAAGTGTTTAAGTGATTTATATATAAGTTGGTCACCGTATTCCTGGATGTTTTGTTTTAGAAATAGGATATATAATGTGAGTGACAGTATTTTTTCGGAATCAATTTTATAACATTAAGTAACTAGAATTTTGATCTTCATATAAGGTAACCTGAACTTTGTGAGAAAAACACCTTAAAGAGCCAGCTCAATTTAAATTGATATAAGTCCATTTAAGCTGTAATTAAAATATGTAATTGATAAAATACAATGGATATCTAAGGCATGGGAACTAGGTGTGTTTCTATAATTAAATACATCCATTTTCAATTTCAATAACGGTTGTGCATAGGTATTTTCACAATATTATAGGTCGGAAAAAATTTAAATGGCCCTTTTAAAAAAATAAGTTCATTTTGGTGAGGGGAAATTGAACCTATAAAAGGGGGAAAATTGGCATATAACATGGTCAATTGAGTTATATCAATAAAGTTGAAAATAAAACTATAATCTTAGGAAGCTGATGAAATAGAAAAAAATTGGAGTTTTTTTGATAAAACAATGATTCCACCTAATTATAATTTAATACATTCCTAAATTGAAATTTGATTTAATTGATGTGTGTTAGTAATTTGATTCACATATAAGACATGATAATTTTCACATTGAATAAGCCTTTTTTTACATTTTCTTGGGATAGTAAATTTAGATATAGGCATGATGACTTTCTTTTTCCTTTTGAATAAATTGAAATTAAATGATAAAATTTCCAAATATTAAAGTAATTTAATTATTCAGGAG
Source organism: Viscum album (assembly GCA_963277665.1). Taxonomy (NCBI): domain Eukaryota; kingdom Viridiplantae; phylum Streptophyta; class Magnoliopsida; order Santalales; family Viscaceae; genus Viscum; species Viscum album. The sequence goes on from OY728153.1 coordinate 569,137,717, forward strand.
TTATGTGAGATGGTATTTTCACTATTTATGGTCTATTTTTCATTTAAAATTCCCAATTTTCAATTAAATTATCATGTAAATAGTGGATTTCAATTAAATTTCTGAAATTGGGATATATTTGGAAATGAGATTTAAAAATGGTGATTATGGATTTATTAATATTTTGATATAAATTTTGTGTATATTATAAATTATCTTAGTGAATTATAATTGAAGAAACAATTTTCACTAAGTTAATGTTTGAATCCTTTTTTTCTGCAGGATGAAAAATTAAAAATGATAGAAGTGTTGTGCATGGCATGACAACCACACCAACTGTGTGTATTGATTGTCTACTAACCCTGGAAACTCCTCCACATAGTTAGTTCATTGATCCCGAGTCATTATTATCATTACCTTTAAATGACCGTACAACCTTCCACATATCCAACACCCTACTTTGTGTACCACAAATACTCACTACACTGACCGTGAGCTCACACACCATATTCCTACCATGAGGAACTTCCTAAAATTCCATAGTCACTTAATATTATTTATATGCACCACTCTCATGGTCACCATAATGACCATTTTCCCACATCCACTTCTCTATGAACAAATTTTGGTTGAGACTCCTAAACCCCCAACCATGTCCCCCTCCTGTGAAACATTCAGCATCTTCAAAAATCAATTTTTGTATTCCAATTTATCATTCTTTTTGTATTTTGCTTCCGTATGTTAATACTAATTATGGACTATTTTTTAATTGTGTTGTTTTGGTCATCCCCATTTCTTTGTGTTCATCCACATTCTCCATGATGTAACGTTTTGTCTTCAAGTCTATAGCTATGTAGAACTGACCCAAGTGATAAGTCCCTAGGAAAGATTACAGTCACCATATCCATTATTTCTTCATATAATCCTTGATACATTATCAAAATAGAAAGGATAGGATTTATGATATTAATCTACTCTTTCTGATGATTTGTTGTATACTTATATCTATAAAATATTCTATACCTAAACCTCTTAGTTCATAGTTCATACTAGTGGAGCTTTTTTGGATTGATGGATGAATAAAATATGATGAATCTGGTTGAAGAGATAGTGAATTTCTTAATTTAGTGTGTTCATTTCCTTTTCAATATGGAGGAGGTGAAACTTGATATATGATAGAAATATGAAGAATATGTGTGTTAAACACTAGATCTAACATATTTCACTAATAATTTTGATTGAATTATAATTTCTTAATTCCATTTAATAAAAATGAATACAAATAAACCATCAAAGGGATTTAAAAATTAAGAAAACAACACACACAAAATACATGACTGTTATGATAGTGAGAACCCCAAACCTTTCTCCTTGATAGATGGCCCATGTTTTCCACTAGTCTAGTTTATGTGTAAAATAGAAATTATGTTTGATTATAGCATGTGATAACTCAGGATTAGTCACTCTCTTCTGTCTAGAACGAACCTCTCTCGGGCTAGTAATATCAATCAAATGGTATTCAATATGTTTGGGAAGATAGTGAACATCCTTGTAGGTGTAGTTCCTAAATCATTCCATACTGAAATCCTATCACCAAAAATTCAAGATTTATGCTACATTATCACAACTAGTGATGATGTATGAGTCTATCACCCAATCCACATTATAGTAGGAGAACTAATCCACTCTCTGAACCACATCTAACACTTTCATTTTCCCTCTAACCTATCGACTATACCATAAACTCGATAATTCAAAACCATCAGAAAGGAAGAAAAAAAATAAATATCCCCAACCCACTCATCCATAAAATCCACCCATGATAGTAGGTTACATAGTTTATTCAAATTCATCTATCGAAATCTATATTGTATTCTATACATATATGAGTAGGAGTTAGCGTATTCTAGTGAGTCTTTCCCAACATCTAGAGAGAGTAAGGATCTAGATTCATTCAAAGATATAAGAAGTAAGTCAGGAAGAATGGAGACCCTTCCTCATGTGATTCTAAACAATCATGTGATGGTTATGGTTATATTTGGTAGTATATTCCTTAAACACCTTAGGTTGGTTGATTCAATCTTCTATGGAGTCATTGAATTTTCTAGAAAGGGCCATGAACCAACTCCATTCCAATTACATCAGCTGAAGGTGAAAAAATGTTTAAAGGTCACTACATACAAAGAAATATTGTGTGATAGATTATAGGGATAAATTATATCCTCATATGTGTTATGTCATCTGAATGAAATCCTACGAATTTACTGGAGTAGATCATGAGAAGAACCCTATACCATAATCCTAATTTCCCCAATATCAGATGAAATTCCAATTACTATTATATCACCTAGACCGCTAACATCATGTTGTATGATTGATTCTAGTGGATGGATGGATGAAGGGTTGAGTTACCTATAGACTTCATTCTGAAAAAAAATTCACCCCAAGTAGAAAAAGAGTCTATTTGGAATTTACATGCTCTTGACCTGAATGCTATATATATTATACTATTGGAAAAGTGATTGAAATCATGCACAAAATGCTATTACAGATGTAATCCCAGGTCTGAGTGGATATGGTCAGAAGGGAGATGGTAAACATTCACTGTCAGGGGTTGTGTTGGTCTGGAGTCATTCCATTGCAGTTGAGGGAAGGAATCCACCATCAACATACCGTTTTACACATTCCCTATTATGTGTGTTTACGGATGACATGGTAGTTTGATAAGTGGTTCAACTATACTCAAAATCGTGGATCAAAATAGATTCGTAATTCTAATAATTCCACCTCAAAAAGATGTATTCAATATAATATGTTTTCTCAATACCATATCTTAGAACTTCTCATTCCACCTTCATAACACAAACCACTACACCCCAACATCCATGATTCCAAAAAACCACATTTAATAAAATTCAATTAAATTAACCCTAAGCCTAATCAAATGATCCCAAAGGATTTAGTTGAGGTTTGAAATGCTTACGATTGGAGTTTTTCTGATTGGATTTGGACCCATTAAAATTCAGGTGTTTTAGAAACCAACCACTTAAATGACTTTTCCATTCAATGATTCCTTATTAAACATTTCAAATAATTTCTAATGGAAACATGATAAGTTGAATATGGAGAAAATATCTTAGAGGTATAACACCATGAAAAATTGAAAATATCCCAAGATAAAGATGCAATGAAATGAGTATTAAAACTAATACTCTAACATCTCTTCCATACCAAACCAATAGACACTATGTAAGAGTTTGGGTCCGACAACCATTAAATTAACCTTTTCACTAAAATATACGACTAACATGTTCTATATTTCCACATTTTAATTTAGAAGATCACCTCAATGATCTAATATCAAATAACAAATATGGATATTGAAGCCCAGTCTGAGTGGTTTATGTTAGTAGATCATATTACTCCAACCTTCCCACCAATATACTAAAACAAATCGGATGACGCAAACTACATCTATAAAATTCAAATACCATGTTTCTATTATAGAACCAATATGGTGAACCCTTCCAAAAAACCCTAATGATTATAAATGACAATAGTTTACAGAGTATAGTATACAAATAATCACATGCCACCCATTTCAATTGGTTGCTATGGAAAATTTTGAACCATATATACTATCTGACAATTATATGTAGTTTTTTTTTCATATTTTGACCCTTGAAACCAAATGAAGATGAGAACCAATTCAATGGTAGTGATTAAAAAGAAAAACTATTTATATTACCAATCATTCAGTAGATCATGATGAGATCAAGTGATTGATGATACAGATTGGGGAAATTAGGGTAGTCAACATTGGAAGATTATGAGGATTGACATGTAAGATACATTGGTGTTTTTAGATCAACACATTCTCTACATTTGGTACCAAATCAGAATGATAAGATTCCCAAAAGAGAGAAATGAAGAATGGAAAATCTGATATGATGAAAAAAGATCCATATATGAGTCCATTTAGTACAATTAGGGTACATTTGCCTTCCTTGTCTTCATGTATCACATTACGCCAGAAAAGGAATAAGGTCTATAGGATCACCACTACCCCAATCATATAAAATATGCAACACCCATGACTTGGATTCTTTTATAAAACAACACCACATGTACTGGACCCAACATTGATACCTCTCGACATTTTTCATGGACTTGGTTATATCATCCCGCCTTTTTATCATATAAACATTCATTTACATTAGAGAAAACCGAGGATCATTAAGGTTTAGTGTCTCGGAAACTAGGAACTTAATACATGAAAACAACATAAAACATTCTTCTTAAACACTTGAAAGTATTATTCATTGTTAATACTATGTTCATTACAGCATCTCATAATCTGGGAGCATACATCATAGGAAAGGGTGAATATAAGTCCCAGTAAGGGAAACAAGGGTAAACATTTAACATGTGAACCTGAGATACATCAATAAAGTCATGAAAAAGAACATTAAGGCATGAGAATGAAATCATGAGTAATAACATAATAAAAATAACATATTTCATAACATGATGATGTGGCTACAACATTTAACATAGACAATCATTTCTGTTTCACCAAGGTCCATCCCCATGGTGTCATTAAAAATTACCAAGGTTATTCAGCAAGGCTTCATTAAAATGGTAATTTCTAGAGATTAAGTTTTTACCAAATGCATTGGAAGGATATCAGGGTGAAACATTAAACTTTCCTTTATTATAATGTGAGCCACATATTTCATCATCAATAATTTCATAAACAACCCATATAGAATAAAATAAATGGGTTTCATTTCATAGTCATCGCATTTTAAAAACTTCTTTAAATACTTGATCTTTATGTCACTTTAAACCCACGGAAAAAGGAAAGTGGGTTTCATGTTTGTAAGTACCAGAATTAAAATATAAAATTTTCTTATATATGTGAATAACCCTGTAGAATAAATATCTTTGAGTATTCACCTAATAAAATAAAATAATTTGAGAAAAATAGAAAGACATTTTGAGACAAAAATTCTACAGCATAACGGCTATGTTACCGGGTATTAGAAAACATTGAAATGAGAGGGGACATGGGTCACCCACTCATAAATGATCAATAAAATAGTATGGGAACAGAATATAAAGTATTTAAGAACATTTCAATGAAATTTCAATGATATAACATATGAAACGAATAACTTGAAAGGATGACAAAAACAAGATTTCTCTCATGAAAATTCGGCAGCCTAACGACGTCACTTAAAACTTCAAAAATGAATTGTCGAGATCAAATAGAGTATCTAATTATATGAAAATAAAATATCAGTATGATAGATATATATATCATACCCAAACATAATAAAAAGGATCCTGAAAAAATTTACATGAAAATAGAACTTGAAAATGGGAAGAGTGAAAGAATCCCTTATAAAAAATTTGGCATCCTAACTACACCACTTAAACATTCATAAAATGAAATGATGAGATCAAGAGGGAGTCTCTAATCATATTAACATAAGAAGGGAATTAGGATGAATATAAAATAACATCCTCAACATAAGAACATGTATCTTAAAATAAATGACATAAACAAGAGTACTTTAAAAGAAAGAGAGAGGTATGATCCCTTACCTTAAAACGTATCCCTTAAAACTCAATGTTCGGGACCTTGAGGGCTTGGAGGAACCTTGGGAGGACCCCTTGGGAGGCAATGATACCATATATTTGTTGGGGGAGAGTTGGGAGTGAAAACTAAAAGAGTAAGGGATGGGTATTTATATGAAAAGTGAGGGGACAAGGCATTAATGGCCAAGGGACACCTCATTCGTGGTTTTGGAAAAAAACCATGGGGTTTCCCATGGTATTTGTCCATGGTTTTAGCCACATGGACCCCTCATACAATAATTCATCCCATTTAGAATCCCATCCCTTAAAATATCTCATCACATCATCATGATTCTATTATGATGTCATTAAACATACTAAAACCCTAAAACTGTATTTTTACTATTCACTGAAAATTCAACTTTTTCAGAAATCTCCCAAAAATTTACCTTAACATGATATCAATTCTATGAATTCAAAAATAATTTACATTTAATAAAAATAAGTTTCTAAATATTTTTGATTTAATTTTTAAATACAAACACTATTCATCGAAAATTCAATTTTTTTTCAGAAAAATCCCCAAAAATTACCTTAACATAATATCGATGCTCTGAGTTCAAAAATAAAGTCCATTTTTTAAAATTTATTTTTTAAATATTTTTAATTTAATTTTTAACTAAAAAACACTATTCACCTGAAAAAACTAATACTTGACTAATAATTTATGGAACCGTTATTTACCCAATTTATTGAATCTCATTACTTAATCAAGGTGCCTAAATTATAATAATACTTTCTTTTAGTGAGATTACTAATCCATTTGGTCACATTACTAATCCTAAGCGTAAAATCACAATTCACCAAAAATTATGTTGATCTTATTAGACTCCAAATTTTTTACTGAACACATTTGCAGAAGGCCGTATTTTAAAAATCATTACACATCATGAATTATTTATGGTTTACATTAGTATTTTAAAATATCCCTTTTTCCAAAATTCAACAATAATATACATCCTAAAATTATTCAGATATTTTGAAATTTCACAAACTTCCCCATAAGAAGAAATCAAAATTTTTATTTAGCAAAGGATTACACAAAGCAGTTACGGTCTCCTTACATATCCCCTTATAACCGCAGCAAACGACTTAAGTGTAAGGTGTTCTAATGTGAGAGAATCTAAGGGTGGCTCAGCCAACATTGCATGAGTAGTAATTTCTATCAGTTTGAACTTCTCGTGAAGGCGATTCCGTTCTAGTTTCACACGATAATGTTCAGCTTGGTTTTGGTCCAGAGAAAAGCCCAGTGGTGCTACCTCCTTCCCAAGTTCGGTTAGATGGGCTTAGATTGGCCCGAGACTATAGGATGAGGCCATCGAATCTTCTTTCTATATTAACTAACCAAGATCACATGTATTTAGAGACAATAATCACAAAATTTAGTTTCCAACCGTCATATTGACTAATGGTCATATAACAGTCAAAACCCAATGGTCTCATTTTAATTATACTCATTTTATCAAATGAAACAGTTTTGTTGAGTATAAAAATAAAATAACAAACAAAATTAGGAACAAGATTTTTTCAAATGTTTGGGTCGTTCAATTCATCCCCCCTTAGAAAATTGTGTCCTTAAAATTTTTAAATTTGAGCTTGGAAATTTCATTGAATGTCCCACATCGGAATAGAAGTCTGTTAAACTATTATCATAAAAGAATGAAAGGGAAGTACAAAGGTCACCCGAGTTAACCCATACTAGGATTCTATGTAAGGAAACATGGATATGGAAGATAAAACAAAGGGTCGTGTTCTGATGGAGATTGATAGAAAACATGATTTTGAGAAAGTTAACAACAAGAAAATCACAAACATATGATGCGTGTAAATGATCTTTGATCACCCACTAGGAAACTTAAACCAACAATGTTATTGTTTTATGTTCCTTTTAATAATTTTGAGGAATTAATTTACCACATATAATAACAACATAAGGATATATACCTACCTTTGAGTATATTTTCATCCTTTAATAAGGTTCTACCAAAACTAATATTTTTTCCAAATGATGAGCATTAAAAAAAACTTGGTCTCATCAAAAGCACAAGAATCCTCTTATAGAAAATCATGTAATCCACCAAAGAATAACTATCTATCTTTAAACATTTATTACAAAAACAATAAGGGTAAGATAACACAATTCTTCAACAAGAAGGATCCCATAAGAAGGGAAACTTCTTTAAATCTTCTAAATTCCACGGTACTACACAATGTTCATCATAGTCTATTCCATAAATAATTGTCCTTAAAATTCCTCAAAATAAATCAAACTATGATTGAAACGAAACTTTAAGAACGATCTCATAACATAGTCTTCGAAGATATACTTTATCATTTATCTCCAAACAATATCAATGACTCTTATCATCTTATAACAAAATTAACTAACCTAATCAAATTTCCCCCAAGATAGGTTAATCATTTCCATAAGTAACCTAAATTACCATATGTTCTCCTTAAATTCATCGATTCTTCAAAATATAAATCAACCATTACACCTCAATGAAAATACCATAATAATTTATTTACCTTGAACATATAGGGTTCCCAAAATAGTGAACGTCTTCCAATATAATATTCATCTTTTAATCCCCTAATCGTCTCTTTTTTTTCTACAAGAACAGCTTCATATCATCAACATGTTATACATAACAATATATATTTTCCTTAATGATATAAATCATCTTAGGTAGTGACTCAATGATCATAGAAAACATAAAAGATATGCTCATAAATCATGAACACAAATACAATATGACATAGAAAATTATTGCGAAGAAGTTACACGTACTTTAGTCATCATGATCCATCTCAGCATAGGACTTGCATTGTTCCCTTTTCCTTGAATATTGTGGATTTTAACCATGATTCGCATCCCTTCCAAGAGAGAATTTACTTGGATAATGTCTAACTACTCCACATTCATGACATTGAAAAGTATAAGTTACATTAGATCGAACCATATCTCTATTCATCACATTGTCCATTTCTTTAAAGCAATTGGCTACTTTAGGCCCTATCACCCCACACTTAAAACATCTCCCAGTTCCTTTGTGACATTATCCATAGTGCCTCTTTCCACACTTTTTGCACAATGGAAATTGGTTCTTCTTTCCCTTATCAACATTATAAGATGAAGCTTCTTGAGGCTTCATCTTCTTCTTACTTGATGAATTTGGGCATTCAACTAGGCAACAATTATTAATTGTAATTTTTGATAGCTGGTTTGGCATAATCACAATATTTTGAACATGATCTCTCATAATATCTGTCACATTAATAGGGAAATCGTCACATTTCATATCACACTGTTTGTTGGGACATTTTCTTCCATTTCCATCCATTAACTAAGAAAAGAAAGTATAATTAGGGGGCTTAAATACTTAGCCAATAATCCTGAAAAGGAAACTTTTAGCATAGAAGGGTAAACTTGTAGAAGAAAAGTATATCCTAATTTGTGATCCCCTAGGTTCCAATCTAGGTTATCCATGATCATATATTCTTATGTGAATCTTTATTTTATTTTATCATTCTGCCTTTAATAATGGCTCATACTAAGCTTATGAATTTACCCAAGCATGTCCCCCTTGGAGTGTCGTAACCAAGAGTGCATCAAGGCCCGTTGTCATGTACTTGTTCCCATTCGAGTCTATATCAAAGTGGTATTTTCAGGTTTAACCCCTATGTACATATGTGCTAGAGCCACCACTAATAACTAAACCATCCTAATTTCCACAAATAACTAAACCATCCTTTTATACCGACTATAGCATCCCGCATTTTTATATCATAAACATTCATTTACATTATACAAAACTGAGGATCTTTAAGGTATAGTGTCTTGGAAACCAGGAACTTAATACATGAAAACAATATAAAACATTCTTCTTTAACACATGAAAGGATTCATTATTGTTCATCCTGTGTCCATTATAGCAACTCATAATCTGGGAGCATACATCAAATGATAGGGTGAGCAGAAGGCCCAGTAAGGGAATCAAGGGGAAACATTTAACATGTGCACTTGAGATACATCAATAAAGTCGTCAAAAAGAAATTTAAGGAATGAGAAATAAATAATGAGACATATCATAACAAAAATAATATATTTCATAACTTTATTATGTGGCTACAAAATTTAAAATAAAAAATCATTTCCATTTCACCAAGGTCCATCCCCAAGGTGTCATTAAAAATTTCCAAGGTTATTTACCAAGGCATCATTAAAAATTGGTCATCTCTAGAGATTAAGTTTTTACCCAATGCATTGGAGCGCTATCTGGGTGCACCATTAAATTTGCCTTTATTATCATGTGGGCCACATATTTCATCATATAATTTCATAAACAACCCATATATCATAAAATAAATGGGTTTAATTTCCTAGTTATCGCATTTTAAAAACTTCTTCAAACATGTGATCATTATGTCACTTTAAACCCACGGAAAAAGGGCAGTGAGTTTCATAATTGTAAGCCCCAGAATTAAAATAGCAAATTTGTATATATATGTGAATAACCATGTATAAGAAATATCATTGAGTATTCACTTAATAAAATAATATAATTTGAGAAAAAGAGAAAGACATTCTGAGACGAAAATTCTGCAGCACAACGGCTATGATAGAGGGTTTTAGAAAACATTGAAAATAGAGGGGACATGGGTCACCCACTCAATAATGATCCATAAAACAGTATGGGAACAGAATATAAAATATTTGAGAACATGGTAATGAAATTTGAATGATATTCCATATGAAACGAAGAACTTGAAAAGAAGTCAAAAATAAGATTTCTCTTATGAAAATTCGGCAGCCTAACGACGTCACTTAAAACTTCAAAAATGAATTGATGAGATCAAATAGATTATCTCATAATATCAACATAAAATATCAGTATGATAGATATAGAGATAATAAAACTACATAATAAAAAGGAACTTGAAAAAATTGACAAGAATATAGAACTTGAAAATGGGAAGAGTGAAAGAATCCCTTTAAAAAAATTTGGCAGCCTAATGACGCCACTTAAAAATTCATAAAATGAAATGATTAGAGCAAGAGGGGGTCTCTAATAATATAAGATAAAAAGGGAAGTAGGATGAATATAAAATAACATACCAAACATAAGAACATGGAGCTTAAAACAAAGGACATAAATGAGAGTACTTGAAAAGAAAGAGAGAGGTAGGATCCCTTACCTTAAAACATATCTCTTAAAACATGATGGTCAGGACCTTGAGGGATTGGGGGTACCTTGGGAGGACTCCTTGGGAGTTGATGAGACCAGATATTTATTGGGGGAGAGTTGGGAGTGAAAAATAAAGGAGTAAAGGGTGGGTATTTATAGGTAAAGTGAGGGGACAAGGCATTAATGGCCAAGGAACACCTCATTGGTGGTTTTGGCAAAACCATGGCCTTGCCCATGGTATTTTCCCTTGGTTTTAGCCACATGAGACCCTCATACAATAATTCATCCCCTTTTTTCAGCCATCCCTTGAAATATCTCATCATATCATCATGATGCAGTCATGATGTCATTAAACATACTGAAACCATAAAAGTGTATTTTTACTATTCACTGAAAATTCAAATTTTTTAGAAAACTCCTAAAAATTTACCTTAACATAATATCAATGTTCTGAATTCTAAAATAAACTCAATTTTATAAAAAAAAATTATAAATATTTTTAATTTAATTTTTAAATAAATACACTATTCACTAAAAATCAATTTTTTTCAGAAAAATCCCCAAAAATTACCTTACCATAATATCGATGCTTTTAGTTCAAAAATAAATTCCATTTTATAAAAATAATTTTTTAAATATTTTTAAATTAATTATTAATTAGAAAACACTATTCACCAGGAAAAACTAATGCTTGACTAATAATTTATGAAACATTTATTTACCCATTTTATTGAATCACATTACTTAATAAAGGTGCCTAAATTATAATAATACTTTCTTTTAGTGAGATTACTAATCCATTTTGTCACATTACTAATCCAAAGCATAAAATCTGTATTCATAAATCACTATTCACCAAAAAATATATTGATCTTATTAGACTCTAAATTTCTTACTTAACACATTTGCAGAAGACCTTTTTTTGAAAATCATTACACATCATGAATTATTTATGGTTTACATAAGTCTTTTAAAATATCACTTTTTCCAAAATTCAACAATAATATACATCCTACATTTATTCTGAAATTTTGAAAATTCACAAACTTCCCCATAAGAAGAAATCACAATTTTTATTTATCAAAGGATTACAGAAAGCAGTTACAGTCTCCTTACATAGCCCCTTATTAACCCAGCATAGGACCTATGTGTAAGGTGTTCTAAGGTGAGAGAATCTGAGGGCGCCTCAGCAACATTGCACAAGTAGTAATTTCTATCAGTTGGAACTTCTCGCAAAGGCGATTCCATTCTAGCTTCACATGATGAAGTTTTTCTTGGGTTTGTTCCAAACCAAAGACCAGTGGTGGTACCTCCTTCCAAAGTTCTTTTAGATGGGCTTGGATTGGCATGAGACTACTGGACGATGCCATCAAATCATCTTTCTATATTAATTAACCAAGATCACTTGTATTTAGAGACAATAATCGCAACATTTAGTTTGCAACAATCATATTGACTAATGGTCATATAATAGTCGAAACCCAATGGTATCATTTTAATTATACTCATGTTATCAAATGAAACGGTTTTTTTGAGTATAAAAATAAAATAACACCCAAAATTAAGAAACAAGATATATTCAAATTTTTGGGTCATTGCATTGGCTCCACCAAATAATAGGAATGAATCAATGAATGAAGAATGAATTACCATCCTGAATGTTATAATCAACCATCATTCCACCCATCCACTCCAATCTAGTAGGTAATTAGTTTTATATGTAGTGTTTTATATGATCATGCTTCATCAGTAGCTATTGGTTTTCCTTCCATACCTACCCAATGATCTGAATTAAATTTAATAACATGAATAATTCCCCAATCTATAATTCCTTAACACCTAACACTAATCAAATAGGTTACATCATACAAGCCACCATGAGTACTTCAATTATATAATTATATATAGTTTACGGTCATCATAATTCTTGATTTTTTGTTGAAAATGGTGTTCTAACAGCCCAGTTGAGTTGCAACACCTAAATATCTTTATATGTCATCAACATAAAAAATGTCATGAGGTGATAAATAACAATCAATGTCAAACCACCTTCTCTACTCAACTAGTAATTTTCTTTCCACACATCCTCATGTTGTTTCAATTTCAATAAACCCTTACAAACATATGTACGATGTAATTTGGGTACCTCGAGTACCTTTCACTGCATTGCCCCAGCACAACACTACCATAACCACAATTACAATTCCAATATATAAATATACAATAGAAATAGAGAAGTTGAAGTAATTTATATGGATACAAAACTAAGCCCACTTGGATCAGTAAATGGGATGCAAATCAAGTACCCATTTCCAAGTATATTAGTACTAGAGTTTCACATAATAAAATGTCGAGTGACACAATGATCGAGCCAATGAACTGATCCACCCTCATTTCAAGATTTTTTCATTTGATCGTTGTTATCGATAAGTAATAGGCCTTGAATCCGAACATCCAAATTTATCAAATCTCAAGATTGGATTTCTGAATACCCATACAGAATTCTAGTAATCTAATATGAATAACTTCATGAACAACATTGATATTATCAAACCCCCAACACCAACATCATCCTCTGGATAATATGATATCTTCCAACAAATTTTTATCATGATGTCAGTATCATTGAATACCAAAACATAGAATCCAAGGACCATTTCAATGTCAAAGGAACCCAACATTTAATTGAGTGTCCATGTGTTAGTAAAATAGAATGTTCTGTCCAAGTGGAACATAGACTAACAAAAGATTCATATGATATGGATACCCCCTCCCAGTGAGATCTCAACTTGATATACACCGGATATGACCTTAAATTCCAATATACCTATTGATTTATGTGATTCCCAAGATCCTGATTCGTTTGATCTAGTGACCTCAGTACTATCCCATTCTTGTACAATAATTTGATACACAACAATGATATTCAGATAGATTATGTACACCAGTGTGACACCCATGGTTGATTTTATCATCAAAGAAGAATATTGTGTATCTATTTTAATCGTAATGTCCTTCGTAACTATCATAGGAAAACCATAATCTTTGAATGCATCTCATCCCCCATACTATAACTGGGTTCAAAGATAAATATAAATATATATATACTATATTGGGTGTAACGGGAACAATTAGATGAATTGTGTCCTATATGTTAATGAATATAGTTAAAAATTTAGAATTTTATCAAGATTACCTATTCCCAACTCTCCTCCCTCCAATTTTTCCTATTACCTCATCCTCTGAAAATCAAGTACCTTTTTTCTTCTTCCTGATTTGATCTCACGTGTATCTGCCCAACCATTCTCTTTTCCCAACTGATAGAAACACCAAATGCCCCCAATTTAAGAACATAATTCTGAGCATCATTTTTTCTAAAACCCATGAAATGTGGCAGTTACCAGCCATTCAAATTGATCTTTCCTAACCCTATCGAGTGCGAGGGAATTCCAATTCCAAACATGATATTCCCAAACCATTGGTCTCTCTGGATCACATCATCCTTAAAAAATAGGAGTTTAATTCCAATATATTTATCTTATTTAAACTTTATATTTTCTCTCTTAGCCCATACCAGAGTGGGACCTGGTCCATTTTAGTGATACTATATGTATTATAGGTTTTTCATGGGCTCAGTATACTACCTATATTATACATAACCTAAGAGGAAATGGTTTTTCCTAGTTCTGACTAGGACTAATCATTTCTAGGTCTTACTAGTCATTACCATTTCTAAGTCTTACTATACCTAGGACGACCTGAGAGGAGCTAAACTCAAAGGGTTAGTTATGTGGAAATGGAATCCTCTTTATTTAACTCTTATTATGACCCCCAACATCTCTATGACATTAAAAACCTCTATTAAACTGAAAATAAATCCCATTTTTAACAAAACCACATCTATCTCTTAAAAAATATATACATTGATGCCGCACATATGTTTATCATGTCCAAACCAACACAAGGATTGTAGGAACGTGATACAAGGTCCATTGACCAATCGAGCGATCTTCTCCACCCCCATTTGAAACCCACCCACTCAGTGCATGTTCCCTACAGACCATTTTGGAAGTGAAAACCCCATGTCAGGTTCCATTTGATCCTACAAGTTGATTGTCCATCATGCCCTCTTTGTAATAGACCATGGATAATGTAAATTTCATCATATTGAGAGATAATGTTTAGGGTGTTTAGGAGTGGTCTATTTGGAATGTCATGATGTACCACCACTGGCATGATCCTCCAAGAATCCCAGGTGTATTGCATGTTTTGATATCTCAACCAACATATTTAAAAACTGTTGATCTTGTTATCATCTTATATCATTCCCAATGAAAACAATATTACTATACACTTGGATCCCAACCCCATATTAAAAATTTATTCATACAACCTTGGAGACAACCATAATATAAATGGTGCCAATTAGAATATAGTCTCCCAACCCATTTCTTGAGATCCCATTAATTCCTCCTAACCCCTAAAAGAGAAACCCTCGTAATCCATCTCATGACCCCATCCACAAGAAGGATGATTATACTCCAATGTCATTGATTAATATTACCATCATCATTCCCAAGCCTCAAACCATTCATGATTAAACTAACCCTATTTGTTGGTAGGTCAATAGTTGTCTTACATACACCCTTTCAGTGTAAACATATTGGTGGTCTCACAATGTAAATTATTTTTACATGGATATCAGTCTTCTTTCCCATAAATTCCATATAATCATGTATGTTTTGAATGTATTTGGTTGGAATGGATATCATATGATATGTTATATTTTTAGATTCAAATTCCATGATTTATCATCTACTTTTGATTCATGGATTAGGTTTGAATGTTAATAGAGGGATTTCATTATTTAAAAAATGATTGGTACCATAGAAACAACTTTTGACTAAGGGTATATGGGATAATGGTGGATGATATGGAATGATTAGATCAAAGAAAAAGTTTTCCGCACCCTATATCTTGAGATACATATTTTACTCAATAGAAGTATTGCATTAACCAATACTAATTATCAAACTATAGTTTTTTATTTCATCATCAAAACACTAAAGACATCGAGCATATCTATTAGTACTCTATTATAATGATCAAGGTGTTGCAAATTCATCAAAAATGTAGCAAATTTGGCATTATACTACTGGTGATAATTGTGAATGTCTTTTATCTTACTCAAAAATTGAACATTGGACTATCCAGGTAGAATTAGAGTGAATTATGGGATTATCCTAATATTCCAATAACCCATGAACCATGTACGGGTATACCATTTTTTCAACCCCATACATAGAGTAGAAATACCTCAATTCTAACAATTCTGAACATTTCCAAACCATATATCTATTATAACTCTCATTCACCTAATTTTATGCATAGAGACAAAGGGGGTGGGGAAATATGACTCCATTGGTATAGGTAGATAATGATGATTAGTTGTCTAGAAATAATTGGAAATGATGATGTAGTATTTGTTATCATATCTCAACCTGGTAGGTGTCATGTGTATCATAAGTAGCATTGTGGTCTCTACGGTGAATAATGAAATGGTGTGGTCATTTCCTGACTATATAAGTCCAGTTCAATAATTAGAAACCCATATTTAGATATATAAATTATGAATTACACACTAGATTTATGCTATCGAGTAGGAAACAAATAGAAAATACATCGACCCCTAAACACCTAATTGGTGTATACAAAAGAATCAGTGTTGCGGATGTTAAATCCAATGCATCACAACTATCTTGTCTTATTATTTCTACCTACCCAGGTTTCATAGGTAGTGAAGCTTCAGTTTTCATTATAAATTTTCAAAAACATGGAATCTTGGGACTAACCAGAGATAAATAAACAACACCATATCACCCCATGGAATTAGTACATGAACTCCACCACCTCCAACAACTAAAAATTTCCACATGTAAACCTTATATCCCCGTGATTTATGGAAACAACCATGAAATTATATGGATAGTAGGGAATTTTCTTTGGGGTTCCCCGTTATCCATTTCATATCAGTGGTTGTTTGGTCATTATACAATGGAGTTGAAAATAAACTCTAATTGGAATTTGAACTGCATAATATACTAGTAGTAGGGAATGCTAGGGAAAGGATTTAGTAATATTTGTTTAACTAATACTAGTAGTTGACATTTTAGATAGAGCCGACACCAACCAGTGTTCATGGAAAAATGAATAGGGTATGGTGTATTAAGAAAAAACTGAAGGGGGAGAAATAGAAAGTAGATAGTGGCAAGATCTATAATGGAACATGATAGGAAGTTGTATTTCCAACAGCATCTAAGATTATAGATTCACTACCCATCTAGGAAAGATGAAAAGAAAAAAAAGATTATTCAAGGTGTGTGGAAAGATCAATTTCATCCAATAGTATGTGATTTGGGCAATGGATCAAGGGAAACATAACTCGAAACAAGTGGTCCACTCCAACTTATGTCCTCTATTATGCCAGGTAATGTAGTAGCATGGGGGGTCCAAAATTCAGTTCATTATCCAATTAAATACCACTAGTCTAGCAGCTCAAACCCATTGAATATAATTGATAGTTTATTTGTGGAATTGACATATCATGAGCATCAATCCCTTCCAAAAAATCACCACTACCTTTAAACCCCATTATAGAGATACTCACTTACCTTTACCATAACCATTATAAAAGTGTTCCACTGTTTTCATATATAATATCATGAACCTACCCTGAACTACTCATCAATAGGCATAAGGGTATTCAATTGAGTCTAATGGAGTCCAAGAAACATAGTATATATGGTTAAAATTGACAATACACTCAATTATCCATTTTCACACATACTGACACCATCCAACTTTCCTCCACCCCCCCCCCCCACAAACACATTGTTTCGCACATTATTTAGTAGTGTATCATTGTTTTTCATTTATCTACTATAATATTCTAACATCTTCTTAAAATTACATACTACTGGAGTAGAGTAATGATGAATCTATTCTAAACTAAATACCTAATACTCATTGATAAATCCCCATTTCAATACCTCATGTTTGGATCTACAAACATTGAATGGTGTCCCTGTGTGCACTTTCAAGTCCTTTTCCTTTCTCTTCTGGTGATATTGAATGGCCTTTATCCACTCATTTTAACCACCACTAGTATCGAATAGAAAATAATTTATATATCACAAGAAGAGGTTTTGGGAAATTCAACCAATTTTCTAATAATAATTTGGTGATAATCACTAGCGCAACCAGACCCAACTAAATGACAAAGGTACATCATACCAAACTATGGATATTATCTTCATGACTTATAGTTGATCTTATAACTCACTTTTCCGAGAATAGGGTAATTATAATGTCATTTTCAGATAGTTATGAGTGAATTAATAATGATAGTTTAGAGTTTACCATAGCTACCTAGCATGTAGCGAGGATCACTCCACACTTAAGTAAGAAATACACTAGGATACATGAAGTATTCCAGTAACCTAGTAATTCTAAGGTAAGACCTAGAATTTACACAGAATGTCTTTTGGATAGGGACATCCTGAAGGCCAATGACCTAAATGGTTTCTTTCCATATTAGAATTTGGGATAATAATGGAAAGTCTATGGGAAATGGAAACCATCGGCTAGATGAAATCTATACCTTCTAGATGAAAGATGGGAACATGGTCACCACTCACATCCATAATTAATACCATTCAAGTGAATCTAACCCCTATCCACATTTTCCCCATCCAGTAGCTAACCATACCCTCTAATTGTGAACTATTTCATAAAGGTATGTAGACCACCATCAACTGAGGTAAAATGTTAAGTGGTCTATCTAAATCATGGATGACCAATGAGGTTTTTTGATTTTTTTGAGGGGTTGTGTCCCAATAGAAACCATTCTAATACCACATGAATGGAACATGGTTCCAAATTTTGTATGTTGGGGATCCAGCTGCAATCTAAAATAGATATTTTCTTATTTTTCAATGATTATTGATGAAAATTTAAACCAGTACACCAACTCAACTACATCTATACTCGTTTTTTCATACCTTACCATGGTTTCTATTTTACTTCACATATCCTTGTGACTAAGTGGAAGTTTTGGTTGAGTGATAAATTTATGAAAATGTACATGGGGATCACCCTATAGTAGTCAACTGGATTCCATATTGTTCCACATGGTTATATATTTAATACAATGGTTAGAAGATGGTCAATGAATTGTTTTTATTGGAATGATCATAGTTTTCTTGTTGATGAAGTGGCATAAGAATATTAAATACTGGTCAAAAAATTCCATGAATTGCTAAACAACTAATATTGGAGGATGAAGGTTGAATTTTTTGAAATCACATGGATCAACGTTGATTTCAACTTCAAGAGTTAGGGATAATGGTGGTTAGCATGAAAAGTGGAACCACTGCCTTTTAGTTCCTATTTTTCCCTATGTCCAATTACTTCATACATTTCATTTCATAGGTTCACACCAGGAACCTTTTGAAAAAATAATGTTGGGTTTTTGATGAATGATATTCATATTGGAATGGAATGGGTGGTTTAGAGACTATGGTGCATTTATCTAATGACCATTAAAATCAAATGGGAAAAATCATGGATGGATGATTCAATCACAATCCTATTGACCAAAACTCACCATTACTACTATTATACTATATTACCAACAAAATGATTAATTGGGTACCAATTATGGAATAGAACCCATTGGAAACTGTTAATTAAGTTGGAGCAGATTTTTATTTTTCAATGCAAAATCATTTCCAATGTTGAAGGACTATTGTTTTTATATAGTATATGATGGTCAATCTATAGTAAATTCTATGTTGGGATGTTGGGGGTTTCTAATTTTAGTAATATATCATTATATTATCATATATAATAAATCAAATGCACATTTGGAACAACTCTAGAGGGAGACCCATAGGTTTAAGGAGGTTTTTCTCTCTTTTTGGAGGTTATTTGGATGATTTCAATGATACAAGAAGATGGAACTACTCTAATTGATACATCATCAACTAGGTTTTTTTACACAATAAAAACACTTAACATGATGCCTTGTTCGACTTGAATCATCACTTTGAGAACAATCAATGTGTTCCACCATGGCTCCCTAATTAATGAGGTACAGATATCCTAGAGAGGCATGGTCTTCTTATAAATATGTATCTATATAGGAATTTTGTGGTGGTTTTATGGGGGTTCATTAATTCATCCCTATTGATATGAATTTGTCAAGTCATTTTTATCCCATTACCAATGTGGTATATACTCTTGTTGATGTTCTAAACACCTTCACCTTTATTTTTTCCATTTGATTCATATGGATGTGGGATTCTTGAGTAAATAAGTACCTATATAAACATTGAATATCACCAGCAGGCAACATTTTAATGGGATGCAATATTGGATTTCTTAAATGATTGATATATATCATTGGGTATCATTCATTAGTGGATTTGGGGGGGGGGGATCTAAACCAAAGAGTACAATGTATGATCGATATATATGATTCCAGCTAGTCCCAAGGGATACAACTAAGGTCATGGTGTTGTCTACTCATTCCTTTATTATGTCATCAATAAACTACCCGAATAGTATAAATCCTGAAGCAAAAACATGTTGTCCATTGGATGATCGATGCCTGGTTTCTATTCATCCAAAGGGAAATTTGTATCAAAAACAATATTTAAAAGGAATGTGGTGATTTAAATGAAAAATAAATGAAATGGGATCATTTTTTTCTATAGGCACGTAACATGAACTTGATAGGTTAAAATCCAATCCATACGAGCACCATGTGATATAAAAATAGCTAAAAAACAATCCTTGGGATAGAGGAAAAAATGGAAACAATGTACAACCATTGGATAGTAGGTGAGAGCAATGATAGAGTGAATCAAAAGTGTGATTTTGGCCACACCACCATATTTCGAAGGGATACTACATAGTAGGTCATAAAGTGGAATAAAATAAAAATCAGTAATAATACATGTTAGGGTTTACGTAAGATTAGTAGTGATAGATGTTTTAGGATTACATAATAAATGGGGGTAAGAAAACACAAGTTGTGTGAACCACAGGAAATAAAAATCCAATATTACTAAATCATTCATATAGAAATGGGAAAATATTCCATTTTCTTCATCTCCAAAATCATACCATATGGATTATTGGAGAAAAAATTAATGTAATGAGACCAGATGAATCAAAGTGGATATTACGATAAAAAATGATAGTAGAATAGGAAAACTATAAAAAAGTGTTAAGGTTGGATTTTAAATTGAGAACCCAGTCGATATCCAAGAGATGAGGGTGTTTCCCACAACTATTATTGCACTCACAATTATAGTTATAATGGTTTCACCCCAAAATATCATCTTCCCAAGGTAGAATGTATCTCAGAAACATTATCCCAATAAATAAGAGTGGTAGAAGAACACCAAAACCATGAACCCATTATAGAGTACATCTAAGACTAGAATGATAGAGACAATGAAATAGATGTTGGTTAATAACCAAGAGAAACATACTCACCCTATTTGAATGCATATATTAGATAAAATATCCCCCCAAAATATCTCTCATTATGTTTTCCATGAAAGAAAATGTGATATATACATTTGATGTGTCATGCATTCATAATAAATTTCCAGTGACTTGTTATAGTTCTTAAAAAACAAGCTAAAGTACCAAGTCCCCAAAAATATTATAGATTTATCGGGTTTGTATAATAAAATATTTTTTGAGGAATATTGAGATGGAAGGATATTTCATCATCATGAATCATCAGTGCATTGTTAAATAAATAAAATTTATTCTCTTACCAAGATCTCAGTTCTGTTCTTCCACTCCTACCCCTTATATATTCCTTAACACCCATTACAAACCACCAGGATAGTGTAATATTGTATTGTTCCCAGCTCACCATTGATCATGGAGTTCAATGTGAATATGTTAACCATTCCTAAAATTATTCTTTTCCATCACCTTTGCCCTACCCTAATACTACCATTATGTGCTCTCCATCCACCCTCCCCAATCATCGATTGAATCATACTATCTCACTCACTCATATGGATCATTCAACAATTCCATATGACTATAGTGGAATAGATAATTTGAATGCCATTCGACATACTCAACATATTTCCATCTCTATATCATATCTATTTTCCAAACACATCCCTCTAAATTCTATAGTTGTATATGATGCAAAGAATACTATTTCCCAGGTTGAACACTATAAGGATGTTGATAGTTGAGTTAGCTTCATCCATAGTGACTAGAATGATTATAATTGGACTTGATGGAGGAAAACCATACCTCATTTTTAATAATATTAAATACTCTAGACTTGGAAATGAATATACATGAACATTATAATACAATGAACAACCTCCCATTAAATTATAATGATTTTCCAACTCTCCCACTCAATTATAATGAAATGGCCCCATGAATATATCCTGATTTGGGTATTACCATAAGGAATCATGGGTAGTTGAATAGAAGTGATTGAGTCTGAAATTCATAATTAATATATATTTGGGGCATCATTCAAGAAGATGCAGATTAAAATAGTAAAAAACATAATATTTTGATATCACTACCCTGAGTTACAACCCACTTAATGCTAGCACCACCAACAGAGTTCCATTGTATCTAATCAAATACGAATGATATTTAGTAAGATCATCATCCATGAAAACCCCCTCATGATCTTGAATGAACTACTGATGGACATGGCATTGGAATATTAAAATATGATAATGATTAACTATTGAAAATAATGAGGGATAATATTTTGTGGTGTGAGTACAAATGCTAACATCAGGGGAACACTTTTGGGTAAGTAGATTTTTTCAAATGCAGCCCATATCTCTCAACTCCCAATAGTGTGATGCCAATGAACATCAAAAATGATAGTGACCATGTATAGAGTAGGTGACTAGTGACATTGAATCTAAATTTAACCATACCTAGGGCATTACAATATAACAAGAATGAAAATGTAACAGAGATTCAATGGGAAAACATTGTTGAATATTGATGATCCAACCTCTTATATTATCATTTAATAGAATGGGAATGAAATCATAAATAATCTCTAAAAATTATTACAGTACATTAGGTACTAATCCACCCCCCTTTAATTGAATATGTAATGAACTACTATGACTGATGAAAGCGATATAAGAAATAATAGGGTTGGATTTTTTAATGATAGATACACATTTTTGAAACTCAAAGGAATTGATGGGAGGATGGAAATTTTCTCAAGTGGTATGAGAAATATCCCCACTCAAAAAATGAAATCCTTAATGGAATCAACTCTAAATCTACCACTGTTGGTGTCAAAATAATCAATTTGGTTATCATGAAAAGTTATATAACTGATTTCACTTTGGACCACATTCAGAACATCTTGGTATCACTTATTAGCCATAAACTCTCTTAATTTCTCATCTATATCAAATGAAATATCCACAATTTTCACACTAGATGCGTGAATACTATAAGGATGATCCTCAATAATATTAGTAAAAATTTAAGATGATCATCATGAATCATAATAGTAGATTTATTTGTCTCATGACTTGTAGTACAAATAGATTTATTCTGAATGAGTTCATCATTGTAGAAGCGGTATCATTTTTTTATAATTTTTTTCATTAATAGTTGAAAATTTTGATCCATTTTTATTCTTTACAGATTAATGTAAAATCATTATTTCCTTGAAACCAATCAACATATGGTTATCCATAGGTGTGAATGTGGAGAGTGAATGTGGAAAAAGGGATTTGGATAACAATGAGAGGAGGTGAACTAAAGCAGAAGCACCATTAGTATACATGTGAACTAATTTTGGATGGTTTTGTGGGTATTATATTCCCTTCATCTCACCTGTGTCTCTCTAGACCCAAAAACACTTATCTTGTCAATCCTTCTGACTCATTCTTGAATGTTCCTAATTACATCTATTTCTAGCTTATGGGGGCATAGATCTGCCTGGGTGAAAATGTTTATTTGATAATTCAGAAGGCGCAGAGACAAATTTTGAGTAAAGAAGAATGTGTTTAGAACTCATACACATAGACCTAGTGGTATAACCATATTCATACGTACATTCCTCTATGATCCACTCTACACAGATAGGTATCTATATTTCTCATGGTGTAGTATCTAACCTCATAATAGTATGTATATTTTATTTAATCCATCCACAAACATTATACATTAGTCAAAAAATGACCTCATTATAGTCTAATAGGAAATCTCACCATTTCTCCAATCCTGTATGCCTTTTTTGAAGCTCGTTAGTCTGAGTCACATTTTCTTGTTTTGATTTTTCTCCACACATACTAGGGAACCCAAGCAATTCATAGTTCTCTTATGATCCCACATGTTCTTCCCACCATGATAATATTGGATATAACTATGTGGTGAGACCAACAACTGACAACATAAAAAAAGGTACTAGGGATCTAGTTTTGAGGTGTTTCATATAGTCAAACTAGGATTATGACCTCTTAATTCCTTCCCCATTACACATGATTGAATCTTGTGAATTAGTTCTTATAAATATGTCTTGCGAAATGAATCATAATGTGAGGTCTTGAGAAGAAGTCATTCAACAAAAGATATCAAAAGATCTACAGGAATAAGAGTCATGAGAGAAATGTGTATCTCTCATGCTCCCTTATTTATTGGATGCTCTGCAGAATACCAATGTACACTAGGATGTCCAAATTCATATTCATACACTTATTATTCTAAACCTCAATTACTCAGGCGAGCATTTACTCTCCTCAATAAAGAGTCTTTATTCCATAACACCTTTCTACTAAGGGGCGGGGGGGGGGGGGGTTTGATGCCCACTAAATGAGAATCTATAAGTCTATTATTAAAGACATACTCAAATAATTTTTATTATTTTCTCCGCATGACAATGGAATCAGAAACATGGATACATTGGGACCAAGTGTCTAGAATACATGAATCAAATAAACCACAAGAATACACATAATTACATAAACCAAGGGTGGTCATGTGATGTGGAAGTTTTTTCATGCTCTTTTCCACATCCCTTTTTATATTTTTATTTACTTTTTAAAATCAAACCATTGAAGTTTATGTAATATTTTTCAATTGTTTTATTCTGTAAATTATATTATTAAAAAATTTGATTATGTATTTAACGTGTGTTTTTGTTGTTATTTTTTATTGTTTTTCAATAATAAAATTAAGTTTTTATTTTAATTTCATTTAATTAATTCTGTTTTTTATTAGTTTTCAATAATTTTTAATTCATTAATTATAATTATTGATTCTTTATTCATTAAATTTAAAATAAATAAATCATATTATTTTTTAGTCTTTTAATAATTAAAATATTTTCAACAATTTAATTTTATTCAATTAATTTGTCTTATTATTTAATTAAATTTATTAATTCTTTAATTCATTGGTTAAATTATTTAATCAAGTAATTGTAATTTTTTTTATTTGTTCTTAAATTAAATAATCTATAATTTTTATGACCAATAAAATCATTCTCTTAAATAAAGAATAATTAATTTTATTACTTATGCTTGTTTTGTTTACTTTGTTTTTAATTATATTCTATTTAATTTAATTGATCAATTTTTATTTGCATTAAAGTTTTAATTAATTTAATTTTTGTTTTGTTTGCAGATGTTATGGGCACATGGTCCTCTGCCCCCATTTTCTGCTCACGGTCACACAGTTTCACAATTACTGTTTCCCACACACGGAACCACCAGTTCCTTCAAGCACCGTGTCCGATACTTTCCATCTCACATTTCCACACTCCAACACCCATCTGGAATGGGGGAGTTGGGCGAGAAATGAAAATTGTGGGCACTTCACAGGAAATGTATGAGAATATTCATGAGTTCGTTGCAAGGGGTTCTATGCACTTACCAGGAGTAAACTTAAAAGATCGTGGCATGCATGTGAAATCATGCCGCGTGGATAGACAATGCTGGTTAGTTTAGTTTTCTTATTTCGGTCTCAGAATAAGAGTACCCCCGGACTCCTCTCACATGGAGATACGGGGGGAATGAAGTCGGGTCTGGATCAGCACAGTCGGGGGTGGGAATCATTTGACAGCGAGGGGAGGATACTCCAACCAATTCACACATACATTCCTTCCACATCTCACAGACTTGGACCATCTTCAACTTGGAGATGGAACTTACTACTCCATTCTCTACCTCTCCCCTTTTGATCTGTTGTAGTTTTCATTTCAATTGTGTCTGTAAATACTTATGTTTCATGTTTTTGATTACGAATCATGATTTTTTTATTTGTATTGTGTATTTCATTCATCATTGCTTTGTGTTGTGATCTTCAATCTCCAGAAATGGAAATCTAACAATCGGGGATAGATCTAGGTTAAGAAACCCGACATGATCTAGAGATCCTCACATTAATGCAGTCACATTATATTTATTTTTCATGGTAGATCGTGACTGTATGTTAGATTTAGTGAGAGCAAGATCATGCACAGGACGATCAACTACTTTCATTTTAAATTTCTTCTTCCATCCATATCTTGATTTCTCGAACTGAGAATCTAGATTGGTTGTGGGATGTGATAATCTTAGTGGAATAATTCTATATTGTGATAAATTCATTCCAGAATGACTTTGCTGAGTGAATCACCAGGCAGTTCAGAGGAACTCTTGATCACAGAATAAATTCTAGGCTTGGGTGTTTAATTTTTGGTGAGATTAGTTTGTGATCTGAGACATCGGTCATGCACTGAGAAAAGATGATAATTATTGATTAATTTATTAAATTGATCTAGGATAGGGAGTATAGGGTGGATTAACCTGGGTCTGGCCTTGTTCTCACAGACTATAGTCTTCTGTGTCTTGGTGTTATTTGTTTGTTCTGTGCCTTGTGTTGTGTCTGCCCCTGATTTCATTTCTTGGTTTTGTCCTGCGTCTCTATTTTTTTTAATTTTTTCATCACTGTTTCCCTCTCCACTGTGCTCATTAAAACTTATTATTATTTCCTTAGGAGTGTGATTTTTTGTTTTAAAATTATTTAAAAATACAAAAATACTTTCTGAACATACCACTTAGCCATTCGACACCACTTCCTTTGAAGTGACCCCGGGGTTAGCCACTATGTTATATCTTGGGTCTTTATAAATGAAAATATGATTGTCCTCGCGACAAAGACGCACATCCACTTTTGGTGCTGTTTCCGGGGAGTCAATGAGTGTCTTAGTGGGTTTTTCCAATTTTTCTTTTATTTTAAAAAAACATATAAAAAATTATAAACAAAAAAGCCTACACACACAATAGAGATGAACTCTAATGAATCTTATATAGTGTCACTTTTTGACCCAGTTCAAGAGATTGAGGAGGCTATTTCTAAATTTCAGTTTTGGATGCATGAAAGATAACATCGAGACCTTACTGATGAGGAGACAACTTATTCTCATGAGATCAGGTAGATGATGCAATAAGCCATCGATAAGGACAAATTCTACCAAGAAGATAGTACTGTACCACCACCTCCCACTGAATTTCAATATTCTAGAAAGTAGTTGAAAAGAAAACAGAACGAAAATAGAAGAAAGAAAAAGTTGGAGTTTCCCAACATTGATATGGATTTTCCCCTGGAATCAAAGCTGGAAATTTTAGAACCAATTTCTGATGATGTTTTCAATGGATGGAAGGAGATGGAACTTGTAAACATTCATGATAATGGGAACTTCTTTGATGATCATCTTTTTTCTGATTTCTATTCTAATGATTTTTCTTTCAATAATTGTTTTAATGAATTTTCAATGATTCAAGAGGTAGAACCATCGCATTACATCACATCACTATCCTTAGAAGACTCATGAACTGAGGTGGTGTTTTTTTAAGAGTGGTTGGAGGAGGTTGACTACTTCTCACTAGCCCCGGATCATCTCATAGGATCACTATTCCTTCATGAGGAGGAAAAAACAGCATTGATAAAGGGAGTTGACAATTTTATGGAAGGAGTTGAACTTTTATTCTACTTGGATTACATCGAAGCTAATTTTAATTGTGGTTCTCCTTGTGAAAGTATTGAAGATGCAATACGCCTTTTTGATTTCCTGGAGTGTTAGGAAATTGAGGTTGCATATGCTGAAGAGTTTATGGATCTTTTAATTCTGGATGACACTTCCAGTTTGTGAGTTATTATTGAAGATGGAATTTTGGAACTGTGCACAAGTTTAAAAGTGGATGATGACACATTAATTTCTTTCCAACAAGAAATGTAATATTGGATTGAACCAAAAAAAACAAGTCACATTCATGTTTTCCATCTTTACAACTTGTGCACACTCAACCTCAAGCAGAAGTAGGTAAGTGCCCTTATATCCTGTTTTCCCCTCCACCATTCAACATGAAGTACTTCACTGCCCAGGAGGAGAATTTAGTTGATGATATTCATGGGGTATTCCAAAGATGGAATGTTATTGAAGTTGGAAGGAATCACATCTGTTGATTCTTAAGCAAGAATATAAATCCCCAATCTGATAGGGGTTGATACAAGGACTGTCCAACTATGGACAGTCAATCTACAGCACCCTTAGGGAGTTTTCCTAGGATTATCCCTTTACATTTTTTTCATTAGTTTCTTTTTGTCTTCTTGTTTTTAATTTTAGTGTTGTTTTCGTAGGACAACCAGAAGGTAGTAGATTCCACATGGCTATCATCCAAGTCTCTAGGGGCCAGATCACTGGATTAATGCATAAAAATCCCAAACTCATACTTTATAGCTACTTTGTATTTGAACATAAAATATGGAAGACTAATTTCAAACGGTCTCATCATGTAGGTGGAAAACTAAAGCAGCCAGAGTTCATGAGAAAAGTAATCAATTAGAGACATTTGAAAATATGAGAAGTTGTTCATTCATGGGAGTGCTTACATTAATTCTTTCATATCGATTCATCCATTTCTCATGATTCTATGAATTAAGTGTGCAGGTCTTCCCAAAGGTTTTTTAAACTCTTGGACTATGTTTTATTCTAGGGTGTTAGCTTGCTAATATCTACTCAGTTGAAAAATTATATTGAGATGATTGGTTGAAATATTCTTGCTCCCACTGTTTTCAATTTCATTTTACTTTTACTGCACATCACTGATAATCATGCTACTATTTGAAATAAATTGATACAATCTTTTTCATCTACATAAAAAATTCAAAGCATGATAATTTGAGGAATATAAATACACTTGGTTGCTGGTGATGGTTGGTGGGGTTGGGCTATTCTATTTTGTTTGTTTGTGTTTTTATTTTATTTCACTTTTTGTATGGAAATGAAAAATTTTGAACCTCATTTATACCTCTCCATATCATTTTTTAGTAGAAATTTCTATCTATTTTGAACATAAATTATCTCCATCCTTGATAGTCATCATTGGTGAAATGATGGGTTTTATGTGTGGGAGATATGGGTCATTCTAGTTCCTCGTCTAATTCCCCCTTCCTGAACCAATGTTTTTGGTTGTTTAAAAAATGGTAAAATTTTTTCAAAAAAATGTTGAAAAGTAATTCAATGAAATTTAAAATTCTTCCATAACATGATGGTCATTGGAGGTTCATTGGTACTTAAATTAGGTTCTGTTTAGTGGACAATTGTTTTCTGGTTTTTGAGATTGGAATTTAGTCAGAAACTGTTAAGCATGAGTGATTGCTATGTGTAATTATTCATTGCCTTTATGAATATTTCTGTTTAGGAACTGAGGATGGGAGTGTGACATGATTGGTTTTGTGGAATGAGGATCATGACATAGGGTAACTAGAAGTTCTCACTCGATCCTATGAGTCTCACTTTTTTATTAAAAATATTCAATCACTTTAGGAAGTCAACTCAAATGATTATTAGTTAAGCCCTTTGTAACTGGAATAAATGGAAAAATCGTAACCCACGGTGAGCATTTGTGATAAGGTGAATTGGGTGCATTTTTGTGAATAAATAAATCATATATCAATCTTAATAAGTGATATGCAATGTGCTTTGCACATGGAATATTTCTGGGAAAAATTAAAATAATGTTCCCATATAAAAATGAACTCATTAAGGTGAGGGGAATTTTGAACCCAGATGAAGATGAGAACAATTGAATTGGATAATTTTAATTTTAGTTGAGTTAATAATGTGGAAAAATTAATGGACTTTAATTTTTGGAACATTGGGAGAAGGTGAGAATGGAAGGTGTCCTTAGTTAAGTTTTGAGTTCCACTTCATCTAACATTTCATAACTCTTTGAATTAGAACTTTAATTTGTAGGTAAAGAATTATAGTTAATGAGTACACATAAAAGGCATGGCATATTTGATAGTGTTTGAATATATGAGTCTTTTGACTTCCAGTGAGTATTTGTAGCTAGGTAAGAAACTATTTTTGAACACCTTTGAAAAACTGAACTCATTGTTTGTTCCTTCTCCTCTGGGTATGAATGTTCAATCATGCTCATTTTGAACTGAAACTCACAAATCTTCATTCTGTTTTAGAGTAAATGTCATGTGCTTGATTGAGGACAAAAAAAGTTTTAAGTGAGGGGGAGTTTTATGTGGTAGTGTTTCCATGCTCTTTGCCACATGCCTTTTTATATTTTTTCTTACTTTTTAATATCAAACCATTTTATATTTTGTAATATTTATCAATTGTTTTATTTTCTAAATTATATTATAAAAACGTGTTTATGTATTAAAATTATGTTTTTGTGGTTATTTTTTATTGTTTTTCTATAGAAAAATCAGTTTTTATTTTAATTTCATTTAATTAATTCTTTATGTTATTATTTTTCAATATCTTTTAATTCATTAATTAAATTAATTGATTATTTATTCTTTAAACTGAAAATAAATAACTCATTTTAGTTTTTAGTCTCTTAATAATTTAATTAATTTTAAAAAATTATGTTTATTCAATTAATTTGTCTTATTATCTAATTTAATTTATTAATTCGTTAATTAATTGGTTATATAATTTAAGAAAGTAATTTTAATTATTTTGATTTGTTCTTTTATTAATTTATTTATAATTTTTGAGACAGAAAAATTCATTCTCTCAAATAAAAAATACATAATTTTA
This sequence comes from Viscum album, assembly GCA_963277665.1. NCBI lineage: Eukaryota > Viridiplantae > Streptophyta > Magnoliopsida > Santalales > Viscaceae > Viscum > Viscum album. Next base: position 569,168,674 of record OY728153.1, read on the forward strand.
TTATTTATTCTTGTTTTATTTACTTAGTTTTTATTTTTTTATTTTACTTTAATTGATCAATTTTTAGTTTCATTAATGTTTTGTGTAATTTAATTTTTGTTTTGTTTGCAGATGTTACGGTCGCACGGTCCTCTGACCCCATGTTCTGATCCCAGTCACAACGTTTCACAATTACTGTTTCACACTCACGGAGCCACTGGTTCCTTTATACACTGTGTCTGCTACATGTTGTCTCACCATTCCATGCTCCAACACCCATCAGGAATGTGGGAGTTGGGCGTGCAATGAAACTTCTTGGCACTTCACCGGAATGTCACGAGAATATTTGTGGGTTCATTGGAAGGGGTTGTATGCACTTACAGGGAGTTCACTTAAAAGGTCATGACGTGCACATCAAAGTGTGCCATGTGGATAGAAACTGCATTTTAGTTTAGTTTTCTTATTTTCGTCTCTAAACAAAAGTACCCTCGAACTCCTCTGACGGGGGGACACATGGGGTACCATGTCCGGGCAGGACATGCATATCCAGGGGTGGAAATTATTCCACAGTAGGGGGAGGAGACTCCACCCGATTCACACATCCATTTCTTACACATCTCACGGACTAAGAACATCTTCGACTTGGAAATGGAAACTGCTCCTCCATTCTCCTCCTCTTCCCCATTTCTCTATTCTATTTTTCATTTCAATTGTGTCTGTAAATACTTATGTTTCTTTTTTTGTAGTTAGAATCATGATATTTGTTTCATTTTTTGTGTCATTCATTCGCCCTTGCTTTGTGTTGTGATATTCAATCCCCATAAATAGAGATCTAACTTGTGGGGATAGATCTATGTTAAGAAACCCAACACGATTTGGAGTTCCATGTATTAATGCGATCAAGTTCTTTTTTTCATCTTAGTAGATCGGGACTGCAAGTTAGATTTAGTGATATAATGATCTTGCTCAGGATGATCAAATACTTTCTAGATTAATTTCTTCTTCCCTCCCTGTATTTATTTCTTGAACTGAAAATCAATATTAGTTTTTCGATGTGATGATCTTATAATAATCATTCTGTATTGTGAGGAATTCATTCCTGAATGAAATCGCTGAGTGAATCAGCTTGCAATTCGGTGGAATGCTTGAGAAGGGAATAAATTCCACGCTTTAGTGTTTAATTTTTAGGTGAGATTTCTGTTTGATATGATTCATCGGTCATGAACTGAGTAAAGGTCAGAATTATCGATTAATTTCTTATTTTTTTCTAGGATATGGAGAAGAGGGTGGATTGACCTGGGTTTGTCCTTGTTCACACTGACATTTTTCTTCTATGTCTTGGTGTCATTTTTTTGTTTTGTGCCTTGTGTTATTTGTACGCCTGAATTCTTTTCGTGGTTTTGTCCCATGTATCTAGGTTTTTCACATTTTCCATCACTGTTTCCCTCTCCACTATACTCTTTATCACTGATTAGTGTTTCCTTAGGAGATTATTTTTATGTTTTCCAAGTAGTTAGAAATAAAAAAATATTTTCAGAAAACAACTCTTTGTCATTCGACACTTCTTCCTTGTTAGTGACCCCGAGGTTAGCCACTGCGCTATATCTTGGGTCTTTATAAATGTAAACTTTACCTTTCTCATGGAAAGGAAGCACGTCATCATGAAATTATCTCATGCGCTATGAATGATCAGTTCATGATCACGTGAATCCCCTATAAAATGTACTCCTGTTATTGTGAATGCCTCTAGACAAGCGAAGATGTTCATGTGAAGGCTTCCTAATGACATCCTATAATCATGTTACATATTAAGTGATAGATTCCTACCAATCACCTAAATACCCTTGTAAAATAATGAAATAAGGCTGAAAGAGGCATACAATTCATGTGGTTGAAGTTACACAATTTTTCATGTGAAGGGTTTATATGCTTCTTTTGATCACCATTGATCAGGTGGATTCCCTTTGACATGGCGTATTGATCTCATGATGCGCCCAAGAAAAATATCTCATGATCATGCAAAATCACCCTCAATAGGAAACATAATATTTTAAAGACTCCCAAAAATGGACGATCGGTCTTTCATAAGCCCTTTGATCTGTTAATTTGATCATATAGTTTATCATAGACAAGAAAAGTGACCATACACAATAATTATCACACATCTTCATGACAACCTCTTCTTATCATGTGATTTCCCGATGAAAAAATAATAGGAAATGAAAGGAAGTCCCGTAAAATAATGAATAAGAGCTAGGAAAGGTGGAAGACTCTCACAATGGGGAGATACATTGATATTCATTCGAATACGTTATGTGCCTTACATGGTAACCGTTGGTCATGAAAAGATTTGTAAACAATATAAAATTATCTCGTGAGTGTCTTCTGATAAGACAACATGATCTCATGAAATTCTCTAGACATGCATCCCTTGATCACATGACAGCCTCTTTTATAGGCATACTGATCTCATGAAGACTCTTAGATATTTCAACATGGCCTGTTGAGGGATCTTTTAAATGTTTATATGATTATTTTATTTCCCTTTTTCAAGTCGAGGGTATGATAAATATGATGATGATATAATGTTCTCACGGTTGTTGTTTCTCATGAGATTCCACGAACTAGCTGTAATAAGATCATGTGAAGTGCATGATGAAATTCTCCCTCAAAAAACTCAGTACAATATTTCTAACATATTAAACATGAAAGGTTTCACAGAACTAGGTTGTTGAGTCTTGTAAATTCCTCTTAGTGGGAAAAAAACCACAATACACCAATTGGAGAATAGAATAATAGAAAAATCATCGTGGAAAGAAACTTGATCACAAGTTTCTTCTTCCAGGTAAAATTTGGGGAATATAATAAGGGGTTACACAATATGAATATTAACTTCATGTGATCACCATGTTGACCTTGTGATGTACCTTTACTGTGCATTCCATATTATGTAAAGTAATTTATTCATGTAGTCTTGCTCATGTGAAACCTCAATATGCTAATGCTTGAAAAACATTAAAACATATATGTAATAAATACTAAAAAAGAATAAATTCAAACACAAATATAGATACATTGATTTTTATGTGAAGTTATCATGAACACTACATGGACTAGTGATGTCATGCGATATCACCTGGATATGTTAGACAAGACTCACGAAGTCCCCTGGGTATGTCATCCATGCCACACTGGTCCCTTCAAACACATCATCAGATTCATGTGATGTCCACTAGACATATCATCCAATTATTTGAAATTACTCTTCACATATCAGCAAAGTCATGAAAATTCCTCTAAACATTCCCACTAGATCGTCTAATAGTATTTGGATATGTTATCCTTGGTCATGTGGCACCACATGATGTGTCTATGTTTACCACGAGAAAAACCATAGATGTTTTGGATGAGTTATGCAGTAGACCTCCAACATGTTTGCCTCAATCATGTAAAGCACCATAGGACATGCCAGACTTGTAGGTAGATTCTATGAAAATTTCAAATAGACAATCAGGACAATTCAAGAATGGAAACTACAGTATGTCATGAATATAAGGAAGACACCCTAAAACATGATGATATTGTCTATTAAGACATACTTGGGCATACATAAATGTGAACTATGATAAATCTGATTCCATTGATAACTAAGTGATATAGGCTTCCTTCCAAAACCCCAATATCTAAATGGGAATCCAACTCAGTGTATGTCCACCTATATCTCTAAAACTATAACACACATGATCTAAACTCTATTTTGGGTTTAATATTCATCCTCATCTATCATTAGATTTATAATATTTGTAAACAATGAGGAATCTTATTACTGCTTATGCGGGATATGTTGGATGCATTCATAAGGCCTGATCCCCATATCAAACACCCCATAGGTTTCAACTTTTGTATAAGTCTCATATTCATATGTGATGAGTTTAATCATTTTATATCCCTTGTTTCTCACACCAAGAATTGATCACTTTGGATTAGGTATTTTCAATGATCAAACTGATTTCATCACAAATTTCCCCAACCTAGGAAAGCATAGTGTGTATTCCCTACTTAGTGACATGAGATGACTACCCTGAGATAATGGAATGCACCACAATATAAGTACCAAAGGCATTACCATATTGGTAAAAAACTTGGATATAAATCACAGAGGCATTAATTATCTATCAACAAACATCATAGGGTTGAGGGAGGGTCGATCTAAAATGAATATTATTCTTGTTATAAATAGGATATGTAGGATTCCTTATTAAGGATCGAGGTCAATAACTAGAGACCAAGTGACCTCATATATTCCCAATTTGTATGATGTTAATCTGAATGACTTAAACATACTATGTTAGTTTCGATTTCTATTATACTGTAATTTCTAGACCTTGGATATACATAATCGGTGCTCCAAAATGGTGGGTCACATGGCCTCAATCATGTGTTGATGTATTCCAGAGGCTACCAACTAGTAAATTGGGTCTAATGTGGTACATTGGGGTGTCTATACCATCATATTAGAGTGGACCAGTGGATGATATAAATTAACATAAAATAATGGAATCAAATAACAAATAAATGGAACATGATAAATGAAATAATAATGAGGGAAAAAATTGAAAATAACCAACAACTAGAATAATAATCAAAATCCCATAGTATAATTCATATACATTGTTGTCATTTCATGATTATATATAAAAAATAAATTGGGGATACATGGGATAGGAATATACAACATCCTATAAAGAAACACAAAAAGGGAAAAGGTTTGCTCTACTAGAATCAAAATAATATGCTAAATCATATTCATCCCATGTTGGAAGCTATATCTAAACATATGAAACATCTATAACATGATGACTTACCTAATCCATACCTACAGACATGAAGTCTACTAATGCTCTAAAGGATGTCTGATTAGGGTGTGAGAAAAACTCAGTATCCCACCATCAAGAGTGTATATAACTAATCCATCGAATTTAAATAACAATCATAGTGTGTAGCTACAATAATATAAGAAAAGGTATATGAATAAATACAATGTTGGACCTTGTTTCATCAAGACCCTTGGAAGACTCTACCTACATTGGCATAAGACAAAATATGTCTGATCCATATACTATATATATACAAGTAATTATATATTTATAGTTATATATTGTATACATGTGTATGCGCTAAGTACGTATTGATACAAGTAGGCATATACATGGATACTAGGTGATAATTTGAAATAGGGTATAACTCAAGCATCCATAACTAGTCTAATGAGCCTATAAGATCCAGTAGAAGGGTATATTTAATGAATCTCATAATGAATATGATACTTCATGCTCAATACTAAAGATAGGTGAGGTGAGTTATCATGCCCAACACAAGATATGGGGGAATGTGGATCTTCATACTCTTTTCCCAAATATAAGTATAACAGTGAGAGACTCAATTGTCAACACCCAAAGTAAGGGAGAGTGAAACATCATTCGCAAAAAGTCCCATTACCATCATTCACCATACACTTGAAATGGAATAATAATAATAATAATAATAATAAGTAATCCCCACTCAGTAATTTTAATCATCAAGCCTCATTACATCCAATGCATCAGAATTCATATAATTTATAAATATATTAATTCATCACTCGATGTGGCCTTTCCAAAACATATCATTCATTTTAGAAGAATCCATTTAATTATTGAAGGAAAATAAATCCATATTCAGTGAAATAAATCAATTACGTGGTTCCTTGAACAACTAGACAATTACACAAGGAAGGAAATTCCATTTACAAGCTAATTCAATCACTTAGACAATGTTTGGTCCATTTAATAGTTGTATTTAATGAATTATTTTATTCAAAACACCCAAAGGGGAAACTATGATTGAGGTCGGTATCCTATAATCAATTAAAATGGTCTATGGGAGTACAATGTCATGTGTATACAAATTTAAAAAGGATTAAAAAATTTAAGGTGATGTGTGACAAAGTCTGGATTCTGGAACAATGGAGAAGCTATGAAAACATTATGAATTTTAGGGAAAACAAATAGAACACCAAACATATTATTGTAGACAACTCATTATCCAATATCAGCTTCAGATTTAAAGTATGATAGAAGAAATGTAATGGTCCAATTCCATGAAAATAGAGAGAATTATATGGCACAAAAATTTAGAAAAATACAGAAATAGAAATTAAGAAAAGAATAATTAGGATTTAGGATATTACCTCAAGCTATCCCATGCTTCTAATGGAATTCAATTTCGATTCCGGATGACTGATTTGCATCAAATCCTAACCATGAAGGAGAGTTGAGCTCAAGCGATAAATAATAAGTCTTATCCAATTTAAATTAGAGGGGAATAGATAGGGTGTGTATTAAATTTCATTAAGAGGAAAATATTATTTTCCCTCAAAGTAATTGGGTTTCATGGTTTAGCCACATGGTAGGTCAAACCATGCACCATCTATATGCCTTCCACTATCTAGGGAGGATCCCCAAATGGGATAGGAACACCGTTTGGATAATAGTGTGCTAAACACGTGAAAGGCACTATACCAACCCTCTAAAATTTCCACATGGGAATGCATCTTATCTCTCATGACTGTAGACAATCGAGAAGATCCATGCTCCCCTCTGAAATTTCCCACACTGTTAGGGAAAACCATGTGGGCTGGTATACATGGTTTTTTCTAACCATGATGAACCTATATTTTTTAAAAAAAATACAATTTTTAGGCTCTGTACAGGCCCTGGACACCCTCGTGACCTCCATGAATTCATTAGGTAATATTAAAACGTTCAAACAAAGGAAATTAAACTAAAAAACAATTATATGTAACTTTGAGAAAATTCAGGTCGTTATAATCTCCCCTTCATAAAGAAACTCATCCCTAGTTGGGATTATGAGGGGAATAAGGCATCATCAGAGAATATATCTTACCACTAAGCTCATATATCATCTTCCCACTCCCAGGTCTCATCGTGTACTCTGTCATTCTTCCATTTCACATGTACCAATGTAACTGACATGCCTTGGAGTTTCATAATTCTCTGATCAACAATACACATAGGGTACTCATGAAAAGAATTATCCCTCTCTAACTCAAACTCATTAGTTTATATAATGTGATATGGGTATGGATATTATTAGATAAGATAAGATAAATGAAATACATCATGAATATACCTATATCTCTGAGTAAGTGTTGTTCGGTAAGATGTTGGTTTGATTCATTTCAAAACCTCAAAGGGTTAAAAGAATCTAGGTGAAAGCTTAACCTAAATTTTAATTCATCGATAATAAAACCTATGTGAAAGGCACAACAAAAAATAATCCTTAACCACAAACACAATATTTCACTAATTTTTATTTCCATATGACTACCATCTAGACTGTGCTATCAACACACACTTTTGGATCAACTGGACCTACTCTGAAGTGTTTTGGATGAGATGTGGTTGATGAAAAGCTCCATCCCCATCCTCTATATAGCACATATGTGATAAAAAATTCCTACCATATAATGAATCATAATGATCCATCTCAATTTTCTCTTGAATACTATAAATATTAGAGAACATAATGAGGTGTGTGTGTTTCCCCCATGAACCCCCAAATCCAAGGGCACATGCAAGAAGCATTTCCAATAAGAACTAAATCATGCACTCTGTATTTCCATATGTATGAGGTTGATAGTCCATTCTCAAAATCACCTATTTACCCAAGTCCTTCTTAAATCAATACCACAACTAAGACATAAGGTAAGTTTCCCTATCAGATATGATAGAACATGGAGAATCATGAAGATGTATAACCTATATGATATATAGAATCTCTATATATTCTATTATAAATGTATGTTGAATAAGTAAAAAGTGTGAAAACCTCATAAATAGTTTAATGAAAACCCAAATTATATTGTTTCCATGAAGAAATATAGGTAAAACGATCGCTATGTCTATGGAAACTTCATCCTATTTTTAGTTAGGAAAAGTCAAAGACTATAAAAGTAATGTTGGTCATTGATGTTCTAGTTTCACCTTATGATATGTAGAACAGAATGTGATAAATCTGGTTATATCCCATTTCAAACTAGGACACCAATACAAGAGACATAATTCTCAATACATCTTGGTATAATCGGGATGTAGTACCCAAAATGAGGCATGAAATTCCCACATCAGCTCCTGTATGATGTCTATTGTAACCCAAACATGACAGTGAATGCATAAAGTCTCATCCGCATCCAATATCCAAATAGAATATTAATCATAATACATAATATTATCTCTTAGGAATAATCCCCTAGGATCAAATAGTTTCCTTATTCTCACCCATTATTGATGGGTAGAGGTCACACCTAAGGCTAAGAGGATAGACTTTCCATGATACTTGTGAACACCCACATGCTTTCATTAAAAAAAATTAATGATTTAACACTCACCATTATCCCCCTGAATATCCTATTTATGAGTCTTATGACTTAGATATTCAACTATAAAATTCCCTTTTCTAGGTGTATACGGATTCCTGAAATCAAAGGATTTCATGTATTCAACCTATACATGCTTCCTCAAAATTATATCACACTCTATAAAGATGTACATAAGGAGTTCATAGTCTGTGAACATAAAAAAACTCTCCATGTAGATAGTGTCATCAACAACATAGAGTATGAACTACTACAGCTAGCTTGTAGTCATGTGTTGGGTAGTTACACTGATGAGGCCTCAACACACATGACTCAAATGCAATATCTTGCTCATCATAAACTAGAATAGTTCACAACCTCATACCTAATGCATCAAAATAAGTGGTATAGCTTATTATTGGATTCAGATAAATTATCATTGGTGCTAAATTAAATATTCACTTGAACTCTTGAAAGGATTCTTGAATTTATTCAAACCATAAAAATTTCAGATCCATATTATTCAATACCAAAAGAGGTGTCGTTGTGTATTAGAAATCCAAGACGAAGAATCCACAATATCCATCTATCCTCATAAAACACCATATATCAATGAAGTTCATAGTCTGGCCCTAAAACCTAAATATCTCACCTTCTATGGGTTTATTAACAATCATATCTGTAGGTTTATATGACCCATGAAGTGAACTTATATGATCAGAAAGTTACATTTTATGAGATTGTCATATAGAGGGTGTTCTATCAGTGTAATCCGCATGATCTCAAAAAGGTTGGAATGGTCATGTTGATAGCCTGAATGTATTAATTTTTCATAGACAAATAATATAATTAATTTACCCTTAATAAGGTTGAAAACCCAATTCATCATCGCTGTAAAATTACCAGGTTCATTAAGGAGACCGAACAACATCACTAGATAATTCTAAAGATCATACCTACTTTGGGAAGCTGTTCAAGGTATTTCTGATGATATGAAACTCACATAATGATAAACTGACCTCAAATAAACTTTTATAACGCCATCTCTCTGTGGAGATGATCTAAGAGGTAATCTATTCAAGGTAGTTGATTTTGGTTGTTTATTATAAGTAGGCTCAACCACAGGTAATCCACACATAACCTAAGGGTACCATCCACCTTATTAGAAAAAGGGTATGGGGAACCCACGATGAAGTGTTGGGAAGTATAAATCCTTTAGCGTCCAGCTATTATAGCTATTTCTTGAGATCTGGAAGCTCCATAGGATCCATCATGTAAGTCGGAATCAATACATGTGATACTCTTGGAACTTTCTCGATGGTAAACTCTACCACTCACACTGGAGGTATCCCAAAAAATTCATCAGGGGAAACATCCCTGAAATGATCAACTACAAGAGGAAAATATTATGTCATAACACCTAATCATCTAAGAAAATAATGGAGATATGGGAATGTCACTCTTTTAATCCCTTAATTATTAGGTCCAACCTGAGACATATGAGCATTAAATTCTCAATTGAAAAAATTTATACATCCCTCCAGTGATATATATTTCACCATTCAATGATAATAATCAATATTTTCTCAAAAGGGAACTAATTAGTTTATACTGATGATTACTTAAAACCCTTTCATGATGATGATTAAAATATTCCACTTGAAGATATATCCACCTATCTAATGGGCATAATCCTTACAATGGATAATTCTCTATGATCATATACCTAAATAGATATTGAGTGTCAAAAAACCACATAAGTATTCTATATCGAGGCCCAAACTCTCCATTATTCCATATGATATAAAAGTGTGAGGCGTGACTCTTTAAAACGAAGTGAGAACTAAATTATACGATACTAGAATAGTACATCAAATAGTAGAAGGTCTGGTGCTATGAACTTCTGGAGTAGGATACATTTCATGGTACTAGACTATATTGTGACCCTATGTTATAGACTAACTGGCCTAAGAAAGCCTAGTCTACTAGCACTAAAATTCCAAAGTCTGATTTCCTCTTCCTTGACCACCAACTCATCATGATCTGCTAGTGGTATTCCATCTACCTTCCTATAAAGATACTACTTACCCCACTTTGGAAGAAACACTGACAGATATGGTTGGTGAATATCCATGTCTTGCACTATCAGTCTCCCTCAGATTACTCTCTATAATATGGTCATGTCTGAAGATATCTAAAAAATCACATTTCAAGAGATATATACATGTGATCATATGGAGTATACCATCCCAACCTCAAATCACCTAGAGGTTATATGATCATCACCCACTGAATTTGTGGATAATATCTATAGCCCAATAAAATGAGTAGAATATTCCATGATAAACATGCTCCATACTGAAGGTTGATAAAATGTTTAGCCTTGTATGCCTGTAGTTTCTATGGAACTAATTAATTGTAGAATATCATCTAGAAATCTTCTTAGATCATATCTCGATGTTGGTCTACCTGTGTAAAAACATCCTACCATTTCTTTTAAACATTATTTAGAATAGAAGAAGTGAGTTTAATGATCCACACTGGAGGTTTCCCCATATACTCAATGATTTAAAGCATGAACTCTATCCATAAATCTATAGCATTAGGTCCACCATCATCTAAAAAGGTGGGAGGATTATTTTTCTGAAACACTTGAGTCAAAAATTTTATAGGCAGGATTGGTCATGAAAAACCTTGAATATATTATATCATATGGATAAATCCTTCCCAAAATAGGGTGTCAGTTCCCATATTAGGAACAAAAGTTGGTTCCAAAGGTGTAACTATAGGATGAATCACTAGTGGCTCAAGAACCACCACCTCAGGTGCATGGTTCTCTCCATATTCTTGGAAAATGACTGAAGGTTTTTGTGGTGGCATGATTCTCAAATTCTAAAGAAGTGCCGCAAATGAAAAAGTAAAAATTGAAAATAATTTCTGATATATAACTAAATTGGTAATATACTTCCTATAAAATAATTCACTAATATGAATTCTACAAAATCTAGGTCTATGCATTAATGAGATCACCATACCAGGCCATAAAAACATACGATACACCCATATACCCACTGTTAGGTGGATTTTGGGTCTAGTTCTCATATCATTCGAAAGTGGTTCCAATATATAGATTGTCAATTGAATGTTATCGAGGAACCCTTCCATAACATTATAATTACCATTCCATATAGCACTAACCAATCCACATTTAAAGATTTGAATTTTTTTCTTGTGTTTAGTCTTTTTCATTTGTGCATATATATATATATAAACATCACATTGTCCATGTCCACTTGGTCTAGAACCTGTAATATGGTACAATTGGATAATTATGGTTTCATCACCAATATATGTGAGAAAACACCATTTAGATAGATGTAATAACATTAATTAATCTTATTATATTGTCCCTACATAGAATATCATCACATTTTAATACATAATAATTGATTAACTAACAATATGAAAAAAAAAATTCACATAAATATTAGACAAGGTATGGAAAAATAAATGTAATATTAGTCCTAATGTGCCTTTGAGGAATCATGAGATGCTAATTCCTAGCCTTAGTATCATAAGGAAAAAAGAATACACTATAAAAACGATGCCTATATTATGAACATTACAAAACATATGTGTCACCAAATGGTGAAATATAATCAACTATAAAATGTGAAAAATCAGAACATAAATTACCCATCCTTGGTATTTTTTGTTCCCCCAATACATGGGCTAGCTACTCCTATGAACAGGCTCATTACCAAATTCCATTACATCCTAGTATTCAATATAATTCCAAAATAGTAAGAAAAAAGGAAATGAAAATAATCAGATACTAATATGTAACATCCCAACCTGGGATCCACATAACTGGTTCCCCAGGATGGTGGGTCACATGTCCTAAATCACAACTCCCTATATGTCAAAGGCTGACAACTAGTAGTGATAATTTAATGTGATACAATGAGGAGACTATACCGACATATCAGAGTGGAAAAGAAGATAATATAAATAAGCAGACAGCATTAGAAGCATATAATGAACATATTGAATAAAAAAATTAAATGTTTAGTAGTTAATAATCATAAATAAAAAAATTTGAAAAATAATCAATATCCCAAAGTCAGAGACAAATACAGTGATGCTATTTCATCGTGATATACAAAAAGTAAATAAGGGATATGTTGAACATGCATATACAACATGTCATACAAAAAAAATAAAAAAATCTAAAATACTTCTCCACTAGTATCATGATAATACTCTTTATCATATGCTAACCATTCCTCGAGATATAGGTAACAATATCAATCATTTTTAGTTGGTCACTTTTCCCTAATTCATGCCTACATTAAAGAAGTCTACTCAGGCTCCATTGATGGTCTGAGTATGATGTGAGATAAACACAGTGGGCCACCACCAATAGTGTCTATGAATAATCCATTTAGTGTACATAGAAATCCAAGTGTGCAATTAATGAAATATAAATAATTATAAATAAATAAATACCATTTGGATTAGGTTCCATCAGGACACAAGGAAGACTCTAACTACTTCGGCATAATCCAAAATATGTATTATCTATGTACCATATATATAAGTATTAATATATATATATATATATATATTCTACATGTATATGAGAAATTTACATGTGGAAAAAAGTAAGCATATACATGGATACTAGGTGATAGCTGGAACTGAGGCATAACTCAAGAAACAAAAAATAGTCCAACGAGCATAAAATATCCAGCAAAAGTGTACAAGTTCTTAATCTCATAATGAATAAGATATTTCATTACGAACACTAAATATAGGTGGTGTGAGTAGTCATTCCCAACACCCAATATAGTGGAATGTGGAATGTCATGTCCATCGCCAAAATATATATGTAATGGAGGGAGATACCCTGATCAACCCTCGATGTAAGGGAGAGTGAAACATCATCATCAACAATTTCTTATCCATCATTCACCAACCACCAGAAATAGAATAGTCATAATAATAATAATAAACATGATGAAGAAACTATAATTCATTTTCATAATCAAGGATCATTACATCCAAGGCATCAAAATTTATATAATTCATAAATAAAATCATGCATCACTGGGTGTTTCCTTGAAAGAAAATATCATTAATTTTATAAAAATCATTTAATTATTCAGTGCAAAAATCATATTCATGTCAACCAAGAACATAGTAGGTTCTTTGGGCAACTAGACAGTTACACAATGGGGAAATTCCATTTACAATCCAAGATGAACATTATAATGGTGTTTGGTCAATTTAATGTTTATATATAAAGAAGTAATTTATTTGGAACACCTATAGGGGAAGCTATGATTAAGCATGGAATCTATTAGAAAATAGTAGGTGTCTATATAACTATAACCACATGTGTATTTAATTTTAGAAAGGAAGAATAAATTTAAGGTGATGTGTTGTAAAGGCCAGCATGTAGAATAATGGTGAATCAATGAAAACATCATGAATTTGAGGTAAAACAATTTGACCACTAACCATAGGTTCGTAGATGACTTCCCATCTAATTATCGCTTCATATTTGATAGTAGAACTAAATAATAATGAATAATATTCCAACAGCGTAAAAATATAAAGAATTAGATGACACCAAAATACACAAAAAACAAAAATATAAACTTATAATGGAAGGAATAAGATTAAAAAGATTACCTCTAGGTATCCAACACTTATGATGGTGTTCAGTTTTGTGTCTATATGAGTGATTGACATCAAAGCCTTGCCATAGAGGAAAATAGATCTTTTGGGAGTAAGAATATGACTCATCCATTGGATATGAATGGGGAATATAGAGGGTGAGGTTTTAATTTCATTAAAAAAATTATCATTTTAATGAATTTAGGGGTTACATGGTTTTTCCATACATTTTTCTAAACCGTGCGCCAACTGTGTTCCACCCATTGTCTAGGAAGGGACCCCTCACAAGATAAGAACATATTTTGACTAACTCTTTACAACTCATGTGACAATAACTATCCAAAACCGTATAAATTTCAATAGAATCATGTTTCATGGTTTCCACAGTTGTAGAAAACAGTGTAAACCCCTTCTCTACTATGAAACTCCCCACACGTTTGGGTAAAACATGTCGTTTGGGTTACATGATTTATTCTAACCTTACAGGCCTATCACTTTTCCAAAATGTCAGGGTCCAGAGATCTAAATATTCCCTAAACACCCTTGTGACCTGAATGAATCAATTTGGTAGAATTACAAGAGTTAAACTGAGGAATTGATACAAAAAAATGAACAATGACTTTTAAAAAAGTTTGGTCGTTACATATACATCGGAAATTTTGGACACCTTGTGAAAATTCTATCCCATCATTTAAATACCAATTTCTTCTTTTTATGGAAAAACCCTAGAGTTCCTAGTTATATGGCATAAAATTATATTCATCTACCCATTAATAAACATTTAAAATAAACAAATTAATAACTTCATATACATATGAATGATCTGATTTATAGAACATCTATTTATACGTTGAAGGATTCAACACCCGTTCATTTTTTTAGGATAACTAGTTCAGTATTCGTATTAGGGAGAGTTTCAGGAACAAATCATAAATCTATAAGAGAGATCCAGAATAAGAAATAATTCCCCCAAAAAGAGTTTGATGAGACTAACCTCCTATCCCCTAGACCAATGTTAGTTTCTAATCATATTTTGTTTTGAAACCCTATAGAACCTCCTTCCATTGGAAAGTAGGTATGTACTCATTTGTGAATGTGGGAACCATTAGGTGTTTCTTTGAAATATAGAAATGGTGATTGTTTTGTGAAATCATTTAATGAATAAATCAATTAATTAATATTGGTGTCATACATCATGTCTCCTGACCCTCCGGGATAACCACACATACCCATAATCTTTTGAGGGAATAAAAAATAGTGAACCTTACATGAATATATCAAATAATATTATTATTTTTTTTATCATTTGATCGAAAATTTTGTTATTCCTAAATTAAAATCCATCATATCATGGTTCCCATGAAATATTCCATTGTCATAATGAAAATTCCACACGAGGAAAGAGGAAAAACAAATCATAAGAAAAGAAAATTATTTTACCTTTACATTGCTGATTAGCAATGTTTCATACTTTTGATGAAACAATGATTTGTAAAATTATCCTTTGTTTTATCCATGACTATAGATACTACTCTCACAAATGAATCCATGACCCAATAATATTTCTTCATTAAGAGAATTTTTAGGAAGCCCAACTATAACTACAACCACTGTGGTTCACAAAACATTCTCACCCACCTGAAATCTTCAACTTCAGGTGTAAAACATTATTGTTAAATAATTACACTAACATGGTACAATACCAACCCTCACAGATTCATGTAAAGGACTCTAGATACTGAAGCCGAAAATGTTCATCCTATTTAGGGAAATTTATAGTTAAACCAGTTGCACTAGTCACCACTTCCAATCACTTCGAAAGCTTATCCATAAAAATATGCAGTCAAAACCATCCTCATCTAAGGAAGGTTGATCAAGGAGTTCTCTATGGTTATATTTTATTTTAGGAGCCACCATATATGACTCCTACAAATATCCATCACTAGTATCATTCTACAGGTGCACCTCAATCGCATAATAAAAGCACCACCCAACAAATTTCTACCCAGGATAATCATGTATGTGTGCTAAGGAAGTCGCATCAGGTGTGAAAAGTGTGGATGAATATGAGTGGATTAATATCACCGCTAATTCTAATTATGTTAATTTGTATATTGCGTAGGAATACAATAGGAAGGATCATATATCTAGTGCATCGAGTCAAGTATGAACACATATTACTACAAAAAATTATGGGGGAGGCACATATTCATCTCCCTATGTATGAATCCCTGTATTCAATCTGGATATTCTAATGGCACAAGGTGTATTATATTTTCCTTATATCATAACATCAGTTGAAGATATCTTTGAGTAAATATTTGAGACTGAAAATGTGTAGGCCTACATTCCTACTCACAATTTTCTAAAGTGTCACAATATTATAAATTTTTTTGAAGAACTTTGAAAGAATTTTTCAGAACTGGTACAGACACAAGGATATGAATATATTCCAATCCCAAAATATATATCAGAACATCACCATTATTATAATGAATATATGGCTAGTTAACAAAAATATCACATTATTTCTCTCATATAAAAGGACTATCATCATATTGTGGTAATGGGATAGGCATTGGACTGAGCTCATATTCTAAATACGACCATGGATCAATATATTATTTAGGCATGTGGCTGGGTATTGGTGAAAATTTAAATTGAAAATGATAGGTGAAAAACTCAAAAGGAATAATAATAGGATTATATCTCCATTTCAACCAGGTCTTACCATGTGGGAGTAGTACATATCTTAGGTTGGGCTCATATTCCTATTGAAAAACACTATAGATATATTCTAATGGCACAGGAATATGCTCATATCTATATTCCAAATGATTTTATTCAGTATAATATGGTGGTCATCATATTTTGGGCTCACATCCCTATCAGTGAAGCTACTCAGTATATTCAAGAAGGTCACAGAATCCAGGCTCATATCCGAACATCCACTAATGAAATACCACACCAGCATCCTTCAAAGGCCATATAGAAGGATTCTGATTTTCCATCTCCCATTATTGAGGTCCGTTCGAATATTCTAATAGGGAATCAATATTCAATATGGTATTTTATCCCCTATTCATATAATATTAACTAGCATATTCCATTAACTACCTACAGTTAGACTCATATACATTCTGTAAAATACATAAGCTCATTGATATATTGTATTAGCTTTACATCAATGAGATCACTTCCCAGTAGCACTATATGGCTATTAAAATATTCTATATCCATCCTTAAGTCGGATCATATACTTAATCGACACCAAAAGTGAGGTCGAAATATTATGGAAAGGATATAGAATGCGGCTCATATCCCTATTTTACTCAATTCTAGTTTGTTTGAGGCTATTCGACGAATATGTATAACACCTCAAGGATTTTTTGAATCTTCAACTGAAGAAGAAGGAGATCATTACCTCAATATTCCTCCTCGTGGGAATTCATAGACGGATCATTGGGAATTTAATCATAACATCCTATGTGGTTAACCTCCCCATGGTGATATCTCTCTCGGATAAGGAAATCCTCCATTTTGACAAAAACCTCAATATATAGAGGTGGTCGAAACTTAGATACCTTTTTCAGATAGGTGATCAAAACATTGGGGTTAACTATGTATAGTTCCCCATCAAATATTAGTAGCACTTCTTCATAGTTAGCAGGAGACCCAAAGACAAATATTTTGTGGTCTAACTAGGTGGAGGCATATAAATAAGATGAAGAAGAGTTGGACATGGATATATTGAGAGATTTATCTAGAAACAACCATGCCACCATGTTCTATATCATCACCACTTCTTTCAACGATATCCCAAGTGAGTTTTAGAATGATATTATGCCTCACCTATGCCAAAATATGTGGGAAACTCATTAGTGGATGAAAGAAAAATTCATATTTTATCAAGGATATAAGGGTGATTTTTAGAGTATAAATACACTCTATTTTTATCTGTACAAGTTCACATTCTCTATAGCTAGGCTTATGTGGAAGGAAGATAAAGAAAAATTCTATGAAGTGTTTACTTCACATAATAAAAAATATATTTTGACTAATTTACAGAGGCCCATAATAAGTATATGTCTATGGGTGGGGAAAATATGCATAATTACACATCATAATGACCCTATAATTGTAGAGTTTCCCTGATATGTAATTTTTTAATGTTATAGTTGTAGGAGAAATTAGTGGACCAGATAATGCACATTTCAATTAGTCAATATGATGAAATACCCCAACTTTAAATTTTCAAAGACATCATGAACAGAGGGAGAGTACTACCAATAAATTCTTAATCCAAGACTCTTGAAGTAATTTAAATACATTTCGGAAATGGAATTAGATGTTGTGGACAACTCCATAACTACCTATAGATAATGACTCCCATCACAGGATACCATTTCACTCAGATCATACGCGAGCATAATTATTCAAAATTAGATGGATCATAATAGAAGCTTCCATAGAACCAATCCAAGGGAGAACCCACCCAACAAATCTATGATAATTTTTACCATTTCCTCCACACCTTGGTTCATCCGAAACATATAGTATCTAGTACATATCATCATATGATGAAAACCAACCCCATTCCATAGAGTTATGGAAATTTTATCTCAATCTACATCACTAGGTTACTCACTCCCTGATAGGGTCCACGAAATATTAGTGGTGATTCCAAATCAACCCCAACCCACATGGTTGGGGGAATTTATATCTCAATTCGACTCTCTTGAGTCAAAAAATCATCAGCCAGAATAATCACAACCTCAAAAATCAGATAAAAAATTTTCAATTACAGCCCTACATTTTCCTTATCCCATAGATATTGGGGTATGTTTAACATTATAATCATCCTAAAAAGAATAAGTATTCTCTATGTGTGGAGGAAAATATGGATGGTCAAGACCCCATATGTTCCTCCTACTATGGGACAAACCATTTCTATATGGATCTAATTCGGAATACGCAATTTGAAACTACCTTACGATCATTATTCATGTACAAATATAAGAGTAATATATGGTGAAGGTAATAATAATTTATATGGTTCTTAATAATAAATTTACCAATGTGGCCAAGGGTAAGAGAAATGACCATGATGAAACCCTCAAAGGAGGAATAAGTGGTGCATGATTACTGTATTTCATTGTATGTAATGGGATAACAACCATTTTATGATACACCTTAGTGAATTTAATCACCATCAACACAACATATGATGTGGATCAATATGAAAATGTAGGGGGAGTTAATGTAGAAAACATATATCAAGAAGATGGTGATATGAATGCACTAACTGTGGCTTCACATACATAGAATTTGAAGAGGATCCCATGCATATAACCTTTAAATAATGAATTGCGGCCTATATAGTGGAACACTTCCATGGAAAAAGGGAAAGGTGTTTCTCCATACAACCCACCATCCAGAGGATCTGAAATTACTTCCCTAGTGGAATGGATAGAATAATATTAAAATGAGATACAAAATATCATAAAACACAATGAATAACGTTTCAGGGACAATATTCATATTGGGTTTCAACTGCAGATAGAGAAAAATATCCATTATAGTATATATTAGGAGATAAATAATATGGAAGTAAGAGCAGCATCTGAGTTTCAGGACGACTTTGGATTCAGGGAACTAGTATATATAAATGAGTGAGTCAAGGATGATTCTGACATGAATCTATTATGGAGATATAATCTCGCCCACAAGGGTAATCATTCGGTCCTAAAATGGACTGATAATTATTGATATATCAAAATGGGTCCTCCTCATCAAGCAATGTTTTTTCCCTATAGATGGGGGGTGGCCCAGATAGTGATACATCTAGAACTAATCAATTCTATTGAATATATGACTACTCGAATGGAATCAATGGAAGGGAATCATGAACCAAAGAACCCCAAGAAGAATCCATACCCTAAATGGGACAATGAAACATTGCAAAACCCAGTTTTGAAAATCCTACATACATAAATTTTGATGGCATGGGAGTTCTAGAATAGAATCTCACACACTTCTTATGTTAATGTATCCTGATGATGGGACCTCAATATGAGAAATAGGTGATAATGATATGATTTTCTCTATTGAATCTGATGGGGCCAACGTTTTCTTGGTAAAGTAGTCTTCTAGTAGGATCCATTTCAGGGTGGGAATACCTTCAATTGCAATTTCATCATCAGTTCCCCTCAATACTAAGGAAAAAAATTTATCAACCTTAAAAACATCAACAACACAAAAATGAGAAGGTTTATGACTTCATTTACATATAGAAAGGTTTAAACTATTCATTAATCATCCATCTCTTGAAAGAGAAACTGATAGAACTCTGTGCCAAAAATATTCAGGATTAGATGAAAACAACTTTGATCCCAATGATGTATCCCATCAGATTCTATGATTTGTAGAAATGGAACAATGACTACATGTTTCCATTTATAGTGATCAAGCTAACTATTAGACCATGACACCGGTATAGGGAAAAGTCTTGGTAAGGCAGATCCCATCTCAGTTACCCTTAAAACATTAGAAGTTCCCATTCAAGCACCAAAGCTGGCCTTGAACTATCCAATTCCCCCCATTGAGTGGTAGTAATAATGAAATATCTTTCAACTAGAATAAAAAAATAACAGAGTTGCCCAAGAATTGTGAAATGTATGAATAAATCATAATATTTTCTAAATCATATGATCCAATTTTATTTCCTTGAATTCAGGGAAAATAACCTACAAAAATATCGCACATCCTAAGAAACCTGGTGTGGTCAACCTCACTTATCATCCTAACTAGATAACTTTAAATAGGAGGTTGGGTGACACCGTTAATTATTTATTCATGTTCAATGACTTTTTCCTAGTAATGGTTGATTTTGGATTTGTGATGTCGGATAATTCCCTAAAACATGTGATTTGTGTATTAGTTTACCAACCATAAGAAGAAGGTGACTAGAAATAATTTTCCACTAATCGAGGACACAAGTTTCATAACTAGATAACTCAAAATATAGTTGATTGAGCTTATTCTAACTTGAGAGAATAAATTCTAAAACCCATAATGATATCATCATCCAGGGATGTGATGTTGAATACAACTACTAAAGGTTGACACAATCTTCATATATAGGGATAGAAAGATGATGAAGAGTTGTATTCTAATCATGTTCAATATCTGACTATTATGGACTTGTTTCCTTCAACATCCATAGAACATGAACTTCCCCACCAAATAGAGAACCATATGATAAAGAGATAATTTTTTTTCTTTTAACATTGTTCACATAATACATCCCTTCACTGATGATCGACACTTTTTCGTGTATGAGTTACTCATACCAAATCATGGAGCTAGAGGGTGAGGATGCAAAAGTAGAGGATATAGGGGGATACACGAGCATGATCAAACATAATAATTCAGTCACATACCCATGGAGGAAATAAATGTAGACAGGAACCATGTTTGAGCACTCCTGAATTCCAAATAGAAATATAGTGGTCCCCAAGAGCCATCTAGTACTCGTTAAAGCCTACTTCACTTACACGACAGACTAGTTGTAGTGTGATTGTCTGATAATCCCAAACATAGGGGATGGATGGATATACTTACTCCATTGGATGTAGATTCTCCTTCATGCACTTATCAAGAACATTCCCAATCCAACTCAAACAAATCAACTCCTATGACACATAATAGGGAACATCCCGAAATTGGCAACTGTAGAAATCTATAACAAAAGTAAAAAATTATGAAACAGTTGTTATTTTTCCTAGAAAAAATCTCAATCCATCACTCTATCCCTATTTCAAAATAACATAGTGTGGGACTCATTGAGGCCCATCAGATCCCATAAGAGTTTGATATATAATATTTTACAATTAAGGTTTTTTGTGTAGAGACTATGTCATCAGATTTCTATTTCACCATATCTTTCATAGAGAAGGATCAGAAAGAAGATATTTAGGTACATATTAGACCCCTATAAATTTAAAGAAAACATTACAATTTTGACATAGAAGGGTCCTGCTTGACAGTTGTTCTGGAATCAACATCATCCCAATTTCGACACTCCAATGGTTTGGATATAGAGAGGTAGGCATATCTCAAAAAAATACAACCATTCAATGGTATGAAAAGAGAAAGAAAATGAATCTCAAGATGATCATGATCAATTATCAGTTTGGGGATATCATATATAATGTTGATTTCATGGTTATCTATCATGTTCAAAATTTAATTTCCTAAATGGGAGACTATGGAGTCATATCCGCGTGTTGGTAACTTCAATATTTCATCAGTGTTTTAAATACCCCATTGATGGGATGTTTGGCACACTACATGGGGAATGTTCCCCATATTATTCTTGATAATCCATATATGTTGTGGTTGGTGTCTATAAAATTGAATGAATACAACGAATGGTGGATGATAATATTCATGTTACACCCCCAATGGATCGGGTACAACCCATATTAATCTCCATAGTACACTTGATGAAATTATTTTCTACCCAAAAACATGATTGAGACACTAGTAATAATCCAGGATGTCTAGGACCATCATATCCTCATTGACAATATAATCAAAAATAATCTGATCCACAATCCCTCTACAATGACTACATTAGTTTAGGATGATAATATATCTTCCCATGGCCTCTCTTACATCATTAATGATATATATTACACTAGATTACACACTATTTATAAAAAATTCTATATATACATAGAGATGGTTGTAGAAGAGGATGACTAGATGAATTCCCCTCCCTCATTTGAGGAAGGCATCTCCAACAGCATCGATGAGATCATGCGGGTGAATCTTGGAATAGAAGAAGACATGAAACCTACATTGATTTGTTTCCCCATGCCTCTGGAGGAAAGATGGATATATATTTCATTCTGAATCAGGATAGATATGTTTTCTCTTGGAACTATGTAGAAATACATAGGATGATCACCGATGTGGCTACACATCACAAAGGATCACCCGATGACCATCGTGGTTTCAAGCTGGAATCCTAGATGATGTACCCCTTTCATGCTATTAATATAGAATCAAAAGTTAAAAAATTGATGAAAATTTATTTTTATAGAAACTAAAAATCCTAAAATGGCTCCCCAATATCATCCCGTTCAATAAAAAGAAAAAGAAGATTAGGGTCTATTTCTATTTCATAGGCCCCAATCGACACTGACCAAATGATGATTTCCCATTTCCAATCACATATCTTTTTGATTGCTCAAAATTAAATATTCCATGAAATTTACTATATGGATGGATATTTAAGGTATAATTAGATAAATATGGACCCTAAATATGAGGAATTAACCACTTTTAGAGCACCTTAAAAAATATTTTTCTATCAGATCACACCCATTAGATTAAATTATGATGCAAGTACATACAAATGAGGAATACATTATATCCTTAATCCCCTTTTCAGAAGAATAGAATAAGGTTATATTATTACCTGGTGGTCATATCTCAATAGTAATATGATCCCCTACGGGATATTCAATCAATTTTCAGAATTTTGTTCTATCACTTTTTGAAGATGAATCTAATGAAATGCACTTTCAAGGTAACGTATGGAAAATTCATAGGCCTTCTAGTATTCCACCATGGAATTGAGTTCATCCAAAAAAATAATAGTGCAATTATTGTAATGTCAAATCATCGAGATCTCAAATAAAAAAGTAGAATCCAAGGAAACCTCTCTTACATTCAATATTTTTAGCTAACCCAGTCGGTAAATCACCCCTTTCACTAATTTAATGAATAATGGAGTCACATATCAATGAGATAAGTCTTTACAAGATTCCGTTTATAATATCAACTAGTAAATACTTGACCCACTAGTCTTGACTCTGCCCATAGAAGGAAAGATGCTTAAATTATATGTGGCCACCATGGACTGATTTCATAGGGATATCCGTACACAAAAATGATATGGGGAGTGAAAACAGTCTCTATTACCTCAATATAACAGTCATAGGTACTAGGACCTGGTATTTTGATGTCTATAAGAACATAGAAATGCTCATTTTATGAATGAAAAATATGGGACATTACATGAAGCTTCATGAAGTCCACTTAGTCTCTCGTATTGACCCAACAAAATATATCCTTGGTCACCCTATATTGATCATGAATTTTTTCCATTTGGTGGTTATTCTATAGAAATAAGAAATCATGTTCAGGTCAGATAATGAAGTTAAATAGCATGACTTGACCAATTTCCTTGAGTCATATCCTATCCCATGAAGAACAGTAGTGGAAACCAAACATCCAAAAAAAGAGGTTTTCTACACCATTGAAACTACATGAACATAAAAAATATATTTTGATATAATCTTCTAATGTATTATTAATAAAAATATGGAAAATCCAAATATCAACTGAGTTAGTCTAGGGAATATATTTGTTTCTCTAGAAAAAGAAAAAATTACCTTATCCTTCCCACTATCTAAAGGATTCACTAATAATGAGGTAGAATACCAAGACTCCATTGTTGGAATGGAAATAACTATAAAATATTGATATCCAACCAGAATATCAAATGTGATTAAAATCTAGTGATCAAAAAAATTAGTGGTAAAAACGACATCATTAGTGAATAATCGTCCCCTCTCATGGCTATGTCATAGGACCCATGCTAGAGTTCCCTCTTTAACCAACATTGCATCATGTACCTAGATCATAAAATTTTAATGTTGAAGCACTGAATAATACATCCATAGTCCTGAATAACAATAATGAAGACAAGATTCTCTTGCACATCATATATCGATGGATGGTCTCATAAGTCATCTTTTTATGAAATAGATGAAATCAATTAGGTCTACACATCCCAATGTATTATGAACTGATATCCACCAATAGATGTATGAATCCCATAAATTATTATCTACAAAATGGGACCCTCCCATTAGACCGGTCTATAAATGGAATATAATCAATTATAAAAAGAGAACTTCACCCTTATGGATTGGATAAATGAGAAAAAATCCCTATAAAAACGAGTATTTTATGGAATCCTCTTTAGATTCATAGTATAAAGAGAGATTATAACTATCATAGTGGAAGTAAATGTAGGCTCCTGCGACCCTCGATAGTATGGGACCATACTCTCTTACCAAATTAGGAGGATTTTCACTACTAAGAAAAAATGATATAGGACTATGTGTACTTTATCAGGAAATTTCATGCATTCAAAATTCATGAAAACTTCATCCATAAACCCGCAAAATTTCTACATACAACTAAATATTCCTAGACATTTTTCCTATGGGTAAGAGATATATGTGGTTATATCCCTTATCCATAGTTATGTGGTTTATGTACATCTATACTACTACTAAAATCTTTTTCAATTGGATATAGAAACTACCCCATAAGAAATTCTAGACAAATAATATCATCTCCTTCATAATGTCCAATATAATCACTAGGTTTGGAGTCCCTCACAAGATATTGATAGACAGTGGCACTAAATTCTTTTAATGATAATTGAAGAGATTGTTCTATGAGTGAAACATCGATTCCAAAAATTCATCCCACTACCAAGCAATACAAAATAGAAAAATCTAGGCCTCTAATAAGACTCTATTGAATATACATGAGAACATGGTGATAAAAAACAAAATCATTTATCTAGATAAGCTCCATCATGATTTATGGGATGACAACACCACCAAATGATTGATTACAGAAGAAACCCCATATTCATTGTCATACGAAACAAAGGTACTATTTAACATAGAATTATAGTTTCCCTTGCTCTGAATATGTATCTACATGAAACACTCAGATGATAATAAATTGAAAAGGTGTCTGGATGAGTTGAAATGACTTGATGAGAAATGGTTTGTACACAACACAACCTAAAAGTCTGCCAGAATTAGATCACATTAGTGTTAAATAAAAAAGTGTTGATCCACTTCTTCCCTCAACTAGAAATGGTAATGTATTTCAGAACCCCAATGATACTATGAAATTAACCTCTAAATATGGATCCCAAATGTGAATGTCCTTATATCATACAAAAATAATATTCCAATAGAGATTATTCTTTATCCATAATGGATGGGGAACACATCACTCCTCCCACAAATGCAATGTTTCAAAATAAATAATTTTAATAGCTACCATCAAGAATCATATGTACTAGAAGCGTGATGTTAAAATATAAGGAAACCATCCCTATCGCATAATGTTAAACCATATGCTAGATATGTCATGTCCACATGATGTTAAACTGTATGGAAAATGTACTTGTTGCATGATGTTGAACTATAAGACAGATAAATCATCTATGTGTTATGTTAAACAGCAAAAAAAAATTCCTTTTCAAACGAAATTAAACTATATGACAGATACAACATATCTGCATGATGTTAAACATAAAGTAAAATTTCCTTGTTTCATTACATTAAATTGTACGACAGATATGTCATAATCATATGATGTTAAACTATAATGAAATCATACATATTGTGTGATGTTAAATTGTAAAATAGATAAGTCATGTATACATGACATTAAAATGCATGGAAACCACCTTTTTCACATGATATTAAACTCTACAATAGATACGTCATAGTCACATGATGATATACTACATGGTGTGTCCTTACGGAATGACGTTATACTACATGTAATACGTCCATATCTCATGATGTTAACCTGAATAGAAGGATTGATGTTAGTAAGACATTAAAATAAATAATATCCCAAGTCCCAATAGTAAGACATTAAATTTCACCACACATTATGTCCATAAGGAATGATGTTAAACATCATGGAGAATGTCAATTCAGGGATGATTAACAGCACATGATCAAGATCTTTGTAAAGGGAAAATGAAGTCCCCTCCCTTCCCTGTGGTTGAGTTAGACCCACATAGGGAATCTACCCACTCAATAACCCAACATGGCATGATTCCTGCCATCATAGGAAATGTATTGATGCCCAGATCCCAGCTAATGGGTCTAGTCACAATTTGTTGATACTATTCATACATTCTGCATGCCATTAAACTAAATTGTTTCCCAAAATCTCCCATGGATTCATTATTACCCAAATTAGATATGTTGAGATTCCTAGAACCTATATGCTAGATCATCCACTACATGATATAAAATTACCATGTCTATTCTTATAATCACCTCAGTGGGGTGCGAGAAACCTTTTCTATTCCTTGTTTATCACACCGAGTGTAGCTCAAATTGGGATTTGGAATTTTTGAACTCAAGAAATATCAATTCATGTAGGGTTATCATGGTCCATGATGCATGACCTTAAAAGTCACACCACACGCCCTTACCACATAATGTTAAACTGCCTGGTTGATGTCTCATACATGACATAAAACTACATATTACTATGGAACTTTCCCAACATGAAAACATTCATAGGGGTTGGTCATCCACTTCACCTCCTTACAAGAACTATGTGTGTCTTGATTCTTGCCATCAAAAGATACGTAGTGAAACCCAAATCTACAATCCTTGTTCCAACTACAACATCAATGGGAAAAATTCCCCCCTCTTCATATGGGTTTGAAATATGGGGAGAGTTTTCCATTTGAGAACTACATGTGTGTTGATTTCTTCTGTCACATGATACGAAGTGATTCCCTGATCTCCAATACTGGGTCCCTAAAAAACATAAATGGAAAAAATTCCCTCATATACATATGGGTTATACTTGTGTGTAGATTTTTATATTTATGGACTACTTGTGTCTTGATTCTAGCTGTCGCATGATACATAATGATACCCAAACCTCCAATCCTGAGTCTAGTTGCAATATAATCGGAGATAATTCCACCCTATGTGTACAGGTATGTCCTATAAAGATATTTTTACAATCAAGGACAATTTTTGGTTTGATTACTACCATTGTAGGATACATAGTCTGTAACACAGTTAGATTTTTTGAAATATTATTTTTAAAGTAATTTAATCATTTTGATAATTTTCATTTCAAAAAATACTAAATATAGCTTCTGTTATAGAAAAAACACTATTTTTGGATTGTGTTATATAGAACACCAAGATAATATTACACTACATGAAATATTGTATTATCTTGTAGTACGTTAAACACTATGCATTGCTCATGTTACATTTTATTATGAGTTCCTTCAAAATTTTATGTTACATGAAAGACCATGTTTTACAGAACAATAGTATGTTATTAAACTAATATTATTTTAAATAGTAAGATATAACCAACATTATAAATTATAATTTATTAAAAAAATACAAACTATATTATGAAAATATAGGTTTTATAATAATAATTCATTGGATACCAATTTATTAAAAATTAAAAAAATATACCAATTTATTATAATGAAAATAGTTTTATTTTATTGCTTCAAAATCCATTTTGATTTAAAAAATTAAATTAACTTCAATTAGTGAATGATATTAATAAAATATATATGTTATATAAACAATAAAATATTTTTTTATATTTAAACAGTATATTTTAAAGGCATAAGATAAGAACAAACCCAATTTTATGTAGAAAACCCTATATTTTTTCAAGGGACAATTGTAACATCTTTTAATGGAGAACCATTTTAAATTTATTTTTTAACACTTTCATAATTTTAACATGAAAAAATAAACTTACTATTTAAAATAGGGAGAAAAAAAATTTGGATGATTTTTTTGTATTTTTTTGATAAGTTTCATGTTATAATGAATAGTGAAAAATAATGCATTATAATTAAAAACTGACTTTTTCTTTAAATAATTAATATATTTTAAATTAATTTTTAATGTCATAATAGATCAATTATACATATATTAATCAAATTTAGTTTATTTTAGTAATTTTTATACTAAAATTAGTTATAACAATTTATTGAAATTTTGTACATTCTTTTTACCCTCCTTCTCGCCATGTCTGGGGGAATATGATTAAAATTAATTTTCCTATTTCGATGAATTGAATTCCGAAAAATTGACATACACTATTTTAATAGGTATTATATTAATATTTTAATTGGATCAACATAATATTTGATATTATTAGTGGAAACATTTTTAATTTTTTTTATTTACCATGAGTAATGGTAAATCAGGTAATTAAAGGTAAAAAATATTATAATGTTAAAAAATTAACATAACACTTATCCCATATTATTTGAATTGGTGGGTTTTGACCAAAATAATCATTATGCTGAAATTAAATCCTTGTTAATCCAAATGGTTTAGAATATGACATATATTATATTTAATTTATAGAGAAGTTAAAAATGTCATACTATTATGTTTAATAAGTAAATTATATTAATAATTTTAAAATAAAAAAATAATATTACATAATTAATTAAATAAAGAATTTTATTGATTACTTTGATATTTTAATGGTATATTAGATGTTTTGGTTCGAAGTTATCACCTTATTAGGATATTTTCAAAAAGAAAAATAATTAATAGTATCAAAATTTATATAAATGACAATTTAAAAAATAATTTATTAAATTATATAAAAATCCTAAAAATTTACAATTTGGAAAAAATACTATAATAATGTTAAATATTCCATAAATTATGTTTTTGGGGTTTGTGGGATATTTTATAGTAACTATATTAACAAGTAAGGGTTAAATCCCAAAGATAAGGGTAAAAATTAGATCTAAACATGTATAAAAATTATTAGTTTAGAGGATTTATACCCATCCACATCTTATCTTAGAAATAATTCATTTTAGATCTATTTTCAATCGAAAAAACATTTATATTAATTTTATAATTTATAGTATTCCAAGAGTGCAGCTACCCTCTCTTATAAAAAGGTACCTCCAACCTCACTTCATCTCAAAAATATTAGCATTCTAGGTCAACCCAACTATACCAATTTCATATACATAAATTCATAGATATGTTCTTTAGTTTTTTTTCTTCCAAAATTACCAACCCTAGTGTCCCTATGAGGAGATTCAAAGGAAGTACACTGAAGAAGAGGTAATTGTTTTATCAAATCATTTATGTTCATTTATTCTTCTACTTCCACTTCCTATGTTGTTTACATTATAGTTTAAAAAATATAGAATAAAATCTAAAATTAGATTTTATTATGATTATAGAAAAAAAAATTACCTTCTATCCATCATATGTATAATAAAATCACCACACAGGCATACGTACTGCCTATCGTGTCAACATTGTGGTGTAATGTATTTTCATCACTGCTTTATTTGTATGGTTATAATGTTGGATATAATTTATATAAATAATTATTATTAAATTATATTTATTATTTATCATTAATATAACATCCAATTCCTTACCATTTTACCATTAAGGGAATGATATCATTTCCTGTGCGAGCATATGACCTACCATCTTCACGACGTGATGAGATTTATCTTCCACGTTATCTATTAAAGAATGATATAAAAAAATTTATAATGAATATATATGAAATAATAATGTTAATTTAATGATATTATATACATAAATACATATATGTCATTTACTTGCAATATTTCAATATGATAATAAAATGGAAACAATCGTCATGCATATGTACGGCCTACCGTCTCTATAAACGGTATATTCAATTTCAAATATATATATATATTTTATATATTTATATGTGGAATATATATGATATATAAATCATTTTTTACCTTCTATATGTAATAAAGTCCTGATCTATGTAATAAAATTATGAATTTGAAGTCAAAACACATACGATAAACAATGCGATTGTTACCCAAAACATTACATTAACATGGATGAGTTAATAAGCGACTAATAAAAAAACATAATAGAATCATATATAGTATGAAATAATTTAATATTATTCTGTGGAATATGTATAATAAACATATATTTATTATACAATAGGTTTTAACATGTATAAAATAATTCAAGACATAAGGTAAGGGAATTCCATCTTACTTTTTATTTCCCTGAGATACATGTCATATTTACCACTCAATTATTTTATGTAGTGTATATACAGACCCATGAAATGTTATATCATTAATTTATTTTATTTAATTACATTAAAAGATTTAATTTTTGTTATTAATTTATGGGGTTCATGATTCTAATTATATTATAATATTAAGGTATTTTTTCACACTTGTACTTATATGGGACAAATGATTTAGACACTACTTATTTATTCTATGTGGTGTATATACTACCCATGAATGAATTTTAGGAGTCTTATCCCGAATATTGTGGCTATTTACATATCCATTTTGTGATCTCCCTTTTTTTCATTTACGGATTAGAAGTTACCAAATCGGTAAGGTAATTTTGTCTTTGTTTTCATTCAATTAGATACATTTTATGTTATGCCCCTATATTATTTCAAAAGGGGTATATAAATACCTTGGAAAAGTTTTATCATGAATATATTTCTTTTCCTGATATTGATAGCTCCATGTAATTATGTCCTCTCTCTAGTATTAAATCTATGTTCCTTCAAAATAGTGTTTTATAAAAATGTTTTTATGTTTTTTAAATGATGTTTTAACATTTTCAAG
Source organism: Viscum album (assembly GCA_963277665.1). Taxonomy (NCBI): domain Eukaryota; kingdom Viridiplantae; phylum Streptophyta; class Magnoliopsida; order Santalales; family Viscaceae; genus Viscum; species Viscum album. The sequence continues at coordinate 569,200,290 of OY728153.1, forward strand.
AAAATAGATTTCAAATATGTTTAAAATGATTTCAAAAATTATTTTATAAGCTTTCAATTTTATTTTTATTGAAAAATGTTTTATATATGTTTTATTAAATTAAAATAATTTTTCAAATAAGAAAGGGAATTTTTCTAAAGAAATGTTTTAAATGATATTTCATGATTCCTTTATATGTTCTCAAAGTGGTTTCAAGGAAAAGGGTTTTAAAAATGTTTTATGTTTTAAAAAGTGATTTGAAGGAAAATTAATGTTTCAAGTGTTTTTTAAAAATCCATCCCCATATAATATGACATACTTTGTTATAATTCAAGAATATAATTCATATTTGTTTTTGAATGTTTTATGTTTTAATGACATGATGTTTGGGGAACTTGATTATTTTCACAGGTTATGATTTGTTTGAAATGATTATGAAACCTATATCTTTTCTGCAGGTTTTTATATGATTACATGTTTATGACACCCATTCAATTTAATTTGTTAGGATTTGATTTTTTATGATCTTATGTAACATGTATGTCTGGTTTAATTATGATATGGGTAGGACCTCTATCTACCTCCAATTTGTTAAATATTAATATCTCATGAGATAGACTATGATGGTATTAGGAGTGAACCTTGACTACTAATATGGCCATGAGACTGAACCGTGACTACCAAGATGATATGAGAAGTGAAACTGTACTACTAATATTTCCATGGGGGTAAACCATGACTACCAAGATGATATGGGGAGTGATACTATTCTACTAATATGTCCTTGTTAGTTATGCATTGACTAATATGGAAATAATTTTATATGCTTATGTGTCTACCAAAAATTCTATGACTTATTAATATGTAATGTTTTCATAGATTATGTTATTTATTTACTTATGATTCATGTCTTATGAAATGCCAATATTTATACCATGAATATTACATATGATCATTTTATATGGAGGGTATGATATTTTTTTGTCGTGCTCATGTTTTCATACACCTATGTTCTTATTATGCTCATATATCGTCCTTGTTTGTCATTACCAAACATCTAAGCTCACCCTTTTCTTCTGTTTACATTCCCTAGGTTATAAGGAAATATTTTAAGTAGGATTTCAAAAGGGAATGATCTATGTGGGAAACATTGAATATCTTTCACCAGACTTGATCTTAAAATTCCATGTTTCAAAAGGCACTAAACTCATATGGTGTTTGGGAATGTGTTTTGGTAATGTATGAAATGTTCTAAAAAATGAATTAATGTTAATGAATGAAAAATGTGGTTCATTAATGTTGATATCAGAGAAAAGGTTTTGTCATACTTTGGAAACTAGGATGAGAAAAATTTATCCATCTCCCTATGGATGTTTCTATGTATATGTATAGGGAGGTATCTGAGGATATGTCTAAGGATGAGGAAAAGTATAGGAAATGTCATGTAATTTTTCTAAAGGATAGATTGAGTGGTTTCCTATAATTGCATCCCTATATAGATAATACAAGTTGATGTGGGTCTAGAATAGATGTATCTAAGAGTAGAAACTCTTAAAAGGTGTCTTGTTCTAGACTCGAGTGTAACATGGTACCCAAGATCAGGCCTTGCAGAACTCATGGATTGAAACTTCCTTGGTATATGATTTTCAAATTCACAAACTCATCACAAACCGACAAGAAGGATTTAAATAGATTTCAGGTTTTAATTACCTAGGATAAACCTAAGGAGTAATCGATTAAAAATTATTTTTCATGATTTAGACATCATATAAGTAATTTTCATGATTTTATAGTTTCCATATATGATAAGTGTATCTAACCCTATCCTTTATAGTTTTAATCAATAGTGGTAACTAGAAGGAACTTGGTTAACACTGAATGTTTCACATCTATAAAGTACTGGAATGATGAAAACCCATTTTATAAGTGGAAATTTCATGACTATAATCATTATGTTTTAGGAGTATTGGTTATACTGGTGAAGATAATGAGACCAAAAATGACATGTGAAAGGTATGGGATGTTCTTGCAGTATTTTTTTTGTTAAATTTAATAATCATGATTAGATTGAGGTTGAGGAACCATAATACATCATTCATAATTCATATTTTAGTAATGATTTAATAATTAATAAGATGAAGAAGTGTATGTAATGGTTGGCTTATAATGATTGATGATAGAAGTGTATATGGTTTGTAATTCAAATATTATGTTAAATAAATTATGAAATATTTTGGTATATTCAGTGTATTTTTTCCATCAAGGATTGAAAGGGATATGTTTAATGGTGATGGAGACTTAAAAAAAATGATATTATGATTAAGGGAAGGAAGCCTATAATGTGGTCAAGATGTTTTAAACATTGTATTTAGCTTGGATAAAGAGATCATTGATTTAGATAAAGTAAATTGGATAGTATTAACGACCTTGTAACCGAGTAAATATTTGATGAAAACATAGTCTATTTTATCGGGGATGAATTTCAAAACTTCTTGGTTTTACAGAATACATCCAATAATATTTGGAGTTTGGAATCATCCATTTTTTTAAAAGGATTTACAGTAATTCGGGTTGTTACCATGTTTTAAGAGAATATAAAATGACACAATTCATGATAAATGGGAGATCAATGTTAAGATGATTTTTTGAACTTATTTCTAATTTATTTTATTTTCATCTTTTGGAAGAGTTACAAGGTTAACCATTTATGGAAGGTCTTAAGTTATATATTGTATGAAGTCTGTGACATTAAGGTGATATCTCAACATATAAGGATTTATGCATATTGGATAACTTATTATATACTTTTATTGTGATAAACATAGATGGAATGACCTATCATTAAATTTATGGATCTCATAATTTGCTAACACATCAGGAATGGTAAAATCAAATTATTTTATTAGAATAATAGATGAAGTGGAAATTTATCAAGGAACAACCAAGGGTGATGTTTTCCTAAAATAAATTATGTATATATTCTAAAGAAAATTCTTCTACTCCATAGAAATGATCCGGAAACCAATAATAAATAGTATACTTGTATATTATTTTTCGATGAATCAAATGGATCCTTTTATCGCTGTAGATTTATGGATTTGGGATTTTTAAATTTCATTATACGTTTTTTTCTATCACTCTCCATCAGAACATGATGGTTAGATTTCAATTTCATGTCCATGTTTTAACATTCCACCTATGTTTTCCAATGTGGAAACCTAATTATTAGATACATTGAGAAATCGTTCTATTTCCAACTTAATTTTAAATTATGTTTTAGTATTCCTTTTGACGATGTTAGTTTATATGAATGGAAGTTTAATGTATTAATCCTTTTACAACCCATACGAATTTTGAGGGTGAAATTCATTTTAATAGGGGTATAATGTAACAACACAAGATTTTGTAAATTAGTTTTTTGGATTAGTTTAATCATTTAGATATTTTCAATTTCGCAAAATACTGAATACAGATTTTGTTATATGAAAAACACTATTTTTGGATTTCGTTATACACAACTCCATGATTATCATGTACAACACGCAACACCATATTAGCTTGAGATATACGCAACACTATTTTTGGCTTGTGTCACACACAATGTTGATTTTATTCGATAGTATGCAATACACAAAAGACCTATTTTTACCAAACAATAGTATATTATTAAAATAATATTTCTTAATATTGTAAGATATAACCTAGCCGTTAAATTAATGGTTATGATTAGTATTAAATAACTTAAGAAAATATAAGGTTTACAATATGAATTCCTTTCTAACCAATTAATTAGTAATGAAATTAAATAAAAATCGATTATACGGGAAATAGTTTTATTTTTATGCTCCCAAAGTCATTTTGTCATAATAAATTAAATTTATTACAATTAGTGAATGATATTAATGAAATATTTATATTATAAATTCAATAAAGTATTTTTTATATTCATCCAATATATTTTATAGGTATAAGATACTAAAAAACCAATTGTTGACATAAAGCCCTATATTTTTCAAATGGGTAATTTTACAACCTTTTAATGGAGAACTTATTTTAAATCAAATATTCTAGAAATTTTTAATATTTATATTAGAAAATAAAATTATTATTTAAAATAGAAAAATATATAAAATTAATTTGGTTGAATTTTTTGTATTTTGATGGTATGTTTCTTGTTTTGACGACTAGTCAACGATAATGCACTCTAGTTAAAAACTTCTATTTGATTTAAATAATTATTATATTTTAAAATTATTATTAAATTGAAAATAGATAAATTATACCTATATTAATGAAATTTAAATTATTTAATTATTTTTATATTGAAAAAATATATAAATAGTTATTTACCTTTTGAACATTTGTCTTCCCCACCTATGCTCTACGATTGGGGGATTGGCATTAAATTTAATTTCCCCACTTATTTGAAATATTTTTAAAAAAAAAATACATATATGGTTAAATTAAGTACTATATTATGGGTATAAAATGATAGACATAAAATTTTAATATTATTAATAGTAAATTTATAATATTTTTTAATTTACCATGGTTATGGGTAAATCAGTTGATTAAAGGTTAAAATAATATTATAAAATTATAAAATTACCGTAACACATGTGCCAATTTCATTGGATGAGTGTTTTTAGACAAAATTAAACATTAGTCCAAAATTATTACCTTTTTTATCCACTTGGTTAGGAATTTGAAATTTATTATGTTTTATTTAATGATAAGTTAAAAATTCAATACTCATAAATTTAATATGTAAATCATTTTCAATAGAGGTTTTTATAAGAGATATATTCAACTATAAATATTCATATGAAATTTAAAAAATTTATATTCATAATAATAATTTATTTTTAATTTTTATAAAATAAATAATTTAGTTAAAGGCAATTATAATGATGATGCTATAATTAATTAATTAATCGAAATTTCAAAAAATGGTATTAAAAATGTTAAAATAAATATAATTTCATATAATTAATGACATCAATTAATTTTATTGAAAAATAGATATTTTATTAATAAATTATAACTATTTATTTTATGTTGTCTTTTTTAAGGATATTTTTAAAAATAATAATAAACAATAGTATCAAAATTGACATAAATGATACTTTGAAATAAAAAATATTTTATTAAATGATATCAAATTTATAAAAATTTAAAATTATGAAAAATATATATAAAAAAGTTAAATAAACCATCAATGATCCATTTTTCTTTCTTTTGGAATTTTATAGAAACTATATTAATCAATAAGTAGTAAAAACAAATGTTGTCATGGTAAGAGTTAAAGGGTTTGACTAAGGGTTAAATCCAAAAGATAAAGGTAATAATGAGATCGAAACTGTTATAAAAATTATTGGTTGTCGGTATTTTGATGCATTATATTCTTATCGAACAAATAACTAATTTTGGGGTATTTTAAATTGAAAATAAATTTATATTAATTTAATATTTTAAAGGATTCTAAGAGTTCCCCCCTCTCTAATAAAAAAAAATCCTCCATTACTTACACCACTTTGGACCTTATAGATGACCAACACATATAAATTTATCATCCCAAAATTATTATCTATGTTTTGGAGGTCCTGTTCTTCTAAAAAGTATAACCCTAGTGTCCCTAAGAGGAGATCCACAGGAATCCTACCAAAGAAGAGGTAATTATCTTATCAAATCATTTAAGTTCATTTATTTTTCAGGTTTCTCTTAATTTTTTGTTTCCATTATAGAGTAAAAATAAATTACCACCTATATATTTATATGTCAGTATTATTATTGAACAACTGTTTTCCACCGTTTATCCATCCTATGAAAAATGAAATCACCGCACATGCATACGTACATCCTACCATCTCCACACTGCGGTGTAATCTATTTTTTCATCACCACATTATTTGAATGGGTATAATGATGGATATAATGGATATAAATAATAAATATGAAATTTTATTTATTTGGTATAAATTATATACCATCTAATTCCTTACCCTTTTACCATTATGAGAATGATATCATCGCTCGTACGTATGTATGACCTACCATCTCCACGACGCGATCAGAATTATCTTCCACAATTACCATACTATAATGACTATAAAAATGTATATAATTAATAAGTATGAAATTATAATTATACTATTGTTATATTACATACATATATAAATATATTTCATTTAATTTCATTCAATTCGACAACAAAACAGAAACAACAGACATGTATACATATGGCCTATCGTATCCATGAACGATGGGTTCTATTTCATATATCAATATTTTATATATATATATATAATGAATATATATTATATATAATTCCTTTTTTACCTTATGAAAGTATTTAAATAATAATATAAGTAATAATACAATTAATAACAAGTAAAAACGTGTTTGATAAACAAAAAAATTATACACGAAAAAAAACATTAACATGGACAATTTAATAAGAGGGTATTAAAAGAACACAATAAAATAAAATATGGAATTATATGATTAAATATGATTCTGTGTTAGATATATCATAAACATATATTTATTATACATGACTTTTTAACATGTACGAAAGAAGTCATGACTTAAGGTAGGGGAATTTCGTCTCACTTTTTTTTGAGAGATACAAGCCATATTCAACACTTGCTACTTTTATGATGATTATACAAAAACTTATTAAATGTTATATCATTAATTTAATTTATTTAATTATATTAAAATCTTTAATTGATTTGATTATTTTATTGAGGTCACGATTCTAACGTTACTCATGTAGTAAGGTATATTTACTACACAATTGTTTCACTGGGACACAAGCCTTATACACTACTTATTTTGTATAAATGATATATATACTACCCATTAATGTGTTTTATTAGTCTTTCACTTTATATAATGATTATTTAAATATCCATTTATTGATCTCACATTCATGTCTTTTATGGATCAAAAATTACTAAATCAGTAAGGTATTTATTTCCCAATTTTCCTTCTTTGAAAAAAGTATTATGTTATGAAACTATATTATATTAGGAGGTTTATGTACTTCCCTATAAAATTTTGTATTATGAATCTATTTATTTTAATTATTCTGAAATATTCATGTAATTGTTTTCTCTATTCGGTTAGAAATATGTGTTCTTTCAAAATAACGCACTACAAAAAATGACTTATACCAAAAAAAATTATTGACAGAAAATATGTATTTTAGTAAAAAAGAGAAATTCCAACAGATATTAAGTTTTATTGGAATTAATATTATGTACCAACACTTTTTTTCCAACAAAAATATTTGTTGGTATTTATCATTTAACACCATCATATATTTTTCCAACAGTAAAATCCATTTCCTTATCATAGTAATACTATCTTTTTTTACCAACAGGTAAATCTATTATTAATAATAATCACTACCAACAAATATTCTATCATCAATAAAATATATTACAATATATCATTCAATAATAATAAATAATTAAGAGAACCCAATTTTTTATATAGATTTTTATTTTTATTACCAAATTCAATATTCACTTTTAAAGATTTATTAACAAAATCTCATATATATATATATAGTACTTATATTTTAAAATGTATTTCATTTAATAAAAAATTAAATAAATTTCATAAAAAAATTAATTCATTACAATATTTTAAATATCTAATCATAATAATTAAAAATATAGTAATTTATATAGAAATAACAAACATAACTGAATTAAAAGTAAAAAAATAATTGATATTCTCATGTTGAAAATTTATTTTATATTATAAAATGAAATATTAATTTTCAAAATTTTTTATATTCATTATATAGAAATAAACTAAGTAATTACTAATGGGTATTTACATATTGAATTTTTTATATAATACATTATTATATATTATATTCATTTAATATTAAAAAATTAATAATTTTTCTATATATATATGTTGATAATATTTTTTATTTTAAACACTAAATATAATTTGATAGTTTTTTTATTTAATTTATTTGTTAAGATATATTATATGTCGCCCCTGCCCCCGTACCCGCCCCTACCCCCGCACCCGCCACCCTCACCCCCGCTGCCCTCACTCCCGCAGATGACGCCCCTGCAGATGCATCACCCATAGAACCCTCACTCGAGATTTCCTATGAATTGCTTATCACCTTTAATTCTCCAACTCGTATGCTCGATCCATGAGTTCATAAATCATCATTAGGGGACCCAATTCATCTTTCTGATTTCCCCTGAAATCTTCAATCGACCCGCAAAATCCACTCCACACATGCCTCTTTCCCCAGTCATCTGGGTGGACATTCCCACCCCACAATCTAGTTTAGTTCTCTATAAGGTACCATGAAAAACCTCTCTGATTTTTGTTTCTCTGTATCAGCTACCCATCGCATATGATTTCATGAGTATTTGATTTGCTTCATAGCCTCTTATTCATTTGTGTAATTATTCTTCTACATCACCCCCTTATCATCCCATCTTCTGCTACAACATTGGTGATTTTTGTTTGAGATACTAGTTTCTCCCACTGCCTTAAAAAGGTTGATGAAACAAATGAAAAATCAGTATTCAATATTTTTTTATTGTCTCTTATGGTTCAATTTTTTTTTTCATGTTAATAAATTATGTAATCTATGTTAAATTGTAATATGTGTTAGAAAAAATTGTTTGTTTATTGTGTTTAATTGTTTAAAAATTGAATAATATCCAAGAACATTCATAATGAATATATTCAGTGATGAGAGTTGGGTGAAGCTAAGGATAACATCTGAATATTATTTAAGTGGTGTAGATTTATTCCTCGATATTGCTTTTGATACTTTGGAAAGGGATAACATTATTACATTTCCATGTCGAAGCTGTGCTAATCGACATTATTTGCATCAATATGTTGTGAAATCTCATCTCATTATCAAAGAAATAGATGCTGATTATCATAAATGTATTTGGAATATTCACGGGTACTTTACATTCAATGGTGATAATAATTTTTTTTAGTTTTGAACATGATATTTCTTCTAAGGATGATATGCTTGACATACTGGGGGATGCCTTCGAATTTTAGAAACTAGAAAACACCTCATCGTGTCGTTCTAATGAGGCACAAATATTTTTTAAATTTGTTGAAGATTCAAGGAAACCTTTATACCCCTGATGGGTATAGTTTAATAAATTGTATTTTATTATTGAAATGTATCATTTGAAATGTTTACATGGGATCACTAACATGGAAATTGATGAACTTATAATATTATTTGAGAGAGATCTTACCAATGATTAAACATTACCATACTTATATATGAAGGTGAAAGGGAATTTCACAAAACATGGGATTGATTATAATAAGATTGATTCACACCCGAATGATTGTGTGATTTTTCATAAGGAGAAACATTGCAATGATAATTTCCCAAATTGTGGTGCGTAGATTTGAAAACTGCTGATGATGGAAGTATAATGAAATTAAGAAATGGTAAAAAAGTACCAATTAAGGTTTTGCATCAATTCTCCTCGATAACCAAGATTAAAATGCTATTTATGTCATCTATAATGACCCCTATCATAACATGGAATGTGCGTGAGAGTGTTGAAGATGACAAGTTAAGGAACCCAATAGATTCCTTTTTTTGGAATGATTTTGTTGATAAGTATCTTGTGTTTTCTTGTGATCCATGAAATGTTAGGCTAGGAATGGAATGTGATGGGTATCATCCATTTGGAATGATGTCTAGTAAATATAGCATATTCCCCTTTGACTTAATGATTAATAATTTTCCTCCATGGTTATGTATGAATCCATCATATTTTATTATTTCATTATTGATACCTAGCCCTAAGTCACCTGGAAATTATATTGATGTGTTTTTAGAAAAGTTAATTGACGAGTTGAACATGTTATGGGAGTTTGGCATTGAAACATTTGAAGCATTAAAAAACAAGTATTTTACAATAAAAGAAGCATTAATGTGTACTATTAATGACCTTCCTTCATATGGTAATCTATCAGGTTGGTAGACCAAGGTTAAAAATATATTTCCATGTTTCGATGTTGAAACATGTTCATTGTACTAGAGAAAAAGTAATAAAATGTGTTACATGGGCCATCGACGCTTCATGGATTGAAGTCACTAATTTCTTCGAAATAAAAAGGCATTTAATGGGGAAATAGAAACAAGGCTACCACCTAAATCTCATAAAGGATTTGAATTGTTAGATCAAATGAAAGGATTGGATATAATATTTGGAAAAAAATATGGAGACTCAAAGACATAATAAATAGAAGGGAGATGTTGATGTGCCATGGAAAAAAAGTATATTCCTTTAGATCACATATTGAGAGAATCTTCTTTTACAAAACAATTTGGATGTTATGAATATAGAATAAAATGTCTTTAAAGGTTTGATTGGAACACTTTTTGGTATTGAGGGGAAAACTGAAGATACTTTGCAATCTTGACTTGACTTGGTAGATTTAAATGTAAAACATGATATTCACCCATATGAGGATCATGGTCGAACTTATATACCTGCAGCATGCATTACATTGATGGATCAAGAAAATTATGAAATGATAAGTTTACTATCCCTTATCAATGTTCCAGATGGGTATTCATCAAATATTAAGAGGAAAGTTATTCATGGAAAATTTTTTGGTTTAAAAAGTCATGATTACCGTGTTTAAATGAAACATCTGTTACCATTGGCACTAAGGAAAATGAAAAATAAGGAGTTAAGTAGTGTGTTGATTGATATGAGTAACTTTTATAAGGATTTATGATAAAAAAGTATCCATATGTGAATATTTTCAGAGGTTACAACATCGTGGTGCTGACATATACTTTCATTTGGAGCGCATCTTCCCACCTTCATTTTTTGACATCATGGTACACTTAGTAATTAATTTAGAACACGAATCCATGATTGTTGGAAATGTTTATTATCATTGGATGTATCCTATTGAGAGGTACGTAAACTAGATTTTCATTCTTTATCTTTTTTAGACATTTGATCAAATTATTTATATTGGTTTATTAAAGGTTTTTGCGAAGATTGAAAACGTATATTAGTAACAATAGTCGCATAGAAGGATCAATTGTAGAAGGATACATTGTTGAAGAGTGTATGAAATTTTATTCAATATATTTTCCTAACCTTCAAACAAGAAAAAATAGGTATACAAGAAACAATTATGTTGAATGTGATGAAACACGTAAAGGGTTATCCATATTTTCTGTAATATGTCATCCAATGTCAAAAAATAAATATATTCAACCTAAGATTTCAATGAAATTTCAATCACATAATTATGTTTTTGAAACCTGTGATGAAGTTAAAGTATATGTACGGTAAGATACATACCCATAAATTTTGTTATATTTGCATTGTTTTTAAAATTCTCACATTATTATTGTTTTGTAGGGAGCACTATGAAATTATCCGTAGAAAATATCAACACAGAGCAGAAATAATTGTTCACATCCATAAACATGAGTTTTATAAATGGATTTATGATAAAGTGTGTTTATATAATCCTTTAAATTTAAAATTTTATGATTTTTGTGTTTCTAACATTTCTAGGTTTCATTTATTATTCAGGATTTGACTTCTCTTCCTCAAGACACTTCTATAGTAATTGATTTGACACATTTAAGTCAGTTTCCTAATATTTGGACTAAAACGATGACCAAAGTAACTTACAATGGTTATTAGTGGCGTGTTAAATCTATTTATAAGAGGAGTGAGACCCAAAATTGTGGTGTTCTTATGAGTGTAACAAGAAATACAAGAAATGTATCATATTATGGTGTGTTGAGAGAAATTATTTTGTTGACATATCTAGTTGAAAGGACTGTTATTTTATTTTGGTGTGATTGGGAAAATCCCATTGAAGGCATCAAAGAATATAATTTTGGATTCACTCTCATCAAACATAAGAGGATAATTAAAACCGATGATCCCTTTTTTACTTTCATCTCAAGCCTTACAAGTGTTTTATACAGCAGAATCTAAAGAGAATATTTGGAATGTTTAAATCGTCCCTAAACCAAAAGACTTATTTGAAATGGAGGGAGATTTCATACCTGATGTGAAAGGCTTACAAACCAACATGTCAACTGATGTCGATGTGGAAAATTATGCTATTTAGGATGAGGAAGATGTTTTAATTGATGATATTTCACTTTATTTCATTGAAGGATGACATGAAGAAATGTGAAGATTCATAATGAGATTTTAGAAACATGATGTTTGTGACTATGATCATGATAATGACATTTTTCATGATTCGAATTATTAGACATTTTTTTGACACTTAATAATTTATTTTGTTTTGGGTTTTAAATATTATTATTTAATTTTGGTTAAAACTTTTACTTTATATTTGAAATGTGAATATTATTATTTGTTATTTTAGTTATTGTATTTTATATATAGCTTTGGGATGACATCTGTTGATAACTCTTTAATCAAGAGATAGGTGGTTTCAAGACATTAATTAATATTATTAGTTTACGAATTTTATTTAAATTTACACCTTTTCAATTTTTCTTCGATTATTAATTTTTTTTTATTGATAACCTTTTCTTGTATCGTTGTAGAAATTTCTCGCCTCACGTTCAAGAAAAAACATACCAGAAACATCAAATAAACCATTGAAACCTTTTTTATTTTCGATATAGAACGCTTCTAATGCCTCTAAAAAATGTCTAAATACAATGATAGTTGAAGATGAAATGAATGATTCAACATTTATGTTTCTTTTAATTTACCAGTAATATTTATATGATATTATTGTAGGATGTCATTAGATAAATTATAACTTTTTATTTATCATATTTGTTTTAAATAGTTCATGAAAGGATAAAACCTAAAAAAATGAAGACATATAGTTGAATAAGTGGTGAAATTTCTTTATGAGAACGGGTATGTTAATGATACTTATGACCTTATTTATTTTATTATTACTTTAATTATACAATCAATTTTTTTCTGTATATAGTGGACTGTCAAAGAGAAGAAACATAGATTTTTTGTTAGTCGTTTGTAATTATTTATGAAAATTATTTATTTTCATATACTGGTTTTATTTGTTTAAGAATATTTTAAAATTCAAATTTTATTTTAAGGGTTACAATATCATCAAGTTGAAAATAATGAAAATGCTGGCATAATTGAGTCATTAGTTTTGAATGCTGAAGAAATGCTAGTTGAATTGACTCAACAATCAAGTATTCCTCATCATGCCACTACGAGCATATGGAGAGATCAGGCATGTCATGTGATAAATTAAAGGGTTATGGATTTATCAATAATAAAATTTTGTTAGAGCATGTTTTTGTAGACGTCAAGGACTTTCTTCAACCAGTTGGTAATTTAGCATGAATATAATCTCCACACATCTGTTGCTTGGCTGATGACCCTAGTCGATTACCATTAGATTATTGAGATTGGAGATTAGTAAATATTAAATGAAGGAAAATATCTAAGATGAAATTAAGGTCCATATATAGTAATTATTATTATTATTTTAATAATATATTTATTATAAACATGATATCATTTTTTTATGTTTCAGTTATCATATTACTTTAATGAAGGGAATGAACCATATCATCGGGGAATGGAAAAAATGAGTGTTGCATGAAGATCCTAAAAATTTTAGATAAATGTAGATTATTTTGTTATCAGAACACACAATGAGGCTATGAAAAACATTTCCAAAACACATTCATGAAGACACATGGAATAATTTCATGGAGTTTTGGGAATCCTTAGCTGTACAAGTAATATTTTATTCTATAATTTATGTATTTATACCATTTTAAATTACAATTATATATTCGAGGTATTGAGTAATAATTAATTGAGATTAAACAATATATGTCATCCCAATATAATTTTAAAAATTTTTCCAGCAAGAAACAATAGGGGTGTAGAAAATTACTCACATTTGAAAATTCCGCATTATATAGGGACAAAAGAGTTTTTCACGTATAATTACAGAATTTAAGGTATTAATTTTTTCTACACACTTTCATGTTGTTGAATTTTGTTATATTTTTTATTTTATTTTTTCATATATTTTTTTTAAGAAAATGAAGGTAAAGCGGAATGTAATCATCAAATACGGATCACAACCCAAGAACATAAAAAGTTTCAAAACATGATGACACTTTTACCTTAGTTAAATTCATTTTTTTCTTCTGTTACCACCTTAAAAATTATTATGTACATTCAATATTGAAATTTTTACATGGATTAATTTTTTTTTACAGAAATAAAATGAGGATGAGTTATCTTCTCTTCCAGATAACACCTCTAATATTGAAAAAATGATATTTTCAAAAAATAATTTGTAGAGAATAAAAATCGATATTTAAAATCTTTTAGTTTCAATGCTATGAATACAAGTGCACCTAAAAAGCAATGTGGATTTGAGGAAGGGATAAATAGAAGGATTAAGAGTGTGGAGAATGTTTAGAATGTTGAGAAACCAATTCATGATGTTGTTTGACTAATATCACATTTGTCAGATTTAGTAGAAGTTCATATAAAACACCAGGTATTCATGATTGAATGTTTATTTTTTTCATGAAAAATGTTTTTTTTAATTTCTTTTCTAGTCATGTGGGTTTGACCCAACCTTGTCCAATATAGTGGTTATCACATTCTGTTTGTACATGTGCATATTTCCTTTAATTTTATTTCATGTGAATTTTTTTTATTGCTTTTCCTCTGTATTTTGATGATATGATAATTTATGTTATTTGGATTTTTGTGATTCTTATAACATTGGAATTAAAATATATTTGTCTATATTTTATTAATTAATTATGATGTTTGAAAAATCTTATCTATTTCTCTATAAATTCAATGAAGTTGATACTATGTTTTTAAAAAACTCTTCATTTCACTGTTTTAAAACGTTTCTATATTTATTTTGCTGAAACATCTATAGTTATCATATTTGAATGAAACTTGATTCTATGGAAAGAAAAAATGTATATCCTGATTTAATTAGTTTACATCAATGTCTAAAAATATCTTTTGAATGTACTTTTAATTAAATGAAGTTATGACGTGTTCTTTTGTAGTAGCAGTTTTTCCAGAATTGTTTTGCTTCTTCTTTTTAATGATTTTGGGATTTGTAGAAGTCTGTTTCAATTTATTCATTTTTTTCGAAAGATAATAAGTTTTTATACAAATCATTAGTTTTGAAAAAAGTCTAAATATGATGTTAAGAGACATTGAAAATTCATTGAAGTTTGTTAAAACATTATGTCCAGATTTCTCTCAAAAGTAAGGATCATATTTATCTCAAAAGTAAAGTTCATTTTTATCTCAAAAGTAAGGTTCATTTTTATCTCAAAAGTAGGGTTAATTTTTATCTCAAAATTATGGTTCACATTTATCTAAAAAGTAAGGTAAATTTTTATCTCAAATGTATGGTTCATTTTTTATCTCTAATGTATGGTTCAATTTTATCTCAAAAGTAAGGATAATTTTTTTTCTCAAAAGTAAGGTTCATTTTTATCTCAAAAGGAAGGTTCATTTTTATCTTAAAAAAAATGTTCATTTTTATCTCAAATGTAAGGTTCATTTTTAATCTCAAAATTAAGGTTCATTTTTTTTCTCAAAATTAAGGTTCATTTTTATCTAAATAGTAAGGTTCATTTTTTATCTCAAAACTATGGTTCATTTTTTTTTCTTTCAAAATTATGGTTCATTTTTTATCTAACAAAAGTATGGTTCATTGTTTATCTCATAAAATTATGGTTTACTATTCATACCCTATGTTACGGTTCATACCCTACGTTATTGTTCATACCATATGTTACTATTCATACCCTACGTTGTGATTCTGTTCACTACGAAGTGACTGTTCACTCTGATGTTACTATTCACTCTAAAGTTACTATTCAATCTGAAGTTACTGTTCACTTCGAAGTTACTATTCAGTCTGAAGTTACTGTTTGTTACCATGCAATTTTTTAAAAAAATTGATTATCTATAAATATATTTATTATTTTTTAATGATTTTTTAAGAAAAATCCTCTTTAAATATAAGTATTATAATAAAAGAGTTTTTAATATAATTTGGTTCTATATTTAGAGAGAATAATTAATAATTTTCTTCAACTTCTTTTACAAATAAATTTGGACATTTCGAGAGTTGTTTAAATTCAAATGTTTGAATTTAATTTTATAATCTATTTCTAGTTTTCAAGAACTGATTTGACTTCATTTAAATAATTTTAAATGCATTAATTATTCTGGAGATTTTATTGGAAGACTTATTCAAAATATTTTGAATTCCTTTATTAGATATTTATTTTATGGGAATAGAAAAGAAAATGTGCTGCTATTTTCAGGGAGATATTTATGGGATCTCTTGACTCAATTAATTTTGATTATTTAAAGTAAGCGGAGCTGCTGGACCTTCTAGAAATTTTTTATTCTCTATATACATAATTCTCTATTACAAGAAATAGAATGACACAATACAAGGAGAAAGTGTTGTGAACTTTGAATCTGCTGTGTATTTGCAACGTGATGTTACACTCTGCTTAACCACTTGTTCATTCTCTCAAGTGCTGAATAAATTCTTCTTCGACTATAATTTCATTGAAGGGATGTGCTGATCAAAACCTCAGGAACCAGTAACTGTGATTTAATTTTTATCTTCTCTTTCATCTAGTTCTAAGACTGTAACACTAATTCTCATATCTCACATGAACTCTAATTTTTATGTTTATGTTTTTTACACAAAATCATTATTTGTTATTATTTTTTCTTCAGGTTGTGAATCTCATATTTTAAATTTTAATCTTAGTGTTGTGACTCCCTATATCTAAAGTCAAGACTGATTGGGTTGTGACTCCCAGTATCTAAAGTCAGGTTGTAAGGGTTGTGACTCCCCACACAAAATTCAGCGTCAAGGTTATCCCTCCACTAGAAAAAATATTTTGTAATTGGGTTAGGATTCCCCTTTAAAAATAATTTTTAGTACACACGTATCTCTCGCCGAGTAGAGAGTTATAAGTGTAGAGTAGGCCCACATTAGACCAAACTACTATAAAAAAATCCTAGCGTTATTTACTTTTTCCATTGTAAATTAAATTTAATAATTAACAATGATAATTTATTTATTTGATTAAAATTTTTAATCTATTCTATTAATCCCCCCTCAGGACCATCTTCTATTACCATCTCTGACCTAACAATTTGTATCCAAGGGTATCCTTCTTAAGAATAGTTTTCCTCTATCTTTATATTTCATTTTTCCAAAGATTGGTACCATTGGTTGTTTTGTTATGAATTTATCCAATAATTTTTTTATATTTTACTGTTCTAACCTATTCCTAGACCTCACAGTCTAAGGATAATGATCTTATAAGATGGCATGATTAAACTCAAATGATGCTTGGATTCCTCAAAAGCCACCACATTTTGATGGTAATGATTATGGACACTAGAGATCCCGAATAGAAGCATATCTCAAACAGTTGAGCATTGAGAACTGGTCTATCATGTCAAAACAATACACACTACCTGAAGCTAGTCCAGATACTGTTATAGGAATTGATGCTACTAGATATGTCTTAAATTACAAATTCATTAATATTTTATATTGTGCTATTAACAGAAGTGTTTTTAGTCATGTGTCTGCATGCAAGACAGCTCATGAGATTTGGAAGATTTTGCAGGTTACTCAGCTTGGCTCTGTCAAGTTAATCCATAACAAGCTTGGAATGCTTCGTCCTGAGTATCAAGACATCAAGATGGGTGAAGAAGAAACATTAAACCAAATGTTTCATAGATTCACAAGTATTGTCAATGGAATGAATTCACTTGGGGAGCCTCTAGAAAATATTATACATGTGAAAGAGTCCAACGAGCATTACAAAATAAATGGCATGCAAAGATGGTTTCCATTGATAAAAGCAAGATCTTCAAAGAATACACACTTGATGAATTGATTGGATCAATACTCTAATATGAACTGGAACTGATGAACATAGCTGATGAGGAGACAACAAAAAGAAAAGGAGTAGTATTTAAGTCTGTAAATATTAATTCTAATGACTCTTATGATTCTAATCTACAGGAAATTGAAATGGAATACATGGCTCATATTGTAACTGGAGTCTTTAAAAGAATGAAAAATAAAGGATTCAAAAACCAGTTTTGTAGAATCCCCCAAAATGAAAAATATAAGGGAGATAAGAAAGGTGATACAAATTACAATGCTTCAGATGTAACTTGTTATGAGTCCAGGAAGAAATTTCATATCAAACCTGAATTCCATATAATAAAGAATAAAGAAAAATACAGAAATAAGGATATAATGGAATTGAAAACCATCTAGAGTTGTAATGAAGAATCTAATTCTAGTGAACAATCTAGAAATATCAAAGAAATTGTTAACTTGTGTTTCATGTCATCACTAGAAAAGGTTCGTGTAAAGACCCAGAAATTTCATGGTATTTTATTTCATAAATACTTTCGAATTTTATGAGTCTGTGGCTTCTGAGGACACTTGATTCTGTGGCCCGGTGTACCCAGAATCAATTTCCAAATATTAGCTTCCATACGTTCAGTGAACGGTTGAGCAGATTTTTCTATATTTTGAACCGGTGCTCAGAATTAAAATCTGACGGTACCGATGAACTCAGAGCACTGGTAATTTCTTAACGTGATCCTTACCATAGTTGCATTCAGAATGGAGGAGAATTTATTTTTTGGTGTTTCAATTAAGATGTAAAAAAAATTGTGGGAACAATTTTTATTTTATAAAGAGGTTTTTCCCTCCCATGGGTTGTTAAGGGTGGGGCCCACAACCACCTAACTACCCAAGTGTGGATGTTAGAGAGGTGGGGCCCCCATGATCCCCACCATTTATTTTCATCTAATCTCATTAAAACCCACTCTTTATTTTGGAAACCCCTTTTTATTTTCCAAAGTTTATAATTAAGGGGGATCCTCCCACTCCGTTCCTTTAATCAATGGTCAACACGTTATTAAATGTTGTGATTTAATTTTGGGAGTTTCCTTGGATGAGTAATTAAATAATAGGAGGAGCCTATTATTTAATTTTTGGGGAAGAGACTTCGTTGTGAGAGAGAGATTGGGAGAGCTTTGGAGCTTTTGGAAGAACATCGGTCTCCGATGAAGAACGATGAAGAACACTGGCCTCCGAAGAAGAACAACGAAGAACGCCGGTTCCTCGAAGATCGATGACGCGCCACCATTACACTTTTCCTTGGAAAAAGAGGAGATGATGCTTCCTCCTCAGCAGGCTCCGATGATGCCTATGATCCTCTTCCCTGCGATGCTGATGTTCTACATCAATTGTTGAGGTAGGGGAATTTGTATAAATTTCTTTATGCAGTTTTTACCCTCAGCATGGCGTGTATTTGTTGGGTTATATTTTGAACCACTAACGTGGTGGGTGCGGACTAATGAATAAGTCCAAACACACCACTAATTTTTTCTTGATGCATGGAATTTGTGGCAATAATGAAGCGGAACCACAATGGCGATTGGAGGCCTTCGCAGTGATGTACGGGTCCCGAGATGACCGCAGGCGCAGGCAGGAGTAAAATCAGACCATCAGAATGACTCCGGTGGCCCACGGAAGTCCCCGGAGCTGCGAGACCCCAGAACGGTGGCAATAGTGGTAGGAGGCGGTGGCAACCGGCTCCTTCCAGCTGCCTAGAGGCGGCGGCGCCCTGGCGCGCCGCCGGCAGAAGCCAGTTGTGGCTGAAGCCCACTTCGGAACATTTTCGGTCTTTTGCCGATAACATGAGCTATGGACCTCCGATCGACGGACCGTCAGTTGCGTAGGAATCCATGGAACGAGAAGGTCCTTTATGTATATTACAATCAAGGTTTATTCAATGTTGGGTATGGACAGGTTGGTTCAGACCCGAAACCAACCAGGCCCTTTGAGCGGAAACGCTTATATCATAAGGACCGGACGCCCGTTTGACATGCTGTCAACTGAGATGAATTCCTAGTGATGATTCGGTTCATTTGGATTACACTACTTGTGTTTTGGACCTAGATGGAGTATGGTCGGATTGGTTTTAAATTAAAAACCAAACGGGCCCCTGGAACGGAAAAGATAATAACTCTCAGGCTGGGCATCCGATTGATGCACCGCCGGTCGTGTCAGGTTTTTTTTGATGAGACGGAACTTTGGGATACATAAAATATGAAATTCATGATATTTGATGTATCAGCTGCTTGTCTGAAGGAGCAGACCCTCTCAGAATCGAGCGTGTTGTGTGCGGGAACCCTGGAGTTGGATGCGACTGCATCAACTACTGTACTAGAATCCTCTGTGGGTTCGACATCAACGAATACCATACTGAAATCCTCCATGGGTTCGATGGTGATTACTACTATTCTTGTATCATGTGTGGGTCCGGCAGTATTGAGCTCTGTACTTGTATCCTGTGTGGGTCTAGTAGAGGAGCTGGTCTTGTATCCTGTATGGGTCTGACAGCTTAGCTGGTCTTGTATCCTGTGTGGGTCCAATAGCTTCGATGAATCAGTGGATACATTTGACCATCTCTATCACTATAAAAAAGGTGTATACCTGTGTGAGCTGAGTCTTGACTTCAACATTATAAACAATATGATTGACATGTTTTCTAGTGTGGACTGGGTTGTTCTTTCCTATGTGGACTGAGTTATATCTTCCTGTGTGGACGGGTTGTACTTGGGCTCAAGAGTTGGGGACGAATTGTAATTGATGACTTAGGTAAATGTATGGGCATATACCTATGTAGAGTTAGTTGATACATCGTGATTTTATCTTTCCTTCTGGTTTATCCTTTGTGGATTCTGAGAGATGTTCGGGGGTCTCGGGGTCCCTACTGAGTATCGTATACTCACCCCTGCACGGGTTGTACCCACACTACGTTTTATTGGATGTAGAAGATGGATAACACTAATTAAGGTGGAGGCTTGTGGAGCTAGATGGAACCCAGAGGTGGACCACTTGGCATGACGTAAACAGAGTGAATAGCCAAACCCAAGGAGCTGAGGAGATTATTTGTACCCACCATTCAGGTGGGATTTCCAGAGGATGGCCCGGTGTTGGTGTTTCACTTACTACTGTTGTAATTTCCTTTTAGTTGTACTTACTTTCAGTTGGGTTTCTATACTGGCCCATTTAATTTTCAGTACTTACCTTGTACCCAGTTTTACTTAGTTCTTACATAACATGCGTACTCTGTGGTGTTTTTGTTTACTTTATAAAAAAGTAATGTCTTCCCTTTAATCAGGATTTACGCCTTTGGTGCTAGTCGCCAGCCCCTAGCCTATGGAAGGCGGGCTTGGGGTAGTCACGACACGAACCCTGAGGATGGGTCATGAAAAATTGGTATCATATGTGGTCGGATTCTACCGCAGAACTAAGGACTCTGATCCTTCCTTTCTGTGAAGCAATTGTGTTAAGAGTATTGAGTGTGGTCTTTAGTCCATGGATTCCAGTGTTGGTGCGACGACCGACGCATCCACACACCAGGACCCTGACCTCTGATTTACGATTCAGTGCACGAAAACACTGATTGTGTGTGGATACCATTCAAATGTTTTCTTTGTGATTACTTTGTGTCAGCTCACCAGGTATAATGTTTAACCCTGGCACACATGTTTTGTTTCAGGATGGCCCCATGAAGGCTGCCAGCCAGGGTTCCTAGTTACGTATGAGACTACAGCCAACCGAGCAACAAGACCTTGGTGCATGACCCTATTACAGTGGAGGCAACAGTGGTACCACTACCCACTGGGCCACCAATACAGCCATCCCCACCAACGGAGAGTTCATGCCAACTTAGTGCGTTGCACGAGTTTCAGCGACATAGGCTACCCAGGTTCTGTGGAGGGGAGGAACCTCAGGTAGCCGAGGATTGGCCAGAGGCTATCTTCAGAGTCTTCTGATTAGTAGGTACACCAGCTGACCTTATGGTGATCCTTGCGTCGAGTCACTAGCACGCAACAGTAGGTAGATGGTGGAGCCTGTTGATCCAGGTGCACGATGAGGCATCTCTTCTTTGGGTGGACTTAGAGAGCCTCTTCCGCTCGATGTTCGTTCCAGCCACCATTAATGTGGTGCGCATCCTAGAGTTACTACATCTGTGGCAGGGCAGCATGAAAATAGATCAGTACTCGATGAGATTTACTGACCTCTCATGCTACTCCACAAACATAGTGCATGACCCGTTCTTCAGGGCCTGGACCTTCAAGAAGGGATTGAGGCACGAGATCAGAGATTCAATGATTCTCCTCAGCATCCCGACGCAGGAAGGGGTGCTGGAGCGAGCCCTTTTAGTGGAGAGCTTTCTCTCCGAGCAGCCACCAGCAGCGAGACCCACCGCAGGACGACACAGATTGGAGTCTTCTGCAGCCAGTAGTCGACAGATGATGTAGGGGTCCAAGCGGACCAGTCTGTCGGGGGGGGGGGGGGGGGGGTGAACTCATGATATAGGTTCGGTTGTGCGGGGCACACAACACAGAGCCAGAGTTACGAGAAGCAGATAATGCTATGCATGCAGCAGGCAGGGCCACATAGCTCATGACTGCCCGACCTTCCAAGCAGACGAGTAGCAGACAATGGAGGTATCTCCCAGGTAGAGGCATAGGTTTGACCGTTGTGGTCTATAGGGAGAAGACGGATGAGGCAGAGGAGCTGGTCGAGCAGCGGGTGGCAGACGACATTTTGAGGCTCTACCACCACCACCCCCAGGAGGTCCACCCCGACCACAGGTAGCTGGCGGGCAGAGACAGGCCCAGCTCCAGGCAGTGAAGGCTTATGACCACAGCGCACCCGAGATGGTTTGAGGTACTATCTGTGTCTATTCCACCCTTTCTGTAGTTCTTATAGACATAGGTGCGAGTCATTGTATCATTGCCGCTACCCTTGTTTGGAGGTCATAGATTCTGACAGTGTTGTTGGCTCAATCCTTATAGATAGAGACTCCTACGGGAGAAGACCTGACAATTACGCACTGGTGTCAGCAGTGTGAGCTTACTCTAGGAGGTGAGAGATTCGGCTGAGATCTTCTTGTAGCAGCGTCGAGACCATACGATGTCATCTTGGGTATGGAATGGTTATCTACAGTCAATGCTCAGATTAATTGTATTAGGTAGAAAGTGTGGTGTGTCCACACGGATGGGACCAGTTTCACCTTCACCAGTGAGAAGGGAACCTTCACAGCATATGATGGACTCACGCATAAGAGAGGGTAGTCGATCACACATCAGTTGGATAGTCTCATCCTCAGAGTAGTTGATGTGCGGATTCTATGTTTTCCTTCTCTAGTGGATTGGTATGCATACGTTTTTCCTGATGAAATTTTAGGACTACCTCCTCACAGAGAGGTAGAATTCTACAAAGACTTGTACCTCGGGACATCACTGATATCTACTCTAGCATATCGGATTGATCCCACTGATCTTTGTGAGCTACGGGTATAGCTGGAGGACTTACAGGGAAAAGGATTCATCCAACACAGTGTTTCACCCTGGGCTTCTCTGATTTTATTCACCAAGAAGGTGGATGGGAGCTTGATACTGTGTGTCGACTACCGTACTATGAACCAGGTGACTGTGAGGAGCAAGTACCCCGTTTCTAGGATTGATGACCTCTTCGATCAACTCAAGGGAGCATGATAGATCTCAAAGATAGACACCATGTCCTGCTATCACCAGCTTAGATTTCGAGATGAGGATGTGCAGAAGATGGCCTTCAGGTGTCAATATGGACACTATGAATTATTGGTTATGCCCTTTGGAGTGACCAATGATCCAGCAGTGTTCATGAGTCTCATGAACATGATCTTCCAGCCTTACCTTGATCGGTTTATCATAGTCTTCATTGACGACATACTTATTTACTCAACTATCGAGGAGGACCACACCTACCACTTATGAGTTGTACCGGATACACTCCGAGAGCACCATCTTTATGGTAAGATCTCGAAGTACCAGTTCTGGCTTCGAGAGGTTCACTTTTTGGGGCACGTCATCTCAGAGGCAAGAGTTGCAGTGGATCCCACGAAGGTCGAGGTGGTACATGCTTCGGAGCCACCTGGGAGAGTGACAGAGGTGCAGAGTTTCCTAGGTCTGGCTAGGTACTATCAATGATTTGTACCAGACTTCTCCAGAGTTTTAGCACCACTTAGAACATTGACCATGAAGGGGAAACCCTTTGTGTGGTCAGACAGATGTCAGTAGAGCTTTCAGGAGTAGAGGCATAGATTGACCAGTGCGCCCATCCTGAGGATACTGAAGGAGGTAATAGGGTACGTAGTTTACTGCGACACATCAGGGATCAGACTCAGGTGTGTTCGGATGCAGGAGAAAGCATTGATCGCTTATGGTTCATTGAAGTTGAGGCACCACAATAAGAACTACGCTACCCATGACCTGGAGTTAGCAGTAGAGGTCTTCGCCCTGAATATGTGGCAGCACTATCTGATGGGCGAGCACTTTATAGTATACTCTGACTACCGGAGTCTTAGGTACATTTTCTCACAGAAGGACATGAACCTGAGACAGTGGTGATGGCTCAAGTTCATCCAGGATTATGAATTTGTGATTGTCTATACTTATGGGAAGAGGAATGTTGTGGAAGATGCACTCAGTAGGAGATTGGGCTTTCAGCTACATGGAGAGGCGACAAAGCAGTTAGCCGCTTTGAAGATATCCTTCATCGATAGAGATGGGGAAGCCTATCTACATTCCCTCACAGTCACTCCTCTACTACTTCAGTGGGGTTAGAGAGGCACATCATGGAGATGTTGACTGTGAGGTGCGGCGTGCTCAGATATCCTCAGGGCTAGCACACGATGGATATTATGATGGCGTGGAGAACATCATCCTCTTCAGGGTTCATACCATGGTACCATTTTCACTACAGGAGGATGTGTTGAAGGAGTTTCACAATTCCACACTAGTGGTATATCCTAAAGTAGCAAAGATGTACCAGGACTTCAGACAGCAGTACTGGTGGCTGGGTATGAAGAAGGTTGTAGCATAGTTCGTTCTTCAATGCCTCACTATCTAGCAAGTGAAGGTGGAGCACATGGTTCTCGTAGGCATGGTACATCCCTTAGAGGTCCCGGAGTGTAAGTTGGATGGGATATCCATGGATTTCACGATGAGGCTCCCACGTACCTCCGGAGGACACGACTTTATCTGGGTGATTGTCAACCGACTCACCAAGTCGGCCCACTTCCTACCGATCAGGGAGAAGGGCTCTGTAGAGAACATGGGACGCCTCTACATCCAGTAGATCGTATAACATCATGGTGTGCCATCATCTATCATCTCCGATCGAGATGATCGATTTACTTCCCGTCTTTGGAAGGGGATGCAAGAGGCTTTTGGGACGCAGCTACGCCTGAGCACTGCCTTTCACCCTTAGACAGATGGCTTGATGGAGAGGACCATTCAGACACTCGAGGACATGCTCCGTGCATGTGTCCTCGACTTTGGTCATAGCTAGGAGGATCACCTAACCTTGGTGGAGTTTGCATACATCAACAACTACCACTCCACCATCGGGATGGCACCATATGTGGAAATGTACGGCCGACCTTGCAGATCACCTCTGTGCTTGACTGACCCTGGGGAGTCAGCACTCGTAGGACTAGAGATGGTTCGGGCTATGACAGAGAAGGTGCAGATCATCAAGGAGGGGATGAGGACTGCACAGAGCAGACATAAGTCCTATGCTGATAGGAGGGGAAGACCACTGGAGTTCGATGATGGAGACCATGTTTTCTTACGGGTCTCACCTCGACGTGGATTTCAGAGATTTGGTTAGCGCAGTAAGTTATCTCTGCGCTTCATCGGGCCTTTTCAGATCCTTATCCAAGTGGGCGAGGTGGTTTACCGCCTGGCCCTTCCACCTCAGTTACACTGGGTGCACGCCATCTTCCATGTATCTCAGCTAAGGAGATATGTGCACGACCCGACACATATCATCTACCATGGGGAGAAGGACGTCGATGTTGGGGCGACATTTGTAGAGGTCATAGAGGAGATCGAGGATCGACAGAAGCGGGTCCTATATAGGCAGCCAATGCCTCAGGTGCGCATTCATTGGTAGCACGGGAACATCCAGGAGAGCACATGGGAGCGGGAGGCTCAGATGCGTGCTCAGTTACCTCATCTGTTTCCCTAGTTTATGTTGTAGCTTTACAGGTATGTAAAGCGCTGAGGTGGGAGTAATGTAAAAACCCATAAATTTCAGGGAATTTTTATCTTTAATACTTTGAAATTTTATAAGTCTGTGACTTCTGATGGAACTTGATTCTGAGGCACAGTGTGCCCAGAATCAATTTTCTAAGTTTATCTCAAGTACGTTCAGTGAACGGACAAGCATGTTTTTCTATTTTTTGAACCGGTGCTCAAAATTAAAATCTGAGGGCACCGATGAACTCGCAATTCTAGTAATTTCTTAACGTGATTCTTACCGTATTTTTGTTCGCAATGGAGGAGAAGTTATTTATTGGGGGTTTATTTAAGAAGTAAATAAAAATTGTTGGAACAATTTTTATTTTATAAAGTGGGTTTTCCCTCCCATGGGTAGTTAAGGGTGGGGCCTACAGCTACCTAACTACCCAAGTGTTGATGTTAGAGAAGTGGGGACCACACGAGCCCCACCATTTATTTTCCTCTAATCTCATTAAAACCCCCTCTTTAATTTGGCAACCCCTATTTATTTTCCAATGCATATAATTAAGGGGGATCTTCCTTCTATGTTCCTTTAATCAATGGTCAACATGTAATTAATTGTGGTGATTTAATTTAGGGAGTTTCATTGAATTAGTAATTAAATAATAGGAGGAGCCTATTATTTAATTTTGGGGGAAGAGATTTTGTTGTGCGATAGAGATCGGGAGATCATTGGAGCTTTTGGAAGAACACCTGTCTCCGATGAAGAACGATGAAGAACTTTTGCCTCCAACGAAGAACGAAGAAGAATTCTGGTTCCTCGATGATCGATGACGCGCCACCCTTACTCTTCTCCACCGCAAGAGATGAGACGTTGCTTCCTCCTCGGTGCACTCCTACGATGCCTACGATCCTTTTCCTCGCGATGCCGACATTCGAAATCAATTGTTGAGGTAGGGGAATTTGTATAAATTTTTGTATGTGATTTATACCCTTGGCATAGTGTGTATTTGTTGGGTGATATTTTGAACCACTAATGCGGTGGGTGCGGACTAACGAACAAGTCCGAACCCACCACTACATTGTTCTTGATGTGTGGAATTTTTGGCGACAATGAAACAAAACTGCAATGGTGATTGGAGGAATTCGCAGTGATGTAAGGGTCCCGAGATGACCACATGCATAGAGGGGAGTAAAATCAGACCACCAGAATAATTCTAGTGGCCCACAGAAGTCCTCGACGGCACGGCGGCACTGGCGGCCGGAGGCAGCGGTGCCCCGGCGCGCCACCGGCAAAAGCCCGCCGCCGGCAGAAGCCTGCCGCGGCTGAAGCCGCGACAACGAAGGCAGGAACCCGCGACCACCTGTGATCTAGGGGAGACATGGCGCCAGCCTGGCGCCGTGACCGCAGAACAAAGGGGGTTCGTGCCCCCCACCCGGCTCGCTGGCCAAGCCAGCTTGCCCCCTCTGCCGGGCCGGGGCGGGTCACGTGGACCAGGCTGCACCAGCCGGGCTGGGCCACACCCAGTCTTGCAGGAACCAGACCGAGGTTGGGTCGACCCGGTTTGGGCCCACCCAGGGGGGTTGGGCCGAGTAGAACCGGGCCCAGACCCCCCACATCAGACCGTTTTCGCTCTTTTGACCATAACATGAGCTATGGACCTCTGATCGATGCACCTTCAGTTGCGTAGGAATTCTTGGATCGAGGCGGTCATGTCGGTATATTACAGTCGAGGTTTTGGAAATTTTTGGGTGTGGCTGGGTTGGTTCGAACCCGAAACCAACCAGGCCCTCGGAGTAGAAAAACATATAACATAAGGATCGGACGTCCGTTTGACGTGCCGTCAACTACGAAGAATTTCTCTTGATGAGATGGTTCTTTTTCCTTACTCAACTTGAGGTTTGGATGTAGCTAGAGTATAGTCAGATTGATTTTATCTTAAAAACCAACTGAGCCCCTATAACGGAAAAACCAATAACTCTCAAGTCGGGCGTCCGATTGTCGCACTTCCGGTCGCGTTGGGTTTCTTTTGATGAGACAGAACATAGGGATACATCAACTCTGGACTTTGTGATAATTGATGCATTGGCCCCTTGGCTCGAGGATCAGATCCTCCCATAATCAAGCGTGCTGTGTGCGGGAACCCTGGAGCATGCTGCGACTGCATCGACTTCTGTACTAGAATCCTCTATTGGTTCGACAACGACGACTACTGTACTGGAATTATTTGTGGGTTCGACGACAATGAATACTGTTCTTGTATCCTGTGTGGGTCCTGTAGTATTGAAATCTGTACTTGTATCCTGTGTGGGTTCGGCTGAGTAGTTGGTCTTGTATCTTATGTGGGTCCGACAACTTAGCTGGTCTTGTATCATGTGTTGGTCTGATAGCTTAGATGAATCAGCAGCTACATATGATCATCTCTATCGCTATATGAAAAGTGTATACCTGTGTGATCTGAGTCTTGACTTCAACCTTATCATCAATATGATTGACTGGTTTTCCGGTGTGGACTAGGTTGTTCATTCCTGTGTGGACTGGGTTCTATCTTCCTGTGTGTACTGGTTGTACATGGGCTCGAGAGTTGGGGAAGAACTGTAAATTATGACTTATGTATATGTATGGGAATATAACTAATTAGAGTCATTTGATACATCATGATTGTATCTTTCCTGGTGGTTTATCCTTCTTGGATTCTGAGAGACCTTTGGGGGTCTCGGGGTCCCTACTATGTATCGTATACTCACTCCTTCATAAGCTATGCCCACACTACGTTGTGTTGGATGCAGACGATGGACAACACTTATCGAGGTGGAGGCTTGTGGATCTAGATGATACCTTGAGGTCAACCACTTGGTAGGATGTACACAGAGCATACGACAGAACCTAAGGAGATGAGGAGACTATCTGTACCAACAATTTGAGAGGGATTTCTGGAGGACGACCCAGTGTTGTTGTTTTACTTACTGTTATTGTACTTTATTTTTAGTTCTACATACTTTCAGTTGAGATTGTATACTGGCCCATTTACTTTTCAGTACATACCTTGTACCCAGTTTTACTTAGTGCTTACTTCACTTTCATACTCTGTGGTGTTTTTGGTTACATTATAAAAATGCAATGCCTTCCCTTTTATTTGGATTTACGCCTTTGGTGCTAGTCGCCAACCCCTAGCCTATGGAAGGCGGGCTTGGGGTAGTCATGGCACGACCCTCAAGGATGGGTCGTGAATGTTTGTAATTCTAGTTATTATTCTGAATGTTCTGATTCTGAATTCGAATCTGAAAACCCCAATGTTTTTGAATTAAATATAGAAATTGAATGATTAAGAAAATATATTTTCAAAGATGCTGATCTATATAATAAACTTAAAGAAGATAATGAGAACTTATTTCTGAAAATAAATTAATTTTGAAAGAAAATAAAAGGTTAACAAACACTACTTCTACTTCTCATTCAATAGTTTATGATAATTTGAATACTTCTCATGATTTGAATGCGAAATTGAAAAAGGAAGATGAATGTCTTAAACAAAATTTATCTGCTTTTATTCAAGGTCATGAAAAATATCATGTGATGATTTCTTTTACTAAAACTGAAAAAATATGGTTTTGGTTATGATAAAATATTACCTGAAATGTATAAAACCTATTTTCTTAAAATTAAAAATTGTTGTACTTCAACTGTTACTTGTTTTAAATGTGGAATGAATGGTCACTGTTCCAATAACTGCTCACTTAGATTTAAAAAAATCATTGGGATTTACAAAAACTAATATTTCAAAATCCTTGTTATTGGGATTACCTTACAATACATGTTAAAATCCTGTCTGGTTACCTAAAAATTCTATTACTAATCCTATTGGACCCAATGTATCTTGGGTACCAAAATTGTCAATTAATTGATTTTTATAGGAAAAATGCCTTGGATGACTCATGAATGACATATGGTACATGGAAAATGGATGATCTAGGAATATGACCGGAGACCCATAAAATTTTACCTCATACAACTCATGTGATGGAGGCCCTGCTACTTTTGGAGACAATTCCAAAGGCAATGTAAAAGGTTTTTGGTAAAGTTCATATTTCAAATTCTTCATTTATTTCAAAATATTTATATATTGATGTTTTAAAACATAATATAATTCGTATATCACAATTATCTGATAATGTAATGGATGTTAAATTTAAAAATGATAACTGTTTAGTTTTTGAAGATTATTCTTTATTATTTTATGTTAATCGAAAAGATAATATTTATACTATTGATTTTGATGAACTAACAGTTCCACATGAAAAGTGTTTAAATGTTGTACAAAATGATTTCATCCTTTGGAACCAACATTTATGTCATGTAAAACTTAGAATGTTTCATATTCTCTTAAATCATGAGAATGTTTTACAGCTTCCTTCTTTGATGAAAGAACAACATCATGTTTGTGACGCCTGCATGAAAGGGAAGCAACAAAAAATTTCTTTTAGACCTATAAATTAGATAATTACTAATAATCCTTTACAAATAGTACATCATGATTTATTTGGTCCAACTCAAATTTGTTGCCTTGGTGGAAAGAAAAATAATTTAGTTATTGTTGATGATTATAGTAGATTTACTTGGGTATATTTTCTATCTCATAAAAATGACACTTTATCTAAATTCCATGCTTTCTATAAATTAGTTCAAACTGAAAAAGGATGTATGATTATTTCTATTTATAGTGATAAAGGAGGTGAATTTCATAATGTATATTTTGAAAAATTCTGTGAAAATAATGGATATTTTCATAATTTCTTGGCTCCTATAACACCACAACAAAATGGTGATATATAACATAAAAATAGAACTCTTATTGAAATGGATAGAACTATGTTAATTGAATATAATTTGCATATATATTTTTGGGTTGAGGCTATTTTTTATGCATTTTATATTTCAAATAGAATTCTTATTAGACCTTTTCTAATGAATATTCCTTATGAATTATTCAAAAATAAAAAGCCTAAAGTTGGTTATTTTAGAGTTTTTGGCTGTAATGTTTTTTATTTTAAATTCAAAGGATAATTTAGATAAATTTTATGCTAAAAGTGGTGAAGGTATTTTTATTGGTCATTATAATAATAGTAAATCTTATAGAGTTTATAATAAAATAATGATGGTTATTGGAGAATCTGTTCATGTTATGTTTCATGAAATTAATGTTAAAATAAATTCTGATTCTAATATTTTTTATGATGAGTTTAGAGATTTTAATTTTGGTGAAGATTTTCCTCAAGATACGAATGATTAAATTGAGGGGGATCATATTCCGTTTCACCCTAATCCAAGATCATGGATGATTCACAAAGATCATCTTGTTGAAAATGTAATTGGAAATGTTGATTCTGGTGTCAAAACCAGAAATTCTATTTTAAATTATTGCGCCAATTCTGCTTTCATTTCTAATTTTGTTCCTATTAATATTAATGATGCTTTAAAAGATGTGAACTGGATTGTTTCTATGAAAGACGAATTAAATTAGTTTGTTAGAAATTATGTTTGGACTTTAGTAGAATTTCCTAAAGATAAGCAGGTAATTGGAACTAAGGGGATCTTTAGAAACAAGCTGGATGAATCAAGAGAGATTTTCAAAAACAAAGCTAGACTTGTCACTCAAGGATACTCTCAAGAAGAAGGTCTAGACTTTGAATATTTATTTTCACATGTTGCCAGGTTAGAGGAAATTATAATTTTGTTAGCTTTTTCTCGTTTTCAAGGATTTCAATAATATCAAATGGATGTAAAAAGTGCTTTCTTAAATGGTTTTTTTATTGAAGAAGATTACGTTTCTCAACCCCCTGGTTTCGAAAGTGAAAATTTTACCAACCATGTTTTTAAATTTTCTAAAGATTTATACAATCTCAAACAAGTACCTCGTTCTTGGTATGAAAGAATTTATTTATTTTTATTAAAATATTGTTTCAAGAAAGGCACTATGGATCCCACTCTTGTTATTAAAAGATCTTATGATGATATTTTAATCGTTCTGATCTATGTTGATGATATAGTTTTTTGTTCATTTAATGAAATACATTTTAATGATTTTTCTTTATTGATATCTTCTGAATTTGACAAGATTTTATTGGGAGAATTAATGTTCTTCTTGGACTTCAAATTTCTCAAAGGAAAGAAGGAATTTTTCTAAATCAATCTAAGTATGATAAATATTTAGTTAAACGATTTGGTCTTTATTCCTCTAAATCCATGAAAACTCCTATGGGTATTAATTGTAAATTAGATAGTGATGAATCTGTTAAATCAGTTGATTTAATAGTTTGTAGAGGTATGATAGGTATCTTACAATATTTAACTACATCTAGACCTGATATCATTTTTACTATTTGTTTATGTGCTAGATTTCAAGTTGATCCTAAAGAAAGTCATATTAAAGCTACAAAAAGAATAATTAGATATGTTAAAGGAACTGTTGATTATGGTTTATTTTATCCAAAATACAACTATTTTGATTTAACATCTTTTTCTAATTCTAATTTTGGAGGTTAAAGAATTGAATGAAAAAACACTCAGGTATGTGTCATTTTTTTAGGAAAATGTTTAATTTCCTGGTCATCTAAGAAACAATTATCTGTTTTCTTTATCTACTGCAGAAGCTGAGTATATCTCTGCTGCTAGTAGTTGTGCTCAATTTTTATGGATTAAGCAAAAATTATGTGATTTTGGTGTTTATCTTCATAAAGTACCTATTTACTGTGATAATACATCTGCAATTTCTATTTCTAAAAACCCCTTACAACATTCTAGAAAAAAAACATATTCATCATAGATTTAATTTGATTTGAGATCATGTGAATAAAGGAGATATAATTTTAGAATTTATCCCTTCTGAAAATCTTCTTTTAGATATTTTTACAAATCCATTAGACTCTACTCATTTTGAGAAAACTAAATTTTATCTAGGTATGTTGGAAATTTAAATTTTATTTGCTGCATTTGTTTAGGGGGAGCATGTTTTCACTTTTTGTTTATTTACATAAAGGGGGATAAGTTTCGGAGAGAATTAAGTTATGGTGAGAAATAATTCGGTTTTAATCATTTTAAAAATTCATTTGTGGTTTAAATTTTTTAGTTTTTCAATCAAAAATAAAGGGGGATATTGTTTGTTCATGTGCATATTTCCTTTAATTTTATTTCATGTGATTTTGTTTGATTAATTTTCATCTATATTTTGATGATATCATAATATTTGTTATTTGTATTTTTGTGATTATTATCACATTGAAAATATAAGATATTAATCTATATTTTATTAATTAATGAATAAGGTTGGAAATGAATATCTATTTCTCTAAAAATTCAATGAAGTTGGTACTATGTTTTTAAAAAAACACTTCATTTCACTATTTTAAAACATTTTTGTAATTATTTTACTGAAACATATATAGTTATCCGATTTGGATGAAACTTGATTATATGTAAAGATAAAATGCATATTTGTATTTCATTAGTTTACATCAAAGTCTAAAAATATTGTTTGATTAGACTTTTAATTACATGAAGTTACGATATGCTGTTTCGTAGTAGCAGTTTTTCCAAAATTGTTTTGCTTATATTTTTTAATGATTTTGGGATATTTAGTTGTCGGTTTTAATTTTTTTTTGGAAGTATTATAATTTTTTCTACAAATCATTAGCTTTGATTAAAGTCTGAATTTGCTGTTAAGATCCCTTAAAAATTCATTGAATTTTGTCAAAACATTCTATCCAGATTTCTCACAAAAGTAAGGTTCATTTTAATCTAAAAAGTAAGGTTCATTTTTATCTCAAAAGTAAGGTTCATTTTTATCTCAAAAGTAAGGTTCATTTTTATCTTAAAAGTATGGTTCATTTTTATCTCAAAAGTAAGGTTCATTTTTATCTCAAAATTATGGTTCATTTTTATCTCAAAAGTAAGGATCATTTTTATCTCAAAAGTAATGTTAAATTTTATCTCAAAAGTAAGGTTCATTTTTATCTCCAAATTAAGGTTCAATTTTATCTCCAAAGTAAGGTTCTTTTTTTATCTCAAAAGGAAGGTTCATTTTTTATCTCAAAACTGAGGTTCATTTTTATCTCAAAAGTAAGGTTCATTTTTTAGCTCAAAAGTATTGTTCATTTTTTTTCTTTCAAAATTATGGCACATTTTTTATCTCACAAAATTATTGTTCATTGTTTATCTCACAAAAGTATGGTTTACTATTCATACCATGTGTTACTGTTCATATCCTAGGTTACTGTTTATACCCTACATTTGGATTCTGTTCACTCTAAAGCAACTGATCACTCCAAAGTTACTATTCACTCTGAAGTTCCTATTTACTCCAAAGATACTATTCACTCCAAATTTTTTGTTAACTTTGAAGTCACTGTTCATTCCTAAGTTACTGTTCATTACAGTGTAATTTTTTAAACAATTTATTTTCTGCAAATATATGTATTATATTTTAATGATTTTTTTTGAAAAATACTCATTAAATATAAGGATTATTCTCAAAGAGTTTTTAATATTTTTTTGTGCTATATTTAGAAAGAAAATTTAATAAATTTCTTCAACGTCTTTTATAAATAAATTTGGATGTTTCAAGAATTGTTTAATTTAAAATGTTTTAATTGAATTTCAGAAATTTTTGCTAGTTTTCAGGAACTGATTGGACTTCGTTTAAATCATTTTAAATGCATTTTTTATTCTGGAGATTTTTTTGGATGACTAATTAGAACTATTTTGAATTCCATTATTAGATATTTATTATACGGGAATAAAAAGGCTATTGTGCTTCTATATTTAAAGAGATATTTATGGGATCTCCTGACTCAATTAATTTTGATTATTCAAAGAAAGCGGAGCTGCTGCACCTTCTAGATATTTTTTATTCTCTATATATATCATTCTCTCTTGAAGGAAAAGGAAAGAAACAATACAAGGGGAATGTGCTGTGAAATTTGAATCTGCTATGCATTTGCAACATCCTGTTACACTCTGTTTCCCCACCTGTTTGTTATCTCAAGCGCTGGATTAATTCTGCTTTGACTACAATTTCATTGAAGAGATGTGATGATATAAACATCAGGAACCATTACATGTGCCTTAATCTTTATCTTCTCTTTCATCTGGTTCGGAGTCTGTAACAGTACTTCCCATCTCCCACACACACTCTATTTTTTCTATTTATACTTTTGCAAACAAAAGCGTTATTTGTTATTGTTTTTCCTCAGGTTGTGACTCTCGGATTCTAAAGTCAGGATCTTAGGGTTGTGACTCCCTGTATCTAAAGACAAGAATGTTTGGGTTGTGACTCCCAGTATCTAATGTCAGGTTGTGAGGGTTGTGACTCCCCACACAAAAGTTAGGAACATGGTTATCCCTCCACTAGAAAAGGATTTTGTAACTGGGTTATGATTCCCCTTTAAAAATTGTTTTTAATGCACACGTATCTCTCACCGAGTAGAGAGGTATAAGAGTCGAGTAGACCCACTGTGGACCGAACTAATATAAAAAACATCCTTGCATTATTTAATTGTTTCCACTACTAATTAAATTTAATAATTAAATTTGATAAATAATTAATTTGATTAAAATTTTTAATTTGGTGTATTCACCCCCTCCCCGCCTATAGACCATCTTCCATTACCATGTCCGACCTAACACATTCTTGTACAGTGAATGTAATTTTTCACATTGTATATTTTGTAGGCGGGCTTTACGAGTCGACTCTTACTTGATGATGGGGAAAATGATTATGTAGTTTACTGCTCGGATGAATGTCATGATGAAAATGATGATGAAGAGTCTATTTAGTTTTTCTTTATATACAATTTTTTTATTTGGAGAATTTTTTTTTGTCATTACTGATCATTAAATGTTTTCATTAAAAGAGTTTTTATGAATTTTTTGATTTATTTCATTAATCCTTAAATACGAGTATTAGGATAGATGTTTGGTTTCATTTCCTTACTTCACGAGGTAAAAGTGTGGTAGGTTGTATGTTTTGTTTTTCTTGTTTTTTGATCTGTTCTATAAAATGATGTGTCTTAATGGATGGGTCTATCTTCTTTGATGGTATTTTGTAAACATTTAAAGCATAAAAACTAGAGATTAATGTATTTAAACCTCAGGTAGTTTGAACTGCTTTTCATGGACTAGTGCTCAAGGTAGTTTGAACTGCTTGGCATGGATTCGTTCTCAAGTTATATATTTCTTGGCATGGACTGGTTCTCAAGGTACTATGAAATACCATTTCATCTATTACTCATACTATATTTTTTAATAAGAAATTGTATGTAGGATTCTGGATTATGAATGACAAGGAATGATTTGCATTACACCATACACTTTGAAATATGGAATCTCTATAGGTTTAATATAATTCTTTTTATGTAAACTTAGTGTGTAATCTATCTATAACCAAGAATCTAGGAAATTCATTACACACGTATCACATATCACATAATCTGGATTCCATGATTTATAATTAGTAATGAAATCTTGAATTTATGCCCATAATATATTTTTAATTTGAAATAATTCTAAATTTTGGATCATGGGTGTGATATTTTAACCATTGTATTCTGGAATCACTTTGTAATCTGGGTGTAGAAATATTCTAACAAGAAATTATGGAATATAAGGTATTCTCAAGCATTATCATTTATGTAAGATCCTTCTCAACATGGACGATGACTAATATAAAGAGCTACATAAAAATGAGGATGAGATTTTCCCCCTGGATGTATATCTTTCTAGAATGGGTCAACATTACTCCTTACACTATGACTGATATATTGTTGGTAAATTACAGGTGATTTTGTGTTCTTTTTGTCTGTCTTCTCGACAATAACAAGTTGAGCATCACTCAAAGGGTTACATGTCTTCCTCAAATCATAATGATTTAATGCTGGATAACTTCACCATAAACATTGTTGATTGTTATGTTGGTCTCAATGGATAATATTGTACTTTATCTGGCCAATCAGTGCTTGGATCCCCAATTGTTGAAGTGTGGACTCCTATGAAGGATTTTTATATTTGAAATATTTCAGGGAAGACTTGAGATGATGATGATATTGATATGAGCCTTACATTTGAGGTTTTCCCTTAATGTTGTGATGTGTGGCTGTAATGGTTTCAATTTCAGGTATGATGGGTTGCATTTACTGTCATAGGGAGCTGATGTTACTGTCCAGTTCTAGTGAAGAAAGTAGTGATTTTTATTTCATTTAGGATTTAGGAGCTTGGTTTTTACCAACTATCCTCCTTTTATTTGGTTAGAATTTTGTTCTTGATTTTCTTTCTGGATGTTTTGTTGAAAAGTGGGGCTCAATTTTTTTTAGACTTTGTGCTGCTTGTTCACTTCATTTAATGTACATGAATGAATGTATGTTTCTCTTTTAGCTGGAGACTCTGATATTAAATATAAATATGTTAATCTCTTAAATTATACTCTTTTAAACATGGAATTTGATTCGAGGATACAGTTTGATTAGTTTTAGGCACTGCAAAGAAAACTAACTACATGATTTGCAAAAACTAGCTTGCTTTTTGACACAGATTTTCAGGAACATCGTTGATCAGTTTCCTTTTCAGTGCAATGGTACGTCACCCAAAACTAACCTCTTGCAAGACCATTCCCTATGGTATAACATGACTTCACATATTCAGTGGGATTAACCATAATGGTATATGGCTGGTGCACAGGCCTAGGAACTGGGCCTATAGAGGGCATCAATGGATGCAAAGGCACCCCCACAACCACCGGTCCTTCAGGCAAGGGGTCAAAATGGATTTTTTATTGGTTCTATATTCCATCTGGGGTTTGAATGGATTTACTAATGTCTATAATTGTATTTTGTTTTATTCATGTAGTAGCAGCAAGCTATGCCTCTGTGTGGATATAGCTGGGTTTTCATGGCGGTGTATGAAGCTTAACGGGTGCCAGGATTATTCTGGAACATTATGGATTACATGGATACATGATGGACTGAATTTCTATATGAAGGTATAAAATATTAAAATTAATTACCATGTTAATGAGTGTGGGTTTATTATCCTTTTGAAGCCTCTTATATTGTTCTAGTATGATGTTGAATTTGGGTTGTTTTTTCTTGATGATCTAGATTTTAGAATGGTTGTTTCTAAATTTGGAAATTCAGAAGGTTTATTTGTGAGGGTTCCAACTAAACCCCTAAACATTTTCAATCATGATAACAAAATATTGAATTTAATGGATATATCTTGTTAATGTGGTCACCATATCCTATGAATTCTCATTTGAAAAGTATTTCTATTATAAATTGAAATCATCTTTACTAGTTTTCAAGCATAGTTTTCCTACACAAGACCAGACCCTCTCTATGTTTTATTATTTCCTCTTTAACCTTAAATTGGTTACTAAGGAATATTGAAGAGTTATGTTTCTCAATAGACACCTGAGAACATGAATCTGGGAATCAAAAATCCTTCAATGAATTCCTTCAATTTTGGGTAATCCATAACCATAGAATAATTTGAAAAAACTTCTTTCACTATACTAATTTCAACTGAATCCTATTTTACTTCACCGATAATTTACTCTATATAATGCTTATTGTTTTCACAAGGAATATGAGTACTTGAGCCTTCACCTCTTCCAGTCCGGCCCTCCCATGATCTTCATGAATTACTCAATAAGGATTGGTGATAATGTTACCTTGTCCCAATCTAAATAAAGACTACACATTTCCTATTGAACAAAACATAGGTGCATTGTGGTTGAGACCTTTTAAAGAAAATCCAGAATTCTCCCTTACCCATAGCCAGTGTGGGTAAGCCTAATCTACTACCCTTATCATCCAAATGATTATTGTTCTCACTATGTCTCTTCTTCTTTTTCTTCTTTGGACCACTGACCCTCCACTTTTAATAAAATGTTTTTCTCTTCATTAAATTGATTGGAAATAATAGCATTGGACACCTCAATAGACATTCTACATTCCCATACATTATTAGTGTTCACTTTGATATATACTCTAAAAAAAATAAGATTGTTAGTAACCAGTGGGTCATGGATGTAAAAAAAATACATTTTCCGAATTTCAGTTTGATTAAAATTTTCATCCTCATCCTCCTTACCCTGCTTTTTCTTGATTTAATGATGGACCGGCTATTTTCTTGTGATCCTCCCAAAAAAAATCAAACCAAACTAGTAGTATATGTGTTGTAATTAGAGATAATTCAAGAATACATATCATTATTATTTAGAGTTTCCATTTCCTCTCCTTTGAAATTAAAACTGGGTGGAATGACCCCTTCCCCCTCCCAATCTGTTACAAGTTTATTAAAATGACAACAATCTTTTTACCAGCCCCATTAGTAAGGGGTAGAGTGAATTAGCACCAGATTAAAAAAATTAACTCCATCAACATTATTTTTTATGAAGACCCTGAATAAAACAACATTCTAAAAACCAATATGAGATTCAAACAAAATAGATTTCATAAATCAATAAAATTTCATTGAGGCTGTGTTTGGTTGAAATGGAACTTGAGTATGTTGTGTTTTCTTTACTGTGATAATTTCATCATTTTATTTTTTCCCGCTCTGATTTTATGTATTATTTATTTGAATATGACTTTTTTTTAACATATTTCATCCCTCATTTTCCATTCATAATAAATAAACTAGCAAAATGACATTCTTCATTGTTTTTCTATTTCTATTGAAAATGATTTCTTTTGACAAACATAGAATAATAATTTTTGGGTTCCTTAATTTATAACAAACATGGCTGATGATTTGTCTTCAAAATTCACATCATGGGAGAAGGAAAGGCCACTAAGTTCACATATTATGAGGTAACAACTTCTTCACATATAATGGCCACTAGCGAGTAGACATCCATTCATTTTATTTTTTATGGACTATTTTTCCCTTCCCTTTATTCAATGTATTACTGTTTAACCTGCCTTCTAGGATGGAAGATGGAACTATTTTTAGGCAATAGAAAGAAAGAAGTGATGAAGACTGTAGGTATACAGGGTGTCTTTGTTTCTTCTCTTCCTATTATGCTTTAAGTTATTTCTCTTTTGGTAGTAATTAATGACGATATTTTCACTGATTTTTGGTTATGTTCTTTGGTTCTGTGTGGTGTAGATCTTGGAGTTGAAGGGTTTGAAATAGTATCACCTTGAAGTTCCATACTTGTACTGATGTAACTTGGTTTGCTTCTTCTAGTTGGCTAGTTGGGGGGTGAAAGGAAATCTATGGTGGGGGAAACTATTATTCTATAATGGTGGGTGCTTGAGGATTGCAGTCAAGCGATGACATACCTTTAGTGGTGGTTTAATAGGTGGATCCTAGGTGTTTGTGTTTTTATCTATTGAAATATTATATGTTTCTGCTTCCACACTGGTAATGATGGGCTGGAGCTACTTGAGCTGACTCTTTGGAGCTGGTCGTCAGATCTGGGGCTGGGGCTGGGTCACCGTGAGGCGTATCCTGTATTTTTGTTTTGATTAATTTTTTAATGAATTATATTATTATCATAATTATTATTTTTTGAAATTTGAATGTGTGTTAAAATTTTCTTCTGTTAAATAATTAAAAAAATGTATTTTATATGATAAATTTATAAAATTAATATCAAATTTTACTAACAATAATATTTTTTAATTTTAATTCAAATGAAATTTAAAAATAAATATATTTGTTTGTTATATTATTACAAAAATAAAAATTTATCACTAGATCCCATTGATAAACACTTAAACCAGCATATATTTTATCTATAGGTATTATTATAATTGCAATAGAACTATTTGAACTATTTCAAAAACATTTAGCAACATATTTTTTACTGACAGTTTAGTAACATGGACATATATGATCGTAAAAGTATTTAACAACCGAAAATTCACATTTACCAACAGATATACCCCCGTTGGAAAAGGTGAAATATTTTATAGGGATGTTTTCAAAAAAAATTATGTTTTTTAAGCGATGTTTTAAACATTTTCAATAAATTGGATTTAAAAATGTTTAAATTGGATTAAAGGATTCATTTATATTTTTTCATGATTCTTTTAAATGAAAACTATTTAATAAATGTTTAATGATCTTAAAATTATTTTTCAAATTGGAAAGGATATTTTCCTCAAGAAATGTTTTAAATTATATCTCATTATTCCATTATTTGTTTTCAAATTAGTTTTAAAGAAAAGGGTTTTGAAATTTTTTATGTTTTAAAAAGTAAAGTTTTTGAGAAATTCATGTTCCAAGTGATCGTTCAAAATCCTTTCCCATATAATATGACATACATTATTATAGTTTAAGAATACCATTCATGTTATTTTTCAAAATGGTTAATGTTTTGATGGCATGATGGTTAAGAAACCCGTTTCAATTCACCTGTTATTATTTTGATGAAATGATTATGAAACCTGCATCTTTTAACATATTATAATATGATAAAATGTCTATGAAACCCATTAAATTTCATTTGTTATGATATTATTTTTTATGATATTTTGACACATGAATTCATTATTTCATTATGATATTAATGGGACCTATATATCCCTCCAATGCACTGGATAGAGATTTATATCTTATGAGATACACTAATATA
Organism: Viscum album; assembly: GCA_963277665.1. Taxonomy (NCBI): domain Eukaryota; kingdom Viridiplantae; phylum Streptophyta; class Magnoliopsida; order Santalales; family Viscaceae; genus Viscum; species Viscum album. The sequence continues at coordinate 569,242,099 of OY728153.1, forward strand.
GTATTGGGAGTGATCCTTGACTAATAAGATGTCCATGGGAGTGAACCATGACAACCAAGATGGTATAGGGAGTGAAACTATACAGATAAGATATCCATGAGATTGAACCAAGACTGTAACACCCATGCTTCCACGGTGCGCTTCTCTTTGAACAATACAATAGCATGTGTTCTACTCAACTTCGAGTTCGAGCACACCACGACCAATCAAACTAACAATAAAAAAAAGATGTTATGAGTAGAAATACCAACTTTTTGAAATAATATAAATTTTATTTTTCAAAATGGACTTCATTTTTTTATTGGTAATATCATAATTTTCTTAGGGTGAATTTTGGGTATTTTTCTAAAAACATTCAATTTTTGATGAGTAGTGAAAAACATTGCATTATTGTTTAAAACCGACTTTTATTTAAATTAATATTATTTTTATTTAAATTTATATTAAATTAATGTAGATAAATAATACCTATATTATTTAAATGTAATTCATTGGATTCATTTTATAATAAGATTAGATATATAAAATTTTATTCATCTTTTTAACGTCTTTTACCCACCTTCTAGGAACATTTGAAAATTTGCATAAAACATAATTTTACCACTTTTGTAAATTGAATTTCAAAAACCCGAGAGACATGATTCACATCAGTAAGTAAAATGTGGTTTAATATGATAAAAATAATTTTTGGTGAATAGTATATTTTGATTTTTATTTACCACGATTAAAAGTAAATAGGGTAATTAAAGATAAAATGATATTATAATTACCCCAACACATTTCATAATTCTATTGGATAAGTGTATTTAGACAAGAATAAAAAATTGTAAATAAATATGACCCAATTTATCCATTTGTATTAGTTATGACATTTATTATATTTAATTAAAAAAAGAGTTAAAAGTGTTAAATTCATATTTTAATAACTGAAACATTTTTAATATAGGTTACACATAAGATCAATTAGACAATAAATATTCATTAGAAAGATAAAAAAATTTCCTACATCATGGTATTTTATTTATAAATTTTATATATTATATAATAAAATTCATTTATGACACAATGAAGATGTAGTAATTACCTTATTAAAGAATGATTAAAATAAATGATATTATAAATTTTAAAATAATTGTGAATTAGTATGTTGATTTATTAAAAGAATTTTATAGGTTAATATGACATTTTAGGGTTGATTAAATAAAATTTTTTCTATTTCATAATGTTTTTATGACATTCTCAAAAATGAAATACTAAATTGTGTCAAAATTTTCATAAATGAGTTTTTAAAACAAATACTATTTTATTAAATGATATAATACTCCTAAAAATATAATGTTCAGATAAAGAACTTAGATAAGGATAGAGAATTCAACAGTGAACCACGTGGGGTTCTCCTATATTTTTATAGTATGTTTATTAACCATATATTATAATAATACAAGAAGAATTTCTAAAAGCTAAACTATTTAACTAAGAGTTAAAACTAAAATGATAAGGAAAATATGGTGACCTAAACATGTTTAAAACTTTTTGGTTTAGAGGTTTTAAACCCAGTCACACCTTATCCTCTAAATAAATCTTTTTGGATCCATTATAAATAGAAAATTATTTTAGAATAAATTAATATTTCAAGATTCTCCTAAAGTTCCCCTCACCTCTCTTATAAAAGGGTACATACCCTTATATTAATTTCACTCCTTAAAAGCCATTTTTCTTGGCCACAACATGATTATATATCATCTAAACTATCCTATATTATACCTAGAGGCCTTAATGTGATCATAATGCAATCCTATTGATCCCTTTTTTTCAAATAAAAAGGAAACACCTGAAGAATATGTAATTATTTAATCACCACTTTCAAAGATATTTTCTTCTTCCACTTTCTGTTTCTTTTTTGTTTCCATTCTAAAATAATAAATCTAGTACTATATAAATATTTATATGTTATTATAAATATGGTAAAACTATATTCATTATTCTATCCATCCTATGAATGACAAAGTCACCATACGTGCGTACGTACGGATTACCGCCCCCACGTTGTGGTATAGTTTGTTATTAAATGATTCATTATTTGTATGGGTCAAATAATGAGTATAATTGAAGTAAATAATAAATATAACATGTTAATTATCCTGTATATATAATATAATAATCAATTACAGACAATTTTACCACTAATAGAATGATATTGTCGCTTGTGCGTACATACGGATTACCGTCTCCACGACATGATGAGATTTCATTCTCCATCGTAACCATTCAAGAATAATTTTATATTGATGATTAAAAATAATTCCTAATAACAAAATACAATTATTTATATGAATCAAATACATCCGATTCATAGAAAACACAACTTATGTAACAAAAAATATAAAGGAAAATGAATTAGTTAACACCAGAAACAATGATACTACTGAAATATTATTAACAAAGAAATATTAGAGGATCATGTATGATATCATATTTATGTCTATATATTATTTTAATATTTAATAAAAATGATTTAACCATTATATATTAGGATAACCTAACCTCGACTAAGGATACATGCAAGGTAAGGGTTAGTTTTACAATCTCTTTTTTATTCGAGGTTGTTTATACGTGAATATCTATTGGGACCTCATTATCATCCACATCTTTGTTTCTTAAATATTTATTCAAATTTTTTTTTCTATTTACTATAATATGGGTTGAATTAATTTATACCCTTGTATGAATTTTTATAAATTTTTTTGAAATGAATATTTTAGTCGCTTTCCAAAAAAGGTTCTTTATGACCTTTTCAACAAATTAAAGAAAGAATGTTTTTTAACTTATACGAAAGGTACAGATATTTTACGCTATTATAACACCTTCAAATATTCCCAAACAAGATTATAATAATATTTTTGAAATAAAGTTTTTCCTTAATTATGAATGATTTCAATGTTTAAAGACACATTCCACTCAAATAGTGTTTGGATTGATTTCATCTATGTCAACATCCTTTGTTGGATTAAACGTTTGTATGAAATTGATTTATTATGATACAATATTCTATAGTGTATTGAAGTTTTTGTGATATGATTGATAGTTTATGTTTTATTTTTATACAATTCATGGTCTATGGTTAAGGTATTTACATTTCGTATTCTAGTTTTAATATGAATGTTTGTATTATGTTTCGACAATTTCATATGAGGAATGGATTGGACTCAGTAAGTGATGGGTGGAGCCTGATATAGCTCCTCAATGCATCAGTAGGTCCCATGAGAGAAATTAGTGTCTTTCCACAAGGCCTTGACAAACGTTTTATTTTTAGTCTTCACAAATGGCCTTGACTATGAGGTTATGATGACCGGAATTGTGCATTCCATCATTCTAAAATTAGAAATTGATATTACATGTGATTATTCGACTAGTAGAATAACCATGTTATTAATTAACTGGAATTATTTGATTCATACATTCCATATTATTCTAAATTTTATGTTTAAAAGTCTTGTGTTTTAGTCTTATACATTGCCTTAAATGATTATTTTTATTTATGAAAGTTTCTACTATATTATTATTCATACTAAGCATCTGAGCTCACCCCTTTTGTATGTTTTATTTTTTCCAATATTTGAATAAGTATATTATGACTTACCTCTATAGATTGGATATATGGGATATGAGTTTGTTCTATGGAGACACAATGTTTTTTACATTTCATAATGTAATGTAAAACTTATGTATGTATCTAATACATCAAAGACTACTAAAATGATCAGTCTTTCAGGACATGATTTCTTATATCATGCCAATGTTAAGTAATAATGCACTAAATCTTGGTAACTAGGGTTGAGGCATTACAGTTGGTATCAGAGGAAGTTTTTTACAAACCTTGGAAACTAGATTAAGAAAAACTCTGATTAGAAAAAATTACCCTAAGATAAACATTGAGGATTAGAATATAAGAACTTCCAAGAATTATGATAATGTATATATTTTGTGTATTTTTTAAGAAATAAATCCATGTCTAGATATGAGCAGGTATAGGTAGATTTGGAATAGATGTGTCTAGATGTAAAACCCGAAAACACCACTTTGAGCTATACTCGAACGGGAATTAGTGCACGACTATGGGCCTTGATGCACTCTTGGTTACAACACTCCTAGGAAATATGATTAGGAATATTCACATTTTCATCACTAACCATTATGAATTATTTATGAGTAAATACTTCCTCAAATATTTTTTTATGATTATGGATTATATGAACAAGCTATTTATGTTAGGTATTTTACAAGATTGGAATTATGTGTCGCGATTCATAAACTAATCTAGTGTATACCATTCTTTAGAAATGGAGCCTAGTGGATGGAATAGAAACCATATCAATGCATGTAATCCATTTAGATATTTCCCTCCTACTAATGATAATTATGGTGGAGCTGGTGATGCAACTAGTGCTGAACAACTTATAACCCTATTGAGACAACTCACTCAGGTTATGAATAACAACCATACCCGTATGAAGCTCCCTGATCCACAATGTGGAGGATCAATTTTAGACTGATTCATGAGGAAATAACCACCAATATTATATGGGACTACAAATACATTTGTAGCTGAGAAATGGATAAGTTCTTTAGAGAAAATATTTCATGCTTTGGGGAGTAGTGAAGGGGAAAAAGTTGTCCTGGCAGTTTATCGCCTCATAGGAGAAGAAAGTCAATGGTTATCATTAATTAAAAACACAAAGAAGGACGATAAATTATAAAATATTAAATTCATGTCGTTTAAAGATATTTTCTTAGAATGAATAATTTCCTCATGAACATTGAGCCGATGTGGAAAGCCAATTTATGAGTCTGAGGATATAGGAGGATGAGAATGTCTCAAAGATGGAGGCTATCATTAAAAGGATTGAAAAGAATGATAGAGATTATTATGTAGCCCAATAAGTAATATTTATTGATTATTTGATGGGTTAAAACCATTTATCCATTTAGAATTAGACTAACAATCCTTATCGTTGTATGAAGATATTGTCTCATGTGATATCAAGACAGAAAAGGAATTCACTAAGTCTTACGTATTTAATGTGAAGGAAGAGAAGAAGGGATTTGCTAAAGACTCTAGAAATGGAAATAAGGGATGTAAGGGAAAATTTGAATTTCCATCATGCAGTAAATGTGGGAAGCAACACCCCAGTAATTTCTTAAAGAGAATGGGATTCTGTTACAAGTTTGGTGAAAAAGGCCACCAATCTTGTGATGGTGAGGGAAAGAAAGAGGATTTCAATGTTGAATTCTACAGTTGTAATGAAATAGGGAATTATGAAAATGAATGTCCTAAGCATCAAGTAAACATCCCTTAGAAAAGTCCTAGGGAACAAGGCCAAGCTTACACGATCACAACTATAGAGGTTGATGTTTCAAATGATGTGTTGGAATGTAGATTAATTGTTTTCTCAAATATAGCCAAGGGTTTATTTGATTCTAGATCATCTCATTCTTTCATATCATCCCAGTTTACCAAGAAAATTAGATATATTCAACTTGATTTAAAAATGGAGTTATCAGTCAAAAATATTAAAGGAAGTATCATTGCAACAATGTTTTGTGAATCAGTTACCATTATATAATTTCAATGTTCTTTATCTACTAATATTATTTCCATATGCATGATTTAATTTGATATAATCCTCGGTATGGATTGGATTTTGGACCATGATATGAAAATTTATTATAAGAAAAAGGTAGTTACAATTTTTGTTGATGATAAGGAATCCATTATATTTAGAATAGAGAAATTGCCATCTAATTCTCATCTAGATCCACCCTAATAGATCTACTAAATTCCATTATTGCTGAGGAAGAGAGTGAAATAACTATGGATGAGGAAAGGCATGTTCATTAAAGAATGTACCTATTTTTCAAGAACATGTTGATGTGTTCCTAGAGGATTTATTTGGACATCCTGTAGAACAAGAAATCAAGTTTTCAATTGATTTAATTATTAGTTCAATGACCATATCAAATACCCCTTATGGAATGGCACCTGTGGAATTAGTGGAACTAAATAGAAAAATATTGGAATTGAATAATCAAGGATTTATTCTCCCTAGTATTTCTCCAAGGGGATCCCCTATTCCTTTTGTTAAAAAGAAATATGGATCTATGAGGTTGTGCATTTAGTGTAGGGATATCAATGATACAAAAATAAATAACAAGTATCCCCTACCTCACAATGATGATTTATTTGCTAAAATTAATGGAGGTAAATAATTTTCAAAGATTGAACATTGACCTGGATACCATCAATTGTGTGGTAAAAATGAATACATTACAAAGACATCATTTCGATCCAAGTACGGGTATTACGAGTTCACATTAATGCCTTTTGAACTGATTAATGCACCCTCTTTTTTCATGCATCTAATGAATAGAGTTTTCAAGGAATATTTTTATGACTTTGTAATGGTATTTATTGTTGATATCTTGGTATACTCCATAAGCTATAAAGATCATGAAAATCAATTTCTCACTATTTTGAAAACCCTCAGAAGAAATAAATTATATGGGAGGTTTAGAATGTGTGAATTCTGGCTACATGAGATTTCCTTTCTTGGCTATATTGTCTCTAAGGACGTAATCTCTATTGATCCTTACAATATAAGAGAAATAGAAGAATTTACAGCACCGACAAGTATAAATGAGGTACATAGTTTTTTTGGTTTAGCAGGTTTCTATCAGCGTTTCGTCAAGAATTATACCCGATTGGCTAACCCATTAACCAAGCTTACACGTAATGGGGTTAAATTTGTTTGGAAAAAAGTGTGAGATGAATGTTTTTAATAATTGAATAGATGATTATTCAATGATCCTATCATGAATCTACCGTCAGGGAATTATGGGTTTGTTATTTATAGTGATGAATGAAAAAAGGACTTGGTTGTGTCATTATGAAAAATGATAGTGTTATTTCCTATGCATCACAACAGCTAAAAATTCATGATCAAAACTATCTCACTCATGATATTGAGTTAGAAACTATAATATTTTCTTTGAAGGTATGGAGAAAATATCTCTATGGTGAAAAATGTGAGAAATATACTAATCACAAGATTTTGATTTATATTTTCTTATATAAAGAACTAAATATGTGGAAAATGTGGTGGCTCTAACCACTCAAGGATTAAGATTTCCTTATACACTACCACCTGGGGAAGGAAAATAATATGGAAGATGATTTGAGCATAAATGATCGTGTATTTATGAACAAGATTATAGTTGAAAAGGATCCTATATTCATGGATCTTATAAAGATATATATGGGAATGATCATGGAAGGTGAAACATCAATAATTTTTAAAATGGTTTCCAAACCATATTTACTAGAAAGGATAAAAAGTTCTCATACTAATGGTGAGGAGTATCAAAAGAAAATTAAATCTTTGAATGATGGGAGATTGATAGACTTCGTATATGAAGGTGGAATTTTGTAATTTGGGAAAGGCCTTTGTGTTCCTGATTTACCTGATCTAAAAAGGGAATTGTTTGATGATGCTCATAGAACCATGTTTTCTATACACCTTGGTAGCACTACGATATATTGATATTTGAAGGAACATTTTTAGTGGGACAACAAGAAGAGGGAGATTGCTGATTATGTGTCAAGATTTATGGTTTGTCAACAGGTGATGCTTGGGGACAACATTCTGGAGGAGTCATGCAACCTCTTCCCATACCTGAGTGGAAATGGGATGATATTACAATGGACTTTGTAACAGGGCTACCAAAGACTCCAAGAAGGAATGACATAATATGGGTCATTTTTTATTGTCTAACCATGTCAGCACATTTAATTTCTATAAGAGAATATTTACAACTTGAACATTTAGCAAGACTATATATTAATGTAGTTTTAAGACATCATTGTGTACCCATATCTATTTTTTCTATTTGTGATCTTCTTTTTAAATCAAGATTCTGGAAAAGTCCTCTAAAATCCCAAGATTCTAAACATCGTTGGAGCATTGCCTACCACCCTCAAACTGATGGAAAATCATAACGGACTATTCAAACCATATAATACATGTTGATATCATGCACACATTACATTCAAGTAATGTGGGATCATTATTTACCTCTAGTATAATTTTCCTATAATAATAGCTTCCATTCAAGTGTTTAGATGACTCCATATGAAGCGTTATATGCAAAGAGATGTCACATGCCCACGTGATGGGATGATGTTGGTGAAAGAGAACTCATAGGCCCATATCATGTTGAGGAAACAATGGAAAAGGTGAATATTATCCAAACCCACATCAAAGATTCTCAAAGTAGGCAAAATAGATATGCCGATAACCGAAGGAAGGATATGGAATTTCAAGTAGGATATCATTTTTTCTTGAAGGTATCTCTATAGAAGGGTGTTGTACGATTCAGTATGAAGGGTAAATTAATTCCCAGATATATAGGACCTTTAGAAATTATAGAATTAATTAACATTTTATCATATTGTTTGGAAATTCCTCCAATCCTCTCTAATGTTCATGATGTGTTCAAGGTATCACTATTGATAAAAAATATTCCTGACCTAATGCATGTACACACCTATGATGAAATAGAATTGTAACCCAATATTTCATATTGTGAATATCCTATCATAATTCTTGATACTAGAGAACAATTGTTGAGAAACCGGATGGCTCTTCTTGTAAATCTTCATTAGAGAAACCATAAAATAGAAGAGGCAACATCGGAACCTGATGAACTTATGATGAAGAACCACCCGAATTTATTTATGTATTAATATTCAAGAAATTTTGAGGATGAAATTATTTTAAAGAGGTGAAAATGTTACACCTCATGCTTCCATGATATGTTTCTCATCGAATAAAACAATACCTTGCGATGTGCACCACTTTGAGTTCGAGCACACCACGACCAATCAAACTAGTCGTTTAAAAATCAGTTGTGAATAGTAATACACACCTTTGAAATTTTATAAATCTTATTTTCAAAATGGACTTCATTTTTTGGATTCAGAATATAAAAATTATATTATAGTGAATTTTATGTATTTTTCTGAAAACATTCAATTTTTAGTGAATAATGAAAAACACTGTGTTATTGTTTAAGACTGAATTTTATTTAAATAGTTTATTTTTTATTTAAATTTATTTTAAAATAAAAATAGGTAAATAATACCTTTATTAGTCCAATGTAATTCATTGGGGTCATTTTATAATAAAATTATATATACAAAAATTTATTGAACTTTTTAATGTCTTTTACCCACCTTCTAGGAACGTTTTCAAATTTTCATAAAAGGTAATTTTACCACATCTGTGGTTTTAATTTGAAAACTATAAGAGAAATGGTTGAAATCAATAAGTAAAATTTGGTTCAATATGATTAAAATAATTTTTTTTGTGAATAGTAATTTTTTAATTTTAGTTACCACAGTTAAAAGTATATGGGGTAATTAAAGTTAATAATGATATTACAATTAACCCAAAACATGTCGTAATTCTATTGGATAAGTTTATTTCGTGCAAAATAAACCTTAGGAATAAAATATGATCGTTTTTTATCCAATTGGATTATATTAGTACATTTATTATATTTTATTTAAAGAAGAATTAAAAGTGTTAAATTCAAAGTTTAATAACTAAAACATTTTTAATATATGGTTACACATAAGATAAATTCGACAATAAATATTAATTATAAATCTAAAAATATTTATACATCATGTAATTTTATTTTTAAAACTGAGACATTAAATAATTAAATTTATTTACGACACAATGATTATGTAGTAATTACCTTATTAATGAATGATTAAAATAATGGATATTATAAATATTGAAATAAATGTGATTTTAGACTTTAGATATATTCCAAGAATTTTATAGGTTAAAATTACATGTTAGGGTGGATTAAATAATATTTTTCGAAATGATAAAGTTGTTATGACTTTCACAAAAACCAAATACTAAATAGTGTCAAAATTTAAAATAATTGAGTTATTAAAGTAAATACTATTTTATTAAATGATATAATACTCCTAAAAATATAATGTTAGGAGAAAGTACATAAATAAGGTTAGATATTTCAACAATGAACCACTTGGGTTTCTCCAGTATTTTTATAGAATTTATATTAACCATATATTATAATAATACAAGAAGACATGGTAAAAGTTAAACTATTTAATTGATAAATAAAACTAAACGATAAGGTTAATATGGTTAACGAAACTTGTCTAAAACCCATTGGTTGAATGTATTTATACCAACACTAACCATATCCTCTTAATAAATCCTTTTTAATTCATTATAATCTGAAAATTATTTTATAATAAATTAATATTTCAAGCTTTTCCTAAAGTGCCTCGCACCTCTCTTATAAAAGAGTAATTTCCCTTCTATTACATTCACTCTTCCAAAGCCATTTAGCTTAGGAAACCCCTACTAAAATTTCCTTAAAACTACCACAACTTTTACCTATAGGCCTTAATTTGATCATAAATCCAACTTAGGGAGACCTTTTGTTAAATTCCAAATGAAACACCTAAAGAAGAGGTAATTATTTCATCACCTCTTTTAAAGTTATTTTCTTCTTCCACTTACTCTTTATTAGTTTTCCTCGTAATAAAATAATAAAACTAGTACCTTCTACATAATAAGATGTTATTTTAAATATGTGACAACCATATTCATTATTCTATCCATCATATGAACGACAAATTCACCGTATGAGTGTACGTACAAAAAACCCTATCCACATCATGGTGTAGTTTTTTATTCAATGGTTCATTATTTGGATGTGTATAATAATGAGTATAATTGATGTAATTAATAAATATAACATGTTAATGATACTGTATATATAATATACCATCCAATTATAGACAATTTCCCCACTAATATATTGATATTGTCGCTTGTGCATACGTATGGCTTACTGTCTCCACGACGCGATAAGATTTCATTCCCCATTGCAACCATTAAAGAATAATTTTCATTTGATGATTAATAATAAGGGTTAATAAAATAATATAATTTGGTATATGAATCATATTCATCCTATCCAAAACAAAAAATGACTAATGTAACAAAACATATAAAGGAAAAATAATTAGTTAACACACAAAACAATGATACAACTGAAATATCATTAATAAAGCAATATTAGAGGATCATGTATCACTGCTGGAAATGCAGGATTTTCCAAAGGTTTAGAACTGTTGGGAAAGGCTGTAGAACCGTTGGTATATGTTATACCAACGGTTATGCAACCCATAGGGAAATAAGCCATTTGGGAAATGTTTTTCCCAACGGTTTACAGTGAACCGTTGGGATAGGGTGCTGAAAAATTACCCTATCCCAACAGTTCTTGAAAACCGTTGGGAAATATTTTTCCCAATGGTTTACAACCGTTGGGAAAAAGTGCACAAATTTAGCATGCTTTTCCCAATGTTTTACAAAACTGTTGGGAAAAACGAAACATATCCTCTTTCCCAGCGGTTCTCCAAACCGTTGGGAAATCTTTTTTCCCAACAGTTTGGAAAACCATTGGGAAAACCCCAATATATTCTCTTTCCCAACGGTTTAGAACCGTTGGGAAAAGTGTTTTACCAACGGATCATAGAACCGTTGGTAAAACAAGTCCTACACATTCTATGCCAATAGTTCAAAACTGTTGTCATAGCTTCTGCTGGGCAAATTGCACAGAAGCTCTGCAATTTACCCAGTAGAGCTCTGAAATTTACCCATTTTGTGGGTTCCCCTCATTTTCAATCCAATTATTGTACCTGCAATAAACTAACACATACATATACAATTATTGTACCTATAATAACCAACTAAAAATTACATATAAAGAACAAATTCATACACATTTAACATATAATGGTGGAACTATACACATCCATAATTAAATTAGAATTCATAACGTAATTATAATTTAGATGACAATTATATGTGGAATCCGGAAGTCAATTCATAATTTGATCGGTTTTTTGTATACCATATATTTATACTTGAAATAATGTCCATTTTAAACATAATACATACACCTGGAGAGCTACCGGCCACACCACGCCTCAGATTGATGAGGGGGTGACTTGTACACGTCACATATGACCCATGGATCATTGTGATAATGTATCAACACAATCCGAATGCATTTGGTAGGTTTTATGTATGTCAGTTGATGTTTTTCAATTGAAATGACGTACGTTAGAAACAAAAGGCAGACACTTTGAGTGGTGGCGGCCACACCGCTCCTCTGATTGAGGCGGCGTTGACTCGTCCACGCCACATATGACCCATGGATCATTCTCCTAAATTTTCAAAGGGAACCAAATGTGTTTGGTCGGTTTTACGTATGTACATAAATTGTTGTCCATTTTAAGCAAAATACAGATACTTTGAGTTGTGGCGGCCACACCGCGCCTCAGATTGAGGCAGGGTTGACTTGTACACCTCACATATTACCCATGGATCGTTGTGCTAAAGTACCGACACAATCCGAATGTGTTTGCTCGGTTTTCCGTATGCCAGTTGATGTTTTTCACTTTAAATGACGTCCTTTTGAAACAGAAAACATACAGTTTGAGTAGTGGCGGCCACACCGCGCCTCGGATTGAGACAGGGTTGACTCGTACACATCACATATGACCCATGGATTGTTGTTCTAAAGTATCGACACAATCCGAATGCGTTTGGTCGGTTTTCTATATGTCAGTTGATGTTTTTCACTTCAAATGACGTCCTTATGAAAGAGAAGATAGACACATTGAGTAGTGACGGCTACATCACGCCTCGAATTGAGGCAAGGTTGACTCGTACATATCACATATGACCCATGGATAGTTGTACTGATGTATCGACACAATCCGAATGCATTTGTTCGGTTTTCCGTATGTACTTAAATTGTTGTCCATTTTAAGCAAAAGACAGACACTTTGAGTGGTGGCGGCCACACCGTGCCTCGGATTGAGGTGGGGTTGACACGTACACGCCACATATGACCCATGGATCATTGTGCTAAAGTATCGACACAATCCACATGTGTTTGGTCGGTTTTTCGTATGCTAGTTGATGTATTTCACTTCAAATGATGTCATTTTGAAACAGAAGACATACACTTTGAGTGGTAGCGGCCACACTGCGCCTCGGATTGAGTCGGGGTTGACTCGTACACATCACATATAACCCATCGATCATTCTCCTAATGTTTCAATGGAAATAGAATGTGTTTGGTCGGTTTTCAATATGTAATTAAATTGTTGTCCATTTTAAGCAAAAGAAAGACACTTTGAGTGGTGGCGGCCACACGGAAAATCAGATTGAGGCGGGGTTGATTTATACACATCACATATGACCCATGGATCGTTGTTCTAAAGTATCGACACAATCCGAATGCGTTTGGTCGGTTTTCCGTATTCTAGTTGATGTATTTCACTTCAAATGACGTCCTTTTGAAACAGAAGACATACACTTTGAGTGGTGGCGGCCACATCGCACCTCGGATTGATCCAGGTTTGACTCGTACACATCACATATGACCCATGGATCGTTGTGCTAATGTTTCGACACAATCCGAATGCGTTTGGTCGGTTTTCCATATGTACTTAAATTGTTGTCCATTTTAAGCAAATGACAGACACTTTGAGTGGTGGCGGCCACACCGCGCCTCGGATTGAGGGGTGGTTGACTCGTACATGTCACAAATGACCCACGGATCTTTCTACTAAAGTTTCAATGGAAACCGAATGTGTTTGGTCGGTTTTCCATATGTACTTAAATTGTTGTCCATTTTATACAAAAGACAGACACTTTGAGTGGTGGCGGCTACACCACGCCTCAGATTGAGGCGGGGTTGACTTGTACACATCACATATGACCCCTGGATTGTTGTTCTAAAGTATCAACACAATCCGAATGCGTTTAGTCAGTTTTCCGTATGCCAGTTGATGTTTTTCACTTCAAATGATGTCCTTTTGAAACAGAAGACAGACACTTTGAGTGGTGGCGGCCACATCGCGCCTCAGATTGAGGCGGGGTTGACTCATACACGTCACATATGACCCATGGATCATTTTGCTAAAGTATCGACACAATCTGAATGCGTTTGTTCAGTTTTCCGTATGTACTTAAATTGTTGTCCATTTTATGAAAAAGACAAACACTTTGAGTGGTGGCAGCCACACCGCGCCTCGGATTGAGGCGGGGTTGACTCGTACACGTCACATATGACCCATGGATCTTTGTGCTAAAGTGTCGACACAATCCGAATGCATTTGGTCCATTTTCCGTATGCCAGTTGATGTATTTCACTTCAAATGACGTCCTTTTAAAATAGAAGACAAACACTTTGAGTGGGGGCGGCCACACCGCACCTCAGATTGAGGCGGGGTTGACTCGTACACGTCACATATGACCCATGGATCGTTATCCTAAAGTATCAATGAAAACCGAATGTGTTTGGTCGGTTTTCTGTATGTACTTAAATTGTTGTCCATTTTAAGCAAAAGACAGACACTTTGAGTGGTGGCGGCCACACCGCGCCTTGTATTTAGGCGGGGTTGACTCGTACATGTCACATATGATACATGGATCGTTGTGATCAAGTATAGACACAATCCGAATCCGTTTGGTCGGTTTTCTGTTTGCTAGTTGATGTATTTCACTTCAAATGACGTCCTTTTGAAACAGAAGACAGACACTTTGAGTAGTGGCGGCCACACCGCGGCTCAGATTGAGGCGGGGTTGACTCATACACGTCACATATGACCCATGGATCGTTCTTCTAAAGTTTCAATGGAAGTCGAAGGCATTTGGTTGGTTTTCCGTATGTACTTAAACTATTGTCCATTTAAAGAAAAAGACAAACACTTTGAGTGGTGGCGGCCACACCGCGCCTCAGATTGAGGCGGGGTTGACCCGTACACGTCACATATTACCCATTGATCGTCGTGCTAAAGTATTGACACAATACGAATGCATTTGGTCAGTTTTCCATATGCCAGTTGATGTATTTCACTTCAAATGACGTCCTTTTGAAACAAAAAACAGACACTTTGAGTGGTGGCAGCCACACCGCACCTCGGATTGAGGCGGGGTTGACTCGTACATGTCACATATGACCCATGGATTGTTCTCCTAATGTTTCAATGGAAACCGAATGTGTTTGGTCGGATTTCCGTATGTACTTGAATTGTTGTCCATTTTAAGAAAAAGACATACACTTTGAGTGGTGGTGGCCACACCGCGCCTCAGATTGAGGCGGGGTTGACTCGTACACGTCACACATGAACCATGGATCGTTTTGCTAAAGTATCGACACAATCCAAATGCGTTTGGTCAGTTATCCATATGACAGTTGATGTTTTTCACTTCAAATGACGTCCTTTTGAAACAAAAGACATACACATTGAGTGGTGGCGGCCACATCGTGCCTCGGATTGAGGTGGGGTTGACTTGTACACGTCACATATGACCCAAGGATGATTGTGCTAATGTATCGACACAATCCGAATGCGTTTGGTCAGTTTTCCGCATGCCAGTTGATGTTTTTCAATTAAAATGACATACTTTTGAAACAAAAGGCAGACATTTTGAGTGGTGCCGGCCAAACCGCACCTCGAATTGAGGCGGGGCTGACTCGTACACGTCACATATGACCCATGGATCATTGTGCTAATGTATTGACACAATCCGAATGTGTTTGGTCGGTTTTCCATATGTAATTAAATTTTTGTCCATTTTAAGAAACAGACAGACACTTTGAGTGGTGGCAGCCACACCGCGCCTCGGATTGAGGCGGGGTTGACTCGTACACATCACATATGACACATGGATCGTTGTGATAAATTATTGACACAATCTGAATACGTTTGGTCGGTTTTCTGTATGCCAGTTAATGTATTTCACTTCAAATGACGTCCTTTTGAAACAAAAGATAGACACATTGAGCGGTGGCGGCCACACTGCGCCTTTGATTGAGGCGAGGTTGACTCGTACACGTCACATATGACCCATGGATCGTTCTTCAAAAGTTTCAATGGAAACCGAATGCGTTTGGTCAGTTTTCCGTATGTACATAAATTGTTTTCCATTTTATGAAAAACACAGACACTTTGAGTGGTGGCGGCCACACCACGCCTCGGATTGAGTCGGGGTTGACTCGTACACATCACATATGACAGATGGATCGTTGTGATAAAGTATCGATACAATCTGAATGCGTTTGGTCAATTTTCCGTATGCCAGTTGATGTATTTCACTTCAAATGACATCCTTTTGAAACAGAAGACAGACACTTTGAGTGGTGGCGGCCACACCGCACCTTGGATTGAGGCGAGGTTGACTTGTACACGTCACATATTACCCATGGATCATTGTGCTAATGTATCGACAAAATCCGATTGCGTTTGGTAGGTTTTCCGTATGTCAGTTGATGTTTTTCAATTAAAATGACGTACTTTTGAAACAAAAGGCAGCCACTTTGAGTGGTGCCGGCCACACCGCGCCTCGGATTGAGGCGGCGTTGACTCGTACACGTCACATATGACCCATGGATCATTCTCCTAACATTTCAATGGAACCGAATGTGTTTGATTGGTTTTCTGTAATACTTAAATTGTTGACAATTTTAAGCAAAAGAAAGACACTTTGAGTGGTGGCGGCCACACCGCACCTCAGATTGAGGTGGGGTTGACTCGTACACATCACATATGACCCATGGATTGTTGTGATAATTTATCGACACAATCCGATTACGTTTGGTTGGTTTTCGATATGCCAGTTGATGTCTTTAACTTCAAATGACGTCCTTTTGAAACATAAGACAGACACTTTGAGTGGTGGTGGACACACCACACCTCAGATTGAAGTGGGGTTGACTCATACACATCACATATGACCCATGGATCGTTGTTCTAATGTATCGACACAATCTGAATGTGTTTGGTCAGTTCTCCGTATGTACTTAAATTGTTGTCCATTATAAGCCAAAGACAGACACTTTGAGTGGTGGCGGCCACACCACGCCTCGGATTGAGGCGGGGTTGACACATACACTTCACATAGGACCCATGGATCGTTGTTCTAAAGTATCGACACAATCTGAATGCCTTTGGTTGGTTTTCCGTTTTCCAGTTGATGTATTTCACTTCAAATGTCGTCCTTTTGAAATAGAAGACAGACACTTTGAGTGGTGACGGCCACACCGCTCCTCGGATTGAGGCGGGGTTGACTTGTACATGTCACATATGACCTATGGATCGTTGTGCTAATGTATCGACATAATCCGAATGCATTTGATAGGTTTTCCGTATGTCAGTTGATGTTTTTCAATTAAAATGACGTACTTTTGAAACAAAAGGAAGACACTTTGGGTGGTGCCGGCCACACCATGGCTCAGATTGAGGCAACGTTGACTCGTACACGTCACATATGACCCATGGATCTTTCTCCTACAGTTTCAATGGAAAACAAATGCATTTGGTCAGTTTTACGTATGTACTTAAATTGTTGTCCATTTTAAGCAAAAGACAGACACTTTGAGTGGTGGCGGCCACACCACCCCTCAGATTGAGGTGGGGTTGACTCGTATACGTCACATATGACCCATGGATAGTTTTTCTAAAGTATCGACACAATCCAAATGTGTTGGTCAGTTTTCTGTATGCCAGTTGATGTATTTCACTTCAAATGACGTCCTTTTGAAATAGAAGACCGACACTTTGAGTGGTGGCGGCCACATCGCGCCTCGGATTGAGGCGGAGTTGACTCGTACACGTCACAAATGACCCATGGATCGTTCTCCTAATGTTTCAATGGAAACCGAATGCGTTTGGTCGGTTTTCCATATGTACTTAAATTGTTGTCCATTTTAACCCAAAGACAGACACTTTGAGTGGTGGCGGCCACACAGCGCCTCGGATTGAGGCGGGGTTGACTCGTACATGTCACATATGACCCATGGATCGTTATGCTAAAGTATTGACACAATCCGAATGCGTTTGGTCGGTTTTCGTTATGCTAGTTGATGTTTTTCACTTCAAATTAGTCCTTTTGAAACAGAAGACAGACCCATTGAGTGGTGGCGGCCACATCGTGCCTCGTATTGAGGCAGGGTTGACTCGTACACGTCCCATATGACCCATGGATCGTTGGGATAATGTATCGACACAATCCGAATGTGTTTGGTTGGTTTTCCGTATGTACTTAAATTGTTTTACATTTTATGAGAATCCTATGTGCGGGGGGTTGTTCGAAATCCAAGGAAGAGGGTGGGGGGGCTGTCCGAGGTGCTGTCTGGGGGGCTGTCTGGGGGGCTGTCGGGGGTCCAGGGAGGAGGGTGGGGGGCTGTGTGGGGGGCTGTCCGGGGGGTGTTCGGGGGGTTGTCTGGGGTCCAAGGAGGAGGGTGGGGGGGCTATCTGGGTGGCTGTCCGGGGGCTGTTTGGTGGGCTGTTCGGGGGGCTGTCTGGGGTCCAGGGAGGAAGGTGGGCGGGCTATCTGGGGGGTTGTTCGTGGGGCTGTCTGGGGGCTGTCCGGGGCTATTCGGGGGGTTGTACGGGGTCCAAGGAAGAGGGTGGGGGCTGACCGGGGGCTGTCTGCGGTCCAGGGAGGAGGGTGGGGGGGTTGTCCATGGTCCAGGAAGGAGGGGGGTTCCCAAACACACAACCACTAAAACACAACAACATCCATAAAAATAGATAATATATAAAAATAACTCAACTCCAATACTATACTATGAGTGTAGATAAAACCAACAACCAGAAAAGATTAAATATCAAATCTCAGTAATATCAGTCCAAAATGTAATGGATCAACTTGTCCCACATCACCATCACCATCATCACCATCATCATCATCACCCTCGTCCTCGTCCCCATCATCATCCATGCCCTCGACCTCCTCCTCGTCCTTGCCCTCCTCCTCGCCCTCGCCACCCTCTCACTCCTCCTCTCCCTCCTCATCCACGTCAGACTCCTCACCATCATCATCGTCAAGTTGTACATCGTTTTTACCACCACTAGAACTACCACCTGGTGCACCGTATATAGAACGTATCGAAGACATATACTCATCAAAAGCTGGGCTGGGCTCTGCTAGAAGTGTAAGATGTAGAAATTTAATAAATTTCATAAACGCACTGTTTGCCCTAGCAGACTGTTCTGCAGTCTCTGTGGCCCTTTTCTCAGCCTGTTCTGCCTGTGCCCTAACTTACTACAGCTCGGTGGCACTACAGCTTGTACCTGTGGGGGGCCAATACCTTGTCAGGGCTATCCTAGGTCGGCAGCGTACTCTGCCAGAATGCTCCTCTCCCAACACCTGATGTAAGTGATCTGTTGGCCCAAAATTGTCTGGTTCTTGGGCATCGAGGGCCTCTAAAGCAGCCTGTTTCAAATATAAATATATAATTAAGTTACAAAACAGATATTAAAAAATAAATTCAATAGATTAAAACTTACAATATGCTGCGGAGTCTCTTCGTTGACGGCACTTCCATCCTTTTTTCATCTACTCAAGCAAAACAGTTTTGCTCGAGGCACGTGTCCTTCAATACTTTGTATTTTCCTCTAAAATGACATTGAAAACTAAATTTATATGAAAACTTTAGAAAACTATTAAGTAATTGAAGAAACAAAAGAAAGTGTAAGTCGTAATGAAAACTTATAAACAATTGTTATACCTTCTTCCTCTCATGATCATGCATCGTAGTGCGTCCCAGTGTGTGGATGTATTTTTTTGCATCAATGTTATTTTTATTTTTTCCAGATGATTCCTAAATAAAATTCAAAAATGCAACATATAGTATTAATGAAAAACATGAATGTTATTATTTAAATACCTAAATTGATATTAATACCTTAAACTGGGTACTCGTCCAATGAGTAATCATCTGATGATACAGCTCTATAGGACAATCATCCACAACTGGTACTGCCTCTAACTCAGTGACAACTCTTGCACGCCGGCCCATATGCAACTCATGCTTTTAGGCTCTCCAAATCTCACCTAAATCCTTTAGACGTTCCGATCGCGCACCCTCACCACCATGAAAATTAAATCGAAGCTGGAATCAAAATATTAATTCATATAAATACGAAAATAATTCATGGCATTAAATAGAATAGATTTTTTTACCCATATCTCTGCCCAAGCTCTATCCTTGACCTCATGTGGCAAATGTCTCCACGGTAGCGGGCTGACGGGAATGATGTCGGAGTATTTGGAAAGCGTCACCAAAAAAGTCCGACATTGGTGCCCTGTTTTCTCAACCATTTGGTTGTCTTCATTATAATCAACCATAACCTGTGTGTAGCGGTTCCACACCGAACGCATGCGTGTACGCCCCCTCCCCCACCTCCTGTCAGTAGATGTATCTGTCATGAAAGAAAAAAAAATATTTTATCAGAACATGTTATAATGAAAATAAATATTTTCTTTAAAAATTTGTTAGGGTTCAATAAATATACATGTGTCGGTCTGATCGTTGAGTGCTGCTAGATCCACAGAAACTGATGGAACACCCTGTGGTGGAACAGGAGTCGAAGACGATGGAATATAGAAGCTCGAAGAGACAGAAGTAGAAGGAAAAGAAGATGGGACAGCTGTCTAACCAGATGCTGACTGAGGAGTGGGAATCATCATGGGATGTGAAAATGATTGCCCAGAAGATGCAGAAGATAGCGAAAACATGGGAGGCCTCAATATCCCGTGTGTCTCTAACGACACACCGAGATCAGAATGTGGGAAGGATTACATGTCAGTGGGAGGGGCAGGGTCTAGTTGGGTACGCGCAGCTGCTCGTCCACCTCTTGTACGAACCCTCCTCGTACCACCGGCCTGAGTACTAGGACCAGTACTAGGCTCCTCGTCGAATAACTGTCGACGTATAGGTGGATCCTACAAAAATGTTTACAAAAAAATTAATCACATGACATTATATATTCTTTAAATATATCAATTTGAAATAAAGTACTCAGTGTAGTCACTCATGGTGGAACGCCCATCTCTGTCATTCGACGATTGTTCTCCATCATTTTTTTCCTTCGTCTATCTTCAATTGGATTCATTTCCTACTTTTGAAAACAAATATGTAATTAATTAGAAAAAGAAAACTAATGTGTATCCCAAAAAATGCAATTCAAATAAAATTGCAACCAATAAACATTGAAAATTCACATAATGGTCAATTAAGATATCAATTGTTTTAGAAGAGCTTGAATGGATTTAATAAATCATACAAGTTGTAATGTTCACCATGTTAGAAACATTGTTTGACTTTGTTTGAATACAGTTCAAAAAAAAATTAGAAAATACAATTCAAATAAATCTGCAACCAATAAACATTGAAAATTCACATAATGGTCAAGTAAGCTATCAATTGTTTTAGAAGATCTTGAATGGATTTAATAAATCATACAAGTTGTAATGTTCACCAAGTTAGAAATATGTTTGACTACGTTTGAATGTAGTTCAATTAAAAATTAGAAAATTCAATTAAAAAAACCGCAACCAATAAACATTGAAAATTCACATAACGGTCAAGTCAGCTATCAATTTTTTTAGAAGAGCTTGAATGGATTAAATAAATCATACAAGTTGTTTTGTTCACCAAGTTAGAAATATGTGTGACTATGTTTGAATACAGTTGAATTCCAAATTAGAAAATGCAATTCAAATAAAACTCCAACCAATATACATTGAAAATTCACATAACGGTCGAGTCATCTAAAACATATTTGTGATCAATACTCAATCAATTTGAATATTACTAACCTTAACAACCAAACTTGAGGTAAACCAAAAGAATTTAGAATATGTTTGAATGATTCTATATATTTTCAACCACAACTTCAGGTTCACAATCAACTCTGACAATTCAGCTATTTGATTCATCAAAAGAAATAAATGGATTGGTTCCAATGGCACTAGGGACAGTGTCAATTCCATCATCACCATCATCAAAAATATGTCTTGAAATTACTTCAACAATGACACCAAATTCAGGTCGAAGTTGGTATTTGACATAAAAAACATGTTTAGTAATTGATGCCAACACATATGGTTCTTCGGTAGCAAGATTTCGAGTCATATTAATTACTCAAAATCCACAATCATCAATAAATGTGCCATGTCTCGTCATCGAATCAAACCAATGGCATTTCATCACTGTGACTCATCCATGAGAGTAATAATCCAATAATATTATTGTCTCAACAACTCCATAATAACCCAAATTTTGAAATCGCGGTCTACTATCTGATGCACTGGCATAACAATCTGTTGTGGCAGTAACCATAACACCATATTGTTGTGTTCTCATGTTTTTTGTTCGTTCAATGACAATAAATTTATACCCATTGATAACAATTGATTTACAGTCACGAACCACAATATTAGGACCAAAAGCCAAAGCTCTTATTTCCTCAGAGATAGAGTCAGCAGACAAACTAAATACCTACAATATAAATGACTATTAAAGTTAATTAAATATTGATATAATTATTTTAAACATTAATTTTTTTATACTTTCAATTTTAACCAAGCAGAAAACTCTTTTCTATGCGAAGTATCTCTCCTTATCAAAGATAAAGAATGATGATTCCTATTTATCATTGTTTTATGTTCCATGTAGATAAAAAATATTAATAGTTTAACAGATATATATATGTAAGATATACATAATCAATTTAGTTACCTGATATAGTCATCGAACAAATCACAGTTGAACAAAACTGTGCGATGTTCTATCTCCCATTCTTCATGGCTTAATGTATTCAATGTATATGATCCCAGAATTCCTCCTGTTTGAGGAAGTGATGGAAAACTGGGTTCAATTTTCTCATATTGTTCTTCTTCATTTCTCATTGGTCTGTTCAATCTTGTAGTAAGATCAGACAAATACATCGAGCAGAAATCCATACATTCTTGAGCCAAGTAACCGTTCACGATTGAACCTTCGGGATGATTTCTGTTTCGGACATAAGACTTTAATGTGAACATATTTCTTTCAGTTGGATACATCCAATGAAAAGAAACATGTCCTCCGAGAAGTATTTCAGTGGGAATATGGATAGTCAGATGCAACATGCATGTGAAAAATGATGGAGGAAATATTTTCTCCAACTCACACAAAATTAATGGGGTATCTGTCAACATTTTTTGCAAGAAAGACTTGGAAAACTTTTTAGCACAAAGATCTCTAAAAAAATGGCACAACCGAATAACAACCACCCTTACATTATTGGACAAAAGATGAAGGATTGCTATTGGAAGAAACTCATGCAGTAGAAGATGATAATCATGAGTCTTCAATGATTTTAGCTTCAACTCTCTTCTATTGACCCGTTTAGATATGTTTCTTCAATAGCCATCAGGAACTCTAATAGTCTCTAATACTTCCAGAAATTGTTTTTTTTCTACAGGTGTCATCACATAAGAAGCACATGGACGTTTCCATTTATTTTCCCTGATACGTACATGATGCAATTTTGATCTTATGTCCCAATCCACCAAGTCACACCGAGATCTTAAATCATCTTTTGTCTTCTCCTTGACATTTAGAATAACTGAAAGCAACATTTCGCATATATTCTTTTCAATATACATTACGTCTAAGCAATGACATAACAAATTGGTGACCAATAAGGCAAATCAAAAAAGATACTCTTCTTCCTCCAATTGTAACAGGTTTTAGTGGAAACATTATTTCTCTTTCCAGATTTCATTTGACCCTTCCCGAAAGAAAAACTGAAATCTTTCAATTCATTAAGCACGTCAGTTCCAGACATACGCTGAGGTGGATCATCTGTCTCTATGGTGTTATCAAATCTTCGACGATTCATTCTATATGGATGATCCTTTGGCATGAATCGTCGATGTCCCATAAAACTAAAACTACATCGATGTTTCAGTCTTCTAGATCCTGTATTCTTCATAAAAACTGGACATGACAGTTTTCCCTTCGTGCTCCATCCAGACATCATTGCATAAGCTGGAAAATCATTGCTCGTCCACATAAGCGTAGCATGCATCTGAAATATGTCTTTCGAATATGCATCGTATGTGCGCACACCCACATCCCAATGAAGTTTCAACTCTTTTATTAAAGGTTGCATGTATACATCAATATCAATGCTGAGATCAGAAGGACCATATATGAGTATACTCATGAAATTGAAAGGTTTTTTCATACACAACCATGGTGGATGATTATAAATGTGTATAAAAACTGGCCATGTGCTGTGCAAAATAACCATCTACCCAAACGGATTAAAACCGTCTCATGAAAGACCCAGCCTCACATTACGCACGACAGATGCAAAATCAGGATGTCGAGCATCAAATCTCTTCCATGCAAATCTATCTGCAGGATGAACCAACTCATCATTAGTCTTCTTTCTCTCGATATCATGCCATCTCATTTTTATTGATATGTCATCAGACATAAAAGGATTCTGAAGTCTGGGGATCAATGTAATGTGCCACATTACTTTTTGTGGAACGCGGGATGGTGTTCCATCAAATTTTGTCTTCCAGCGGGATGTGCCACATTTTATACAATCATTTCGTTCAGTAGTTTCCTCCTAGAATTATCTGCAATATTTTGGGTAAGCATGAATTTTGTTTCTTGAAAATCCAAGTTCCTCAACTAACTTCCATGCCATATAGTGGTTTGAGGGAATATCTGCATCATCTGGAAGTAAATCCTTCAAGAGGGTAAGAATGTAATCGATTGTTGTATTAAAAATTCCATACACAGTTTTCCCATGAAACAATCGGATTAAAAATTCCAGCTTTTTCATTTTATCGCATTGTCGATATACTGGAGTCGTGGCAGCATCATTCAATTTTTTCACCCTATCAATATCATCATTTTCACTAGATGCATTAGCTGTCCTCATATCGAAGTCTTCTTGAGTCGAAATCCTTTCTTTTTCATGATGACGAATAAATGGAAACTGATCATCTAACCAATTCTCCATTCCAGTCCTTTCATTTCGATCATCACTAATTTGAGATTTCATTTTCTCCCCATTGTGATACCACACAAATTAGTTTTCCTGGAAACCATTTTTGGTTATGTGGTAGCTGACTTCTTCATGGCTCAACCAAGGTCTACCAACACAATTGGAACATGGGCAGTGTATGCAACCACTATCTGAAGCATTGTGAAATGAAAAATCTATAAGGCTCTCCAAATTGTTTTAAAAATCGCTTGAGATCCGATTGGTTTCATACATCCAACTTCTGTCCATTCTTTAAAAATAATTTATATAAGTCATTTTGTCATAAAAAATTCAATAGGATTGAAATTTAATAGAAAATACATTTAAGTAAATGATACAGGAAGAAAATAGTCAAGGTATCAACTACACATGTGAAAAAAACATACAAATGTGTTATTGAAAAAATGTAAAACCAACAAGAAATTAATGTGTTATATCACATCACAACATGCCTCATCCCATAAACATATTAGTAGGGTATCATGAACATGAATAACATCAACCTTGTGCCATCCTCCTACCCTACATGACCCCAACCACATGCCACATCTTATTATAGCCTTATCACATCACACCTCACCAGAAAACACTAGGTAAATCATAGTACATCTCACCTGAAGACACATGGACAATCACATCGCATCATGACTAAAAACACAAGGTCAATCACTTTTGAAGGAAGAGTAGGGAAGACATGGTAGCTATCCAACCATATAACCACCATCCTAGATATTAGAAAAAATAACCATAACTCAAAACCTCTGATCGTTGGTATGTTTATCCAACTCAGGTTGGGAATGTGTAGAAATAACATAAAAATACATGATATATAGATAGCACAAAATACTCAACCTATGGGTTCACATTAACTAAATAATCACACACTTCACTACTACCATAAAACACATAAGCCACACCACCACCACACAAGACGCATGGCATTTATCACTTTCATTTATAAGCCACTTCATTCACACTTACATTGTCCATTTATTTAATGTTAAATTAATTAAATCCATTTACCACACATCCATTTCTATTCCATCTCATTTATTTAATATCTTGTTTTTTGGTTTTAACAGCATAATTTATTCCATAGATAACCAGGAAACTAATAAAACCACCACACAATAACTCACCATCTCACAATAACCATCGATGCCATGTTACATCGACCAACCATCTCACCAAAACAACCACATATCACAACAAAAATATTGCACATCAAAAACCAGCGCACAACCAAAACAACCGCACAACCAAAGCTATGAATCTTTAAAATTAGAACATAATAAAGAGACATCGTGCCCTTATAAATGTAAATGTGTATCGAAAACATTAATTGGACATACACCGATATAGGGATTTGACTACACAATTCATGGAACAATCATAAATTTTTATAGAAACCCTTAAATTTGGGAATTAGGTAATCATTCGTAGAATTATATTTTTTATAGCAGGTGGAACTAAAATATAGGAATCTAACCTGGTGGTTGGTGATCTGATGGAAGATGTGGGGATTGGGAAGTGATTCTGCCGATGAATCGCTTTTGGAGAGCTTTTGGAGAAGAGCGGAAGGCTCTGGATCCGCTTCTGAGTCGTGGGGAGGCCACTGCTCGCATTGGGCTATTTGTGGGTTTTTTTCCAACGGTTCATAACAAACGTTGGGAAAAACCAGTCTTTCCCAATGGTTGCATAAAACCGTTGGGAAAAATAAGTTTTTCCCACATTTTCACAATAGTTTCATAAAACCGTTGGGAAAGACTAGATTATCTCCACTTTTCCCAATGGTTTCAAAAAACCGTTGGTAAAAGTCTATTCTGAAAGGTATTTCCCAACGGTTTCTATAAACCTTTGGAAAATACAAAATATACCAATGGTTTCTTTCAACCATTGGTAAACAACTGTTGGGAAAACTCCCATTTCCAGTGTTGTATTAAATCATATTAATTAATGTGGATTCTTTTATTGTTTAATAAAAATTATTTATCCATTATACATGAGGTTAACCTCCCTCTACTAAGGAAAATTTAAATCTAAGGTGTAATTTTACTATCTCTTTATTATTCGATGTTGTTTATCTGTGAGTATCTACTAGGTTCTCTTTATCATCCACCTTTGTGTTTCTTAAATATTTATTTCAAAACTTTTTTAATATTTATGAGATTATGGTTTAAAGTTATTTATACTAGTTTTAGTCTTTTTATAAATTTATTTAAAAGGAATCTTTTAGTCTCTTTCTAAACAAGGTACATTATGATCTTTTCAACAAATTAAGGAAAGAATGTTTTTTAACTTATACAGAAGGTGTTCTATTTTCTACAGTTATAACACCCTAAAAGTCTCCCTTACACTCTTATAAGAAAATTTTAAAATTAATTTATTTCATTTATTTTTAATGATTTCAATGTATAAATAGATATTTCACTCAAATATTTTTTGGATTGATTTCATCTATGTCAACTTCCAGCATTGGAATTTTAATTTTTTTGAAGTTGATTTATTATGATAAAATATTCTATATTTTATTTAAGGTTTTGTGATATGTATGAATGTGGGTGTGCTATTTTATACCATTAATGGTTTAAGTTTAATGTAATTACATTTCGTATTATTGTTTTAATAAGAATTTTTATATTATCTTTCAACCTTTTCATATAAGGAATTCATTGGACTTAGTAAGTGATGAGTGGATCCCTCTATAGCTCCTCGATGCATAGGTAGGTCTCATGAAACAAATTTGTGTCTTGGAATAGGGACTTGAAAAATGTTTTATTAGTAGTCTTTTCATGAGGCCTTGAATATTTGGTTATGATATCCGACATCATGTATTCCATCATTATGAAAATAGTTATTGATATTACATGTGATTATTAAACTAGTAGAATTTCCATCTGAATATGTAAAAGGAATTAATTGATTCATCCTTTCCATATTATGCTTAATTTATGTTTAAAAGTATTGTGTTTTAGACTTATACATTGCCTTAAATGTATATTCTTATTTATCAATGTTTCCACTATTTGTTTATCTCTCCTGATCATCTGAGCTCACCCCTTTCCTATATTTTATTTTTCACATGATGTGAAGAATTATATTATTACTTACCTATAGTAATATGCGAATGGATATGAATGTGTTCTACAGAGACACAATGATGTTTTTTTTATTTTATAAAGTATTTTTAAACCTATGTATGTATCTAGTTCATTCAAATCTACTAAATTGATCAGTTTTTTGGGACCTGATTTCTTATATCTTACCAATGTTAAATAATAATGCACCAAATATAGGTTTCTCAGGTTGGGACATTATAGTTGGTATCAGAGAAAGTTTAGTACAATCCCTGGAAACTAGGTTTATAAAAACTCTGATTAGAGATCATTACCCTAAGATAATCATTGAGGATTTTTATAAAAGAAATTCCTAGAATTTTGGTAATGTAGATATTTTATGTATTTTCAATGTAATGAATCCCTACCAAGATATGTGTAGGTAGAGGCAGCTCTGGAGCATATGTATCTTTGGGTAAAACCTGAATATACTTCTTTGAGCTATATTCAAACGGGAACTAATGAACAACAATGGGTTTAATTGCACTATTGGTTACGACACTCTCAGGGGATATGCTTAGGATAATTCACATTTTCTTTAAAACACATTATGAAGGATTTACGAGTAAATACTTCCTCAAAGAAAACATTTTTTTTATTATGGATTATATGCATAATCTGTTTATTTAAGGTATTTTACATGTTTGGAATTATGTGTTGTGATTAATAAACTAATCTAATGTATGCCGGTATTTAGAAATGGAGCCTAGTGGAAGTAATGGAAACTATATAAACACATGTAATACATGTAGGGAATTACCTAATATGAAATAGAATTATAGTGGAGATGGTGATGAAACTGGTACTGAACAACTTATAACCATTCTGGGATAACTCACTCAGGTTATGAATAATAACCTTACCATTATGGAGAACCCTGAACCACAACACGGTGGATAAATGTTAGAATGATTCATGAGGAAACAACCACAAAAATTCCATGGGACTACAAATCAATTTGCAGCTGAGAAATGGATAAGTTCCTTAGAGAAAATATTCCAGGCATTGGGGAGTAGCTAAAGGGAATAAGTTTTCATGGCAGTTTATTAGCCCACAGGAGATGAAGATCAATAGTGGTAATTAATTCAAAACACAAAGTAGGATGATGAATTATAAAATATGTAATTGATGGATATTAATGACAATTTCATTTAAAAATACTTTCCTCGTGAACATCGAGTGGATATGGAAAGGAAATTTTTGAGTCTGAAGAAAAAAAAGGATGATAATGTCACAATGTATGAGTATAACATTACAAGGTCAGCATGCCATGATACAGATTATATATGTAACCCAATGTGTAATATTGATCGATTCATTAATGGGTTAAAAACATTTTTCCATTGAGCATTGGTCTCACAATACTTCTCTTCATACGAAGATATAGTCTCATGTGATATCAAGACAGAAAATTAATTCTTTACGTCTTGAAAATTTAAAGAGAAAGAAGTGAAGAAGAGATATTCTAAACACTCTAGAAATGGAAATAAGGGGAAGAAGGGAAAATTTGAATTTCCATCCTACAGTAAATTTGGGATGAAACACCCCATTACTTTCCTAAAGGGAATGTGAGACTATTAGAAGTTTGGAGAAATAGGCCACCAAGCTCCTGATTGCAAGGGAAAGAATGAGGCTATCAATGTTGATTGATAATGTTGTAAAAAAATGGGGCAATATGAAAATGAATATCTAAAGAGTCAAGGAAACCTACCTCAGAATAAGACAAGGGATCAAGGACAAGCTTATGTGATCACAACTACAAATGTTAAAGTTCTGAATGACATGGTGGTAGGTATATTAATCATATCCTCAAATTTACGCAATGCTTTATTTGATTCTATATCATCACATTCATTCATATCTTCCCAGTTTTCCATGTAAATTAGATATTTACAATTTGATTTTACAAGGGAGTTGTCAGAAACAACTCTTATTGGAAGTATCATTTCAACAACAATTTGTGAATCATTAACTGTTATAACATTTAAAAGTAATTTATCTACTAATTTTCATGTAATAACCATGCCTTAATTTGATATAATCTTTGGTATGGATTGGATTTCAGACCATGATGGGAAAATTTATTATAAGAAGAAGGAGGTTACAATTTTTGATGATGATAAAGAATCCATAAACATTTGAAAAGAAACATAACCATCTGATTCTCATCTAGATCCACCACCAATAGCTCTACTAAATTCAATTATTGGGGAGGAAGAGTGAAAAATATCTATGGTGAGGAATGGAATGTTCAAATAGGGAATGTACCTATTGTGCGAGAATATATTGATGTGTTTCCAAAGGATTTATATGCCCATCCTCTAGAACGAGAAATTGATTTTTCCATTGATTTAATTCCTGGTTCAAGGACCATATCAAAGATCCCTTATAGAATGGCCATTGTGGAATTAGTGTAAATAAAGAAAGTAATATAGGAATTGAGTAATAAAGGATTAATTCTCCCTAGTGTTTCTCCATGGGGATCCCATGTTCCTTTTATTAAGTAGAAATATGGATGTATGTGGTTATTCATTAACTACAGGGTTATTAATTCTATAACAATAAAGAACACGTATCATATACCTCACATTGATGATTTAATTGAACAACATCATAGAGATCAATATTTTCCAGGATTGAACATCGATCTTGATACTATCATTTGTGTGTGAAAAAGGAAGACATTCCAAAGACAACATTTCAAACCAGTTACGGGCATTATGAGTTTACAGTAATGCCTTTTGAAATGACTAATTGACCCTAAATTTTCATTTATACGATGAATATAGTTTTCAAGGAATATGTTGATGAATTTTTAGTGGTATTTATTGATGATACATTGGTATAATCCAAAATCTACGAAGATCATGGAAATAATTTTCACACTATTTTGAAAATACTCAGAAGAAATAGATTATATGGGAAGTTTATCAAGTTTTAATTCTGGCATTAGGATATTTCTTTTCATGGAAATGTTGTCTTTAAGGATGGAATCCCTATTGATTTATATAATACAAGAGGAATACAGGAGTGGCCATCACTGATGAGTGTAAATGAGGTATGCAGTTTTATTGGATTAGAAGGTTACTATTGGCATTTAATCATGAATTTGTCCTATTTGGCTAACCCTTTGACCAAGCCCACACATAAAGGGGTTAAATTTGTTTTGAAAAAAGTTTGTGAAGAAATTTTTGTATAATTGAATAGAATATTATTCAATTCTCTTATTTTGACTCTACCATCGGGGAATGATGGGTTTGTTATTTATAGTAATTTATCGAAGAATAGTCTTGGTTGTGTCATTTGGAAGAACGATAGAGTTATTTACTATATATCACAGTATCTAAAATTTAATGAACAAAACTACCCCACTCATGATCTTGAGTTATCAGTTGTAATATTTTCTTTGAAGATATGGAGACACTATATCTAAGGTGATAATGGGAGATATATACAGATCACAAGAGTTTGAAGTATATTTTATCACACAAAGAACTCAATATGATGAAAATGTGATGGATCGAACTACTCAAGTATTATTATTTCACTATATACTACCCCCTGGGGAAGGTAAATATGGTGGCAGATACTTTGAGCAGAAAGGATCATGGAGTTCTAAAAAAGATGAGAGTTGAAAGGGAACCTATGTTCATGGATCTAGTAACGATGGATATGGGTATAATCATGGAAGTTGAAACATTAATAATTTTTCAAATGGTTGCCAAACCATATTTACTATAAAGGATAAAATGTTCTCAAAATTACGATGAAGAGTTTAAAATATAATTAAACCTGGTAATAATGGGAGATTGATTGACATTGTATATGAAAATGGATTTTTGAAATTTGGGAAAAGGATTTGTGTTCTTGATATACCTGATCAAAAATGGGAATTGTTGGATGATCCTCAAAGCTCCAATTTCAGTATACACCCTGGTAGCACTAAGATGTATAGATATATGAAGGAAAATTTTTGGTTGGACAACATGAATAGGGATATTGCTGATTATGTGTCAAGATGTATCGTTTGTTAACTGGTGAAGGCTGGAAGAGAACATTCTTGCGTAGTCCTGAAACATCTTCCTACACCTAAGTGGAACTAGAATAACATTATGATGCACTTTTTTCATGGGGATACCTAAGACTCCTAAAAAGAATAACGCAATATTGGTCATTGTTGATCGCCTCACAAAGTCAGAACATTTTCTTTCTATAAGATAAGATTTAACACCAGAGAATTTTGATAGAATATATATTAATGAAGTTGTAAGACTTCATGGTGTACCCCTATCGATTGTTTATGATCGTGATCCTCGTTTTACATCAATATTCTGGAGAAGTCTCCAGAAAGTCCTAAATACTATAATTTGTTTGATCTCTTTGTACCACCATCATACTGACTGACAATCAGAATAGACTATTCAAACCTTAGATAACATGTTGAAATCTTTCTAAATGGGCATTCAAGGTATGTGGGATCAGTATTTACCTCTGGTATAATTTTCCTATAACAATTGATTCCATTAAAGTATTCGTATGGAACAAAATGAAGCGTTATATGGAAGGATATGTCACACGCCAACATGTTGGGATTATTTTTGTGAAAGAAAACTCATTGGCCTAGAACATTTCTAGGAAACAATAGAAATGGTGAAGATTATGAAAACCCATATAAAAGATTCTCAAAGAAGGAAGAGGAGATATGACGATAACAGAAGGAAAGTTTGGGAATTTCATGTAGGAGATCATATTTTTTTGAAGGTATCTCCAATGAAGGGTGTTGTAGGATATGGTAAGAAGGGTAAAATAATTCCCATGTACATCGTACCATTTGAAATTCTAGAATGAATTGTAGTTGTAGATTACTATTTGGAAATGTCACCCTGTCTCTCCAAAGTTCATGATGTGTTCAACATATCACTGTCAAGAAAATACATGACTGACCCAACACATGTACTAACCTATGAAGAAATATAATAGGAAACTGATCTATCTTATTGTTAAGATCCTATCAGAGTTCCTAATAATAGGGAACAAGTGTTGAGAAACCAGATGAATCTTTTGGTAAAATTTCATTAGAGAAACCATAAAATTGAAGAGGAAACAAGGGAACTTGATGATCTTTTGACGATGAAGAACCCATGTATTTTTATGTAGTAATATTCTAGAAATTTAAAGGACACAATTTCATATAATAGGGGAGAATTTAACACTCCATGACATCATTGTATGCTTCTCTATGAATAATACAATAGCTTGTGCAGTACGCAACATCGAATTCAAACACACCATGGCCAATCAAACTAGCCATTTAAAAAGCAGTTATGAATTGTAATAGCCACTTTTTGAAATTTTATAAATTTTATTTTTCAAAATTTACTTCATTTTTGGATTTGGAATATTGAAATTATCATAGGGTGAATTTTTGGTATTTTCTTAAAAACATAGAATTGTTGATAAATACTAAAAAAACAGCGATATTTTTTAAAAATGACTTTTATTTATATAATTATCATTTTTATTCAACTTTATTTTAAAGTAAAAATATACACATAATACCTTTATTATTATAATGTAATTCATTAGATTCATTTTATAATAATATATGATATATAAAATTTTATTGAACTGTTTAACCACTTTTACCCACCTTCTAGACACATTTCCAAATTTGCATAAAAGGTAATTTTATCGCTTCTGTGAATTGATTTTCCAAAATCTGACAGACATAGTTGAAATAAATAAGTATAATGTTTTTCATTATGATGAGTGATTTTTTTTGTGAATATTATCTTTTCAATTTTATTTTCCATAATTAAAATTAAATATGGTAATTAACGGTAAAATTGATATTATAATTACACAAACAATTGCCCAAATTCTATTGGATAAGTTTCTTTCTACCAAAATCAACATTAGAAATAATATAAGGTTCTTTTTGACCCACATGGATTGGATTAGGACATTTATTATATTTTATTTAAAGAAGAGTTAATAGTGTTTAATTCATATTTTAATAACTAATACATTTTATATATAGGGTTAAACATTAGTTAAATTCAACTATAAATATTAATTATAAAGATAAGAAGATTTAGTATATCATGGTATTTTATATATAATTTTTATACATTATATAATATAATTTATTTATGACATAAATATGATGCATTAATTACTTTATTAATGAATGATTAACATAAATGATATTTCAAATATTATAATAATTGTACATTGTGAATTTTTATGTATTCCATGAATTTTTTAGGTTAATATGACATGTTTGGGTTGATTAAATAAATTTTTCCCAATTGAATAATTGGTTATGACTTTCAAAAAAACCAAATACTAAATAGTGTCAAAATTGACATAAATTAGTTTTTTTAGAAAGTAATAATTTTTAAATGATTTCATATTCATAAAAATATAAGGTTTGGGAAAAGGACTATGTTAAGGTTATATATGTCAATAATGAACCAATTGGGTTTCATTTTACTTTTCTATAGTATGTTTATTAATAATATATTATATTAATATAAGAATACTTGGTAAAAGTTAAACTATTTAACTAAGAGTTAAAACAAAAAGATAAGGTTAATATGGTTACCTAAACTTTTTTAAAACCTATTTTTAGAGATTTTTACGACCCAGACCCACCTTATCCTCTAAGTAAATTATTTTGGAGCCATTATAAATCTAATATTATTTTTGAATAAATTAATATTTCAATTTTTTCATAAATATCCCCTTACATCTCTTATAAAATGCTACTTCCACTTCTCTTAATTTCAAACCTCAAATCAATTTTCCTTGACCAAACCCTACTCAAATATCCTCAAAACTACCATTAAGTCTACCTAGAGGCCTTAATTTGATCTGAAAGCCAACCTAAAGTTCACTTTTATTCAAGTCAAAAGGAAACACCTGAATAAGAGGTTATTATTTCATGATCTCTTTTAAAGTAATTTTCATCTTCCACTTCTTCTTTCATTGTTGTCTCCATAATAAAATAATAACTACATTACCTTAACATAATGATAATTTATAATAAATATGGTACAACCGTATCCATTATTCTATTCATTTATGACCTACAATGTCACTATACATGCGTACCTATGGCTTACCGTCTCCACATCGTGGTGTAGTTTGTTATTCAAGGATTCATTATTTGGATGGGTATAATAATGAGTATAATTGATGTAAAAAATAAATCTAACATGTTAATTATTATTTATATATAATATAACATCCAATTAAAATCAATTTCTCCACAAATAGTTTTATATAGTCGCACGTGCGTACGTATGACATACCGTCTCCACAACATGATGAGATTTCATTCCCCATCATAACCATTCAAGAATGATTTTCATTTGATGATTAAAAATAATTTTTAAGAACATAATATCAATCTGTATATGAATCAAATTAATCCTATCCATAATAAATATGACTTATGTATCATAATATATAATGTAAAATGAGTTAGTTAACACCTGAAACAATGATACTACTGAATTATTATTAACAAAGCAATATTAGAGGATCACGTATGATATAATATTTATGTATGTGGATTCTTGTATAATTTCATAAAAATTATTTAACCATTATACTGGAGTTTGACCTACCCTCAACTATGGAAAATTTCATATTAAGTGTTAATTTTACAATCTCTTTATTATTTGAGTTTGTTTCTATGTGAGTATCTACTGGGACCTCTTTATAATCCACATATCTGTTTCCTAAAAATTTATTTCTAATAATTTATTCAATTTACTAGACTATGCATTAACATCATTTATACCATTTTTTGAATTTTTCTAAATTTTTAAAAAAGAAACCTTTAGTCCCTTTCAAAACAAGGAACTTCATGAAATTTTCGAAAAATTAAGAAAAGAAGGTTTTTTTAACTTATACGGCTGGTGCAACTATTATCTATAGTAATAACTCCATCGAAGCTTCCCTTACAATCTTACAAGAATATTTTCAAAATAAATATTTTCATTACTTTTTAATGATATCACTTTATAAAGATATATTTCACTCAAACAGTTTTTGGATTGATTTCATATATGTCAACATCCTTCATTGGATTTTATATTTTTTTTTATGTTTATTTATTATGATACAATATTCCATATTGTATTGAATGTTTTGTTATATATTTCACTGTGCTTGTTCTATTTTTATACCACTCATGGTTTATGGTTAAATTATTGTCATTTCGTATGCTATTTTTAATATGAATTTTTATATTATGTTTCAGCCTTTAATATGAGGAATGCATTAGACGTAGTAAGTGATGGGTGGAACCCCAGAGACATCACTATTTTTTATTCATTATGACTATATATATATTATGATATGGTGCAGTTTAATAACTTGACATCTATATCTGTGTCCTAACTGGCGACGCTTTGGAATGTCATGGGGGTTTTATAGGCAGAGGTATCTAAATTGCATTTTTATCACCTCGTGAATTGATTCATTAATTCATGGAAAATAAGAAGTAATATAGATAATGGTAAATGACCAGCTATTTAATGGACTAAACATACATGGAGAGAGGGTGTAAAAATAAAATCTAGGTTTTTAAAATG
Source organism: Viscum album (assembly GCA_963277665.1). NCBI lineage: Eukaryota > Viridiplantae > Streptophyta > Magnoliopsida > Santalales > Viscaceae > Viscum > Viscum album. The sequence continues at coordinate 569,278,851 of OY728153.1, forward strand.
AATATATTATTACTAATGTGATTCCTTGTTTTGAGATATGAATTACATATCCTATGTTGGTTCATAACATATGTATTTAAAATCTCAAATAGTTAGATTGGTGCCACTCTAATGTACAAAAATAACTTTGCTTCATTTTTTGTTTTCCTATTAGCTACTAAAAATCCCATCACATTTTTTAGTCCAATGTAAATATATTAATTCCTATAATTGTACTATAAAAAAATAGTTATAAGGGAGAGAAAAAATAATACTCTTCAATTGAAATGGATATCGGTCTGGGGGTTTAGATGGAGTTCAATAGGGACATGGTGGGGAGAACAATGTCACAAATCGAGCTGACAATGAGGATGTTAGATTTAAATGCTGTTGTGATTAGTTTTTTTCAAATGCAGAAAAATGAATTTGTTTCAATCATCCATATTAATATCCTAGGTATCCTATCAAACAAAAATTTAAATCATTTGGAATCCTACCCCAATTTCAGTGAGAGGAAATTGACTATGTTTTCTTTAATTAGTCATTTAATCCTCATGTAAAAATTTGATATGATTAACCAATTGTCTCATGCCTCCCTAGCTTCTATGATGGTACCATACCTTGAACTTGGCATATCTATAGTATTGTAAATGGTCATTAAAATAGAAATAAAATAGGGGTCTGTAAGTGAATACAATATTGAATAAATAGTGGATTAGAGATCATGTTATTGGTTAACTGATATGTACCACTCTAGGTATGGAAGAACAAAAAAATAAACTCCAATAGAGTGGGAAAAAAATCCCATATTATTTCTTCAGATAAAAATCCATCCCTTGAACAATACTCCTTAATGATCCCATCATTGTAGAACATGGTTAGATATGCATGGAAATGGAAGAAAACATCACGGAAAAGGAGATAGTTTGGGAAAAGATAGTTCGATACATTGGCTGAGTTTCTTTGATGGAACGATTGATGATGGGATTTGAAAAACAATCAAGCATCCTAAATATACGAATATTAGAACAAGTTTTGATATTACTAGAATATGAGGGTCTATGTGTTTTTAACCATATCTACTATTTCACTTCTAGACATTGTAAATGTCCAATAGATATATCAAATTCCACCATTCATCACTCAAGAAGACTCCATTCTCCCACAATAGAAAAAAACAACACATTCATTCTATCAATTATAGTGTCTCTGATTCTCACTTAACCAACTGTTCACCAAATAGTATTACGTGGCACTATATCTAGTGTTCTGTTTGATTTCATTGTGAATTAATTACTCAAAATTATGTAATCATACTGGGTACCAAAACAATAGGGTTTCTTGGGTCTAATGTCGATTATGATATTGTTGGTATAGTGAATCGATATGGCATGATTTGGGTGAAAGTGTATTTTGAATTCTACAATCATCTACCTAATTCATTTTCATATCCATCCAAGTGTCCATCCCAATTACATTTTTTATATATAAAAAATGTTATACTTCTAGGAACATGGAACGAACCGACCAAGGAACATGAATTACTTATGGAAGATGTCGTACTAATACTATTGATTTTTGTCAGATGTTATTTTGATTGTTGTTAAAAGCTACTAGTTCAATCATCCACTATTTCATATAGTCTAAGAGATGATATTGTGTGCGAGTAATAGTTAAATTATACAAGGAACCCCAATACATATTCATGGGTATATGAAAAGGGGTACTGAAGGGAGAAACTGTTATTCTCTCCCTAGGAAAACATTATTTTGAATTGGACAATCAGTTATCAATTTCTTTTTTAGATTGTAGTGTATATGCACAATACATGTGTTTGAAAACATCGGGTTTTCTACTATAAAATTAATTAATTGAATAGATCTTGTCATTCAATTATCGGTTCCTATTTATTCCATTATATACATAAACCCTCATTCTTTGATCACCTTCATGTGAAAACTCCAATAACAGAGTCCCACCTCTCGGATACCGCACATATTGTTTTCCACAATATTACACCATGTTTACTACTCGAATTGAATATCAAAAAATATTTTCATATGGGAATGGATCTAATGACACCATTCCCATGCTGGTACATAAATTTATGGAACTTCCCCTACATCCTAGATTCCCCATAAGAAAAAAATCACATATTCTGTTGAATTGTTTCTACTGTGTCTAGTATGTAACTATTTCCAAAACACAAGTCCATAAAATCCAAAGGGTACCATATTTTTGGGATAGTACATTATCAAATAAGCACTGTTTGAAGAAAATATAATCGACAGTTGAGTTTGTGACATCGAATATATAAATAATACTGACTCCCTTATCTTTAAAATAAATACATGACTTGATACCTAGGACAACATCACTCAACTTATCATATAAATTATTGCCTCCATTTCAGACCCCAATTAAACATAGTTTATCTTTGAATGTTATAATTCAACATTTTTTAGGTTCCACTCATACATTCCCTTCATTGTGAGTGGTGAAAATTCATAATTCAATATGATGGTCTCTAATCTCAAGTAGTGATTAGAGGATCTACTATCCAGTGAAACATTTATAGAATGTCATCATAATTCAGACTTTTTTCTTTGCCATTAGATATCTTTGTGAATAATATTTTGATTTTTAGGGGCTTACTAGATGTAGATATAAATGTTTTTGGAATACTATAAGGGAAGGGTAAACAATAATTTTATATCATTTGGTATGAGTGAATGGTGAAATGTGAAAAATATTATTTCATTAACTTTTAGTCATTCCACTAAAACACTTTCCGGACATTTTAGTTGATCACATTCATATATGAATTGAGAAATATTCTCTTTTGAATTAATTATATATCCGAGTTTGTTTCGAACAGAGGTGAAGTGGGTTCATGTGTGGGGAAACTGATAAATGGTCCAATGTGTGAAAAGAATTTGTCTGTTATTAAAGAACCATTCACATCAAAATATTTTTCTTCATCCTGATCCACATCATTATCATTTAATGGGTGATTGGATTTACCCCATAGGGAATGAGAAGTTTATACTGTCCATATTGAAAAAGAGGATCCATAGTCAAATGGTCCTAGTGGGAGATTTCATGGGGTTATATACCTGTGAAATTGGTCCTCTTGGGATATAAATTCCTCGAATGGTCTCCAAAAGGTTTATATGTGGATCCAAAAACACCCAATGACCCTTGTATTCATGATTCAAGGGCCTTATTTCAAAATCTAGGTGCTCTTTGGATGATGGTTTGGCCAACGACACTTAAGGACTCTATTGGTCGAGAGGATGATAGGTTGGGTTCATCATACCCTTTTAGGGGGAACTATTACATTTTAAGAGAATCTCATATAGAATTAAGTTATGTTCATATGTTCGTGAATCCTTGGTTCATTCTTGAAGAGTGTTTCAATGGGCTACCCCTGGTTTGAGGGATCATCATAGGTATATAATGATTTGATCCTACAGTGCCAAATCTGACTTAATCCATGCAATAAAGCGCTCTAGATTTTATCATCATCCAAGGGGGGAGAAAAGGTGCCTTGATTTTGGGATAAAAACCATAAGATGGGAATTATATTTATTATTGGGAGAGGAATCAGAACCCACATAGTTTGGGAAACTTATGACATATGCATGTGTCCTGCCCATTTTAGGGGAACATAATTAGGTGAATCCTTTTGGAAGGGAACCCCTTTTGAGCTCGGGCCATCAACCATGCATCCTACATATCCTATTTTGACATGGAATTACAGTTCTCATAGTTCATATGGGTTAGGAATTATTCATGGAAGCTACCCATTTAAGAGGAACATGGTTGGGTGGACCATTTTGGAAGGTCACCCCTTTTGAGCTTAGGCCTTCAAGCAGGCATCCTATGTGTCCTTGTTTGACCAGGAATCATAGTTACCATAATTCATACGGGTTGATTATGTGGATTTTTTAATCATCATAAATCTATAATCCCATGTGGGTCACGATCATTGTGAGAAAAAAGAGGATGCGAGAGACTCAAAGAACCACACACCTTCTCTCCCACTAATGGGAGAGGATGGGCCTACGATAGAAGAGGCTGAGGCAATGAAGGGAGAGGGAACATAGAAATGAACCTATCAATGTGGGTTAATATTGGAGTTCATGTAGCTCATCTCATTGATGATTAGGGACTTACCTTAGTGGGAGTTCCCATTTAGATGTCATATGGTGTATACTATAGTTTAAAATCATACAACCTGGACCATGAAATAACAATTTAATGCCATGTTGTTGGGGAAAGTTCCATAATTTTAACATCGCGTGGATAGGAATATATGCGGGTCTTGTAATTTATGGATATATGATGAGGATAACTTCTTATAGAAGCCATGATTAACTGGAGGAAATTCATGTTTGGATTTTCTAAAGTGACTCAAACATGTGAGGGGAAGAATGTGTAAACCATGATTATGGATGATTTTGGATCCAGAGAAATGATATGAGACATGGAAGCCATTAAAGACTACATAGGTAGTAGAGGTCTCTCCTATGGATGAATTTTTCTTTTGTTGGCAAGCCACATTTATGGGAATCATATGCAAAGCCACCGGGGCAAGATGTGCATAGTTAAACAGAGGTGTCCTCAGGACACGAACCATCAATTTATGATGGTTGCATATGTTTATAAATATCTAAAATCACCAAGTATACTAAATTTTAATGTCATATAGCTCGAATGATGTTATCATAGTTTAATGTTGTGTTTCATGGAAAAATCCCATACAAGTAACGTCATGTGGTCAAGATGATAACTTATAGTTTAAGGTCTTAGATTTTGGACTGCTTATTATCGAATCCATGATTAGCTATAGGATAATCAGTCTGGGATATTCTAAAATTCCAAAAACCTAAGAGTGAAGAAAATTTCAAACTGTGAATCTATGGATTCTCATATCAGGAGAAATGATATGGGAATAGGAATCCATTAAGGAATACATAGGTAGTAAAGGAATCTCCCTATGACTAATTTTCCTTTGGATAATGGTTGTTTTGTAGTAAACATATGCATCGCCACTAGGGAATGATGTTCATTGTCAAAAAAATGTAACTGAAGGACATTGACATTCCACTTCTGATGGCCTTGGATGTTTTTGAGGATCCACAATCACCAGACACACGAGTTTGATGGATAGAAACAATGTGTTTGGGAATTTAAGAAACATTAAGGATGTGACTGTCAACAATGTTTTGGGTCAACCTATCATAGGAGGTAGTTAATAAGGTTTCTAGGAGGTGCATGATGAATGTCGCTTCTTGTGATATTTAAGGGATAAATGTTTGTGTGGCATGAGGACACAATGAAAAATGTCGATAACCTACCCCTGAAAAGTTCATGTTGTGACCATCCATTTTTCATGGGGTTCAGTGATGGTATAAAAGGGGCTAGCCCAGAGGGCTGGGAATGTAGGCCTACAGTGATCCTGAGAGGGGGTTCAGTGGCTACGCCCCCGAAGCATGGATTGGTGGGCACGAATAGTTTTTTGCATAATGTTGTTCGCGTAGGAGCTGGCTGCGTAAGAGCATCCACATAAGAGATAGCCGCAAACTGTCTATCCACAGAGGAGATGGTCGTGTAGTGGTTGGACATATTGGATGGTACATGGACTATTTTCAATATAGGAAATTCCACATATCATTTCCCATATAAGATCTGGTCGCGAGATGCATTCCGCATAAAGAGTCTGCAAACCATTTTTTATATTTTTTATTGGTTTTCTAGTTATATATGGAGGGTCTTCCAAATATGGTTCATAGGATTGATTATGAGAACTACAAATGATTTTTGGGATAGAATCTGCAAACTATTTTAGATGCGGGATGTAGTCCTATGAACTACTTCAGGTGTGGGAGAAATTCCTCTTGCACCAGCTATGTTCTTTGTCCCCTTTTCACTCATCCCAGATCTCTATCCCCACCTTATTCCACAACACTTTTTTAAATTCCACTTTTGTTCCTTTTATATAGTGTTAGAGAAGATTTATTTACAATTCACGCAACATCTTTTGTGGAAGCCCATGGAGGAAATATGTCTCGTGAATGACTCAGTCAACCACGATTTGTGGAGGTATGGGAAGACACTGTCTTCTCCTCATCCATGAACCACATCGTTCATGGGGATGGTGTACAAGGCATACCTATTTTGGAATATCTCCATAAAAAGGTACTCAATGGCTTCTGGTCGTGGGTGGAAATTCACCACAAATAGCTTCTTTCATTGGCCACCGCCTCATGGGCCACTATGTCGTAGGCTATAAACATAACATTGTTTTTCAATTTATTCCATTCATAACCCTTTCCTAGTAATCGCTACACGGCCTTGCTAGATTCACTGAAAAATTTTATTTCATAAAATTTATTCTCAAATCTTCAATCTAACATGTATTTCTTTTCTTCTACCAACATGAGGGAGTATTGGAATTTTTTTTTTTGAATTTTCAGGAACCAAAAAATGCCCCCATTGGAATGGGGTCTGATCTTAATGAAAAAGGAGGATATTTTGATGTAAAATTTCTCCCAACATGAATTATCAGATAATTATCTAGTTTTTTCTTGATCCAAAGCACCCAACAATCAACATTCGACTATTGATGTGGTTTCATGGAAAATCTCACAATCTTTTGTGTGTTTTTTTATCATCCTAATTTTTCCCTAATACGAATTTATATAGTCTTAGCATGTATAACTTGACTTTTTCCTAGGCTACACTTTGTAGGTTTTCAACCTAACACACTTTATGAATCTTTTTAGTATTTTATAGCTCAAAATTTATTTATCCTAAACAATACATAGTGTAGTTTTAAAAAGATGATACCCAACATTTATCCATGGGTGCATTTTAAATGGTTTACTCTAGTGAGTATTTCATCTTTTTAACTTATTTTTTATAGTACTTCCAATTAGACTTCTTAATGATGTTTTAAATTGAATAGTTTTGACCAAAAATGACTGGGTAGGGGACCCAATTTAGGATTCATTATCTTGGAATGTCTGAATAACATTCATACATGAATGAGGGATTTTTATTGACCATGAATTTGTGATTTTTTGGATAGGTTTGAGGCTCAGGAGTCATTTTTGGCACACCTTTGAAAGAAATGACTCTCATGGGGATGAATTATTTATTTATTTATGGTAGTCTTGTAGCCATCATATGCAGATCCATTAAGGAATTATGTGCATAGTCAAAAAGAAATTTATGTAGGACATTGGCCTTCCATCTCTGATGGCATGCGAGGATATACAACACTTTGCATTTGTTTTGGGGTTGGGGGCCATAGTGGGTGGCCTATTTGAGTGATAATGTATGAAATTATTAGGGTTATTTTTATCCAATTTGGTTGGGAAACATCCCCCACATGATTCTTACTTGCGTAAGAGAGAGCTGGTGAATATTAAGTTTAATTAGAAATATTTTTCATGTATGGGAATTCGAAAATGGGAGGATATGTAAGCCATTATCAAGATGGTTTTTCCAAATTCATGGGAGTTATATGGGATATTAATGTCATATAAGCATACAGAAACTGTAATGGACTATCCTGAGGATGAATTTCCCTTTCATTGATAGCTTTTTAGTAGGTGAAATATGAAGATCCACTGGGGCATGATGTGCATAGACAAACAAAGGTGTATGTATGACATTGGCCATCCATCTCCGATGTTTATGAAGGATTACTAATATTGGCTTGTTTCTAGAGATTCAATATGAACTCTTAAGAGGCCGTGTGCCTAAGCATGAAAAGTGACATTTCATTGTGTGAACTTCTCTAGGAAACCCAAATATAATTGGGGGCATTATTGTTTCATATGTGAATTAACATCACACATATGGATGAGGTGACATTATTTTATAGAAACCTCAAGAGAGACCAGAGGTAAATCAGGCCAGAATGTAATGATATATCCCGGATATGGGCAAGAAGGAGAATGTAAACCAGGACACTACGGGTTCTTGAAACCTAAGGGATGTTACAAGGCTTGGAAGCCATTGGTTGTAATGAGATAGTATATGAATCTCCTTGAGAAGAATTTTCCTTTGATTGACAGTTGTCTTGTATGAATTGAATGTATATCCACTAGGGCATGATGTTCATAGTCAAAAAAGGTGTATGTAGGACACTGGCCTTCAGTCTCTAATGGACATGGAAGATTAAGGAGATTCAGGATCACTTAAAGCAAGGAGTTTGAGGTATGGCATGATTGTATCCCAATACATTAGAAACATTCAGGCTATGATTCACTCACATGATATGGTATCCCCTACATAGATCTAGATCATACACAGGATGAGGAATTTTTCTCATCTTTGAAGTACCCTATAGTTTAACACCGTACAACCTAGATATGGGGTTTCGTATGGGGAAGGGAGACGTATCACTCCATTTAGGGTTGTTCTTCTAAGACCAAATTCATGTTTTGATTTTCTTGGATATCATGGTGGATCTCTTAATATGATCCTTAAGATCACATGATCTATGATCGGTGTGAGAAACATGGGATTATCAGGACTCCGGATCACCACTTAAGAATAAAAAAAATCAACAATAGGGAGAATTTTAGTCTTAATCCAATGATATAGAGTTTAACATCATGAAAAAGGGATGGTTATAGCTTTGCATTTTTTTTATTGTGTAGTGAGGACGTTATTCTTTGTAGTTTACAGTCACGCAGCGAGGATGCTATGTTGTGAACTTTAGAGTCATGAAATGACAAAATTATGCTATGTAGTTTAGAGTCAAGCAATGAGGAAATTATGATGTGTATCTTAGATTCTACAATGAGGATATTATGTTTTATAGTTTAGATTCATGTAGTGATTACATTATGCTTTATAGTTTAGATTCATGTAGTGAGGAAATTATGTTGTATAGTTTAGAGGCATGCAGTCAGAAAATTATGTTTTGTAGTTTAGAGTCATGTAGCAAGGACATTATGTTGTGTATTTTAGAGTCTTTTAGCAAGGAAATTGTGTCACAAAGACCATTAATAGCTTTTAGTTAATTTTTGAGTGGGTAATCATGAATTATATAGACATGAGTGGTGGTAGAGAATGTAAACCATAGTCCCAAGGGAAACATGGATCAGGAGGAATAACGTGGGGCTTACAAGACACTGGGCATACTAAAGTAGGATAGGACTCTCTTGAGGATGAATTTTCCTTTGATTCATATATATTTTGTATGAGAAATATGCAGATCCATTAATGAATTATGTGCATAGTCAAACAAAGGTGTCCATAGGACACTGGCCTTCCATATTATATGGACTTGAATGTTTATGGGGTCCCATGCATTCTTAGAGCATGGAGTTTGTCAAATTGTAAAGGTTTTTCTAGGAATGAAAGAAATATCTATACCATAATCAGTCGTGAGATACTAGAGCATCCACATAGATCTGCCTCATATATAGGGGGTGATCTTTTTGACTTCTTATGAGTGTCAAAATTCAGTCTTGGGATTTATGCCAACTCATTAAATTTGTCATGGAAGAAAATGGGGGCATGTTCGGGATCTCGTAACATTGAGAATTGGGTCGCACCTAAGTCATGAAGAATATTGAGTTTATCATCATGCAGTTAGGACCCTTCATGTATTCCCCCATAAATGTCTGAATTACACACAGAAAAAGGGGAATGTTTTTAAATTGTGGCTGGGATAGGTTTCCAGATTCGGACATCACTACGTATCCTGCAAGGGACGGAATCAAGCAGTACGTAGTTCTGAATGTTCCCTATAAAGGATTGGTTCACATGTAGGGAAATGAGAGGGAATTTTTGTGTTGGTGGATGGGCCGTGATGAAAAATCCAAGTTTCACTACGTATCCCATGAGGGCAGGAATAAATCAATACATAGTTGTGAATATTCCCTGTATAGATCAGGCTCGGACATTGGAGTAGGGGAATTTTGGATTCATCTACTATGGGATCTAGGTCTACCAAATTACTCTATTTTTTTCTACATTAGGGAACCCTTAACACTGATCCTAAGCACAATTGAGTTATACTCAATGTGGTAAACAAGTAGTGATATGGATTTTCCTTGTAAATATGGGGAGATAGAGGATATGATAATGACATTTCTTTGGGGATGGTTCAAGATCGAGGGTTGAGGCATCTCAACATATCCCAATTGATGAATGAGAATAAAATCATACATATATATATATATATATGGAATCATGTATTTTATTATCATGTGATTAGGATGATTTATATTATGCGGTTTAACGGCTTACAACTAGGACGATATGCTATGCAGTTTAGAGTGATGCGGTGAGGAAATTAGATTCCCAGTTTAATTTTATGTTGTAGAGACTAATACCGTTTCGGGTGAAAGATTTTGTATTGAAAATGGGCATCACTGTTACACGAAGTACTTCTTCAGAAACCTTGAATTTTTGGAGCCATGATGATTTTTCCCTCCATCGATATCAATTCATATTATCCATTGAAATAAGGCATATGTATGAAATATGGTAACTCCCACTTTGGCTCAATCGTTGGGGGCTTCTTCCCGAGTATCATCGGGGTTTTGAGGACCAACACCATCTCTAATTTGAGGAATAAATGAAGGCAATCCTTTTTGTTGAAGGCTCATGTGATCCTATTTTGGTCGACTTCCAAATGGTTAAAACTATCCAACCATTTCTCATACAGCAACACTAACTCATCAAATCATCTCTAGGATTACTCATCCATGGAAGGTTGATTGAAAATGGACACATGAAGTGATGAAACTTGAATTTCGATAGGAGAAACATACTCTGTGTAATATATAGTGAGTATGGGGTTGAATGGGTGGCAGTGTGGGTCATGGTCTTGTAGGACCATAATACTTCTAACAATGATTTATTATCCTTATCTACAATATTTTTTAGTATGTTAGACTGAGTTTTGTTGAAATCCTCTATATTCACATTGGCTACTGCATGGTAGCGGGATAAATGGTTGGATTTGATTCTATACTCCTGGCATAACCTTTCAAACTCGGTAGAGCATAAGATGGTGTTTTTGTCCATCATTATTTTATGAGGGACACAAAATCTAGTAATGATGTTGGCCTTTACAATGCTAATGATGATTTTTTCCCTGACATATTTAAGGGGTGTGGCTTCAGTTCATTTGTAAAAGATGTCAGTTGCTGTGAGAATGAGAATTAATTGTCTGACTCTAGTGGGGGGATATAGCCCCAAAACATCCATCCCATGGCGACAAATGGAAAGGCGTACTTAGCTATGTGAAGTAGCTATATGGGTCGGTGAATAAAATTTGAATGAAATTGATAGAAACAGAACTTTGTAGTGAATATTGAACAATACTATAACATAGTGGGCCAATAGTATCCAATAATTTTAATTTTATGGGAGGTCATGGTTGTTGACTAGTGTGCTCCACAGGATCCAGTGTGCACTTCATTCATGAAAGCAACCATCTCTTATTCATAGATGCACCTTTGAAGGACTCCATGAAGGCCAGATTTATAGAGAACCATTTATTGGATTATGCCATTATACAAGAGAATTTTGACTATCTATCTCCAGATCTATTATCTTCTAGCCCTATCTGGTGGGAGTTCCCCCCTCCAGAGGTAATTCTCAATAGGGGTCATCCAGCCGATGGAGTGATGATAAGTCTAAAAAATTGGAATAATATAATTTATTTCCTCCATATTTTTCTAAATAAATGGTAAGACCATCTGATGGTGGGAATTTATAATAACCATTTAATCTTTGTATGGATCATCAAGGGTTGTGGATGCATTTTCCAAGGCATTGGCTTGATCATTTTTCGACTGGGGTACATAGGTAAGCATTGGTTCTAATGTGTATTGTACCATTAGTTCTCGAACATGGTTTATCAAGGGGGAAATACTTCTTTCTTAATGGTATTGTCACTATTGACCTGATTTTTTTCCATATCTGAATCACCTTTTATCTTCAGGCCACTAATGGAAAAACTACCTATACCAACAGTTTGGAACTATTGGTATTGGTCCCAAAATTGTTGGTATAGCCAATCCTAACAGTTTTACCCAAACCATTGGGATATATCTTTCTAAATGGTTTTACCAATCTTTTAGGATATGTAAATATAAAAGAAAAGTTGAATGGGTGGTTTGAAGCCACAACCTCTATATTATATATCCCAAACATTATCCCTATTGTATAGTTAACATTGTGAATATATTAAGATATATATATATATTTATATATAAATTATTTATTTATTTACTTGACGATATTCGATAAATGTATTCATATAAAATAAAGGAACTCATTTTAATGGTTCTTAAAATCCTTGGGATAGGCCTTTACCTATGGTTTTCAGAACTATTGGGAATGGAACCCGCCCTTTCCCAACGGATTTCCCAAACTGTTGGGGAAAGTGTCTCAAGGTTCCCTTTCCAAATGGGTTTCCAAAACCATTGGCAAAAGTGGACCCTTTCCAAAAAGTATTCCAAATCCGTTGGGAATGGTGGTCTTAGAGTACCCATTCCCAATGGTTTTCCAAAACATTTGGGAAAATTGGACCATTTCCCAACAGTTTAGGAAAACCATTGGAGAAAGTTGCCTCAAAGTACCCTTTCCCAATGGTTTTTGAAAAAAAATGGAAAAATTGGACTATTTCCAAATGGTTTGGGAAAACCGTTGGGAAATGTTTCCTCAAAGTACACTTTTCAAATGATTTTGGAAAACCATTGGGAAATGTACACCCATTCTCAATGGTTTTGAAAACCCATTGGGAAAAGTGGTTTTAAATTACCCTTTCTCAAATGTTTTGGAAAATCATTGGGAAAGGGAACCTTTACCAACAGTTTTTATAAACTATTGGTGTAGAAGAATTTTTATTAGTAGTATTTCAAGTAGTGGTGTTCGAATAGTCCATGAAGTGCCAGCTCTATGCCTATAATTAAGTCATGGTATTCTGCTACATTATTTTTGCATCCCTCTGATACTAGGAATGAGTAAGGCAACACTACTATCTCGGGGGATATGAGTATAACTCAAAACCCTAATTTGTTAAGCATTGGATCCTCCAACTTTTTCCTAGTTGGACATCTAAAAGCACTGTCCATGTACATTTCCAATGCCTGGGGGACTTCTTAGATAGTGAACACTTCTGGTCGTTCATCATCAAACATGGTTGATTATTTTGAGGGGTTCTCCTCTAGGAATTAATCTAATTAATGTACTTCGATGGCCATATGGGGCACGTACTGAATGCCAAACGATTGTAGGATGACTGCACACTGTGATTGGAATCTAGTTAGTGTGGGACGGCTGAGGATATACTTGAGTGGGTTGTAGCATGAGTCCAAATGGACATTGTGGTGTTGAAAGTAATTCCTAAATTTCTTAACCAAAAATATTATGTCAAGTAAGTTTTTTTTGATTCATTAGTATTGAGTCTCAATATTGATTATTATTCACCTGAGTTAATAGAGACTGTTATCATTGTCGACATCATTCTTCTACATGAGAAAAGCACCTAATGACCATTCCAAGGTGGTTACGTACAATATGAGTGGTCACCCCTAAACTGAAAGCATCCACATTTGTGGGATTAGGAGATATCATTTTAGATTTTCAAACACTTCTTGATAATCATTATCGCACTCATCTGTGACCACTTTATTCATTAACATGGTGAAATGTAAACATTTACCTAAAAGGTTGGATATAAAGCACAAAATGTAGGCCAAGTTCCCATAGAGACCTCTAAACGTAGTGAGGATTCAAGGTTGAGACATGCAAATGATGGATTTTGTCTTCATAGGGTCGAATTCGATGATGCAATGAAATACAAAGAAGCTGATGAATTTACCAGAGGTAATCCCAAAGGAAAACATTAAGAGATTAAACTTTAAACTATGTTTTTGTAGTTTTTTGAAGAATGTTTCATGATCGGTCAGGATTTTTGAGCACTGTCGTAATTTAACCACCAAATCATCGACGTAGCACTCTATGAATTTTTGCCAGGAAGTGCTTGAAAATGCGATGCATGGTGCGCTGATATGTAGCGCTGTAATTTTTTAGTTCAAAGGGAATAACCTTATAATAGAACACTCCCTAAGGGTTGCTAAAAGAAATATCTTCTTCATCTCTTTTGGCCATTCAGATCATGTTGAATCTAAAATATTTGACAATGAAAGAGAGCACCTCATATTTGGCGGTCATATCGATCCACAATTATATGATCGGGATAGGGAAATCAACTTTTGATTACTGTAGATTAAGGTCTTTAAAGACGATGCACACTCAAATAAGTTTTTTTAACTTTTTGACAAGAACTGTGTTTGCTAGTAGGATTCAATATTGGACTTCTCAGATGATGTTGTATCTGTTTAGATTTTAAACTTCAACCTATATTTTGGAATCATGTGTGGGGTGGGTCCTTCTGGATACCTTCATATAGCCTCGGTAGCTTTCGACAGAACTAGATGATGAGTGGTGACATGAAGATCAAGGCCTGACGTTTCTATGTAGCTCCATGAAAACACATCTAATTTTTTTTCAAGAAACAGTTATATGCCTCTTTCTCGTTGAGAGGCATATCCACACTACTCAGAGTGGGTTGCGGGTTCTCTTTGGTGACCAGGTTTATCTCCCTATGTTATGATATTGTGGTGGAGACACCTTATTCAAATGTGGGTGGGGAATCCTTAAGGTATTATTCTTATACATCTTCTTCTTCATCCTATTTATCATCATCTTCCTCTTATAATGGAGAGAGTAATCTCATGATTAACTCTCTAATGATGGGAGAGAAATCATCTTATACTATAGTGAGTAACGAGGGAATGGTTTGTGGTCCCGAGGACATACCAAGAGGTTTTTTGTTAGGGACTTAACTGACATCATTGGAGTTAGCCTTCTCTTCAGTGTTTTTGGACTTAACATCCTTAATTGAAATCATGCAGACGATTGAGTCTCTATCTAATATTGAACTTATGCATTCAACTTGGTTGATGGGTAATACATATTCATCCCCAAGTTGTTGGAGGGGATTTGCGGGAGACACTTTCAATCTATTTGGGATAGTGATCCATTCAATTTTGTTAGCCAAAAATGGATCCTTTTTCATTTCACAGAACACTGCATCAACGTAATGATACTCAAAGGATTCAAATGGGGATTTATCAGCGTGCACTATCTTGTTTTTTCTATTAGTGCAGTATTTGATGCACTGATGCCATGATGATGGAATTTTAGTGTGCTGATGCAGCTAAGGCCTCCCTAAAAAGACATTTAAGGTCATACTAGGTCATACTACCAAAAACTCAAAATCATACATGAGTTCTCCAAGATAAGTTTTATGATTGATTCTCCATAAGGGATTCTTCTAACTTTTTTCATATACAAGAAAAATTTTGGTGTGGGGAATTAAATTTTCCTCATCATATCCTAGTCTATTAAGTCTCTACAGCGGGAGAAGGATGACTCAAGATCCATTTTCCTTGAAAATCTTCCAAACATAAATTCCATTTATCTTTCGAGACACATATAAAGGTTTTATGTTCCCCTTCATAATGGTGTCTTAATCTTTGTATGTGAAGGAGATGAATGTGTTACACTCTTCAGGATTGGTCTCTATCTGATTGCCTTCGGCCGCTACTACATCAGCCTTGAATTCTTTGGGACTTAGTTTGGCTTCGATGAGTACCTTCATAAGGTTTACAGACAAAATCATGGCATCCATGATCAATAGATTCACCGGTAATAAGGATTTAAACTTTAGAATATCATATTTATGATCTAAATTCCAGCGCTTCCCAGACAATGGGATATTTTTCATATATACATTAGGAACATGATCTTTGGATGTAGATGGACCGACCTCTATGACTGGGGTTGGTGGAACTGTTGTCCTTTATGAGTTCATCCGAACTGGTCCGCATATATTCCGTGGGTGATTGGATAATTGTTCTTCCTATAATAGACATTCCATGATGACTGGGATCATATTTTTTCTTGAGGGGGAAGAGAAACATTCTGAATCTTGTTGTTTCTGCCGGAGGGTCTTTCCATGAGTTTCTGCAATGTTAATGGTTTGAGCTAAGGCATGGCAGGGAATTTGACTCCTGCCATGATTATGCCTTCTAGGACACCCTTAGCCTCTACGAACTTTTCCTCCATATCTTTTGTTGGATTTGGGGAATTAGGGTTCGTGGCGATAATCTAAATCAGAGAAGGGGTCCATAAAGTGAATGAAATTAATGGAGCTGAAGAGCAGTTCTTGATCCGATACTGATTCTATCTGACTGTGTTCTTATAATTGTATTGTTTTACAGGTTGGTTCATATTGTACCATTTGTATGGGAATTACCCATTATCCCAAGTCTAGTATAATGATGTCCAAAAGTGTAAAGACTAGTTTCAGCTTTGGTATCATCCCATCTTATTTCTCCTTCTTTGTTCCCTTCTGGCCCTTATTGGACAGGGGGAATGAGGATAATGATTATGTTTCATCCGAAGCTATTGTTGGTATGTTTGATGGTTTAAACAACGCCTATAGGAATACATGATATCAGTTGACTATTTTCTAGGTCATCCAGTTGTAAAAAAATTTCTCCTTTGTGATGGTGACTACATTCCATTCCACTTACTCCCTTGGCTCTAAGGTGGAGACATATACCACTTGTGCTAGAGGCAGACCCAACTTGACCATCCTTGAATCCACAATATTTTATAGAAGATCCTTAAAGATGAATAATTTTGTGCTAGTGTGCCCAAGTATACGGTGATAGGGATAGTAATTTGAATGATCATCAAGAGATGAATCATCGGCTCACTTTGGATCCAGTAGCCAGAGCATGTTATAATTCATGGGCGTTATGAAGGGGCCACATACATGGTTATATCAAAACAAGTGGACTTTATTTCTTCACTCCTCAAACAGATTTCATTTTTAACCACTTTGTTTAGCTTTATGGGGTGGGGTGGTTGTTGGATTCCAAGGGGCCCTGCACAGTTCGGTGGATGCCTCGCAATGGGAGCTGTTGTCGGGGTGGATTATGTGTGACATAAGCCACTTAATATTTTCCTTCTCTTTTTCATGGGGCTGATGGGGCCACTCGGGACTAAAGATTGGTCCACTGAAATTATTATTCTATCCATTAGTAAATGGTAGAGAAATATTTAAATTCAAATTTGTACATCATTAGGATGATAAGTGTTCACAATTCATCATGAAGTTTATTGTTTCACATAGTGATCATTTCATCCTGGGGGAGGGACCGATTTAGGGAATAAGTCAGACCATTCCTTCTGGAAATGATGACTGAAACTCTTTCTTTATCTCATTAATTGTAGTTTATGAGATCATTTACCATTTTATTCAGTAATTTCTAGCTCAAAGGGAAGAGAAATGTTCACTGGAGATCCTCTCAGCCTATGGTCAAGTTAGCTAGAATGAAAGTATAACATATGAAGGCGGAACTCTATAGGGTTCATACGAATCACCTAAGTTTTATTTTTTCTTTCTTCTACAAAGTTTCTATAATTGTATTATAGTAAGTTTCAAAGTATATTAGACATTGTTCCAGGTCCCCAAGTTATTAAACACTGGGAATTCATGGATTTCAATGTTTGGTGGTGGCATAATGTTACTCACCGAATTAGTATAGGGTTTGCACTATGGTTGTATCAGAGCCCACCACCCCTCCATCGATTCTAGTCATTCTGTTAGTTTCTAAATATTATTAAAGATCCATTGATGCATATCCTGTCGGACATGAGTTTGGGAGGGTTCTGTAGGGGCTAAATATGGATGTGTTGGTGCTTTTGGAATTTGTGATGGATATCCACCTAGGGTCTTTTTTTGGTTTTCATTAATATACTCTGGATGATTTCCCAGTGGAGGGAAATCTTGATGCCCTTACAGAGCCATATTTATGTAGGTCTATGGTCCCAGTGCTACGATGGATGGGAATATGAGATTGACTTAATTTACTGGGATGAGTGCATGCGGTACATGAGCCTCTTCTGGGAATACCTATTGACGTTCTACAGGGGGAACACATCAGGAAGATATCTCCCTCGACGCATCTCAACATTAATACGCATAAGATCTTTTATTTCTTTGTCATGTTTCTCAAATCATTCCTTGAGTGTGAGTGACAGATTCTTCGGGGGAGGAAGAGGTGGTTCATAGACGAACTGGGATTTATTCTCTTCCTTATTGGGGTTTGTCAAGGGAGGTAATGGGTGATTAACTATAGGGGTGCCTAAATTTAGAAACACTCTCCAGTTCTCAATATACACACCATCAGGGTCAGTGTGGGATTCCTTCAGGAGGGAACAATATTGTTTTCATCGTCTCTATTTGTATCATTTTATATGAGATCCATGGAGTATACAATTATCACATTCACTGATTCATAACTCATTGGGGGTGGTGTACCTAGTGCCGAATGGTAGGAATGATTTCCACATATTTTTTTGGACTTTCTCTTTCCATTCTACAATATTCATTAGGATTATTGGAAAAAATTGACCACAAGGGAACCTTTATATGACCTCGTAATGCACCTTCAAATCGGAGGGTATGAACCATGAGATAGGGTTGAATTTGTGACCACTCTACTCATCGTTCTTCCCAAATGGGAGAAGATAGAAGTCCTCTATGTGGGAAATTAAGGTAAAAAATTACCCATCTCTATTGGCTGGGGTTTTTCATGTTCTTCTATTGATGCAATGTGGCCTATATTTGTGGGTCTTACATGGGAATTTTTAGTTAAAAATTCCCTCATCCATACGGGTTGGGGTTGATCCCGCATTGTGAAGGCTGAAGCCACTTTTACAACCTTTTTGATTTCATACACTCCCATGTGGGTGTGATTTTAGTGTGTTTCCAGAACTGTATGGTATTTAGGGTCATTGGAAGAAATTATCACTACTTGTTGGATGACTTCACTTAGGTGAGAAGCATGTTGGATGTTCTCAACTACCTAGCTCAAAAGATTTTTGATGGATTGATCTCATCAGACCTGATTCATTTGACACTTATTCCGGGCTAGTTTTTGTTCAGTATTATATATTTCATGATCATGGATTTCATTTTATTTCTACCCTTGGGAAATGACATTACAAGATTTCATTTCTAATGAGTTCTGTTGGACGGGGCATGGGGAAAAGTGTAGAGCTCCATTTTCTTCCCATCCTTGAATATGAAAACTAGTCGAGACATTTCCAATGAGGAAAAGCAACTTCAACTATTCATGGAGGAAATCTAGTTCCAGGTTTTCCTTTCACCTTTATGATTGTGGCTTCCATGTAGAAAGGACGAATTCAAGGTCAATTAGATGGTGATGCTTCCTTAATATGTTGACATGGCATGTATACCCTTCATAGGAAATGAATTTTCCTTTTAGATGGAGAATAGCTATCCACATATTAAAAAAATGTCATGCATACATTCCTCAGACAACTCCCTTAGTATGTCAAAGTGAGAAGTGACCTTATGCCATTATATCACTTGTATGTTATCCTAGCTAGTTGTATCCTCATGAGAAACATAACCTGTTGTTGTTTGTTCAGGTACTCCTCTACTTGATATGCCCTGCTTGACTGTTTCTTAATTATTTGGTTCCAAGTAGCTGAGAAGGTGGGAACCTCATTGATTTGTGAATGGCATGGGGGTGGCTTAGAAGATCAATGTGGACCCATACCATCCTCTGTTTGACAAAGGATATCACTCATCATAGATGAAGTATCTAATATGTCCGACTCCACCTTTCCAAATGCCTCAGCATATGAGGTATTACATATATTTTCCACAAATGGGGAGAAAATTATCTCCATTAAGAATTTTTATTGTAGGGAGGACATTCAAAATTGGTTCTATAATGGATATGGATACCATTAAAACATGATACCAGACCATGGGGAGTTTCTCTATGTTGTATACCCTAGGGAGGACCATCATGGTGGGCTATAGTGAGGGGATGACCTTGTTGCTGCTTGATGTCACTGAGGGGAGGACCTTATCGATGACTGCTATGATGGAGAGGAATACTATCATAG
The DNA here is from genome assembly GCA_963277665.1 of Viscum album. Classification (NCBI taxonomy): domain Eukaryota; kingdom Viridiplantae; phylum Streptophyta; class Magnoliopsida; order Santalales; family Viscaceae; genus Viscum; species Viscum album. The sequence goes on from OY728153.1 coordinate 569,298,897, forward strand.
CTTGATATCTATCATCATGTATAATTTATATAGTGTTCAATCTGGAGAGGGCCTTCAGGATGTCATTAAATGAGGGGTGGACATTTTCATTGCTTGATGACATTGAGGGGAGGGACATCACAGAAAATTTCATTGTTGGGAGGGCCTTCTAAATGACTATATTCTTCGCAATGAATACCATCATGACTTGGTGTCCAACTATATGGAGAATTATATATGTAGTGTATACCCTAGTGAGGACGATCAAAGTGGAAAATAGTAATGGGAGGACCATCTTTATATATAATATCTAGGTCATGGGGAGGGATACCCTAACACGCATCAGGAGATAGTCTATCATGTTTGATCATTCATATAAAATGGAGTAAGCCCATGTGGGTACTCTAGGGAGTACCATCAGAGCTGCTGGTATCAACATTGTGGGGAGGGAATTCAAATGCAACTACCACTTCCATAGTTTGGTAATAGAATGAAAATTTCTTGATCCTTTATTAATATATGATCAAGGGTTTCAAGAACCCCAACTTCCAACAGAGTAGGATAATATATGTTATCTTCATTTTATGATTTCATATGTGCATTTCATTTATGGTCGCTCCCTTGTGGGTAACCGGGGCCGCTTGCTATAAGTAACAACCTTCATATATGGGTCCCTATCTTGTTGGGTCACGTGATGCCGTCGGGATACACCGAAGAACATCTTGAGTTTTGGAAGATATATATTCTTACCCTAGAGAAACCATAACATTGGACCGACATCCCCTATTTATAACATGTATTTGTTTCTGATCTAGTTTTCCGTGTATCATAGGATATGGTCATCGATGCTCCAAGACTGAAGAAGGGATGCATAACTACTCCGTAGTGACTAACCTACCTTGCGAGTAAGTCATTCTGCTCAAGAAAACCAGGTCACAGTCCTAGTTTCTCACTATTACCTCTGATGTGATGATATCCTGGCATATTTGGAGGATATGATCTTGAATCTATGTCTAATTTTCCATCATTTCCTGGTTGTAATGGGATACATCATTGGCTGGAATGGGTATAAAGGATCATTCTGATGTTAGATCCAGAGTTTTTGCCTGCTCCGGTCCCCCATGAGATTCCAATAGATACTGGCAGTTCTCCTATTTCGGGACGTAAGAACGAGTATTACACCGGTTGTATTCTCTGGTTTCCATCGTATTTGACTGGTGTGTTTCATATTCACGAGTGGGAACTTTAATATGCTCGTATTCCACTATAATTATTTCAAGATATTTGTAATAATACACAAGAATTTGACTCGGATCATATTTTTTTGCTGCCATATTTGTATGGCAGGCGTGATCTGAATCAGTAGGTGTTTGTTCCTGGGTGTAGCTGGTTTTTATCCTATTTGGATGATGGGATTCTTGTGCATCGGTAGATATCTACATCTACCTATAATTCGCCACTTTGTTTTCATGGTAGGATTGTAGAGCACTAACAAGAATGTACACATGCTCATATTGAGCCACACTATTTCTGTGAAGGACTTGAGTTTGTGGGGGAAGAGTTGTATGTATGCCCATTGAATTCCACCACATTTTTAGGATGGAGATTCTCCTCATAAACCAGGGTGATATCATGTTAATGATTATATATTATCCTCCCTTTGCAAGAGGCCTAAGGGGCTCGAGTCTTCTGGACTTCAGCATTTTCCCTCGCAATAAGGTCCTATTTCGATTTAGGAGACTTGGTATCTCGTTGTTGGTAGTGATTCTTTTTGGAAGGGGCCTGGGAGTAGGACCCCTATAAAGTTGTGATGAATTCTTCGACCTCTAATTCATATGACTCCATTAGATAAGGGTGGTACTCATTTTCACTTTTGTGGGATAGGCTCATGAAATGGTTCGAGGCGGCCACCAAGACCACCTTGTGTTGGGGTGATGGTCATGGCTGAGGTGGCAGTTAGAGAAATTTTTCACACTATATGTCTTGTCTTTCGGCCTCCACCATGGGGGGAGTACCATTTTGGTGGTACTCATTGATCATCTTGTTGGATACCCAACGATGAAGATGCTACGTTGGTGAGGGGGCCATGCTGTTCATTGGGGCCCTGACTGCCTATGAGATCACTGAGGCGTGTGTCCTCATTGGTTGTCAGGATGTCATTTGGATCAAAGGTTTTTTTCTGGAACCTACAATATATATATATATGACATATACACACATCAAAACCCCATAAAAGTAGCATCACATTACCATATGTATATTTGATAATTCATCTGGGCCTCCTACCCACACTTTTTGTTTTGACGTGAATGGGCTTGAGTCGGGTAAGACTGCCACCTTGGTTAATTATCCACATTAGTTTCACCATTTTTGTTTCGACCCAAGGTGACGCGGGTGTGTGTTTGGGAAAATTTCAAAATGGTCTGACAGGTGTCAAGCAATTTTCAATTATTACAAAAACATTCAAGTCGCCTACTTTGTTTCACCTTGATCAACATCGTTATCCATTAATGGGGGGTTGTATTGACCCTATGGGAACTGGGTTGTTTATCCTTTTCATATTGTGAATGAGGTTCCGTAGTCAAATGTTCATAGAAGGTGATTTGTTGGGGTTATGTACTTGTGTAATTGGTCCTCATAGAATATAACATCCTTAGATGGTCTCCAATAGATTTATTCATAGAGCCAAAAAAACCAAAGACCCAATTAACCATGATTCATGGACCTTCTTCCCAATGGCAGGTGCTCATTGGATGCTGATTTGGCCAATGGAACTTAAGGACTCCATTGGTTGAGAGGATGGGAGGTTGGGCTCATCGCACCCTTTTGAGGTAAATTATTACCTATTCCTAGACTCTCTTATAGATTTAATTCATGTTAATATGTTTTTAAATTCATAGTTCATTCCCAAACAGCATGTCCATGGGCTACCCCTGGTTTGAGGGATCATCATAGGTATACAAGGATTTGATGCTATGGAGAAATTCCAAATTAAGCCATGAAAATAGGCGCTCTGGAGTTTACCATCATGAAGGGGCGGTGGAGGGTGACTTGATATTGGGATTAGATCCATAATATGGGGTTACTACTTATCCTTGGGAGAGTAATCAAATCCCACAATGTTTGGGAAACATGGGACTTACACATGGGAGTTTCCCATTTGAGAGGAACATAATTGGGGAACCATTTTCGAAGGGCACTGCTTTTGATCTCAGTCCATCAAATATGAATCCTTTATATACTATTTTGAGTAGTAATCAGAGTTATTTAAATTCATATTGGTTGGGGATTATGTGTGGAATCATCAAATTTAGGAGGAACACGGTTTGGTGGACCCCTTTGGAAGGGAACCCCCTTTGATCTCAGTCCTTCTAGAAGGCATCCTACATATCTTAGTTTTCCCAAGAATCAGAGTTATTATAGTTTTGATGGGTTGAATGTGTGGATGTTGTAATCATCCCACATCTCCAAGCCCACGTGATCCATGATTATCATGAGAAACAATAGGATATGAGAGATACACTAAACCAAACTACGTCTCTCCTACTGATGTAGAGGTTGAGCCTACAACGAAGGAGGTCGAGGTGATAGTGGGAGAGGGATCCGAGCAATGAACCTTTCAATGGGGAATGACATTACACGTCATACATCTCAGATATTTGATGAATGGGGACATACATCAGTGGGAGTTCCCCATTAGATGTCATATGGGGTATACTATAGTTTAAAGTCAAACAACTTGGACGATGGAATAATAGTTTAATGTCATTTTTCAAAGATGAGTTCTGTATAATTTAATGTCATGTGGATTGAAATATTTGGGGTTATTTCAGTTTAGGGTCATACGATGATGAACTATTTTTATAGAAACCATGATTAACTAGAATAAAATCATGTTTGGATGTTCTGACATGCCTCGAATAGGAGAGGGGTGCAATGTGTAAACCATTATTATAGAGGATTTTGGATTCGGAGAAATTATATGAGTCATGTAATCCATTAAAGAATATAGAGGTAAGAGAGGCCTCTAATGGGGATTAATTTGTCTCTTTTTGATTGAACATTTTTGCAGGAAACATATTCAGAGTCACCGAGCCATGATGTTAATTGTCAAGAAGAGATGTCCTCAAGAAATTGACCATCCATTTCTGATGGTCAGGGATGTTTATGAAGAAAAAATCACCCAGTATACTATAGTTTAAAGTCATATAGATCATACGATGGAATCACAGTTTAATCTTATGTTTCAAGGAATAATACCTTAAACATTAATGTAATGTGGTCAGGATGAAAACTCATAATTTAAGTTCATAGTGTTTGGAAAATTGCTTTTTGAATCCATGATTATTTATAGGATAATCGAAATGGTATGTTCTGACTTGCCTCTAACCTGAGATGGATGGAAAGTGTAAACCATGACTATAGGGATTCTATGATTTGTAGAAATGATATTTGTCATGGAATCCATTGAGACATACAAAGGTATAAATGGACTCTCATGGGGTTCAATTTTCCTTCACTTGAAGACCATTTTATAGGCAACATATGCAGAGCCACCGGGGCATGACGTGAATAGACAAACAAAGGTGTCTGAAGGACATTTGACTTCCGCTTCTAATGGCCATGGAGGTTTATGAGCAACTAGAATAACCAGAGAAAAGATTTTGATGGATGGAAAGGATGTGTCTTGGCATTTAATAAACCTTCATGCTGTGATTTTCCAGGGAGTTTTGGGTGAACCTTTCATAGGAGGCAGAAGATAGGGTTTTCGAGAAGTGCATGAGTAATGTACCTTTTCATGGTATTAAATTATAGATATTAGGGAGTCATATGGGTGAAAAGGAATATGTCATAGACCTGCCTCGAAAATTTTGCAGTGTGAGCTTCCATTTTTCAAGTGGGTTAGTGACAGTAGTGAAGGGACCAACCCGGGGGATCAGGGCCGCATCCCGACACTAATCTCGAGTGGGGTGTGTGGGTTTTTCCCCCATAGTAAATATCGGTGGGTGTGAATGATTTTTGTCATAAGTTTGTTCACATAGGATCTATCTGTGTAAGAGTGTTCGTATAAAAGCTGACTGTGAACTATTTTTTTGCGAAGGGGTTGTCCACGTAGGAGTGTCCGCGTTAGAGATGAACGCAAATAGACTTTTCACAAAGTAGATGGATGTGTTGGAGTTAGATGCATAGGATGGTACATAGATTATTTTTTGTATAGGGGCTTCCATATACCTTTGTCCAGATAAGATATAGCAGTGAAATGCATTCCACATAGTGAGTCCTAAAACCATTTTTATTATATTTTTTATTAGTTTGATGGTTTGATGCAGAGGGTGTTGCGAAAATGGTTTCCGGGATGGAGTCTGTGAAATCCATACGGTTTGAAAAATTGAATCTGTGAACTATTTTGGATGTGGGATGGAGTCTTGTGAACTTCATTGGATCCAGGAGAAATTCCTATCACAACCTCTTTGTTCTTCGTCCCCTTTTTTTATGTCGTAGAGCCCCCTCTCTGTCGTCTTCCTCACACCTTTTTTTTCAATTCCCATAGTGTTCCTTTTATAGAGTGTTGGGGAATATTTGGAACCTTTTATGGAATCCAATGGAAAAAATATGGCTTGTGAATGACTCATTCAACCGTGATTTGTGGAGGTACGGGATACCACCATCTTCTCATCATTTGTAAACCACATAATTCACAGGGATGGTTTTCAGGGTGTACCTATGTTGGTTTCTCATCAATTAAAATGGATCATGGTGGCTTCTGGTTTTAGGTAGAAATTTATCCTAAAAAGATTTGTTTGCTGGGCACTGCATCACATGACAACAAATCGTAGGCCATCCGTGCACCGGTGGTTCACGATTTATACCTTCCTCGAACCATTCCTAGTAATCGGTAGTGGCCGTGCCAGATTCCTTGAAAATTATATTTTATCAAATTTCTTATCAAATATTCAATATAAGATGTATTTATTTTCTTCATCCAACTTGAAAGAGTATTTTCCTTCCCTTTGCTAAATTTTTAGGAGCATGTACAGTTGTTCATGAACCTGTACACAGGAACTGGGTAGGTAAGCAATAAAATCTCCAAAAAACCAATTTCTTGTTAGTCCATGGTATGGGGTGTCCCTTTCATACCTTCCTATACCCTATCTAATTATTACCATATATAAAATAATAATTTTAAATTCACTCAACCACTTCTCATTTCATGTATTCGAAAGGATGATCATAGCTGCAGAATAATGTGAATCTTTCATAGTTCATTAAAATATTCAGTCCACCAATTGAATCAGTGCATTCATGGGATACTATATTGAAACTACTAAGGGGACATCTAATATTTTACTCTTCTTTTTCGCATCCTCATTCCACCTTCAAGTCCATATACCTCAAAAAACCCATTTATTTATTCTCTAAATGAAGAAAAACAACCCAAATTTCTTATATTTATCTACACATGATCCACTTATCCTTGGTTCCCGAAAAGGGAGAGCAAAAAGGGAATTGCGATTAAGAACTTCCTTGAATACCTTCACCAACATGAAAAAATTCTCCAAATTTATAAAATAAATAAAAACATTACAAATGAATCAAATGAGACAATATGATCAAGAATATAAGGTCATTTATAATTCCAAACCATAGGTTTTGGAAATAAGACTATCAAACCACTCCAAAACATAGTGAACTATGTAAAATATGGATTCTCAATCATGTACCATTCGATACTATTTTCTTTGATTATTTTTCTTATTATATTAATCATAATGCGATATTTTTTTTGATATTCCCATGACCAAGATAAGTTCATTATCTATGACCATATACTATAATAGATGGTTATATTCAGAGATTCCCAAAGAAAATACATTCACACACTTATGAGTTTGCAAAGTGATTATTCAAAAATATATAATTCAATAGCATTGGATTTTATGGATTTCAATTTTCCCAGATCACCAGTCAATTAAGGTAAAATTAATAAATATTTTTAGACATCATAGAGGTCAAATATGGTAAAAAATGAATAATGAAAACATGAGACTTTAGAAAATTAATTAGGTTTGAATTGGATCTATGGGAATGGAATCTTTTACCCAAAGATAATGGAAGTGGAAACTATATTTCCTTCTTATTGATAGGATTGTTCTTGGAACACCCCCATTGGAAAAGTATCTTTCTTCTTGGCAGATATGTTTTGTTTGGGATGGATCAAGGTGGTATATATATAAATATATAAGTTTTTTATCATATCTCTTGTTAAATATATTTAGGAAACATTTCACATGACATATAATAATGATCCTTCTTCTTTCATTGAATTATATAAAGATAATGGTAGTTCACCAAGGAACCTATAAGTGTGTCTAATCATAGCCTTGAACTTGGATCCTTACCATCAAATTGGAATTATATTCAATAAATAGGACAAGTTGTGATATTTTTGGAAGGACTATTAGTTCTATTTAATATTACCCAAATTCTCTCTCTATGTAAACTCAGTCTATTAGGTTCTATGGAAAATAAAGGAATAATCTAATCACAACTCTTTGGTGGACTAGAACACAAAATACTTCTCTATTAATTTTATGTTATTTATTAGCTATCTTTATCCATGTGGATGGTTTTCATATACCTACTAGGGGAATACCTAATTAAAAATCAAATAAGAAGTGATTCTTACTCTGTACATGATATTGATGAAGACACAAATTTCTCTAATGGGAATGAATTCGCTTTAGGTTTTAATTCTAGAAATGTTGAATGAATAATTTTATCAAATTCATCCAGTGTAATGGTGGGAGGGATCGATCCAATGTCCTGGGAAGTGCCAAGAAAATAAATAAGAAGGACCACGGGCATGTCCACTTTTATAATATTACCAAGATTATTTATTAATATAACCCATATTGTGAAATACCCTCGAAAAGGCTGACGTCCCAATAGGAAACCTCCACTTATTTGATTCAATATATGATTAAGTACCATAAAATAGTAGAGAAGGTATGGCAGGGAAAGTTTCCCTATGTAGTGCCATGATATTTCATTGATCATAAGAGTATGATTATTGTAATGATCATCTTGAATACTAATTATGGGGTTCTTTTCATGAACCAAGATGAGTCAACCCCGAACCAGTCACCAAATCATGACAGCACCAAGTCGCGAGATACTCTCTCGATCTTCCTGGGATGGAAACTATTACCAGGAATCAAATTTAATCAATTGGTAATTATTTACCACAAAAATGATACATAAAAAAACAAGAATAAAATAAAACAAATTCTAAGGAAAATAAAGAATGAAATCTAAATGGATAAACATACCTCTAAGTGACCTCGAGGTTCACCACCAATCATTGAACCATGTGTGCTCCATGAGAAATCCAAAGAGGGAAACGACATCAGAATCGGAAAATAAAAATAATACAATAGGTGTGAGTATTAAAAATCAATATTCATTACCAAATAAATTATTCCCAATTACTTACCTTTAAAAAGAAAATCCATTAAATTCTTGTTTAAAAATTCAACTATATAATAATATGATCTTCTATTTGTATTTAAAATAAGAAAAAACCTAAAATTTATTAAAATCCATTTTCCCCTTTTTATTTTGGAAAAACCATTTATAAAGAACACTAAACTTCCAATTAACACTTTTGTAATAAATTTCATGAAATTAGAAATTATAACATCCGGTTCTACCAAACTTGTATCCTAAAACATTTTTTTCATCATTTATAAAACTAATGGAATACTAAGAACAAATAATTTAATGAATTAATACCCTAGAAAAAAAAGGATAAACGAGAGAAACCACATGGGAAAACACAAGAAATACTGTGATAGGGTACCTTGGATCCTCGTACCTCGGTGAAATGGTATTGAAATTATAACCCATAGTGTCCTGATGCACAATCCACTATAGATGAGTTACTCCAATGTTCTAGTGGTCTTTAATCATCATCAATATTTAGTCAGTGTTGTAGAATCAATCCAGCTAACGTAGAATAGGGCCTTATCCCTTTTGATCCGGATAGATTACTCTTACATCTCTTCCCACCTAGGTACCTATGTTTCCCATTTGTTAGTTAGAATGGTGGTTAATTTTTGTCAGGAAAATATAAATTCCCATATTAATTATTTTACACAAAACCCATCCAACTTCTTAGCACTCCTCTTGCTACTTAAGTGAATCACCCTTTTTAAGTCACAGAATAATGAATAGGCCTCTTCACAATGAACATACCAGTAATAAAACCTTTAACATAGACATCATATTTCTAAAACAAGGGGGTATGCCTCAAGAGGGGTTTTCCACTTACAGAAAACATTTTCGACATGAAGAACATGCATAATTACTTTACAATGTATATTTTAATTTTTTAAATCAAAATTTCCAAACACTTTTAAGTTCCAAAACCAATTAAAAACCAAATTGAACATCCAAGGCACCACACAATTTAAATTTTTTATTAAACTATTCTTAAATAAAACCTACCCATTTAAAAATTTTAAGTGAATTCTTATTCACCAATTGAATAGACACTTTCAAAGAAAAACAACTAATAATAAATAAGTATAGCATAATAATTTTGTATAAAAAATTTAGGACACATTTCAAAAAGGCGAAGAAATCATAGATTTGAAATTTAAAGGGTTAGGCATAGTGAACCTACCTCATCCTCAAGGCCCACTACTTTATATAATGACAACTAAAACATTGCATTCATCGCAAGCACACATATGTTCCTTTTCATATATATAAAAAAATCTAGCACCCGCGTTCATATTTTCATGGAAAAATATGTATAATTGGATCCTCATATATATGCTTTTACTTTCATATACCCCTTTACACTTACACAGGTATGCATATTCATACATATATATATATTGATAATAATGTTGGAACCATGGTCGGTTCATGCATGAATTAGAGTATGGATTGTGTTTGCTATCAATCCAAAATGGACGATCATAATTTGTGCCAAAAAATGGTCATACAGTTCATGTAGTTTACAGTATTGATGGTAGCACCATTTCCTAGTGTTTGCCAAATTTTGGGGCCTGAAAATCGACAAATGGAGAAAAGTGTTTTTGGCAATGAGACGTGCATGCCGAAGGCTTGGAAGTAAGGAAACTTGCTCGCCATATGTTTTTCAAGATCATAACATGGAAAAATGGAAAATGGATAAGGCCCGCGAATGTTTTGGGTTGGTCACGCAAGTGACCTACGTGCCGAGAAAGGACTTGTGCGCCGGTACCTAAGAAGATTGGAAAGCTACGCGCCAAATGATCTTCATGATCAGAACATCAAAATATGGAAATGGAAAGTGGGTCGCGTAGGTATTGGTTGGGTCGCACAAGTGAATTGTGCGACATAGGCTAGGGGAGATGAGCTGCGCGTCGGAACCTGTGTGCCAAGAGAATACTTTCGCGCCATCCCGCAGGGGGTCCAGTTTTCCTATAAATAGAGGACCACCCCTCCACATTTCGTACGATGTTCAAGACTTAGAGTTTTCTGTGCTCCTGTCATGCATGTGTTTGTGCCCAACAAGTGGTAGTTGGGTCGTGCAAGTAGAGGTTGTGCGCCGGTTGTTGGCTACACACCCAAGGTTGTTTGGGAGTTAAAGGTGCAGAGTTGTGCATGTTCGGAGATGACGGAGCCAATGTCGCACAAGTGGGCTTGTGTCACCTGTGTGCTGAATTTGTGCCGTGAAAGTGACTTGCATGGTGTGATTGAAACATGCACACTAGTCTTGGAGAAGCGTTCCAGGTGTTTTTGAAGCTGCACAAAAGCTGGAAGATTGTACGATACATTCGGTGCAAAGGGAGATCAGTTTACGGGTGAAAGTTGGACTTCAATAGAGCATCCACACACAACAGAAAATGCAATCTATTGCAATGATGAATAGGCCTTCACATCTATAAACTGAGTGCGAATTTTCTAATGGCTGTGAGCTAGGTGGAGTCAATGGGAGTGACTCGAGGGACGCATTGAGCTATACCTGAACAATTGTAAAGGAAGTGTGCCCGGGACAGTGTGACTATTCTCAAACCTTTGTAATCCACATCTAGTGATGTTTAGTTGAATTAGGTATGACCGACAACCTGTCAGCGTATGCTCCTTGGATGTATCCCTTAGTGGTGAACTAAGTAAAAAGTGATGTGTCATCTCTGTGCATGTGATTGTTTTCTTTCTGATCATATTCATCATACAGGTTCAACATGTTCCTACCAATGTGGGAACAAGATCCAAAATCTGTCACCCTGATTCACCCCTCCCCTCTCATGGTGTCCCGGGGTCCTATAATGAAAACCTATCCCCAATATATATATTCATACCACCATGTGTGAATATATATATATAAAATTGGGGAACTTAGGTATATATATGCCTACATATGTATAACCATGTAAGTATCTTTCGACAACGACAACCCAAAACAACTGTAATGAGTTCCAATTCACTCTAGAAAAATACGGATAACTCAAAAACCGCAAAAACCCTAAATTAAAATTGAAAAAATTTAATGTAACCAAAAATCATATCCATAAATCAATAGAAAACCGAATTTCATTGATGATCATGGAAATAACTAGCCTCAACAAAACAAAAAAACCATAAACATCAAGAACCAAGATGGGAAAACCCAAAAACAGGTTAGTGTTTGACCTAGACATGTGAACCAAACAAAAGATGAGGAAATACACAAAATAGAAGGATTATAATGAATAAGAGACTTACTATTGAGAACTGCACCCAAAATCAGGAGGGGAAATGGTCACCAGAGGGATGGGAGGTGGCACACCGGAGTCCTACTACTCGGTCTGGTCGTGTGAGAGAGGAAAGAGTGGGTGTGTCACAATAGGGAGGTAAGGGGAACCCTTTTGAGTATTATTAAAACCTATAATTAATAACCATAATAATAATAATAAGCATCATAATAATAATAATAATAATAATACTATTATTAAAACATTATATTTAATTTTTCTTACTTATATGATTTGATTTGATTTTATTAAATTTTTTAACATTGGGTAGGCCATACAGTTTGGCCGCACAGTCTTATTGACCATGTGCCAACTGTCCGCACCCTACTGGAGGGAAAGGAACTTCTCAGGGGATGGCTGCATGGTTTTAGAAATTGTGCACCATCCATGTATCTCAACTCTTTCATTTGACATAGCCATTTCACATGTTTTTAGAATGTTTTCCACTAACTGTGTCCAACCCGTGCTCTACCAAGAGAATTTTCATGGTCAATACTAGGCCTTGCATTGTTTTAGACAAACTGTGATCAAGCCATGCATTGGGTCAAAAATCACTAAAAGTCTTTTATACTCAAAAACATTTCCTAGGAACATGATCTGAACCGAAAACAAAATAAAAAACATAAAAAAAATAATAAATTAAAAGAAATGACAAGGTTGGTGTGTGTAAATTATCCCCACCACAAAAAAAAATTTCCCCTAGAATGTCACCAATTTCAATGAAAAATGAAACCCGAACTCAAATCTACATGAGGCCAAATGAAACCAAAAACATTAGTGTGACCTTTTAACTCCTCAAGTCACATCAGACTAGATCTAGATAGATTCATATAACGGTTAACCACATGGAATGGTGTAGGGTTCTCTCCAACACACTAACCCAACTAGCCTAGCCAACATTGAAAATCCCAGCACCAGCCAAATTTATGACTACTATCAAAAATCAAATAGGGATCCCCTAGCATGGATTAACCTGGGATCTCACTACACATTCCAACCCCCATCACAAGGGTGCTATAAAAAAATAAACTCAAAACTAAGAAGCAAACCAAACCACAATTTATTATTTCCCAAGGCATGATTCTCCAAATAAGCACAAACCAAAACCAAAACTAGACTACAAAGGCTAACCACACAAATAAAACCAATCAAAAATTGATGCACTAAAAGGAATAACAAGTATAATTAAAAGAAAATGTGATAAAAAATCCTTCATAAAACAAAATAGGAACATTCAAAAATCAATACGAAAATAAGGAAATGAGTCTTCTAAGACCTCTCTATAAAAACCTTCAAATAGAAAAATCTAAAATAGATAAACTTATAATGTCCCCATTCCAACAGTGGATGCAGAAGATGGATTATGGTCCCAAACACCTAATGATTATTGGTTGTTTGAAAGGATTCACTCTAGGACCAATGTCTCGAGACATTGGAATAAACACTTATTCATAATTTTATCCAAAAACCTAAACACCTAATATTAAGAACATAAAACTACTAACCGATGAAAAACACTAATTCCAAAAACGGATCTTCACTTAAACATGGAGGAAGGCCTCCATGACTCCCAACATCTACTATTTAACATGAGAATTCTAGTGCCAACTAAAAAACAGGAAACATAAAGACGAATCCAAACACATCATAAAATAGAATTCCATAATTCAATCATAAATGAAAATCCAAACACAAATCAGAATTCTGAACTCATTTTTAGTATATTAAACCCAAGAGTACATGATAGAGGATTACAAAACCAAAAATGAAACACCAAATAAATATTCACTCAATTTTCAAAACACAAAAATAAAACTTTTTGACAACTATTTTTTAGAAAACAAAATATCTTAATCTCTCACCATTGGTATTCAATGAAGTGTAACATATATACATCCATGTGATAGCTTGAGAACCCATCCACACATACCACCAGTTATCCACTTACCACATGTGAACATCCATATATGTGTCCGTTAATAAAAAATTCAAGGGCCAATTCCAAAAATTTCTCATTTCGAAGACAAATCATTCAACCTAAATCCCAAATTCCAAACCAATTTTAAAACTCCACTAATCATTGAAGATACAGATTTTCAAATTCCCAAGAAAAATTTATTTCAATATACAATAATTTTTTCCAAAATACCAAAATGATTTCCAAAATACCTTCAATTTTTACCATTAAAAAAACACTTTCCATTAAAAGAGAACCTTTTCCAAAAAACAATTTTCATTTCAAAAACTATTTTTCACTCCAAATACCATTTTCTATTTTTTTCAAAACCTCTTTTGAACCATGCATGTCATCTATGAATGGTTCGCTACACCATGTAATCTAACCATGTTTCACCTACTCAGATAAATTGTCTTCCCCCAAGATAGAAAAGCTCATAATCAAAAAAAACTCTAATAGAATAACGCAAAACAAAAACAATCAAGATTCCAAACCCAATTACCCCTATTGAATCAGTTATTTCCCTAAGTGGTGGTGATTGAGAACCAGCCCATGACCTTCATCTAGATCTCTTCCAATCCTATCTCTGATATACCTGACACAACGAATAACAAGGTCCTTATCTAATACAATTTGGTCATGAACCAACCCAGGTCAACCCTCAACCAGTCACTTAATCTTGTCCACATCAATTCCCAAGAGGATTTCCTGATCCTCTCGGGCTGACAACTATAGACAAGAATCAAATATACTCAATTGGGAATGATTTAACCCATAAAAGAATGATAAAAAAATAATAAAATAAAACAAACTAGAAGAAAAATAAATAAATACATCTAAATAGCTAAACATACCTCCATGTGACCTTAAGGGTGACCATCAATCAAAGAACCATCACTGCTCTAAGAGTGATCCAAAGTTGGAAGTAGCACCCTAAGCTAAAAAATAAAGCTATAGGAAAGATTATTAAAACCCAATAGGTGTGCCTGGAAAAACTATTCCCTATTCCTTTACAAAAAAAATAAAAACCACTACATGATCATTTAAAAATAAAACTATATAAAAAAGGATATTCCATTTCAGTTTTAAAACGAAAACATGCTGAAATTTCTTAACATAAAATTTTCCACTTTTCATTTTGGAAAAACCATTTATAAACAATGATTAACTTCCAATAAATTCTATTGTATGAATGATCATGCAATGAGAAAGCATAACATCAGGTTCTTCCAAACATGGACTGTAAAACATGTTTTTCATAATTTTTACAATGAATAGTAAACTGAAAACAAATCATTTAATGATGAAATTCCATGAAAAATGGGGATAAATGATAGAAATCACCCCAGTATAACCCTATGAAAATAGGTTATATGGGAAAAGGATCTATTTACCTTAGTGAAATGGTATAAAACCCATAACCTTCAAAATCCTCATGCACAAGCCATTAAGGAGTCAATAAAAGGTTCTAGTGGTATATAATCATCATCAATGTTCACTTATTATTATAGCGTAAATTTAGCTAAGGGTTAATCGAGCCTTGGCCCTATCGATCATCCAAGAATACTAGTCTTAATTTTTTCACCTAGGTACCCATGTTTTCTATGTAATCAATTTCAAATGTAGGTGAGTTCTTATAACGAAAACATATATGCACATATCATTTCCTTTACCCAAAAAACCATCCAACATTCACCACCACTCTCCCTCCTTAAGCACATACCCATTTTTTTTGACACAAAACAATGAATATGCCTCTTAATTAAGAACATTTCAAAAATCAAACATTTAGCATTCAAATTATATTTCTGAAATAAGGAGTGAATTCCTCAATGGGGGTTTTCCACATCTACAAAACGTTTGTGACATGCCAAATGGGCCTCAATAATTTAGAAGGAAAATAATCATTTTTTAAAACATAATTGCATAATAATTTTAACTTATAAAACCAATTAAAACCCTAATTGAACAGCCAAGGAACCAGGAATTTTAAAACAAGTTTAAAAACATGATTAACTCAAAGCAACCCATTTAAAAATTTTAAGTGAATTCCATGAAATAAAGTGATGATCCACTTTACAATATCCAAAACCAATATATATATATATATATATATATATATATAGAATACATTATTAATATAAAAATGTAAAACAGATTTTAAAAATCCAAAAAAATCATAGATTTCAAATTTAAACCATCAAGTATAAGGAACCTACCTCAAACTCAAGGCATGTAGGTTTATACAATGAATATAAGAGCCTTATCTTTAGTGATTTCATGAATATTTACCTTTTAATATATATAAGGACACTTAGAGCCAATATAAATATATTTATGGAAATTTTGTACAATGGGATCCTTACATATATGCTTCTAATTTCATATACCCCTCTAAAATTTCCCGTGTGTGCATCTTCATATATATATAAAAGAACAACTTTCCCCAATATATATATTCATAACACCATGTTTGAATATATATATATATATATAATGGGGAAACATATGTATTTATATGCCTTCCTATGAATAACCATATATGTCTTTTTTGACAATGGTAACCTGAAATCACCATAGCGTAGTTCTACACACTCTAGAAAAATATCACAAAAAACAAAAAAAAACCCCAAAATTTAAATTTAACCAAAGTGAAGGAACTGAAAAAACATACTGTAAATATAGATAAATATTCTATTTTTGATGTATATGGAAATCATTGCCCTCAATAGGACCAAATTACCCTAAACATTATGAAGTAAAAAGGAAACACCCAAAAATGAGTGAGTGTTCGACCTAGGTTCGCACCTTACATAGAAGATGTGGATATCCAAAAAATAGAAGGGTGATATGTGATAATGGAGTTACCAAAGAGAACCACACCCAAAATTAGAAAAGGGAAATGGTCAATAGTGGGAAGGGAGGTGGTGAGCCAGAGCCCTCTCAGCTAGCTAGGTCACACGAGAGTGGAACAAGGGGGTGCACTGCGTAGGCAAGGTAAGGGGGAAACCATTTGGGGTTTATTTAAACCAAAAATTAACAAATATATTATTATTATTATTCATAATATTATTATTATTCATAATATTATTATTTTTGTTGTTATTATTTTTAGTAATAAAAAATTTTATTTTATTTTTATTTTATTTTATTTATTTTATTTTTATTTAATTTTTTTTTGAACATTGGGCAGGATGCATGGTTTGGCCACATGGCCTTCCATATCATGATCCAATTGTGATCACCCAACTAGTGGGAAAATACCCCAATGCGGGATGACCTCAAGATTTGAGAAATTATAAAACCCCAATGTTTGAAAGTAAATATTGAATGCAATTTTATAATCAAGCCATTAAACACATATTTTCCTCCTATATGTTTTTAATTTCAAAGAATGGTCATCTAGAGTTGTGTTCACTACGTCATTTAGAGTCCGATAGAAAAAACTTGATTTTTGGTAAATATTAACATACCCTTATTAGTAGTAATATGACCCATATGAATAGTAAATGATGATATTATTTTATTTTTTTATGGTAATAAGATAATAGGATCTTAATTAATTTTCAATGTCACATAAAACTAATAATACCTCTAAGATTTTTACTTTTCGAATTAATTATGGATTTATTTAAAAATTATATTAATAATAATTTGAAAATTATTTTTAAAAAATTGAGTTTAATTTTGAAATATAAACGTCGAAAAATGGTAGGGGTGAAATTTTGGGATTTTTCTGAAATTCTAGAATTTTTTATGAATAATGAAATATGATAAATTACTGTATATACAAATTATCTGTTAAATACACTATTTATGACATAATAAGTGACGTAAGGACACTTGGTTAGAACTCACATGATCTTATTACTATTAGGGGTCACATGAAATAATACTATTGGTTGTCTGGGTGGGAATAATAAAATAATGAAATTAAACATTCAAAATTTACCACTCTCCCCCACTATAAAACCCCCCCACTGATACCTCTTCTATTCACTTCTCTAAGACATGAATATCCTAAACATTCTGCCCAAATACCCTTCCCTAGTCACTCCCCAGGACCATTAATCTATTATTCAAGCCAAAAGACCAAAACCCCTTCCCATAAGGAGCTTCTCGAGGAAGTTATTTCAAGTGGTAAAACACATTTCTTTTTATTTTAGTTTCATTACAATTTATCTTATTTTGTTATCCTCTCCTCACCTCCTCTGTCCAAATGATCATGATAACTAAATTATCATCTATATACTGGAATTATATCATGTGAATGGAAGAACCATCATCAATATTCTTACTCCCTCCCTTTTATTTTTATAAATGAAATCAACATCCATGAGGTTCCAATTTATAGCCCTCGTGGACGACGAAGTTTAGTTCTTCAATTTATTCTTAATTACTGCTCATGAAACCATATTTATGGTTTAAAAAAATATAATACATGTATTACAACCTAATTAATATTCAGGAACCATAATATGTACATATAATTATGTTATTCGACAAAACTAGTTCATAATAATCCAAATACAGCCAAATAATCGAAGTGGTTGTCATGTAATGATACATCCTCATTCCATGTAACCAAATGAGAGAAATGAACATTATCAATTCATTATGTTCATAAATAATATTTAATTTAAATTATGTATAATTAAAACCATTCCATACGAACTCCATTACTTAAAAACAAATGAACAGATTTTGAAAATAAAGAAAATGAACACCCCCGAACAACAAAATTAAATATAATAACATAGCCATAAGGTTATAAAAGAACTAAATAGAATTATGATAAAATAAATTCATGTATAATAGGTTCTTAAATAAGTAATTAATAAGTATAATTTTATATTATAGGATCTTAAGTTCAAGAGCGGAACACATTTGGACTTAGGGTAAGTGGTTTTTCACCTGAACTTCCATTTTCATTCAGGATACATTCATTTTCTAATTACCTAAATGAAATTCTTATGTATCATTATGTAATCATCATATATTCTGTGTGATTATCATATGTATTCTTACAAACCAGAACCCTTCCTTATGTTATGGATAGTTACATGTTTTAAAATGAACATTCCAAATTGATTCCAAAATACAAGCCCGAATCAAGGGAGATTCTCAAATTCTTAACTATTTTCAAGGGCACTCTATAATATTTTTTTGGAAACAATTATCTTTATAAAATCACTAATTTTATTATGAAAATACTATCTTACTTCACTTCTGGTTTTATACAAATATTTTTTCCAAAATAACACTTCATTTCAAAATAAAAGGGTATTTATCTCAAGATTGCTTAATGATTTTATAAGAGTATTTTCATTTGATTCATCACCCTTATTGTCCCTTATGTATTTTTGTGATAAATTATTTATTAAGTCGTATACCATATTTGATTTAATGTTTTCTGACTAAATCTATTTTTGATGATCTATCCTAAATCCATTCACCATGTTACTCGAAATGGTTTGTATTTTATGGTTAATGATTGGGGAAAGATAGTTACATTCCATATGATAGATTCAATATGATTGTATATGTTGTTTATGTTTATCCCCTCTCATATGAGGAATGAATTGGACTTATTATGTGATGGGTGGGGCCAGCTATAGCCCCTCGACGCATCGGTAGGTCTCATGAGACAAATAGATGTGGAATTGGCCAACGCCTATCCTAATGTGATATATGGATTTTGGCCGAGGCCATAATCATTAGACGTCTTGGCCGATGCCTTGAAAAAATATTCCAGAATGTCCATAATTATGCATTCCATCATTAAAAGATTAGCTGTTGGTATTCCATGTGGTTATTCTACTAGTAAAATACTCATGATTATGTTTTATTTTGGAATTATTTACTCAGCTCATTTTCCTTCCATAATGTGTTCAATTTTATTATTAAAGGCATGTGTATTCATTTATTCACCATGTCTAATGTTTATATTATCTTCTGCTATATTTCTTACTCTTAATGATCATTTGATCTCACCCCTTTCATATGTTTCATTTTCTCAGGACATGAAGAAGTAATTTATGAATGACATGCTGAAATAGCCTAGGAGTTATGGATGTTGTCTAAGGAGTTTCCATGTCATTTTGATTTTAAAGATGTATTATTGAACTTATATATGTATCTGGTTTCTAATAATACTAAACTACTTGGTCCTTTGGGATTCGTATTACTTGTATATATTCCAACATAATCAAACAAGGCACCGACTCTGAGAAACTGGGGTCGGGTCCTTACAGTTGGTATCAGAGGAATGTTTATTAGAAAACGTGGAAACCATATTTAGAAAACGTAGATTAGGGAAGAGTCCCTATGATAGTATTCGAGGATAAAAATACAAAAACATCCTGGTATTTTGGTAAGGACTAGATTATGTGGATAATTCATTCAATACATCCATGTCTGGATACGAGCATGTAGAGGTGGCTCTGGCACAGATATACCTATGAGTGAAAGCTTCAATAAGGAGTTTCGGGCTTGACCTGGGGTATCCTGGTATATGACAACAAGCCTTGAAGCACTTTTGGTTACGACACTCCAGAGGGATATTCTTTTTATAATTCACGTTTTCTTTTCAAGCCATTATGAATGATTTAAATATAAATTTCTCTACAAAGATACCATGTTTATGATTAGGAGATTAACTATGACTAGGATTTCAATTTATGCTTAATATTTTTCTACATTGAGATTATAAATTATGATTCATAACCTAATCGAGTGTATTACATTATTTAGAAATGGAGCCTAGTGGAAGGAATGGAAACAGCCCGAACGCACATGTCCCCTGTAGGGATTTCCCTCAGATGCCAGATAATAATGTTGGCTCTGATGCTGTGACTAGTGATTAGAAACTTATAACTATACTGAGACAACATACTCAGGTTATAAATAATATCCTTACTTGTATAGATCATCTGAATCCACCATGTGGAGAAGCTATGTTATATCGCTTTATGAGAAAACAACCTCAATCATTTAATGGGACTAAAACCCCTTTTGTAGAAGAGCAGTGGATATGTTCCATTGAGAAGATATTTCTGACCATGGGATGTAATGAGAGAGGGAAGGTCGTCATGTCCATCTATCTTCTATTGGGAGATGTGGATCAGTGGTGGTCATTAATCCAAAACACAAAGGAGGAGGAAGAAATAGGGGATATGGAATGGGGGGACTTTAAGGAAATCATCCTGTAGAAATACTTTACTCATGGACAAAGAGAATATATGGAGAGGAAATTCTTGAATAAGAGACAAAAGGAAGATGAGAATGTTGCAAAGTATGAAGCTAACTTTACATGGTTAGCAAGACATGTTATGGACTCCATATGAAATCCAAGGAGAAAAAATTGATCAATTCTTTGATGGCCTCAATTCATTCCTCCGATGGGCACTAGTATCCTAAAGTTTTTCATCATATAAGGATATAGTTTCATGTGCTATCAAGATAGAAAAATAATTCTATATTTATTATGAATTTAAGGGAATGAAATAAAAGAAGAGGGCTGCTGAAAACCCTGGGAAAGGAAATCAGGAAATAGGGAAGAAGGGAAGAGTGGAATTTCCACCATGTGTCAATTGTGGAAGGAAACACCCATGTGAGTTCTTAAAAGTAAAATGAGTATGCTAAAAATGTGGTTAGAAAGACCATATTTCTGGTGATTTCAAGGGGAAGAAGGAAGTCAATGATGTTTCATGCTATAACATTCAGGAGATGAGACACTATGATAATGATTTTTCAAAGCTTCAAGGAAATATACAACAGAAAAGGCCAAGTGATCAGGGAAAAGCTTATGAAATCACAACTACAGAGGTTGAAGTTCCGAATGACTTGGTGGTAGGTACTTTGATTATTTCATCAAACTTATCTAATTATTTATTTGATTCTAGATCATCACATTGTTTCATATCTCCCTGTTTTTTTATGAAAAGTAGATATTTCCAATTTGATTTAACATGGGAGTTGTCAGTCAAAACTCTTAAGGGAAGTATCTTTGCCAAAATGTTTTGTGAATTAGTACCCATTAGGGCATATAAATGTTTGTTATCTACTGATCTCATTATCATACCCATGAATGAATTTGATGTAATCCTCTGTATGGACTGGCATTTAGACCATGATGTGAAAATTTATTGTAAGAAGAAGGAGGTTATAATTTTCTATGATAATAAATAGAACCTTATCTTTAGAGCAGAAATGTCACCACCTGATTCTTATCTAGATTCACCCCTAGTAGCTCAACTAAACTTAATTACCGAGGATGAAGAGAATGAAACAACTATGGGTGAGGAGAATAATGTTCAAATAGAAGATGTATCTATTGTACAAAAATATATCGATGTATATCCAGAGGATTTACCTAGACATCATCCAGAGAGGGAAATTGAGTATTCCATTGACTTAATTCTTTGTTCAAGGCCCATATCAGAGACCCCCTATATAATGGCCACTATAGAGTTAGTAGAGCTAATGAAACAACTAGAGAAATTGAGTTATATAGGATTTATTCGCCCTAGTGTTTCTCCATGGGGAGCCCCTATTTTTTCATTAAGATGAATGATGGGTCTATGAGTCTGTGCATTGATTATAGGGAAATCAATGCTATTACAATAATGAATATGTATCCTCATCCATGAATTGATGATTTATTCGATCAACTTCATACAGCCCAATATTTTTCAAAGATTTATCTTCGATCTGGATATCATCTGTTGCTTGTGAGAAAGGAATATGTTACAAAAACATCATTTTGAACCAGGTACGAGAATTATGAGTTTACAATAATGCCTTTTGGACAAACCAATGTACTATATATTTTCATGGATCTCTTGAACAGAGTCTTCAAGGAATATATTGATGAATTTTTAGTGGTGTTTATCGATTATATCCTTGTTTACTATAAGAGATTTGAAGATCATGAAAATCACTTGCACACCATTATGAAGACTTTGGGATGAAACGAATTATATGAGAAATTCAAAAAGTGTGATTTTTGGTTTCAATCAGTTTCCTTTATGGGCCACATTGTCTCCAAGGATGGAATATCTGTAGATCCTATGAAGTAAAAGGTTGTGCAAGAATGTCCTTCTCCAACTAACAAAACATAGGTACGTAGTTTTATTGGTTTTGCAGGTTATTTTCGGCATTTCATTCATAACATCGTCCATTTAGCCAACACAATGACCCAGCTCACACAAAAAGGGGTTAAGATCGTATGGACCAAGGAATGTGAAGACTGTTTTAAAGAATTAAAGATGAAGTTAGTGAATGCTCCAATCCTAACCCTAACATTAGGGAATGATAGGTTTGTATTCTACAGTGATTCATCAAAGAAAGGACTTGGTTGTGTCCTTATGCAGAATGATTGAGTGATTGCTTATGCGTCTAGGTAGCTAAAAACTAATGAACAAAACTACCCAACTCATTATCTTGAGTTATCAGTGGTAATCCTTTCTCTGAAGATTTGGAGTCATTACCTCTATGGAAAGAAATGTGAGATATATATAGATCATAAGAGTTTGAAATATATTTTCTCATAGAAAGAACTCAACATGAGACAAGAGAGATGGATTGAGACACTCAAAGACTATGATTGCACAATACCCTACAACCCCGAGAAGGGAAATAAGGTGGCAGATGCTTTGAGTAGAAATGACCATGAAATTTTGACCAAGATGAGAGTTGAAAGGGATCCTCTGTTCATGGATCTAGTAAAGATGGATATGAGAATTATCAAGGAAGGTAACATTTCTCTAAATTTTCAAATGGTTTCCAAACCTTATTTACTAGAAAAGCTAAAATGTTCTCAGGCTGATGATGAGGAGTTTCAAAAGAAAATTAATGCTATAAAGGATGGGAGATTGACTGAATTTTCATATGAATTCAGCATTTTGAAATATGGAAATAGGCTTTCTGTTCCCGCTATTCCTGAGCATAAGAGGGAACTACTAGATGATGCTCATAACTCTAATTTATTTATTCACCTTGGTAGCACAAATAAGTTTAGAGATCTAAAGGAACATTGTTTGTGGGAGAAAATGAGGAGGGAGATTGCTGATTATGTGTCGAGATGTTTGGTTTGTCAATAGGTGAAGAAAGGAAGACAACATCCTGGTGGAGTCATGAAACCCCTTCCAATACCTATGTGGAAATGTGATGATATTATGATGGAATTTTTCATGGGGCTACCAAATACTCCAATAAGGAATGATACGATATGGGTCATTAATGATCGTCTTACAAAATCTGCACATTTTCATGCTATAAGGGAAGATTTACTACATGAACTTTTAGAAAGAATATATATTAATTAAGTAGGAATAATTTATGGTGTACCTTAATGAATTGTTTCTGATATTGATTTATGTTTTACATCACAATTCTGTAAGAGTCTTTAGAAGGCCCTAGATTCTGATTTTCGTTTGAGCACTGCCTACCACCCGTAAGCTGATGGACAATCAGAATGGACTATTCAAAAATTGGAAGACATGTTGAGGTCTTGTTCACTTGATTTTCAAGGCATGTGGGATCGGTATTTACCTCTCATGGAATTTTCCTACAATAATAGCTTCCATTAAAGTGTTCATATGGCACCCTATGAAGCATTATATGGGAAGAGATGTCGTACCCCAACTTGCTGGAATGATGTTGGTGAAGGAAAGCTCTTGGGCCCATAACTTGTTGAAGAAACAACAGAAAAGGTGAAAATTATCAAAAACCGTATCAAAACAGCTCAAAGTAGGAAAAAGAGCTATGCTGATAACTGAAGGAAGGATTTGGAATATCAAGAAGGTGATCATGTTTTCATAATGGTATCTCCATGGAAGGGTATTATATAATTCAGTATGAAGGGAAAATTAAGTCCTAGGTACATCAGACCTTTTTAAATTCTAGACCAAATTGTAGTTTTAGATTATCATTTGGCAATGCCGCAAAGTCTCTCCAAGGCTCCCAATGTGTTCCACATGTTAATGTTAAAAAAGTACATGCCAGACCCAACACATGTACTCACTTATGAAGAAGTAGAACATGAGCCCGATCTATCTTATTGCGAAGAGCCTATCAAGATTCTTGATACTAGAGAACAATTATTGAGAAATCAGACGACTTGTCTGGAAAAGGTTCTTTGGAGGAATCAAAATATGGAGGAAGCGACATGGGATCCTGAGGAGCATATGTTAAAGACATACTCGAATCTTCATAGGTAATATTTTGTGAAATTCGAGGATGAAATTTTTTTATGAAGGGGGGCATATAACACACCAAGGTTTTGAAAATAAATATTGAATGCAATTTTATAATCTACCCATTAAACACATCTTTGAATCTTCTATGTTTTTTATTTTGAAAAATTGCCATCTAGAGTTGTCTTCAGTAAGTCATTTAGAGTCCGATTGAACAAACTTGATTTTTGGTGAATAGTAACATACCCTTATGAATAGTAATATGAATAGTAATATGATCCTTATGAATAGTAAATAATGATATTATATTATTTTATTATGGTAATAAGATAATGGGATATTAATTAATTTTCAATGTCATATAAGACTAATTATAGCTCTAAGAATGTTATTTTTCGAAATAACTATGGAATTATTTGAAAATTGAATTAATATTATTTATAATATTATTTATTAAAAATGGAGTTCAATTTTGAATTCTAGATGTCGA
The DNA here is from genome assembly GCA_963277665.1 of Viscum album. Classification (NCBI taxonomy): domain Eukaryota; kingdom Viridiplantae; phylum Streptophyta; class Magnoliopsida; order Santalales; family Viscaceae; genus Viscum; species Viscum album. The sequence continues at coordinate 569,324,307 of OY728153.1, forward strand.
AAAAAGTTAGGAGTGAATTTTTGGGATTTTTTAGATATTCTAGAATTTTTTATGCATAGTGAAATATGATAAAATACCGTATATACAAATTATCAGTTAAATAAACTATTAATGACATCATAAGTGATGTAATTCCACATGGTTCGAACTCAAATAATTTTATTACTATTAGGGGTCACATGAAACAATAATATTGGTTGTCTTGATGGAAAAAATAAAGTAATGAAATTAAATATTCAAAATTTACCCCTCTCCTCTATTATAAAACCCCCCACCATTACCTCTTATCTTCACTTCTCTAAGCCTTGAAGCTACTCAAAGTTCTACCAAAATACCCTTCCCTAGTCACTACCCACGACCAGTAAGCTCTTAGTCAATCCAAAAGACCAAAACCCCTTCCCTTAAGGAGGTTCTCGAGGAAGTTATTTCAAGAAAAAAACACCGTCATTTTTAATTTAGTTTCATTTCAATTTATCTTCTTTTGTTATCCTCTCCTCACATCCTCTATCCAAATTATCATGATAACTCCAGTATCATCTATATATTGTAATTATATCATGTGAATGGATGAACCATCATCAATATTCTTACACTTTCTCTTTTATTTTTATAAAAGAAATCGACGTCCATGAGGTTCCAATTTATACCCTTCGTGGACGACAATGTTTTGTTCTTCAATTTCATCATCATTACTAGTTATGAAACCATATTTATGGTTTAACAAGAATATAATATATTTATTATAACCTAATTAATATTCATGAACCTGAATATGTACATATAATTGTAAAATCCCAGGTAAATAGAGAACATGACACTTTTCATATATATTAATATTGTAGAATTAAATATTAATTTTACATTAAAGGGGAATCTATGCTCGATGATGTACCTGATACTCAACAATGGGTTTCTTTGAAATCTTACATTACACAATAATAACAAAATATTATTATTTTAAATGGTAGTTAATGCCAAGCCATTGTATTTTTGGGTTTGAATAGAACTAACTAAAAATTGATTATACATGTTTGTTAAATGTTGTTACATTTATGCAATAAAAGTTAGTGGCTTAAAATAATAAAATATTATGATTTTAAGCATAAATACTCTAATATTCACTAAAAGGTTGATTTATTATCTTTTAATGGCGAACCTTCTTTAAATATAGTTTTTGACATTTATTATATTCTATTTGACCAAATTAAATTCCTTTTAGAACCCGGTCATTAAAAATTACTTTGGGTAAAATTTTGGAATTTTTCTGATAAAATACATTTTTTATGAATAGTAAATAATATTGTATTTTAATTCAAATATTATGTTTTATATAATTTATCTATATTTTTATATTATCTCTCTTAATTAGCTTTAATATGTAATTGGAATATATTTTTACCATTTAATCCAATGGTGGTCATTGAAATTAATTTCACTTTGAAATTGGACAAAAACAAGTGTCAATATTTTAAAAGATATTGTTTCTTAAAAACACACTTTTTGTTTTGGCAATGGGAAATTATTTTTAAATTAAATATTGAAACTTCTATGTTTTGAATTTTGTAAAATAGACATCACTTTTGAATTTGGAATATCAAATATAACTTAGGCTGAGTTTTTTTAATTTTTCTGAAAAATTTCAATTTTTTGATGAATAGTGAAACTACTTAGTAGTAGATAAAAAACGACTTTTTCATTTAAATGAAGTTTTACCGCTGATGTGAATTGAATTAATGAAATACAACATACATGGTTTTTATTAGTAAATAAAATTTGGCTCAAAGAGATGAAAATAATTTTTGGTGAATTTGTAACTTCTAACTTTTATTTACCGTGGTTAAAAGTAAATAGGGTAATTCATTATAAAAAGGATTATATTATTATTCAAAATTCCTTTAACACTTGTCCTAACCTTATTGGACAAGTCATGGACGACCTTGGTCATCCTTGGGTCGATTTGGGGACCCCATGGAGCCACATAAGAGTGATAATGCCACTTTAGATTAATTAATTTAATGTAAAGGCACAAATGACATAAACAAATATCTTTTAGTAATTTATTTTTACATAGAGTTTTATAATTTATATTTTCGACTATAAATATTTATTGGAAAGATAAAAATATTTCCTACATCATGGTATATTTTTTACAATTTTTAGACATCAAATAAATAAAATTATTTATGACACAATAATGATGTAGTGTGTACCTCATTAATAAATGATTTAAATAAATAAGATTATAATTATTAAAATATTATCCAAAACATGTACAATTATTATTTTATGATTTTAATTCTAATAGGAGTCATCAAATGTTTTTCATTAATGTGTTTTTGACCTTTTGAAACTGCAGAGAAGTTTATAATAAAATAATATTTTTCCACTTTCCTAAAGAACCCCTCCTCCCCCTTATAAAAATCTATCACTTATAACCAATTCATCACACCTCTCAAGCCATTTGGTTGGTCCAAAATCTACGCAATTAAGCTAAATAAATTCCTATATTTCCTTTAGAATCCTTAATTTAAGCATAGTGCACTTTAGGAATTCATTTTTTCTCAAACCAAAGGGAGTCACCCAAATAAAAGATAACAGTTTCTCTTAAATTGTTTTCATTTATTTTAATTCTCCAACCTCTAAACTCGTTTTATTACTTTATTTTATAACAAAAACAATATCCTAAATATACTTGGATGTTTTTATGAGAATTATTGGAACTAAACTTACACACACATCCATCTAATGGGTAAAGAACATAATGTTTCCGTGGATGGAAATCAAACACCTCGCGAAACGATGATTGTTCAATTATCTCCTACCACCTCTCATGGTGGACATTATGATGGAACTATATTTATATATGATATATATTATTTTTATATTTTCTTTATGCTTATTTATTTTCCATTTATATAGTTCCTTTCTGGTTTCCATAGTGGGTAAATACGATAATCTCATTAGTGGAAGTGCAGACTACCTCCCCCTCAAACTAATATGACTCTTTAATGCCTTATGTATGACGTATAAAGGATGGGGTTAATAATATTGTATATGATATTATAATGTAATTATAATATATCTATTTATAATTATTTACTGATTCCATTAATATAATAAATATAAATGGAAGTAGTGTTCATGCGTACGTACGGCTTACCGTCTCGATGAACAATGTATTTCATTTCTTACCACTAAATGTTATGTACTATTATAAAAACATGTATATACTGGATATATATGATATATATGATATATATGATATCTAAATAATTAATATCATTCTGATGATAATTGATATCTTACCACATGAACAACTCGTAATTATAAGGTGTTCTTTTTTTACTCAAAGTACCAAATATCGACAAAACGACCGTTATTAGCATAAATGATTACATAATGTTTATAACATGGTAATAAGTGATATAAGAATAATAATAAACTTGAAAATGGTTCTGAAGCAAGTATTAATTATATTTAGTTTATTATTCAGGAATAACAATGAATAAACAAGTCAAGTCGGACATGAGGTAAGGGGTTTCTTATCTCACTCTTAATTTCGTGAGATTTCCAATGTCTGCCACTTATTTATTGAATGTGGTGTATTGTGTACTTACAATTGATATATATTATCATTATTATTTTTATTTTCATGGAATTATGTAATTCATTTTGTGGTTATTATATTTTGTTCATACGACTCGATTGATTAAAATGTGGTAAGGTTTTTTTCATCTCACTTTTTGTTCCCATGAGATTCATGCTATATTAGCCACTATTTATTTTTGTGTGGTGTATTTACTGCCCATGGTTGTATTCTTGGTGTAATATAATTTAATTTTTGGGAATTTTCATCTTCATTGTATGATCCTTCTTTCATGGGGTGTATGTTTCGTGAGATACCAAATCGGTAATGGAATTTCAAATTTCAAATTCCACTCATTGGGCTATACACATACTTCATTGATTATTTTACTCCATGATTATGTGTGGAATAACTATTTATTATTTATTTAGTAATTTCCACTCCCCATTGAGTGGATATACTTTTGATACACATAATCACTCCATTGATAATTTCTCAATTCATTTATATGAACTTGATAAGAGCAATCTGAAATCAATTTCTTTTCATTAAGTTAAACATCCACGTCATTGGTGTTGTATTTACAAGAATATGTGTGAATTTCCTATGGTTGATTTAAAATTAATATCCAATCATATTGAGTGTATTTATATTTCTCACACATATTTATGTCGTTTATTTATCCTTAACCAAAGGATATGGTCCTTATAATGGATTTCATCTCAATTTACATTCCATAGAGACTTCTTTGTTTCCATACGCCAATTCAATTTTATATGGTGTATATAATGTACTTTGACATAGTATATAATGAATACCTTTATTCTAATGATATTATAAAGTGTGTATTTCCTCAATTATTTGTATTCAAGTGTCTCTGTTTTGGTTAGAAACTGTAACTGAAATATCATTTTTAAATGTTTTAGTGATTTATTCTTCTAAATCATTCTCATTAATGTCCATGTTTTAAAAATGGTTTTATGGGTTTATTTATATGGAAATTAATGTTTTCAAATTAAAATCCATTTTAAAATTTTCAAAGTGTTATGGAAAACATTGATTCAGAAATCAATTATAAAAAACTTCATGATTAATATTGAGACTTTTAAATGTTTTCAAGAAAAAGGGGGATATTTATCTCATATTGTTTTGATAATTATTTTCATCTATGTTAATATACTTCATTACTCTCTATTCAGGTTAATATATTATAATACATTCCTCCATATTTTATTGATTGAGTTATGTTTGACTGTGGATGTGCTATTTTTATGCCATTCATGGTTTGAGGTTAATGTATTGACATTTCATATGCTAGTTTTAATATGAATGGTTATATTATGTTTAACCCATTTCATATGAGGAATGAATTTGACATAGTAAGTGACAGATAGATCCCTCTATAGCTCCTCGATGCATCGATAGGTCTCATGAGACAAATAGATGTTGAACTAGCTGAAGCCTTTCCCAATTTTTGATATATGGTTTTGGCCGAGTCCTTATTTATTTTTAGACATCTTGTCCGAGGCCTTGACAAAATGTTTAAGAATGTCCAGAATCATTCATTCCATCATTATGAGATTAGCTATTAATATTTCATGTGGTTATTCGACAAGTAGAATACCAATGACTATGTTTTATTATGGAATTATTTACTCATCTCATAATCCTGACATAAGTTGTTCATGTTTATTATTTGTAAAGTAATGTGTTTTAAATTACTCACCATGCCTAATGTTTATGTTATCATCCACTATATATCTTACTCTTATTGAGAATTTGAGCTCACCCCTTTCTCATGTTTCATTTCCCAGGATATGAAGAATTTAGTTATGAGTGACATGTAGGAATAATCTTGGAATCTTGGATGTTTTTAATGGAATAAATTAGTGTTTTTGTTCTTCTCATGATGTAATGATGAACTTATATAAGTATCTTGTTTACAATAATACTAAAATAATCAGTCCTTTGGGATTTTATTCCTTGTAATAATGCCAATGTATTAAAATAATGCACCATCTTCTGGATTCTGGGGTCGGGGCGTTACAGTTTGTATAAGGAGAAGTTTAGTATAAACCATGAAAACTAGGTATAGAATGAATATGATTAGAGGATGTTACCCTAATATAGACTTTGAGGATTAGTATAGACTAATTTCTTATAATTTTGGTAATGTAGAAATTTTGTGTTATTTTCCTATAAATACATCCCTGTCTGGATACGAGCAAGTATACGAGGCGCTGGCACAAATGTACTTAGGGGTAAAACCCAAAAACACTACTTTGATCTAGAATCGAACGGGAACCGAAGCATGAAAATGGGTCTTGCTGCACTCTTGGTTAAGACACACTCGGGGGATATGCTTAAGATAATTCACATTTTCCTTACAAACCGAATTTAAGGATTTTAATATAAGATGAGAAAAAATGACACAGGGTAATCCTATGGTGTTTTAGGTTGAAAATATAGTGTCATGATATTATCTAAATGATTTTTTGACTCACACTATACATTCTGGTTTTAGTCAAACTATTTGTTCAATTAAATTTTATTACTTTTTAGATGAATATAAGAGGTATGAGATAACATTTATGGTTAAAATATTTTATTGTTATTTTTGAGGAAATTATCAAATTTTTGGGAATATTATAAAAATATATTGTTTTTGTAGATGGAAAACACGTAGACCGTGTGACAACCTTTCGCGCCGGACAAAGCTGGAGGAATCAAACCCACAACCAAAGTGCGACTGAGATTTATCACCTACCACTAGACTACGTGAGGTCCCTAGTTAGTATGACTAATTATTTTTTAGTTAAAAGATTTTATGGATCAAGAATATGTTGATTTTTGGAACTTCTGATTTTTCCATAGTATAGAAAAATTATTTGGTGATTAAGTGATAAATGTTATTTTGAAAGATGTTCGCTCTTTTGGTAACACTATATGCCTAAAGATAATAGAGTATGATGGGATTTCATTTGAGGAGAAATGGTGGTGTTTTATCTATGTTTTTATTTTGGATTTATAGTTATTTGTGTTATTTATGGAAATGATTGACCTATTATAGAAAATATGGGATTAAGTTAATTTTTTTAATGAATGAGACTTTAAGAGTCGATTTTATCTGGAGATACAATTTAACATTGAAGACTACAGAAGAGAATTATTCTGAGTTTTGGGTTTAAATATAAGTTTTTGTTATTTTGAATAATTTTAAGGACAATTTGTTATTGAATGGTCTTTCTTGAACTTTGGGTAGTTTCTGTTGAATTTTGGAGATTTATAGTAGTATTTCCTTTCATAAAGGATTATCCTTTTAGGGGATTATCTAATCTCATACTAACCATTTTGGTTTTGGTTAATGCATAAAGACAAGGGAAATATATAGTTAATTTTTTTTGGATTATTTGAGTCTCTAAAAGTTGACTATAGAGCTTTTAATGAGAACAAGTCATCCTGAATACTCATCATTTGGATAAAATATGAGTTTACGTTAAAAATATAGTAAAGGATGGAAGTCTACATGAAGAGTAATTACTTTTCCTTATGTTTTTAGTTAATCTCATAAATAAAAACCTCAATAAAAAGTAAATTAAAACAAAAAACTTTTCTATTAATTTTTCCTACTGGGGAATCAAAGACTATTTAACCCATCACAAGTTGGTGATTTTCTAGTGGTTAACTTTCTCCTTATCATGTTATCTATAACTCTCCATCAAAACATGATGGTTTGTTTTCTCCTTCATATTTATGTTTTCATGGAATCATATTATTTGTTTTATCGGGTGACCTTTTTACTTATCTTTCTTTCTTTTATATTGATAGTTTTACTAACTCTTTTCTGATTTGGGAATTTTGATGAAGTTTCCAAGCCCTGTTTTAAAATTTCAAGGATGTAATTCCCAAAAGGGGGGAAGTATGTAACATCCCAAGTAAAAAAGAACATAAATTTTTTCATATTTATCAATATTTGATAATTAAATATTAATTTTATTTTAAATGGGACGCTATGTTTGATGGCGTACCTGATATGCAACAATGGGTTTCTTTGATATCTTACGTTACACACTAATAATAAAATATTATTATTTTAAATGGTAGTTAATGCCAAGCCGTTGTATTGGCATGAATCAATAGAACTAACTAAAATATGATTATAAATTTTTTTAACTATTTTTACATTTATCCAATAAAATTTAGAGGCTTAAAATAAGAATATAATTCGATTTTAAGCATAAATACTTTAATATTCACTAAAAGGCGATTTATATTCTTTTAATGGACAACCTTATTTAAATATATTTTTGGCCACTTTTATGTATTATATTCGACCAATTTAAATTCTTTTTTAGAATCGGGACATTACAATTTACTTGAGTAAAATTTTGGTATTTTTCTGATAAAATTCATTTTTTTATGAATAGTGAAAAATATTTTTTTTAACTCAAATATGCATTTTAATATAATTTATTTATAAGTGTATATTATCTTTTTAATTAGTTGTAAAGTTATATTGGAATATATTTTTACAATTTTATCCCATGGTGGTCATTTAAATTAATTTAACTTTGAAATTGGACATAAACAAGTGTCAATCTTTTAATAGATATTGTTTGTTAAAAACACGTTTTTTGTTTTGACAACGAGATATTAATTTTAAATTAAATAATTCAACATATATGTGTTGAATTTTGTAAAATAGACAACATTTTTGAATTCGGAATATCAAATATAGCTTAGGCTGAGTTTTTGGTATTTTTTTGAATAACTTCAATTTTTTATGAATAGTGAAACCACTTAGTAGTAGTTAAAAAATGACTTTTTCATTTAAATGAAATTTTACCACATCTTTGAATTGAATTTCAAATATCTGACATACATGGTTGTTATTAGAAAGTAAAATGTGGTTCAAAGAGATGAAAATAATTTTTGGTGAATAGTATCTTTTGACTTTTATTTACCACGGTTAAAGGTAAATAGGGTAATTGAAGGTAAAAAAAATATTATAATTATTCAAAATTACCTTAACACTTGTCCTAAAATTATTTTATGATTCATGGAATTCCATTGTCATAGTTTGGTCAATTTTTGGACACCATGGAGCCACATGGGAGTGATAATGACACTTTATATTAATTAATTTTAGGTAAAGGAAAAAATGACAAAACAAATATATTTTAGTAAATTAATTTTTACATAGTGTTATATAAGTTATATTTTCTACTATAAATATTCATTGGAAAGATAAAAATATTTTCTACAACATGTTATATTCTTTAAATTTTTTATACATCATATAAATAAAATTATTTATGACATAATAATGATGCAATATATACCACATTAATAAATTATTTAAATAAATAAGATTATAAAGGTTAAAATATTATCCAAAACATGTCCAATTATTATTTAACGATTTTATTTCGAATATGAGTCATATTATATTTGACTTTAATGTGTTTTGGACCTTTTGAAACTGAAGATATTATTATAATAAAATAATACTTTCACACATTCCTAAAGAACCCCTCATCTCCCTTATAAAAATCCCTTACTTATAACCAATTCCTCACACCTCTCAAGCCTTTTGGCTCATCAAAACACATCCCAATTAAGCTCCCTACATCCCTCTCCTACCCATATATGCCTTAACATAAAGCAGAATTCACTTCATGATGTCATTTTTGTTCAAACCAAAGGGAGTCACCCAAATAAAAGGTAACCATTTCTCTTAAATTGATTTCTTTTATTTTAATTCTCCAACCCTTAAACTATTTTTATTCCATTCTTTTATAACAAAAACAGTATCCTTAATATACTACAATGTTGTTATTATAATTATTCTAACTACACTTACACACCACCATCTAATGGGTGAAGAACATAATGTTTTCGTGGATGGAAAAAAAACACCTCACGAAATCATGATTGTTCAATTATCTCCTACGGCCTCTCATTGTCGCCATTATGATGGAAATATATTTATATATGAAATATATTATTTTTATATTTTCTTTATTATTCTTTATTCTCCATTTATATAATTTTTCTATGGTTTCCATAGTGGGTAAATAGGATAATCTCATTAAAGGAAGTGCGGACTACCGCCCCCTCAAAGTGATATGACTCGTTAATGCCTTATTTGGGACGTATAAAGGATGGAGTTAATAATATTTTATATTATATTATACTGGAATTATAATATATCTATGTATCATTATGTTTTAATTCCGTTAAAATAAGAAATGGAAATGGAAATAGTGTTCTTGCACGTACGGCTTACCGTCTCCATGAACGGTGCATTTCATTTCTTACCTATAAATGTTTTGAACTATTATAAATACATGTTTATACTAGATATATATTATATATATGATATATATGATATCTAAATCATTAATAACATTCTTAATATAATTTATATCTTACCACATGAACAACTTCTAATTATAAGGTGTTCATTTTTTTACTCAAAGTAACAAATATCGACAAAACGACTGTTATTAGCTTAAATGATTTCATAATGTTTATAACATGGTAATAATTGATATAAGAGGAAACATAAACTTGAAAATGGTTCTAAATAAAGTATAAATTAACTTTAGTTTATTATTCAGGAAGAACAAGGAACAAATGAGTTAAGTCAGACACGAGGTAAGGGGTTTCTTATCTCACTCTTAATTTCGTGAGATTTCCATTGTATGCCACTTATGTATTGAATGTGGTGTATTTTGTACTGAAATTTGATATATATTATAATGATTCTTTTTATGTTCATGGTATTCTGCAATTAATTTTGTGGTTATTAACTTTTGTTCATACGGCTCAATTGATTAAAAAGTGATAAGGGTTTTTTTCATCTCACTTTTTAATCCTGTGAGATTCATGCTATATTAGCAACTATTTCCTATTGTGTGGTGTATGTACTGAACATGATTGTATTCTTTCTGTAATATAATTTAATTTTTGGATATTTACATCTTTATTGTATGATCCTTCTTACATGGGGTGTATGTTTTCTGAGTTACCAAATCGGTAAAGGAATTTCAAATTTCAATTTCCACTCATTGGGCTATATGCATACATCATTGATTATTATACTACAAGATTATGTGTGGAATCACTATATATTATTTATGTAGTAATTTCCACTCCCCTTTTTGTGGAAAAACTTTTGATACACATAATCACTCCATTGATAACATCTTAAGTCAATTATATGAACTTGATAAGAGTAATCATAACTCAATTTCCATTCATTGAGTTAAACATCCAAGTCATTGGTGTTGTATTTAAAAGAATATGTGTGAATGTAATATGATTTATTGACACTGAATATCCAATCACATTGAGTTTATTTATATTTTTCACACATAATTATTTTGTTGATTTGTCCTTAATCTAAGGATATGGTCCTTGTAATGGATTTCATCTCAATTTACATTCCATTGAGACTTCTTTGTTTTCATACAACAATTGAATTGTATATGGTGTATATAATGTACATTGACATAGTATATCATCAATACCTTTATTATCCTGATATTATAATTATTTTATTACCTAAATTATTTATATTCAAGTGTCTCTCTTTTGGTTAGAAACTGTAACTAAAATATCATTTTTAAATGTTTAAAAGATTTATGCTTCTAAATATTTCTCATTAATATACATTTTTTAAAAATGGTTTTAAGGATTTATTTATATGGAAATTAATGTTTTCAAATTATAATCCCTTTTAAAAGTTCAAAAGTTGTTTGGAACACTTTGATTCAGAAATCGATTTTAAATGACTTCTTGATAAATAGTGATACTTTTAAAAGTTTTCAAGAAAAAGGTGGATATTTCTCTCATATAGACTTGATAATTATTTTCATCTATGTAAATATCCTTTATTATTATAGATTGAGGTTAATCTATTATAATAAAATCTTCCATATTGTATTGGTTGTTCTATGTTTTACTGTGGATGTGCTATTTTTATTCGATTCAATGTTTGAGGTTAAAGTATTGACATTTCGTATGACAGTTTTAATACGAATGTTTAGATTATGTTTCACCCATTTCATATGAGGAATTCATTCAATTTAGTAAGTGACTGATGGATCCCGCTATATCTCCTAGATGGGTCAGTAGGTCTAATGAGACAATTAGATGTGGAATTGGTTGAGGCCTTTCCCAATTTTTTATATATGGTTTGGCTGAGGCCTTAATCATTTTTAGATGTCTTGGCTGAGGCCTTGAAAAAATGTTTCATAATGTCTGAAATTATGCATTCCATCATATTGAGATTAGATATTGATATTTCATGTGTTTATTCGACCAGTAGAATAACCATGACTATGTTTTATTATGGCATTATTTACTCAACTCACATTCCTGCCATAAATTGTTCATGTTTATTATTTGTAAAGTCATGTGTTTTCAATTATTCACCATGAAAAATGTATATGTTATCTTCTACTTTATTGATTACTATTACTGAGAATTTGAGATCATCCCTTTCTCATGTTTCATTTTTCCAAGATATGAAGAAGTTAGTGATGAGTGACTTGCATGAATAATCTTAGAAACTTGGATGTTTTTAATGGGATAAATTACTGTTTTTTTCATGCTATAATGTTGAACATTTGTATGCATCTTGTTTCCCAGACTACTAAAATATTTGTCTCTTTGGGACTTGATTCCTTGTAATCATTCAAATGTATTAAAATAATGCACCATCTCCAAGATTCTGGGTTCGGAGTGTAACAATAATTATTTTATATGACAAAACATGTTCATAATAATCCAAATACCACCAAATAATTGAAGTGATTGTCATATAATGATTCAAACTCATTCCATGTAACCAAAAGATATAAATTTCCATTATCAATTATGTATGTTCATAAATAATATGTAATTTCAATTCTGTAGAATTAAAACCATTCCACAAGAACTCCATTACATAAAAACAAGTGAACTGATTATGAAAATAAAGAAAATGAACACCCCGAAACAACGACATTAAATATAATAATTTAGCAATAAGGTTATAAATTAACTATAAAGAATTACGATAAAATAAATACATGTATTATAGGTTCTGAAATAAGTTACTAATATGTATAATTTCATATTCTAGGAGCATATGTTCAAGAAAGGAACGCGTTTGGAGTTAAGGTAAGGGTTCTTCCAAGCGAACATCCATTTTTATTCGGGATACTTTCATTATCTAATTAACTCAATGAAATTATTATGTATCATTATGTACTCCTCATATATTCTGTGTGAGTATCATATGTATTATTACAAAACATAACCCTTCCTTATTTTATGTATAGTTACATGTTTTTTAAGGAACATTCAAAATTGCTTCCAAAATACTAGCCCGATTCAAGGGAGTTTTCAAATTCATACCTACTTTCAAGGTCACTCTATAATCTGTTTTTGGAAACCATTATCTTTATAAAATAAATTATTTTATTATAAAAATAAAATCTTACTTAAATTATGGTTTTATACAAATATTTCTCTAAAATAACTCTTCTTTTCAAAATAAAAGTGTATTTATCTCAAGATTGTATAATGATTTTATTAGAGTATTTTCGTTTGATTCAACACCCTTGTTGATCCTTATGTATTGTTGGGTTAAATAATAAATGAAGTTATATACTATATTTGATTTAATGGTTTAGGACTAACTCTATTGTAGATTATCTTTCCTAAAACCATTCACTATATTACTTGGAATGGTTAATATTTCATGTTTAATGATTGGGGAAATATAGTTACATTTCATTTGATAGTTTCAATATGAATGTAGAGGTTTTTTTGTGTTTATCCCCTCTCATTTGAGGAATGAATTGGAGTTACTATGTAATGGGTGGTGCCCTATATAGTCCTTAGATTCATCGGTAGGTCTCATGAGACAAATAGATGTGGAATTGGTTGAGGCCTTTCCCAATGTGATATATGTATTTTGGATGAGGTCTTAATAATTAGACGTCTTTGCCGAGGCCTTGAAAAAATGTTTCAAAATGTCTGTCATTATGCATTCCATCATTATAAGATTAGTTGTTGGTATTTAATGTGTTTATTTGACTAGTAGAATACCCATGATTATGTTTTATTATGGCATTATTTACTTAGCCCATTTTCCTAAAATAATGTGGTCATGTTTATTATTAAATGCATGTGTTTCAATTATTCAACATGTCCAATGTTTATATTATCTAATTCTGTATTTCATACTCTTACTGAGAGTTTGAGCTCACCCCTATCTTATGATTCATTTTCTCAAGACATGAAGAAGTAATTTATGAATGTCATGCAGAAATAGACTTGGATTTATGGATTTTTTCTAAGGAGTTACCATGTCGTTTTTCTTTTCAAGTTGTATTATTGAACTTATTTATTTATATTGTTTCCAATAATACTAAAATATTTGGTCCTTAGAGATTATTATTCCTTGTATGTATGCCAATGTAATCAAATAAGGCACCGACTCAGGGAAACTGGGGTCGGGTCCTTACAGAAACCATACGCCAACCGTGCAAGTTAGATCTATCATTTGACAGAGCCATTTCACATGTCTGGTTCACAGTTTTCTCTAACATGTACAATAAATTCTCTATAATGTGAAGGTTTAGTGATCACTACTAGGCCGTACATGGATTGAGATAAACCATTCTCGATCTATGTATAGGGGTACAAACCACACAATGATTATGAACTCAAAACATTTCACTGGGAACTCGACCTAAACCAAAAAAAATTACCAACATCATCAAAAGAATAAAATATATGAAAAACATGGTCGGAGTGTGACATTTATTCTATATATGGTAAGTACTATGTGATGTTATAGTCATTAAATAGAACCATTTTTATAAAGATCATTTTCTCAACAATAATGTAAAGTGTCCAACAGGAAAAAACTAGATGGGCCTTTGAACCATTCACCCAACATTTTATAATTTTCTATATGGTTGAACCCGATACCAAATACACAAGCATTGGGAATACCCATTGGAATATCTCACCAATAGAATTGGTATAATTGGGTAATCATCCCCCTAGGAAAGATTATAGGGAATTAAATTAATTTCTTGATCTACAGGGCAACAAATTAAAATATTGGGTCCATGCTAGAGTTTCCCTCTCTCTTGGCCATATATTATTCGTAAGGTTGTGACACTCACATAAATAAAGTGGTTCTCTAAAGATGAAGGAGAATTGAGAGGGTGAGAAATTTATCAAATATTGAATGGAACCCTATCCTATACAAAATAAAGATCTATTATAATTGATATTCGAGTGAGAATGATGAAAAAGTAAGGTAATTTAAGTATTTTATTTATTTAGTATTTAGATAGAAAGTTCACACACATCATCATTAACAACACACCCCATTTTTTCCAATTCTATCTATTCTCCCAGGCATCACCTTTAGGACCAGTTAGAGAAATCCTTTAATATTTCCTTCAAAGGAAAGATAGGCTATTGGAAAACCAATGAGAAATGGATTTTGGGAAAGTGGGTTTATGGTTGTTGAATCGAATAGAGTAAGGTGAATATATATTAAAACTAATTTGTAGTATATACACTATAGTAATCATCTATTATAAAATTCATAATTATTAAATCAGTATTAAGAGATGTCGATTAGGATACAATAGAGAGTGAAATGTATTGGATTTTGTTCATATGGATACAAATAATTATTTGAATTAATGTACAAACTCCAACCTTCAGTACCCATATTCATCTTTAAAATCACTTTTTATACCTCAAATAAGAGCTAATTTGTTTTCTTGTTTACCGCTCTTCACCAAAATAATCAGGATTTATATTATCTATTTTCCTTGTATAGATCAATTCAATCGAATGGTTCAACCCATTTACCTCATGTCTCATTTCATGTAACATCTTATTTGAGTCTATATATCTGCTAAGGTTTAATATTTGATCATAGAAACAGATCCTTCTAATATGCATGTAGCTACTAACTAGGACTCTTGTTTTTGTTTTCATATATTCTGAAGAGTTGTTTGAATCCCTAAATGGGTAGGATTTAAGATAATTAAAATGCAACTGGGATAACTCTATCACTTCCAATTGTTTATATCAAATCACTTATAAATAAATAAAAAATTGGGTTGAGGTTTCACTTGAAATCTAGGTAAATCTAGATAATTTCATTCATATGTATATAAAAGTCCATTCGTACTTTTTTTCCCTTATGATATGCCACTAGTTCAGTAGGTATTATAGAATATAAAGTATCTAAAATGTAAAAATATAAGGTTACTTGGGATTGAATTTTTGTTTTAATTTGACTATTAACAATGTTAAAGCCTAATGGGTATCCTTATTCTCCCAAAATCCCAAATCCTGAGAGATCAAGTTACTCCTGAACATTAGATTCAATCTATATAATTGTGTAATGGAGATTCAAATATAATTACATTATTATCCTCATTCAGATGAAAAGTAAAAATATGAGGACATGTCTAAGAAATTCTAAGAATCACTTTATTGTGTAAATAATCTTTGATAAATAGAGATTTTCCCATGTTGTAAGAAATTATTTAAGGGCCTTAGTTTCCATGCATACTCTCTTCTAATGGTGAGATATCCAAATGGTTTTCTTGTATTAGGCATAGATATTAAGATTAAATTTATGAGGAATTCCACAACACCATCTATGTATAGATTACATTCCCTATATTAGTAGTATATTCTAATGCTTTCCATGATTTTTTGGTGGTGGATTGGATAGACTATATGTGTTTCCTTATTTATTCATTATAAACTACTGAATTAGGGGCCATGTTTTTAGACCATCGAGTTTAGCATCTCTTAATTTTTCTCCCATTATCCCCAAAACTAAATGAAATCAAGTCTATCCATAATCTACAAAGGAAAGGTTATAATTTCATAAATTAACATTTCCTAAACATATTAAATTAATTATATCACATCCCTTCTCTTTCCCAAAAATGCAATGAACCAAGTTTTATAGCCCCATCATTCCAACCTAAATCGAGAAATCATTTCCAAACAACAAGGAATGGATCCTCTACCTCAAAAAACATTATTTGTACTTATCATAAAATCTTTTGGCTAGGATTCCAACCATCCCACGTTTGGTTGTTCATTATATTAATGATAAGTTGAATAGTTACTATCTGTAATGTCAATTCAACTCTTTCATCTCCTTTTTCATCACTTCCTATAGAATAAAATTATCATGACTACACAACTGATTGAATCTTAGTTAATGGAAGCACTGATAAATTGTATTCCTTATTTTAGACCCCCATATCCAAGTCATATAAACTGTGTCATGGATTAAATATCGATAGATTAATGATTAATGTCTCTCCAAATCACATTTAAATATTTCTTCTATCACCACCTAACAATACATGGATAAAATCAATCAATTCCATGAATTTACATCCTTTTTATGAGAGTTTTATATTCATGAAAGTGGGGATGCGAGTCATCATTGATTGTGATATGCAATTGAACTTATAGTTGGCCTGATACTTCATTCTCAAGCATCCCACCAGAAGTTAAAGTCAGTTAATTCAATTCTTACTAAATGTTTTACATTGAGTTATCCCATCCCAAATGATGAGCTCTTAGTGATTATCCGTTCACTAGTTTTTCACTTTCATACCAGTCCTTCAAACAAAGGATTAGTAATAATCCCTATAATATTATCCTCCTAGATTATTATCTTTCATCATGACTTATTGTTCATTACATTTAGAGATTAAAAAAATCACTCACATTGACTAATTCTATATAATGTCAATAAAAATTAAAATAAACCTAGAGTTCACTATTTGTATAGTTTACATTCTGTCTTCATTATGACTTTTTGAATTTATTCCTTGGATTCTATTTTCTTTAATTAATTCACCCCTAGAACAATCTTTTTCTATTTCCCCTCATAGAAATACAACTCCCATTGTCTTGGTATATACTCTCTTAAACCATATAAAATTTCTCCCATTCATTTGGAATCATTTCATTCCCTCTTCTAGATATGGATTCATCACACTACTCAAATAATGTAATCCAGCAAGGTTATAATATAGTACTAATTGGAGGTTTTATTTTCTATTTAGAAGAACTGAACAAGCATGACATTATCTATGTACCTAAAATATTTGACATGGGATATTAGTATAGAGAATATAGTGTGAGGGTTTATAACTATGTTGGGTAAACTAATAACATTGCATCATTTTTTAGGTTCTAAAAAATCATTCCAATTTTGTGGTATGTTTCTATAATCTCCCCATTTGTGTCATACTGGTGATCAGTTTTTCCCCTATTAGTTGATTATTTTATATTCGTTCTAACAAAATTTTAACCTAACATAACCCTTAGTGACTGGAAATTTTTTTGGTCTTTTGGAATATAAATCTACTAATGCAATAGGGTTTGCAAAACCAAGGATTTCAGTCCCTACAAATAGGTAAAACATGGTATAACCGTACTATAAAAGGATAGTTCAGTCTATTTCGTTGAAAAATATTTGCATTAGTTCCTCCCAATTCCCTTTACCCAACCAAATAATTTAAGCCCAATACTTTATGTATAATCTTCCCAATTAATTTCAATTTTCTATGAGATTATTTGAATTGTTCAGATTCATTTATATAATGGCTTTGAGCAGATAATCAATGATAATTGGGAGATATTAGGTAGAACTGGGGATCACAACAAAGTAATGATATTTATTTCATTATTTTAATAAGATAGACTATGAGATTTCCACCCAAATCAAGATTTTTGGTACATTAGTAAAACCCTTATCAAATAATTTTAGATATTTATCATTAGCTAAAACCAGCCTAGGTCAATGATCAGAGTTTGTTTCATTCAAAAGGGGGACAAAAAAGTATGGGTGGTTTGGGGGATAGATGACACACTAATCTATAAACTTTACCCAAATCTACCAGTGTATCTAGTATAAACTTGTACCTAATGTGCTCCATGGGGAAGAGGTATATGGGTGTGTGGTTGGAGTAAAAGAAGTGGTGTTGTGAATTGATCCATTTAGAATAAATATGGGGGAGTAGAGGATTTTTAATTGAAAATAGAGATGATATTTGCTTTCTATTTGGAATGGATGGGATGAAATTGAGTGTTGGGGTGTCAAAGTTCAATTAGCTAAGAGGATAGGTAGAATAGTCAATGACCATCTTCTTTTAGATCAAAAACAAGTAAATGATTTTGAAAATAAATATATAAGTTCAGGACTCATTGAACTACTAGAATTGATGGAGGTGGTGTCTAATCTCATATATATTATTAGTATAAGAATTTAGGTGAGTCATTAAGATATCATTGGGTGGTTGATACTGCTGCAAGGTGCAATTGGTGATAGAATCTTCCCTTTTAGCGGTGTAGGACAATTTATATGGGAAAGATATGACCGTGAGGTGGTGTTAGGATTTGACCAAATATTTATTGTGAGTGAGGGGGTTAAGATGTGATTCAAAATCATTTACATTGGGATATTATCATTGTTCTTAATGAAAACTCCCAATATTTCCCTAATCCATAGCTGGTTATAGACCTTTTTTTCCAAAGGCATGTGTTCAGTTGGGATTTTAGACCAAAAAACACATAGGGACTCAAATTGGTCAAGAGGACTTGAGGATGGTCTCATTACACTGTTTTTGGGGGAAATTATTTCTTACTTTGATATTTTCTTAGAGATTTCAGATTTGTTCAAGTATCTCTCCCTAATCCTGATATGGAACCTGTTAACCAAACAGAATTCTCCTGGGTAAATTACTTTTATGTATAGATGAAGGGGATAAAATTAGTGAATCCACATGTATTTATATGAAGTTATTTATCCATTTCCCAGTGATGGATAGCTTCTTATTTTTTGAATCTGTAAAACAAGGTGAATCGGAATTTACTGTTATGAAGTAAGGAAGATAATATTTTTTGGAGTGGATTGAGGCTTTATTAAGAATCCTGCATATCCTTTTTATTGCAAGAATCAAAAACTACAATAGATGTTAAACCTATTTAGTTTAACATCACGTTGATAGAAAATATGTGTGGGCACTTAGGCCCCAAATATTTGAGATTGATACTAGATGATAAATCCTATATATCATAGTTATAGAAGGAACCAAAGTTATCATAGTTCGATCATGACATTAGGACTTCCCCAGAGGTAGATTCCAATTTATGAGGGATGTCTATCTCATGAAACTCAGTATTGATTACATACTGATATTGCCCTGGTTATTGGGGATCCATAATGAAAATGACGTGACCATTTGAAATCCTTAAGCCAATGTGATCTATGTTCACTATGAGAAATAATTAATAAGAATTAATCAATATTACTGCATATAGATGTTGGGATTAGGCAAAAGGAATGCACTTGGGATGTTTTAATATGGAACTCTGGCCTTAGGGAGGATTCCAATGAATCCTAGTTAAAGATGGAATCTGAATACTTTTAGTTCAATTGGTTCTTTAGTCCGCTAATAGATGTGCCGGAATGATCAACTCATGGGAATTATGGTGTCCTGGTGGTGAAATGTTGAAGGCATAGAGTCACATACACTGATTTGGATTCTCATTAGTGTTTTAGATCAGTCCTTCAGATGGTTTCTTATGTAACCTGGTTATGGAAGGAATTAGAGTCCTCATAGTTCAAGTGGCTTCTCATTCCACTGATGGATGAGGTGAAATGACCATCCCATGGGAATGATTGGGTCCCAATGGTTGAAATTTTGGAGACATGGAGTGACTTACACGGAGGTGGATTCCCAAGTGTGTTTGGGTTCATTCAATTGGATGTTTTACTAGATATTTGGATTATTCTAGGAATCAAAGTCCTCATAGTCCTACTAATTGGGGTTTACACACTGATGTTTCCCTTATATGCAGGAAATATTATATTATGCCCCTGGATGGGGATTACATGTTGAGGATTACCTTTCCATTGTAAATGATATGATATGAATTATAAGATCATTGAAATTCCCTAATCCCACGTGAGTTTTGCTTGGTGTGAGAAATAAAGTATGAAAAATAATCATCCACATCCCTTATGAATGCATGAATTATGCACTAGGATAACCCTTGAAATTAAAGTTATAGAGAATGGACCTTAGTAATGTGTCCTTCATATCATGATTATCAAAATAATAAGTGTTCTCATAGTTCATCTGATCATGGAATACACATTGATGTAGCCCTTATATAAGGATATATCATATTATGTTGTTGGTCGGGCCTTACACCATAGTGTTTCCCTTATATGTGAGACAGATCATATTATGCCACTCATAAAGGATTATATGCTATTGTTTCCATTATATTTGTGAAATATCATATTATTATATTGGTCAGGTCTTACTCACTAATGTTTCCCTTATATGTGGGACATATCATATTATGTCATTGGTTAGGGCTTACATCATGACATTGCCTTATATGTGGGAAAATCATATTATGTTATTTCTTGAGGCCTACAAATTAATGTTACCCATATATGTGGGAAATATCATATTATGATATTATTGTCAACAAAATATGTGCTCTAGATACGTTAACCAAATCCATGGATGTCGGGATGCATCCAATCACAAAAGGCCCAAAAACCCATCTCATAGGTCTTCCTAAAAAAATATACTTAATAGAGGACCCTCACCACCATTTTCATGCCAAATTAGGAATCATATGTATCTATGATTCTAATGAGCGTCACAAATGCATCAACGAAGGAGGTGGATGTATCCACAAGTCCAATGATCCATGAAACCGTGTTAATGCTGGAGGCAAATGGCTCTACATGTCTGATGTCTTGAACCTCTTCAAAGAGATTATTTTTTCTTCACAACATGCCTCTGAGCATCATGAGACCCCTTTCCCTAATAATACATGTCCCCCAAACCTCAATATTACCATTACCACTTCCTTTTGACTTATGATCTCCGATTTTTAAAGGTCCCAAGAACTGTGAAACGTGAGACAAAAATGAATTAGGCAAGGTACTAGAGCATTACAAAACACACATTACCTTATTTCTATTTAATACTAACTATAGTAGGGATTCCCTTCATGAAATCCTACACCCTTAGGGGAGGTGGAAGGCCCTATGGGGTACTTGAGGCTTCACAAAGCATTAATACTTTTGAAAGAACTCCTTTTTCAACTCATTCATTTATTATGAGGTTGGGTCACCAAACTTTACGGAGCTTCCATCTATACAATGCCCCAACCATCAGTAAGCATCTGAGCCTCATGAATAACCTCTAAAAGACCCCACCCTTCTTCACATTACCCTCTTCTATGAAACCCTCTATGCGTGTACATAGTTAATTCAAGGTCCCTCACGTGGATTCCCCTATTTAATTGACCAACATTATGCAGTTAATCATAGGTATGGTAATATCTATTCCATTTCATCATTGATATGAAAAATGGAACCCACTATTCAACACTATTCCACATGACTCCAATACAGCGTTGCTAATTCCATCCCATCACTAAGTGTGGTTTGATATTAGTTCTTTATGTCCAAGGGGTTTGTGGTAAGTTCCCCCACATCCAAGCTACAGGACGTTAAAATTCATAGCACTAACTTCCAAAACACATGACTTTAAACTGTGGTTTCCTCATGTGTGAAATGGTTGAGTTGATTAGATATGGTATTGGTTAAGGAATCATTCACTTCCTAACTTCTCAATCATCCATCCCTCTCTCCCTTTTCGATATTTCACTATGTGTTCCTTAAGCGGCCTCATCATAAGCCCCCACACACCTTGATAAGGTGCTCTATGTATGACTAACAAGGAATGAGATCTTCCTCACACAGAATTATATCCTCCTCATATATAATGACATCCTCATTGGTCTTCTTCCATACATAAGCCCCATTACAAACCATGTCGATTCATCTTTTTCAACATGGTTGTCCGGTCTACTGATTCCTCTTGTTTCTTACACCGAGCATGACTCATGTGGGATTAGAGGCTTGTAATGGCCATGAATCTCTTATTCTATGCTTCTTTCATTTATAATACCTACACTATCCTTCATCTAAACAATATTTATGTTGATCCTTTTTGTCCAACAAAGGTATAATGGAAGCCTCCATGAGGCTCAATCCCAACCAAAAGGTAAACTTTAGTGTCCCCATCCTAGGGGTGAACCTCTTTGATCCACCCTCATTGGTGTCTAGATCACTCTTCACATGGGCCTCCTCTATGGGTGTAATCCCCAATTCCCCTCTAAGAACTTTTTGGACTTTTATTCCCAACCAACATGGATATATAAGCAGCCTCTATGAGGTCCAATCCCATCATAAATATCCATATTGGTCTCTTTCAGGTCATATAATTGAAAATATTATTCCCTTCACATTGGAGACAATATCTATTGCAGGACCATCGGGAAGCTTTAATGAATAATCCCTATTCCCCATTTAACAAAACTGTGGACTTTGATTACCAAACAACTGGGATACATAGGAAACTGCCCCATGTTTCAAGTGAATCACCCTCAAAAACCTATCGATTAAATCCATTTATCCCACCCCATTTTCATACATCCTAATTCTTACCTGGGCTATCACATCCCAGTGGGATAAAGTCATAATTCGGAAAGATCCTATATGTAATCCCTAGTCATCTATTTCATCACCTCTCTCTTTTATTAGTGAGATCATGTCATTAATCTGGGTCATCTCATTGTGTGAGCCCCATTCATCAAAATCAACACTTCTACTAGAGGAATTCAGGTAGTCTTAGTATGCAAGACCCACATAACTCAGCACCCAACAAATATAAATCATCTTGCAAAGGGAAGTCTTAGTGAGTAATCCCCATTCCATCAATTTTGATCTATGTGGGTTTTGATCAATGTCCACTAAATAGGTTACGTAGGAATTCTCTTAGAGGTTCAATCACAACCAATAGTAAACCATGGTTTCCCCCTCATAGGGGTATACCTCCTGGATCCATCCTTAGTGGTGTATATATTATCATACATGTGGTGAATGCATCACTTTATTGGACACACCACCCAATGTCTTCTCTAATTGGGCATTTTGACCCATCAAACTTGGTGCTTCCATCCTAGGGATGTCACTCTTCATTGTGTTACATGTTACCTTTTTAGGAAAAACCATCCTGGGTCTGTCCTCATTGGGAGTAATGATCCATCCATTTGGTAAACCGATATGGTGATCCCTCCAAGGGATGTACCTATTTGTTTCACCCTTAAAAGGGTTTTAAATCCGTTCATTCTCTCTCCTCTAGACATTAAACTCACGACCCACCATCTTTGTTAGACATTAAACCTACAGCCTAACATGTGTTTGAAAAATGCCACCTTTGGATAACCTTAGAATACATGAATACCTTATAAAATAAACTATAATATATGTGTGATTCATTGGGTTTCATCACCCTTGAGAAGTCCACTTATGGGTACAAATACAGATGTACCAATGATCCAGCATCCAGACATGCCAACAATGCCCAATATGACTACTCTTCAGACCGAAGTTAGCTTCCCAGACTTGACCCCTTGGAATGTCCATATAGAAGATGCGTAATTAAATTGGGTCCATTAAAATATTGTACCTGGAAGGAGTTTCATGGATAAAATTCTTAATCTATAAAGGAGACCCAGACTAGGTGATGAATTCTGAGGAGGAATCCACGGAATGAGGGACCGACATCCCATCGTCCAATTTTGATCACAGAGAAAACAAATCTAATGAAGTTATGATTGTCACACATCATTGGAAACCTAGAATGAGGGTTAAAATTCCTAGTCATTGAGTAAAAAAATGCTCAGGGCATAGCACTCCCGTAGGAAGAGTCAAAAAATAGAAAAGGTTAACCCAATGTAAAAATATACTCCTCTATATGGGGATTAGTAGAATTCCAAAAATTAGTAGATAAGCATGTCACCAGATCCATCTATCTAGTTCTAGTTCCCACCATGAAAATAGGTGGCCTAGTGTGGAACTGACAAGAATTTGGGGCAGTTAATTTTTGGGAATTCTTGTCTGCCACATCGTTAGTGTGGATATTTCTCTCTAACAATGGAAGATATAATTAAACTAGGGAATTGGGAATTAATTTCCTAATATCCATACTGATAGATGAATCTTAATTACTTTTAGGAATTGAGCTTCAAAAACCAATCACCTCCACTGTAAGATTCAAGGTTAGTAGAAATGTAATTGGGAAAATACTTCATGAATCCACCTCTTCCACGATGTCATCCACAACCACATCTATTGGGAACCCACACCTTATCTCACGTTCAGAAATTGTTTATAGGAGGTGATTGGTGTACTCTTCTAAAAATATGTGAATAATGGATTTATTACCACAAGGGACATGTCCCTCCAGAAGCTGGAGGCTTCTACGCCGCACTATCACCAATGACCCCAAGGGCCGCGCAGGGAGCCCCTTCTCCTCACTACAATATTCAACCAAATTGGGAGTCTCTCCCCAGAGTTATCATATGACTCGATCAACTATGGAAAAAGGATAGAAGATTTCTGGGTCACCTAAGCTATGAGTAAGGACCAGGGGCTTCGAAGGTGCTCTCTGATCAGTCCACGTCAACACCCCCACTAATTGGCCTCTCAAGCTGATAAACAAGTGGTCCACACAACTGCTCCACTATCCTCTATCTAGATTACTCGATGCCAATATCAGGCATAAGATCAGTAATATGGCTGCCATGGGGAATCATATTATATAGCTCCAGTGTCTCATGCCACCCCCGGTGTGTTCCACCAGATCCCAGTAACTCCAGAGAAGGGACTCATCAATGCCCGATTTGGATCGATACCTCAGCCTCCCCACGGGTGGGTTTGGTTTACACTTACGATCTCAGGCACATCTAGAAACCATCACAGGCTGACCCATGATGATGAGATACAATACAAATCCCCTTCCCAAACCATCTCTATCCAGAGTGGAGTAAATCCTCTATCTACCACTAATCACCACAGAAAAACTCTTCATGCATCCAACAATAGTCCAAGTGGATCTCATCCCCATCTTGTCGACATCCGCAATGAAGTTACATCACATTCCCATGATTACCAGGACATAGGTCCTCCCCATTTCATTGATTGTAAACATGATGGTTCTCCCTACATTAAATCTAGATCAAGAGGAGTCCATACACTCTAAAACAACAATTAATGTAGAGGTCCACACCTCTTCATCAACAGTCAACACAGAAGTCATCCCCATTTCTATTTGGATCAGTACGAATGTCCTTTTTATGCTACCACTACCAACCAGAACAGATTTCCTCCCTGTGCCGTAAGAAACCAACATGGAGGTCCTCCACATTTTCTCAAAAACTCTAGTAGAGGTCCTCCCCAATATAACACCAATAATAGTGAATGCCCTCCCCATGCATCTAGAAACCGGTATGGAGTTCCTCCATATACCCAAGCTCACCAACATAGTGGTCATCCTCACGTCCTATTTGACATTTTACCAGATGAACCTCATACATTAGATCACCAATGAGAAGTCCCTAGCAACTTTTATAATTGACATGGAGGTCCTCCCCATGCCCTTAATGACTCTCAGAGAGGTCCTCCCAACTACATCAGTGATCAGAGTGGAGTTCCACCCTACTCTCACACCAGTCTGAATAGAGATCGTAACCAATCTAACAAAAAATAATATGGAGGCCCTCCCCATATCCTAGCCATCTTATTTTGAGTTCCTCCCCACAACAGCACCATCTTTCGTGGAGTGCCTCCCAATTTTTAAGATTTACCCAATCCGGTTGATTCATTTCAGGGTAGAAGTGTGAACCATCAATGCCAAAGGAAGAACTCTGAGAAGAACTAAGTAGTTGTGAATAATGACTTTTTTTCAAATAATAAAGCATAATTCAACTCAATGATGGATCCTTCTCCCTAATCCTATACATCAGAGTCCACGGTAGGAGGCCGACATTTGAGTATCATTATCCCAGAGGGTGAGATGCACCAAATCCCCAAATCCATTCATAAGTGCATGATGTGAATAGCGTATTTATCTCCCATATAGGTCATTTTCATTTATTCCTCTCTATAAACATAAATTTCCTTCTCTACCTCAACGTGAGATAAAAAATTGTTATATTGAGGTTTGGTATATGAAGGTAACCCCCTAGAATCACCACAAACTTCCTTCACCTTCAAACATGAGGAATTTGTAAATACCCCATTGTGCAGGTTCATGATGATGTAGTTAGTACCACCTTCGAGATATAACCCAGTAAGAGGAATCTAGTTATATCACAAAGTGTTTTCTCCATCGGTTATTCCACCACCACAATTGTTCACATCATTTCCATTTTCTTTTCCTCAGCTACCGTTAGTCAAAAATGGGGAAACCAAGGGTCAGATCCCACTTTTGAATAGAGAAGCTTGTGGGACACTCTTGAGGTAGATCAGTTGTCTGAGATTTTATAGACGATAGACACTCCTAACATTAATATTATAGAGTCTCTCACCAAATATGTGGTTATGTGTTTACACTGGACCATTTTGGAATAACATTTTAGCCTCTAGGGCTATCATTTAGCCTATCTAAAGTTCCATGATCACTAAGAAGAAATCGAATAGTAGTGAAACATGGTTCAATTAGTAGCAATTCACATGGTTCAACACCATGCATCTCTTATTTGTCGTCATAAACTTCAGCAATGATGCGTTTAGATATTCACCATGCTCTAAGAGATTATTGATGACATTACCCCATACATGAATATTAGTGGTTGCAGACAATATTAACCTCTCAACATTAGTCCCATACTAATGAAACTAATACTACTCAGTGACATTGAGGATATTCCTTTGGGAATAGTTGTAGTAAACATTGTTGTCCCAAAGATACACCATGAAGGGGGCATCGACACAGGAACTGATGGAGAGAACCTACCGCCTAGGGAAACACAACATCTGTTAGACCCCCCAAGTGCTTTGACACACCAAAAATCAAAATAATTGTCCTTGTAGATCCCTCTATGTAATTTCCCTTCAAAAAAATTTCCAATAATGTTAAAGAAAAGATCATTACCTCCAACCCTTTGACCCATCTGGTGTAGCACACGAGACAAAGATTGATCTTGCTAAGGTCACCTTGCTACAAAAACTTGATGATCAAATGAGTCTCATTGATAAGATCCTTTCCAAGTATATTTTTGAGAAGTTTCTAGACAACAATGATCCTAATTTCAATCCTCTCCCTTCACCATTGGGGAAGCAGGGGCACCCATAGGTCCTCCTCCCCCAGTTTCCTCCCATTGATCTCGACAATCCTATGTATATTGAGAGGTTAGAGACTGAAGAATATAGAAATCTGTTGTGATATGTATCTCCAAATCCTCCTAAAGTTTGTAAGATTACTCCTTGAAACCTAGCTCAGGTCATTACTCTGAAACCTCCTCATGTTGTTCATCTAGTAATTCCCCTAGCTTATTCATGACCTGCTGAGCCTACCTACTATGTTGATGAGGCTATGATTACATTGGTGGTTAGGGATCCTCATTGAGATAGGAATCCCCATAAAGATGATCTAATAGCCACTCTCACTACCCTAATCAAGGCTCTTGAGACTAGATTGGTGGTAATTCAACTTGATGGAAATACATATCCAGAATGGGTGGATAACAAGAATGCATCCCCAAATTTTTTGAATCCAACATTAATCCCTTTAAATATGGTCGGTGACCTGCTACAACATCTAGAAAATGTCATATCAGGTTGTAAGACCCTAATGGATATGCCAGAGCAGCAAGAGGCCTCCAAGATCTAATGTTTTTTGCAAACATTGTAGTATCCTATCTTCATCTGGTACAATTAGGTACCCATTGGGTCCAATACTGATTGGGAAGTTCATTACAAGTAGTTTATCTATCATTTTAGATCTACCACTTGAATGGCCAGTATTTACGACCACTTCAAGTGCATTCAATGGTATGATGAATGAGTTGTTGAATGTTTCTCCAGGTTTAAAGGCCTCACATAATCTCTTGACAAGACATTGATGTAAGAGGATATACTAATTATGCGCATGGGGAATATCAATAATTAATTGTCCCCATCCCTCATAACTCAGAATTTACAAGGATGATTTTGGTATTTTTTTGACAAGTTTCGGTTCCTAAAGGAAGCCTTGAAGTATGCTATAAAGGCATTCACATTTCCTTATCCAGATACTATAAGAATAGTCGCTAAGGCAGATACTGTTGTCATCTCATAGATAGAGGCCCCTATGAGACTAAAGTTTTTACTAGTAGAGCATTACCCAAAGCCTCACCATGGGAAACAACATCAGGTCCAGCCTTAGGCTCATCATTTACCAACAACGAATAAGAAGGCTCAACCATGTAATGCACAACTGCTGCCTAAGTGGGACAAGTATGTTCTAGCCCCTCACAATGACTCATCCCCTAATCAATGCCAGAATCCTAGAGTCCCTTTCCTGGGTAAGAGGAATCATACCGACTCATTTTATGAAACTCAAGTTCATAGTTATTTTTGAAGTGACATAGATCAAGGTATTTTGATGCTTCAAGAATGTCAGAAATCCCAAGAGGCTGATCTCACTGATCGTCCCAACTAATACCCTTATCACAAAATACTTTTATATGACGTCATGTGATTCAATTTTTTCAGGGACTAGATCAAGGACTAGATTGATAATAATGTAGTAAGATTGGGTAATTCTTTAACATGATTGACAACAATAGTGAAGGTTATTGGCAGTATGTCTCTAGTTGCTGGTCATAGATGTATGATGATTGGTTTTATTGCAAGGTAGTTTCTCACTCCCATAGTATCATCTTTTCCAGTTTGAATCGACTCGAGCATCATGAATCTACTAGAACATCTCAAGATAATGCTTCTACATGCATGTATAGGACTTCTACTTCTCAGAAGAGTAGGCACTAAATATTCAAGGGAAAGAAAATCACCTCACTGATGCTGAATCTGTCTCTTAGACTTGACGACTTCATGCCCCCGGAAATGGGAATTACCCAATTAATGTTCCCATTATTGGAGGATTCCATAGGTGATGATCAAGAGTATGACGTAGTGAATGCCCATGATCTGTTGGGCCCTTAAATGATTCCGGACAAAAATCAATTCTTTGAAGGCCCCCCTGATGTTCTCGTTCAATGCCATCGTCGAAAGGGTTGTGGATAAGTTAATTGATAGAATTAATAGGTCATTGATTATATCCACTTCAGGCATGATACTGAAACTAGATAGAAGGATCAGCGTCGATATTAGCATGCATAGTACTCTCTTTCTCACTCATCATATTAACTTCCACTATCGTTCGTGATACTCAACAAGGTAGAGCCTCCATGACCATGTAATGATAAACCTCATCTAGATGTGGACAGACCTTAGTCATGTTAATGTAATATAATTTTAATTTTCTGTGGTTCATCTAGTGACTACCACGATATTCCTATTACTATACAGAATCCAATGGTTCGTCAAGAAACACTTGTCATACCTCCTACCAAAGAGCAACCTAATGTTAGAAGAAATGTACCCTTTGAACAAATGTATGTTGTGCTTGAGAACCATTCTAGCATTAGTATAAGGATATCAATCCTCAAGGATATCCTTCTATCAGAAGATATGTGTGAATTCCTTATAGTGGCCTTAAAGAAACCCCTTCATTTTGAGATAGAGTTAGAATTCACAGATGGATACCATGGTGAGGAAGTAGAGGAGAATATTTCCAATCCATCAAATTGTTTTTAAGAGTATATGAATTGTCTCCTATAATGGGGAATATCCACCCATTGTACATCATAGTCCAGTTCAATGGTGTCAAATTCTCCCACTTTCTCATCGATGTATGTTTTAGGATCAATCTCATCCTAACTCAAACACTTCGTAAGATAGGACTAACTGAAGTAGATATCATTCTGTATAACATGATGATTCAGGGTTATGATAGGACTGAGTAGAGGCCTTGTGGTAAGAATATCTTGAAGAACCAATTTGGTTTCCTGATTGTAAGAACTGAGTTCGTGGTCATCTTGTAAGATACTACCTATAATGCATTTATGGGTAGACCTTGGATCAATCAATATGCACTAGTTCCCTCCCCATATCATTAATGCCTCAAATACTCCCTCAATGGTTGAGTGGTCATGATCCAAGTTGATGAATCTCTCTTTTCCTCCCATGAGGATAGAAATTTGGACGCCAAATATTACATGAGTAAGGAAAAATGGGTTTATACTAGTGAGTTTTCACACACTAAAGATGTTTTCGACACATAGGAAAAAATGGATGAGTCTTTCATCCTTATGATTCACCGGTTGGAGTCCACAACCCAAAAATAAGGACACTACTCTGTTGTTTATAAAAAGTTGTAGATGATAATTCCTAGGAATAATGGATGATGGAAGATTACTTATTAATACTTCCCAAATTTGGATTGAGTGATACCAGACCCCCTTACCCTTTTTAGGTATTAAGATGTTCACCCCATGAGAATAACCATATTCCACACTTTCATGTTCCACCAAGCCAGGTTGGACCAACATGAGACAACATGCCAATAATGCTTTGACATCATCAACTATAGACCACTTTATCAATGGCCTGATGTAATCTGGTCAAAATGTTTTATTTACTGGGTTTCAGAAGTGCTTTATCCTCCCAATAATGATTCTAGATTATCCCAAGCATGCACAAATGTCCCCTGGATCTCTTTACGTGGATAAAACTTCTTCTCCCATCCATTACCCTAACTCAGATGACAAAGATTATTTAGAGGATGATCCTTCCACATTCAAATAGCGTGTATCAAGCACCATTGATGAGTTAGAATAGGTGAACCATGGTACCGAGGTAGACCCAAGGACAATGTAAATCAATACAACTATTCCAATATAGGAACGACATCATTATGTGGATTTCCTGAAGCAGTATCATGAAATATTTACCTGGTTTTATGACAAGATTCCAAGACTAGACCCTCATGTCACTATCCACCATCTTGTTCATCCAATGATTAATCACAGGTTCATTAACCTCCAAGAAAGATTCACCCCTCTCATGGTTCCATTGGTGAGACTGAAGTTGATAATCTCATCAAATCCAACATCTTAAAGGAATTTCATTACCCCATATGGTTATTCAACATCATTACCATCAAAAAGAATAACAGACAAATCAGAGTGTGTCTCATATTTTGGGATCTCAATTTCCAATTTCTGAAGGATGATTTTCCCCTCTTATGATAGATATATTGATCGACACCACCATTGGGTTTCAGGATTTCTCCTTCCTGTTTGGGTATTCCAGGTATAATAATCTAAATGTCCCTCGATGATGAATTTTCCACCACCTTCAAGGTGCCAAAAATCTCCCTTTTTATCAGGTAATTCCCTTTGTTTTGAATAATTTAAGATCAAGATATCATCATTCCATGCACTTTGTTTTCAAATGGATTCTTGGGATTCAATTGGAGTGCTATATTGATGATTTAGTGGTCAAATTCCACCAGCTTTAGGACCATCTCAAATATCATGAGAAATTGTTCATCCTCCTCTGCTCCCACCATCTAAAGATTAATCCCTTGAAGTGTGCATTTAGAGTAAACTCTTGGATGTTACTTGACTTCCCCATTAGATATAGAGGAGTTGAGATCAATCTATAGAATATAAAGGCTGTCAGTCGGATTCCTCCTTTGAGAAACCTTTAGGAGATCTAAGGATTCCAAGGCCACATAGCCTAAACACACAAATTCATCAAGAATATAGCCAATAGGTGTATTCCCATTTCTAGACTCATAAAGAGTGTTTTTTCCCTCAGTGTAAATAAGAGTTCTAGACCACATATTTAGACATCATGTAGGATGAAATACAGCCTCTAGTTCTGATGCCACCAGTCTTTGGGAAGTCATTAGTCCTCTATGTGACCACCCTATAATGTCCCCTCAGCGCCCTTATCACCTAAAATAATAATTAGCAGAAATAGGACATTGTATAATATCTTATCCATATGATTATCTACACAGATAGTAGATATTCCTCAATCAAGAAGCACTTCCTCGTACTGGTTTTTGCAGTGCAGAAGTTGCAGCACTATCTGCAACATCACAAGATAGATCTGGTGTCCCATGTGGATCCCTAAAGTATATTCTGAACATCCCAACATTTAATGGATGAATATATTGGTGTGGAGTGATCATTCAGTAGTTTTACATCAGTTTCTTTATATAAGAAGATTTCAAGGGTTTGACACTGGAAGATTTTAACGCCTGCCATCTTGCCCTCATTGAGTAGTCACTGGATCTTTTATTTCCATAGGATTCCATCCTCTCAGTGCTTCAAACAATGACATGGTTGTATATGCACTTCAATGGCGCCTCCTGATTCATGGTTGGTAAAAATATCAATGTTCCCATACTCAATATAGTATGCCACAAAATCATCTTCATCATGCCTATATAGGCTATCTATCACTATTCAATCTTGTTCTTAGAAGGATGTACCAACAATGAGGAAGAGTATCATGCTCTCATTACAGGTATCAAAATGGATCTTAGGATTGAAATTTTAGAACATCATGTGAATAGATACATTGAGAGAGTTATCATGAAAATAAATGGTGAGTACATCATCTTGAAGCCATAACTTGTGCCCCTTCTAGAGAACATTACCCAGCTATTGGCCTAGTTCCCTTCATGGATAGAGATCACCCATGTTTCCCAGTCATAGAATGGTCGATTCAATGCGTTGACCATTCTAGATGTATCCATCGCGTAGCCTAACCATGATGAATTGATCATCCATGTGGTGCATTGATTGGTCATCTCTCTCATCACATCAGACGATGATGAAAATCATCATGTAAGCTATCGTACCATCGATGGTTCCACATCAAGACCACAAGACCCCCATAAATTATAGAAGAGACCATTGATTGGACACGTACTTTCACTGAGTAAATAAAGAAATCTCCCAACATAATTCGCCAGACATGAGTGAATAGACACGATGCACATAATACCCTCTAGAGAAGTCCCATCCTTGACCAGATCCTCTACAAGTGTGTGCTCAATTGAATTATCCTTTTTGTATTCACGTAGGCAAGATTCCCTAGATTATACAGGTAGTTCATGCAATGTCTTGGGGAGCTCATTAGACATGGTCAAAACTCTCCCACCAGATTCGAAGCTTGGGTTACCCTTGGACCACCATAGTCCATGACTATATCGAGTTCACCAAGAGGTTCCACGCATGTCTGATACATGGAAACATTTTTACTGACCAATAGATCCCCTCCGAAAACCATGGACTATTGGACCTTTACAGTTTGGGGACTCGATGTCATTGGACCATATCCACTAGTGCTAGTTCACCCGTGCAAGTTTAATTAGACCGCAACAGATTTATTTTCCAAGAGGGTGGAGGAAATTCTACTCAAGGAAGTCTATGAACATTCTATCATTGAGTTTTTTAGCTCCAAAATTATCCAATGATTCAGAGTCCCTCATGTTGTTCTCAATGATAACAGAACCAATTTCTGATCATCTAAGATGAAGAAATTATAATCCAAGTACAACATCAGTTCCAACCATAATTCTCACTATCATGGGAAAGAAAATGGATAGATCAAGTTATTTAACAAAACCCTCTCAAACATTATGAAAAATATGGTGGGTTAGAATAATAAAAATTGGCTAGAAAATCTCCCCAATGCTCTTTGGTCCTATCAGATGACCACTCATAGTTCCACCCATGTAAACCCATATTCTCTAGGGTGTGTCACAGAGGAATTCCTTCCTATCAGAATTCAATTTCCATCAATTCACATAGTTTTCTTGGACATAAATTTGTTAGAAAATATATTTAAGGACTGTCTAGATGATCTAGAAACCCTCAATGTGAAGAGGCTTCAGTCCTTGAATAATCTTGAGAAGCACCAGAACAAGATTGCTTGAGATTTCAATAAGAAAGTTCATCTCTAATCCATCATGTAGTGTGATAAATTATGGGACATCCGAGAACTGATGATACTTGGTGGAAATACATTGATATTTTAGACCAAATGGGAGGTTCCTTACATCATTCATATGGTTTTCCATAATATTCCATACTCTTTCGTCACCATGGATGGAGAGCATAACACTCCCCCAACAAATGCCCTGCTATTGAATTAGTAATTCACATAGGATTTCAACATCAAATCTACAGTACGTAAAAATACCCAACACATCCATCTTCACTTTAGGATGATAAAATTCATGGTCCATCCATACCTTATAAACATAAATTGAGACATCATCATTCCTCCTTTACAATGATAAAAGGAACAAAATCATTGTGTTCTCACCAAAGAAGAAATCAACATTTCCACTAGTCACTGACTATTTCATTTTCAAGAATTATATATATATATTGATTCCAATACTTATGGGATACAATGGAATGATAAATTATTTAGTCTTTGGGTCCAGACTGAATTTCATCTTTTTAACCCCTTATCCTAGGTTCTCTCATGGGATTGTGTGGTGTGGTATGAAATTAAATAGTCCTCATCCATGTTAGTTTATTTTCTCATTCCACTCACATCCTCTTTGGTATACCTCTCCCCCAAATGTCATATCTACATGATAATAGATTGTTTCTCAACTAGAGTCATCACCACATGATGTTAAACTGCATGTAACTCAAGATCTGTGTGTGGCCTAATTCCCAATTTTATGCGATATGAAGAGACTCCCGAACATTTTGCTTTTAGGTCTAGCTCTAGTGTCATCAAAATTTTTGTCTCTTTCCCTCTACTATGGCCAAAACTCTATAACCATAAAATGAGAGTTAATTTCCAAGAATAAAGACTCTAAATTGAATTCATGCATCCCTAGAAATATGTGGTATGGAGTTGGTCAACCTTATTCCTCATTAATTTGAGGTTCGTCACCCCATCATGCTATGTATATCTATTAGATAATGGCCTAATGGTCTAAACTATATGTCCTCAAAAATTAATCCTAAGTATAGGAATTATGACTTCAAACTATACCCAAGACTTACCTAGGAACATATGGTGCAACATGGAATTACATGGTCCTCATTCACATTGGGTTATAATGGCAACATCATATGTATTCCTTTGGAGGTACACACCCTTAATGTCCTAGTCACATGATTATAAATTGCATTACATTACTTATCCTAGCTTCACAATGCTAGAAGGTGTTGAAACATGGTTCCTTAACATTATGATGTTAAAAAAATATGGAATTATAGAACTATATACAATATGATTCCCACACTTAGGTGATACATAGTGACATCCGAAATTTTTTTTCTTTGGGTCCAGCACCATGTTCATCATCCTTTCTACCCCTCTTTTTCCATTTCATTTGGCACAGGTCCACTACCATTACACATCCAAGAGTTACATCAGTAACTCTCTCCATGAGAGAGGGTTTGAATACCTCTATCTAATCTACCTCATTGGCGTGCTCTTATGCACTATGATATAGGACCAAGTGTGTTGTATTATACATGGACATTCTCTCATTCCATATCCATGCTTCATGTTTCCCTTTATTTGGGCATTCATCATCTCTTAGGTTTATAAGGACCCCATAATAGCATGGTACCTAGATGTATGGATCACCTACCATCCTTGGACAATGACTCCGAGGACATTGAATGATATTTTGTGATGGACCCCGCATTTCAAATGTAGTTAGCAGTCAACCCTCATTTGTCTATTCTCATCCTAAGTAACATGATATGGATAATGTTTTTTAAACAAGGTTAGTAGTTATGCTCTCTATTCATTCCCCCCTCATTGTTCCACATATATCGGGTGTTGTGATTCAAATTTTCCACCAGTTTATGTTCTGAAAAAACTCCATCACCCATGGTGTTACTCCTTCATGCACCAGTTCATGTTGAGTAGGCCGATCAGCCTCATATGTACATCCTTAACTCAACTTCTCTATTCCCCTATTGCACACATCCATGTGTCATGGAAATCTTCTCTTCTCATTATTTCCCACCCAGAGTATTGATTATGTGTTCTTAGGAATCTTGATAGGGTTTGTACCTACATGGAAGAGCTGCATAGTCCCAATGGTCCAAACTCTATGACATTAAACTACGAGTTTACATCCAAGGAAAATTAATTTAATCTGTCCACCTAAGTCCAATACTTATGAATTTCAACTACACATAGGTTTTTCCATGAGGATGTGTCATGGATTAGGGGAGTATTTAAACCACATTCAGGTCAGATTTTTCTTGTTTCTCTACACATATCCCTTCTATTGGATACCACCTCTTTTATAGTTCAAGAATCATGACCTTAAACTGTGTGATGATTATTCTTGGGAATGTGTGATGTGGTGTGAGCATCCTTTTCCCTCATTCAAATCGGGTAGATTCATAAAACCACACTATATATTAACACTTTGTAAATATCATCCCCATGGTCTAAACTCTATGACCTTAAACTAAGATCTTTTAGTGCAATAAATATTACATTAAACTATATTTAATTCATTTTTCTTCATTTTGAATTCAGTTGGGTCTTACCAATAACTGAATATAATGCACTAGGGGATGAGACCATAGATGTCGAGTTCCATGTGGACCCGTACCTGTAAAATACACATACATCTGGTCCTCCCTTGTTCATGTTTCCACCATATTTTAAATCTAGACAGACCCCCTAATAGAGATGGCCTCATAATTCTTCAACTCCCCTCTCATCCTATGATAAGTATACAATTTATTTCCAATGAAAAATAGTGAATCATGTGTTTCAAACATGGTCAATATGTGATTATTATTTTTCACTCCCCGTCCATGAATTTTGAAGTGGTCAACCCTATGTTTCGAACTTGGTCAGTAATGGTCCTTCCCATCAGTCACCCATTCCATAATTTGGACCCTGGAGGTTTTTATTTTCATTATTACCACCTCCCTATTTTCCAATGGGACTCTAGAACCCATAGTTTTTTCATTATAAGAATCTATAGAATTTGAGTGGAACCATTAGTATCTTTGTAACATTCTCACCCCATCATTTATTTACCCTTTTTATGGTTATATGTGTGATAAAGAATAACTAACATCTCTCTTTGTTTCCAACATCAATAATGGATCATGTGGGCATAAGACAATTGGTAGGGTTTTTTCCATATATAGGATTTGTGAAATTTTATTCATTCGACACCTTCACCTAAGCTTCCCTCGGGAGTATGTGGTGTGGTATATAACCTCCCTGGTTCTCATTAATGTTGGTTTTTAATGTGAATCCATTTAGATCCATTATGACCACTCCTCTCCCCATTTCCCTGGTTACAATATGATAGATAGAATAACATTTTCCAAGTCCAAGGATTATAAATTTAAACTGCATGCAGGTATCTTCTGGATATTTGTGTGTGTTTATTTTTCCTCCTTCCTCATTCAAATTGGGTTTTCCATGGAATCAAGCTACCCATATCCGCTTGAATCGCTTTTCCCTATGTTCCAAACTATACGACCTTAAACTAAGATAATATAGTCTAGGGAACACGACTTTAAAATATCCACATAAGGTCCACGCATTATGATCTCAAACTATTTGTATCCCTTAGAGTCCAATAATCCTGACAGTAAACTATATTCATGTATATTCTCGTGCCACAAGATGATAAACTTCATAGAAACCATTGTACATAATGCATGATGTTAAAATGCATGGACCAGTCCTACCACATGACCTTAAACTGCGACATCAACATCCTATTCGAACAAAGGTAAACTACATACCATCCACATCCAAGATGCATAAAATTAATCTACATGGAATTGATGGTACCTTATATAGGATCAAAATAGGAACGCACCAACATCATAGTTGCACGTCTTTAATCTACGTTACAATTATCATTCTGGCCACATGATGAAAAATGACATCGTGTCTTGGTGTTCATTCCTGAGAGAAAATCACCCTGGAACTATTTATTTTTCATTCCACATTAATGAACTACATGTGTCTTCATTTCCATTCACATTAGATATGTATAGACTCTGGGAGTTTCTATATCATTCCAACCCTCAATAAAAATAAATGAATAAAAAAAAGAGTAATAGAGGTCCCCTATTCTTGTAGATGGGGTAAACCTATGCAAGTAGATCAACCAATATCTATGTGAGGATTGATTTTTTCCCTCATAGGATACGTAGTGACTACTAGATTCAATTGGTCTCAACCTTGATTTTTTCCCATTCAGGTTGGATGACATTTCTCCTCATTTCATGATATTAAACGGCATGGGGTCTTAGAACTACTTGTAGATTTATTGTTTCTATCATAGGAAAGTAGTGACATCCATAAATTTTGTGTTTGGACCCATCAACAAATCCAGAAAACCATCAAGACCTATGGCCTTAGTCTAGTCCAAGTAGCTTGACTTTATACATTATGAAAGTCTCATGTATGATCTATAGTGTGGTGATGGGCCTATTTTTCATCATTTATGTCATGTTATTCATAACATCACATTACAAATACACTAGAGGTATCCTCTCTTTTCTAAACTCTATGACCGAAAATTAAGATCGTATGTCCTCCGCATGACATTAAACTGTGAACCTACTTTGAATAAGTTAAAGATGTCTCATAAAAATCATGAGATGCATTTCTTTCCTCAATGGAAAATATTTTCATTCCAGTGTTGGTCTCCTACCATGCTATGATATAGGACTAAGTTTGGCTTCATTCCCATTATCAAGGGAAGTGTATCAATGCATGTAAATTTTGTCATTGAGTCGATCAAAAATTTATTTAACACTTTTATCCTCCGTCTATAGTTGCCGTATAATCATTATGACCGTAAACATTATTCCATTCGTTTTAATGTTTTAATGAAACATGTGGGCCCCCTTGACCTCATTCTTGTTGGGTTATACCACTTGTGTGTTGTATTCATACCCTAAAAATGAATATCTTCCATAGAATGATCAAAATGGATTTAAATTTTATTTCATTTTCCATCTAATATGACCTTAAACTATTTTTTCACTTAGGTTTGAATCTCACATTATGATGTTTTCTTTCCACACTTTGATTCCTACTTGGTTTGGGTTTTCCATCATCCTTAAAATCATGATAAATCCCATAATGGAGACAGTCTCATACCAATTCATCTCACCTTCCATACATGTCCAACACCCTAATAGATCTTTAATATCATGCAGAAGATATGGTGTTTCAAACATTGTCAACAATAGATCATTTATTTTCTTGCCCCATCAATGACTGGTATGATTATGGTCCCTATGTCTTGAAAATGGTTAGCATCCAACCCTTACTCATGATTCACCCCTTCAACTAGGAAATGGAAATCTATATTTACCTCTCTACACCCTTGTATCATGGTAGGATTTGATCATTGGTGTTTCCAACAAATATGTGCTCCCACATATTTTGTAAACCCCATTTACAATTTCTTGTTTTCTACATAGATCATATCCCATGGGGGATTATGATTTTTGGTAGGGTAGGTAATAAAATGGTTGAGGCACACAAGGGGTCCTGGTACAAACTCTAAGACCTTAAACTAAGATCCCTAATGGGAATGTGTTGTGTGACTCTATTCCCCTTTCAAGCCTCATTCATATCAATTTTATTACCCTTCCACACTACATACACCTATTTTGGGACACCCCCCTTCACATTTGTTCCCTTATTCATTTATGGTGCTCAATCCCCCTTTGTATTATTCACATCAAGTCCATTTCCTCCATGCCACAAAAATATCATATAGATATACATTCTTTAGTCCATGTGACATGAAATTACACTATTGGCTAGGGTCCATATAGTTTGACATTAAACTATGTGCAATGTCATTGTCACATGATATAATACTATTCCATTCATCTTCCAAACTGTACAAAATCAAAATACATATTTATCATCATTATTTTGAATTACCTACAAATTAGAAGAATCTCAGGCCTCTACGAGATGTTTTCTATCTCAATGTTATTTATCTACCACATTGTTCATATATTTAGTTGTCGTTCAGTATCTAAGACAATGCTCCCCTAGAAATATGATTTTTGTTTTTCAGACTGTTGAACCCTCACCAATGTGATTTAAGCCACAATGTTTTACTTCCTGGAGTGGTGGAAATCACATTAACACTCTATCACTCCACTACCATGAATTTCATGCACCTTATTTGGATCCTTATCCACTTTCGCAGATATAGGGACCCCATAACGACATAGTTCCCGGCCGTATGGCTCATCTACCATATTAGGAAAACACCCCGACAGTCCTTGGAAAACAATTTGGGAATGTTACTATGTTTCAAACACGGTTAGTGGTCGACCCTTGTTAGATTGTCAACATTTCAGGCTAAGAAATATGTTTGTTTTTTTTCAAACATGGGCAGTAGTTATACTATATCATGACTGCTCTCCTATCATGTTCCAAATTATGGGTCTCCTGATTCACATTTCACACCCAGATTTGTTCAGATACTTTCTAATTCCCCTAATGATATCCTATTCGTGCACTATATCACATCGGGAAAGGAAAATTTTCTGCCCTAAGTTCCCTATTCTATAGTTTCATCCTCTCCCAGCCCGAACACTCATGGTGGTCAGTCAACAATATCAGACCCCATGTATTCTATGATTGACTATCACTCTCATACTATGTGAATAATTATGTTATTGTCCCTTGTTTCTCACGCAGGGCATGACTCATGTGAGCATAGTGATAGAATATTAGTAGTTTCATGGATACTATTGATATTCAATAATTAAATCAAGAAAAAGTGTGATCATGAACACAATAATATAAAAAATAATAAGTAAAAATTTCATTAGTTTGTAAAAACATAGCCCATATTGATCCTCCACATCAATGGAGTGCTTCAGATCTGCCGCACTATGGTGTGTGGCCTCTAAGATCCACTTTACACGCCTAATCTTTCTCTCTACTTTATTTTCTTCCACAAAAATCTTATCCTCCCTATTTTAAATAGGGTTTAGCTCAGTTCAGAGGCATCAGATCTCCTGTTCATCCTACCAAATATTTAAAGTGATGACTAAATTCTCCTTGTTCCAGATGAAATCTAAATGGAGACATCTTTTCCACACCTTTTCAACAAGGTTGTTCCAAAGGAGATTGTGTATTCCTCATGCATCTACCCCAACAAAGAACATATCATGTATCTAGTGGTTAAGGGACACCATCCAGCCAATCAACTATGGTTATGGAATATTGTTGATGAAATTATTGACCATATTTCATGATCGATGTCAAGTATCTTGGATTTCCTCAACTAAATCTGAATCAGAATCATCCAACTCCTCCAAGTTTGTAGGTTTGTACTCTGGAAATGCATCCAAGAATTCAGTAGTGGGATCTCCCAATGGAATCATGTCAGATAGATCAAGATCCATATCAAAAGTTTGGTCTTCATCATTTTATCCCACCATGATAAGGCAGTCCCCATCATCCCCTCCAGTAGAACCACCTGGAGACACAATTGACCTATCACCAGAGGTCTTTTCCTGGTATGCTTGGACACATGGATCCGTATGAAATGTCACCCCTATCCAGAAATGGGCCCTTGGTCCTCCAACCATTCTCACTATCATAGAACATAATACTATAATGATTACTAAAACAATTACCATATCCATCAATCTGATCGAGTAAGATGCAAGTATGACACTATAATGTTGGAATCATATAGAGGTCAAGTGATGGAATCTCATGCTCTCAGCTTTCCCTAATTGGGATAATAAGATGATTACCCTTGTATATAATTGAGGTATCCTATGGTTCTAGAGAGACCAACCTAGCCTCCCCAGCACTATTGAACCA
Source organism: Viscum album (assembly GCA_963277665.1). Lineage (NCBI taxonomy): Eukaryota > Viridiplantae > Streptophyta > Magnoliopsida > Santalales > Viscaceae > Viscum > Viscum album. The sequence continues at coordinate 569,366,816 of OY728153.1, forward strand.
TACAACCACTATCGGACCAAAGAAAGACTCGGTGCAAGGTTCCCAATGCCTGTTTCAACGCCTACATCCCTATGAGAAGGGGTCTCCTGTGAAATATTCTCCTATAGAGAATAGATGTGAGTATTGGAATCCAGATAAAACATTAGATAAGTGGTTTCACTAGGGAATAAGTTAATGAATACTTTTAGAGGTTCATAAAATCATTATAAGTAAGTCTCCTCCAAGGCTGTAACTTCACATTCCTCCAAAGGGATCCCTTTCTCAGCATCATCCCCCTAGGACCCATCTAATTCCTTGGATTGGGGAAAGTGCACCACCATCTCAATAGATGACAATTTTGGTGAAAATTTCAGATCTAGATTTAATTTTATTAGATCTATCATGGGAATCACAGTGCCTTGGGAATTCGTTAATTCTCCTAGCTCAACCACATAATTCTCCCCCTCTGGATTGGATACATGGAATCCCCCCTTTTCCTAACTAATTCCTACAATATCTATCTCATATTTTTTTCAAATGATCCCACACCCTACTAGTGTTATGAAAATATCTATAGGTATCCCAAACTCTCTATGACTTCGGATAGATGATTTCATTAGGAATCTCCACATGATGAAATTGTTTCCCAATATCCTAGGTGGACGTCAAACAGAACCCTCTTGATGGATCCCCTACCACCCAGGTTCACTCTATTGGGAGAAATTCTATAGATTAATCAACACTATGAGAATAATCCCTACATACACGATTACATTTAATCACCATTAGACCATGGACATGTGGTAGAGGGGATAATCCTTCATGGGACTGGATTGTTTACTACATCAGCATTTCTCCCAGGTTTGAAACTTTCCAGTTCAGTGCATATGTATAGACCAGTCCGAATGGAGTATTGGATAACAGAAGATCATTTGGAATTTTTCTGCCTTCATGCGTGAACATGATCTAGAGCTTCCTCATCATAAAAGGGTGGTATTATTGGAATAATCACATGTAAATTTTTTTTCCCAGCATCTACAGACACCTAAATGACCTCACTAATCAGTTCAGGGTGTACGGTTCACATATCATCTTAAAGTCCACCTACGTCACCAACACTCTACCTAAAAAATCCTTGAGATACAACATCCTATATTAATTTTACATGACATAAATGGATATAAATCCCTTAAGTAGGGGAAACGTGTGAAATATGAACTGATATTCTATCCCAATCATTCTCAGCACAACTATCAATCTCATCTTGAATGGGAAACTCCTTAAGATATTCAAACATTATGGTTGGAATTTTTTCTTCAGAGGGGAGATTAGATTCATATATTCTTATACTCCCATATTTTAATCCACCCAATTGTATAGAAATTGAATCATATCACACTTGTGGAACAACTTCTTACCCTCAATGATATTTCAGTGCACCTTATACATCATTTCCAGCACCAAGATCCCAAGATTGATGCATTGTCCATTTTTTAGCATCACTTCCATGATAAAAATTCTTCATCATTCTCCCATATGAGCAAATATTACTAGAATATTCCACTCATATTTGATCACCGCAACGAATCCAGCTATCCTGACTATCATTATCTACTCATTGTGGATGATATCCCCTAAAACTGCCACTAGCTATCCTGCAGGATTCACTAGTATGAACCCTCCCTGCCTCACTAGGGCCCTCTCAGATAGGTACGGGAAAATTTCTAAAACATCATGGGTATCGCCACACCCTTATCTAGAACCTCTGTAGGGAGGTTCAAAAAATAGGCACACCACTAGTTAAAGTGGACATCCCTTAGTGTATTATTGTCCTTATCTATGTTTCACATCAGATTTGGTAGTGACTTTGCTGGATGTGGCATCTACTCTTCATTCTCCCATGAATTATCTGTGGGGAGAATGTATCAATACATGGCCCTAGGTTTCAGGAGTTCATAAATATTATTGAGATCTTACAGGCTAATTATGATCTCTCCATGATGAAAATGGAAAGTATTGGAATATGATGACCATCATCAATGAAGTTTTGTTATGATATACATTGGTTGATAAACATGGAATTGGGATGCCCAATACCCTTTATACAGACCCACGCACCTCATCACCATCCCAAACTCTACATAGGATGCACATGCCCAGTAATCCTAGGACCATTACTCTGTGATGTTATCACCCTAGCACAGATCGTAATTTCCTTACACCATTCCTCTGGGTTCCCTAACCCCACCATGAAGATTGTATTATATTTTTTTGGAGACATTTACTCCCTTAGTGGTTTTCCATCGACATTGTTGAGGTGGTTGTAATGGTACTATTCTTTGATATGGGAGTTATTCTTCTTAATGTGGCCATCAATATCCCAATTTCACTTATATTTCCCTGGTGTACATCTGACCTACTAAACTAGTTCATTCCTACTTGCCTTCAAGATTATGATATCATCCCTCAGACCAAATCTATACAAAGACATCCTCCAAACTAGGGGATATTACTTCTCCACTTTTGATAGAATCTCCTGTTGTAATTGTTGTTTGAATGGGTTTGAACGTACTCCCTGATCATGATATTTTTCATCATATCTTTCCTTTAGACATAATCTTTGAGAACATCCTGAGAAGCTTCATGTACGACCATTAATTTTGGAATTTTTTAATTTTCTTGTAACTATTCCTGAAGATTTTTCGTGGTTAATCAGATTGAAGATCCACTGTGGGTCTATGCATATCGTGGAGAAATAAAGGATCATGGTACCCCAGTTCTCTAAGTGTCTTTCGTAGAGAAATGGTCTGAGGAATCCAGTTAATGATGACACGTTCATGAGGTATATGGCTTCATAAAAATAGATCCAGGTCTCAATAATTCATGGAGGCCATATATGAATAATGGGACCATCATGCCCAATTTATAGGAGTTTTCCAACCGAGCTTCAATTCAGCCTTCGTCCCCATGATCTTCACAGCAATCATGCACCAGTGTGCGTCACGCTCCCTTCATCGCAAGTTATCTTCACAATTACCATGTTTTTTTTAATGATTTACTCTTAGAATCTGAACCTCCTTTTCAAATCAACTCCCATTCCGAGGGGGTATTTTTTTGGAACTAATATATATTCTAAGGGAGAATTTAACAAAATGTATGGTCATTGTGATGCACCTGAGTGAAAAAAGGCAAAAAATCATCAAAGGGGTATGCCTAATGAAGAACCTTCATGATGGTCCCTCACCATTGTGGCCATGCCATAGTAGAAGGAAAATGACTCTTCCTGTCTGATGAGCTTTGTGACCATGTCAATGAAGGTTGTGGATGACTCCATTAGGCTAATGAGCCCAACCACCATGAAAATAAAGGAGGAGGATGGATCGATGAGCCCGAAGAGCCACGTGACCATGTTAACGTAGGAGGGAGAAGGATTAATGATTCTGAGAGCCTTTTATTATTTGTACTGATCATTTTTTCTTCACAGGACACATCTAATCATAAAGATCCAACTTTTCCTATAAATACCTAGCTCCCTTTCTTCCAAAGCACTGCTAACCCTACCATTCAACTTCCAATCTCCCATTTCAGGAAGATATTGAGCACTGTAAAATCAAGAGAAAAATTAATCACCTAAGGTACTGGAGCGTCGTGAAACACACATTCACTTGTTCATATATACCCCTTCATGTGATAGGGATTTCCACTGTTAAGGTCTATATCCATCATAGATAAGGAAGGCCCTTTGGGGTACTTGAAGATTCATTAATCATTAAGCCTTTGTGAAGAACTACTTTTCATACTCATGCCTTTATGCCAAGGTAGGGTCACCCTGCTACGTGAATATCCTATCCTCATTAATTCCCTGATGCCATGAAGCACCATATCGTTGAAAAGTACCTCTCAGTGATTCCCCTACTTTTTGAGAACCTCTTATGTGGGGCCCTACAGGCTTGTATGTAGTCTTTTCATGGCCCCCCTTGTGGAATACATTTTTTTCATTCCCTACCATAAGAATTTCATAATAGTTATGCTAATGGATATTTTATTTCATCCTAGCAATGCTAACATGAACCCCACTATAGAACACTACTCCATGTCTCTCTAGTACAAGATTATTGATTCCTTTCCTTCCCCTGGTGGTGGTAGGTATGAATTATGTAAGTCCAAGGGTTGAGGGGTGGGTAATACCATGTTAGAGATGCATGATATTAATCTTCAAAGAACCAAAATCCTCAACAGATGATGTTAAGCTATGTTTTCCCCATGTGTGGAATGTATGAGAGGATCAGATAGGGGATGTGTCCGAGAACCTTTTTCTTCCCACCATGTAAATTTTTCATCTCTTTCTCCCATTGGGATTTGTTTCCAGGTGTGCCTCGGGCAGTCTCCATATAACCCCTAACACACCATGATAGGTTGGTCTGTGTATAGCTAACATGGAATGAGATTTTACCCATATGGAATGAGTTCCACCTCTTATATAAAGACATTCTCCTTGGTCTTAATCCATGAATATGCCCCATTTCATCCCCCACTGATGCATATTTCATGACATGGTCCTCTAGTCTACTACTTTATCATGTTTCTTGTAGAGACCCGAAGCCTGACATACATGGACATTACATTACTTTTTCGTAATACTTAGTACATAACAAAAACACACACACAAGGATTGTAATAGTTTAGTGTCTTTGGAAACTCGTAATATAATCTTCTAATCGTGGTGAAAGATCTTCAACATCTCCCATAAAGATCTTCCTTTTTTTATACCTAAAACCTTTCTTTATATCCTGTGGAAAAGAAAACATAAAAGGATGAGCTCAAATGCTCAGTAAGGGTAAACAAAAGAAATATCAATCACATCATATACATAAGCACATAACTTTTGGAAATCTTAACCTGTAAAAGAGATCATAATTTCATAACCGGGGATAACTCATGGCAGTGAAATGTAATTACAATAATCATAAAATAAAACATTAAACTTTGTGACATACACACATAATAATAGAGAATAATTTCTTGTTAGTCAAGACTCATTGCCAAGACTATCTTAGTGGACAAAGTCCCTTTCTAAACCGAGTCACCCTCGTTTCAGTCCTGTTTCACTGAACCCGTATAACCTACCATTCCAGCCATGTCTAACTCATGAGATATAAAATCATTACCCAATGCATTGGAGGGAGATATAGGTCCCACCCATCTCATAATTATACCATTCTTATGTGTGCCACAAAATCTTAAATCATACATCATTGCATAACCCATGTAATAAAAATGGGATTCTTAAACAACATGACATCATTATACAATTCATATAAGATAAAGGAATTCATAAAAATATTTCCATCACAACATGATCAAATCAATGTACTAATAGGGATAAAAACATAACCCTTTATTATCTTAGATGGAAAATAATTTTGATAAAACACTTGAACTCCATTATTGAGGAAAATATCATTTCTTCTTCAAAAACATTTTTCCTTTCTTAACATGTCATACGACTTTAAACTAAAAGAAGTTGATTAAGAATAAACTTGAAAACGTGTAAAGGAAGATTCTTGGAAATAATGTTTTAAAAATCCATTCATGCCATATAAGTTAAAAAAACATTCTTCGTACTTTTGTTGGAAAAGTCAAAAAGTACCTCGTACGAGAAACGACTAAAGATTCCATTCATATATTTTACTAAAAACTCACCGAAGGGTAAAATTGGATTTAAACAATTGTAGGTGTATGGAAATAGTATTACATATTGAGGAAACATGGATGTGGATGATAAAATACACCCCAGTAAATTTCAAAGTATAAACAATCTCGGATAAAAATGAGATTGTGATATTATCCTTACCTTAGGTCCGATTTGCTTCGTAATTGTCCAAACCTCCTGTATAATGATTTAAATAATGTCATTGACTTATTATAGAATCATATTCATTGTTATTATATCATATATGGTTCACTTATGACTTTATATTACCCGTTCTGTTGTAAATTCCATGTTAAAGAGCGTTATGGGTAAAATTGTTTCATTTGTCGTCTGTGTTTTGACTTGTAATTATTCATATGATTACTTAGATCATGATTAAGTAATTCCAAAACATAAAACATGATTTATATATATATATATATATTCAGAATATACATATATATAATAAATCAGTAAATGGAAAGAAATACACCGTTCATGGAGATGGTAGGCCGTACGTACGCATGAACGCTATTTTTGTTTCCTTATTGAGTTGAACGGAATTAAGTTGATGACATACATCTATATACACATAAATCCAGTATCATTATTATGTCATATATTTATTGATTACTTATTATATATACTTTATAATCATTCATGAATTGTTAAAGTGGAGAATGAATCTCATCGCGTCGTGGAGACGGTAGTCCGTACGTACGCACGAGCGATGATATCGTTCTCATGATCGTGGGACTATATTGGAGTGTATGTATACTACCTCAGAATAAATATAACTTTAAAATAATAATATATAGTTATTATTTACACCATTATACCCATCCAAGTAAGGTGGTGGTGGAAAATAGATTTCACCACGGTGTGGAGACGGTATCCCGTACGTACGCACGTGCGGTGATTTCATTTTCCGTAGGATGGATAGATGGTGAAATAGGATTGTTTCATAATTATAATAACATATCAGTATATGAGTGATACTGATGTTATTACTTCATAATGAAACAACCTATGAAGAAGAAGTGGAAGAAGAAATAAAGGTGAATGAATCGGTAACGGAAATTACCTCTTCTTTGAAGCGCCTCTTTGAGACCTCCTCTTAGGGCACTAAAATTGGTCTTCGAGGAAGACAATAACCTCTAGGATGTTTCTAGGGAAGTGTAGAAGAGAATTTGGAAGGTTTTGGCCGATCTTTAAGGCTCAATGTTGTGTGAGGAAGAGATGGAGGAGGTGCCCTTTTATAAGGGAGGAGAGGGGCACCTTTCGAATAACTAAAAATATTATTTTATTATAAAGTCGAGTTCGGTTTTAAATAGCTCCAAATTGATTTATTTCAAGGATAAGGTGGGGAGGGATCTAAATACTCTCATCCAATAGAATTTAGACAAGTTTAGGTTCCTATTTTAACCTTATCAATTAGATTTAACATTAAGTTAAATAATTTTACTTTTACCGTGTCTTATTATGTTCTTACACTATAAGGTTAATAAACATACTATAAGAAGCCAAACGAACCCCAAATTGTATATTATTAATATATATAACCTTATCTAAGTCATTTGGCCGATCCTTAGATTTTTATGAATAAAATAACAATTAATAATATAATATTAGTTTTAAAAACTATTTTGTGTCAATTTTGACACTATTTAGTAATTTATTTTTTTGAAAATCGTAATAGAATGATAAGGTCGAAAAAATTTAATTAAATCAATACTAACATGTCATATTAACCTAAAAAATTAGTTTAATTCATAAAAATTCTCAAATTATATTTATTTGGGTATTTATAACATCAATTATGTCAATATTTCATTAATAAGATAATTACTGCATCATCGTTGTGTCATAAATAAATTAAAGTATTTAATGTCTAAAAATTACAAATAAACTACCATTATGTAGGAAATCGTTTTAGCTTTCTAATGAATGTTTATAGTAGAATTTATCTTATGCATAACCATATATTAAAAATGTTTTAGTAAATAATCATAGATTTTAACTCTTTTAACCCTTCTTTAAATAAATTAATAATAAATGTCCTAATCTAATCCAAGTGGGCCTAAATGGTCATATTTTATTCCTAAATTGGTTTTTGGTCTAATTAAACTTGTCCAATAGAATTAGGACATGTGTTAGGGTAATAATTATATCATTTCTACCCTTAATTACCCTATTTACTTTTAACTGTGGTAAAAAAGTAAAAAGGTACTATTCACCAAAAATTTATTTTCATCTCATTGAACCACATTTTACTTAATGAAATCAACCGTGTCTCTCGGATTTTTGAAATTCTACTCACAGAAGTCGTAGAATTAAGTTTTATGAACAATTCATTTTTTTTAACTACCACTTTGAGGATTAACTATTCATCAAAAATTGAAAGTTTTCAAAAAAATACCAAAAATTAGGCCTAAGCTATATTTGATATTTTGAACTCAAAAATAATTTATATTTTACCAAAATCAAAACATATCAGTTGCATTAGCTAATTTAAAAATTAATTCCTGTTGTCAAAACAAATAGCGTGTTTTTAAGAGATAATAACTATCAAAAGATTGAAACTTGTTTATAACTGGTTTAAATGTGAAATTACATCCAATGACCATCATTGTATTAAATTGTAAAAATATATTCTAAATATAATTTAAAACCACTAAAAATAATAATTTATTACTATTAATTATTTCGATTGAAAAAATTGTTTTTAATTAAAATTTAGTAATTTCCACTATTCATCAAAATATGAAAGTTATCCGAAAATTACCAAAATTTCACCCTAAGCTAATTTCGATATTCCGAATCCAAAAATGATGTCCATTTTGAAAATTAAAATTTACAAAATTTCAAATAGTGGTTATTACTATTCATAACGGCTAGTTTTAATAATATTTTAATAGCATATCGTTGTTTAGTGAAACTCGGTATTGCATACTACACATGCTATCAAGGAAGGTCGCGATTGCATGTAATGAAAGGCAAGTCAAGGATGCATGTCGTGCAAGAACCTTTTGGTGTAGCATACAACACAAGACATTAATGAAATTAAAAATAATATTTTTCATAAAATCTCAGGGTGTTACAGTCTACCCCGCTTAAAATGAATTTCGCCCTCCAAATTCGTCGGGGTTATAAATGGTTTACTATTCAAAAGTTTCTTTAATAGAAACCCACATCGTAAAAAGGAATACCAAAACCAATCTTTAAAAACAAAAGTATGAAACGTAACGGTTACCCAAATAAACTAATCACTGGGTTTCCACATAGGTGAAAATATGGATATGGAAGAGAAATCTAACCATCATGTTCTGATGGAGAGTGGTAGAGAAAATGGCTATAGAAAATCCAGCAATCACAAATCCATAAATTTGTGATGATCTGAGGTACCATCTAATTCATCAGATATAAGAGCACTAAGACAACATTTTTGGTTTTCTGGATCATTTCCCTAAAGTTGATGAAATTGCAATTAGAAGAAATACTTTCTTGATTTCACCGTTTGTCTTTCTTTGGACAATTTACACTTCATCTCTTAATGAAATGAAGTTGAATTTGTCATTCGTGATGTGTTAGCAGATCATGTGATAGAATGATGGGTCATTCCATCTCATTCAAATAAACGGTTAGCAAAAGTTATTAGTTCATCTTATGGTTAATTGTATATGGTTCCAAAAATGAACTTATGCTTCATATATCATACCTCTTAATAAAATAAAACTATTTTCTACTAACCAGGGACTTCCTGTAGGCCAGTGGTAGGCGATAACGGCCAGTCGCACTTCGGTTGTGGGTTTGATTCCCACAGCCTTGTCCAAAGCGATGGGCTGTCGCCCATCCTGCAGGTTGTCCTTTTTCTAAAACTATATTACTATAACATACCATCAATAATATAGAAAAAACTTCTATCCTTAAACAATAATCACTTATGTCCAACATAAGCCATTCCAATCTTTAGGATTATCCATAATACTGCAGTCCACTCTCATAACATAGTGAAAACGATTACCAGAGATTTAATACCATCGTTGATCCCCATATATCATAAGATATGTTTTGTTGGCCACATTCCAAACATTCAAAGTCCTTAATCATGTATTCTCTTGAATACCCATTGAACCTTATTGAAAACATGAATGCAGTTAAAAGTTAACACCTTCCACATACCAAAATCCTCAAAATTCTATATACTCAAACCATGATATCACTTAGTTCTTATATCAATCATGAGCTCATGAATACTGTCAAATATTTCATTTTCTCGTTTTCCCATCATTATGCGCATATCATTCTTTTTCCAAAAATATCTCAATCACTTTCCATGGTTACTGGTACCATAAAATTATTGAAAACCACAATAGACCAATACATAAGTATTCCAATATTCCACGATACTATATACAACAATATTTTGTAATCCCATTACATAAACACTTAATCATTCCTCCACATCGTTGTCATATTCAATATCGCCAATAGTGATCGCATGTGACTTCCCTTTGTCCTTTTCCTTAAGAGGTTGCTCATGTTGATCATCACTAACCCTTGGATTAGGGAATTTATTAGCATAATGCCCCATTTCCTTGCACTTGAAGCATTGAAGTGTTGGTGGTGCGTTCTCTGTAGTTTTTGCTTTATGCACATCATTAGAAACCCTTTTTCCATTACTTTGACACTCAACTGCTCGATGACCTTCTTTTCTACACTTAAAACATTTTCTAGTCCCTTTAAGACAATCACCACCATGCTTCTTCCCACACTTTGAGAATAAGGAAACATTCATCTTCTTTTCACCATTATTTTGAGATTTCTCCTTGAACTCTATCTTTCGTTTCTTGTCAAAACCATGAGATGGATATATAACACCAACTTCCATTTTTACCTTGATAGCACAGTGCACAATTTCTTCATAGCTACTGAAGTCTCTTATAGCTAATGCCCTTCGAAGACTTGGGATTAAGCCACTGAAAAATCGATCAACTTTACTTTCAGGTTGGAAGGTAATGCCAGATGCATACCTTGAAAGTCTTGTAAAATTCGCTTCGTATATACCAACAGATTCATCATCCTTTTCCTTTAGTTCAAGAAACTCATTCTCCATCTTTGTTCGAAGAATACGAGGGAAGTACTTACTGAAAAACTAGTTCTTGAACTCGTCCCATTCCATGGACTCAATTTCATCTCTTGGCCTCGTATTCTTGATAAGATTCCACCATTGATCAGCTTCACCTTCCAAACAATATACTGCTAAGATGACTTTATCATGTTCAGAACATTGAAGAACTGAAAATATCTTTTCAGTGGTACTGATCCATTGTTCAGCAACAAGTGGATCAGAAGTCCCACTGAAAGAAGGTGGATGTTGCCTCATGAATGACTCAATAGAATATTGTTCCCTTCTCTGCTCATTTGGAGGTCCAGAATGATTCATAGCTTTTGTAAGTATAGCAATAAGATTTTGAACTCCATCTCCCATAACATTTGTTTTTTCAGGAGGACAATCATTGCATTGTCCATTGCATTGATCAACACGGTTCCTTCGGGTACCAGCTATCGTCTAAAACCCAAAAAGAATAGTGTGAGAGGCCAAAATGATGATAGGGAAAACAACATAATAAAGGGGGAGTACCCTCAATATCTAACATCTTAGGTTAAATTCTAAGATCGTTAGCGCAATTCTAGGACTATAACCTATACGTATACTTAACCTTAGAGACATCCCTAGACATACCTTAGAAATATCTCTAGGGATCTCACTAAAGATCTCGCATCCTAGTTTCCAAAGGTTGACTAAACCTTTCCTCTGATACCAACTGTAGAGACCTGAAGCCTGAAGTACATGGACATTACATTACTTTTGCGGAATACATAGTACATTACAAAAACACACACACAAGGATCATAATAGTTTAGTGTCTTTGGAATCTCGGAATATAATCTTCTAATCGTGGTGAAAGATCTTCAACATCTCCCATAAAGATCATCCTTTTTTTATACCTAAAACCTTTCTTTATATCCTGGGGAAAATAAAACATAAAAGGGTGAGCTCAAATGCTCAGTAAGGGTAAACAAAATAAATATCAATCACATCATATACATAAGCACATAACTTTTGCAAATCTTAACCTGTAAAAGAGATCATAATTTCATAACCTGGGATAACTCATGGCAGTGAAATGTAATTACAATAATAATAACTTATAACATTAAACTTTGTGTAATACACACATAATCATAGAGAATCATTTCTTCTTAGTAAAGACTCATTGCCAATACTATCTTACTGGACAAAGTCCATTTCTGAACCGAGTCACCCTCGTTTCAGTCCTGTTTCACTGAACCGGTATAACCTACCATTCCATCCATGTCTATCTCAATAGATATAAAATCTTTACCCAATGCATTGGAGGTAGATATAGGTCCCACGCATCTCATAATGATACCATTCTTATGTGTTCCACAAAATCTTAAATCATATATCATTGCATAACCCATGTAATAAAAATGGGATTCTTAAACAACATGACATCATAATACAATTCATATAAGATAAAGGAATTCATAATAATAAATCCATCACAACATGATAAAATCAATGTAATAATAGGGATAAAAACATAACCCTTTATTATCTTAGATGGAAAATAATTTTGATAAAACACTTGAACTCCATTCTTGAGGAAAATATCCTTTCTTCTTCAAAAACATGTTTCCTTTCTTAACATGTCATACGACATTAAACTAAAAGAAGTTGATTAAAAATAAACATGAAAACTTGTAAAGTAAGATTCTTGGAAATAGTGTTTTAAAAATCCATTCATGCCGTATAAGTTTAAAAAAACATTCTTCGTACTTTTGTCGGAAAAGTCAAAAAGTACCTCGTACGAGAAACGACAAAAGATTACGTTCATATATTTTACTAAAAACTCACAGAAGGGTAAAATTGGATTTAAAGAATTGTAGGTGGATGGAAATAATATTACATATTGAGGAAACATGGATGTGGATGATAAAATACACCCCAGTAAATTTCAAAGTATAAACAATCTCGGATAAAAATGAGATTGTGATATTTCCCTTACCTTAGGTCCGATTTGTTTCGTAAGTGTCCGAACCTCATGTATAATGATCTAAATAATGTCATTGACTTATTATATAATTATATTCATTGTTATGATATCATATATGGTTCACTTATGACTTTATATTACCCGTTCTTTTGTAAATTCCATGTTAAAGAGCGTTTTGGGTAAAATTGTTTCATTTGTCGTCCGTGTTTTGACTTGTAATTATTCATATGATTACTTAGATCATGATTAATTAATTCCATAACATAAAACATTATTTATATATATATATATTAAGAATATACATATATATAATAAATCAGTAAATGGAAAGAAATACACCGTTCATGGAGACGGTAGGCCGTACGTACGCATGAACGCTGTTTTTGTTTCCTTATTGAGTTGAACGGAATTAAGTAGATGAAATACATATATATACACATAAATACAGTATCATTATTATGTCATATATTTATTGATTACTTATTATATATACTTTATAATCATTCATGAATGGTTAAAGTGGAGAATGAATCTCATTGCGTCGTGGAGACGGTAGTCCGTACATACGCACGAGCGATGATATCGTTCTCATGATCGTGGGACTGTATTGGAGTGTATGTATACTATCTCAGAATCAATATCACTTTAAAATAATAATATATAGTAATTATTTACACCATTATACCCATCCAAGTAAGGTGGTGGTGGAAAATAGATTTCACCACGGCGTGGAGACGGTATTCCGTACGTACACACGCGCGGTGATTTCGTTTTCCGTAGGATGGATAGATGGTGAAATAGGATTGTTTCATACTTATAATAACATATCAGTATATGAGTGATACTGATGTTATTACTTCATAATTAAAAAACCTAAGAAGAAGAAGTGGAAGAAGAAATAAAGGTGAAAGAATCGGTAACGGAAATTACCTCTTCTTTGAAGCGCCTCTTTGAGACCTCCTCTTAGGGCACTGAAATTGGTCTTTGAGGTAGAAACTAACCTCTATGATGTTTCTAGGTAAGTAGAGAAGAGAATTTGGCAGGGGTTGGCCGAGATTGAAGTCTCAAAGTTGTGTGAGGAAGAGAGGGAGGAGGTGCCCTTTTATAAGGGAGGAGAGGGGCACCTTTGGAATAACTAAAAATATTATTTTATTATAAAGTCAAGTTCGGTTTTAAATAGCCCCAAATTGATTTATTTAGAGTCTAAGGTGGGGATGGGTCTAAATCCACTCATCCAATAGAATTTAGACAAGTTTAGGTTCCTATTTTAACCTTATCATTTAGATTTAACATTAAGTTAAATAATTTTACTTTTACCGTGTCTTCTTGTGTTCTTACACTATAAGGTTAATAAACTTACTATAAGAAGCCAAACGAACCCCAAATTGTATATTATTAATATATATAACCTTATCTAAGTCCTTTGGCCGAACCTTAGATTTTTAGGAATAAAATAACAATTAATAATATAATATCTGTTTTAAAAACTATTTTATGTCAATTTTGACACTATTTAGTAATTGATTTTTGTGAAAATAATAACAGAATGATAAGTTCGAAAAACGTTAATTAAATCAATACTAACATGTCATATTAACCTAAAAAATTATTTTAATTCATAAAAAGTCTCAAATTATATTTATTTGGATATTTATAACATCAATTATGTCAATATTTCATTAATAAGATAATTACTGCATCATCGTTGTGTCATAAATAAATTAAATTATTTAATGTCTAAAAATTACAAATAAAATAGCATTATGTAGGAAATATTTTTATATTTCTAATTAATATTTATAGTAGAATTTATCTTATGTATAACCCCATATTAAAAATGTTTTAGTAAATAAACTTTCATTTTAACTCTTTTAACCCTTCTTTAAATAAATTAATAATAAATGTCCTAATCTAATCCAAGTGGGCCTAAATGGTCATATTTCATTCCTAAGTTTGTTTTTGGTCGAATTACACTTGTCCAATAGAATTAGGACATGTGTTAGGGTAATAATAATTTCATTTCTACCCTTAATTACCCTATTTACTTTTAACCGTGGTAAAAAAAGTAAAAAGTTACTATTCACCAAAAAATTATTTTCATCTCATTGAACCACATTTTACTTACTGACATCAACCGTGTCTCTCGGATTTTTGAAATTCCACTCACAGAAGTGGTAAAATTAAGTTTTACGAACAATTCAGTTTTTTTAACTACCACTTACTGGTTTCACTATTCATCAAAAATTGAATGTTTTCAGAAAAATATCAAAAATTAGGCCTAAGATATATTTGATATTATGAACTCAAAAATGATGTCTATTTTACCGAATTCAAAACATATCAGTTGCATTAGCTAATTTAAAAATTAATTCCCGTTGTCAAAACAAATAGCGTGTTTTTAAGAGATAATAACTATCAAAAGATTGAAACTTGTTTATAACTGGTTTAAATGTGAAATTACATCCAATGATCCTAATTGTATTAAATTGTAAAAATATATTCTAAATATACATTAAAATCAATAAATTAATAATTTATTAATACTAATTATTTTGATTGAAAAAGTTGTTTTTAATTAAAATTTAGTAATTTCAACTATTCATCAAAATATGAAAGTTATCCGAAAATTACCAAAATTTCACCCAAAGCTAATTTCGATATACCAAATCCAAAAATGAAGTCCATTTTGAAAAATAAAATTTACAAAATTTCAAAAAGTGGCTATTACTATTCATAATGGCTAGTTTTAATAATATTTTAATAACATATCGTTGTTCAGTGAAACTCGGTATTGCGTACTACAAACGCTATCAAGGAAGGTCGCGATTGCGTGTAATGACAGGCAAGTCAAGGATGCGTGTTGTGGAAGCTTCTTTTGGTGTAGCGTACAACACAAGACATTAATGAAATTAAAAAGAATATTTTTCATAAAATCTCAGGGTGTTACAGTCTACCCCCCTTAAAATGAATTTCGCCCTCGAAATTCATCGGGGTTATAAATGGTTTAATATTCAAAAGTTTCTTTAATAGAAACCCACATCGTAAAAAGGAATACCAAAACCAATCATTAAAAACAAAAGTATGAAACGTAATTGTTTCTCAAATAAACTAATCACTGGGTTTCCACATAGGTGAAAATATGGATATGGAAGAGAAATCTAACCATCATGTTCTGATGGAGAGTGGTAGAGAACATGGCTATAGAAAATCCAGCAATCACAAAGCCATAAATTTGTGAAGATCTAAGGTACCATCTGATTCATCAGATATAAGAGCACTAAGAAAACATTTTTGGTTTTCAATATCATTTTCCTAAAGTTGATGGAATTTGAATTAGAAGAAATACTTTCGTGATTTCACCGTTTGTTGTTCTTTGGACAATTTCCACTTCATCTCTTAAAGAAATGAAGTTTAATTTTTCATTCGTGATGTGTTAGCAGATCATGTGATAGAATGATGGGTCATTCCATCTCTTTCAAACAAAAGGATAGCAAAAGTTATAAGTTCATCTTATGGTTAATCGTATATGGTTCCCAAAATGAACTTATAATTCATATATCATACCGCTTAATAAAATAAAACTAGTTTCTACTAACCAGGGACTTCCTGTAGGCCAGTGGTAGGCGATAACGGCCAGTCGCACTTCGGTTGCGGGTTTGATTCCCATAGCCTTGTCCAAAGCGATCGGCTGTCGCCCGTCCTGCAGGTTGTCCTTTTTCTAAAACTATATTACTATAACATCCCATCAATAATATAGAAAAAACTTCTATCCATAGACAATACTAACTTATGTCCAACCTAATCCATTCCAATCTTTAGGCTTATCCATAATACTGCAGTCCACTCTCATAACATAGTGAAAACGATTACCAGAGATTTAATACCATCGTTGATCCCCATATATCATAAGATATGTTTTGTTGGTCACATTCCAAACATTCAAAGTCCTTAATCATGTATTCTCTTGAATACCCATTGAACCTTAGTGAAAACATGAATGCAGTTAAAAGTTAACACCTTCCACATACCAAAATCCTCAAAATTCTATATACTCAGACCATGATATCACTTAGTTCTTATATCAATCATGAGCTCATGAATACTGTCAAATATTTCATTTTCTCTTTTTCCCATCATTATGCGCATATCATTCTTTTTCCAAAAAATATCTCAATCACTTTCCATGGTTACTGGTACCATAAAATTATTGAAAACCACAATAGACCAATACATAAGTATTCCAATATTCCACGATACTATATACAATACTATTTTGGAATACCATTACATAAACACTTAATAATTCCTCCACATCGTTGTCATATTCAACATCGCCAATAGTGATAGCATGTGACTTCCCTTTGTCCTTTGCCTTAAGTGGTTGCTCATGTTGATCATCACTAACCCTTGGATTAGGGCATTTATTAGCATAATTCCCCATTTCCTTTCACTTGAAGCATTGAAGTGTTGGTGGTACGTTCTCTGCAGTGTTTGCTTTATTCACATCATTAGAAACCCTTCTTCCATTACTTTGACACTCAGCTGCTCGATGACCTTCTTTTCCACACTTAAAAAATTTTCTAGTCCCTTTAAGACAATCTCCACCATGATTCTTTCCACACTTTGAGCATAAGGAAACATTCATCTTCTTTTCACCATTATTCTGAGATTTCTCCTTGAACTCCATCTTTCGTTTCTTTTCAAAACCATGAGATGGATATGTAACACCAACTTCCATTTTTACCTTGATAGCACAACGCACAATTTCTTCATAGATACTGAAGTCTCTTATATCTAATGCCCTTCGAAGACTTGGGTTTAAGCCACTGAAAAATCGATCAACTTTACTTTCAGGTTGGATGGTAATGCCAGATGCATACCTTGCAAGTCTTGTAAAATTCGCTTCGTATATACCAACAGATTCATCATCCTTTTCTTTTAGTTCAAGAAACTCCTTCTCCATCTTTGTTCGAAGAATACGAGGAAAGTACTTACTGAAAAACAAGTTCTTGAACTCGTCCCATTCCATGGACTCAATTTCATCTCTTGGCCTCGTATTCTTGATAAGATTCCACCATTGATCAGCTTCACCATCCAAACGATATACTGCTAAGATGACTTTATCATGTTCAGAACATTGAATAATTGAAAATATCTTTTCAGCGGTACTGATCCATTGTTCAGTAACAAGTGGATCAGAAGTCCCACTGAAAGAAGGTGGACGTTGCCTAATGAAGGACTCAATAGAATATTGTTCCCTTCTCTGCTCATTTGGAAGTCCAGAATGATTCATAGCTTTTGTAAGTATAGCAATAAGATTTTGAACTCCATCTCCCATAACATTTGTTTGTTCAGGAGGACAATCATTGCATCGTCCATTGCATTGATCAACACGGTTCCTTCGGGTTCCAGCCATCGTCTAAAACCCAAAAAGAATAGTGTGAGAGGCAAAAATCATGATAGGGAAAACAACATAATAAAGGAGGAGTAACCTCAATATCTAACATCTTAGGTTAAATTCTAAGATCGTTAGCGCAATTCTAGGACTATAACCTATACATATACTTAACCTTAGAGACATCCCTAGACATACCTTAGAAATATCTCTAGGGATCTCTCTAAAGTTCTCGCATCCTAGTTTCCAAAGGTTGACTAAACCTTTCCTCTCATACCAACTGTAGAGACCCGAAGCCTAACGTACATGGACATTACATTACTTTTGCGGAATACATAGAACATAACAAAAACACACACACAAGGATCGTAATAGTTTAGTGTCTTTGGAAACTCGGAATATAATCTTCTAATCGTGGTGAAAGATCTTCAACATCTCCCATAAAGATCTTCCTTTTTTTATACCTAAAACCTTTCTTTATATCCTAGGGAAAAGAAAACATAAAAGGGTGAGCTCAAATGCTCAGTAAGGGTAAACAAAAGAAATATCAATCACATCATATACATAAGCACATAACTTTTTGAAATCATAACCTGTAAAAGAGATCATAATTTCATAACCTGGGATAACTCATGGCAGTGAAATGTAATTACAATAATCATAACTTAAAAAATTAAACATTGTATCATACAAACATAATCATAGAGAATCATTTCTTCTTAGTCAAGAGTCATTGCCAAGACTATCTTAGTGGACAAAGTCCCTTTCTGAACCGAGTCACCCTCGTTTCAGTCCTATTTCACTGAACCGGTATAACCTACCATTCCAGCCATGTCTTTCTCATGAGATATAAAATCTTTACCCAATGAATTGGAGGGAGATATAGGTCCCACCCATCTCATAATGATACCATTCTTATGTGTGCCACAAAATCTTAAATCATACATCATTGCATAACCCATGTAATAAAAATGGGATTCTTCAACAACATGAAATCATAATACAATTCATATAAGATAAAGGAATTCATAAAAATAATTAAATCACAACATGATCAAATCAATGTAACAATATGGATAAAAACAGAACCCTTTATTATCTTAGATGGAAAATAATTTTGATAAAACACTTGAACTACATTCTTGAGGAAAATATCCTTTCTTCTTCAAAAACATTTTTCCTTTCTTAACATTTCATACGACTTTAAACTAATAGAAGTTGACTAAGATTAAAAATGAAAACTTGTAAAGGAAGCTTCTTGTAAATAATATTTTAAAAATCCATTCATGCCGTATAATTTAAAAAAAACATTCTTCGTACTTTTGTCGGAAAAGTGAAAAAGTACCTCGTACGAGAAACGACAAAAGATTCCTTTCATATATTTTACTAAAAACTCACCGAAGGGTAAAATTAGATTTAAACAATTGTAGGTGGATGTAAATAATATTACATATTGAGGAAACATGGATGTGGATGATAGAATACACCCCAGTAAATTTCAAAGTATAAACAATCTTGGATAAAAATGAGATTGTGATATTTCCCTTACCTTAGGTCCGATTTGCTTCGTAAGTGTCTGAACCTCCTGTATAATGATTTAAATAATGTCATTGACTTATTAAAGAATCATATTCATTGTTATGATATCATATATGGTTCACTTATGACTTTATATTACCCTTTCTTTTGTAAATTCCATGTTAAAGAGCGTTATGGGTAAAATTGTTTCATTTGTCGTCCGTGTTTTGACTTGTAATTATTTGTATGATTACATAGATCATGATTAATTAATTCCAGAACATAAAACATGATTTATATATATATATATATATATTCAGAATATACATATATATAATAAATCAGTAAATGGAAAGAAATACACCGTTCATGGAGACGGTAGGCCGTACGTACGCATGAACGCTGTTTTTGTTTCCTTATTGAGTTGAACGGAATTAAGTAGATGACATACATATATATACACATAAATACAGTATCATTATTATGTCATATATTTACTGATTACTTATTATATATACTTTATAATCATTCATGAATTGTTAAAGTGGAGAATGAATCTCATCGCGTCGTGGAGACGGTAGTCCGTACGTACGCACGAGCTATGATATCGTTCTCATGATCGTGGGATTGTATTGGAGTGTATGTATACTATCTCAGAATCAATATCACTTTAAAATAATAATATATATTTATTATTTACACCATTATACCCATCCAAGTAAGGTGGTGGTGGAAAATAGATTTCACCACGGCGTGGAGACGGTATTCCGTACGTACGCACGCGCGGTGATTTCGTTTTCCATAGGACGGATAGATGGTGAAATAGGATTGTTTCATACTTATAATAACATATCAGTATATGAGTTATACTGATGTTATTAATTCATAATGAAACAATCTAAGAAGAAGAAGTGGAAGAAGAAATAAAGGTGAAAGAATCTGTAACAGAAATTACCTCTTCTTTGAAGCGCCTCTTTGAGACCTCCTCTTAGGGCACTAAAATTGGTCTTTGAGGAAAAAATAACCTCTTGGATGTTTCTAGGGAAGTGGAGAAGAGAATTTGGCAGGGGTTGGCCGATCTTTAAGGCTCAAAGTTGTGTGAGGAAGAGAGGGAGGAGGTGCCCTTTTATAAGGGAGGAGAGGGGCACCTTTGGAATAACTAAAAATATTATTTTATTATAAAGTCAAGTTCGGTTTTAAATAGCTCAAAATTGATTTATTTCGAGGCTAAGGTGGGGAGGAATCGAAATACTCTCATCCAATAGAATTTAGACAAGTTTAGGTTCCTATTTTAACCTTATCATTTAGATTTAACATTAAGTTAAATAATTTTACTTTTACCGTGTCTTCTTGTGTTCTTACACTATAAGGTTAATAATCTTACTATAAGAAGCCAAACAAACCCCAAATTGTATATTATTAATATATATAACCCTATCTAAGTCATTTGGCCGAACCTTAGATTTTTAGGAATAAAATAACAATTAATAATATAATATTTGTTTTAAAAACTATTTTATGTCAATTTTGACACTATTTAGTAATTGATTTTTGTGAAAATCATAACAGAATGATAAGTTCGAAAAACATTAATTAAATCAATACTAACATGTCATATTAACCTAAAAAATTAGTGTAATTCATAAAAAGTCTCAAATTATATTTATTTGGGTATTTATAAAATCAATTATGTCAATATTTCATTAATATGATAATTACTGCATCATCGTTGTGTCATAAATAAATTAAATTGTTTAATGTCTAAAAATTACAAATAAAATACCATTATGTTGGAAATATTTTTATATTTGTAATTAATATTTATAGTAGAATTTATCTTATGTATAACCCCATATTAGAAATGTTTTAGTAAATAAACTTTGATTTTAACTCTTTTAACCCTTCTTTAAATAAATTAATAATAAATGTCCTAATCTAATCCATGTGGGCCTAAATGGTCATAATTTATTCCTAAGTTTGTTTTTGGTCGACTTAAACTTGTCCAATAGAATTAGGACATGTTTTAGGGTAATAATAATATCATTTCTACCCTTAATTACCCTATTTACTTTTAACCGTGGTAAAAAAAGTAAAAAGTTACTATTCATCAAAAAATTATTTTCATCTCATTGAACCAGATTTTAATTACTGACATCAACCGTGTCTCTCGGATTTTTGAAATTCCACTCACAGAAGTGGTAAAATTAAGTTTTATGAACAATGCAGTTTTTTTAACTACCATTTAGTGGTTTAACTATTCATCAAAAATTGAAAGTTTTCAGAAAAATATCAAAAAGTAGTCCTAAGATATATTTGATATTATAAACTCAAAAATGATGTCTATTTTACCAAATTCAAAGCATATCAGTTGCATTAGCTAATTTAAAAATAAATTCTCGTTGTCAAAACAAATAGAGTGTTTTTAAGAGATAATAACTATCAAAAGATTGAAACTTGTTTATAACTGGTTTAAATGTGAAATTACATCCAATGACCCTCATTGTATTAAATTGTAAAAATATATTCTAAATATACTTTAAAACCACTAAAATTAATAATTTATTACTATTAATTATTTCAATTGAAAAAGTTGTTTTTAATTAAAATTTAGTAATTTCCACTATTCATCAAAATATGAATGTTATCCGAAAATTACCAAAATTTCACCCTAAGCTAATTTCGATATTCTGAATCCAAAAATGAAGTCCATTTTGAAAAATAAAATTTACAAAATTTCAAAAAGTGGCTATTACTATTCATAACGGCTAGTTTTAATAATATTTTAATAGCATATTGTTGTTTAGTGAAACTCGGTATTGCGTACTACACACGCTATCAAGAAAGGTCACGATTGCGTGTAATGACAGACAAGTCAAGGATGCGTGTTGTGCAAGATCCTTTTGGTGTACCGTACAACACAAGAAATTAATGAAATTAAAAAGAATATTTTTCATAAAATCTCGGGGTGTTACATTTCTCATAGCAAGCATGACTCTTGTGGGATTAGAGGATAGTGGTGATCATGAAACCCTTCTCCTTGGATGCTTCCGCGCCTAATCCCTATACCATCCTTCATCATAACTACTTGGGTTTTGATCCCTATCTTTCAAAAAGTTATGTAGTAATCCTCCATGAGGTTTAACCCCAACCAAAGCTAAACATCGAAGTCCCCCTCTTAAGGGTAAACCTAATTGATCCACCCTCAGTGGTGTCCCAACCAGTCTTCACATGGGCTTCCCCCTTAGGTGTATGTCCAAATTCCCAAATCTAAACTACATGGAATTTCATTCAAAACCAACTGGGATACATTGGATGTCTCTATGTGGTCCAAGCCCTTCATCCAAATCAATATTGATCTCTTCTAGGTTGTATCCTTGGTAAGATCATTCCCTTTACATGGGAGACCTTATTTATTCTAGTCTCATCAGAAAACTTCTATGTTAACGCCCCTTTTCCAACCATTCAAAAACACTTGGCCTTTGATTCCAAAACCAACTGGAAAATGTAGGAAATCGCCTTGAGGTTCCATCCCAACACAATAAACAACCCATCTAGTCCATCCATTTCTCCCACGTCATTCAAATCTATCGATATTTTTACCCAAACCATCACATCCTAGTGGGATCACATCATTCATCTAGGAAACACATATCTATAATTCCCATTCATGAGATTTATCACTTACCCTTTTATCGGTGAGATAATGTTATCTATCTGGGTCATCTCAGTGTGTAATCCCCATTCATCCACACCATCAATTCTTCTAGAGGCATGCATGAAGTATCATTGCATCATACCTATCCCAATCATCATCTAACCAAGAATGATCCTCTTGCGAAGGGAAGTATAAGTATGTAATCCCCTCTCTATCCCTTTATTTATATGTATGTTTTTTTACCTATCATCCAAATTAGGTACCCAGTAATCCTCCACGAGGTCAATCCTAGTGAATGGTAAACCTTGGTGTCCCCCTTATCGGGGTATACCTCCTTGATCCGCCCTTAGTGTTGTTTAGATCAGCCTCCATGTTGTGAAATATTCCCTTTATGGAACACGCCACCTAGTGTCTACTCTCATTGTGTGTTTTAACACATCCAACTTGGTGTGTCCCACCTAGGTATGTTACTCTTCACCGTGTGACATCTTCCCTTTATGGGACACACCATCCTAGGTCCATCCTCCTTGGGCATTCTAATCCATCTATCCAGTAAACCTACTAGGAGATCCCTCTTAGAGATGTACCAATCTGATCTACCCTCAAAAGTGTTCTGATCACATTATTATTTCTCTATAATAAAATGAACTCATGAACCTCTATCTCTTTAAGACATTAAAATTAAGGCCTACCCCATTTTAAACATAGGATGCCTGAAGAAAACCTCAGAAGATGTGCCTGTAGAATAAAATGACTTGCAATCGACAATAGATGCCTCAAATTTCTTCACACATGAAATTTCCCCTTATGAGGAAGATTACAGGTGTTACAATGTTATAACATCTAGACATGGTAGAAATTCCCAATGTGACTACTCTCTGTAATGATGGGTTCTACCCTATCTTGATCTATTGAAATATCCATATAAAAGCAGTGCAATTAACCATTTCCTAGGAAGAGAATGAACTAAGAAGTATTTTCATGAACAATGTATTTATCTTAATGGTATACCCAGAATCGAAAAATAATTATGAGTAGTAATGCATGGAAGGAGAGACTGACATCCCTTAATCAAATTTCGATCAAGGATCAAATGTCTTCGAAGAAGTGATAAATGCCACTTGTCTTTGGAATTAGGGAATGTATTGTACAATGCACTGTTAGTGAGTAAAAAACAAACAACTCTTAATGAATCACATCCTAGAGGAATGTATTTGAAACATATGTTATTTGAGGATTACACCCTGAAATTTACCTTATATTCCAGACATAACATATTCTTTCATTGGTCGGGGCTTACACACTACTTTTTCCATTATATGCAGGACATATCGTATTATTTTACTCTGTAAGGCCTACACACTAACGCTTCCCTTATATGTGAGTCATATCATATTATGTCATTGTTTAGGGAATACATGTTAACATTTACCTTATATGATGCACATATCATATTATTCCACTATTCATGGCTTACACTCTAGCATTGACCTTGTGCTGAACATGCTTTTATTTTCTGCTCAACATGCCTCGATTATCAGCTTGAAATTTCTAAGAATGGATTCCTGACATGTACAAAGATAATCACATGTTCCATTTTATTTTTCAAATGGATGTCACATATCCTATATGGGATGTCAAAGGGTTTTTCCATGATCAAAGCATAATTTTTTAGAGGACATCGTAAGACCTAGTCTTATTACCGTAGATCCATTAAATGACCGCAACTGACATGTCAAGAGGGAGTCACATGATCCATCTAACATTACATTTATTTCATTTCAAAATATGAAAGACACGCTCTGAGGGAATTAAAAGTGTCGATATGAAATGTTTGGAGTGTGATGCATGATCTGGGTTGACATGTTTAGAGGACGTCGTGAGATTTGGTTGGTGTGCTTGGAGTGCATCGATAAAGCTAGTAAATATGTCCATGTATTACAAGGACACTCAACTGACATGTACTAGTGTATCCATATGATTCAAGGGATATATATGAAGGAAACCACATGGTTTGGATGGTGGCCCAGGAGGGCTTCGTGAAACTAGGTTGGCATGCTTGGGGTCACCATGCGACTTTCTTTGACATGTCCAGAGGAATTCGCGTGATTGGAATAGAATATCCATGGAGTGCCCTCAGATCTAGGTGATATGTCTAGGTGCTGTCACATGACCTGGGTAGTTCATGTGATGTGGATGAGGATCAGTTGATATGAACTTTTATTATATCTCTAATTACATTTTCATTATTCCATCCATTTAATTTGAATGTATTGGATTTGTTCATAGTTATCATGATTTATGTATCATGTACTTTAGTAGATATGTAGGATGTTCTTCACATGTCCTACTAGAATTCCTTCATGTGAACTATGATTCACCACATGAAGTGTTTTACGCATGGTGTATGATCTATCCTATCATTCTTTGGTTCTTACATAATAGAAAACTTCTTGTTCTCAAGATCCCCATTCTGAGAAATCCTATCTGATTCCAGTGCAAGGTTCCAAGAAAAATATTATTTACCTTACAATATTCATGGTGAATTTTTCATTCGGGTGTGGGGGATTTATAGGCCTCTCAACCCTAGTCGTTTGCTACTATGAGTGGTTCATATTATGTGAATCTAGGATGGAGTCAGATGAGGACTTCAGTGTCATGTGTCATTACAAGTTCCTATCAGAGGTCACTCTGG
This sequence comes from Viscum album, assembly GCA_963277665.1. Lineage (NCBI taxonomy): Eukaryota > Viridiplantae > Streptophyta > Magnoliopsida > Santalales > Viscaceae > Viscum > Viscum album. The sequence continues at coordinate 569,392,835 of OY728153.1, forward strand.
GAATGTTGCATGATTTTAAATGCCTATAATACCATCATGATGGTGACTCCATTACTGGATTATATCCAATTAATTGTCTCAAATTTAATCAGGAGATCATTCAAGGGACTTTAATATTTTCATTTTGACATGTTCAACGACCTTCGAAAGATTATTATGCCTTTCGAAAGGAATTCTCATTATCTTGGGCGACTTCTATGAGACTTTTTACTATACAAGGAATAGTTTATATGGAGTTATCATTAGACGAGGTTTCCATTTTGATGAGTGTTTGTGGTGTCTTGTGGACCATAGATGGCATGTCATGTGATGTTTATGTCCGAAAAAGTCGTCTGACTACCCACATTTTATTTCCATTGTTTATTATACAATGTTTGGTGATCTTATGAGGTTTCTTGGGTTTTTTCTTATACAATCTCTCTACCTCTTGGTGATACACCACATGATGATGTATGTTCCTAGCGAGATGGGATATAATTTCAGGTATAATTCCATTTGTTTGTACTTATAGATCCAAAGTGGGAGCATGATGTTGCATGGACATGTACGATACTCTTCATGTGATGAGGATCACATGTCGGTGGGAATTCCCAAGATGAGTCAGAAACATAGATTGGGATTTTAGTGTCTTGAAGACCTCTAGGTGAACCACACACAATGTTTACAACTATAAGAGGATCTTCAATCCTCCCTTTTTTATTTCTTTTTTTTATTTTACAAAGGCCTAGGAGACATGAGATTTTTCTCGATTGTTTTTTAGGATAATAATTTAACTCATCGATGATGTGTCATGTATGATTTATGACCATAAGAAGATACAAAATTATTTATACATTAGTCTTGTTTTTCATGGAATATTGTATTGTTTTTTGGACGTCTGTCCACCTAGAATCAGCGTGACCTGGGGGATCTAGCTACCATCGCCTGACTGGTGACTGTCTGGTGTGCATTCGCAAAATAAAAAAAGGACATGTCCAAGTTTCATTGTGGGACCTTCTATAGACTACATGCTATGTGTGTGAATCCTAATAACCTTATTCTAGTCATGTGATCGTGTGTCTCCTGAGGTTTCACATGAGCCACTTTATCATGGATAACTTCTTCTTACATTTATATTGTGGGGAAAATAATACTCACATTTTGGTATTTCTTCCTTTATGAATTTTTCTGTTCCTACTTGGTATGAATAAAAAAATGACCCCCCCTAGGAGTGACATGTATGGAATAAAGACTATTTTTTAAGGAAATTAAATTCCCACCAGTATCTATGGTGATGTTTCTAATCAGTGTCTTCGGTGATGCTTTGTATGTCGGGTGTTTTTTGGAATTCCACAAGACAACCTATAAATAGTGGAGCTGAGAGGGATCCATTCACCACATACCCTAATTTCTAGATCTCTTGGACCCATAATTTTTCATCTGCCCCTATCACAAGACCATACCACCATATCTACTCACAAGACCACATCGTGATCCAGTTTCACAATAACTACATTACATGCCTTCTTTTTCCCAGGTACCCACTTGAATCAACTTATGAATTAAACTTAGATAATTTTTTATCTTTTTCCACTTGGATGCTCAATCATCTTGAGGGTTCTTATTGACATGTTGTCTTGTTCATATGATCCATTAACTATTATACAAATCTTGTGACCATGTCAATGTAACATGTTAGAGAGTATTATAAGGATTCAAGTGGCTTTGCAATGCCTTGTGAGTTTATGTGGCCCAGAAGATCGTAAGGTGTCATGAAATTCATGTGTTCTTTATTCAATTTTTGAATACCTTCTAATTCATGCGATGTGCATGATGATGCTAGTTTTTATGTATTATCCCCTGAAAATATTCTATCCTATCTACCTGTTACACGAAATTTTATTTTGTTTAGATGGATTTTGGATCCCATCACACTTCTTTTGTTGTAGACAATAAAAGGGCAATTATTTATTGAAATTTAAACACTAAGCCTTGATATCACATGAAGTCTGATAGAAATTTTTTAAAGAGGTTCCTTTCAAATGAGCTCCGAGATTATCCTCTATCACACCATCTTGTTATATACAAGTTTATCTTGCATGAAGATATTGTCATTAATCCTTCAGACATTAATCATCCATCACGCTAGGTGTTAACTTATTTTGACTCTATTCAGATAAGAATTTATAATAATGGTCAGCTGGTGATAGTTGAACCCCATGGTTTGTCTTATATTTTGGAATACCCTCCCTTAGGATCAGATGTCTATGATTTTACTCACCAACCTATATATTAGAGAAAATCATGTATATTTATTTTCTTTATGTTCAAACCTACTGGTGGATGGTGCTCTAAATGGAATCTCCATCCTGGTGATATTTTTATGATGAATAGGGGTGGCCATTCTAGGTTAGGGAAAGCTACTTAGAGTTTGTTGACTAGTTATATAGGGTCTATCTTTAGGAATAAATATGTATTTACCCAATTAATATTTATTGATAGCCAGATATTTTTCGTGAACAGATCTGTCATTGGTTCCATTGTACCAAATCATTTCATTTATACCATAGCGATGTGGAAATCATCTTATGGGATATCTATACACCATGTAGACCCTCCCCCCTCTCGAAGAGATGTAGGATTAGTTTCTTTTGAACAAATATGTTAGGGATGAACCCTTGTAGAATCTTGGATAGGAGAGGTATATTCTCATTATTATTTTTGAGAATCTAATAAAGGAGATAAATTTTCACTCACTTATCTATTTCGTGGACTGGATCAACATTTAACATTGTCGTAGGGGATTTAGTCCAACTAATATAAACCCCCATAAATTCTATTCTTAGTAATTCCATGATAGTTTTGGATCTTATTGGTCCATTCTAGAAAATGAGGATCATACATCATCGGGATAAAGAGTAATGTATGAGATCTCTAGGATCCTTAGAATGGTGGTATTTATGGCCACGTTCATTAACGGAAGGAACTTTCTAGCTTGAGATGTGTGTTTAGGAATATATTTTAGTACAATGGTAATGGATGTGAGGCTATCAGAGTGAATAAATATTAATATAATAGTGTCAAACCTTTCATGTCTTTTCCAAATCTTGGTTCATATTCAAAAAGGAAACATCCAATATAGGATCAGTATCTAATTCACATTTTTATTTGGGTGGATAGGGGAGTTTTTTCATTTCTATGAATATTATAATTCCACTAGAATACTCAATGTCATATCTCATCCTATATTTCTAGCCATATCTAGGGTTGGGGTTACGTTAGTGTTATTGGATGAGGTTACAGATTTATTGATTTGAATTGATAGCTGTGATTTTACCCCTTACCATGTACTGACTAGGTCGATCATTGAAAATAGAATGGGCTCCCTCGACGAAAGGTCATACAAGATCTCACTTTAAAATGGGGTTCTTAAAGCTATGATGGATGATATGATCATTTTCAATCCCAATAAACATTATCAGTTTTCTAATAATTTTGAATTCACCATAAGTCTATCCCCTCTTCATTTAGTAGACATACATGGAGATTGAAACCCCAGTATTATCCCCCATTTTGTGATGAGCTTGGAACATAATGAAACTAATGTTGAGAAAATTCTTTTGCTCAATGGTGATCCCACCTTTCATACTCATGATTGTGCCCAATATTTGGTAGCATCCTACCTAAGTGGTATGCTAAGCAGATTGGTTTTTCATGTGGAAAACACACTTACCACACCAGAACCTGTTTTTATGTAAAAATGGGGTTGATTAATGGTTTGGGAAAGGCATCAAGGAATCCCCCTCATTCTAATGATGCCCATATCGAAAGTGGGGAAGATTGGTCGAGGAAATGAGACCTTTGTTAAAAGATACATGTGGTGATTTTGTTGAGATGAGGGTACATGAGTCCTCCTCGCCTCCTTTCCTGCGAGTTAATCCAACAATTCCTCCCTTTGGTTTTCCCATTCTATCTATTAAAAAATCCCAGCCACAATGTATTGTGATTTGGTAGTAGATTCACACAATTATTACTAATATTCCATTGGAAACAATTTTTTACAAAGGGGAATACCTTCATCATCTATTTATTGACATGGGTAGGTAGTTTTGATCAAATTTATTTTTACAAAATCATGAATCATATTTTCCAAAATCGAATATATTTGGTGTTCAATGAGAGCATACTGTACGATTTTGTAGATAAATCTTCTCTTTATGAGCAGATATTGTGGTATCAGAGGAATTGGAATAGATTTTCCAGTTGATATCTAAATTTTATTACCACACAGATTCATGGACTATGAAAATATAGATATATAAGGAAATAATTGTTTGCCAACGGTCTGACCATTCAACTTCATCATCATCATTGGAATCTTCTTGAATGAGAGCTGGGGATATGGCTATTTTAGTTGAGACTCTCCATCCTCAGGAAGAATCTGAAGAGGCAGAATGGGTGGCACATCAGTGTTAAATTGACAATTCTTGTTGGACTCTTATTGACTTTTCCACCTCATGTGATTAAATATTATTGAAGTTCGATCATTCAAATGCTCCCTTTTTTAAGAGATTCTTAGAGAGCCTTTGAAATATTGATATTCATCATATTTCACACTATCAATGAATGGAATTACTAAACTTATATATTGTATATTTTTCATTCATTCATGATGTGCTTGAAATTTATCTAATTCACTTTTATTTGAATCTATAATGTTACCCATAGCTTTTATAATATCATGTAAAACTATATTCCTAGGACTTAATATTTAAATGTTAAAAGATTATTCTCAGGAAGTGCTTATGAATACCCACCAATATGATATTCTTTACTAATATATCTTATATAGATATCTTATAATTACATGATTTATAGATGTATATTTCGTAATAATATATGACCCTAAGAGAGAGTTCCCTATCCTTTTCTGAAGATGATTGTCTTGGTGAGATTAGATTGATTTCTGTCAAGTCTATATGGTGGAAATTATAATATTTTTCATTATTGCAAGATAAATATTTGGTGTGTTCTAGTTTAGGGTCCTCTATGTTAGACCTTCTATCAGCGTAGTTTAGGGTCTCTTATCTCAGACCTTTTGTCACTGTATTTTAGGGTCTTTTAGCTTAGACATTATGTTGCTTTAATTTAGGGTGTTTTAACTCAGACCATATATTTGTTTAGTTTAGGATATTTTAGATTATACTATATATCAATTTATTTTAGGGTATTTCACCAAATAACCTCTATAATTGTAGTTTAGGTTCTTTTTTCTCAGAGATTCAATCTCTTTAGTTTAGATACTTTTAGATTAGACCTTATGTCACATATTTTATGGTATTTTATCTTTTTCCTTATATATATTTAGTTTAGTTATTTAATATTGGACCATATATACATTTATAATAGGTTCTTTTAGCTCATTCCTTCTTTCAATGTAGTTTAGGGTCTTTTATCTCAGGACTTCTATCACTTTAGTTTAGGGTCTTTTAAATCGAAACATTTGTCACTTTTGTATATGGTATTTTATTTTGGTAGTTTTATCAGATGAATTTTGGGACTTTTAGCTCAGACCTTCTATAACTTTAGTAAAGGGTCTTTTAGATTAGACCTTATATCTCTTTAGTTTCTTATCTTTTAATTCAGAACTTTTGTCACTATAGTTTAGGGATATTCTACTCAGACCATCTATCACTATACTTTAGGGTCTTTGAGATTGATCCTGATCAATGATCATGGATTATGGATAATACAATCTTGGAATGACCCAAAAAAACCCTAGGGTGTTGAGTTATGTCATGGTGTTGTTGAGGATCACAAGGGTAAGATCTCATTTCCTATAAAGAGGTGATTCCATGTGTTGGTAGGTAAAAGCCATTAGTTGTTGGTATAATTTAAAAACAATAGTGTCTCCACTCTTTTCAATGGTTCCTAAAAGGTTTATTGGGGAAAATATAATTTTAGGGAAACATACTTGGGATGGTAGGTCTGTATGGATATTTCAAATATGGGTGATGTGAGTCATAACCCAAAAGTTTGAGTCCGTGAATATGGCATGGGGAAGACATGATATTGATGATGCATACCACCCTATGGTGCCCAGTTATACCATGATGATTATAAGGCTCACATGGATTGAAGATACATTCTAGAAAGGAGAAGATGCCTTTATTTTCTAGTTAAACATTCTTATTTGTTGGCATCATAGTCGTGAAAATATGATCTATACTCATTTATGATGACTATGAAATTTTTTTGAAGTCTCAAATTCTCAGATGATGGTGTTGGGTATGAAATGAAAGCTATACATGAAGGGTTGTGGAACCCTATGGAATTTCATCTCTTGATTGTGAAGTTTTATCCCAATTCCCTATGTTTTTGAATCATGATATGTGGTCTATCAATGGTTTGATAATGAAGTGTCGCATTCATTATTTGAGAAAGGCTAAAAATTACGGTGATGTAATGCTGAGGATATTGAGTCCTGCATAGATATTTTGGTACATACATTTTAAATCATGGTCCAAAGTGCATGGGTCAAGAGGATTATATGGGACTATCAATCCTAGAATGACCCAAAAACACACTAAGGTGATGAGTTCTATCAAAATGATGTTAAGGATCACAAGGATCAGAAATCCCTTTTGGCAGAGTGATGCATTTAGTTGACAACCGTAGGCGAAAAAATAAGATTCGTAAGCCTACATGTATAGTAAAGAAATGTTTCCCGTGAAGTCGATTATCTTTTTCAAGGTCCATGGAATTTTTATAGTGATTTTAGTCGCCCAAATCATGAAATGTGATTTATAGAAAGTGTAATATCCATGAAGACATCGGGAGCCCTAAAAGTTTCTTAACCTTTTAGATAACATATGCTCACAATGAAGAAATGTGACAAATAATTATTACTTTTCCAGAACCATGGAGTCAAATGAGATTTTCATTGATTTTACTAGCACTATATAGAATTACTTATGATATTTATGGATTATTTATGTGAGAATTAATTTGTTTTCCTAAAACCTAGTGATGAAGAATTTAGAGAGAGAAGACTTGAATTTTTCTAAGGACACCCTTTGCATGTTTTCAACCTGAAACGTTTTGTGTCTCTCTTTCTATAATTATAAGGTATTTTAATTTGACCATTATAGGCTAGAAATTATGGTCTTATATATATTAACAATAGTGAAGACAATTTATGTTCATGACACACATGGATCTAATATATAGGATGATACACAAGTTCCCAATTATAATACCTAGGGCCATGATTACCCCATAATCCTTATGAGAGGGAGATAAAAATAATGTACATGATGGATTCTGTTTTTCAGCTTTTGAGGAATCATATGGTACAATCATACTGGGATTAGTTCAGAGCACACTAAGGCATTGAGTTCTGTTGTTGTGATTTCAAGGCACACAAGGATCATAAATCCATTTTTTTGCAAAGTTTCACATTTGGTTGACAAACATAGGTGCATATACGGGATCCATAGGAGTACATACATAGTCAAAAGGGCCTCCTGAAGTCGGGTATCTTTTCCAAGGGCCATGTAAGGTTTCTCACAAGTTGAGGTACTCGAGACATGAAGTCTGATTTATGGATTGAGGAATATAAAAGATGGTGTAAGCACCCCGTACTTTGGCTAACCGGGGTAAGGCTCATTGGGTCCTTTGATGATGGATGGTAATGGATGGTGGTCTACACAGTTTATCATCTTGTTTTAGGTACATTATTTCTTCCGTGCAATTTAACATCATGTGGTGATGACATTATCCATGGAGTTTTCATCATATGGTAATAAACATTTTTGTGTGGTGTTAATGTCATGTGACTAGGAAATATACCATGCAGTTTAATGTCACATGGAATGGAAACTTTCTTTTCATTTTATTATTATGTGAGAAGGACATGGGAACTAACATGTAATATTGTGAAAAATATATTACATGTATAATAAGGTTTTACAAAGTTCTGGAATACACGTAGGAAAAATAGGATTTTATGACTTCACCCCTATGTAGTTGGGGAGAATTTATTTTATCATTTTTGGTAAGTGGGACTAGGATTGAATATCTAAGAGTCACTACATTTCTTGTGATCGTATAAGTCAAGCCAAACGTATATCTTGAATGGGGAACTCTCTATGTAGGTTTGTCCCATACCTAGAGGTGGACGTTGCTTATGTTGACTAATGTAGACAGGTTTAGGATTTGAGATTCAGGAATCACTACATATCCTGTGATGGAAAGAATCATGTCACACATAGTTCTAGAGTAATCATGTAGTTTATCATCATGTAACAAGGAAATAGTATTCCCAATGTGAAAAAGGACATTATGGCTAAACCCAAGGATGGAAATCTGGTCATCACTACATATCAAGTAATGACAGGAATAAATTCGTAGTTAGCTCTTGAATTGAGGTGTTGTGGGAGAACAACACCAACAACGGTGGTCCTCTCTAGCAAGGTTTGCCATAAAGCACATTTTTTAAGCCATGCAAAGGTAATCCACCATGAAGATTAAATGTCATGTGACAAGGACTCATGGTATGCCTTCTATGGTCTTTCATTCAATACTATGATGAGGATTCCAGGGGATTTTATTTTTTTTAGGGTACTCCCTCAATAAAATTACTAATAACATGTGAGCTATGATCTGTGTGAGACGCATGGAATTGAAAGGGTTCCTCTCACCATGAAGATTAAATTAAGGATATCATAGGTTCATATTGATTCATGTGGAGGATGGACCAGGATATAGGGTCATAGAGTCTCTGAAAATATTTTCAAAATGTGAATAAATACTTACATTGTTCTAGAAAACCCTTTTAGTTTAATTTCATGGAAAAAATGAAATCTACCGTGAAATTTAACATCATGTTGTGAGGAAGTGTGTCAAGTTGTTTTACATAATTGAGTAAGAACTAGGGTCACCAAAAATCATTTAAAAGGAATATTGTGGATGATCCCAAGACTAGAGGCTCTGGAATCACTACGTATCAAATGGTAGAAGGAATCAAGACACATGTTGTTCCTGGATGAAAATATTCCCTTTGTTGATCTAACTCTATCATGGGGATGGTGGAATCTAATACTTCCTTCAAACAGATTTGGATAAAGTGTGTTGAGTTATTATTGGGATGATGCATCCCATGTAGTTTGAAATCATGTTGTGAGGATGTATTTGTGCAGTTAAATGTCAGACAACCAGAACGATATTGTACAGTTTATCATCATGTAACCAGGGTGAATCAAAACCGTTTAAGGTAATTTCTTTAGGATGTGAGATACCATGTAGTTTAAAGTCATAATACTAGGACATTACACCCTATGAAATCGAATAAAAGTATTTATTGAAAATCCTTGTATTCGTGGGGGGTGTGAAACACTCCCCATCCATTGTGACCAATGAGTACGATCCATTATGATTTTCATAATGTATACTGAAAATTCCTTCTCGTATGGGTTCCATATTTATAGGATTATTTCATGGTATCATTGGGATCATAATAAAAAAACCAATTCTACAAGGAGGGTTGAATGGAGGAAAATCTTCTTATTAAAGTCTGATGTGATCCAATTCTGATAGACCAAAATGTTGTGTAATGAATGAAAACAATTCTCATCAAGCCACTCCACCTCATCCATCCACCTTTGCGATTTCTCATCATCCAAGAGATGTCTGTAAATCGATATTTAGAGATAATTAGGATATACATCTATGGGTAACACTTCCTTGGTCTTGTACACCAATGAATACGGTGTCACTTGTGTATTTGTATGTGTGGTGGTACGGTATTCCCATAAAGCATAGATGATTTTTTTTTGGTCGGGACATATTATCCTTGTTCACCATGTTAAGGAGTATATTTTATAGAGTCTTTTTGAAGGGCTATATCTTTCAATGTTTTACTACATGATAGAGATATGAGTGATTGGATGCAATATGGTACTCCTGGTATAGTTTCCTCAAATCATTAGAATAGAAGTTGGTGATGTTGTATTTTAATATTGCGTGAGGGACCACAATCCTGATGATGATATAATACAAAATTAAGTTGATGGTTTTATTCATCCCGACTCTCTTTATGTGTATTAAATCATCCCATTTGGAAAAAAAGTTAGTGAAAGAAAGGATGTACTTGAACATCATGGATATTGATGGGGGATATCTCCCCACAACATCCATTCCCAAAATAAATAATTTCTTAGAATATTTAGCTGTATGTGACAATTTTTGGGGTTGAGGGATGGTGTTTTGATGGATATAAATTGCAAGAAATTTCCTGGTGAATTCAATATAGTACTATATCATGGTTTTATAGTAGTAACCCAGCCTCTTGATTTTTTGGGAGATCCTAGGTCTAGAATCATGAGGGACCTAGGAGCCCAAATAGACTCCTTGCATTATGGCTGAATCTCTACTTCTACTATTCATATGAGGAGGATTCTATAAAATCATTAACTGTAGACGACCTTATGATCATTTGGACCACTCTATTGGGTAAATTTACCTACACGAAATAAAACCTATTCCCTTATAGATCGGTCTATCAAGAGAGATCAGTTATGGAGATAACTAGTTATAGGCTCCATACATCCAGGGGTGGATATGGGTTCATCATTCACTAGGGTAGTGTTGAAATTTTTTATTTATTTCGTACCATATATGATGATTGTTGAGACCATTCTTCAGGTAGTGATACAATATATTACTTTATCCTAGTTATAGTTTTCTAGTAATGTGGATGGATTATCCAAGGTTTTGGCATGAACATTTTTTTTATCAGGGAACATGATGAAACATGGGTTCAAAAGAGAACTATGTCATCACTCTCATGATATAGATAGTGAGAGGGGATATTTATTCTTTTTTAATGGAATATTCTACATTTATCTTCTTTATCAATAGCTCATAATCCCCTATGATATTCAGGTAGGATATATACAGTAGTAGGGATAGATCCTACCAAACAATGGGGGCTTGGTATTCTGGCACATTATGTGTGTTTCCATCGAATAGTGAGAAAGAGTAGGAAAAAATTTCTCTGTCTTGAGAGACAAACACATTCCCTAAGCTATACCAATTGAGTCATGGGGTTTCCATCCTATTTCTTATAGGAATATGGGGGTGACATAAAAATATATATCCAACATCTAGAGAGTTTCATAGGAATAGAATACCTCTTAAAATTGAATCTCAGTTTCCAATTGAGTATTCTCTAGGGCAGGATGTGCTGTGAATAAATCATACTGATCATACACTTTCACATACTTCTGTGATATGAACTAAATGTTGTGTCAGTATAAGATGACCTCCCATCTAGATAAGAAACCAATTAACATCGGGTGGATAGCGGTGTACTTGATCAAATAAATACGAGATACCAAATGAACTTCATGGTTTTAAGAGTAATGCCTTATATTTTTCACTATGAATACGAGTGAAATGAAGTTATTCTTAAAACAATAGTATCATGTATTAGTACCTATAATTTTTCACCTATAGTAATAGATATTTTTATCACTTCCCAAATAATTTTTATATGCATGGAGGGAACTCAATGAGCATGCCATGGCGACCACATATAAGATGAGTGGAGTCCCTTCCTCCAGAATCCTTAGACATATGTGTGTAGTATATACTTCTTGAAAATTTTGATGGATTCCTAGTAGTCACTATTGTATTGATAGGTGATTAAATTCTTCATTATCCCCATGAAGGGAAGATCTTTTTCAACCATGTTGGATAAAAATTGATGAATGTAGGCATGGTGACCTTGAATTCCCCCTCATTTATTTATGATTTATAGTGGTGACATTGGTAAAATAGAACTTGTCTTCTCTGGGTCAACCTCGATGTCGCAGTGGAATACCAAAAACCATGAAACTTCCCTGATGTTACCCTGAATGCACATTTCAGTAGATTTTTCCTCAAACTATGTTGTCTCATCTTATCAAAGACTATTTGAAGATCCCTTAAGAGAACACATCACTATTGGTATTTGACCACTAGTTCTTCAACATAACATTCATCTATTCTTCCGAAGAATGAATTATTGATATGATTCATGGTGCATTGATTGGTGGTGTCAACATTCTTTAAGAAAGTGTGTATGACTATACAGAAAATGATTTCTTGAGGTGCTCTAAAGGAAGAATTTTATTCATCTCTAGGGGCCACTTTATTTGATTGTACCCTAAATACCCATCCATGAAGGAAGGAACTTGGAGACTACACGTTCCATCAATAAATTTTTCTATGATTGGAAATGGGAAGTATCCATTTAGTTAAGTCCAATTAGGGTATTTGAAGCCAATGAAGATACTAATTTACCCATTATTTGTTTTTACATGGATGATTTTGATGATCCATTTTGGGTATTTCACTTCCTAGAAAAAATATTTCTTTGACCAATTTATTAATTTCTGCCTCTAAAATGGTGCCATGATAGGGTTCATCCTCCTAGCTACCTACATGAAGCTTCAGTTATCATGGGGTAGACCGATCTACTGTGTATCCTTATCTGGATTCAGTGTGGGAATTTATTTATAGTTCAAAGTGAACACATATCAATGTTGATTTAAAAACGAAATAAACATATCTTCCTATTTGAGGGGTATGTGGACACTAATCAATATAGGCATTGAGTCTTCTATTGTTCTCAGATTTATATTTCTGTCCTCATCAATTGTGATGGATATCTCTTCTTTAAATGATGGAGGGGTATTGGTAAGCTCATACTCATCTTATTATACTTTTTAGTTTGTATAGATATTCTTGTTTGGGGATTTTAATACTAGGGAATCACTATAAATTTCGAGGTGAGAGGGGCCATGAGAAGAGACATTATCATCCCATGCTGCTCGATTTATTGCATAGTGATACTAGAGATGATTTTAGTTTATATTTTCATTGTGGATAGACGGGGGTTGGACCTCGATTTATTACCCCAACCATATTTATGGGGAGCACATAGTAGCTACCAACCATTCTCCAAGGATTCCCATGGGTTGTCCCTAATAAATTGGGGGTTGTTACATGTAAATAATCATCCACCATTTGTTATTTGGATCTTATTTTCATTAATCTACTTTAGCATATATGGATCCACATGTATTGAAGGGGGAACAATCACTATGCAGTATGTCGACCATTCCATCGATGGGGTATTTCAGAAAAAGATAGAATTTTGATGGTAACTAAAAGTGGTTGTGGATACTGAACCATTAAAGAAATACATTGTATGTTGTTTCTTTCTGTATGACCGTAAAATTATTTTTGGATTTGAGATAACAAAATCAGAATTTGAATTTACTCTTCCCAATTGATATTTTCTCACTCTTATCATACACTTTAATGGTCAACCTTTTGGGAGACAAATACCCTATGTTATATACCAAACATCGGAAGGTTCTAACTAAGATGAGGTTGATCTTGGTACCATTATTAATTATATCCATTTGGACATCGATGTTGTGGAGTCTGCCCGAAACATATAGGGTCCTAATGTTCCCTTGGATGAAATATTCTTGATTTTTGTCAGTGGATGAGAAGGGAACACGAAATTAAAATTGTATGATCCCTACATGATACATATATGTTACAAAAACTTTTTCCTCAAACTCTAAGGGTCTATAAGGGATTAAAAAAGTTCCTTGAAGAGTTATTTCTAATGATGGAGCTCAACCATGATTTAGAGATCGATTGGGACAACTACTAACTATTTCAAAATGTCTTAATTTTATTCTAGTTCTTAGAAATTCAAGAGGTGTGGTTTCTCTTGGACACATGTCTTAGGAATTGAGGAATTGTGGATGGTCCTTGTACTTTTTCTAAGGTTGTGGTATAATTTACTGCCAGTGTTGTGTTTCATGTCGGACTTCCCCGTTGTATGAGAATATTAGATAATTGAACCCCTGATAGGTAGTCTTATAATACAAATAGGAATGAGAAACCACTAGAGGTTTTTGGGAAACCTACATGTCTTTTTGGGGACATATAGAGTGCTTTCCCATGGGTATCACCTTCATTTATGACCTATTTAGGGATGCAATCAAAATATTGTGTCTAACCAAGCTTGTTTTGTCCCATATATCCTCGATTTTAGTGGATAATTCCTCCTGTTCCCCAGTTATATGCAGGAATCTCAAATTTATAGTCATATTACTCACCAGTGAAGGTTTCTGTCAAGTGTATCGCGCAGACAGAACCAAATATGAGCTCTTTTTCTAATGAGGGTTCTGTTTAGTGGGGCGGTTTTCATTATTTAGTTGTTATAGGGAATAAATCTATTAGAGTTAGAGATTGTTTTGGAGAAGAATTTGATTCCTCTTGTTATATTTCTCACTTAATCAGGTGGTTGTTCCCACTTTTGGGATACATATCTGATGTCACCTTCTTGGGTGGTGGAGCTATTGTGGTTTTTTGCAACTGTTCTCTCTGGGTGGCAAGATTTTGATCAACATTCTTTCGAGTAACCTAGTTTTCAAACTTCCATTAATGCTTAGCTGGAACATTATTCCAATCACCCTCCTCTTCTAATAGGGTAATGTTTATTCAAGACAACTTCTATGAGGAGTTATCTTACACCAACTATATAGAATTGACCATGCATTGAAGAATGTGTATGAAGATGAATCCGTACAAAATATTATAACAAAACATGTTGTGGAAAGGGATGTAATTGGGAATGTTGGTGAGGGAGACCTCATTAGGATTCTACGGAAATTGTATCATGATAATGTTATTTTCCATGACTACCATGAAATAACTAGGGACTTGTTATTTCAAAAGAATATGCTTTATTCATCCATTCCTCAAATCTTGAGTGACCTCGATTTATCTATTCTTTTGACCAAGGGTGATTATTTGGTTGGCATTGCTCGACATGAGCATTTGGGTAGTTCAGGGCCTTATTAAGTTCATGGATGGGTACTGGTGTTGGTTTGAGATTGATAATTACAGCTTTTGATTTTCCTATCATGCTCCCCTGTGTTGAGGGGGTGAGTCATGTTTTGGATCGAGTTCACTGAATGTCATCCTCAAGACATTGGGATATTTATTCAAGTGCACAAAACCCACTAAGATACTTCTTTAGGATTAGAGGTTTCTACAAATCATCTCAGATATTTTTAGCATAGTGTTTCTGCAGTTACTTCAATGAGAGAGGGATGTTGAGTGAATAGCTTAAACATTTCAATCTGTACATGAATTCAGAAACCCAATAATTTTTACATTGTTCTAAATTCATAACTTTTAATATTGTTTTTTCCACAACATGGAGTTCAAATGATAAAGTAATGGATGATGAAGATATTCCCATCCTACAACGAATCATGCTGGAAGACTGTTGTACCAAAAAAAGTTCATCCCTATCAGAGTTCTTACAAAACTCCTCAACTTATTTACCTATTGCTAATATAGGGGGGCCAATAATCCACCCACATTACTATACAAAGTGTGTGAGTTATTCTTTGGGTTTTCCTACACCATCAGAGTTATAAAACATAGGATTTTCGAAATTCTAGGGAGGAAATGTGTAATCCCCTCACTCAGGAAATGGATTCCTCTCAGGAGGAATTGGTGCATGTTAACCTGCCAAGGCTTCCATTCAAGTATCTACGGACCTGATTTCATTAAGAAGCTCTGGGGGGAACTTCTTTCTAAGCAGCCTCTTGTATATAGGGAGTATGTGGTGGTAAATGAGGTGGCCCCACCTTCGTCTCCCTCTAGTCGAGGCTTACATAGTAATGTTTCCAATATATGGAAAATATATCATATTATGTTTCTAGTTCGGAATTACGCACTAATGTGTTCATTATTTGTGGGAAATATCATATTATGCCTCTTTTCAAGGCTAACACACTATGATTTCCCTTATATGTGAGAAATATCATATTATGTCACTGATCATGGGTTTTACACTAATATATCATTTATATGTGGGACATATCATATTATATCGTTTTTCATGGATTACACACTCACATTCCCCTTATATGTGTTACATATAATATTATACCACTGGTCGGGAATTAAACAATAACATTTTCCATACATTCAGGACATATCATATTATGTCGCTGGTCGAAGAATACACACTGATGTTTCCCTTATATTTGGTACATATCATATTATGTCAATGGTTGGGGATTACACATTGAAGTTTCCATTATATGAATAATATAGAATATTTTTCCAATGGTTGAGGCATACAGACTAGAATTTCCCTTCTTCCTAATATACATTGATTGTACACTCAACATTCCTCAATTATCTACTTGAAATTTCATATAATATCATCCTATCATGTCCAAAGATAATCACATGATCCAATTGATTTTTCCAAGGGACATCACATATATAAGATGGAATGTTTGATGGATGTGGCATGATTAAGGATTAATTTTCCATAGAACATATGAAGACCCATTTGATTTTTCCTAGAAGACATTTAATGAAAATGAATTACATGTCCACAAGGAGATGCCTGATCCATGAAACTTTCCCCTAGTTTCATCATGAAATCCATATGACACGATTAGAGGTTGTAACCATAGTCAATAAATCATATTTATAGGGTGACAGATGATCCAAGATTACAAGTATGGTGGACATCATGAGATTCTATTGGCATGATCGTAGGGAATTGTGTGAGCCAATTGACATGTTTGGGTGCTACCACAAGACTCAACTAAAATTTGGTGATGTTTCTATGATGCCCCAGGTTTTATGAACTCGAATATGTGGATAATGATATATTCTATCACTTGTTTTAAAATGGTTTGGTTTTTGTATTAATAAATGAATTGTAACAAAGTAGATAAAAGAAAAGGAGAATAAAGAGAACTTGTATTCATTAAAATGTAAAATTACCACAAAAGAACCAAACTAACTGAAAATACCATGCACAAGACTTAACATGGCCACAACAAGGCTACTAAGAACCAAAACTTGACTAATTGAATAGTAAACATCCTATGGGTTTGTCAGTATGAAAAACATAATAAAAAGAACTACAACACTTGTACTCAGCACCAATGGAATGAAGAGAGCCATCCTCTTAGGGTCAAGTGTTTTGGAAATATGAAACAACCTACCCCGCTATTTTTATAGGGGCCCATTAGAAATTATGACTGTTATATATATATGACTGTTGGGTATTTAAGGTTTATATTTCTATAAAACTTGGTTTTTGTAATGATCTTATAATATTATGATATTTCAAATATTTTAATACATCTAGGTGTTTTTCAAATATCATAGTTTTAAAATAAAACAATACTCTTACAAAAGAACCTAATTTATTTTACAAATCCCAATGGTTACCTATATGGTTGAAAACGTAATATTTTAACAACCACTAAATTTTTTAAAATTCATGTTTATAGGGTATCGTCTATCCATATAACTTTAATGATTATTGAATGATATATTTTATTAAAACATTAAAACTAGGAATTTTGAATTAGGAAATCTAGTTATCTTTTAAATCAAATTGTGGAGTGTGTTATAAATTGTATTTTAAAATTTAAAAGTTATATGTTCCTAATATTTATAAAAGTTTTGTATGTTAATTATCAAATATATATCTTTTAAAAGAGTTATATCAAATATTAAGGTATTTTACATAATCTAGAATGGGATTTTAGATTTGGAAATTATAAGTTAAAAGTATTTATTATATTGTATAAAAATTTAATTTATAAATATTCATGTTTTATAATATTTTTAAGCAAAGTATAATTTTTAGTTTACATGCTTATTGTACTATTTATTTTTATATATATAACTAAATAATTTTTTAATAAAAATTAGTAGGGACTCGGCCAAACAAGTGGATCCCTTGGGGCCAAGCACCGAGTCCCAATGATGCCCGAGGCAGCGGCCATCAGGGTCACAGGCTCCCGAGTCATGCACACATGGTGCGGCCTAGCGTATAAGCCAAGCAGAGCATCAGCCAGGTTGCACACGGGCCCATGTCTAAGGCCCGTGGCTCGCGGTGGATGAGGATCGGCAAAGGCCCATAGGGGTCCATGTATAAGGCCCTGTTATGTGCGTGTTTGTTTCATTTCCATGAGGGCAGTGCACCCACGCTTATAAGCTGCACCCCTTATTCTGTTCATTTCGATGTGGGAGGCCAAATTTTCAGTATCGCGTGATCCATGCCATTCATCACATATCACATTTAATCCCGACCATCCATGCAATCAAAATCCGCAAGGACACGCGCATCTCACCACAACCATCTAATCCTCCCGAAAAGATCCCAGCTGTCTATTCTTTTAAATCCCCCAATCTCCTTTGTCTTCTTCCTCACGTCGTGGTTCTGCTACCAGCACACTACGTCACCCGAGGACGCCACGATGACCTCCATTTCTACTGCTCCTATTAACTCTTGCACAACCCACCTCTTAGGTCACTCTTGTCTCATCCCCCTCATATCGGCCTACCTCTTAGGTCGAGTCTCATAAAGTGCACTGAAGCCTCTATTTAAACCCTCTTCCCATGAGCTCACTCTTACACCTGAACTCCTATCGATCTCCCCGGAAAACCAGAAAGCTCCCCCTGATCTGAGCATCCTCCATAGTCATATTAAGGGTGCTATGTTTTCATGTTTTTACAGAGCCCATCCTTACACCTCGTTATATATATATATACGGTATATGTTTTCATGTATATACATACCATGAAAACCCTTCAGTTTAATAATAGGGTTTAAAGGGTTATTGACATCGTAAATACAAAAATAAGGGGATACCTCCACCTTTTTGTAATGAAAAACCCAATATACACACACTTTGTATAGTCGGTTATATGATATGTATATATAAATATTTATTTTATGTATAGGAATCGTTTCTCTTATTGTTTTTAAAACTGGGTGTATGGATTTGGAATAATATTTTCTAAATGGTTTAAGGGTTTTTTTCTTTTGAGTTTTTATTTTATAACCCATATGATACTATTTGTGTATATATAATTTTATATATTTTTATATATACACATAAAAACTCTCCCTGTTTAAGGGTTTCCAAGGAGGTTTTTATGATTTTTGTACTCAAGTATTTATATAAGATTAGTTGAGAAAGGTTTTCTTTTAAACAAAACCATTATATATCTTGTATATATATATTCAAGTGTATTTACACACACACACACACACACACATATATATATATATATATATATATATAATCCCAATACAAACTATTTTCTTTATGGTTCCAAATAATCAGTATGATATACTAAGATTTATGTACTTATACATTTTGTTTCGAATCTATTTTATATGTGCAAAAATCTTTTTATAAACATTGTATTATTATGTGTATAATGATTTATACATATATGTTTTCTAATAAAATTATTTATGATTTTTTAAGACATCAATACAAACCCTTAAATAATATTCTATGTGAGATTTAGGCTTCTGGTTTAAGTATAGTTAAGTTATAGTTTAAAATCATAGTTTTATAAATTTTTGTAAATATAATTTCATTTATATATAATAAACCCTATATGGGTTGGTTCCTGCAAAATAAATTAATGAGGGTTAGAGGTTTTCAAATTTTAAGAGATTTAGTGGACCATGATTAATTTATGAGAAAACCCATATATACAGTTGGTGTATATATCGTTATGTATGTATTTATTTTTATGATTAATATTTGAAACCATAATTTCAAGTAATGGTTCTTAATATTAAAATACATGTAGGATTTTAGTGTTTGTCTATATTGTTTTTTTTTGTATCTCAGGGTACAATAATGGGATTGATTAAAGTAATTTCAATATTATTAACTATGTTGAATGTTAAAGGGATAAACTCTTACTTGACCCAAATGTATTATTAAATAAATGGATATGTAAATCATTTTATGCTCGCATGAAATTTTAACACATAATTAATTTTCTACAATGTTTATTGTAGGTTAATCATGTTTATGAATTAGCCTATTTCCATGTTCAGTGCCATGTTTATCAGCATATTTAATGAAAAGTATCTATGTATTTCATTTCCATGAAGCTAGAAATTTAAAGAGTTTCACTTATTCATTTCATGTGAAAACCCCTTTTCATCTACCATTTGATATGGTATAGTAATTTTCCTTTGTACATAAAATGTTTTCTAAAGCATGCCTTCCATTGATTAATTATTCCATTTTTGTAATGTTATCTGTCATGTCATGTGTTTATAGACTAATTGTATAATGTTTTTCCTTGTCCATATCATTGATCATCCTACATGCATAGGACACATCATAATAATGAACCAAGAATCAAGTTATCCAAAGTGGTATGGGACGCCTTGGGTAATATGAAATGTAATTTTAGTATTTAAGGTGGTATGGGAAATCATGAATATACAACCCCGTTTAAGTAAAATATGATCTATGTCACTGACATGATAGTTAAGACATATTAATTGTGCACCCTGATAGTGCAGAAATTAATTGGGTAAAGAATCAATCTCTAGAGATGACAAGTTTTACAATACCTTGGTGAATAACCTTGGTAATTTTTATGACACCTTTGGGATGGACCTCGGTGATATGTTCATGAATCTCTAAATGAAATGATGAAGCCACATATTCAAGTTATGTTACAATTTCTTTTCGAAATGATAAGCCTATTCATCCACTACTCTTGTCCTTATGTTTTTATCAAGTTCATATTGATGTCACAAGTAAAGGATTAGGGCATGATCTGTGTTTATCACTTAGAAAGATAGTAACCATCTTAAGAAATTGAATTTCATTCCTCCACACGAATTTCTGATTATGTATTAATCTTAACTGTTTAATTTGTGCTTAGATAATCATATGTAAAGGTTGTTTATGATGACCATTTTTACTCCTTTGAAAAATGTCATAATTGATTCATATATTCCATGAAAATATTGATTGAGTAATTTTATGTTATGTTACATGTGTTACAATTTTCATTAAGATAATGTTAAATTTTATAGTTTTAAAGAATTCTTTCAAAATTTACTTTTGTTTATTTGAAAACCCCATATTGTTCATTCTTTTTCTCACACTACATTTTGATTTAAAATTTTCAGGTAACAACCTTTATCCGATGAAACATCCCTGAAGTTGCAGGTTTCCAAGAGCCCAAAACAAACTCGATCCTCTATAAGGGATGTGATGTGTGTTTATCCTTGCATGTTTTTATTTCAAAATGAAACATCTTTTTCAGAAGGCACCGACTCATGGTTTTCTAGAGTCGGGTCTTCATATTTGGTATCAGAGGGTTTGTTTTGGATAACTCTGGAAAGACAAAACTAAAACAAAGAAAAATATACTTCATCATTACTAAAAATGAGTCTTCCTAATTTTCATATAGAAAATGAAGGTACTAATCTTTTCTCTCTCCCCACTATGGACCTATATACCATTGTGTCTTTAGATAGCTGAGGTAATTTTCTAAACTATACCCATATCTGCATGACATGCAAACACCTATACGATGTGTCAAAATCACCACAGGTGCTTCAGCTACACTGGGGGATAGGATTGGATTACCTCTTTATTTTTATGACTCGATTCCCCTCTTATGTTTATCGGGGAAGGTACTGTGAGGGACTTTTCTAGGTGTTCACGGAAAGTGAGGACTTTGGCTATATGGCCCTCGACACTTTTTAGGAAGCTGCTTCTGCCAGTGACCTCCGAGCGTCCTATCTTTGTCAAATAATGAACTACTGATTCTAGGGCCATTTTTTGGACTTTAGAATGTTATAAGATGATTCCACCTAACTTTACTGCAGAAAAAAGTGTATTTTGACATCTCCCAACATCATACCCCTCATGCTATACTCAAGAGACATCATAGGTGCCCCCATGAGTTTAACCCAGATTGCTCAGGCTGTGTTTGGTTTGAGGGGATAGGGAGTTTTGCTTCTCTGTGTGGAGTTCTTATAGTAGGAAATTAGGGGAACTCAGGCATTGATATTTTGTAATTAACTTAGGTTTTATTGAAATTTTTTCTTTTCCATACATTTATTTACTTTTTTTTATACTTTTGGATGGATTTCATGTGATTGAACTCTCATCTTAAACTTTCAGATTGAAGGAAAAACCCACATGTTATCTCTTCCTACTGAGATACTAGTGATTATCGCAATCAAATCCTATGAATATGAGTATCGTCCCATCACAAAACTGAGAGGACTGTGCAAGCCATTGTTTGAGGTGACAAACAGTCCAGAGATCCTCTTCACCTGTCAGGGGGATACTTCCATCTATAACCACATAGGCTCAGCACAATTGTATAAGAATAAGTGGAGAGGAAAATACCACGAAGGGCTCTTCCTATGTTTCACCCTAGTCCGGAATTACTCGGCCAGAGTGAAATTTCAAGAGAGTTGTTTAGAGGGAAACTTTTATGCAACCTTCATGTACCAGTTTCTCATCGTTATCCTATACGACAACATCTATAACCATGATGTTCTCGACCGAGACGTAATTCGATGTGTTCTTCGTACGTTGGTCTATATGGACATTTCCAAACATTGTAATGTTCGAGCCTCCCTCTGGATGCCTGATTGTCTAGTACATGAGTTCAACCCCTTCTACGCAAAGTGCATTTGAAATAGGGAACTAGAAGAGTTGAGCATCACTTTGGGAGTTCCACTGAATGCACTTGAGGATCCTCTACGATGGGTGTTATGGTGAGAACATCAGAGAGCTTTTGTGAAAAAAAAATGCGAAGACAAAATTCTGTTAAGAGGGGGATAATGTGACGCCCTAGGTTCTATGAACTCGAATGAGTGGATAATGATATATTTTATCTCTTGTTTTAAAATGGATTGTTTTTTGTACTAATAAAGGAATTGAAACTATGTAGATAAAATGCAAGGAGAATAAAGATATCATGTATTCATTAAAATGTTACATTACTAAAAAAGACCCAAAATAACTGAAAATACCATGCACAAGACTTAACATGGACAAATCAAGGCTACTATGAACCAAAACATGACTAATTGAATATTAAACATCCTCTGGGTATATCGTTATGAAAAAAATAATAAAAAGATCTAGATAACTTGTACTCAACACCAATGGAATGAAGAGAGCCATCATCCTTGGGTCATGATTTTTGGAAATATGAAACACCCTACCCCAATGATTTTATAGGTTTCCTTTAGAAATTATGACGAATATATATATATATGAATGTTGGGTTTTTTTAATTTTATCTTTTTATAAAATCTTCTTTATTGTAATGATCTTATAATCTTATGAAATTTAAAATATTATAATATGTCTATATTTTTTTTCAAATATCATAGTTTTAAAATAAAAGAATACTCTTACAAAAGAACATAATTCATTTTACGAATCCTAATGGTTAGCTATACGGTTGAAAACCTAGTATTTTAACACCTTATAAATGTTTTAAAAGTCATGTTTAAAGGGTATATTCTAACCATATACCATTACTAATTATTGAAAGATATATTTTATTAAAACATTAAAACTAGGTATTTCTAACTATAAAAACTATTTATCTTTTAAATAAAATATTGGAGTATGTTATAAATTGTATTTTAGATTTTAAAAGTTATAAGTTCCTAATATTTATAAAAGATTATAATTTTAATTATGAAATATATATATTTTAAAAGAGTTCAATCAAATAGTAATGTATTTTTCATAATCCAGAATGGGTTTTTTGATTCAAAAATTATTAGTTAATAATAGTTATTAAATTTTATGAAAAATTAATTTATAAATATTCATGTATTATACTATTTTAAAGTGAATTATACTGTTTAGTTTACATGATTATTGTATTGTTTCTTTTTTTATATATACCTAAATAATTTTTTGATAAAAATGAGGTGGGACCCGGCCAGCTGAGGGAAGCCCTTTTGGCCAAGCACTGAGTCCCAGTGACACCTGATGTAGCCTCCATCAGGGTCACAGGCTCTCGAGTAGTGCACGCATGGTGCAGCCCAGCGTATAATCCAAGAAGAGCATCGGCCAGGTTGCGCGCGGGCTTGTGTCTAAGGCCGGTGGTGCGCAATGCGGGAAGATGGGCCAAGGCCCACAAGGGCCTGTGTATAAGGCCCCAGTGTGCATGTGTGCATGTCATTGACATGAGGTCGGCACGCCCAGGCTTATAAGTCATTCCCCTTCTTATGTTCATTTCAATTTGGGTCTCCATTTTTTTGGTTTCATGCGATCCAGGTCGTTCATCACATCTTGCGTTTAATCCCGACCGTCCACATGATCAAAATTTGCGAGGACGCCTGCATCTCACCACAACCATCTAATCCTCCTGATTATATCTCAACCGTCGATTATTTTAAATCCCCTGATGTCTTTTGTTTTCATCCACATGTCGTGATTCCGCTACCAGTGCACTTGTTCACCCGTGGATGCCACGATCACCTCCATTTCCACTGCTCCCCTGGACTCTTGCACACCACACCTCATAAGGAACTGTAGTCTCATCCCCCTCGTACCGGCCTACCTCTTAGTTCGAGTCACATTAAGTGCACCGAAGCCTCTATTTAAACCGTCTCCCCACGAGCTCCTTCTTACTCTTCAACACCTCTCGATCTCCCCAGAAAACCAGCGAGTTCCCCCTGATCCGATCGTTCTCCATAGTCACAGTATGGGTGCTATGTTATCATGTTTTTACAAATCCCATCATTAAAACTCAGTATATATCTATATACGGTTAATGTTTACATTTATATACATACCATTCAAACCCTTTGGTTTATAAAGAGGGTTTCAAGGGTGATTGACTTCGTAACTGCAAAAATAAGGGGATATATCCACCTTTTTGTGATGAAGAAATCAATATATACACACTGTGTATAGTATGTTATATGATTTGTATGTATAAATATATATTTTCTATATAGTAATCATTTAGCTTCTATTTTTATTAATATTGGGTGTATGGATTTGGAATAGTAATTCCTAAATGATTTAAGGGTTTTGTTTCTTTTGAGTGTTTATTTTATAATCTGTATGATACTATATTTGTATATATAATTTTATATATATTTATATATACACCTTAAAACTCTCCTTGTTTAAGGGTTTCCAAGGAGGTTGTTTATGATCCTTGTACTCAAGTATTTATATATGTTTAGTTAAGAAAGGTTTTCTTTTAAACAAAACCATTATATATCTTGTATATATAAATTTTCAAGTGTATTTACATATATATATACATATATATATATAATCCCAATCCAAACTATATTCACGAGGGTTTCAAATAGTCATCATGATATACTGAGATTTATACACTTATAAATTTTGTTTAGAATCTATTTTATATGTGAAATTTTTTTATAAACATTGTATTATTATGTGTACAATTATTTATACATATATTTTTTTCTAATACAATCATTTGTGATTTTTTTAAGACTTGAATACTAACCCATAATTAATATTTTAGGTGCGAATTGGGCTTCTGGTTTTAGTATAGTTATTTTATAGTTTAAAATATCAGTTTTCATAAATTTATGTAAATATGGTTTCATATATATATATATATATAATAAACCCTATATGGGTTTGTTCCTGCCAAAATAAATGATTGAGGGTTTGAGGTTTTTCGATTTTAAGAGATTTACTAAACCATTACATCCTTTGATTAATTATTCAATGTTTGTAATGTTATCTGTCATGTCATGTGTTTGTAGACAAATTGTATAATTGTTTTCCTTGTCCATATCATTGATCATCCTACATGCGTATGACACATCTTTATAACAATCCATGAATCATGTTATCCAAATTGATATGGGACGCCTTGGGTAATATACAAGGAAAATTTAATATTTAAGGTGGTATGGGACATCTTGAATATACAACCCTGTTTATGTAATGTATGATCTATGTGGCTCAAATGAAAGTTAATACATTTTAAGGGTGTGCCCTGATAGCGATCTAATGCATTGGGTAATGAATCAATCTCTAGACATGACAAGTTTTACGATACCTTGGTGAATAACGTTGGTAATTTTTATGACACCTTGGGGATGGACCTTGGTGATGTGTTTATGAATGTCAAAATGAAATTTTGAAGCCACATATTCATGTTATGTTACATGTTCTTTTCAAAATTATATTCCTATTCTTTCACTACTCTTGTCCTTATGTTTTTATCATGTTCATATTGATCTCACAAGTAAAGGTTTAGGTAAAGATTTGTGTTTATCAATCCGTAAGATCGTATCAAACTTAAGAAATTGAAGTTGTTTCCTCCATGCACAACTCTGATTATGTATTACTCTTAACTGTTTAATATGTGCTTAAATAATCACATGTCATACTTGTTTATGATGACCATTATTACTCCTTTGAAAAATGTAATAATTGATTCATGTATTCCTTGAAAATATTTATTGAGCACTTTTATGTTATGTTACATGTGTTACAGTTTTACTTAAGAGAATGTTCTATGGATAATTTTAATGAATGCTTCCAAAAGTTACATTGGTTTAATTTAAAACCCCTTACAGGGCATTCTTATTCTCACCCTATGTTTTGATTTAAAGTTTTTAGGTAATATCTTTTATCAAATGAAACATCCCTGAAGTTTCATGTTTCCCAGATCCCGATCTGAACTCGATCCTCTATATGGGATGTGATGTGTGGTTATCAGTGCATGTTTTTTATTTCAAAATGACACATCAGGTTCATAAGGCACTAGATCCAGGTTTTCTCGAGTCGGGTCTTCACAACATCCATACGATTTAGGTGACATGTATAAAGTAAACATCATGGTTTGTATGGAAAGCCCGAAGGGATTTGTAAAACTAGGGTGGCATGATTGGGGAGGCATGTGACTATCTAAAAAATGTCATGGGGACTTAGCATAATCCCAATAGTATATCCAAGGTGCATCGCGATATCTTGGGGACATGTCCTGGAGTTGTCGCCTGACCTGGGTGGTTCAGATGAATCACATAAAGATAAATTTACATTTTCTTTTCTTATGTATCTCACCCATTATTATTTGTTCTAGACATTTATTCTGAATATCTTATATTTTTTTAGTGTTATCTAGTTTGAAGTCACGCATGATCTAGCACATATTTGGGTTGTTCTTTGTGTGTCCTTCAAAATGTCCTTCACATGTTCTACCAGTGATCATGAAATGATCTTTTTACATGGTCCATAATCACTCTAATCATTCTCTTGATCTTACCTGATGGAAAATATCACAGAAACAATATCATTCACATTGATAAATCCCATTTGATACGGGTGTGAGGTTACAAGATAAATCACATTCTCGACACAACATTTTTGGTGCATTTTTAATGTTTGGGTGGCAGATTATAGATATATCCGCCCTATTTGTTCTTTTTTTGCATGGTTCATATCAAATGAATCCAAGTGAGAGTTATCAAGGGACCTTGTCATCGGAATTCTTCACGAGGTCCTATTGTGGATGTAACAACCCGAGATTTTATGAAAAATATTCTTTATAATTTCATTAATGTCTTGTGTTGTATGCTACACCAAAAGGAGCTTGCACAACACACATCCTTGACTTTCCTTGCATTACATGCAATCACGACCTTCCTCGATAGCGTGTGTAGTATGCAATAACGAGTTTCACTAAACAACAATATGCTATTAAAATATTATTAAAACTAGCTGTTATGAATAGTAATAACCACTTTTTGAAATTTTGTAAATTTTATTTTCCAAAATGGAATTCATTTTTGGATTCGTAATATCGAAATTATCTTAGGGTGAAATTTTGGTACTTCTCGGATAACTTTCATTTTCTGATGAATAGTGAAAATTACTAAATTTTAATTAAAAACAACCTTTTTAATCGAAATAATTAATAGTGATAAATTATTAATTTGATTGGTTTTAAAGTATATTTAGAATATATTTAATACAATTTAATACAATGTTGTTCATTGGATGTAATTTCACATTTAAACCAGACATAAACAAGTGTCAATGTTTTGATAGTTATTATCTCTTAAGAACACGCTATTTGTTTTGACGACGGGAATTAATTTTTAAATTAATTAATGCAACTGATATGTTTTGAATTTGGTAAAATATACATCATTTTTGAGTTCATAATATCAAATATAGCTTAGGCCTAATTTTTGGTATTTTTCTGGAAACTTTCATTTTTTGATGAATAGTGAAACCTCTAAGTGGTCGTTAAGAAAAATGAATTTTTCATAAAACTTAATTTTACCGCTTCTATGAGTGGAATTTCAAAAATCCGAGAGACACGGTTGATGTCAGTATGTAAAATGTGGTTCAATGAGATGAAAATAATTTTTGGTGAATAGTACCTTTTTACTTTTTTTACCACGGTTAAAAGTAAATAGGGTAATTAAGGGTAAAAATGATATTATTATTACCCTAACACATGTCCTAATTCTATTGGAGAAGTGTAATTCAACCAAAAACAACCATAGGAATATAATATGACCATTTAGGCCCGCATGGATTAGATTAGGACATTTATTATTAATTTATTTAAAGAAGGGTTAAAATAGTTAAAATGAAAGTTTAATAAGTAAATCATTTTTAATATATGGTTATGCATAAGATAAATTCGACTATAAATAGTCATTAGAAAGATAAAACAATTTCCTACATAATGGTATTTTATTTGTAATTTTTAGACATTAAATAATTTAATTTATTTATAACACAAAGATGATGCAATAATTATCTTATTAATGAAATATTGGCATAATTAATGTTATAAATACCCAAATAAATGTAATTTCAGACTTTTTATAAAATCAACTAATTTTATAGGTTAATATGACCTTGTATTATTGATTTAATTAACTTTTTTCTAACTAATCATTCTGTTATGATTTTCACAAAAATCAATTACAAAATAGTGTCAAAATTGACATAAAATAGTTTTTAAAACAAATATTATATTATTATTTGTTATTTTATTCCTAAAAATATAAGGTTCTTCCAAATGACTTAGATAAGGTTATATATATTAATAATAAACAACTAGGGGTTCGTTTGGCTTCTTATAGTAAGTTTATTAACCTTATAGTATAAGAACACAAGAAGACACGGTAAAAGTAAAATTATTTTACTTAATGTTAAATCTAAATGAAAAGGCTAAAATAGGAACCTAAACTTGTATAAATTCTATTGGATGAGAGGATTTCGACCCATACCTACCTTATCTTTGAAATGAATCAATTTGGAGCTATTTAAAACCGAATTTGACTTTATAATAAAATAATAGTTTCAGTTATTCCAAAGGTGCCCCTCTCCTCCCTTATAAAACGACACCTCCTCCCTCTCTTCCTCACACCACATTGAGCCTTCAAGCTCGTCCAACACATTCCCAATTCCCTTATCCACTTCCCTAGAAACATCCTAGAGGTTATGGTCTTCCTCAAAGACCAATTTTAGTGCCCTAAAAGGAGATCTCAAAGAGGCGCTTCAAAGAAGAGGTAATGTCCGTTACCGATTATTTCATCTTTATTTCTTTTTCCACTTCTTCTTATTAGGATTTTTCATTATGAAGTAATAACATCAGTATCACTTATATACTTATATGTTATTATAATTATGAAACAAACTTATTTCACCATCTATCTATCCTGCGGAAAATGAAATCACCGCGCGTGCGTACGTACGGAATACCGTCTCCACACCGTGGTGTAATCTATTTTCCACCACCACCTTACTTGGATGGCTATAATGGTGTATATAATAACTATATATGATTATTGTAAAGTTATATTGATTCTTAAATAGTATACATACACTCCAATACAATTCCCCGATCTTGAGAATGATATCATCGCTCCTGCGTACGTACGGACTACTGTCTCCACGACGCGATGAGATTCATTCTCCACGTTAACCATTCATGAATGATTATAAAGTATATATAATAAGTAATAATGAAATATATGACATAATAATGATTCTGGATTTATGTTTATATATATGTATGTCATCTACTTAATTCCATTCAACTCAATAAGGAAAAAGAAAACAGCGTTCATGCATACGTACGGTATACCGTCTCCATGAACGGTGTATTTCATTCCATTTACTGATCTATTATATTCTGAATATGTATTATATATAAATCATGATTTATATTCTGGAATTAAGTAATCATGATCTAAGTAATCATATGAATAATTACAAGTCAAAACACAGATGACAAATGAAACGATTTTACCCAAAACGCTCTTTAACATGGAATTTACAAAAGAACGGGTAATATAAATCCATAAGTGAACCATATATGATATCATAAAAATGAGTATGATTCTGGAATAAGTCAATGAAATTATTTAAATCATTATTATCAGGAGGTCCAGACACATACGAAGCAAATCAGACCTAAGGTAAGGGAAAATATCACAATCTCATTTTTATCCGAGATTGTTTATACTTTGGTATTTACTGGGGTGTATTTTATCATCCACATCCATGTTTTCTCAATATGTCATTTTATTTCCATACACCTAAAATTGTTTAAATCCAATTTTACCCTTCAGTGAGTTTTTAGTAAAATATATGAAAGGAATCTTTTGTCATTTTTCGTACGAGGTACTTTTTGACTTTTCCGACAAAAGTACGAGAAGAATATTTTTTTAACTTATACGACATGAATGGATTTTTAAAACATTATTTCAAAGAATATTCCTTTACAAGTTTTCAAGTTTATTTTTAATCAACTTCTTTTAGTTTAGAATTGTATGACATGTTAAGAAAGGAAAAGTGTTTTTGAAGTAGAAAGGATATTTTCCTCAAGAATGGAGTTCAAGTGTTTTATCAAAATTATTTTCCATCTAAGATAATAAAGGGTTATGTTTCTATCCCTATTATTACATGTATTTGATTATGTTGTGATGGAAATATTTTTATGAATTCCTTTATCCTATATGAAATGTTTTATGATGTCATGATGTTTAAGATTCCAATTTTTATTACATGGGTTATGCAATGATGTATGATTTATGATTTTTTGGAACACATAAGAATGGTATCATTATGAGATGGGTGGGACCTATATCTCCCTCCAATGCATTGGGTAAAGATTTTATATCTCTTGAGATAGAAAAGGCTGGAACGGTAGGTTATACCGGTTCAGTGAAACAGGACTGAAACGAGGAGTGAACTCGGTTCAGAAAGGGACTTTGTCCACTAAGATAGTTTTGGAAATGAGTCTTGACTAATAAGAAATGATTCTATATGATTATGTGTGTATTCCACAAAGTTTCATGTTTTATGTTATGATTATTGGGATTGCATTTCACTACTATGATTTTTCCCATGTTATGAAATTATGATCTCTTTTGTAGGTTAAGATTTCCAAAAGATATGTTCTTATGAATATAACATGATTTATATTTCTTTTGTTTACCCTTACAGAGCATTGGAGCTCACCCTTTTATGTTTTCTTTTCCCCAGGACATAAAGAAAGGATTTAGGTTTAAAAAAAGAAGATCTTTATGGGAGATGTTGAAGATCTTTCACCACGATTAGAAGATTATATTCCGAGTTTCCAAAGACACTAAACTATTACAGTCCTTATGTGTGTGTTTTTGTTATGTACTAAGTATTCCGCAAAAGTAATGTAATGTCCATGTACGTCAGGCTTCGGGTCTCTACAGTGGATCAATTTGGGGACATTGGTTTATATTCATAGTCCACAAGGCCATCTGGTAAACACCTATTTTATTGAAATACAGTAAATTTATGGTTTCATGTTTAATCATGTGGACATGTAGAGAGACATTCATATTGTTAGGTTTAAATTTCCAAAGGCCTTCTCAAGATTAGGGCGTATGTTGAAATGAATTCATGTGATCTTTGAAAACATATCTGGAAATTTCCGTGAGATGGGGATGAATTTCTTGGGAGTTCTCTCAAGATGATGTAGACATGTTACTAAGTTCGTTTCATGAATTTTGGACCACTGGGGGTCTGTCATGTGACTTTTATGGTTGCACAAGGCTCATGTCTCCTCCCCTTTAATTTCCTTTGTTTATTTTACAATGGCATCAAATATCTCAAGGTTTATTGGGTGTTGTTGAACACAATAACACTACATCAGGGCGATGTGTAGCATGACAATGTAAGGTCCTTGGGAGATTCAAGATAATTTCATGGGAAATTTTATCTTTTTTAATAGATACCAAGCGGGTTCGTGAGGTTACCTAGACTTTTCTAAGGCTCTTAATGTTATAAGGATTACATGGTGTTGGGATTTAACGAGACGAGGAAGACACATTTTTGGGGGCTTGAAGTGTCTTACGGACCACTGAGGGAATGCCACATGTTTTTTTATGATTGAAAGAGGCTCTCACCTCCTCCCATTTTTATTTCCTTTGTTTATTCTACAATGTCTTGTGGGTATTTCGATTTTTCTCATTCTTTGTTGAGGAATCTCATTCTCCTCAATAGTTATTCATCACATAATATTTATGATTTCAAGAGGATCCATCCTTTTAGATATTTCATATTCTTTTTTAAGGACTTTTGGATCATTTTTCAAGAATTTGTTGTTCGATAATCTGTATGACCTGGGGGATCTTGTCTGGAAACAACCCCCGGACCAGCGATTATTCAAGGTGCCTTCACAAAAGAGAAAAGACATGTTGAAGTTACATTCCATGACCTTCCATATACTATTCACTACATGAGGCCATCCACATGACATCCTATTGTTCATGAGATCACATGAATCCTGAGGTTTCACATGATCCATGTGATCATCACTACATTATTATTCCTTATCTTTTGTAGGGAAAATAATACCCACAATTTAGTTTTTATCAGTTTGTGAATTTGTTGATGCTCACTCAACAAGTGTCTATAAGGAAAAGGGAATATTCAATGTTGATTGAACACACACCACTTCAATTCCATACTTGAATCAGTACTCTACTATAATAGTATGTTGTTCATCACAATTAGAGTTGATTATGGAGGATTAATTTAGCCAAAAAGTAGTCACCTGACTCACAGGAATGTCAATGGAGGCTCCCAAGATGTTAAAAAAATTGTAGTTGTGGTAGCATTCAAAAACAATGAAAAT
This sequence comes from Viscum album, assembly GCA_963277665.1. Taxonomy (NCBI): domain Eukaryota; kingdom Viridiplantae; phylum Streptophyta; class Magnoliopsida; order Santalales; family Viscaceae; genus Viscum; species Viscum album. The sequence continues at coordinate 569,425,895 of OY728153.1, forward strand.
ATCTCAATAAACATGGTGGTGGTATTATAGTTAAGTAAAGTAGGAGCATAGCTAGCTATATTCATGTTCAAATGTGTAGTGGGAAGGTGTAAACTAAGTGATGATACATGTACAATGCGCAAATGGAACACATCGGAAATACACCTACCTTGACATGTTTCTATGATTCTATGTTCAATAGTGGTATTAATTTTTCTAGTTATCCATTCCCATATGCCTCAAAGTAGATGTCTATGGGAGATGCTTTTATAGGCTCTAACATTTGGTACTCCTACTACTCATAATTATTCAGTACCTCTTTCCAATTTTATTTTCCATTGGTGGGTATAAAGGGTAATCCGATCCAAAATGATCTATGATATGAGGGTGATACAGTCCCCCTAGTTGAAGAGTCACCTATCTTTCAAGAAGATAAAGAATTATCATTATGGGGAGTGATGTGGTTCGGAGTGTATAGAAGATTGGATTTTAACACACAATAATGATATGATTCTGGTGTCATGAATATAATTAAGCGTTCAAGTTCATGTTTCTACTATGTGTTTCTTATTGGAGAAATGAAATTTTTATAGGTAGTATCTTATAATCCTATTTATAGTTATAGTCACCAAATAATCCGTGATGATATTTGTTTCATGGGGAGAAATATTTAAAAATATCATCGACAACATGCATATGGTCATTTGTGTTCCTTCACATAGAAGCCCCACATAGTTTCATAGGACGAAATACTCTATTATAGGTGTGGGGTAATTTTTTTCAAGAAGAAATTAGTGGTTGAACTATGACTCAAACAATGATTTCAAATGATAGGTAATTTTTGTAATAGTTAACTTACCATATTTCAATTCTAACTAATATCATGATTGTGACACAATTTGTTATCTAACTATATAATGAGATATCAAACAAGATAAATAAATGGATATCAATTATCAAAACTACTATATGTGACATTGAAATCCTGACTGGTTCATTTGAATTTTAATTCTAGTATAAATTCCCTAACCAATCCCTCCTAGTGAAAAGGGTAAATGATAACTATCCAATGGAATCAAATGAAAGGAAAAATTTTAGAGACTTTTTTGGTTCATTTCCTATTTTTTGGATCTATTCCACAGGAAAGGATGTAGGTCTGAAACCTTGTATAGTTGAATGTAAATCGATTCATGAATTGATTTCATGGCATTGGTCCATGAGATATTATTTCTAGTTTATCTTGATTTGAATTAACCTTCTCTATTTCCTTCTATTCTCAATTGGGAGTAGAAATCGTATGCAAATCTCTAGGGAAGAACCCCGATTTAAACAATTCATGAACCATCACTGAATGTTCTAGGATACTCTAAATGTTTCAAGGATACCATCACATGATCAATTGGTTATGATTGGTTAGATCATTGCTGCATATTCACTTTATACCATCCAGAAAACAACCTTTCAGATTCACAGCACCGTATTTCTTCATATTTAGTTTATTCATAGTTCAGAACCACCACTCGAGAACACTCTATAATTTTGATACAAATACATCTATCGATCACAACCTATCTCATTATATATTGGTTCAACAGATCCACCCAGTTCATCAACCAATAATGATTATAAATATGGATACATAAACACAAATGAATGATTTCTGATATCCCAACCTTCCTTAAACTCTTTTAGAGTCTCGTTCTCCTATTAACTCTAAACTCAATACCCAAATATAATCATTATTAATATTTGAATCATAGAAAACCTATAGTTTTCATATACTAAACCCCTTCTTCCAAAATGACAATATTTTAATGTAAAATGATCTATCAATAAAACCAAATATCCTATGAGATGTATATTAATGGTAATCCAATTGAAATCCATTGAATATTCATCATGTGTAGCAAGAAACCTGTTAATAAGGGGTAGGTGTGTGCTCCTATCACACTAGTGGTGGGAACACAATATAATAAAATGTCATTTTTTCAAGGGGTGAAGGATGGGAACATTGAGATGGCTGGATGAATGGAGGAGACAACCTCTATGATCATAGAACTATAATCTAATTGTATCAGTGATAACTATGTAGAAATAAAGAAATTATTTAGTAGTCTACTAAAACACTATAAATATATGGGGTTCCTCAGTACCATTTCAAACTTTTATACCATCAACCCACTATAATTTCAATATTGCAAGATGAATAGAAATATGAGGTGTTATGTGGTGAAACGAGTTTTTATTGTTCTATTAAAATGGATGGGGTGGTATGGGAATGGGTTAGTGGATTTTCCATTATATGTAATTTTGATGTAACACTCCATATATTGAGATAAATTATATGATTAATATATGAAGTTAGGAACCATACATCATTTAAATTCTTGATGGAACTATGCCAATCATTTCGTCATTACTCTCATCCAAAAATTTTATAGTTAACTACTTCTTGAGTAGATGGTAGATTTTGATATTCCACATCCATATATTGGATATAAGAATAAGTTTAAGGGGTCTAGTGATATGTGGTTTGGTAGCTATGATTGTATCAATTTGACTCTCACATTCTATCCGCCTAAAGGAATCTAGGACCACAGTCAATAATCTACCCTAATAGTGAAGGTATACCCACACAATTTTTTCCTACAAACACTATTAGTTTATATTATTGAGCTAATTAAATTATTTTTTGTTGTCTCGGTAGTTCATTAATGGTTTTATTGAGTTGGTAGTTCACCTATGTGGCTTTCATTTTATAGCTTGCTCCCCTTGAAAGGGATGATGTTTCATTATAATTAAAACTATCGCGTGTGTGATTATGTGGTGTTGTAAAATTCATGGATGACATCTAGATGGGGTTTTTCATGAATATCATGGAGTACAATAGATTCTTGATAGTGGCTCATAGTAATTATTTATAAAAGAGGAATAATAGTTGAATATATATAGGTTGAAGTTTATTTGAGTATTTTTAATTCAATGAAGCCTTTGGGATCTAACTAATTTTATATTTCCCATTCTCTTAGGAAGTCACAATGATCAAATTTCAACTCATATGGGAAAATCATGAGTTTCTAGTGTTCCAATTAGAGGTAGATACTAGAATCAGATCATGAATTAGTCCAGTCACCTTGATGAATCAGTCATTTTTTTGACTGGGGAGGGAATTTTGTCTACTGTACCACTCTACAATGCTACTTCTACTACATAATTTAGTGAAGAAGGGAATTCAAATTTTAACATTACATTTGAATATGGGAGGTTTTCCTAATAAGGTCAAGAGACGATAATTCTGCTTCTTCGCATAATTATTGAGTTGATATTATCCTACTTATTAAATACCCGGTAATGTTAAGAATGATGAATGTTCCAAATTAATTTTTTATATCCCCTAAAGAGGTACCTATTCCATTTTTCATCATCATCTGACTCAGTATATTATCAACAAAAATTCTAGTCCCTAATATTGGTTTCTAAATTAGTGTCCCTTTTCAAATAATATATTATTGTGGGATTACTATTCCAGAATGATATTCATCCATATCTCTAAGATATTTTACATTGATTTATAAAAATTATAGTTTAACATAGGAATGAACGAAAATAAAATAAATAATATAAATGAAAAGAAGAAAAAATGAATGAAACTAGGGACTATGGAAGTTTGGTATGCTTGAAGTCATCATTCTAGAAATATAAGCTTTTAATATTACAAGTCAATCAAGGTGAATAAAAACATATAGGATATCATGAAAATAATTTCACTATTATAATATTTATTAGATGTGATCCCCTCAAATAAATACATAAGTGAATGGATGCTTGATTCATTATTCATGAGCGGTGGTGTGGTCCTACATTTGACACATTTAGTTGGATCTTATAAAATAGACCTAAGATAAATCTATTTGGGTAATTATGTGAACCAAAAATGGAAAGCCACATTGAAGTTATAAATATTATATGAGATGATTTTTTAAATGTGACTTCTAATTATAATTATTTATAATTAATTGAAGGATATATATAGTAGTCTAGCCTACTTTCCCACTTCTCTTTCTATGTACTCTACTCTAATAGTGACAGACATATTAGAATTATGAAATTTTATAATCACCTTATATTAGTAGTTGGTCTATAAAAATGTTCTATGAAGTCAATGAAAAACATCATTGGATTAATTATGAGAGGTCCAATAGTAGGAATGTTCATAGAAAGCATTTTTAGGAGGGAAAAAATATTATTTTCAGGCTGACTGTTTATATTGGTCTTATTATTATACCCTTTTAGAATCCCCAAAAGGGACATAGGGATAAGGATTAGGACTTTGGGTATGGTAATGAATGAGTAAATTGTTGGTAACTCATAAGAAAAATAGAAGTTACAATGAAACCACAAACTCCAATAGCTTGTATGGTACTTGATTGGTGACATAAGAACCCACTGAACTATAAATTCAATTCACATGGGTGGTCCTGGCTCAAAATGAACCCTAGAAATATTTTGAACAGATATAGTTTTTATTTTCATTGAACCCATATTGATCAATATTTTTTCATATCTAGAAGACTCACTAGTGAAATATTTAGACAATGGGGATGAATGATACAACATGACTTGGAACACATTGGGTGAACGAGTGCATAATGTGTGGACATGAGTGTATATTATGAAAAGTGGAAAAAAAATTAATAAATATTTTTTCCACTTTTTGAGGAGCCTATGTCAGATTAGGTATTTCTTCAGTGAATAGATAGTCAATCCATTTATGTGTTTTTGGGCGTATCACATGAGATGTCACATTGTGAATTAGAATTACATACTCTATTTTGTAGAGTAAGTAGTTGGGAATCATTGACAATGGTTCAATGACTGATCCAATAATATGGAAGGATTGAAACAATGGGATAGATAAGATTTTATTTATTTTTAAATCAATTGGGGTTATAAAAATCATGATATAACTAGGTTTCAATCCCTAACCAACTCAGTGCCAACTAATATTGTATGATGGGGGGTGTTAATCAGAAAGATTAGGTGTCATGAGGAATTAGTGGTGTTCAAGTTGTGGGATTGTATTTTTCTATAATATCTAGCCTATGTTCCACACTAATTCTACTTGAGGAACTTGATTATATTGTAATGTCTCTTTTAATAGGGGTTAAATCAATAGATCAAAAATTGAACATCGATGAAGAAGAGGAATATCTATTGGATATCATAGATACTGATTGGTTTCATCTGTATAGGGAGAGAAAATGATTATATTCTCAATACGTATTAGTATTAAATGATGAGTGAAAACCATCGTGGTAGGGATTTTTTTCTTGGAACACTCTTACATGGAAGTATGGTGAGACTAAAACTCAAAGGAATTGATGGGTCCCAGATCATGTAATGGATAATGTGGTTTAATTTTATAAAATTTGCATCACCATACCCAAATGAGTAAGAAAAATCACCCCTTTGTAGAAAAATAAGCAATGGGGCCCATGGAGTACTTTCTTCTTTGAACATTTGTTCACACTAGTGTTTCATTTCTATCATTATCACGCCTCATGATATATCAATGGTTCATCTGATAATGAACTCTTTCCTACATTGTACATGGTTTTTGAGGGATTCTAGTTGTTCCATTGTCTCCATACGAAAGTAGTTGTGATGATACCTTAATGTAAATCCACTCTTCCAGGGTATTGGGGGTTCATGGTCCTTGATATATATATCATGTAAATGGTTGATCAGTGCATGATACTTTATGGGTACTGGTGGGAACTGCAAGGTGCATGGAAACCCAAGATCCCCAAGGTAGATTAGCAGTATCAATGGTCATCATCTACTTGAAAGAGATCAATTTGGTTCAAATGGTAGATAGTGGATGTAATCTAAAAACCTTGGTATGGAAATTAAACTTCATATAGAACTCATTGGACTTGTGTGTGTATTGCCTACTCTACAACATCGGTACTCTACTTAGTATGAAAGGGAACGTTTAGTTAGGGGTGGGGAGCCTAGGAAAAACCAGGCCAGGGGAAAAAACATCATGGTCTGGCATACAAGAATTATCCCAAAGAGGACCTCAAATAGATAGAATATTCATAGAGTTATTTGGTTTGATATTTCACTTTTGTGGGGAGACGTAGTTATGGTCGAGCATGCTAATCACTCTGGACTACAACTAGAAAATATAGAGGTGGTGGGACAAAGTCATGTCTGGATGGCCTTATGGTTGGGGTGAAAAACATTCTACTAGTAGTGGTATATGAAAATGAGAAGCATGGCTGAATGTTTGAGCAAACCAAAAAAGATGTTACCATAATCATATTGTTATTTAAAATCATTAACATGAACTTCGAATCTCCAGTGATTGTGAATTAGTATTTAATGGTGAATCTATAAAATGAACATTTACACACCACCCATCACACCAATTTTTTGGACATATCCCAATACATCAATTCACACCTCCATCATATTACTCAATTCATTGTTCCATTCTATATATATGGATCCTAAAATATAGCAGTTGTTTGAACACTGGGTGTATGTTGTGTTTATCATGGTCTGGTTCGATTCATGAAATTTTCAACAAATTTTAAAATGGGGTAAATTTGTAATTAGGCAAATGAATGGGGACAAGTGGCTGGATTGGGTTGGCTACTGATAGCCCATTGGGAATAGTTAGTTAACACATGTCTATAGAATTTAAAATTTTAAAAAAAGAATCAATCAAACCACTAAACTACATGTTAGTATAAGATATGAATTTATGATGTAGAAACTAAAGATATAGGGTTTTAGAAAATATCAACTTAATAAATTAAAAAATAACAATTTAATGAAAGATACTTATACTAATTTGTCAAAAAAAGAGAGGTTGATTTATTTGGATTTTAAGAAAATTGAAAAACTTGCTGGGAAATTTAAAATCAGGGTTCAGGGTAGATTAAGGGATAATATAATATAACAAAAAGAATAGGTATCAAAACTGAGTTAGGTTGAATCCAATGATGCTTGTAGATAGACCCAAAAATCTACAATGTTAGAATTTCATAGTGGTCATGATACATTGGGAATTTTATGACTTGGTAACTCTAAACAATATTTAAAAATAGAAAATAATCTACCCAATGGTGATGGTGTGATATTTTAACTAGTCAATGCATTAAAAGAATCACTCCTTCACTGATCACGCAATGGTCATGAATGATAAGTAACAAAGATATTTGAGAAATTCAGGTTGCATAAAATGACCAAAATTAAAATTCATTCAAAAATATAAATCCATAATGTAATGCTTCCACCTTCATTTCAATTTCTTTCCACAAGGTCTATCCCATCATGCTAGACACAACAGTTTATGAAAATAAAAAACCGATTTAACTTATCATAGAATTATCAATCCCTGATACCAATGACGAAATCTCAAAAATATGTTTAGTTGAAAACCCCATCATCTTATTTATAGTGATTTATGGAGCTTAGGACATATTTAATTTATCATAAATGTGTTCATAATGTGTCTCATGTCAAATTCCACATTAAATGGTAGACCGAGATTTTAATTTTAATTTCCCCTTATGAATCATGTCAAAAAAGTCACGATGTTAAATATTCAATCATGATTTTACATTGTTCCCATCATTTGTTTTATTAAAAATTATTAATTTCTAGTCAGTGTTCATATTTTGATCAAAAACACATAAAGGGAGATTTGTTCAAATTTATTCAATTACACTACAGTTTAGTGTTTTGATTATATCATTCAAAATACTAATCAAAATGACTAGATTTGGGTTTTTAATGTTTCTGATTAAAATTCAATAAAATCATTAAACAATATCTCAATTCAGCCATTTGAAGGTCTATTTTGACCACATAAGATGGTCCAATGTATCTTTCCAAAAAATTGGACCAACTGTGCTTTAATACTTTTTGGGCTCAATCTAAAGGTCCCAATTTGTGGATACTCCACCATAAGACCTAGTACATTCCATTACATATTGGATAAAATTATAAAGTCCATAACCAACCAAAAAGTATTCAAATTGCTGCATGCAATTATATCCCACAATTCTCTACGGGTTTTGATAAGAGCTTATAATTATTGACTCCCCCAATAAAATAATCCAATTGAGAATCCATTTTATGGAGATAAATTCAAGATAAAGGTTCCTAAATTTATATAAGCAATGGTTTGGATTTTTGGGCATCTTCTTGGCCTAAATCCAAATCACATTGTGGTATTTTAAAGGTCTGGCTAAAAATGGATAGTAGAAAACTATTTAGGAAAAAATCCATAACGTTGTCTATAAAATAACAAGGGCCGAAAAATTCAAAGGTTCAACTTTACACATTAATTTATAAAAGTTTTAAGAAGAATATTTCACCATATTTAGCTATATGAAAGGTCAAATTGTCGATCCAATATTAAGGGTAATTTTGTAAGGAAAACATTCCCCCATTTTGAGATATAAATACACCCCCTCTTCTAATTTCAAGTGGTTATAATTTTAGAACATAAATAGGATAATAAAATGAATAAATCCATTATTAGGTACAGGGTGGACTTTCTGTACTCTTTTTTCAACAAGATAAACCTCTCCTCGAGTTTCGATTTGTTATTTGTTTTTGCTTGTTTTCAATTGTAATAGTATATGTTTGTTTTAATTTCAATGAATATTAATGAATGTTTCTTCATAATCATCACTAATTATCGTCCAAATTATATTATATAATTTTATTTTCATTAAATTAATTTAAATCAAGTTGAAAACCCTTCCCTTCTATCTCATTATTTTTTACTCAACAACATGTATTTACCTCTCCTCATATTTCTTATGTGTGTTCTGTGTACCACACTTTTATTTTATCATTTTTCTTATTATCTTTATCAATGATCACCATAATTTTCATCTAAAATATTAATATCCACATCCATTTATGATTAAATAATCAATTTTTGTGAGTCGTAATTTGGGTACGTGAAGTGATTGTGATCTTCAGGTTGTCATGATATTCTGTAGGTTAACATTGTTTAAGTTAAACATTGAATTTCATGGGTTAATAAAATATTTTTTTAACATGTTGATTCCATGGATTATTGGATCCCTAAACACACTACCATAATCAAGTATTTATTTACATTTTATCCCTAGTTAAGGATTTTATTAAACAAAAAAACAATTGTGATTTTTGATCACAATTATCTTGTGATGTGAGTGTTAATTTTATGTAATATATCATAAATCTCGAGGATATCATAATCTTGTATCATGAATAATTATATAACACTAATATTTGTTAAATTATTAATTTAACATAATAAATAAATATTTTCACCTATGCTCAGTAGAGAAACACCCCTCTCAAAATAGAAAATAAAAATAATTTACTCCAAAATATAGTACCACTATCGAAGATTCAATCCTAGTGTGGTTTTACTCACTATAAGATAATCAAAGAATTGAACGGTTAATAGGAAACAATCAGACACACATAAAATTGATTTTTTTGGAGATGGTGGGATAATAATTCAATAAATTTTTAGTTCTTAAAAAAACAAGAAATAAATCACAAAAATCTAAAAAGCAAAAAAACTGATAAAAAACATAAAAAAACACTCCTTCCTCATCCTTCTAAAATATATCTAAATTCCTTGAAGCCTCCCAAAAAAATCAATAGATTTTTTTTCCAGGAAATTGAGTGAACTCCTCTTAAAATTAAGATGAATATTAGTCATAATAAAATAACTTGAGACCCATTCATTTCCATTCCAATTGATCTAGATATGGCCAATCCAAAGGAACATACCCTTGGAGAACATGCTACCCCTGATATCAATTAACAACCATTTGGTATTCAATATCTAAATATCAATGATGATTTTGAACATAAATAAGCGTTGATTATTCTTTTTACTCATTTAAAAGGGCTATCCGGTGAGGATAATTATTTTATATCAAAGAGTTTCAAGTTGTATGATCAATTATTAAGCCTCAAGGGGGTTCTAAAGAAATAAATCAAACATTGATCTTTACCTTTACCCCAATATAAATATTTCAAATCATTGATCTATTGTATAAATCCTGGTTTCATAAAAACATTGAATAACATAAGACATCTCTGTATATAAAAATTAATTCTCACTTATTGAACTAATTCTATCCAACAATAAATTAGTGGTATCCAGAAATTCCCCAATGAACCAATCCATGAGTAATGGGAGTGGTTTGTAAAGCTTATGGAAACGTTCCCAGACCACCAAATACCTATCAAAATCATTATCTAATATGTCTATAAGGGGTTATTGGATATGGATCGAACTCTCATCGATGATGTGTGTGATGGTTCTCTTCTTGATGAAACACTTATTGCATTAGGAGATCTCATAAGAAACATGGATGGAAACCCTAACAATTCTATTCTAAAGCACATGATTAAGTTAAAAAATATAATAGAATCAATCAATAGATCCAAAAAAGATGATATAGTGGATGAGTGTACTTATATATATTTTGCGACAACTAGTGGTGGCCTCCAAATCCCCAACCTCATCTTATCCACAATCTCTATTCCCTATATCTATTTAAAAATTTGGATATCTAGCTCACCGGCTCATCCAGCTAACACATGTCTCCAACTACAAGATGATCCATCACATTCAACTGAACCAATGGATATCAATGAAACATATGCTCAACGGAAAATCAACCCCCAACAATCAGGTTAACTCATTAGAAACTCCTCCAACCCCCCTCTCATCCCTTCTATTCTACCTATAACCCAATATATAGGCATGGTGATCCCATCTCTCATCCCCCTTACTTCCCTCCTCAATATCCAAAACAAATCCAATATGTTCAAGTTGTTGGTAAAGACCAAAAATAATATCTTTTTGTACCACAACATCATAGGAACAATCATCATTTTTCGCCTCCTAGATTCCACTATCCAAGTTGTCCATCTCAATTCCCAACCCAATATAATCACTTTCCCAGGAAACAAAATCAAGGAAATACTAATGTGACACATGCCTATTATTCTAAGAATCCATGGGAATTCATTGTGGAAGATCATTCCCCCATCCACTGTTATATTGTCAATAACACTGAAAAACACATTAGCAAACATACATCCTACCCTATCCAGTAGAAAAAATCATATTATTCCCAAATCTCTGCTCAACCATTTTACAAAACCATGGATAATGTCAATGCAATTTATATTCAATGTGGAAATAAAATTTCTATACCTCATGATAAATCCTCTAAATCCCCTTTAATTTTTGAGACAAAAAATGAAAGGAAAAAAAATATTAAAATAACATGATGTCAGTCCCTCACCTCAATCCATTTCTCTAAGGATCCCAAATCATTTTTTACAAGACATATCTATTCCAAATAATCCTTTGGAACCTAATTCTTATGTGCATTCCATTTTTAGATGTGTTAATGATAACATTACACTATTAGATTCCACAAATAATTTATGAGTATGAAAATTTTATAATTGTATTTTGAACCCATAAAAGACATCTTAGGGCCATTAGAAATGTTTCAACCCAGCAGTCCATTCCCATGAAGTGAAAATATCTAGGTATATTTATTGTTTCATGCCAAATAGTGAGTTCCATCTTTAATGAAACACTCATAAACCTGGGAGGATAAATAAATCTCATGATAAAATCCATATTCTGCAATAGTGGTCTTGGTCCCTTACACTAAATGAGTTTTTTTATCCATTTATCCAATAAAAGAACATCCAATCCTGAGGAAATAATTATGGATGTCCTTTTCTAGGTCAATGATATTATCTTCCCAACTAATTTATCTTTCCTTGACATGGATGTTAAGACAAATTATTATAAATATCACCTAATTCTAGGAAGACCATTCCTTATGACATATATAACTATGATTTATTTCCATGTAGAAATCTTATCCACTGAATTTGGTGATTAGATAGTCATGTTCAATATTCTTCTTTCCATGTGATACAATTAGAATATAAACGTGTATTCTCTATCAATTATTTCTTGACCCTTATAAGAGTGTATTTACCCAGTTCCATAATGTTCATCTCGTTCCAATAGGGTAGGAGTTTTTGAAATTTTTACCAGGATTAACCAATTCATAAATGGGGAAGTTGGTGTGGAGCTTTCATTTATAAACTCCACAAATCTATTGGATATTGAAAACTCTCAAAAATCCCATCACAATTTTGATATCTACTACTCCAACATGGATAGTATTGATGAAAATGAATCAAAATAAATTTTAATCTTTTGTATTGTTAATTTTTTTGGCCCACGAATAAAGAATGAAACTGATATAAAAAATCTTCCTCTATACGTAGAATATGTGTTCCTTTTATAGGATCACTCTTATACCCTAACTATCTAGGTCGCACTTACTAAAACCGAGGATACCAAACATGTTCCTATAGTATAGTAAACAAATAATTCTTTATGTTGGTCCCTAGATGACATATCAAGAGGAAATAATTAATGTTTCCTGAAGCACATCCATCTAAAAGAGACATACAAAATAATCATACAACCTCAATGAGGACTCAATCTACTCATACATGAGGTAGTTAGGGAAAAGATCCCCATGATTCTATTATCTTGTATTATCTACCCAATATCTGATAGTGAATGGGTTAGTATTATTCAAGTGTTTATTAATAATGGTGGGATAACTATTGTCATAAATGAACACTAAGAGGTGATAAAAACTCTTTTTCAAAAAATTTGTCTGTGCATCAATGATCAAAAATTGAAAGCTAAAAAATTTAAATAGCACTACCCAAATCATTTCCTTGATCAAATTCCAGAATGATTTTTTGGTAATGTAACATTTTTTTCCATTATGGATACACAAGCTACTTTTAGATACTTACCCCTTCGAAAAATATGGTTATTGGATAATTTGTTTTGGTCATTTTAATGTTCCTATAACATTAAAGAGGTGTATGATGAGTATATTTTTTGAATTCATTTAAAATTTCATGGAGTTATTTTTGGATTACATTTCCATTTATGGTGAGCCATTTGAATCAGACATGGATTCACTCTCTCTGGTCTTAAAAACATATTTCAAATGTAATCATGTGTTATATTTTAAAAAATTTCACTTCATGTTTGAAAATGGTATTTTTCTAGGATATATACTTTATCAAGAATCTATTCAAGTTGATCCTAATAAATTTGTGATGATACAATCACTTCCTATACCGACATCATTTTAATACATCCATACAATCCTTGGTCGAGATAGTTTCTATCAGAAATTGGCCTAGAACTTTAGTAGGATTTCCCTCCCACTCACTCATCTACTCCAAAATGATCTTACATTCAATTTTGATGAGGCTTACAAGAGAAAAATTAGTGAACTCAAATTTTTTCTTACACATGCTCTAATAATCCAAACCCCATATTGGTTCGTACCCTTTGAATTGAAGTGTCATTATTCTAATAGGGTTATTGTTTCCATTCTTGGTCAATTAATTTAAATAATTCCTCATGTCATCTACTATTACTTAAAAACACTAGATGAAACTCAATATCACTAAACTGTCACTCTAAAGGATCATTAAACAATGGTTTTTTCATTGGTTAAATTTTGTCTCTACCTAATAGGTTCCAAAATCATCATCATTACAGACCATTAAACATTAAATTTATTACTCCAGCAATGTAATTCCAAATCAAGGAAAACAAAATGGATCCTAAAGCTCCAAGAGTTTGATAATGAGATCAAAGATAGACATGTAAGATAAAACATTGTGGTTGATCACCTAAAATAATTGATCCAAAATTTCCTACTAAAAACCTCACATCTATCCCTCCAAAGTATTCATGGTACTCCCAAATGTAAATTATTTTCTTCATGTGGTTTTCCCTTTAAAATTTTCTAAATATCAAAAAGTGAAATTGAAATGTGTTTCTGAATATTTTTTTTGGGAATTTATTAAGCATTGGAAAATTTGGGTTCACATGGTGAATATGAGATGTGTTGATAATGATGAACATTCCGAATATTAAAATTATTCCACTCAATGCCTGAAGATGAAAAATTTGGACCACAAAAAACATATGGAAAGGTACATGACATTGGATTCTTCTTTACTTCAATCTTCATGGACTCACATAAGTTCTATAAATCATGTCCCACTTTACAAAAGTTTGTCACAATATACAAATTAAATGAAATTTCCCAAAATCCATTAATTTTTTGTTAGATCATTGATGTTTGGGGCATTAGTTTTAGGGGACCATTCCCCCTTCCAATGAATTCACCAACATTATTCTTGTGATAAATTATTTTTCTAGGTGGGTATAGGACAAAAACACTAAAAATAATAATGCAAATTCTTTTATTGAGTTCCCAAAAACCTCATTTTCCATCATTTTAGAACTCCACATGCAATATTAATTGAATTTGGAACCCATTTCTATAATCAAACAAAGGAATCACTTCTGAAAAAATAATGGGGTTATACAAAATTATCAACCGTATATCACACCCAAAAAAAGGAATGGATGAAATTTACAATAGAGAAGTAAAATAGTGATTGATATAAGTTTTAATCCTACAATAAAAGACTGACCAAAAATACTTACTGAATTACATTGGTATTATCAAACTACAAATATAAAATATATTGAGATGTTGATTTTTAGGATAGTTTTTGTTGATGCATATAATTTACCTATTGAAAAACAACCTAAGTCATTTTGGTCTATAAGAACACATAATATTGAGTGTGAAAAACATAGTTAAAAGATATCATTATATTTGAATGAACTAGAGGAGCTTCATGTTGATTTTTATGATAATTCAATTATCTACATTGAAAAATCTAAGTTACTCAATGAAAAAAAAATTATATGAAAGGTGTTTCATGAAGAATAAAAAGGCAATTCTATTAAATTATGTATTTAGGATTAACCCAAGTATGCTTAATTATCATTGGGAAGTTCTTTTTATTATTAATAATTTTTTCCCATTTGGTGTAGTGAAATTCCAAGACCCTTCGTCCAAAAGGACATTCATGATTACTAGGAATCTGTTAAATCATCCCCATGATAGGAAACACACACTGAGAATGACATTGACATCCGCATGATCCCCAACTACTACAGAGTCCCACCACTAGATAGTGATGGAAACCAAAAAAAAATCCAAACCAGGGGAACCTCTTTCCTTTTAACTCACTCTCCCTCACTTCATCCCCATAATCTTTCTCTATTTCTCTCTATATTTCCCTCTCTATGTTTCTTATTCTTCCTACCTTATTATAACATTTTTAACACTTTCTTCATCAATCCCATTTTCCTTCATTCTCTTTTGTGTGGGTGTGTATTAAAAACCAAAAAAGATAAAAAAATACAAAAAAGCATCACAATAACTCACCGTTAAATTTTGGAAATTTTTTTAACCATTTTGAGGAGTCAAGAACTTGTTTTCTTCTCAAACATTTTTTTCATTATAAATATAGATAAATAATTTAGTTTAAATATAGATAAATATGGAATTCATAATTTTTTATTTGGAAAAAGATTATTCCCCAGCTGTGAGGATTTATATCGACTTTCATACTATGGTCACCTATGTACATCTTTTCATTTTGGGTGTTTTCACCCCCCAGATTGTGAGTCTTGATTTTGTGGGCCTTGAAGATAAATTCCCTACCTTGGTGGGAATTAATATAGAAGAGGAATTTTATAAACCACATGATAATCAAAATCTACAAATAAACTTCCATTACTAACCCACTGATGCTTCTTTTTAAATCTCCTTCAAGTCTATGAACATATTTTTTTTGATAGCCACATTAGAAGACCAAAACCTTTTCCCACCCGATCTCTATATGGATTTTTTTCACTATTTATTACAATTTATCTGTGGGGGGATGGATTTTATTTTTGGAATTCATTATTTTATTTTCCAACCTTTCATCATATGCTTGTGGTAAATCATTAATTTAAGTATGGGGATAGGTGATCATCAAGTGAGTGTTGGGAATGGATTCATATTTATGACATTTTTTTAAAATGTTATTAAAATGTGATAAAAAACTGAAAAAATATAAAAAAAATGAAAACAATAGTGGGTTGTATCTTGGGATGGTAAAACTGAACTCTTCCTCAACCTTTGATCTTATTACGACTATTACAATCAGTGTCTTGAGAAGATAAAACATGGGTTAGGAAATGAGTGTCAAATTTCTTCCAAGATCAACAACCAAAAAAAAAGATAAAAAATGAAGGTGAAAAGAAAACTTGCATCATATTTTACTGTGTCATTGGGATATGTTTATTTGTTTTATACATATTTAATTTTTTCATCCTCTTCCAATTATATAAATATTTTATTTTCTTACTTCACACATTTGTTCCCTTGTTAATAATTTTTTCCATTTCCTTATAAGTATCATATCAAAAAAAAATCATAACTTGTTCCATGTTGCATTTTTTCCCTCTTTTCTTGTCATTTATCCATTATTATCCTATCATACCATAGCTAATAAAAACCCCTATAATGACCTCTTTATTATTTTACACAATAAGACTGTGAAAGTAAGTTGATAACACTTACAAACATTATGATTTCACATTTGATTGGCTAATGAGTGAACCTCCTCGAATAGATTTTCATCATCTTGAGAGGAGTGTGTTTTGAGTGCCCACATTTCCCATTCCTAATTTTGAGAATGAATATTTTTTTAAACATTGTTTCTATAAAAAATTTTGGTGTGATTTATTAGGGGGAGTGAACTAGTATAAACCACCATGATTGGTAAAAAAAATAAATATTTTTTTGTGAGTGAAAATGATTTTGTTATGTTTTTTGTTTGTTTTTTTGAGAAGATTCTATATATTAAGTATAGGGAGATTATATTAAATATTAATTAATGATTTTAAATTACTCTTATCAATAATTTTTTAATATATTTTTTAATTCCCAATCTATGTTCATATTTTTGTCATAAACACATAAGGATAGCATTGTTTGAATTCATTCAATGACACTAAATTTTAATGTTTTTATCATATCATTATAAATAATAATTCAAATGGAGTGATTATTATTTTTTTGTGATCCTTATTCAAATTTGAACAAATAATTTAACTAGAACTATGGCCAATTTGATCATTTGAATTACCATATGGACTGCACAAGAATGCCCAAAGAATCTGTCAAGGAAACCAGAACTGCTATGATGTTATATTTTCTAGCCTCAATACAGAATTTCAAATTCATAGATAAGTCATAAGAAGACCAATGACATTATATAAAATAATGGATAATAATTTAAAGGCCCAAATCAACAAATAAGTGGCCCAATTTATGCATGAATGTCTAGACCACCATTCTATTTAGGATTTGATAATATCCCACAATTCATGACATTTCTACCAATAAAATCCTCCAATTGACCGAAATATTTGGGGAAATAAACTCAATATATAGTTTCAAAACATTTTATAATAAATTGTTCGGATATGGGTGCATATTATGGGCCTAAAACCCATTAAAAATATGGAATTTGAAAAAGTATGGATAAAAATTGACATAGGCACATAGTTTAGGAAAACAGCCATAACATGGGCTAAAAAAGTCTGATGGATGCATAATGTGGAGGGTCAAATATAAAAATACATATATAAATCATTAGTTAATAATATTTTCCCATATTCATCTGTCTAAATGGTAAAATGGTTGATTTAACTTGAAGGGATATTTTGGAAGGAAAATAGTCCACCACCTTCTGCTATAAATACACTCCCCTCATCTCATTAAAATATGTTGTAATTTGAGATCATAAATAAGTGAATTGGAATTAAAATACCCTTTACAAGGTCCTATTAATACATTCAGTGATTTTTTTTAATATTATAAACCTCTCCTCCACATTCTATTTCATGTTCATTTTCACCTGTTCTCAATTGAAATCATCTAAGATTGATTTCATTTCAATTGAATATTAATTCATGTTTCTTCATAAACAACTAAAAATATCATATAACTTATGTTATGTAATTTTAGTGGTCATAAAATAATTTAAATCAAGTTTAAATCCCTACCCTTTTTTCACTTCCATATTCAATCAAAATTGTGTATTTATTTCTATTCACATTTCATGTGTGTTTTTGGCACACCACTGTTTTATTTTCCCATTATTTGTCTTCTATTTATAACTCATCTCCATAAGTATCATAAAAAAGTTTTAGTAACCGTCTCAATTTATAATTAAATAATATATTAGGGTGAGTTATAATTTGGGTACTTCAAGTTATTGAGAGCTTTTGGTCATTAAATGTTACTTAGTTTAACATTATAAATGATAAATTTAAAATGGCATGGATTAATGAATTGTTTAGTTTCAATTGCGTATTACATGTATTATTGGAATCCTAAATACACTACCAGAGTCAATTATTAATTATTATTATAACCCTTGTAATGGTCTATTTTAAATACAAAACAATTTGGGATTCCGATCAAAACCATCATGTGAAGTGGGTGTTAATTTAATGAAATATATCCAAAATCTCAAGGATATCAAAATACTTAATCACTAATAATGAAATCAACCTAATATATTTTAAATTTTTAAATAAAATTAATCAATATATCATTTCACCTATCCTCTACAAACAAAACCCTATCTCAAAATAAAAAACAAAAACAATTGACTCCAAAATATAGTACCATCATCAAGGATTCAACCAGGGTGTTACTACACACATTTGAATTACATCAGACCATGTAATTTTTGATAGGTAACATTATTATTTTATTTAATTAATTACTATGTATTCAATTGAAGTCTCATGGCATGTAATGTGTTCACAACATGGAATATATGTACCACTATTTTTTATGAAGTTCTTCACTTCACATCATGTATTCTGTTCACAACTTGTAGTTCTTTCATGTCATGTAATGTGTATATGATGTGTAATTTTTGGAGATATAAAATATTCATGGATCATATTTAATTCATGTCTTGTTATTTTTATATGATGTGAGCCTTGATGTTCCAGCTTCAGAAGCTCTGTTTCCTACTATTTCTCCAGTTTCATGTCCCAAAAGTGTTTCCTGGTCATCTTTCATCCCAGGAAGCCTTCTATTTTACGATGTTCTTCAATTTATCTTCACACTATGACCTAAAGAGTCTTTGTCCTCATTTTCACGAATTTTATTCCTTCCCTGATTCCTAGTTTTATCATACCATAAAACGAAAAACAAGTCAAAAAGTCCAAATATTGGAAATATTATCAATTAAATTACATAACTCAATGTGTTAAAACACCATAAAATGTTTGCATTAAATATAGATTTCAAATATCCCCCCACATGAATTCATACTTATCCTCAAGGATGGAATCTCAACATACTACAAATAATTATGACCCTACCTTGATTTAAATTAAATTTTAATAAAATCAATAGATAAATTATGAAACTAAATGCTCAAAAATCACATAACGAAATTCATCCACACCTTTATTTTCAAAGAAAAAAATTAACTAGGTTTTTTTCTTTTCTGCAATGAAATAATCAATCCTTTTCAATCATTCATCTTTTTACTTTTCAATTGGTTTTTAATATGAATTCAATTTGAAATTTAACATACATTAATTTTCCACACACCATTAGGGTACAAATTTAAATTTATATCAACACAATAGTCTAGAACATGTCATTTTCTATAGTATTACCAAGAATATATCATCTCCACTAGATAAAGGCATAGATAACAATTAATCATGAGGGATTAACCATTTAGGATCAAATGAATTTGAGGCTTCAGGGTAGTTTGGTAAATTTTGTAACATGTAAATCTAAAAATGATGTTCGAATCTAGAGAATAATTCAAGACATAAAAATATAATCTCCATATAAATCTACATCACATATTTCATTTTATATTCCCTCTAAATATATCAAAGTAGAAACAAGATACATGTAATCAAAATGAAAGAATAAACGTTTCATGCCATTTTTTAATTTTTGAAATATATTTATTTAATAAATCTCACATCCACCACCTAATCACATTTGATAAAAATGTATTTTTTTTAAAATGGTTGTTTTTTATCCTCACATGACAAAACATTTTTTTTTTAATTTTTTTTTATAATTTTGTATAGAAATAGAGGCAAATAATAAAGTATAAATAAACTTTCAGGGCCCCTCTCCAAATCATAATATAAAATCCCTCAAGAAATATACTAAATTAATTATATCTCGATAAGCCCTATAAAATCACTCCCCTATAATTATGAATTTAAATATTATACAATATATTTAGAGTAAGGTAGGAATGAATGTGATTGTATTATAAAAAGGATCATTTCTTAAAAAGTATATTCATTGACTCAAAATGATTATGAAGTATTAATTCAATGTGGGTCTAATGATAAAGTGTTAAAAATATCCCTTAATCATATTAAAAGTGATTTATCCAATGATAGATTTGATAAGATGATAAGAACGTTCTATAATAAAACACGGATGAGTTTATTAAGAAATAATGGGAAATGTTAGGCTCATAGGATGTCTCAGGAATGTGATTTATGGTTGGAAAAACTACTCATGGAAATGCATATGAATGATAAAATCAATCAAATATTATAAATTAAAATCATGGAAAAATATCAGAAAAATTTTATTTACAATAATTAACAGGCTCCCTAAATAAGGATTTGTTAAATCCAAAAGAACATGCTTATCCTTACCAATTATTTATCCCATTTTTCTCATTCACATTAACTGAGAATGAAATTAATATTCATGGAATGATAAATATCCAGGCCAGTTTATGTATCCTAGTTCCTTTTAATGAAGAAATAATGAAGTACTTGCATGTGATTGAGAGATATAGTTTAAATAAATTAAACGTAGATAATATATTTGAAAAGTGAAGAATTTAAACACACTCCACTTTTTATAAAGCTTCAAACTATTCTTCATAGGTAATTCCAACAAAAAATTCACAATGTATACAACTCTAATGATGTGTTTTCTATGGATTTCATTACGTGAATGGGTTTCACGGTGGGTAATCGCCCTACAACTTCTTTACATCCCTCATATTATTTCCCATATGCCTTTTATGGTCATGAAAATTGATAAATAACATGTGAATGTACAGTTTCTTTCAATATTTTCATAAATTATTAGGAGAAAAAAAATTAAATAATTGTATAAAAAAATCCAACGAAAACAATAAATCTAAAATCCTATAAATTCATAAAACTAGGGTTTGTTCCCAAATGTTTCTCTTTTTTTAATGTTCATTTAGTTCGTCCATACCTTGATTAGCTAATTGGAGGGTGATATAATTCTAACTATATCGTGTTAACCCAATTTGGACTTTTAAATCCACTTAGATCAGCTCAACTTCTCCTTAATGAAATTGGTGTGAATCTACAAGGTGGTGAACACTGTCTGGATAGTATTATTATAACTAATAATATCTATCCATCATTCATAACATGGTAAAAACCATCATTCTCAAATTTAGGGTATGTGTGTCAAAATTATTCAATGATCACAACTTTTTTAGCCTCCTTTTCCTCAACTTATTCTGTTGTGAAACTTTTTATTAATTGTAGTCATCATATGATGCATTTACTTCTGCATCCTCTTCTTTTAAGACACATAGATTTTATAAGAATTCCATGATTAATGTGGTTTCAATCATTTCATATTCTTCTTTGCTCAATTGAGGTCCTAGTTTTGTGAGGAAGCAGTGTAGTATCTCAGTAGTTAAGGTTTCTTTCTCTTATATTTTATTCTTTTTTTACTTTATTGTACTTATAGTTTACTCAATTATTCTTTAGACCACTCATTTTTAACAGTAAGGTCCACTTTTACCTATTAACATTCAATGTTTAAAAAAATGTAGTTAGGATCAAATTTAGTTTTTAAAATGTTACTTACCTCTACATTTTTTCCCTCATTGTTTTTTTTATGCTCCTTGAAGGATTATTTATCCACACTATGGGTTTTTATCATTAAAAGAATGGATACAGTTGTGGGTACTCATTGGATTTAATTTTCATCATTATAATTTTATTTAGTTTCTTCTCTATATATTCCAGATGGAAGGAGAACATATTCTGGGTATTCATCGGTCCATGCAGTCCTGTAATCAAAACCCAAAATACCCAATGTAGTAAACATTTATTACAAAAAGTAAAAATATATGATAAAATTAGTAAATATAAAAGATGATAAAATAATTTTTCTATATTATTAAACCAATAAAATCTTAGATCTTATCTCTGGGAATGGAGATAAATATTTTATATCCCATGTGATGTTTTTAATTCTCAAAAGTTTTCCGAATTTATAAATTTAAAAATAATAACAAATAATACACTAATATAAAAGGTAGTTTATGATATGTAAGTTTGAGGTCGAGCCCACAGATATGGGGTTGGAGAAAATATTAATTCAATAAATTAAATGTTATTTATTTAATGAAAAAACCTAAACTAATTTATTAAAATAATAGTTGACTACTAATTTTGATTTTAAGAAATAGAAAAAATAATTATGAAAATATTAAATTAGGGTTCATGGTTGATTGGTGAATTATATAATAAAAAAAAAAAAATAAGTGTCGGAACCAAGTAATGGTGAATCAATTGGTCATGGAGAATATACCCCAAAATCACTGATGTTTCCTTCTCAAAATGGTAATGTTTCTTTAGGTATTTAATGACATTGTAAATTGGTACCATATTTAACCATAAAAAATAATCCACCCAATTGTTATGGTGTGAATCAATTTGAAGTCAATGTATTAAAAAATTACTCCCAAAATAATCACTAATGGTCATGAATAATAATTGAATAAGTGATTTAAGAAATTAGGGTATAGTGAAATACCAAAAATAGATTTCATTCAAAAATAAAATACCATCATACAATAATTCCCCATTTATTAAAGATTCTTTTCACTTGGTCTTCCCACTCATTACAGACATGAGGGGTTAGGAAAATAAAAATCTCATTTGACTCATCATAGTAGCTGTAGTACTTGATCCCAGTGGTGGAAACTCCCAAATATGTTTGGGGTCATACCTTGTTCTACAATTTATAGAAATTTAGGGTGCTTGGAATTTATTTAATTTGTCAAAAATGTGTTCATTATGATTCATAGGTAAAATACCACATTAAATGGTGTTTCAGATATTTAGTTTTAAATTCCCCTCGGAAAATATCATTGAATCATTCATTACTAGAAATATAAATGAACTTCCACCGTGTGTAATGATTTCACATCCTAAAATGCATGGGCCAATATTTTTTATGAAATTCATTAATTTGTGTCCTGTATTACATTCATGCCTTGTAATTTCTTCATGTAGTGCAATGTGTATATGACATTTAATGTTTTAGTATTTTAGATATTCATTTTTCGCATTATTTTCACATCGTGTGATTATTATATGATGTGAATCATAAAGTACCAGCTCGTAAAGCTCCTTTTTTCCATGTTTTTTTAGTTTCGTTCCTTGGAAGTGTTCTATGATCAAATTCCATAAAGGGAAGGCTTCTATTTACCATTTTTTTCATGGGGATTCCCTCCATGACCCAAAGTGTTTTTACCATCATTTTCATCATTTTATATTCCTTCTCCAATTATTGTTTGTATCCTACCATAAAACAAAAAACAATTCAATTATTCCAAATATTGGAAACACATTATTTTAAATTAAATAAATAAATGTATTAAAACTCCATAAAATTTATGAATGAATTACATATATAAAATATAATAATACAATTGCATCAATCGGTGATATATGGGGAATCCATGCATCTATATATAAGAAACATCAGTTCGAGCATTAGGGTGTGGAATTTTAGAGTGTATTTCAACCATGTGAAACTCATCATCACATCATAGAACCTATATGATGGAATGTGAAATTAATACTACACAAAAATCCCTAAAATAAAAGGTAAATGAGGTACATGTAATTATATTATATATGCATTTTGGCCACATCGAGACCCACTAATCTAAAAGGGTACACACCAAATGGTGAACTGACCATGAATTGAAGCAAGTTATATCATCAATTAATTGGGGTACAATAAGGGGGGAAAATGGGACTTAGGGTGAATTGTAGCTGACTATGAAAATGAGGAATGAGGTATTTATAGTTTGGAACAATCAAACTATATACCATGATACCACTTTGAATGCTACTTGATTCTTGGTGGTTCAAGTCAAATGATAGAATCTGGTCCATTATGTATTATGTTTATTAAGATACATGGCTTCAATGCCAATACCATGGGAAAGAGGCATATGGGGTTTGAATGATTAGATATATATACTTATATAGTGGTTCATCGTAATAAGTTGAAAAAACCATTGGATCATCCATCCACTATCCATCTAAACATTACTGATTTTTACTAGATGTTGTAGAGGGTAATGAGGATTGAAGAATCAGGGTATGTTTAGCACACCATTAATCATCACATTCCACCTCCATCCACCAATATAATGTAACTATTCCATGATGGATTCTATTTAATTAGGGTATCAGATTTTACATTTTCTGATTATTGATTACATGTTTTCCACATGAGAGTTGGAGACCAAAGACAAACACATTCCACTTGCCTAGGGGAGGGATAAACATCACCCCTTAGTCTTCCTATATTGGGTGATGTAGTTATAGTTCCCACACATAGAGACTATCCTGATCTTGTACTATTATTTCTGGGCCTTGACATTTTGGGGGATGAGGATTCTATAGATGGTGGGTCCATATCCATGAGATGAATAGATATACATTTTTCATAGTTACCCACTGACACTGATGAGAAGATTATCATGCGTTATGCCTGTGCATATATTTTATAGAACATTGTTGGGAAATTGGGCACTGATCACTCCAGGACACATGATCAAATGATTTATCTGGGATTACTGGAGGATTTTGATCATTTTGGTAGATACAAATAGGGACCTCCATTTGTGGAATACACATACGGATCCTTATGAATAGAATACCCCTTAGTTTGCACCGATCTTGGTGGATGCATAATCCTTCATTATGTATGGGTATAGAAGCACATCCCTCCACTCTCCCCAATTTTTCATGTTCAGGAGATTCATATAGATGCATTTTGTGATTCTCAGTATCGATACTGGTATGATCACCCATATCTATTGGTTTTGGATTCTAGAATATGTTATTGAATTTACGTTCTTATTATTTATCACTTTAAATTTTTTATTTTACTGGTGGTGTCAGCAATAACACTTCATCAGGGAACCAAGACACAATTTGGGTTAATATCATATCACTTTGGACAGTCTACTACCAACTGATGCATGTATACATGATCTTTCATTCACAAACCAATTCCATACCATCATCATTTTGGGATTTTAGTATGATTGTATTTTCAAAAATATCAAATTTCATTTAAGATTTCATGGATTCCATACGAGGATTATTAGACTAGTTTCCCACATACTACACTACTTGAATTCAAAATGTGATGGTTGTAGTACCTCTCATTCACATTCATATTATTGAGTAGCACTCTCCCAATAGGGTCATGCACCAGTTTGGTTGTGTTCATCATATTCTTTTTTACATCACGATAGTCACCATCACTTCATTCCACGAAGATGGTAGGAATTCAGGATGTCCAATAAAACTGATGACATGTCGATTATCTCAACCTCTAGGATAGATGGTCATTGTTTCCAATAGAGGGCGTGAGTACGATGTGATTCCCTCTATACAAGAATATTGAGTATGTTCCATGGTATATACTGAAGCCGATATTATTTCTTACTCCACATGATAGTTGGAATTAGGATCTGGTAATTGAATAAATTTCCATTTTTATTGAACTATTTTAAAATTCATTTTGAATATCTTTATAGAATACTATACTATAACAAATTATCTACATATCTGATCTAGAAGTGGATGAGGTTTATAGCCTGGCAGCAATCCATGTGGAAGGGTGGGGAATGATGTGACCATATTGTTTAGTACACGATGGTATCTCTGATCATCCACCACATGGAGATGTTTTTTCCTACATAGGGAGTGGTGGTTATTACTCAGGAACCACCTTTAGTAGTAGCAGATTCTCAGGATCTATGACGATGATGTCGTAGACCACATTGTGCTTCACTTGAGGCCTCACATGTTCCCCTGGTATAGTTCATACCTCTAGCATTCTATCCAGATCTAATTATGGATGCACTTTAAGAGCCATGGGATCCATTCATGTTATCTGAAAATCCCTATTTTTTATGTGTGTAGCTTATCTGAGCTTCTATTTGGGGTCATTTCCAATCCCTCCACCATTCTTGCCTGAGCCTTTATAGGCTATATGGATCACCCTGGTAATGGTGGAAGGACCTTCCACACATGTAGTGGGATAATTAAAGGGTGAACATAAAGACATCCTGTTGACACCTCCTCCTAATAATTCATATCAAAAGCATTGAACATTGAAGGTACTAGTGCACGAGGAATATCCCTATCTAGTTCTTCATACTCCACCCCAACAAAGAGGTTGATGATCTTTATAAGGACATCTCATTATCACCACATCTTGTGGGATGAGACCTCATCATTGGAAGTGATTTTACTCATATATTTATATGTGTGTTGTGTACGTAAAGGATTTGAAACAACAACGTATTGTATCCTCTTTATGATTTTCTAATGATTAAAATGATAAAGTTATTTTTACGATCAACCATTTTTAAATTTTTATCGACTATTTCAATTTTCATTTATATTTTAGTTACAGTTTATATTTTATAATATTTCAAAGTCAGCCACTTGAAATATATGAAAATTTATTAATCTTCAAGTAGGAGACTTTAAGAAATTATATAATATAAAAAAACTAAATAAAACTTAAAACATATCCTAAGCATCTAAAAATTTCTTGAAAATGAAAATAATTTTACAAATATAATAAATATTTGAAAATGAAGGGAATGTAAAAAATAGATTATAAATGAAACATTAATGGTATAAAATAAAAATATATTTTGAAAAACAATTAAATTTCAATAATTTTTTTTACTAAATGATTGTTATTTTTCAAATATTTTTTATATGTGCTGTAAGTATGTCAAATTTCAATTAGATTATATTTCTAATTTTTTATTTATAGAAATTCAATTCCACCAAATTCAAACATTATTATGTTTTATATAGGATACTTTGAAATCAAATAACTTATAAAATATAAATAAAATCTAAATGATATTTGATATAGTGACTCAAAATTTAAAATATATTTCAAAATAAATAAAATCAAAAATATAATAAGTAAAAGAAAATTTACATGTCGAAAATTTATTTCCTATAAACATAACATTTTCACTTTTAAATATTAATGGACATAATTCTAAAAAACAATATATATATATATATATATATATACAAACATATGTATTTATAAATATAAAAACATGTATATTTAAATTACATTTTTTCCTAAAAGGTGGCGTCATTGTTTCCTCATTTCAGCATTAGTTTTCATAAAATTTTTAACCTAAAATAATTTAATAAATATATTCATTAAAATGTATATTTAAAAAACTATGATGGAGCGAATGTGAAACAAGACGACATTGAATTTATAAAAAATTAATAGTGTCACATAAACTCTTGTCCCATTTCAAAATTCAGCGTGGATTAATGCTTTTATATTTAACAAAGCACAATAGCACTTCATTAATGAAGAATGAATGGGGTCGGAGGACTCCATCGACCATTAGTGCCACCGTACACTATTGATACCCTCCTCATATTGCTACATATATTTCACATGATAACTAGTGTTTCTCTATATGCCTTCACCTACCCCTTCTTTAACTCATACAGGGGCTTCCCTAACTTCACCACACAGCCTTCTTGAATCTATGATTCATCAGAGGATCCTCTATGCCTGCTATGTGCCTTTCCCCCTTAGATGAGGGCCACTGGTTTGTGGCCCCATTTTTTAGTCTCATTCTCTTTTCCATTTCCCTATAGAATCTAAACATATAAATGCATAATATAAGAAAACATAATAACATGTATTTTTCTTCCTTTTTTAATTCCTTTTTCAAAATTTCATTTAAATAATAGAATACCCAAATTTATATTTATGTATTAAAATTTTTGTTTTCACAAATAAAAACATTAGAAATATAGCAGTTTAAAAATAATATATATATTTATACAAAATTAACTCATCAATTTGATGTGATTGCATATCATTACCATTGTCCACCTTCATCTCCCTTTTAGTCCATGGTGTTCCCCCTTTTCCTTATCAGAGAAGGGGGGTTCATCATGAGATAACGGGTTGGATTTTATATTTCTTGGGAGGTGTTGTGTGTCTTTAGATCATGGTGTCTTGTTCGATGGATGCACTATTATAATATAGTATTGACATTAACATTATTTAGCCATCCTTGGGAACTAGGAAAATAGAAGTCAGTAATTAGTGAGGCTTCAAATTTGTAGGGGTGTGGGGGAATTATTGTGAAATGATAGTGCTTGAATAGATGGTTGAAAATATAATTCCATCTAGTTATATAATGTCCTCATCAATAATTATGGATTTAGGGGAGGCCAACAATGTTATCTCTTCTCAGATCAATGATAGGAACTTCAATTCCCTGATCAATGATCTCAACTCGTGGATTTCTAGTATTTTAATAACCCCATCTATTGATGGTAAAATTCCAGTGGTGGGAAAAAGAGAAATATTGGTTGCCATACTAGTGATCGTCATCCTCAATTGATGTGTTTCATTGTTCATAATTTAGTATTACAAATTTCAATGGTCGAATATGTTGTATATGATGTCCATGAGGTGGGATAATCATTTTCAATAGGTTTTTGGTAAGTGTGAACAAATAGATTATGGTGTGCTAGCCATCAAGGTTTAATTTACCTTTTTTTCATTCCAATGACTTCCTTATATCCTCAATTTCATCTTTTCATAATTCCTAGTTGCACTCTAATTCTCAATTAAGCTGTTATTCCGAAATCACGATGGTTGATCCTAATAAAGAAGGAACAAAACCACCTGGCTATATCTTTTGAATACCATGACCCTTTAAATTTCTCCATCACTCTTAGAAGAGTATTGAGGTGGGTTAAGTGGTAATGAATAATATTCATATCGATTTGTAATGGTAGTGTGGGAAAATTAGAATTTGGAACAATTATAAAATTAAAATTTGGGGTTTAAATGATGAGGAAAAGAAAGTATGTTCTGATCAAAAATGTCAGGAATGATGAGATTTAGGGTTCATGGGCCATCAGATTGGATGATTTTATGGACATCGAATAAAATGGGATATTGGTTTCTATGTTAAATTCCTAACACCGGTGAATCCATTTGACTCTTGGGGTTTGGTTCAATTAAATAAATTGGATGTCCTAACATATATGTTCTCAATATCATGGTCCAAGTGTTGGTGGTTGAAATTGGGTTTCCTTGGTCAAACACAAGTTTTCCTCAAATGGGATCAATATTTTCATTATGATGATCCAGTTTTGATTCTGACCAATTTGCAAATAACATTAAAATGTGTGAGAAAATGATATAATAGTTTGTCTCCATTTTAGGTTCCAATGCCTAATTTGAAATGATGATACACCAAATAAACTTTATATTTCACCCCCTTAAAGGTGATAAATGGAAAATAATGGTGGGTATTGGTATCATTTGAGTGTGCATGGTTTATAACAATGTAATTCATGGGGTAGTTCTGGAATTTCGTTTTAGGGCTCAAGAGTGGTTGGTTTTCTGTATCAGGACATGAGGTATTGAGATGAAGATCAATGTCATTCAAGTGGAGGTACAGTTTAGTGCTCAATTCACAGTATTCTTTCATGCTCAAAGGGATTGGGACCTTTTTTTCATAAAAAACATTCATATGGGTCGGGTTTGTAAGACTAATAGATCAACAAGAGGTTGTAACTTCAGTATCATAAAAACATAATTGTCTTCTTCTTGGATTGGTAGGCCTCATATGTAGTTGAAATTGGGGTCCTAATATGTTATGGAACTATATTTTGATTTTAAAAAAAAATCAGAGGAACTATATCGTTATGGTATTGGGGGGAAGTAGAAATCTAACATGATAAGAATCATTAGTGGTACACGAATCAAGTGAACTAAAATGGCCCAACCTATTGTGTGCAATAGGGGATGTTCAGTGAAATATGAATTGATTGGTCAATTATAAAGTTGTTTATGAACATATTATGTATAAAATAATGATAGTGGTTGTTTAAACACTTGGAGTTGTTGAGGTACTGATCAGTGAATAAATAATGTCGTAAATCTTCTTTTCATGTCACTATTTCATCACAATGAATCCATATAGGCATAAGAGGTGGATGGAATAATATGGTTTGGGATAAAATTTGTACATTTGAAGGTACATGGTTCTTTCCTCATGGTCGGTACTTAATCCTTATGGTATGGGTTATCATGGGATTCTTGTCGATAGTGGCTGTTATGGATGAAACAAATCTTAGAGCCAGGTTTTCCCACATGGTGTCATGGGATTGAAATGTGACAACATGGGTGATATATGATTGAGTTTTGGAACATGATATCAAAATAAAAAACATAGAAAAATGAAATTAGACACTGTAGATTCATGGAAAATTGAATATGTGTGTTTTCAACCTGTCCAAGATGACAGTCCAGTTTCAAAATGGGAGATATGGGGATTTTCTAGTGTAAACCAGTAGGTAGGGGGTATGATCAGGTGTACAATAGGGGAAATGTTTCTATTAGTTACAATGTGATATATCATGGAATTATGGTCTTCATGTCACATAAATCCATATATGAAAGCATGCTATGACATCCACTCAAGCACATGTTCTTCACTAGATGGGGGATTGGTATATTTCAAAAAAATAATAAAGTGTGTTGGGGCGTTTTTAATTGGTGTCTGAATGATCTTTATCATGACTATATAATTTGATAAAC
Source organism: Viscum album (assembly GCA_963277665.1). Taxonomy (NCBI): domain Eukaryota; kingdom Viridiplantae; phylum Streptophyta; class Magnoliopsida; order Santalales; family Viscaceae; genus Viscum; species Viscum album. Next base: position 569,456,920 of record OY728153.1, read on the forward strand.
AATTAATTATAAACTGATTTGGGTTTGCGGGGGATATTTTACATGAGCACTTTACCTATACCACTAGTATTTCCTTGAAAAAGAGTTAGATATACATTGTTTTTATCACCTTTTATTGAAAAGAGATGCATGAAACATTTGTACCCCAATATCCATACTGAAGCACCAGAATACAGTCCATAAAAGGGGAAAATGAATTGATCTTGGTAGTAATGGTGTTCAAAGGTATTTCTAGTGTTCAATATCCGAAAAATTGTATATTGTTGATTAATAATATGAGACCAGACAATACATGACATGATTACTAGAATGTTAATGGTCCAATCGACCACTCAGCCAATTTAAAATCCTATATGAATTGTATTATAGAGTATATTGGTTGAATTTATTGACTAAATTCTCTTATGAAATGTTGGAAACTTAGTAGGGATTATTTTTTTTGGGTTATTGGAATGGTTAAACTGTTATTGGGTACCATGTATTGATGTTGCATGATTTAATAAAAAGTATTTGAGTAGAGTGGAACATACATGTTTTGGAGTCATGGTCCATGAATATTTTACTACTACACTATAGAATATATATACAATTGCTTCTTGTTTGGAAGCTTCTTAGAAATATAATAAGGAACCAAAATTCAAACTTTTTCACGCATCGACATCCCATGTCAGGCATTGATAAACCAATCTATAGGGTTTTGTTCATTTTATAGAAGCTACAAATCATCATTTCATATGTTTTATGATGGAAAAATCAAGGTCCCTACTCTATATAGTTGGGTGATGGTAGGTCTACATAGAGACATCATGCCTTGGGGTTCCATGGTGGCTGCTTAGTGGTTCCAATTGAAATGGTAATAGTAGAATGAATTGGATTGGTGGTTTAGACATTGAATGAAAGTGACATAAAATTGAATATATGTGCTATCACAAAGATCAATGGGACATACGATGCATTGGTCTATATCAGGACACATAGAAATGATTAATGTAAATTATAGAAAGTCGTGATGAACTTCTCAAAAAGCCTCGTGTAGATGAAATGAACAGTCAATTAATTGGATTCCTATGAACAAAAAATCAACCCCTACAATATGTAGCACAACATATTACAATGATCGTAATCCACAATCTTATGTTGTTTCAAGACTATGTTTGGATGAGTTGATTCATATATTAATTCTCTGGGATGATTGGTTAAGAGAACTAAAAAAATACTTAATTGACTATGATCACCTAGAGATTTCTATTGATTCAATCATAGGAAATGAAAATACTATTGTGAGTTTCCCATAGAGTTAAAAGGTAGTAAAAACCCAATTTATACCTTCTATATAATCTAATAATTTAATTAAAAGATGTGATATTCCAAAACAGGATTGAGCTAGATGATATGATTTTATCCCCAGCCCTATGATCAACCTAGTTATAATCCATCTCACTCAAGGGACTCATTCCATTGGGATTCATGAAAATATAAAGAAAATGGAATCCTCATATCATTGATCAATTCATATTTTATTTTCACTTTCTTATGAGTGTTACATGATAAATATCAAATCATGTTCCCCCCATCTTTCTATTGAACTAGATGTGGGTATGAGATTCAATTGAATGAAACCCAACTGTTCTTCACACAAAAATTAGAAAACCATTGATACTAATATTTTATTCCCTTATAATATTGTGTATGACTTTTAATTGGGAGAAATATAACTTTTTAGGGATTGGTACTTCACTATCCGAGTTAATCACAATGTCACCACCGTTGAGAGAGACGAAAAAAAGTTCAAATTGCCCCGATGTGAGGATAAAATCCATACCCTTCCATCATATAGTGACTTGTTTTCACGAGAAGAGACATTGTAGATAGATCCATATTAGTTAAAGATCAATTTCGTACCTCAATAACTCAGACATACCATAACCTAAATGAGTCAGATAGAATCTATGAGTCTGTGAATGCCTATTAGAGCACCAAGTAATTCCCTTACATCCTGTAGAACTGGATTTTTAATATCAACTATGTACTCACTATAAAATTATAATGATCTTTTTGATGCCTCATAGTCTCAATTTGTGATTCCCTGTAAATTTTATTTCTTGCTGATTTGACTTATATCCTAGTAATAGGGACTTGTTGTCAATTTACTTCATCAAGATATAAAAATGGTAGTTGACTAGACAACGGAGAACAAAATATTTCTAGTTCATTTTCTATATGCACTTCCATTTTATCCAACTACATAACTAAAAATCTACCAACCCTTTCTCCCTATTTCAACTCAATTTATCATGAATGAATGATCACATCTATGTGGAATATGAATGGGATCCATAATTCTGTCATTGTATAGTATATAGTCCTATATGGATTGACTTGTCATCCTTCCTATCTTTCTATTTTTAAAATCCCCAATAATTACACTTATATAATTAGGTCATTTTTCTGAACATTTTTACATATTTGATATATCTCTCACTCCCCAGAAAATTCATTCATTGGTCAACTATTATCTTTCAATCATGATGGGTGATTCCTTCCCCTGGGATCATCCTATGTGACTTTTTTGATCATGAGGCTTCCGTTTCCCATAAAACATTAATTGAATCCTTGGACATAATTCCATCAAATTCATCTGGTTGGATGGATGAGTAGAAAATTAAAATTCAATGGTTGAGTCCTGAAGGTATGTGAATTTAAAAACCAGGTAAATATAGAGTATGTGATGCCCCAAACCTTTTCCACATATAATATTAAAATTATGGTTTTATTCTATTAAATTTTCATGGTATTTAAACAAAACGTGAAAACTAAACACAAGGAATTTTATTTAACTAAACACCGAAGTGTTTACATTAAAACAAGATCAAATGAAACTATATTACCCAAAAATACCTATTAAGAAACCTATTATAATCAGAGGAAAACCACCCAATACATCAAAAACTCCATGAAGATAGAAAGGGTCCATTGGATCTGTCTTAGTCAACATTAGTATGACCAAATCCACTGCAACCGCACCGAGTATCAGAGGAATGATGTTCACTATTGTTTCCAAATTGTTTTGAATATGGAATACCCTAATTCATGATTTTATAAGACCCTAAAAAAATACAACAATAGCCTCCTTAAGGAGACCATTAGAGATGTAAACGATCATTGTTTTCCTTTTAGGGCGGTTAGAATTTAAAATAAAATGACCGTTAGTATTTTGTTAAAACAAAATTAATTTAAGTAAATACTTAAGATATATTGTATGAATTTTCATAAAACCTATATAAATACCTTTGTAATTTTAATTGTGTTGATATGTTTCTCATATCTTAAGTTTTATTTTTAGCGTCATTATTTTAAACATAAAAGTTTATTTTATAAACATAGTATGATTTAAAACTTAGTCATTAATTTCAAATACATTTCAAATGTTTCAAATGATTCAAATGTTTTAAATGTCCTATTGTTATAATGATATTTTAAAGATTTTTTAAAATAATGGTAATCGATTTTATAAATTAATTTTATGTATAGTAATTATAAATATTCATCTTCTTAAACATAAAAGAAATGTTCTTACTAAGTATTTTTAACTATAAAAGCATCTTGAATGTCTTAAAAATTTGTGTACATTAATCTCCCGAAATGATAAATTACGAAGGGATCATGTTTTATGAGAATATATTTTTTTTAAATTCCTTTTTATTACAAATAAAACTTTTTTACTTTGCAAAAAAATTCGTTGAATACCCCACCTAGCTGATGACCACCTATAGGCCGCAACTCAGGGCCTTGGTGGGACTCTCCCCCACTACCCCTAGTAAAAGGCCCCGGGCAGTGGGCACACATGGTGCATTCTAAGTCGTGTGCACAAGGGGCATAGTAAGCCCTAAGAATGAATAGGTGTGCACGTGTGTAAGAGAACCAGAGCGTGCCACCGTGTGGGGAGACATGAGGGTGAAGGTGGGATAAATTCGCACCCACATAACCCAGTACGGGATGGTACCGGGAGGTGGAGGGAGTAAAATGAGATGTGGATGGGAGGCCCGGGCATATAAAGGACCCACATAACATTCTCTGTGATGATGTGTGATAATAATGTTTATTGTGAGATCGCATCTCGGTCATCTGATCACTCCACACATGATATGAACCATCAGTTCTCGCTGCGTCCGATCTGAGCCATCCATTTCAGTTTGGTCCTCAATCCCTATCATATGTGGATTATCCTATATGTTTTTACCTGTCGTCAAATCGATCATGATCCAATCATGACAGTTCAACGCTTTTAAAAATTCATCATTGTACCGTTTTCGTCCAATCGATTCGAGATTTAATCTCGACCAGTCATTCTGTTTAAAACCCTCAATTGTGCCTCAACCATTGGATTAGGGTAAGATGTAATCCTGACCGTCCATTTAATTTTTGGTTTTTACTCTCCCCATCACCTTATTATTCTAATTCTCACGTGTGCAGTTCCAGTCATGCTCAACTTCCATTTTCACTATTCTTCTCTCCCTGTGACACCAGCTGGCTCTTGTTTTGTTTGTTTTCCTCAAGATCGGACACCCATGGTCGTATTTTATACCGAGGTGCCTCAGTTTTCCATTCTAGTTTCATTAAATAAATATATTATATATGATTTATAAATATAACTTAGTTTTCACTCAAACCCTACATTTCACTTCCTCTCTAATGCCTCCATCAGGCTTCTCCAGATTTCCTCTCCTTATTCAAACGATTTAAGGGTCCTATGTTTTCCTTTTTTGTTTTAGGTTTGGATTTATATATATACATATAGAAGTATATACATGGATATATATATATATATGTGGTTATGTATAAGACCCGTTGATCTCTTCTATGATGGTGAATCTATAGTATTAAATGTGTTCTTAATCCTTTACCAAACAAGGTTTTGAGATATTTATGTGATTGATATATATATATATATATATATATATATATGTCTAATTATACATATGAATATATATATTTGTAAATATCTCATAATTGAACCCTTTATTATGGAACTATTTGAAATCAATGAACCCGTGTTTAACTAATGTCATCCCTAATACGTTTAAAAAATTTAAGTGTAATTTAATTTTGGTGTAATACCCTTATATATAATATGTATAATAATTTATATATATAAGTTATATATGTATATCAATGTTTACAGAAACATATATATGATTTTTTAATAAATAATCTGTTTAAATTTTATATTTTGATTTAAATTTTAGGGACCCTTGTTAATTATTGTTCTTAATATATTAAAGTCATATAGGTGTCATTGGATTTTTGGTGTAAACCCTTTAATACAATATGTATAATCGGTTATGTGAATATATGTGTATACATATAAAATTTTATCCTCAATATTATTTATATTTTCCAATGATATCAATGAAAGAATAACACAGGTTGATTTTGAAATATGAAAGGATTATAAGGATCAATTAAAAAACAAAATCCTTTATATACACCCTTGTGTATGAACAGATTATAATCATACTTAATTTTTTATTTTTTAAATATTATTTAGATATAAAATTTGTGTGTATGAATATATACATATGCATGATTCACTTATTTTCATAAATATTAAATTGTATTAATTTTGAATGAATTTCATGCTTTTTAATTCTCAACATTGTGTGTATGTAACTGGGAGTACCCTTGAGATATGTTATACATGAGCATAAAAGTTATGAATGTTTAGACAAATATGTGTTTAATACCCTACATGAAATATAATTTTTACCTTTAAATCAGTTGCATCCCTGATGAATTTCCATTATATATTTTCTTTACTTTTATAATAAGGTTTTTGAAATTAAAAGGGGTATCAATTTTTTTGATGAACCATGTATTTATTTTTATGCATTAGTTTTCATCACATATGTTATAATCTGCCTATCATATTTGTCATTTATTTCTATAGAATGCACTTTTTAATATTGTTACTAACAATTATATGCATGACTCACTTTGTATATGTAAATGATAAAGAATACAAACAACACAAATGGCCTTTTTATGGAATTAAGAACTAAATTATTCAAAGTTGTATAAGAATATTTTAATAATATGAATTGAGATATTAAATTATTAAAAGTGGTATGGGACACCTTGATAAATATGAAATGAAAAATTAAATTATTCAAAGTTTTATGGGACAATTTGAATAATATAAAATAAGAAACCAAGTAATATGTGACACTTGGAATGATAAGTAATTTATTAAATAAAAGGGATATGAGAACATTGATTTAATGAAATGAGGAATGCATTGGACTTAGTATGTGACAGATGGGTTCTAGTATAGCCCCTCAATGGATCAGTAGGTCTCATGAGACAAAGTAGACATCGAATTGGGCGAGGCCTTTCCCAATTTGATTTATGGTCTTTGAACAAGGCCTTGACACATAGTTTATGGTCTTGGAATGAGGCCTTGACATAGTCCTAAATATGCACATCCCTCATTATGACTATGTAATTTAATTAACCATGTGAATATTCGACTATTAGAATATACTTGGTTAAGTATATTTTAATTATGAGAACCAGAAGAAGTAAATTCTTATGGCATGATGTTTATTCCTAACTCAAAGAATTTATCATCTAGTTTATGGCTTACAGTTAGTAATGAAAGAAATTAAAGTTATTATTTTATGCGCAACTCTAATCATATATTTCTTCTAGTTGTAAATTTGGAACTTGCGCTTCTGCATGTCATACCTGTTATAGTTATAACGACTTTTACTTTATAGGTTGCACACCCTATATATTGTATGATCATTCCAATCATTGGAATATGTTTCATTATAACCCTGTTAGTATTCCTTGAAATGTTTACTTGTGTTTTGTGATCAAATTTTATGTTATCCATTCCTTACAAAATTATTTTATAAATAATTTTAATGAAAATTTTTCAAGAGGTTTCAAATTCTGAATTATTTTATTTTAAAATCCCTTACTGGGAATTCATATGCTCACCCTACGTTTTAACATAAATTTTACAGGTGTATTATCTTTGAGATACATTGTTGGTGGTAGCTTTGTTGAGGTTGTTATCTCTTTTAGTTTTAACAGAATTTTAATAATTGTATCAGGTTTTCTAGGACCTAAACCAAAAATATCCCATCTAGTGGAACATTGTGTATGTTTTCCACATTTCTTTTTATAAAAAAAATTACACACCATGTTTTATTCAAACACCGCACTAGCATCGTGGCAGTTTGGGGCCTGGGCGTGATAGTTGGTATCAATGGATATGTTTATACAACTCTAGAAAATTAGAATAAAATAAAAAATTTGTTTACACCATACTAAGTAGAATTTTCCTAAAATTTTTAGATGGTAGACAAAACAAGTCAATTGTCCCTTCTGACAGAAATATTAGAAACTATAGTGGCCAGGGTATGTTTAGAAGGATATGAATCTTTTGAGAACCCTCTTTTATCATGTCAACACATCTATCATGTATCCAATTCTCCTCACATACTCTAACTTCATCGAAGATATATACTTGATTACTTCCTGATGATGAATGCCCAAAGTCCATTCTATGCACGTAAGGGAATGTATTATGAAGGAATATTTCGATAATTTAACTTCGTGGACAATTTCCTTTCACTAATTTTCCTCCAAGAGGTTACAAAAGAGGGTGACCTATGGGAATCATACCTTTTCCAAATCGTGACCTATGGTCTTTGAGGTCAGGTCATGGACTTTGAAATTCTTGGGGATGAGACCACCCATTTTCATTATAGACAGCATGTTCAAGATGATGTTTCCCAAATCCATACACTTCACAATTTCATTTTTTATAACATTAGATGTCCACATCCGACTGATCTGAGCTACACGTTCTAATTCTGGACCGAGGATATTGAGGAGATTGGGGCCACCATTGCGATCTATTTAACTACGAATTTGGGAAATCACCAATATCGGTGAATCCAGTGTAGTGTAACATTGGAGAACATTAGAAAATATAAACTAGTGTTTTGTGAGAGGGAGTGAGTAGTTAGGTAACACCTATGTTTTATAAACCTTGTATAATTAGATGATGTTATATCTTCTATTTTAGTACTTTAACATTCCTTTAAAAATAAAGAACTTATTTTAATATTATTATGTTTTACTAAGTAAACATGTTTCTTGAATATTTTATGATTGAAGACATGAGTTCACCAACCAATATACTATCACTTCCTACCAAAATTTTCAAAAGTATAATTCTCAAGACTTGCTCAGAAGAATACGAGCCCTTTGCAATCTTACGTGTGACCTACAAACAACTCCATTGAGGGTCAAACTATCCAAACATTATCTGTCTCTACCATGGATAAATTTTTTCCGATTATCGTATTGCAGATGAACATTTTTTAGAATATATGAAAATAGGAATGTATCACAAAGAGATTTTTCTATGCTTCACTTTGTTTGATAACTACCGAGCTGTAGGTTAGTTTCTAGATTCCACTTTGAAGGTGACCGTCGAGAGGCCTACTTGATCCAGTTACTGTGTTTTATTATGTATGGGGAATGCTATGACATCAATATTTTCAAGCACGACGTGGTATGAGGGATTTATAGAAAATAAATACACTCTGAAATTTATAACCTCCAGAACTCTCATGCCTCTCTATGGAAGGATGAATTCTTTTTGCATAGGTTTGAACCTAGCCGTTCACAGAGTATCTGGACCATGTAAATTGAGAATCTGAATACTACCCTAGGAATCCAACTGAGTTTGTTAGCACCCTACCCGCGATGGTGGTCACAGTGAAGGAAGCCTGGGAGTGTGTGTTTCTTGTTTTGTTGGTTTCTGTGTATGAGAGTTTTAGAATTACGAGGATCCAATTCATTAAAGGTGGGTTAATGTGAATTTCCAAACCTTTTTTCACATGTAATAATAATATTATTATTTTATTTTGTTTAATTTTCAAACTATACGAACAAAACACGCAAACTAAAAACAAGGAATTTTTTTTAATTAAACACTAAAGTCTTTAAATTACAACAAGATCAAAGGAAACCACACTACCAAAAAATACCTATTAAGAGACCTATTAAATTCATAGGAATGACACCCAATAAAACATAAACCCCAAGAAGATAGTAAGGTTCCTTCAGATCTTTCACAATGAACATAAGTATGGACAGATCCACTACAACCACACTAAGAATCAGCGGAATTATGTGCACCATCTTCCCAAAATTGTTCTGAATATGGAACACCCTAATTAATGTTTTTATAATACCCTAAAGCAATTCAAATCTTGCCTCCATTAGGTGACTGTTGTAGATGTATACAACCATTTTTTTCATTTTAGAGTGATTAGAATTCCAAATAAAGTGACCCTTAGTATTTTGTTAAAACAATATTAATTTAATTAAAAAATTAAAATATATTGTAGGAATTTTCATAAAACCTATTGAAATACCTTAAACATTTTAATTATCTTGATATGTTTCTTATATCTTTTTTTTATCTTTGAAATAATGGTTTTAAAAATAAAAGCATATTTTATAAAACAAAATATGATTTCAAACATAGGTATGAATTTCAAGTAATTTCAAATGTTTCAAATGTTTTAAATATCCTATTGTTGTAATGATATTTAAAATATTTTTTAAATTAATGATACTTGGTTTTATAAATTAATTTTTTGAATAGTAATTATAAATATTTTTATTCTTAAACATACCAAATAATTTTATTGAAAAGTATTTTTAAGTAGAGAAGCATCATTAATGTCTTAAAAACTTGCGTACTTTAATCTCCTGAAATGTAAAATTAATAAGGGATCATCTTTTATGAAATTATGTTCTTGTTTACAATATTATGTTTAATAAATAATATTTTTACTTTGTAAAAAAACTAGGTGAGTACCCCACCTAGCTGAGGGCCACCTGTAGGCAGCCACTCAAGGCCTCGGTGTTCCTCTCACCCACAAACCCTGCAAATATCCTAGGGTGGTGTGAAAATATGGTTCATGATAAGTCATGAAAACATGGGTAATATTAATCCCTAAGCACACATGGGTGTACGATGTGCAAGGGAACCAGAGCGTGCCACCGTGCGGGGAGACACAACGATGAGGGGTGGCGCAGAGCACACCTGCTGAACCCGGAACGGGGCAGTACTGGGAGGGTGGATGGAGTAATCATAGATATGTCTTAGAGACAAAGTCTTATAAAGGAGACAAAAAACAGGATCTTTTTTTATGTTGGATGAGAAATTTTATTGCGGGATCGCATCCCATCGGTCAGATCACTCCGTGCGCGATCTGAACCGTTAGATCTCATCGCACGAAATATAAGGAAACTTTTTTGGTTCGGTCATCGATCCCTAGTAGCCGAAGATTACCCTCCATGTTTTTACCTGTTGTTTGATCGATCACTATCTAATCGTGACCATTAAACGATTTTAAAAATGAGACATCGTGTTGTAGCCGTCTGATCGAGTCAAGATTTAATCTCAGTCGATCATTCCATTTAAAACTCATGATCGAGCTTCAACCATTGGATCGGGGTGCGATCTAATCCTAATCATCCATTTCATTTCTAGTTTTCCCCTCCCCATCAATTACTTCTTCTACCTCTTGTATTCACCGTTCCAGTCATTCACAACTTCCACTTCCTCCAATCTTCTCCAACCATGACACCATGTGGCACCTGTTCTGTTCGTTTTCCATAATACCAGACACCATCGGCCTTATTTTAAACCTAGGTGACTCAGTTTTCCATTCCAGTTGAATTAAATAAATATATTATATATTATTTATAAATATAACTTTGTTTTCACCCGAACCCTACGTTAATCATCCTCTACAATGCCTCCACCAAGGTTCTCTGGATTTCCTCTCCTTCTTCAAACCATGTAAGGGTCCTATGTTTTATTCCCTTGTTTTTTGTTTGGATATATATATATATATATATATATTTATTTATATATATTGATATACGTATATATACGGTTATGTATAAGACCCACTAATCTCTCTTATGATGGTGAATCTTTAGTCTTAAATGTGTTCTTACTCCTTTACCAAACAAGGGTTTGATATTTTTATGGGTTTGATACACACACACACACACACATATATATATATATATATATATTGAAGTATACATAAGCATATATATATATATATATGTAAATATTTCATAACCTAACCCTTTATTATGTCATGATTTGAAATCAATAAACCTCTCTATAACTAATGTCATCCCTAATATGTTTAAAACATGTATGTGTCATTTAATTTTGGTGTAAGACCCTTATATATAATATTTATTATTATTTATACATATATATTATATATATATATCGTCATTTACATAAACATATAAATGAGTTTTTTATTATAAAACATTTCAAATTTTATATAATGATTTAAAATTATGGCACCCTTGTTTATTAATGTGCCTAATATATTAAACTCTTATCAATGTCATTGGATTTTTGGTGTAAAACATTTAATAAAATATGTATAATCGGTTATGTGAATATATGTGTATATATATATAAGTTTATCTTCAATCTTATTTAGGTTTTCTAAGGATTTCATAGAATGAATAACAAATGTTTTTTTAAAATATGAAAGGCATATAAGGATAAATTTAGAAACACAATACTTTATATACACCGTTATGTATGAAAAAATTATAATCCGAGATAATTTTGGTTATTCCAAATATTATTTAGATGTAAAACTTGTGTATATGAATGTATACATATATATGATTCAGTTATTTTCATAAATATTAAATGGTATTAATTATGATTGAATTTCATGATTTTCAATTCACAACATTCTGTATAAGTAATTGGGAGTACCCTTTAGATATATTATACATGAGCATACATGATATAAATGTTTAGACAACTATGTGTTTAATATCCCACCTGAAATATTTTATTTACCATTAAATTAGTTACATACATGAATAATTTCTATTATGCATTTTGTTTACATTTTTATTAAGGTTTTGTAATTAAAATGGGTTGTCATTTTATGTGAAAAAACCTATATTTATTTTTATGAATTTTTTGTTATCACATATCTTATAATCTTCCTATCGTACTTATCATTTATTTCCATAGAATTTAGTTGTTAGTATTGTTATTAACACATATATTCATGACTCACTTTTTATATGTAAATTTTAATGAATGTAATCAAACACAAATGTCCTTTTAATGGAACTAAGAAATAAATTATTCAAATTGATATGGGAGACTTTGAATAATATAAACTGAGAAATTAAATTATTCAATGTGGTATGGGACACCTTGAATAATATGAAATGAGAAATTAAATTATTAAAAGTGGTATAGGACACATTGAGTAATATGAAATAACAAACCAAGTAATATGTGACACTTGGAATGATAATTTATTTTTTAAATCAATTTTTTGATTTGATTTAAATAAATGAAGAATGCATTGGAGGAAGTATGTGATAGGTGGGGACTATTATAGCCCCTCGATGCATCAGTAGGTCTCATGAGACAAACAATATGTGGAATTGGCTGAGGCCTTTCACAATTTGATTTATGGTCTTGGAACGAGGCATTCACATAGAACTTATGGTCTTGGCATGAGGCCTTAACACAGTTTGGAATATGAACTTCCCTCATTATGAATATGTAATTTAATTAAACAAGTGAATTTATGACTAATAGAATATACATGGTTAAGGAGATGGTACTTATGAGATTCAAAAGAAGTAAATGTTTATGGAATGATGTTTATTCCACACTCAGAGAATTTATCAAGCAGTTGTGGCATAAAGTTAGTAATAAGAGAAATTGAATTTATTTTTTTTCTGCACAACTATGATCATGTATTGCAACAAGTTGTAAATTTTGCACTTGTACATCCACATGTCATACATGTTAAAGTTAGAATGAATCTTAATTTATATGCTACACACCATATATTTTGGTATTATCATGACTATTTTTGGAATATCATTCATTATAACCTTGTTAATATTCCATGAAATGTTCACTTGTAAATTGTGATAAAATTTAATGTTATGATTTCCATACAAAAATGTTTTATAAATAATTTTATAAGAATGTTTTAAAGAGGTTTCAAATTCTGAATTATTTTATTTTAGAACCACTTAATAGTAATTTGTATGCTCATCCTAAATTGTAACTTATGTTTTAATGGTGTAGTAGATTTGAGTTACATTGTTGTTGGAAGATTTGTAAAGAATCTTTTTTCTTTAGGTTTTAAATTAATTGTAATAATTTTATCTGGTTCACCAGGAAATTAACCAAAAATATCCTCTCCATTGGAATATTGTGCGTGTTTTCATCATTTCATTTTCTAAAAAAAATTACAAACCATGTTTTATTCAAACTCCTCACCAGCTTCGGGGATTTCCAGGGGTCGGGGCGTGACAGAGTTGATGAGAAAACTAATTTAATAGATTTCATTTCAAAATTATGGTAATGTGGGTGATCCCAGTATACTTAATATATCCTATTTGATTGATCAAAGGTGCTCCATGACATGATATACTCGATCAAGATGACGAAGGATAATTAATGGTGAATATCCCAACATGATCTACTCATTCAAGTCTGATTCATGAACTCCAACCAAACCAACAAAAGAAACTACATGTAATAGTGTAAGGATACCAGTTCATTTATGAGTTCTGGGTTTGGATCCAATTCTCTTATATAATAAATGGATTCATATGGGTTTCATTCCTATATAAATTTTCATTATTTCACATCATCTTCATGACATAAAATGACAAGTCTCTAGACTTAGTGTACGTGGGGGATACTGAATGAAAATAGAAAACTTAACACTAGATCATAATAATCCATCTATAATATACACTATTTGATGATACCAGTATGTCAAATGACATGAAATTTGAATGAATTAATTATTTCAACATCAAAAGGAAAAAATAGGTTTATAGATGTTGACAAAATAGTGAAAGTATCACAAGTTAGTGTGAAAATGGAGGAATTTTTTCACAAGTCCCAACCAAGAAAACAAAAATTAGGCAAGTGGAGGTTAAGAATACCATGGTCTTCAAACAAATGAAATGAGATAAAATATTCTATCACCTCTAGTTTTTCTAATTCCCTTTTTTGAGGCTCAATTCTAGTTTCCATATCTCCTCCCTCTATTCCTCAGGGTTGGAATTCAATTTGTAATTTCATTCCATTTATAGAATGTGATATCTGAACGGTTAGATATCATTCTAGTGAAGAGTAGATAAAACCTCTCCTAAATGAAATTTCTCATACGAGTTTGATCAAGCATTCAATTTTTGTCAAAGATAATGGATTGTATCTAGGATAGTGTTGATGTTGTTATGAATAATGTTTCTTTCCTTATTTATTCTATAATATACCATAATGTTTGACTAGAAGTACCATAGAATAATAAGAGTTTCACGCTACCTATAGAGTATTTCCATATGTATAGGATCTATCTAGTGTTTTCTATCTCTAGCCATGGATTAAAATGGATCTGAATACTTCCTTTGGAGAATATATTCCCTACCCAACACTCTTGAAGGTAATTCAACAATAAATAAATGATTAAATATGGTTTTTCATGGGTTCTATCCTTCCAAGTATCGTGGTATTTTGGAACTAATGAGCCCAATACATCTGTATTAATTATCTTACCCTAAAAGGTAGGTCCTCCTAGGTTTGATATAACATATGTAGTATAAAGAAGATTGGGAGGAATTTACTTTTTCATTTCCTAGTCCTTCCTTGTATTTTTCCACAACATTTACTCTTGGAATAGAGTATATTGTTTTAGATATGACCTACACATAAGGTTTTTCCCTTCCCCAAAAAAAATGGAACAGATTTTGGTTTGGTTAAGGGCTAGGAAGTAGTGGTTCAATGGGTGGTAATGCAGTTTGAATGTCATTGATGGGGAAAACATGGTAACTTCCAATGCTTGAAGAACCAATTTTTTTAGGTGATCTACAATGTCATCATCTAATATTGTAGTACAAAAAACCCCAATCACATTCCATCATCAACTCAATCCCTCTTCCAACCTGATTGTGTCTTCTAATAATGATTATCTAGTTATATTTTCATGTTTATGGAATTTGAAAACAATGAAGGGAAGAGTGGGGTTCCAGATGGGAGGTCCCTTAGTATGAAATTAGAAAAAGGAAAAACTCCATGAATCCTAATAAACTCAGGTGATTGGTCTTGATGTTGAGTTATCTTGCACCTCTGGGATAATATCCAACCAAAATTTTAACCATCAATAAAAACCATCATGCCCCCCCCCCAGATCCACTAATTTCGCAACACTATTAGGACTATCTCTCTTGAGACCCATTCCCTTGATCGTAGATAATGGTGGGGTATTCATAGGCATGTTAGAGAGCCACCCTGGTCCTCATACCATTAGTTCATGCTTGAAGTAATCTGCAGACTGAGTGAAGTGGTGCTCTAGTAGTCATATCAATGGTGATTGAAAATTGATTTTCCATCATTTTTTAATATTAAATAATCTCAAATATTAATAAAAATAAAAATTTTGTTACAATATAAAATAAAATAAATGAATTTTAGTAAAATCGTTGTTATTGATTTATACATGTTGTACTAGCGGTAACCATACACCTACATGGCCATAATGACTACGGTTTTCGGGATTAAGTCCAAAAAACCATTAATTCTATCATCATGTGGTTCTAGAAAATGTAATGTAACACTCATCAATGGGGAAGTTTGTGGATTTGAGTCACAAATATTTATCCCTCAATTCAATATATGAAAAATACCATGTTTACTGTCTCACCTTATTCAAATCGGGATGTCACACCTCATGGAACATAGGGTTTTGACCATCCATATACATAAAATGTTCATCAGTGTCCAATATGGAAGACAAAGGTAATGAAATTGAGAAATCTCCAATTGTTTCATATTGTGGGAATATTTTTTTGTTGCTAGAGTGGTTCTAATATCACAATTGAGTTGATGGATTAACCCTAGCTTCACAGCTTGAATTGACTGGACAGAACATATTTTGGGGATGGTATCATATTTGAAAACTATGACCCTTTTCTGATGTTTTTTCCTTAGGAACTTGCATCCTTACATTTTTTTTACTGAAAAATGAATAACCCCAAACTCAATGAGTCGAGTAGTTGAAAGGTATTTTTTATCCAACTAGAAGTGCTTGAAAAACACCATGTTAATAACTATTATAGATGGATACAATAACATCATACAATAATGAATGGAATTCCACCCACACCACCACTATTTTTAAATGGCATCATTTCTAATGAAAAAATATTGACCACCTGAGACTGCCTTAAGATAGTAACATAAGGGATTAATTTGTAATATTTTTTATTTTATATAGTTATTTAGGAATTTTTTTATGAATTACATAATGGAATATTTTTTTTGGTGGATTCAAAACCTCCATTGACCGAGTGGAAAACTAAAAAATCCATCTCATGAACAAGTAGATTCAAGATGCTGCTAGAGTAACAATTCTATCCTCATTGATGACTAAGATAATCTTTTAACATGATTCCATGATTTTCATCAACCACCAAGACACTAAATTATGCATTACCTAACCTTTAGTTGTCTATATTCTTGTCTATAGTCCCAAAAACCAATGGATGCTCTCAAACATGAATACGCTCAATCACCCTTATGGAACACATCCAACAGAACCAATATATCAATATGAAACTAAATGGATTTTCATGTCATTAGGGTCATTATTAGTTAGTATCCACATAAGGGTCCCTTTTAGGAGTCTCTTTCTCCGATATAACCAATTTCTTCTTCACCCTAAGCCATCCAAATAAGAAATGGGAGCTTTGAGTTCCTGATATTTACTGGTATACTTCGTGTATCCTAGTTTTTTTCTAATACCTCCATGGATTTTTCCAATTCTATGATCCCCTAGTCACTTCCATGTCTGAAAATCCTATAAGGACTAGGGAGAGCCTATATGTTACAATCAGGGACATCCTAGGAGGATCAACCAAGAATACCAAAATGTTTTTGATTACATTTTTTTCGGGTATTGAACCCCCTTGTGGAATACAGAACTCAAAGAAACTTGATTTTTTCAAATAGAAGAAGGATTTCCTCAGCCATCATGTTCAATTTTAAAATTCTGAAAATAACCCTTACCTTTGAGTGGTTGTTCCCTCTATGAAAATATATTCATCCATTCCTTCCACCACCTTATTCAAACATTGTATTCTCTTGTTGGAAATAATCGACTTAAAATTGGATGATTGACATGTTCTATTCATATGATATGGGCTATTTGTGGCTCGAGTAGTTTTCTAGATAAATTTATTTTTTGGACCTCAAATTTGAACTTTTCAATTTCATGGGGGTTTGAAGTATACCTTTCAGAATTTTTTATAATGGTGAGTGGGGATTGATATCAGAAAAGTGGTGGATGAGACTTTTGCATCAAGGTAAGTTGTGGTGCATCAACATTGATATGTGAAGTTTGGGAGATGAGAAGCCTTACCACTAGTGTGGATTCCTACTACATATGGTTGAGGAGTTCAAGAACCACCTTCAATGAATAACGATGACCAAATCAAATTCCAATTCCTAAATAGTGGAAACATTTTCTCTATCACAACTTATAAACCAATAGAATAAACTATTGTGTTAACAACCCAGATGGTCTAAACATGATAAGTATTATTTTATAGGATCTCTACCTCCATTATAATTTTTAAACTGATTCTATTTATAGATATCCTCGGAATAAATTCCACTGAAAACTTACTTTCTCTCTGAAAATTATTTGTACTAGATTGATTGTTTTATCACCTGGCCTTGGCTGACTGTAATTGTAAGGGAATTTTGGGGTTGTATTTGAGGATGGAATACCTACCCAAATCATTTTATAATATTTTAAGATATTATCTATGAATTGGGGATCATAGATAAATTAGGGATTGTTCTTTTATCTACTCCATATTTCTCTCCAACTGTTGGGATTCATCTAAGGCATACCCCGTCATGAAGCGTTAGGATCTTCAAGGGTTCATGAAACAATCTTCAGTGTTTATGAATGGTGTTAAATTGATGTCACACCATGGTAATAAAAAATTATAAGAAAATCCTCCATGATATTCTTAGTAAAGTTGATATAAACTAGTATTGTACTACACAAATAAATAGAGGTGTCAGTCATAGAATCCAAAAAAACCAATAGTGTAATTGAAATGGAAGAAGCTACAGAAATAATTCCTCTAACAAAAACTCAATACCCTTTATTCACATACATTTCCTATGCTTCTATGGATGAAAACTAACCAATATACAACCACTATAGGGTCAATTAAACCTCTATGACTCATCTCCCTACTCTTTTTCCCATACTCACTCACATGATATGGTCCTTGGACCAACCTCATCAAGATCATTAATTATGAAGGGGTCTCCATCAGCCAATGTCTTGGTCACTATTTCTATTTATGTTTTCTGGTGTAATAACATACTTTGTATTTCAATTCATACATGAATATAAAGGTGATATTCCATGAAATCTCTTTTATCATAGAGAGAATCTAAAAAATACATTTTTTGTGAAACTAGATCTTTTGGTCATGGGGGGGTGAAATGAACCATTATTTCAAAGGGAAATCCAACTATATAGGATCAATGAGATCAATCAATTGATTCAAAATGGGAGATACTACAAGGAATACATTACACGGCTACTAGGAATCCATTAAAGGGGAACCCATGGGTACTAAATGAAACTATGTGATTTTATGTTGTGGAATATTGGGATGATATAATAGGCTTTAGGATGGTTGTTATTGAACTTGATAGTGTGAAAATGGTTGTTACACTCTGACTATCCCAATATCTCAAGTGGTTAATGTGTTTTTAGCATTTATGATCAACAAGTCTTGGTACACTGTCTATTATGGAAACTCCAGCACCGATATTTTGGTCCCTATGGAAATGACATATTTTGATAGGTTTAGTAGTGAAAGAAGAAAGTGGTTATAGAAAACCAGATTTATTTAGTGATCAACCTATTTTTTCTATCTCTTCAAGGCTACTGATTCCTTACAAATATACCTCGTATATCCTAGGCCTAGGATAACCTGGGATTCATGACCCTATAAGGACCTTGGAATTACCACCTTGTTAGTGAACACACAATGATTCAAGGATCTAGTGGTTTGGTCGACCTATACCACCAGGAATGCAAAGTACCTTGGTTTCTCTAAAGTATAGACAAATATTGTCTCGTTTTATATTTTGTGGGATACCATAATGACTAGGTGGTTATGTTTCTGCAAATTAGGAACAATGATCCAGTATCTTATCAGTGGTTATGAGAATCCTCATGATATCTAGTGGGTCAATCCCAATGTAGTTCAGTGGATGCCCTTCAGGTTTCCTGGTGTATATATATTTTGTATACCTAACAAATAGAAATAGGATTAAACACACTCTGGTTTTTTATGTATTTTTATTGATAACCATCCATAAACTAGACCCTTGTGATCTACCATTATAGTAGCGGTGTTATTATGAAATGTGTGAGGCCATTGATGGGTTGTGTTCTCCATTTCAACAAGATGTTTTTGGCTGGTGGTCCGTGTAATTGATTGGTGAGTTATAGAAATATTGATACAATGGGAACCTAGTGGACTATGGGGGTGTGAATGTGATGTTCCAGTTAAATAGACAAGATGGTATTGAATTATACCATTACTTCATGATGTTTGGACGTGTATCACATCACTCAGTCAAAATCAGTTGGGAATAATGTTGTCATCCACTATCAAGATGATAGGTCGTCATGAATAGGTCTGAGGACTGTTGAGGTTGACAATATTAATAACATCAATTATCCATAATAGAAGGGGGAAGAAGTTAACACCAAGGGATAATATTGAAGGAGCTATGTGGTCAAACACATCACAAAGAGTTAATTGTGAATGAGGTCCCAATAGTGTTAGAGAGTTCAAGGGATATAGAATGTAATTCATTCAAGTATGTTTGAAAAGATACATTGAAGACCCAGACAACCATATATTTCTATTTCATGATAGAATTATTGACCATCCATAATGTTCTGAGAAAATCAAGGATGTGAGATTCTGTCAGGTGAGATACTCAGTCACTTAGGGGGAATGGGTGAGGTCAAGTATCTTTTAGTCATCCCCTCCATCATTTTTAAGGTAATATAATCCTTTGATATAAATTTGTATAAATATTATCTTGATACCATTACTATCATATTTCATGTTGAGGGGATTCACATTTTCTAATAAGAACAAGAGTATCATTTACCTACCCATCACCTACTTTGAGGCCAACACATGTTAAAAAACCTTGAGTCCTACTGCTTCCACATATGAGACCGTTTAAAATCTATCAGATCATCTCTCTTGATACCTATTACTTCCCAAGACCATTTCTAATCATAATGTACCTGGACATGAAATTCTGGGTTGAGAAATACTATTCTATTTTCATCATGATATTTTTAGTTCTTTTATTCTCTTGGAGGAACTCTATAATAAGAAGTTAAATTTGAGAGTACATCCTTCAATTTACTCACTCAATCCTATATTGGAATCAGTCAGTTTTTTATAATTCTTTTCAACCATGAGGTATGTACTTGATATTTATCACATATAGATTCCTCATGTCAAATCTATGTGAAAATAATTCAATTCCAAGCTTTCATATTGTGGTTTGTTACTTAACTAGAAACTAGTCTATTTAAATGGGAATGTATACTAAAGAATATGTATGTGTAGAATTGACTCATTTCACAATCATAAGATATTTGTGGTTAAATCCCAAAATATCATAACCTCATTATGGTTGATTCGTCAATTCGTACCTCATCATGCCTTTATCATCATTGATTCTATCTAAAAGACCATTTCTAGTACAATTAGTCTCTGAAATCTTACCTCTTGGATCAAAATAAAGGTAAATTGATACACATGAGTAAATTCATAAAGTTGGTGACCTATTTATTATTTCAATGTCTCTTGAAGGATATTATAGGAACATCTCTGAGCAAGATCTTTAGTATCCTATTACGCGTGTGGTATAGAAAGGTTTCTAGAACTAACATTCCTTATTGTAAGATCTCATATACCATATAGAATTATTGTCTATAGAGTACCCAAATCTATTGATCCAGTAAGCATATGATATCATTCATTGATAGAGGTCTACTTTAAATCCTCCCCCAAAATACGATCTATAATTTAACAATAGAAATGGTACTTAATGGATACCATACCAAAGTCAACACACATCACCTCAACTCTCTTCAGACTAGATAATCACTAAAAATACCTCCATATATTATCAAATACTCTCAATTCAATTCATAATTGGTTCATATTGATGTTTATGATTATTACATGGATGGATTTTGGAGAAAATAACTGATATAGTAGTTGTTGATCCAATTAATTCCAATCCCTCTTTCCATTGATCACAGAATTTTCCTTTTCACTTTTCCCGATGCCTTCCCCATTTCCCAATGCCCTACACTCTAGGATTCCTGGATGAAACAATATTCAACATATACCATCAAATAGTAAATTCCAATATTTTCCCCTATTCTCGTTTCAATTAGTAAAAAACCACTCTCATGGTAGTATATCCACTCAAAATGAACTCAAAAGGTTGTGAAGATGGTTAACCATCATGTAGATGTTGTTCTTATGTCACCCATTCTCAAACCCAATCACCCAATTTTTTTGATTAAAACTACATTTTCACCCCTAGTGTTGGTGTATGAGTCTATCCCTCTTACATCATTCTAGTAGGAGAACTAGTACACTCCCAAACCATCAAATATTTTTTCCTCTTTAACTGAAACCATTTGCCTATACCATAATCCATTTCATTCTATGAATCTAGCAAGTAATTATGTAATTCATATCTCTATACCACTCATCCATAAAAGCCTTGAAATATAGGTCACATAGGTGATACAATGTTAGTTAGACAAATATATCCTATAAGTTAGACTTGTATGAGTAGGACTTGACATAATACAATGATTCTACCCAGGGTTATGTAGTGTGCAACGTTCTAAAGTTTATCTAAGATAGAAGAATTAATCCATGAAGAATGAAGACCCTACCTCATGTGATTTTAAGGAATTCTGTGTATGTTAAGGTTCGATTTGATATTATCTCCCCTAAAAACATTATATGTTTTGAGTAAATCCCTTTGGGAGTTTTTAAATGGTATAAAAATGGATAATGATAAACCCTATTCTAATTACTTCATAAAAGGTATAATTTATGGTGTATTCACATTGCTTCTAAGGAAGAATTGTGTGATATATAACACTGATCAATATTTTTCTCACATGTGTTCAACTATGTAAATGAATACCTACCAATTTTCTAGAGTAGATCTCAAGATGAAACCCCCATCATAAGCTCTGTTCCCCCAATATTATATGAAATTCCAATGATTGTGATATTTCTTAGACCACCATCTCCAAGTCATATGAGTGGACCCAATGGATGATATGAAAAATTGATTTACCTACTGATTACATTACAACATGTTTTCAACCGATGAATGGAAAAAGCAACCATATGTAATATACATGGCCTGGACCTATTTGATATAAATAGTTTACTATTGGGAAAGTATTTGACATGAATCTTTATATGATCCCATGTAATCACCCCTAGGTGTAATTGGAGATGGTTGAAAGAGATATGGTAAACATCTTCCTTTGTTTTTTAATGATTTAACTAAGTCGCAATTCCATCCCTCCACATTAAAGTGATGTGTTTCTTTCTATTTCACAATATTCTTATTGTAAAAAGGAGTTCATAGTTCATCACTTTCATCAGTGATGTTTTCTCTTTGATTTAAAAAATATGATGTGATGTAGGTTCCATGTTCTATGTATTCCTACTTGGATATCGTCTCCTAGTATGGGTTTCTCTCATAGATTTATTTCATGTTCATGAAACTTGTTCCCAATGGCATCTCATGGTAAAAGGAAATTAATTTTTCCTCTTCTATATTAGTAGGGATGTAACTTTCAGTCATGGGATATAGTAGGATTGGGAATTTTGGGAATTTCTAGACATTGGGTATATTGGGAACCATTAACGACTTCCTCTTTTGGAGGGAATATAGTGTGTGAGGTATCTTAGGCATGGAATCTATGGTATCCAGTTTTGATCATGAGTGAAGTGACCATAGCGGTGTAAGTCTTTCGTGGATTCTTACCTCAGGAATCGCATGTTTATTGCACGGGGAAGAGATTTTAGATCTGTTCAAAAGTTTTATATCTTGTGGATATGGGAACAAGGCCAAATTATTGTGGGTATCTGTTGGGTTTAGATTTAACATCTTACGGGAATATTATGGGTGTAGGTTTAATGTATTTTTGGGAGAGGATGGACATAGTTTTAATGGCATGTGGGGATAGTTTGGGTTCATGTTTAACATCTTTTGTGGATACATGGATGATAGACTGTGTTCCTTTGAGGTAATATTTCACACTATGAGGTTGATGTGTGTCCCCCTAAGGGTGAAAAATTCACACTAGGATGGATATATTATTCCCCCAAGGGGGATAATTTGACACTTGGATGGATGATTGTTTCCCCCCAAGGAATATAATATCACACATGGGTTGATGATAGTATTGAACCTTGTGGAGTCATCCTACATACCTATATTAAGTGAAAAATATCTCATCCCACATAGTTTGATGATGTAGTTTATGTTTTTGTGATAGGATCGGTCCATGTAGTTTAACATCATGCAGAAAATAATATAATGTCATAGAAAGAGTGTCAAAAAGTAATAGCATGTGTATTACACATGGAATCACCCCATGGAAGATGTTTTATCTCATGATTAGAGAGTATGTTGTCGTTATTACACATGGAAGATTCCTGTCATAAGAGGTTCTTCCCAGGTGTGGAGCTTCATCCCATGTTGAGGGAAGTTGTGGCATTCCATGATGATCATACATATGGAATCCTGTGTTCATCCCACAAGGTAGGTCTACTGTTTTACATCATCTATAGAGGATGTTTTGATGATGTTTAACATTGTATGACTAGGAGATGGAGCTAGTAAAATTTTTTCCTTACCACTCATATTTGGTGGGTCACACACACAAGGGAGAGAATGTCAAATATGAAGAAAGATTCATTATAAGAATTATAAACATTGATAGGGGAAATATTTACATCATATGTGCCACCTCTAGGGATTATGTGACCAACACTCATGAACCATTGGGTGGGAAATGGAGTTCTCATTTTTTAGTGGGAGACAAAATTAGGAGGCTTGACGTTAGGGTTTATATGCTAAGGTGACATAGGCATTCATGTACTGATTCTTATGAGAAAAAATCTAGGGTAATGGCTACACTAGAGGCATAGAAAGAATATGGTTTGGGACCATAAAATTGTTACGCAAAACATTATTGTATGATGTTCTTGTATATTTGTGTGATCCATGGGGTATAGAACAAATGAAACACATGGATTTTGGGGTTATTGGTTCAAGCATTATTTAGAGTTACATGAAAATCAGGGTTGTGTGAAGGCTGATTCTCTTGCATGAGCCGGATCAAACTTAAGACGTGTTGAACAAGGAACACTCAACTGAAAGAAAAAAAATTACGGACCCACATGAGATCTAACATGTAAATTCCCTACCTCTTAGATTCCATGGATTCTGGTGTTTTGTGATGTCCCAAAATAGTGGGTTTCACACATGAGATCATCTCTATTTCTTCCAAAGATCCACTTCCAAGGTCATGGTGGGGTTCTATTTATAAATTAAATCATTGATTATTGGAAAACAACTTTACTATGGCATGAAACAGGGTTTCACACTACTCATCCTATATCCACTAGTACTTGACCACACAACCACCATGGTTCTACGTCACCTTTATAATGCAACTAGATGGTTGTGCGATGGGTTGCATGAAAATATCTTCTTTTGCATGCACATGCCTTGGGTTCTAGGGGCTTAACCTAGAAACCATGGGGAAATCATTACACAGGGAATCATACATACGAAATTGAGTACCATGAAATGAGAAAATAGAATTATTTTCAAGTTATGGAGTGCGATGATCCTTTTTTCACAAACTCAGGCATGATGATGTGATTTTATTGTTATGTAGAATGTAGGAAACAAACTATCACCTCAATGAATGAAGTGTATATTTATTTGGTATCCTATAGAAACAAGTGGTTGTTATATATAAAACCCCACATACAAGTAGGTGACCATTATAATACATGGAATTTTTTTGAGAGGTGGCATATAATCAACAAGGATTTTGGGAACAAGACTGAATTCCATGAAGTTGATTCTCATTATAATAAAGAGTTGGTAAAGAAAAGAATTTTGAAGGTTGCCATGGAATATTTCATTCAAAAAACACAAGAACTGTGTAGAATAACTGGAGAGGTTAGAGTACTTGTAAGTTATGGTTTTATAATCATCGATGATGATGACTCATATTTGATTGACAATGATGATCGCATTTCCTACAAGGCAGAAATAAAGATCCTATAAGTTGAAATATAGCAGGAAGCCACTAATTCTGAGATGGATTTCAATTATCAAAACCATGTTTGGGTTTTTATAGATCTTCCAGCTGATTTTTAGTTTGTATATGGGAATTCATGATAAACTAAACATGAAAGGTAAATTTTGTAACACCTTTACTAGATGTAACATGTCTGAACCTAATTATCAAAAGATGTTATATAAGACATCTCATATGAAAGATGTTTTAGAATATTAGTGAGGGTCTAAGTCCGTCATTGTGGATACTATACACATAGTATCATGTTAATAGATAGATAGATGAACTGATAATAAATAAATCCACATATAATAATAATTTGATAACAATCAGAGTAACATCAAATATTGATAATCTTGGCCATGTAGTATCAATATGGCATGTAAAAAAAATAAACCAAATCTAAAAAAAAGATCCAAAGTATATATAAGCTAGTAAATTAAATAAGAATAATAAATCCAACTCAATCTATATCAATCAATGTTTTAATCCTCCTTCCGGACCTACTCAGCAGTCTACCACAATGCTCATTCCCTTGTCGAGATCCCATGTTATAAAATCTATAAGCACGCCAGAATGCAAATGTAGGTTGTGGTGAATGTATCAGTAGGAAGCCAACAACAACCCTTAACATCACTTCATAATATATAAAAGACCATTCCATGAATTTAAACGTCGTAAAAGTATAAAAATATATATCGCAAAGGTATATAATATATGTTGGCCCCTCATAGACCAGATCTACCTACTTCGGAAGAATTCTGAAAGGAACATCACCAGCCATGTCTGACACATCCCCATTCATGAAATGATAGTTCAACTATAGAAATAATAATAGAACATGTATACATATATACATAATTAAAGATAAAATGTCAAATCGATTCAAATATTATAATCATCAGAACAAACCACATACAAGCAACACAAGCACATGTCAAGGCTACACACACACCAAATGTGATCAAGCATTATACATAGGTTTCTCATAGATCTGCACATGTAAACCAATCAATCATTCTAGTAACCCATTTAAATAATGCTCTAATGTCATGGTTTTCAAACCTCAAGGTTATGGACGAAAAAAACCACAGTTCATCAAGAAAATTTCAACTAAGACACATCTACATGTCCATCGGCTAAAATAACTTACTAAGGATTCAAAGAATCAATTTCGGATATTTAATGGAAAAAAATATTAATAAACCATGTGATAAAAAAATTATATCTCAAAGAAAATTTATAGTTAATACATTTAATCCAAAAAATGAGATCAATTGCTTATTTCTTAAATAATAATTATAATTTAATAGGTGGGAATATTCTCTTTCTCTCTAGAATAATACGAGTTAAACATGATAACTTTTTATTATCATTTTATTATAATTTACATATTATTATCATTTAATATGTATTTATTCAATTCCTTTATAAAGGTTAGGGGATCATATTTTAAAATTTAGAAAGGGAAAATAGTAACTTGAAATTATCCCTTTAAAGCACTACACCCAGAATGGATGACAGAGGTGAGGATTTTTCCACACAAGAACCAAGAATAATGACTCGTATTGATCAATAAAAACATCTATAGTCTTTAAAGGGGAATTTATTTGACATTTTGGAATCTATATAATAACCTATAACGAAGGAAAAGTTATTTGGAAATGTTTTTTAGAAGTAAAGTAGATTATGGATTCACAGCATTAAGCCACACAAATTAAATTAAAAATTTAATTTATTTCTACCCAAATCTTGAATTTTGAGTGTTAAAAATCCATTATAAAAGTATTAAAACCTTTTAAACAAGTTAAAGGAATCAATTACCATGATATAAGGAATTTAAAATGGATGATATGCATTATATATGTGAATAGGGAAGAATAAATTTAAAATGGAGATAAACATCATTTTTTCTTCAAAAAGGGAACTATATAAGGGTAAAAATTATTTACCCTTATGCAGCTCATATTTTTTACATAAGGGGACATAGTTACCATTAATTAACCGTTGAAAACTCAGAATTTTCCTTAAAATACATAAGGATCCCTGAGATAACCGTTAAAAATCTCTAACGTTCCTTTATGCAATAAAATAAAACCTCACATTTCTCATACGTGATTATTGCACATGTTACGAAACCCTTACACAGGTAATACTTTACCTTTATGAAAGTAGGTAAATCAATTGTTACCCTTACATAACCCTTAGGAATCATTATATACCCTTAAGTAGTGGCTATATACCATTATAAAACATGTGTAACTTTTTTTTTTACCCTTACACAACTCTGGAGGTACCCTAACACAGTGCTATCTAGCCTTATATAGCACTTGAAAATAGGGAGATAACCTTACATAGTTCATAAGATCTCTTTATTACATTTATGAAATCTATGTATCGAGGGTCTTACCCTTAAGTGACCTATAGAATAACCACTCTACAATTAGGTAACCCATAAAAACTAAGGGCTCCCTTTAAATATCCATTGTAAACTCCTCTTTACCATTATGTAGCCTATGCCTTTTATAAGGGTATAATGTATAATTTTTTTAATAAAAATACATAAAAAATACATATGAATTAATGAAAAAAAAATGCTTTATAAAAACAAGAATGTTATAATTCTATCCCTCTAATTAATTATATTCATTGAGAAATATCTCTAACCATATTTCTTAAAAAACATAGGACACTCAGCAAAAACATTACACCAAATATCTGAAGAGATTTTAACTAATAAATACAAACCAAAAAAACATGAGGAGATAGAAACAAAAACTATTCCCCTCCAAACACCAAGCAACATATATAGAAGAAAACATTAGGATTGTACCTATGATTCTGTAAGGTCCCTCGCTATTTAATGAATATGGTGGATAAATAACATAATCCCTGTTATCAACCACTCCCTAATGACCCATATGATCAAGAGTTACCTAGTTTGTCGATCCCATTTGGGTTTTATCAACCACAAAAGCCCTAAACTCATACCATAGCCTAATGTAGATATATAAAACCATGAAACCATGGACCAAAACCAATGTACATTAAAATCATTTAAATATTCACGATATGTCTTGAGTGAAATATGATAGTCATTGAGAAAGTATCCCTTCCTCCCATAGTTATAGAAACATTTAGAGTTTCTTCCCACATAAGGAGTTAAAAATGCATGGCCATGCTCTGGTTGTTGACCATTTCCCTATACTTCATCCTCTGACTTCCTCTTCTTATTCTCAGAATAAGAAACTGTGAATTCATTGGATAAGTGACATGTCTGTCCAATTATAGAATAAACAATTCCAAAATCTCTACCTTTGTCTATTATCTTTTGAACCATTGCTTCTTTACGTATAACTAACACATAGATTATTATATTGAATTTCATGGACTATCATTTCATCTCTAGGTGAAGAACAATATCATACTTTTGGACCTTATAAAAATTATTCCCAATAAATGTGGAGAAAGATGAATCATATTTGTGAAGAATATTGAATTAGAAGACACTATCATTATCCCCTTCTAGAGCTCCCTGAACTGCTGATTATGATTCATCGTTAGTGTATCAAGAAATAACTCCTTGAAAAAGAGATCCCTTGTGGTCTCCCATGTCATCCCTTCTTGTCTATCATCTAGCAGCATGACATCCCATTATCATCCAGCAACACCATGAATCATAATGTTGATAACATCACATTTCAATCCTCTAGGGTCCCTACTTGGTTGAAGATCCCATCAATTATCTTTAACCATTACTCTATATCCTGAGGGAAACACATTCCCTAGAAGTATGTGGGATGCTAGAGATAGAAGTCGTTAGCATAATTAACCTCGGTCAGCATTTTCCTATGGGTTCTTATACCCAGAACAAGAACTTGTTAATATTGTCTTTCCTAGACTGGTTTTATATCTTCACATTCTAGAGAAACTGGGAGGACATTCTTTGTTGAAACCCCTTATACAACAAGGGAAGAAACTGGTTGTTCAAGGCTTCTACAAGGTGAATCTGTTGGTCCAAACCGAAGTTCCACATGAAATCGTATGTTCCTCACCATATGAATGAGGATTCTAAACAGTAGAGAGTGTCTAATTCCGTTAGTGGGGAGACAATATAGTCAATATAATGACATTTGTTAAATAACGGAAGAGATAATGAATAATCAATAAAAATGATAACTGGATAACCATCATTCTTGTAGAAAATAAAAATAATTCATCCCATTCAGTATCAATATATTATGTCAAATAAATCAACCGAAGCTATAAAAGGATCTGATGTATAGATTATCCAGCAAGTAAAAGTAGCAGCATAAGTCCTGATCAAACTCCATTTAGTAACATTTTCATTCTCTAACTCCACCTTCTCAACCCTCCACCATAGGGCTCCTTCCCTTCATCAAATCCATATTCATGAAATCAACAATCCCATGGTAATTTTAGAGTATGGTGTGAGTAAATTACTCAATAGGATACCACCAATAAACCATAACATCTGTGCATAAGATATAAAAGTACATTCAATGAATGTCAATAAGATGCATATAAAAAATATATCACATAAGTGAAAAACAAATTTCAGGTCATCAGATACCATATCTACATACATCATCACCATGAACATCAACATCCATGTTCGAAACATCCCAATCCTTGATTGGATTGTTCACAAATCCTTGTTGACTCATCCATCTTAAAGGGATATCCCACCCACATACTGATAAATATCTCACTCAAACCTCTCATGGGGGGATACTTTATATGGATTAACCTGCGTCAACTAAAGAGATAGAAATAGCATATACAAAAAAGTATACATGATGAATGATCGAACATCACATCATCTAAAATACTATCATCTTTAGAACATTGTATATGCAGAAAAAAAAAGTAAATGTGAGGGACACCCAAATACACCTCATGTGATCTAGCATCAGACATAGGTTTCTCATTGGGCTATATACACGCACCTATAAATCATGCCAACAATATATAAAAAATATTTTCTAAATTCAAGGGATTCCTACCTGAAGTTTTTTTTGAGAAAAATTCCATGTTTTTTCTAGTAAATTTCATGTAAACTATGTCTATATGTTCTTCATCTCAACCCGCTCATTGAGGATTCCTAGAAAAGATTCCAAGTATTTTATTACCAAAGAAATAAAAACATAACATGTGATAAAAGCTTTCTCTCTCATGGATAACTTAAAAATTATCCATTTAAACCAAATCATGTGCTTAACAGTTTCTTTCTAAATACATAATTATAAATTTACATGTCATAATATTCCCATTATAGAATTATGTGAGTTAAGTATGAAAATTATTTTTTATCATTCTTTGAAAAATTATAGATATTTATCATATAAGAAACTTTTAATCAATTCCTTTATAAATAGAAGGGTAGTTTATTTTTTAATTGAACAAGGGAAAATAATACCTATAAATTATCCCTTCAAAATAATAATCCCTGAACAGAGGAGAGAGGGTGAGGGTTCTTCCCTATCTGAAACCTATAAGAAGGACTTTTACGGTTCAAATAATCCTTCACCAATCATGAAAATTGGATTTCATGGAATAATAAAACTCAATAGAATTTGGAAAAACAAATGAAAGGAGGTTTGAGTATTTTTTTTAGATTGAAACCCATGTAGATGTTCGCAACATTAAACCGCACAAATTAAATTAACCGTTTTATTTTTCTTTACCCGAATCTTGAATTATGTGTGTTTTAAATCTTTTATAAAGGTATTACAACCTTTAAACAGGTCAAAATAATAAATTTTAATGATATAAATAATTTAAAAATTATTGATATACATTAATGGTGTGAATAGGGAAGATGAAATGTAAATTATAGATAAAAATAATTTTTCCCTCATAAATGGAATTATATATGGGAAACATCGATTTACCCTAATGTAGATCATATGTGTCATGTAAGGATAATGAGTTAGCCTTATATAACTTTTGAAAACTCATAATTACCTTTACACAATATAAGGATTCATGAGTTGACCCTTATGTACCTGTGAGTTTCCATTACACAAGATAATAAAACCTCCGGTTACCCTTATGTGAGCATTGAAAAAGCATTGGTACCATTATGTAGGTAAAAATTTACCATTACATGATAAAGGAAACCTCAGTTTACCCTTATGTGTCCCATAGTAAACATGAGCTAACCTTATGTAGTGGCTATCTACCCTTACACAGTGCATGGAACACATAGATTACAATTATGAATCTCTTGAGGTACACGTACATACCATTATCAAGTGGTACACTGTTATTGAAACTAGGTTCATACCCTTACGTATCGGATAGGGGCACTCCTTCATACATTTATTAAATCCATATAAACAGGGGATTAACTTTAGTAATCATATATAAAAAACACTCTACCCTTATGTATCCAATGATAACTAAGGGTTACCTTTACATAACACTTCTAAACTCTTCTTTAACATTGTTAGGCCGTATTATTTATGTAAGGGAAGAAATTTAGTTGAATTTTTATAAATTTACATTAAAAATACATATGAATTAAAACCAATAAAGATTTAAAAAATGAGGATCTTACAATGTGAATACATATAAATCATGAATAGTGCTTGAAGGGTTTAAAAAGTGATAAATCTTTTTCTGTGGTGAAATATTTCTTGTAACACTATGATATTATAAAATAACAAAATGTTAGGTAGCATATAAAACCCGCGACACTGAGCCTAAACGGACCATGAAATATTATTATTTTATGGTTATCAAAACATATCCATTGAATTGGTGAGTATGAATATAAGTAACTAAATTCTTAAATATATATAATAGCCCTAATCAATAAAAATGTATATGTATATTCTTAGGATATAAAAAATTAATTTTTATTAAAGTTATTTTTTATTCAAAATACATTTTCTTTGAAAAACGTTCCATGAGAGAATATTATAATTAATTTATGGAACTTATAGAAATTTAATTTTTTAGAAATAATGAGATTTTTTAAATAACCATGTTAAAACAATCTTATAGATATTTGTGTTTAATTTTCTAAAAATTTTATTTTT
Source organism: Viscum album (assembly GCA_963277665.1). Classification (NCBI taxonomy): domain Eukaryota; kingdom Viridiplantae; phylum Streptophyta; class Magnoliopsida; order Santalales; family Viscaceae; genus Viscum; species Viscum album. The sequence continues at coordinate 569,489,615 of OY728153.1, forward strand.
CAATGAATACTGAAAAATAATAACTTTTATTAAAAACAATATTTTAATTTCCATAATTCAGAAGTTACTAATTTTTTTATGTTTTAATAGTAACATTAGTTTAATTATATTATCAATAATAAAAATATGTTCATTAGAATCAATTTTATGGATGAATTTGGTGTTGAAAAATTTTCATACTTAAAAATACATTTTTCTAAAAAATGTTTTTTTTGTGTTTTAAATTTTTATATTAAATTAATTTTCATTACTTCTATAAATTGAATATTGGAAATTTAATTCTTTATTTGGAATCAAATTTTCCAAATATTATTAAATAATTCAATTTTATTTTTTGTTAATAAGAATAGTAACCATAGTTATTTTATTATTAACACGGTAAAGGTAAACTTAGTTAATTAGGGTTAAAACTAATGTTATAAGGATTCAAATTCATTAAAATAAGTTAAATTATATCATTGTAATGGAATATTTCATCTATAATCATACATAATTAAAAAATATGACCTTTTTTCCATTTAATATTTATTTTGACCTTTCAAATACTAAAGTAAAATATACAATCAAGATTACCACCTTTTTTCTTTTAATATCATTAATATTTTGTGATAGGGATAAATAAACTTTTAATCAGTTATAAATTGCTACTAAAAATATTAATTTTTTTCTAATGATAATTTATTTCTAATTTTTAGTGATGAAATAAAAACAATAATTTGTATACAATGCCAACATAGTTCTTGTGCAAGCAGTAAAAAAATAATGTATATGATTTTAAGAACTCAAAATGTAATATTTATTGGGAAAATTAACATTTGTCCTAAATTTAAAGAAAAATATAATATATTAGAGATTTTTTAAATATTTTTATTCTAAATAAATGACATTCATTTTGTTTTCCAAGTCAAATTATGTGAATAGATCTTAAATTGACATCAATAGTATTTTATGCTTAATATATATTTTTTAAATTATTTAAAAAACATAGAAATATTAAAACAGTAAAATTAATATGATCAATTGTATTAAAATTTATAAGATATCCATTTGTGAGACAATTTTAATCTTATAAGTAAAATTGTAATCCTTTAATATTAAAAATTCGTTACCACTATTAAGGTAGAAATTGTTTATCTATGGGGTTAAACAAAATGTTATGTTTTAAAATTATATCCAATCCTATAAAAATTTTATTTTAAGGATATATTTAGATAATATATTATATATATAATAATCCATGTCATTTTGGAACTATTGTAGAAGATCTATATATGTATTATGTTGGAATATTTCAGGTATTTCTGAAAATGAAATTAATTATATTTTTTAATAAAAAATATTTTACTAATTTATTTAAAATTTATAAAAACCATATATTAATAATATTTAATTATAAATGGTTTAAAATATCAATCATCATCCATTTATTGGTCACTTTTATTTTTATGATAACTTTCTTGACACTTAATGAGTAAAAAAACATTGATATCACTATAATTGTCAAAAGGGTTAATAGAGGGTTAAAACAATAGATAAGGGTGAAAACATGACATATTTTTTTTAAAAAATATTTATGAGATTATTGTGACTAATAATCATATTAATATTCTAATTACGCCAATTTGGAGTTATTTTTTCATGAAAAACAAATACTTATTAATTTAATACATTAAATAATTCAATGAGAATCTATCCACTAACTTATAAAAGTGAATCTTATATCATATATTCCTCATACATTTTGAGCCTTATATATTTGAAAATAACTACGATAACACATTACTAGGTTTATTACACATATTATAGATCTTATATTCTTGGAAAAAATCAACTTTTAAAGGATTTAGGTGTAATCAAGTAGAGGTTTCTCAATAATGAGGTATAACTCTTAACCAAGTATTTTCAATTCTGTATCTTCTTATAAATCCTATAAATCTTTATTTATCATCATAAAATACTAACTTCATTATCCTAAATATAATTATATTTTATCATTATTTTGTAACGACCATTATCCAGCCTCAACTCCATCAAATTCGATGTGAAATTATCACTTGTGTGTGTGTGTGTGCGGATTACCTCATCCACGTAGTGATACAATTAATTTTCCATCACCATATTTCAGGGATGATTATTATGATAGGTTTAAAGTTTATATATTTTATTTATGTTATAATTATTCTTCTATAATAATAATATCATTTTTACCTTATTTCATTCTCATACATTGGAAAACAATAACGTCGCTCGTGCGTATGTGTGGACTGCCACATCTACGAAGTGATGTGATTCATTTTTCATTTCCAATTTTCATAGATAGTAATAAAGATATATGTATGAATATATATTATGTGTGTGATATAATAATATTTCTGTAAAGGTGATTTATTATTAAAATTTCTTCCATTCTGTCCTTTGTAAAGTGAAAATAGTGTTCCGGCAAATGTACAAACTACCGTCTTAATGAATGGTGTAATTTATTTTTCTATTTATAAATTTTATGAATGAATCAATATATAAATATAAGGAATATAAATAATTTTTATAAAATTATTATCGTTATATATATTATGTAACTGTGATCAATGTATAGGGGCCAATACTACTGAACTAAAATTCTCACGAAAAATGAAACAGTTAACACCCGAAAATGCTGATTTTAATATGTAATTATTAAGAAATAGGTTTTTAAATGTTATAAGTGGGTAATATATGATATTATAAGTATGTTAACGAAAATTTTATATAATTATAATAAATTTAAATTTATTATATAGGATCTTAGAGTCTTTTCAAAGGAAGCAGAACTCAAGGTAAGGGATTTTTGTCTCTGTTTTATTATTGTGAGACACATGCCATATTCAACACTTGTATTTTTTAGGTAGTTTATATACCCCCAATTAATGTAATCTCTGATTCTTCACATGAATTTTATTTTTATTTACATATAATATTTTTTTATCTCTTTCATAATGTTTTGATTCAATATTTTTCAAAGTGGTGTGGGATTTATATTAAAATATTATTTCAATCAAGATTGTTTATACATCAGTTTCCATTGAAGAAATTATATGATACTTATATGATAAATTCCTCTATTTTTTCTTATAATATATTTATTTATATAGAATACATTTTTTCCTCTCATTTTCAAAGTAGGAATTATTCAATTGACAAAAATAATATTTTTAAATAAAACTGACTATGTTTTACTATTCGGTTAGAAATATTTTTTTTTCATTGCGATGTTTTCTTTAGAATGTTTTAAATAATGATTTTAAATATTATCAAAATATTTTTCAAAGTAATTTTCCCCATTTTTTTAATTTCGTTAATAATTTATCAAAGGAATCTTTTTTAATGAGGTACATTTGACTTTTCACTGAAAATGTGAAAGGAATCTTGGTTTTAAAAAACATGACATGAACAGAATTATCTGTTATCATGAAAACTCAATTATTTGAGGCTTACTTTATAATATTCCATTTATATTTTAAAATAAAATTATTTCATTTATATTTTAGAAATATTTTAATTTTAAATAATTTATTTCAAAATGAAAAGGGTGTTTTCTTCGATGAAGAATCTAGTGTTATTTTAAATAAATTTTCATCTATGATAACTTCCTTTGATGTTAATTACTACTTAATTGGGATTTGATCTAATTAAATAATACTTATTCATTATCTGGATTTTGTATGATTATGATGATGATATTTTTATTAAACATAATTATTTTCCCTGGGTTATGATATGATGAAATGAAGAAATATTTATGAAACTAATTTAATTTTCACTGGTTATGATATGATGATATGATGAATGTTTTATGATCATATAGTACACATATGTATGGTTTTCAATATTTATTAATAAAAGTGGTGAAATGAATCAGTTACCAAAATAATTAAAAGAATTAATTTATTAAAAACATGTAATAATAAAATATCGAGGTGTAAAGACAATACACAAGCAAGTATTGAGAGGGATAGAAGTTGAGGTCAATGAAAAATAAGAAAAATAAAATATTGGAGAAAAAAAATGTAGGTAATTCTCAAAGATAGTAGATAAAACTTCTTCATATTTTCATAATCAAGGAGAGAAACCAAATCATTACCATGATCCTTATCCAATCAAAGAGATGTTTGAGATTTTTATGTGGGTTGAAAAGTAGTTTGAAGGAACATATCAGAAAAACACTATGTCTAGAAATAGCTCAAACCTTCTCCAGAATTCCCATCCATATAGTATTGTCATAAAGATTATATTTCCATACAGTCCATGAACCCCATAAGCAGTTCATGGAACTCATTGTCCAAGAATCCAGTAGGTATCAAAAAATAACACTTGGCCTCCAACATCAAAATGAACCAAAGAGAACCTGTATAGTAGAAAAATATCAACTCAAAAAAGTAGAATTTTTTTACTTCTAATCATATAATAAACACTGAATCCCAAAAGATAAAGGATGTATCATGTCATGTGAGATCACCAAAGGACACAAAAGGTAAAAATTATAACCGTCTTCAGACAGAACTTCTCTCAAGGTAATAAAAAGTAAAGCAATACCAAGAAGCAACAACAAACACAAAGAATACCAGAAATAAAAATAATGAATTAGTAAATCATTCCCATTGTATGTCTATAAACATGAAATCTGGATCCTCTTTGTATTAAACAACCATCTAAATATACATGAAATTCCTTATTTCAAGATACATTTTAGCTGTGATTTCACAATTTCTGTATTTCTAGAATGTAATTTTATCATGTTCATCCATCCAGGTTTCAACTGCATCACTCACATGATCCTTAATATTATAGGAATCTCTGTACACATGATCATTATTTGGATTGTATTCCTTCTCTTCAAAGTTAGGGATTTCAAATTTAGTAGTAATATTTTTTTAAGGTTTAGTGTTTTCCTTCCTAGTGGCATCAAGTTATCTTGTAAATATTTTTATTTCAAGATTGGATTTGTCCATATGTTTCATTGTTTTTTGGGGATTTGGGGTATTATAACCATCAGAATCGAACAATGGTATTTTCCAATCGATGAACATGATTGGATGTATTCATCCACAATTTGACATGCTTTATCCTTATCCTCCAATAAAGAACTAGATTTAGAGAGATCCTTATTCCCTTATTCTTGTGTATCATGTAATTCATAATTATTCTCCTATTCCTCTACATGAGAAGATGGGGAAATGCTATATATTTGCATGGTATCATCAATGTATGACATTCCGTTCTTTTCATAGGGTTGTTCATTCTTATCCGGAATCTCTTTGCTCACATCAGACTTCTACCATAACGTAGATATCCCATAGGGTCCAACCTTAACCATTTGACTTGCATTAGACCCTAGTCACAAATTATTCCTTCCTTTTTTAACACAAGTGGATTTTAAGCCTCATGGTTTGTATTCTTAATCCCACAATCTTTGGAAGCATGCCCAATCTTGAGGAAAACAAGGAAGTAATCTAGAATCCTTTCATAAATAAACTCTTCAAAGAAACCAAAATCACCAATCTGGATCAAGATATGAGAAGGTATATCCTTAAATACATCAATTTCCATTAAAATTATAACTACATGTGGTCTTTAAAGATTCTTTGTCACCAAATAGAGATTCAATGGCTTACCAATGAGCATGGATATTGCGAACAAATTAGTTTTATTAAATAAATTTAGAGATAATATAGGGATGCCAATCCATATTTGGAAAAAGGGAGACTTAGAGTGGGGGTCAAAATCAATATTTCATTTATGAAACTTCATATAACAAACCCTAAAAAACCATTCTTTTTTTCTCCCACAGATGATAGTAGTCATCCTCATAAGCAAGGTGAAAAAAAATTAAGGAATTCAATAGGTCGATATGGAAAACTGAAAATATGATGGCTTCAAGTGATGTTGTTAAGAACCTCAATGATAGTCTCTGACTAAAGAACTTCCCAACAATAAAAAATTAAATATTGGATGCAAGAATGGTCACCTCATTTATTGAGAATAAAATCATCAGTTATCTATAGTGATGAAAATATGTAGGGTTAATGAAAATGTTAGGAGCCGCACAAACATTTGAACAAGGCCCAGTGTTCTTGGTCGATCTTCCGGAAACCACATCCGTGAAGGATCTCAAATTTGAGGTAGGGTTCTGCTCAAGGTGTAGGCTTCTCACTTCGTTTTTCGGCATGTCCATGAAATAGTTTTTTTCATATAATATAGGTTTTTGGTATTCTATGGTGTTCATTATGTTATGGGTGAGTCCAAAATTATATATTCCTACAATGCATTGGGTAATGTTTATTATCTCAAGGTATGATAATGGAATTGAGTTTATTCACTCAATCCACTATTGAAAAAATGTGGGGATTAGTAATCCATTATGGGAAACACGTGATACTAACATATCTGTAATGATATAAGAAATAGGTGTTCATTCCAAATCCACAGTGATTTGAAGATCATGGTAGTTAACCTTGATATATAAAATGGTTTCTATACCTATGATAATGTCATACATTTTTGAAATTATTATGATATAAATATATGGTTCATGATTTATTTATGATGTCTTCTCACTCTTATGATTCATTTATTTTGATATGATAATGTTTTATATCCTGAATCATGATTTTGATCCATTATATATTGAGTGTGAACATTTTATGTTATGGTCATGAACTCTTACCCATTTATTTATATTATGACACATTGTGATCTATGATTTATATATCTCATGTTTAACCTTACTGATCATCTAATCTCACCATTTTTTATGTATTCATTCCCAAGGTCATAAAATATTTCTTTAATTAGGATATTTATAGGAGTGTAAAAAGACATAAGAAATGTATGATAGATGATGAATAATATATCTAAATAATATAACTATGTATATACTCTCTAAAGACACCAACAATTTATTGTTATAATGTGTATTTTAATGTTATATAACGAATATTTGTCTAAAACCTTGTAATATATATATATATATATATATATATTTTTGTGTCACAGTAGTTGGTATCAAAGACATATTTCTTCAATATTTTATGGTTATGATTAGATAAATTTATTGAAATACTTTATGATAAAACTAATGATAGGTTATCAACCTATGGATTTTATAATATATATATTTTGTGATTTTTCTTGGAAAAAATACGTGTCTATATATAAATGTGGATTTGATTTTCGAATAGATGAATCTATGGGTAATAACCTTGAAATAGAGTTGGTTGAGTATATATCAGCCATCATTCAGTTTCATGATGAATGTACCCTTACTACACACCAAGATTGAAACTCCTAGGGATATTTTTTTTATAAACTCACATTTTCCATATCAACCATTATGGAGGATTTGAATAAATGATAATTGAGTATGACATAAGTTAAAACTAATAAGTCATATATTGAAAAATAAATCATGATTTAGACATCCTATTATTTATTTTTCATGATTATATGTTTCCTCACTATGACTATTTTTCACAGACTGTACTTTTTGGTTTTGGTCAATGGAATAAACAAGGAGGATTCATATAAATTCTGATTGTGATAAAAAATGAAAATATTCTCTATATGAGTAACCAAATAAAACAAGATATAGAATGTGAATCTTGGTGACTACACCTAATCACCTATCCCATTATAGGATTAAATACCTCATCTTGGGTGGGTTTTTTAATACATATGAAAGAGTTATTTTTATAAATACGATGTAGTGAATAATATTCAACTTCCAAAATGATGATAATGTTTGAATAATTAATCATTTAATGTATCAAATGAATGGGAAGCTTTTTGTGTGCAAAATAATGGTCATGCGACCAATAACTTTAGATGAAAAAACAAAGAGTTTAATGGATGGATTGGAATTTAATACTAAGGTACCATTTATATTTTAATTTATTATTTGAGTGGAATATTTGAATTATTTGAGCCAATTACATAATACAAGGGTTAACTCCTAGAACTAGAAAGGACCTATGTTATAAAAATCATTGATAGAATGATTTTGTGGGTACTTGGGCTGCACAGTGGAAGCTAACAGCCCAGAATTTAAAAAAATTCACTGGTGATGAATGTAAATTCATCATTTCGGGTGAAGTGCATCCTAATACTGATATGTATCTTCTGGGAAACCTTAAGAACAAAATATTAGACCAGAAAAGTACATGGTTTTATTTTAAGTCATCAATCCATTATCTACTTCGCATGGGATATAATTACTCAAAGGATTCAAATTTGAATATATCTATATCACCCACACTCACATAAAAAATTTGTAGGGGCATCGATCATCAAATTCAGGATGCTAGCATGAATATCTGACAATTCCATTGATGTCCTGACAATCCCCATTTCTTTATTTCAACGATCCATGAAGGTAAACTTTGATAAATTCCATAGATTAATGTTTTCTCTCTATAAGAAGTGTTAAGAGGATATAGAGTCTCTAGAACTCATGTGATGAATAGTATATTTCATCTGAGCATCTCCTCCATTTTATAGTGAGGTTATAAAATACTTGAAAATGGATCTCGACCCCTTGGATATTTTTTACGCACTATAAATGACATATTATGACTACCTTACTGAGTCATTAATAAAATTTATATAATTATCACTTACTTGAAATATATTAAATATATTACATGATAAATACAATTAATTCTATCAACTAGATATTCTGGATAATGTTAAACGATCCATAAATATTAAAATAGTATTTTCTCATCTAATATTTTTCCATGTGTTTATTTATTTCATGTAACTAAATTTAGTAAATAAATTCAATATTAATTATTCTAAACCTAAAAAATATGAATTTACTTTTTCATTGGTGATCATATATCATTGACATCACTCAAACCCCAATGAGTGGGCCCACCATGACCTAAAGTCTTATTCCATAGAATAGTCTATACATTTGAATATGATTTGTGTATGACCCTCTAGAAAATTATCTCAGTAGTAGCAAATTCTATTTACAAAGCAATCAAATATTTTTAAAAGCATCATGGCCCCTAAGAGATAAGGAATAGTCCTAATAATGACAAGAAATCCTATAAACACAAACTATGCAATATAATCTCTTTGTATCGCGAAATCTCATAAAGAAATATTCACACTTATTTCATCAAAATTTATTGATTTATTATTCATTGAACATACTAGAAGAACTTGCCTTCTTCTACTACAAACTGGGATTTATAGAAAGTACTACTATCCTGATCATCTAGGCCCACGATATCTCTTCCTGTCAGAATTAAAAAATTTATCCTGGTAATTCAATCAAGTTAATACTACTAATAACAGATGCATTGCAAGATACCTAAATAAAACATTAATCCATAGTAATTTACATGCATCAATGTGAATGAAAAAAAATATTATAAACTGATAATAATATAATGTTGAGAGACCATTACATGTTTTTGTAGATAGGAAGTACCAATGGAACATGAATGATGTAGTGTTCCAATTGGTGGGTCAATTGTAATGGTGTCATCTACTCAAGTTCACCATGTGTTAAATTAATGAGAATAAGTCTCATTGTTTATGAGACCCCAACACAGAATTTTCAGATATCATTTGTGTCCAATAAAAAAGATGTATCTATACCATATGAAATATGATAAAGATTAATTTCATAGTATCTCATGGTTATTATTATATCCTTGAAAGTAGAATAAACTTTTTATATGAAAAATAATCAATGGATGTTTTCAATAAATAGTGGATGAAGAAATATGAACACTGTTATGGTAAGATTACATCATTCCTAACTCATTATATAAAATATTTGGTAATCAAAAAGTATTGTTCAAGATGAGTATAAGGAACCCACTTTTATAAGACTCCCACTTGAAGTAGTTCCAAATTTCTAACATACCTTGTTGTCTCTCACATGATAAGATCATGCTTCTGTTGAGTTATGGATTTAGTTGTGATGCCTTCTACATCTCTAATCCATGTCTATTTTTTATATGTAACCTTACCTACTTGGGTAAAACTCCCCATGAAATTACATCCTTTTGTATATTCATTTTGTCCACAGTAAAAACATAACATATTTTCTAGTACAAATAGTAGTATTTCCATAACTTATATTAATGTAAACATTACCTACTAGGTGTGATTCCAAGAACTGGAACAAATCATTGTATATTTTTCACTATTTCCTTAGTTGAATCAAAATCTGAGACACACTCAGTATTTATAGATATGTCTACCACTAGCTTGAATTATCTTTTATTTCTCATTAACATAGCTTGAATAAGATACAAGATCAAATTGATCCAATTTAATATATGTTTTTGTCCGCTTTAACTAGTGTTTCTTCGTCTAAAAATTCAAGGTATTTCTCAAGTACGATTGGATAGTTTTGACTACATCCCCTATAGTTATCCTATAAATAAGTATATTTTTTTACCATAATGTATATTTTGGAAATATAATATATATTACATATAATGGAATTATTGATACATCCATTCTTTTCACTTGTATAATTCTACTCACAATTTAATCTTCTCTTAAGTCTCAAAATTTCATCTTTGAGAGATTTATTCCAGGTGAAATTGGTAATAATTCTCTATCAAATCATTCCAAATTGTATTTATCATTATCTTTTCCATATATTTACACTTTATAAGGTCTAAATAACCATTAGATTCACATTAGTAGATCTCATTCCCTATAACTTCAGTTACAACTTTAAGTCAGTATCTGGAGATTAAATCTTATTCTTGTTTTAAATAACTGTAATAATATATTTTTTTAATATATGTTATAAAACGTAGTTTCCTTGGTAAATAGATCCAATCCTACTAACCTCTATTTGGTACATGTAAAAATCATCTTATATGAATATTATATGATATTGTTTCTTTATTTAATCTAAAAATATATTTTAGTAACTTTCACCAAATATTATAATTCTATGGTGTCACCAAACCATAATGGTTGCACTATATTGATGCTTTACAAGATTGGTGGTCATGAAATCCAATTACCAAAATAATTATCAAATAAAATATCTTTTACAAGTGAAATTTTAATGGATTTAGGCATAATAAATCCGTATTACCAATCGATCCTTATCTGTACCAAGATTTTACCACCGGTTTAAAGTCTCACTTGAATACCCATCATAGAATTATAAATAATAAGACCATATTATATGATAAATAGAATCGATTATTGAATTTTAAATGATATTTAAAATATTACCGTGATTCCATTAACTTATTACTTGTTGGACTCATTACCCTAAGTTAATAATTGATCACCTGTCATAGTGAATGTAAAACCATTACCATGGTTTAATCCTTCCTATTCAGTATGTGTCTCTAGAACAACCCTTTCCAATAATGTCATCTGCAACTTTTACCTATGCAAACCATAGGGTATATACAATGCTTACTAAATTCTAGTCAATCTAGATCTCTCAATCTAAAATTGACATGTACAACATTTTATAAAATTATAGTCTAACATGTGACTATAAATTTTTCCATACTGGTGATTTTATAAAATCCTAAGAAACATTTAGGATAATTACATCATATGAAAATTGTGTTTTTCTTATTGCGAGTTTTTAATATCCTCAACAAATACTTTTCATCTAAACACAAGTTATTATGACATGATTGATTAATAACATATTATATCTCATATGATATTCTGTTTTCATAATATTAGGAAATGGTTATGGGTTAATGCTATAATATGGGAGGAATTTCATAAAAATTAATGGTTCTGCAATACATTTGAATCATTACATTGATTCTCCTATTACTTAAACCAGGAATAATATGTTTATAAGGAAATATAAATTTTGGAATTACTCCATTATATATTTTAATGACAATTTTTTTCATCTAATAATATCCATTGATAATTATTAATAAAATCATAACATTGATGTGTATAAGTAAATGTGAGTTTATGAATAAATACACTCCACATTTCATGGTCGATGGGTTTTTGGTGAAAACATTATTAGGAACACAGACCTGATGCTACTTGTATATTTTTTCCATGCATATCGCATTAATGATTATTAAATTCCTTAAAAATGTTAATAGAATATTATGAATTATATTTTTTTACCTCTAGATTAACCTTGTAGCAGTCAATTCTCTCTTTCTGAATAAATTCCAAAATCACTCTGACTTACATTTATTTATAACAATTTATTTATCCAAAACTAAATAAGTAAATTTTTGGACAATACCTATGTTATTTAACTCTATGTATTCTAAATACCAAAAGGGTTATATCCTTGCCAATTACTATTAGTCATATTATTAAAACATTTATATTTCCATAACTGGGTATTACTATGTCTTTCATTTTTATATTCATTAGTTATTTCTAATGATACAAGTATTACTGAAATATTAGTTGAGTATTAGAAACCAAAAATTAATTTCCCAAAAAAATGGAATAATGTATCCTTATTTGAAATGGACATTAGAGATAAATTTTTTGGGTATACTCAATTAATGTTCAACTAAAATCATTAGACTTGTTAATTTGATGGTTTGTACTTCTCACCACTAAATTAGGAACAACCCTTTCTCATCCACATGGAGAATTTACATTATTTATTATGATGTTTCCATTCTTACTTGGTTACTATAATTAAATATAAATAGTGATAGGCATATTATATTTAACTCCCAATATGTGTGTTATAAACTATACATAAAATGGTGAATGTAAACTAATTCTAAGCCATTACTTGCTTATAATTTAATTCATTGAATTAATTCTTCCATATACATAACTCATGACACAAAAATAAAATAATCTCATGCTAAATGAAATTAATTTTTTATTTTCGTAGGACATTGTGATGGTCACATTGTTTTTTTTTTCATTTTCCTTTTCTCTTCTTTCAAACTGTTCACTATAATAACTAATGATTAAAATTTATTTATGTTCTTATCTTGTTGTAGAACCTTAACAAAAAGGTAATGAGAAAATTATTCAATACTATTATTTGTATCCTTAGATAACTATAGTATTATAATTTAATAAGGATATAACATGTGGATTTATTAAAATATCATGATCTATCTTTAAATATAATCATCTCCCATTCATATCCCAATTCACTTTCCCCTTGTATTATAATCATATATGAGAAAACATGTGAAATCATCCAAGTCCACATGATGTAGTATCCATAACTCACATCGGATGTTGATCATTGCATTATTATGTGAATATAAAATGTGTCAAACATTAGTCTCCTATTAGAATCATTTACACCCTCACTTCCTTAGGTAGCTTAAAATGTAATGGGGACACTATCACATTGAATTTTCGATATTGTTGTACATTGTAAAAGTTCCTATATTACTATATGGAAACTCATTCCAGTTAGGACATGTTCATTTTACAATAGTTATCATATTTTATCTATGTTATTGATTTCCTTTTTTCTGCAAATAAAAAATATTTCATATTAATACTCAAATCATCATTATCGATTAGAAATTGTCGATTAAATTAGTATTTATCTCCCACTATATTATCGAAATATAGTATCCCACTCGACAAGACTCATAATACAAAGTCACTAGAGTATTATATTAGAAATGATCCCAAAAACATATCCTAATCGTATATTCTATGGGTAGGTAAGTACTTAGAGAGTTTCAAGTTAGTTCTTTGTCAGTACTACCATATTAACTCATGAGTACTCGAACTGTTGAGTGAGGTCCAACTTCTAAAATCTTAATGAGATTTAATAAACAATTTTCATCTAAAGATGAAACAATCTATATATATATACTCATTTATTTTTATATTTAGTTATGTCTACCCTTCACTATTATAAGATCGAACCCATTTGTATGAGAAACCCACAACTAGGGATGATGAGAACCCCATACACATTGTTTTGATCAAAATCAAATGACTTGAGGAATCTATGACATAATATTTACTTATTGGTTTTTAATATTTATTGATGAATGAAATAAGTTTCTATCTTATATGCACATACAATGTGATCTTACTCACAAATAACCATTTTATAAATAGGAAAAGACTCATCTTCTATTTTATTGATTTAATTTATGCATTGTTTATTATTTTTATAAATATACAATATAATACAATCACATAAAATAATAAACATAAAATTCATATATTAAATAAATGGTATGACTAGTCTTGATCATTTCATATTGGCGGATACATTTATTATAATTGGATCCACCATGACACTACGGGTACCTCCTTGAGTTTCTTTACATGAGAGTCGTGTTGCACCACTCACCCATCCAATGTGCCAAACACATGTCTGGTGCATTATCAAATCTCGATGCAAACTACATCACTTATCATCCTCATCATTAAATAAAAATACTCTCAAAAAGGTGAGGGTTTCTCAGTTATACATAATATAGATAACAAAATTTTATCTCAGTTTGTAGAACCTTATACATAAAATTATGAAATAGATTATATGTAGATAGCCATTTGTTAAATAGTTATTACAAACCATGCATTTCAATAATTCAATAACTAATAAACAAATATCTTACATGCATACATTAGTCTATGACTCATGATCAGTTGATACAAATTAAAATTGTGTATATTAAATAAAATTAAAAATGAAATTAAAAATTTGATAACTAATTTTTGAGGAAAATTTTAATGAACTAAAATAAGTGACTCTTCTTTTTTTAATTAAAATAATTTCTGTTGTTCAATCCCATAATTAATGTAATAAGGTTTCAAAAATTTAACCATATTTTTGAAATATTTATGAATAAATAAATAAAAATTCTATTTCCAAAATACAATAAATTAATTTTGATATATATAAATATATATAATCTTGTGTCCCTAGGCCATTTTACATCCCAGATTGCGTCGGAGGATGACCTGCCCTGACCCGTTCTCGATCATGCAGTCCCCACACTAAGCAGTTCTTGGTAAGACTAAACCCGTCGTTGCCCATTCTAGGTTGGGCCTCTTGGGTGGGTTTTCACGCAGTGGGGAGCCACAAATGGGACGAGGCCTGTGGCAGGGGAGGTAGTTGTTGTAGGAGACAAGTCAGTAAGGGGGGTTAGTGATAGAATTTGGTGGGTGTCGTGGGGGAATGTGGACCTAATGGGGGGATGTGAAGTGTGATAGGGTGGAGAAATCGAGACACATGAGTAGATATGGCGGAAGGATTTTATAAATTTGGTATCACGGTTGCCCATGACAGTGCCAAGGGAGGAGAACGGTGGGAAGATGGGTTCTTACTAGGTCGGTGTTGAGTTTCAACAAGTAATATCAACACCTCATGGTTGGTGGATGATAACGAAGACCCTATAAGGAGCGGTGCCACCTGAAATGACTAGTAGAAAATATTTTGTAACCACCAAAGGAGACCCACTATAGTGTTTGTTGTTGTCCATGAGGAATTGGTAGGAATTGGTGGTTGTTTGGAGAAAAATAGAGTGGAAATCTTCATCATCACCTCCAATACTGCTTATAAATATGAGTATGTAATTCTGTGAGAAAAAATATGATATAAGAGAGATATATTTTGGAGTTTGTAAAATTTTTATCACCATTTGAATAAGAATATACTACCTTCACCAAGGAAATTGGTCATTTGATTGAACCAAGTTAATTTTTTGTGTCCCTCTATTTATTTATTTTTCTCTACCATTGTGTGCAATTCAAGGAGTGTCAAGCTTCCACCCCAACAAACTGGTATCAAAGGTTTGAGGTTCGATTACTTGGGAAGGATATGCATCTATCACTCCATGTCTGAGACCAGACTTTTAGCATTATATGCTTCTTACTAGAAGCTATTGTTCACACATCTTCAAATCGGAATTTGGATTTTATCCTATCCAAGAATTTATAATACATGGGTTTTTGATTATGCAAACATACACCATTTGTTATCTGGGTTCCCTGTTCAGTATTGGAGTTGAAAACTACATCCTTCTACATTGCATGTGGGCACCATTGCTGTTGGAACCCAGCCACTAGTTTTTTTTATTCTGCCTCCTTATTGGTTTGCAGCCATGGGATATTAGTGTTCATGGGAGACAAATAAGGTAATTTTTATAGTACAAAATAAGATGTAAATAGGAAAGGTTGTGGAACGAAGTGAAAAGGTTGTGTTTTTTCTTTCTTTCTTAATTTGTTTTGGCTTCCTTTTTTAATGTGTGTTTCAAAAATAAGGGAGTGCATAAATCAAAAAAAGGTGACTGAGTTTTTTTTTTAAATTCCTTTATATGTGAAGGAGGGCCATTTCCCAACTCAAAATGGGTGTTTTTTAAAAAAAATGGACTTCCATTAGTGGTGTTTTTTTAAAACAACTATAAAAATAATTCAGTACTCATTTGGAATCCATTTTGGAATGTTATATAGTCGATTTCATAATTTTCAACTATTCTAGATTCATTAATGGTGTATTTTTTTAAAAAAAATTATATGGACTTTTTATAGACAATCCCTAAACTGAAAGTAGTTCAGTACCGACCCAAGAGTCTGTTCCAGCTACACATGTCGGTACTGCAAATACTTCCAAAAAAAGAAGTATGGTTTCCACCACTAAATTCAAGTTGGATAAGTTTTATGGCATAAAAAACATCACCGTGTGGTAATGTGATGATTTGGATATTCTAATTCAATAAGAGTTTTGATATAAACTTGGAAGAAAATCCTTCCACCATCTCTTATGGTGACTGGAAGACACTCAACTGTCAAGCCTGTGGTACCATCCAAATTTTTTTGGAAAAATATTAAAAATATAGTGTAATGTGATAAACATCATAAAAATAATTTTGGAGTATTTTAGAGAACAAGTATATGGTCAAAACAATTGAAAATAAAATGTACCTAAAAATATTTTTTTTAGATTTCAGTACAAGAAAGGAATGTCTTTTATTGATCACATTGATACATTTAATAAAATCATGGAATATTTGTAATGTTTGGAATTAAAAATTGGAGACCAAGATAAGTCTTTATTTTGGTTTAACTCCATACTAGAAAGTTATGATCACCTTACTAAAATGTTTTCTTATAGTAAGGATGATGTAAAATTATTTGATGTATCAAATTCTATAGTTAAAAATGAGTACAAAAGAAAAAACATGTATGATAATTAGGATTCAACATTGCAGGATTTGATGAAAATTAGAGGAAGGTCATCTCACAAGAAATCTAGAAGATTCAGAAGAGATGAATAGTGATAGACATCAAAAGGGGAGTCAAACTTTAGAAGTCTAGTGAAAGAAAAGTGTTCCTATTATCATGAAAAAGGGAACTGGAAGATGGATTGTCCCAAAATTTAGAAATACAAGGGAAATGTTTAATAGAGATCCGAGGATGTTCAAGATACGATCCTTGTTTTCTCAACAGTCAACCATTCAGAAGGTTGGATTCATGAATCAGGTAGTTTATTCCATATATAAAGTAATCAAGATTGGTTTTAAAATTAAAATGAGTTAGATGAAGGTGTTTTGTTTATGGGTAATAACCAACCTCTCCATATGAGAGATATTGGAATGATATGGTTAAAGATGCATGATAGTACAACTCTATGCCTTAATGACATAATATATGTACCCGAATTGGAGAAGAACCTTATATCCCTTAGATTTTTAGATAAACTTAGAAACCAGATAATAATTGAAAATGGAATCATTAATGTTATCCATGATTCACTCCTTGAGATGAATGTATTCAAAATGTATTTTTTACTATTTGATTGCTGATAGAATTATAGTTGGTGAAGTGACATTAGATAAGACTAACAACACTATTATAACATGAAAGAATATACAAAGACCTTCTAGGTAAGGAAAATCAGTTAGATATTCTCTTTATATAGTTAAATATAGTCTTACATATTGCAATCAATATGTTTTGAATACCACAGAATTAAACCAGTGGAATTATGTTATTGAAGAAGATATTAATTCACTATATCAGAATATGATATGGGATCTTGTTCATCCTCCTAAGGATAAGAAATCTGATGTAGGTACCAAGTTTTTACATTCTTTTCACATGATCAATATGTATCATACTAGAAATGCCTATGGATATCATAAAGGCATCACCAGGAAGAAAGATTTGTTTTAGAAACATCATGAAAATTTGATTGAGTTACATGATGATTTGATTGAGTGGAATCAGGGAGATATTTTTATACAAGGTAGATATTTTTTGAGTTTTTATAAATAATATCACCTCATCATGGTTGGTAAACATCTAAGTATACCTCAACAAGAGTGGTATCACCTCATATGGATCATATAAAAGTGTTAGTGACCATCAACGAAGTCCCACTTTAGTGTTTGGTGTTATCCATGAATAATTGGTAGGTGTTGGTGGATGTTTGGGAAAAAGATGATAAGACATCTAAATCCTCTATTATACTGCTACTTTAAATATAGGTGTGTAATTTTTTGAGAAAAAATATGAGATAAGAGAGATATGTGTGGGATTTTATAAAATTTGTATTCCCATTTGAATAAGAATCTGCTACCTTCGCCATGGATGTAGGTCATTCGACCGAACCCCGTTAATTTTGTGTTTCCATCTATGTATTTTGTTTCTCCATTTTTGTTTTTTGATTTAGAGATTGTGAATCTTCAATCCCAACATCTAGTGGTTGGAAGAATACAATGGTGGTCACTGGACAACGATGATCCTAAAAGGAGGTAACACACCCTGTAACTGATGGTGAGCGACGATAACATGGTGGAAGGCATGCCGATGGTGTATTCTGGTGGATGTGTTGGGTCTCACTAGTGGGTGAAGTAAAATGATTTTTTCACCTTATAGTCTTCCAAAAACCATTCCATTTATGGTAAATATATGGTTTTTTGTTTCATTATTGTCCTAACTAAAAATATTCCCATAAACTCCTTTAATTATTATTTTATTTATTTTAAAATTTTTAAAATTCTAAATCACTATGAATTTTGAGGGAAAATATAAATAATAAAATAATTTTAATTCTATAAATATGTGGAAATCACTCTGACCAAAAATTATTATTCCATTGAGCATAATTCAAGCTAGAGTTCAAGAAAGTCAGAAACACATTTTACTAGCTTCCATCGGGTAAAAAAAAATATTTAAATATATATATATTCTTAAAATTCTATACCCACAAACAACGAATATAATCTGATTTTAAACTTCATAATATTGTAACTTCATTATCCGATGTTGGATTGATTCAATATCTATAGAATTGGTAACAAAATGGCACCCTTATCAAGATTTTGTGAGAAATTAATCTTTACTATCTTTAAAATTTTACACTAATCTTTCTCTGATATAGATTAAGGAATCTATATATAAAAGGACCACATATGGGAAGCTGATGAGTTGGTGAAATAAAATTTTCCCATACTGATCGATGTAACATCACCACCACCAATGAATCACATCTTGATACCGATATGGATTTTGTGTGAAATATTAAGCATAAATCATTAAACAATAAAAATACAAACTTCAATCTAAATTCACACGTTTTTCATCCACTCATCCCAAGTAATCGTTGCACAATGTATCTGAAGTAAAATCCTTTTAGATCATCCACAAACACTTCAAGAATCTACAGAAGTGCTGATTGTCAAATTCTAGGTCCTATCATGGAGATCTGATGAGGCCTTAGATATCCTAATGATCACTGCTACTCTACTCCATTGATCCATGAAGGTACTCTTCAATTGATTCCTTGAAATGATATTTTCTCTCTCTTTATGAAGCATGAAGAGGAGAGATAGGCTTTGGAACTCATGTGATGAATATTACATTTCATGGGAGTCTATCATCATTTTTATAGTGAGGTTTTGAAATACCTGAAAATGGATCCCAACCCCCAGGATATTTCTAACCTACTATAAATGACATCTTATGACGACTTTACTGAGTCAAAAATGATCATTTGAATATTTTTCACTTACATATAAATTATTAAATTTACTACATGATAAATATGATTCATCAACTCAAATAAATATTCTTGCTAATATATAATCACCCTTTAATATTAAAATAATATTTGTTTGTATAATATTTCCCCATTTATTTACTTAAATATGTGTAGAAAATTAATAAATAAATTCAATAATGATTATTCTAAACTCAAATAATATGAATTTATTTATTCATCGGTGAATGTATAATCTCAAACATCACTCAGACCCTAATAGTGGGGCTCACCATGTCCTAAAGAAATTTTCTTTGGAATAGGCCATACTTTTGAATATTCCTTATGCATGACCCTATAGGTCCTTATCTCAATATTAATGAATAAAATTCATAGACCAAGAGAGAAGTATAGAAACCCATCAAGGCCCCTAATGAGATCAGTTATAGTCCTACCAAGAACAACCTTTCCTACAAACACACACTATGTAATATAAACTATTTGTATAATAATATATCATAAAGAAGGTCTCACACATGTGGTATCATCCTTTATTTCATTATTATATATTGACCTTACTGGAGGGGCTTACCTTCTTCTACCATGGACATGGATTTAGTTAACTTACAACCATATTGATTAATTAATCCCAAAATATCCCATCATATCATAAGTGAAAAATTATATCTTGATTATTCAATCAGTGTCACACTACCTATTATGCACCCAATGCAATATACCCCTCTATGAATTTAATTCCATAGTTTTATCATAATTCAATGTATATGATAAAATAGTATAAACTGATAATATTTTAAAGTTGATAGACCATTACACATGTTAACATATAGGAACTACCAATGACTCCTAAAAAATGTGTTGTTCTTATCAGAAGGTAAGTCCTCATGGTCACATCAACTCGAGATTACCATGTGAAAACTACAAGAGAAGAAGTCTCAATTATTAGGATACCATAGTACCTAATAATAAATAATCATTTGTGTCCAGTAAGAATGATGTATCTAGACCATATGATATATGTTTAAAACTAATGACACAGAATCTATAGATTCTCCTTGTACCCTAGGAACTGCTATAAACTTTTGATATTGAAATAATCCCTCGAAGTTACCAATAAATTGTGGATGAAGAAATATTAAAACTATTACTATAAGATTACATCATGAATAACTCACTATATACATGATATAGTATTCAAAATTCATTATTCATGTCGGGTCTAGGGAACCCATAGTTACACTATTAATGTGAAATGATTGATGTGTTGATGTAACGAAATTTGAGAATTATATTATAAAAGTGTTACATCATTGATATTTTGGTTGTAAGAATCATTAAACATCTATGTATTGTTCTTTAGAAGTTTTCCATTAAGGATTTACAAGCATATGTTGAATAGTACTGATAACCTAGAAAAGTGAGTTAATGGTAAGGTGGTATTTTATGGAAAACACATGATTGAGGAATATACGAACCTTATTTTGTTCATAATGCTGAGAAAATATTTATTAGTTGGGATAAAGTTATAATTTATGTTGATAAAGTAAATTGGATAGTATATACACATTTCATATTAACTAGTGATTTTATAAAAATTTTATTAATGTGATATTTGATGAAGTTAACTATATTTTTGGATTTCTAGAATATATTCAATATCCTATAATTTTTTTAAGGAATAAGGATTTTATTTATTTTTATAATCAGAAATGCATTCATGTGAGATTAAATTAAGATTTATTGATACCATAATGGGTTTATAAGTTTAAGGTTGATCATAAGTTGAAAGGCACAGATACCGCTTTTGAGATTTTACGTGATGGGATATTTATTTGATTTTATAGTTTTACTATGATTTAGGAATAATACTCTATTGAGGATTAAAAAATACTTGGGGTTCGTATATTAAATTATGTTAAATTAATTATGTTCAATTTAATAATGGGATATAGATGCAAATTTTAATGCTTCGGACATAAAAAATTCATCTTGAATAAAAAAATTCATCTTGAATACTCATAGTTTGGAGAAAAAGATGATATTATTGATTTGGAAAATGTCAACAGAGATAAATTGAAAAATGGATCATTGAAAATTAATAGTTAAAAAATAGAATAATGAGAACACAGAGATTTATGTGGTTTGGGAATAATCCATACATCTACAAAGATGCATAATTTCACTATGATTAGGGAGCACAATTTATAAGGAGTTCCAAGGTTCTCAATCACACATAAAACCTATCCCAAAATAGGATAGAAAATGATGAAGAAGATCCACTGTTCCACCAACCACACAGAAAGTCAACATTGTTATAGTGAAGAGAAATTTGCCTAAGTCAAATGTGCTACAGTGGATGGTGGCTGAAATCATTTAGCCGAAATGTCATCCAAACTTTATTGGGATATACCAATATAACAATATCCCACTTGAAGCTTGATCGACTATGTTAAAATGATTTTATTCGATTGAATAAGACAACATACATAATTTGACCTCCTTCTATTCTTCACTCAAAATTATGTATGCTTTCCATTCACAACATGATTTTCAAGCTGACCATTCATGAAATACCATTTGATTTCCTCCTGTGCTCCCATTTTGTCCTCCCCCATTCTACCACTCATCCATTGTTCATCACTGGATACCGAATAAGGGAAATAAGTTCTTCAACTTCTATATTACCATTGGCTTCATCATCATGTCTACAAGATTGTTTGTTCCACAAATATTCTATAGTTTTAGCAACCCATCTCGTATCAATCCTCTGACGAAATGATACTTCAACTGAATGTGCTTCATTAAGGCATGAAACATTGGGTTCTATGAAAAATGTATAACACTATGACTATCACAGTTCAATACATTTTCCACTCTCTTTCTTTCTAACTCACCGAACAAGTTCTCCATCCATATCATATCATTCCCAACTTATGTTACATAAATTTATTTTACCTATATAGTGGATGAATCCCCCACCTTATGCAATTGTGATCCCATCATCCTTCAATTCCTCTATGGTTAAATACATAACTTGTGGTACTGATCCTATTGTCGAATTCTCCACCAAATTCAGCATCCACATACCCCTATAATAAATTTTTTCACCAAAACATATAGATAACTATTCAATACCATTAAAATACCTCAATATCCACTTCAAAGAATCCAAATGTTTCTTCCCAGGGTTAGCCATCAATCTGGTCACAACTACTACAACAAGAGGAATGTCAGGTCGAGTGAATACCTTGACATATATTATGATTCAAATATATGATGTGTATGGAACCTTTTCCATGTACTAAACCTCTTCTTCCTTATTTAGTGATTTCTCCATTGATAGTTTGAAATGGTCCACTAGGGTAATAGAGACTTCCTTTTTCTAGCATACAGAATCTTCCCAAGAAATTCCCAATGTAGTTATCCCGTGATAACATCAAGGTTCCATATGTGCAGTCTATCTTATTCACCATCCCCAAAATCATGTTATCATATCCAATAACTTCCACCTCGAACACCCCAGTAAATTGTTCTTTCATCTTATTAATCCTCTTCATACATGATCCTATAATGAGCATATCATCCACATTTAGAAGCAATATAATATAATCACCACCAAATGACTTTATGTAGAAACATTGATACATTCAACATGAAATATTTTCATTTTTATACATAAATGAAACAAAAAAATTTATACACTACCTTGGTACCTTCTTCAAACCATAGAAGATCTTATGGAGTTTGAACACTAGTCATCCTTTATATACTCAACATATCCAATTGGGTGTTGTATATAGATGTAATCCTCCAAATATCCATGAAGGAAAGATGTTTTTACATGAATATTCTCAATGTATAAATAATCTTGATGCAACAATACTATAAACCACCTGGATGGTGGTATGCTTCACTATAGGTGAGAATATTTCAGTGAAGTTCACACCTTGCTTCTATTGATGGCCTTTCACCACCAGCCTTGCTTTGTACCTTCTATTTACATCATGATCTTCCTTGACCCAATATACCCATTGGTTCTGCAATTATCTATTTCTATTTGGAATAGGTTTTGAATTCAAATTATTTTAGTCATCTAGTAAAGAAATATACTCCTTCATAACAAACTCCCACTTTCTCATCTCCCTCTACTGCATTGCGTCTTCATCTAATTATCATTATCCACTATAATTCTATAAAAAATTGTGTAATGATGGTGAATAACTCTACACATTCCTTATCACCCTTTTTGATCTCCTCATATCCACTTGATGACTAGGCTAAGCTGGTTCTGATGTCTCATGCTCAGGCACACCTTCAAGCTCCACTTTCTCATCTCCCTCTACTGCATTGCGTCTTCATCTAATTATCATTATCCACTATAATTCTATAAAAAATTGTGTAATGATGGTGAATAACTCTACACATTCCTTCTCACCCTTTTTGATCTCCTCATATCCACTTGATGACTAGGCTAAGCTGGTTCTGATGTCTCATGCTCAGGCACACCTTCAAGCTCCACTTTCTCATCAAACTACGATTCTTTGTTCAAATTTTCATATTTAACAGAAAGGTTATCCTTGTATGTGCCACCTTCATTGAATATAGTATTCTAGATCCTAATGACCATATTTATGAGAACATCCCAAAAGAAGTAACCAAAATCCTTAGAACCATAGCCAATAACAAAACATCTTTTGGACGTAGAATCAAGTTTGTCCCTTGCACCAGCATCGACATGTACATATAAAAAACAACCAAAGACTCATAAATGTGATAGTTTTAACTCCTTACCAGACCAGGTCTCCTCAAGTATACATTTTCACATTGGTATAGATGGACTTCTATTGAGGTGATATGCTTCCATGTTAAGTGCATTATCCCAATAAAGTCTTTGGTAACAATCAATGCAGCATAATGCTCCTGGAACATTCATTCAACATATTATTCATCCTCTTAGACACAACCTTCCATTGTTGTGTACCTGGAATATTCTTCTCCAATCAAATTTCATTATTGTAATAGATCTCTCTGAACTCATTACATCCATACTCTCCACTATTTTCAGAACTCAAACATTTTAGCTTTGTATCTAACTCATTCTCCACCATAACCTTCTACTTTTGAAATGTATTAAACATATCTTATTTTCTATTCAGAATGTAAACCCCTTCATTCCCTGTTGTTTCATCAATAAAAGCCACATAATATTTTAACCCTACAATAGAATGTAATGGTGTAGGCCCACAAACATCAATGTGCACCATGTAGAGATACTCAGTCATCGATGTTCAACCTCATTTTGAAAATGATACCTTATTCTACATTCCAAGGATTCTATATTCACACTAACCAACTTTATCCAACATTAACACTGGTAGAATCCATTTTGTTTCCAGCACCTTCAACCCCTTCTCACTCATATGGTATTTCCTGTAGTGCCATAGTTGAGAATCAATGGTAGCATTTACTAATTCCACCATGTTCATGAAATTATCTGTCATGTTGTGCAGAGTACCGTTTGATATCCCTGATCTATGACTATAGATCCCTTGGTAATAATCCAGTCACCACTAGTAAACATGGTACTGAAGTCTGCATCATTATGCTTCCCAATAAAAATAAGTTGTCTTCTTAATATTGGGATATACCTCACGTTTTCCAGAACCAGTATACTCCCACAATCGTTCTTGATCCATTCATATCATTTCCCCACAATAAGCAAGGTCACATCATCAGCAAGATATACCTTGAAAACTTTTATAATTTTATTCAGGAAACCCTTCTCCAATTTGGAATTCAAAGACACCCCTATGTCTAAAATCTATGAATCCATAATGTTATCCATTATCATTTGAAATGTTTCATTAGTTCCTTCAGCCATCATGTTTTCTCCACTTGTTTTAAGTCCATTCCATTCTTCTCTACACTCTTTGATATGTCATTTCTTCCCACAAGTCTCTCATGTAGGACCAGCCCCCTTTTCCTTATCTCATCTTCTCCCTCTTGAATTTTATATCCCTATATGATCATCTTGTTGTGTTTATCTTCCTCTTCCTTATACATTAAGAGAAGAACCAGAGAATCTCCCCAATTCTCTTCTTTGGATATCCTCACAAAGGATCAGGTCCCATACATCCTTCAGAACCAACTTTGTATTCCTCAATGAACTACTCACAGTTGTTACAATTTCTTCCCAACTATCAAATTATTAAGATAATAAAACAAGTTCCCATACCTTGTCACCAATATCAATGTACACTAATTTTAGCTGACTTATGATGGTGTTGAATTCATTGATTTGATATCTAACAATTCTCCCTTCAACCATTCTCAGGTTGAACAATTGTCGCATCAACTTCATTTTTCTTTCCGCAAAAGGCTTCTCATACATAATTGAGAGATCTTTGATTAGCCCAATTGTCATGTTATATTATCTCATCTTGAACACCATATTGTTTTCCAATGTAATATTTAAATGTCTTAGAAAATAATTGATCCAGCTTCTCCCACTCTAACAGCTCCATGTATTTTTTTTCAGACCCAAAATCGGTAACTGTATCTTTTTTTTGATAAAGATAATCTTTTATCCACATCCTCCAATAGCTAAAATCAGTTCCGTTGACATGGTCGATCATTATATCTCCATCTTCCATACCAGTCATTCAATTTTAGGAATCTAAACTCAACCTTTGATACCAGTGGATGTGGAAAACGTCCGAAGAATCAAAGGAAAAAAAGAATCATATAAGAGTAAAAGGGAAAAATGATGAATGAAAATAGATAGATATAAATGGTTTGGTAATAATCCCTACATCCATGGAGAGGAAGAATTACACTATGTTTCAGGAGAAAAATTTAAAGGGATTTTTAGGGTTCCAATCACACATAAACCATTACCCAAAGGGGGATAAAAATGGGGGAGGAAGATTCAGTTTTCCACAAACTAAATAGGAAGTCCACATCGCTACAGTGAAAAGGTGGTTGCCCATGTCAAAAGTGCTATAATGGCCGGTGGTAATTGGCTACAAGAATTCATCCCAAATATATTCTTAATCGGATCGAGCTACACCAATCCACTAATTAATATGGGAATTGACCCTAGAATGAAATTTAAATTGTGATGTATTTACATTTCCTTATGTTAATAGTTTATATGGTAAACTAATTTCTCAACTATTGTAAAATGATCTTCAAAATAAGATATTGTATCGATTACATTAATTTCTAATGACTCAATAGAATTTTATATAACTTATTAACTTGTGGCCTTGTGATCATTAAAATTCTCATTAGTATTCACTTTCTTATATTAAATTTTCTATGTCACCCTCCATTATTATTTGGATATTACTTTTTCCTCCATGTCCATGTTTTCAATTCCAACTAATGTTATCCTATTTTGAAACCTAGTTATCTGTTATTCCAGATGACGTTCATATTTCCATTCCCCTATTTTTAAGAGGAAGCTTTATTAACACTTTTTACGATGTGGGATTTCAACAATAGAAATTTAAAATATAAAACCATTGATTACCAAGAACAAGTTCAAAATAAAGGGTTGAAATTTTTTAAATAGGGGGTGTAATACCAAGATATGGTAAAAGAACACTATGTTCGATAGCGTATACAATACGCAACAACGGGCATAAAAAAATAAAAAATATTATTATCTTATAGTTGTTATAACTCAACAGTTGAACACGAGAGTATGAATAAAATTAACAGAAAGGTAATATTAAATAAAAAATTATTGACAAATTCTTAAGAAATATGACCTAAATTTTTCAAATTCATTTTATTATTAAAAATAATTTTTCATCAAAAAAGTTTCTAGGAAGTAATATTGTAATTGATTTTGAAACTATTAGAAATGTTATTTTATAAAAATAATAATATTTTTTAAATCATCAGGTCAAAATTATTTTATAGTGATTTTTTGATAATTTTTTTTTAAATTTTGGGTTTTCAATGAATAATGAAAAATAGTAATTTTTATTGAAAAGTGTATTTTTGTTTCATGAATTTACAATTTACCAATTTTTTATGGTATGAATGTAACATTATTTATCTTATACTATGAATAATCCAATTATGTTCATGGAAATATATTTTATGGTTGAACTTGTTATAAATTCATTTTTATACATAGCAGGAATTTTTTGAAAAAATTGTTTTTTGCTGAGTTTTTAATTTTTATCTTAGACTAATTTCAATAACTTATATAAATTATTTACTAAAAAATAGATTACATATTTAGAACTAAGAGGCCCAACCCTAGTAAATAAGGCCATTTTATTTTTGGTTAATAGGAATAGTAACAATAGTAAAATTTTGTTACCATAGTAAAGGTAAAATTGGTTAATTATGGTTCAAATAATATAATAAGGCTTAAAATTCAGTTAATAATTTTCCATTTTTTCATTGTACGAATTAAATTTCATCCTTAATCATCCCAAATTAGAGAATATGGCCTTTTCACATTTAACATTGATTTTAACTAATACTGTGAAATGGGCGGGCCGGGGCGGGGTGGCCCAACCTTTTGTGGGCTTCAAATTGCACAAGTTTTTCTTTAAAATCCTACATTTAATGTGAAAAAAAATCAAGCCCTCCCTACCCCACATAATCCCATTTTATTTCCAAAATTTTAAAAAATAGTCATTATATTCATAAATATTATTTATTTTTCCCATTCTTAGAGGTAGTTGTGGGGAGAAGTGTGAATTGATCATTGATTGTGTTTTTAGGGTAGTGTTGGAGCATTATTTTTTGGGTTTATGGTGGAATAAGGGGACGAATATATGGTGAAAAAACATTCTTCCAAAGAGTATTTGAGCGACCAAAAATAAGGAATGAATGATGATGTTGGTGGTGTGAATGATCGGACCTATGACTAAACAATAACTCACTAGTTAAATACCAATTTTAGAAGTAGTTTTTAGGGTTACCCTTTGTTTGGTATTCCTTCTTATTTTTTCTAATAATAACATAATTTAATACAATAAAAAAATAAATTGGTAAAAAAATTATGATTATAATTGCTATTTTAGCATTTGAAAACTGTGCATGGGAGATGAGTCATATTTTTAGAGATGTGGGATGACACACCATGTGAATGTGGTTAATAATTATTATAATAACATATTAAAAACATATATATCGACCTATTTAAAATTACTATTTTAATGGATGATGAATTAGTATGGGAAATATGGTAAAAAATATTATTTCATAGTTTAATCATGAATTTTATTTATTAAGAATACTGATATGTTAAAGAATAAATTATTATATTTTTTTAAATCAGGACAGTGGGCAAGTCCAAAACCATATGGGCTTAACCCAACATGGTTCTCCCCCCACACGAGCTTAACCCACATTGCCTTATGCTCTTAATTATCAAAATTTTTATACCCACCCTACCCTTGATCTGCCTCATATTTTCAAATCCCATGGGATATTGGCCTATTTTTCATTACTAATATTGACATATATAACATTTAAGTGAAAGATAAATCCAAAAATGTGAATTTATTGCTTTTAATATCTATATTATTTCATGATAGGGATAAAAAAACATATGTTTAGTTTTAAATGGTTATTTGAAACATGATTGATTTTTTAATCATAATTTTTTTTCAATTTTTATTGACTAAATAATTACCTTAAATTCTTATGAAACACCAGCACAATACATGTACAAGCAGTAAAAATCAAGAAAATCATATTAAAAATAATAAATATGTATTGGGTGGGTGCATGGGTCCTGTGATTTTTTAAGACAAATATAACATATTAAATATGTATGAAATGTTTATATTTGAATTACATTAATATGACATGGCTTTCGAAGTCAAATTTAGTTAATCGTTCTAAAAAATATATTGATAGTATTTAATGTTGAATATGTTTTATTAAATTATTTAAAAATATAAAATAAATATTTCAAGAGGACACGTAGAATGATAAATGGTCAAAAGAGTCATGTATTGGATTATTTTGAGCTAATTTGTACCTTATTAGTGAAATTATATCCCTTTATTATTAAAAAATCCATTTCCGTGGTCAAGTTAAAAAAATTAACAAGGGGGTTAAAACAAAATATATGGTTTAAAATGATATTTAAACTAGTAAATTGGATTAGTTGGTTATATTTAGACAATAGAATATTAATATTTTAATCCATGTCATTTTGGAACCATTCTACAAGAGTTACACACATAATATATTATAATATTTAATGTATTTCACAAAATGACATTAATGTTAGTTTATAATAAAAATATTTTATTAAATATAATAAAATTTATAAAAACACGATATTTATCAAAGTGAATAGAATATGGTTAAAATCACAAAAAAATATTTTCTTTATAAGTCACTTGTTTTTTATGGTAAATTTCCTAAACTCAAATAACTAAAAAACATTCATATCATGGTAATGGTCAAAAGGGTTACTAAAGTGTTAAATCTAAGACACAAGTGTTAAAACATAACCAAAACTTATATAAATTTTATTATATGAGAGGAATTAGAATCATAATCATATTATATTATCATTATATCAATTTTTAATGACTTTTTCTTAAAAATAAAATTATATTAATTTAATGCTTTATGTAATTCCTAGAGTGACCCTCCCCTTGATTTTAAAAGGTAACCCATCTCTTCTATTCCCCACACATTTTGAGCCTTATAACATGGCCAATATCTATCATAATGACTTCATAGATTAATTCCCAAAATTCTAGAGATTCTTTTATTTCCATATTTCTATCATTTCAAGGCCTATGGTGTAATCCAAAAGAGGTTTCTCAAAGAAGAGGTAAAAATCATAACCAAGAATATTCAATTTTATTTACTCTTCTACCTTATATAAGTATTTATTATTCATTATAAAATACTAAATTAATAATTCTAATATATACTTAATTGATATTATTGTAACGACCAGAACTTTTATCAACGGAATTTCTCACATCTTATAGTAATATAGTATACGGCACATAAAATCACATATACACAATAATAAAAGTTTTATAAATGAGGAATTGATGATATAAGAATTGTTTCTAGAATTTAAGGAACCTTTATCGATGAAATACTAACATGAAATTAGGAATAGTAATATGACCCTTATGAATAGTAAATTGGCCAAATGATTTATTACATCACAAATGAACGTATAAATAATATTTAGGTTTATTATAAGTAAAACTATGATACAATTATGTTATATTATATATAATTAAAATTTTTAAAAATTATTAATTAATTTGTAGGAACTTTTATAAGTCATAGTTTTTTTTAAAAAATTTATGACTATTTTTATAATTAAAATTAAAATTTATTTTCATAAAATGTGTAGATAAATTAATATTTTGATGTCTTGTGATAGTAAGATAATTTTATGAGACCTTAAGTAATTTTTTAATGTGTTAAGAAAATAATAATAATTTTAAAATCCGTATTTTCCAAGTAAATGATGATTTTAAATTAAAACTAAATTTTCAAAAATTATAAAATTATTTTCATAAAATGGAGTTTGTTTTTTAATTATACACATTGAAAATTATTCAGGGTGAATTTTTGGGATTTTTTTGAAATGCACGAATTTGTAGTGAATAGTAAAACATGATAATTTATGATATATATACATTATAGGTTCAATAAAGTATTCCTAATATAATTAATGATTTAAGAACCATAATCTAGCACTTCACTTGATTATTTTAATATTATTTATGATAATACTCAATCTATTCATTGTCTTGAGCCAAAACAATAAACTCATGAATATAATAATGAGAAAAGCCCCCTCTCCTCCACTATAGATACCACCCCTCACACACTCTTCTCCTCACACCTCTCAAGATTTGAGACTTTCCAAAATTCTACACAATAATCATCCATATCCCCTTCCCCACTTCTAGTATCTCTTTTTTCTCATGAAAAGATGAAACCCGCTTCCCTAAGGTTGTTCTAAAAGTGGATATATTTAAGAGGAAAAATCTTCTTCCTTTTTCTTTTAATTTATTAAAATTTTATTATATTTTCTTATTCCCTCCGGACCGAACATCGTCAAAATTTAATGATAAACTCGTTTAACATAATTATACTTTAATTATATCATGTTAATTTAATATCAATCATTTACCTCCACACCATATCTCTTTTCTTCCAAAATTGAAATCATTGCTCGTGATGTGTCAATTTACCGACATCATGGGAGATACACTTTTATATTCCATCAATGACTAAAAAAATCTTAATAAAACCATTAAATGGTTAAAATAATATTTTAATATATATATATTTAACCCCTTTTATGTTCTACAGTTAACATATATACATAATACTAAATGATAAAACAAAACATGTTCGTTGTGATGGAAAAATAACAAAAGATTAACATAAAACGATCACAATTAACTTTTATCTAATTATTAAAACTCATACCATATAAAAAATTCATTATAAAATAATTTATAATTCTATGATATCATTAATGTCATATAATAAAAATTCTTTATTTTTATCCACATTTTAAACAAACTTAAATTCATGTATACAAGTGAACCGATCATGAAAAGTATGAAAACAGACACTCCCAAACATTGAAATGAAACACTATAACACATCAAAAATCCAATAATTTAACACAATAAAATCATAAAAAACAAATTAGTGCATAAAATGTTATATATTTGTTAATTATTCAATCTAATGTGACTATACAAGACATTAAAGTGAAGAAGTCATTTGAATACATGGTTAGGGGAATTCATAAACCCACGTCTCTTTCCTTGGGGTTTCCCTCTTCACCCCATATTCAGTATGGATATTATTTATATATAATTTATTATTAAATATATTAAATTTTCTTTTATATACATGTTTTTTACTTGAGTTGATGAGAAACATAATATTTTCAAAAAAAACTTCTCTTTCAAAAAAAAACCTTTTACTTCTCAAGATTTTTTCTTCTTCGCACATGGTTGAAGATTCTTAGGTTATTCCCTAATTAATTTGGGAAAACAATGTTTATTAAAGTATTATTTATAAAATTAAACCCATTACATTCCATGGGTTATTCTAGATTGTTATAATTTCTATATTTCATGCATGATAATGTAAATGTTATGATGTGACGAGTGTGCCTAGAATTATATAGCACAATGTAAATGTTATGATGTGACGAGTGTGCCCAATATTACACATAACCCCAATTCCATGGGTATTGTGATGTATTTCTTGAGAAAAGTGAAATATGTTTGAACATGATGCTATATTTTTTCAAAACAATGTGCAGTTTTTATCCACTATGAGATAAGGTTTCATATTTACAAATTTCCACATTCAAAACATTTTCTTAATGCTCCCTATCATTTTTATACTTCTATGAATATGTTGTTATGATAATTATTATTATCACCCAAGGTTATATTGTTTAATATCTTCCTATATCCTCTTGTGGGATTTTAATTCCCCCCTTTTTATGAATATCCACGAGAGATTACTTGTACTTAGGAGAATATGAAGTCCAATAAGAATCTAGAGAAGAAGGAATTAAATAAATGTTTATGTTTTGTTTTATATGCATTATGTATTCTCTTATTTTTTCAGAGTCACTAATCCTTTGCATCATTATTGTGTAAGGATTTTATTCTATTTATCATTAAAATGTTGTAACAGTAATTTACGAAAATGTTGTGTAACTATAGTTTTTATTAGAGAACGTATTGGGTAATTTTGGGATTAAGATTATAGAGCCATATTGAAAATTATTATTATGAGACTTTGTATATGTAAGCACAGATTAATATTTTATGAGAATTGAAATCCCATAATATATGATTTTAGTTTTAATTTTACAAAGGAATAAATTATTTATTAATGCTTTTTGGACTTTATTTTTATTCTAACATTTTATATTTAGAGAATGGTTGGAACCAAGAGAAATGAGGAAAAAAACCTATGTAAGGTAAAATTCAGTGATATCCAGAATGAAATTCCCAATGCCTTGAGGGTGGAGTTCAAAAAATCATGTAGATTCATAACCATTTATCTTTGGTTATGAAAAATAAACTGAATAATGTGGAACATCCACCATAACGAATGAGGTAGAAACTGGATATTCAGTGTTTTATGTGGAAAATTCCAATGAAAATTAGTTGGTCTCCCAATCCACTAGTTACAAATCATTTGGTCAACTCAATGGAGATCATCTTTTTTTTTACTTCACTATTCTGAGACGAAGTAGGTTACACTAGCCAATAATCATCTAGATGGAGTGGAAGACCAATCGTTTTAATTGATTATGAACACCTAACCGAGGGACAAAATTGAATAGATGAAGTGGGAAGACTTTAAGATAATGCTTCTTAACAAATATTTCCCTTTATAACTTTATAAAAATATGGAGTGATAATTTATAATGTTTATGAAAAAGGAAGGAGAATCTGTCATAGTGTGTGAAGAAAATCTCATAGGGCTTTCAAGGTACGCTTCGTGTTTTGTAATAAAAATTGATAGAAAAATTGATAGATTAATTAGTGGATTAACACACCTTCAAAAGGATATTGCAATTTAAACCATCAGGAGTTATGAAGAAGTTGTTCAATTTGATATCAAAATGGAGATGGAGTTTTGATTATAGTCCCAAAACGTTTGTGATAAGAAATGAAATATGGAGTTTCAAGTAAGAGGATCTAATGACAAAGGTGGAAATAATACTCAACCACCAACATATAAAAAATGTGGGATGAAGCATCATGGAAACTAACTCAAAGGGATGGGAAAATGATTCATCTGTGAGAGAGAAGTCTACCAAGATTTTCAATCTAAAAAAGAATCAAGGATGAAGGATAATGTGGTGGAGGAAGGAAGAGAACCACCCATGGTCAAATTCTATACCTACAAGGATCAAAATAAATATGTAAGCTAGTGCACTAAACCTCAAGTATTTTAGGGTAATCAGTATCAAAGACCAAAAAATCCAAAGGACAAAGGATGGGATTATTACATCATTAATACTAAAGTGGAGAAATAAAATTAAGTTGTACAAGGTACACTTCCTATTCATTCAAGACTGGAAAAGGTGTTATTTGATTTCAGTTCTATGCATTTGTTTATATCTTAGAAGTTTTCTAGAACTATTTAATTGAAGACCCAAAACCTGGAAGTTGATATATCATTACAAACACCAAATGGTGCAATCAATTCAACCAACGTTTTGGACACTTCTCCTATTGGGGTATGTGGGATGATTCTTCTGGAAAATATCATGATACATCCCTTTGTGGAATATGATGCTATAATTGGAACAGATTGGATCTCAGTATATAGAGAACATATAAACTACTAGAAAAAGGAAATTTATTTTTAAACTCTGAACCATACCATGATCCTCTAAAAATATTAAGATATTGAATATCCCTTATAAAACCCTCCAATGTTGTGGGTTTTTTATGAAGGTGGTGACCTGAATTAGTATTTTTTTTACTTGTTATCCCTTTAACTCCCTGTTTGTGTAAGCTATTTACACCTTGCTCAAGTGGTTTAATAAAAGGAAAGATTCAACCTTTTGGAAATTAAAACTGTGAGGGAATATAGTTATTTATTTCTTGAAGAGTTACCTGAAGATCCTCGGAATTGTGAGGTTGAGTTCTCAATAGAAGACATACCCAGGGCTACTCCAATATCAAACTACCCCTATAGGATGGCTCCCATCGAACTAGAGGAGTTACAAAAGTAACTGGAAGCAAATTTGGACAAAGGGTTCATATGGCCAAGTACATAACCATGGGTTTCACCAGTGCTCTTTTTCAAGAAGAAAGATGGATCAATGTGGTTGTGAATCGATTATTGGGAACTCAAAATGATCACCATAGAGAAAACCAGTCCACATCCATGTATTTATGACTTGTTCAATCAGCTACAATGACATAATTTCTTCTCAAAGGTGGATCTTTGTTTTGGATATCATCATATAAAGGTGAAGATGGAATATATTCATAAGACTAACTTCTGTACAAGGGATGGGAACTATGATTTTTTGGTGATACCCTTCAGATATACTAATGCCCCTGTAATATTCATTGATTTGATGAATATAGTCTTTAGAAATTACATCCAATTATTCTTGGTAGTGTTTATCGATGATATTCTTATATACTCCAAGAGAAATAAGGAACATAAAGAACATATATGGCTTATTTTGGTGACATTAAAGAAGTATATGTTGTATTCCAAGTTAAAATATTTTGACTTTTGGATACAACAAATCACATTCTAAGGACCTATGATCCAAAGTTATGGAATTTTTTTGGACCCATCAAAAATAATTTCAATTGAGGAAAGTCCCACACCCTATAGTTTCATATAAATCTATAGTTTTATTGGATTATCTTGGTATTACCATTGTTTTATGACAAAATTTCACACAATTTTCTAGCCTGGTAATTAAGTTAATAAGGAAATGGGTGAAGTATGTCTGGAGATATGAATGTGTGGAAAGATACATGAAGATAAAGAGATGGATGATCATTTCACCTATACTCATATCACCAGAGTGGATAATGATTTGTGATATAAATTGATTCTTCAATAAAAGACTTGGTTTGTGTACTCATTAAAAATGATAATGTGATATCTTACGCATCGTGGAATTTGAATATATTAAGGTAAAACTACCAAACATATGTTTCGAAGATAGTAGCTATGATTTTTTCCTTGAAAAGTATCACCACTACCTCTATGGTGATAAGTCTGAAATATATATATATCATGAGATTCAAAGGTATATATTCACACAATAGTAGCTCAACATGCGTCAAATAGATGGTCATAGATAATAAAGTTCTAATATTTATTTATTCACTATCATCCCATCCAAGAAAATAATTAGATGATTTTCTTAGTAGAAATGAACCTACTACTCTATCAGTGTTGTGGGTCAAGAAATACCATATCTTTAGGGATATGGAAAGGATGGATTTGGAAATTGTAAGGATAGGGAATACATCCTATATTTCCCAAATAGTTTCCCAACCATCTATCTAAGATAAGATTAAGTAGGCACAAAGGGATGATATAGATTTTTAAAAGAGGGAGAATGCAGTAAAGGAAGGGAAGATAAAAGAGTTTTATATGGATAATGATTGTGGTATTCAGTTTGAAAAGATGATTTGTGTTCCTTAATTTCCTGGGATAAAGAAGGATCTGTTGGATAATTTACATATCTCAACATTCTCTATCCATCCTGGGAGTAGAAAAATGTACCATGATCTCCCTGAACACTTCTGGTGGGACATCATGATGAAGGATATTTCAGGGTATATATCAAGGTTATTGATATGTCATCAAGTTAAATAAGATAAAAAGAAGTCCAAACATATGAATAAACCATTACCTATACCCATATGGAAATGAGCGAATGTCACTATGGACATTGTCATGGGACTCGCAAAAACATCCAAAGGAAATCATTAGATATGGGTTGTGGTGGACCGACTCACTGAGACTTCCCAATTTATCACTATACTGGAAGAACTCTTGCTTGAAAAAATTACAAATACATATGTGAATGAGATGGTGAGAATGGATGGAATTAAACTCTCAATTGTCTTTGATCATTATCCTAGGTTCACATCAAAATTATGGAGTAGTCATCAACATACATTGAGTACTAAATTAAATTTCAGCATGAATTATCACCCCCAAAAATGATGGCCAATATGAAAGGACTATTTAGACGCATGAAGAAATGATAAAATCCTATTATTGAGAATTCAAATGTGGATAGGATATGAATATCCCATTTTCTAAATTCTCATACAATAATATCTTTCACTCAGTTATTCATATGGCTCCATATAAATATCTATATGGAATGTGATGTAGAACTCTAACATGTTGGGATGATGTTTTCAAACAAAGCTACGTGGACCAGATCTTGTGCATGAGAAAACATAGAGGGTTCAAGCCATCTAGTAACATATCAAAAAATGATCAGAGTCAACAAAAGTGTTATGCTAAAAACCATCGAAGGGACTTGTAGTTCTATGTCTGAGATATATTATTCCTTATAATATAACCATATATGAGGTTCATGTGGTTTGGAATGAAAGGGAAGATAATCCCAAGGTAAAATGGCCCCTTTTAGATCCTTGATCACATTAGAGTTTTGGAATATTGACTTACACTACTACCAAGTATTTCTCATGTTCATGATCTATTCTATGTATCTCTCCTATGGAAGTACATAGAATATGCCTCACATGTAATAAACATAGAGGTGGTACAACTAGAAGATGATATCTCATATAACAAGTAGCCAGAAAAGATTCTAGACTAGGGAGATAAGATTCTATGCAACAAGCCAACCCACCATGTAAAAGTGTTTTAGAGGAACCATAAGTATGAAGTAGAAACTTGGGAATTGGAATATGAGATGAAGGAGAAGTTCCCACACCTATTTTTGTAAAATTATATTTCAATGGAGAAATTTCAAAAGTGGGGAAGAATGTCACGACCCAATTTTTTATTAATGTAATTTTTCCCTTCTTATAGTAATATATTATAATGCACATTAAATAACTTAGATACCATAATAAAATATTTATAAATGTGGAATTAATGAAATAATCATTGTTTCTAGGAGTTAATAAAACTATACTGATTAAAAAATAACATGAACTTTGGAATAGTAATACGACCCTTATGAATAGTAAATTGTCCAAATGAATGGTCACCTCACCCATGAAAATATAAATAAAATTTAGGCATCTTATAAGTGAAACTATGATATAATTATATCATAGTATACATATGTTAAAATTTTATTAATTATTAATTAATGTGTTGCCATTTTTATATGCCATAAATATTTAATTACAATTGTATGATTAATTTAAAAGTTCAAAAGAAAATTTATTTTCATAAAATGTGTTCATAAATTAATATCATGATTTCTTATGATATTAGGATAATTTTTTGATACCTTAAGTATATTTTTTATGTATTATAAAAATAGTTACAATTTTAAAATATGTTTTTTTCATGTAATTGATGATTTTATTTAAAAATTAAATAACTCATATTTAGAAATTTTTTTCATATATTGTATTTCATTTTATAATTATACATTTTTAAAAATGTTTAGGGTTATTTTTGGGATATTTCTATAATACTCAAAATTTTGGAGAATAGTAAAATACAGTAATTTATGGTATATACATTATGGGTTAAATACAATATTTATAACATCATGATTGATGTAAGAACCATAATATAAAAATTAGATTTATTATTTAAATAGTTTTTATTATAATACTAAAACTATTCATAGTCTTGAGGCAAATAATAAACTAATGAATATTATAATGAGAAAACAGCCGTATCCTCCATTATAAATACCACCCCTCTTCTCCTCGCACCTCTCATTATTTGAGCCCTTTGAAAATTATAAAAAATAATCTTACATATATCCTTAACGAATTCTAGTATCTCTGGATCTCATCAATAAACCAAATCCTCTTCCCTAAGGAAGTTCTCAAAGAGGAGAGATTGAAGAGGAAAAGATTCTTACTTTTTCTTTTAATTTCTTCTAATATTGTTTCATTTTATTATTCCCTAATAACGTCCACTCATCCAAATGGAATGATAAACTCAAATACCTTATGTATAATAAATATATATAATTTTTATGTTATATCCATCATTAAAATATTCCCCTTCTATCTTTTATTCTAAAAATTAAGTCATCGCCCGTGATTTGTCAATTTACCGACATCATGGGCGATACACATTCATTTTCCATCAACGCCTTCAAGGATGTTAATAAAATGATTACATGGTTAAATAAGAGTTTAATATTTATTTTTTAGTCCCTTTTATGTTATAAATCTAACATATAATCATTATACTAAATGATAATGAAAAACATGTTCGTTGTGATCGAAAAACTGCCAAAAATTAACTTAAAACGATCATCCTTAACATTTATCTAATGATAAATAATCATAACATATAAAAAAATTAATTATATGATAATATATAATTATATTATATATTTGATAAAATACAACAAGAATTATGGATATTTATCCACATTTTAAATGATCTTTTATTCCAATATATAAGGGAACTGATAATGAAAATTATGAAAACAAAAACTCTCGAACAGTGAAATTAAACTCTATAACTCATCCAGAATCCTGTAATTGAACATAATAAAACCATAATGAATAAAATTAATATATAAAAGATTATTTATTTGTTAATTAATGAATATAATGTGATTATTCATGGCATTAATGTGAAGAAATCATTCGGATACAAGGTAAGAAAAATTCTTGAACCCAACTCTCATTCTTTGGGTTTTCCCTCTTTCATCCCATTTTCAGTATGGATATTCCTTAAATATAATTTCTAGATCATTATTATAAATTTCATAGGATATAAATATTTTTTACAATAGTTTATGATATAAAAAATTCTTTCTAAAAGAACTATTCTTTCAAAAATAACACACCTTTTACTTCTCAAGATTGATTCTTCTTCAGTCAAGGTTGATTATTCATATGTTATTACATATTTAATTTGGGAACCCCATGTTTATGAATGTATGACTTGTGAATTGAATCATTTTTCTTTATATGATTTATTTTATACTATTATATATTTTATGTGGCATTCACAATAATGTAAATATTGTGATGTGATGGGTGCACCCAGAATTATATTGTGCAATGTAAACATTATGATGTGATGGGTGCACCTGAAATTATACAATGATCCAATGAATTCGATAATGTAAAGTATCACATTAGAAATATGAAATTTATGTGAAAATTATTCTTACATGTTTCATTATAATGTTTTATATTTAACCACTAATACATAAGGTTTAATTTTTATAAATTGGCACATTCCAACCATATTCTTAAATCTTCCACTCTGGTTTATGATCCTATTACTACGTTATGATGATAATAATTATGATCACCCCATGTTATATTTATTAATTTATTTCTCTATCCTCTTAATTGGATTTTATATCACCTACTTTTGATGTATATCCTCAGGTGATTACTTGTACTTTGGATAATATGATGGAAAATATGAAGCTAAAAAAGAAGGAATTAAATATATATTTATGTTTTATTTTGTAAATGTTATGTATTTTTTTAGTTTCCCCAAAAAAATAAACCTCAGATCCTGGTTATGAAGTGATTTTATGTTTTTTTATGACTAAAATTTTATAATCATGTAGTAAAATGTAGGGACTTTTTAATTATGATTATCTAACCACCATTATTAACCCTATACTCTATAAAATGGGATGTGAATGTATTACTCTTGTTCACATGTAGACTACTTCCTCCACATAGCAATACAATCCAATTTCCACCACCATATTTCATGGATGGTTATTATTATGGGTTTAATGTTGATATATTATATTTATGATATAATAATTCTTTTTGAATTATAATATCATATATATCTTCTTACATTACTATCCATTGTAAACAATAATGTCACTTATGTGTATATGTGGACAACGACCTCCACAAAGAAACGTGATTCGTTTTTCATTTCCAATTTACATTAATGGTAACAATGAGAGAATTAATGAATACTTTGGATAAATATTATATCATAATTATTCTATATAGTTAAATTATTATTATGTTGTATTTCATTTCCTACATCAAAATGTGAAAGCAGTGTTCTTGCGTACATACAACATACCATCTTCATGACAAGTGTAATTCATTTTTATATATATAAATTTTATGAATGACTATAAATATATACATATAATAAATATATATGATATATGATGATGAAAAGTTTACCTATTATTTAACCATGATCAAGTTACAAGTATTATAACTATCAGATCGAAATTATCATGAAAAATGAAACAGTTAATAGCCAAAAATGAAGATTTTTCTATGGAATTATTAATAAATGGAGGTTGAAATGTTAAAATTGTATAATATATGATATTATATTTATTTAAATTTAAATTTTATATTAGTATACTATATTTAAATTTATTATACAAGAGGATAAAGAACATTTAATGTAATTCGAACATGGGGTGAGGGATTTTGTCTCACATTTATTTATCTGAGTCACATGCCATATTCAACACTTGTTTATTTTATGTGGTATATATTATACCCATAGATTTATTTTATTACTATAATAATTACAATTAATGTTATTTACATATAGATATTATGTACTCTGTTTAATAGTGTTATAATTTGAATGATACCAAAGTTGTATGTGATTTATATTTTAATCCCATTTTAATTAAGATTGTTTATGTTTAAATTTATATGAAGAAAATTATATGATACTTATCTAATAAATTACATTAATTTTTCTTATAATATATTTTTTATATTCAATACATTTTTTCATTCATTTTTCTCACAGTATGTAATCAAGAGTCCAAAATAATGTTTTTATGAAAAATTGAATAAGTTTCACTATTCAGTTGGAAATATTTTTCTTCCCAAACCATGTTTTAATTAAAATGTTTTCAGGATTTTTTTCTATTATACAAATATTGTTTAATTTAATTTTTAACCTTGTTTTAAATTATATTAAAATGTTTTAAAACAATTTTTCTATTATTTTTTCAATGATTTTATTTTGAATTTTTATCAAAAATGTTAATGGAATATTTTTTTTAACATACCCAACATAAATATAATTTCTCGTTATCATGATCTCTAAATGATATGATGATTCATTTACAGGTTTCCATGGTTATTTTAAAATAAAATATTTTCATTTATTTAATAAATATTTTTATTTAAAAAATTTTATTTCAAAATGAGATGGGTATTTCCCTCAATAAATATTTCATTGATCATTTTATGGAATTTCCATATATGATAAACTCCTATGATGTTAATTATGTTTTACTAGAGATATAATCTCATGATACCATATTTATTCTTTATATGGATTTTTTATAATTATGATAATGATATTTTTATAAAACGCATTCATTTTACATCAGTTATAATATTATTAAAGGTTTAAGAATCCCATTTTCTGTACAAATGTTCTGATATGTTGATATGATGAATAATTTGTGATATTATAGAACAAATGTATAGTCTTCATTATGTTAAAAGTTTTACCAAAAATTATATAGTCATCCAATGGATTTGGTAAATTGTTATATCCTATAAGATAATTATGGGATGTGATTTTATGTTCTCGATCCACTATAGGAATCAAGTAGGGATTATTGATCCACTATAGGAAACATGTGACGATGTATGATCCGTTATGATATAGCAACCATGTGATGATGCATTATCCACTATGATTTTATGGTCTTGTTAGTTAACCTTTACATATGAAATTGTAACTTTACCTATGATGTTAAACCAAATTTATGACATGATTATGTTCTAAAAATAGGTTCATTATTTCTTTATAATGTTTTAATACTATTATGGATTATGTGTTTTTTAGGATATCTTTTTATACCATGAATCATTATTTTGATCCAGGATATATTAGGTAAGAAATTTGTATGTTATGATCATGAAATCATAACCTAATAATTATCTTATGATTTTGTTATGATCATCTATTGATATCTCTCATGTTTACCATTACTGACCATAAGAGATCAGCCTTTACTATATTTCCTTTACCCGGGTTTATTGATCCCTAAAAAATAAGAATTGATTATTTTATGATTGAATAAATACTTGAATCATAAGTAATATTTTCTCTGAAATAAAAATGAATGATCATCATGGATATATG
Source organism: Viscum album (assembly GCA_963277665.1). NCBI lineage: Eukaryota > Viridiplantae > Streptophyta > Magnoliopsida > Santalales > Viscaceae > Viscum > Viscum album. The sequence goes on from OY728153.1 coordinate 569,533,401, forward strand.
AAGATCAGGTGGCTAGATCATTCAAATCATGTAAACCATATGGGGACATGTGATCACATGACCTTTACAACATCAAATGTCCAAATCATGTGCTTCGAATGTTTTGAAAATGATCATGTGAATTCACATTAATGATTCCTTCTAGTCATACTAAGCCCCTCTAGTGATACATTTTTTTCATAAAACTATATATAGATAAGTGATGATGATCATGAAAAGCCCCTATAATGGGCCATTATGATCATGTGAAGGCGCTCAGATATATCCATTCAATTGTACGATGTACATATAAATAAATTTACTACAAAAGTAAGTCTTTGTGATAATGATGAAAAACACTAATAAGATCCATTACTGGTAATGTGAGGCACTATAGACATGTATGTTGACTATCCATAGAAATTATTGCACGCCATTGGAAGATCCATCATTGATCATGCGATGCACCATATACAATTAAATTTATTTTCTGTGGTATTGCCCGCATATCTTCATGAGATCCATTATTGATCATGCAACACCTTTATGGACACCTATTGGGAAAAAGGTGTATGTTTTGTAAAATGAATAATAAAATATGGAAAATTAGGAAGCGCAATGTGAGACAGAGTTATGTTGTTTTTCATATGAATGGGTTATGGGCCTCATATGATCATATCATTGCTCATGTGAAGTCCCTTTGACGTCCCAACATGATCTCATGAATTTCATCTTATAATAAAAATTGATCTCGTGAATGGGCTATGAAAAGATAACTTGATCATGAAATGTCCCTTTTACATTCCAGGTTTTTCTCTCAAATTTCTTATGAAAAGAAAACATGATCTCGTGAATATCTTCTAACAAGCTAAACTGATATTGAGAATGGCCTCTAGCAAGCCAATATGATCTCATGAATATCCCATTATAATCCAAATTAATCGCATGAATGGTCTCTGATAATCCAACTTGATCTCGTGAAAGGCCTCTAAAAACATCATAATCTAACAATGGGGCCTAAACAAGTCTCCCTTAATCATGAAAAATCCTCTTCGATAGACGTAATGATATTGTAAAGACTCCTAGAAATGTGAGCTTGGTATTGAGAAGGCTCTATTACATATTTAAATGATCATGAATAATTCCTTTGACAAGATGATGGTCCAATAAATATGGTAATGATAGATTATTCTCACGGTTTTTGTATATTATGCAACACAGAGATGATGCCATGGATGACCCATGGAAAGATCATACTAAGAACATAATGCGATTGTAATGACCCAAAACATTTATCAATGAAATTTCCATTATTATGATTATTTCATATGGTATAAATATCATAAAATTACATATAAAACATAATACAATCTTTTTAAACGAATTTATAATTAAATAAGTGGTATATATAGAAATTACGGAACCTAAATCAATGGAATATTAAATTTACATTTGGAATAGTAATGTGACCCTTATGAATAGTAATCCAACCAATTTAATAGTGACCTGAAACATGGAATTATAAATAAAAATTCACCATATTATAAATGAAAATATGAAATAGTTCTATCATAGTATATATAAATTAATATTTCAAAAAAAATTAATTAAGGGTTGTTTTTTATAAATCATAAATGATTATTTATAATTTTTAAATTAATAAAATAATTTAAATGAAAATTTAAATTCATAAAATGCATTCATAAGTTAATATTTTGTTTTCTTTTTATTATAATATAATTTTATTATACCTTAATTAGTTTTTCAAAGTGTTATAAAATGAGTTATAATTTTAAAATCGGTATTTTCCATGTAAATGATTATTTTCATTAAAAGATAAATATCACATATTTAGAAAATTATTTTAATAAAATGGAGTTTATTTTTGAATTCTAAACATTAATAAATCATTAGGGTTATTTTTTGGTATTTTTCTAAAATAGTTGCATTTTTTATGAATAGTGGAATACAGTACTCTATGGTATAAGATACATACATGATATATTGGGTCGTAGATGAAGTATGTATGATTTAATCCCATAATCTTGAACTATCATTATTTTTTTAATATATTTAGTAATAATAATCACATTATTCATATTCTTGTGCCAAAATAATAAACTAATGAATAAATTAATGGGAAAACACCTCTCTCTCCTCCACTATAAATGACACCGCTCACCACCTCTTCTCCTCATACCATTAATGAAATGAGACTTGTAAAAATTATACAAAATAATCTTCCCAATTCCCTCCCCCATGTTTATGATTCCTTGGTGTCATCAAAATGCCTAACTTAGGAGTCTGAAGGTGGTTCTCAAGGAGAATAATTCAAGAGGTAAAATCCTCATTCCATTTGTTTTAATTTCTTTCCAAGTTATATTATTTTCTTATTATCTCCTCACCTCCCCATATAAAAGTGTCATGGTAACTCTAGTACAACACATATACTAGAATTTTGTTTTGTTATTGGAATAATCCACCATCATTTCTTTCCCCTTACCTTTTTTTTCTAAAAATGAAGATATTGTCTATGACGTGTTAATTTATCGTATTCAACGACGATGAGTTTTCATTTTACATTACAACCATCAATGTTGTAACACCCCAAGATTTCATAGTGTGCTATTTCTTCAAAATAATTCAATAACTTGCACTACACGCAACACCGAGTTCAATCACACCATGACTTACCAAAAAAAATCCATTCAAAAGAGGTTATGAATAGTATGAACTAAATTTTAAACTTTATATAATCCTTATAATTTTAGAATCCATATTATGAGTTTCTTAGACATAATGAAAGAATAAATTCATTTTCAGTATTGTAATTTTACCAACTTTTAATAGTGAACCCTTTTTAAATAAAATATTTTAAACTTTTTGACTAAATGGGGACATCAAAAATTTAAAATGAAACACCTCAAGCTTCCACGGTACGCTTTCCTTTGAATAATACAGTAGCATGTGTTGTACGCAACTTCGAGTTTTAACACACACCACAACCAATCAAACTAGCTGTTATGAATAGTAATACCTACTTTTTGAAATTATATATATTTTATATTTCAAAATGGACTTCATTTTTGGGTTCGAAATATCAAAATTAGCCTAGGGTGAAATTTTGGTACATTTCGGATAACTTTCATATTTTGATGAATAGTGAAAATTACTAAATTTTAATTAAAAACAACTTTTTTAATCAAAATAATTAATAGTTATAAATTATGAATTTGAGTGGTTTTAAAGTATATTTAGAATATATTTTTACCATTTAATATAATTTTGGTCATTGGACATAATTTTACAATTAAACCGAACATAAACAAGTGTCAATCTTTTGATAGTTATTATCTCTTAAAAACAAGCTTTTTGTTTTGACAGCGGGAATTAATTTTAAATTAATTCCTGCCACTTCTATGTGTTGAATTTAGAAAAATGGATTCCATATTTGGAATCAGTATGTTCAAATTGTGTAAATAGGTAACTTTTATTTTTAGACATTTTGAATAATTACTGCGGTAAATATTTTATTTACCATGGTTAAGGGTAAATCTGGTAAATAAGGGTTAAAAAATAATATTATAATAATACTAAATTACCCTAAAACGTGTCCTAGCCTTATTAGTTGATACCTGTTCGACCATAGGCATCTTTGGGTCGATTTTGGGACCCTATGGTGCCACTTGTAGGTGATAGGGACACTTTATTTTAATTAAGTTAAAATGAATACAAAAATGACACAAGCATATATGTTTTAGAACAACAATTTTTAAATCTTGTTATATATGTTGGATTTTAGATTATAAAAATTCATTAGAAAGATAAAATGATTTCCTACATAATTATATTTTATTTGTAATTTTTAGACATTAAATAATTTAATTAATTTATGACACAATGATGATGAATTAATTACTATAATAGTGAAAAATTAAAATAATTGATATTATAAATACCCAAATAAATATAATATGAAACTTTTAATGAATTAAACTAATTTTATAGGATAATATGATATATTAGGATTTATTTAATTGACTTTTTTCTAAGAAATAAATCTGTTATGAGTTTCAAAAATATCAACTATAGAATAGTGTCAAAATTGACATAAAAGAGTTCTTAAAACAAATATTATATTATTAATTGATATTAATTTCCTAAAAATCTAAGGTTCGTCCAAGAGACTTATATCATGATAGGTTCATCATTAATGGACCACTTGGGGGTCTCTTGGATGTATATAGTAAGATTATTAACCATATTATATAAAAATACAAAGAGACATTGTAAAAGTGAAACTAATTAACTTAGAGTTAATACTTAAAGATAAGGTTAATATAAGTACCCAAACCTGTCTAAATTATATTGGTTGAGTTTTTTTCGACCCCTCCCCAACTTAAACTTTAAATAATCAACTTTGGAGCCATTAGAAACCGAATATGAATTTATTATAAATTAATATTTCTAGCTTTTCCAAAGGTTCCCCTCACCCATCTAATAAAAGGGCACTCCTCCTTCCCATTTCTTCACTCCTTAAAAGCCTTTTGGTTCGGCAAAACTCTGCCCCAATACTCTCCTAACTTCCCTCACTACATCCTAGAGGCCTTAGTTTGATCAGAAAGCCAACCTAAGGAGCCCTTTTGATCAAATCAAAAGGAAGAAACCGAAGAAGAGGTAATGATTTCACCACCCTTTTCGAAGTTCCTTTCTTCTTCCACTTCTTCTTCCTTCGTTGTTACCATTCTAAAATAATAACTCCAGTATCATATATATACTGTGATGTTATTATAAATATAGTACACCCATATTCAGTATTCTATCCACCCTTTGAATAACATGGCACCATACGTGCGTACGTACGGCTTACCGTCTCCACGTCGTGGTGTAATTGTTATTCAATATATTATTATCTGGATGGGTATAATAATGATGTGTAACTCAGGTAAATAATAAAAATAACATGATAATGATTCTGTATGTATGATATACTATCAACTTATATGATATTGTCGCTCGTGCGTACGTATGGACTACCGTCTCCACGAACGCGATGAGATTCATTTTCCATCGTATCCATTCAAGTATAATTATCATTTGATGTTTATAATGATGTTTAAGGACTTGATATCATTCTGGATATGAATGAGATACAACCTATCCATAACAAATATGGCTTATGTAACAAAACACATAAAATAAAACGAGTAATTTAACACCCGAAACAACGGTAATACTAAGATATTATTAGCAAAGCAATGTTAAAAGATCATATATGATATCATATGAATGAATATGATTCTTATATAATTTAATAACAATTATTTCACTATTATACAGGAGGTTAACCTACCCCATCCAAGGAAAAGTACAAGGTAAGGGGTTTTCATTTCACTCCTTATTCCCGTGAGATTCATGCCATATTGCCACCATTACCTTTTGTGTGGTGTATATACTTCCCATAATTATATTCTTTGTGTAATACACTTTAATTTATGTGTATTTACATATTCATTGTATGATACCTCTTTCATGGGTTGTATGTTTCATAAGTTACCAAATTGGTAAGGGTTATTTCACAATCTCTTCATTATCCGAGGTTGTTTATATGTAATAATCTACTGGGATATCTTTATCATCCACATCCATGTTTTTTAAAATGTATTTCAAAACATTTTTACTATTTACAAGAATATGGGTTAAAGTCATTTATACCCTTTTTTGACTTTTTATAAGAGTTTTATAAATAAATCTTTCCATCGTTTTCCAAATAAGGTGATTTTTAACCTTTTCGGCAAAATTAAGGTAAGAATGTTTTTTTAACTTATACGGAGGGTGCGGCTATTTTCTGCCGTTATAAAATCATCAAAGCTTATCTTACAAGCTTATAAGAATATTTTCAAAGTAAATGTTTTATTTTATAATTATTTGATTTTTAATTGATTTAAAAACAAGAAATATTTCTCTCAAATACATGAAAATCCAGTGAAAATGTATACGTATTTAACGCAAGCTTAAAAATGTTTTCAGAAAACCCAACCCTCGAGTGTGGTAGACCAGGAGGGATTGGGAGAGGACCCATCATGGCCTATAATTAGTCAAACAGTCTCAGAATTAGTTATTTTGTTTTCATAATCTTGCATAATGTTTTCAGAAAAACACTGGAGTATATTTGATCAATTTTAAAAGTAAGTATTTTCAAAAAAAATTGCATCAGTTGGTCTCATGATACAAACTAGTGTCTTGCCACAAGGCCTTGACAAAATATTATTTTCAGTCTTGGCACGAGGCCTTGGCTATGTGGATATGATAGTCTGGCATTATGCATTCCATCATTATGAAAGTGGTTATTGATTTTGCATGTGATTATTCGATTAGTAGAATATCCATGTGAATAAGTAAATGGAATTATTTCATTTTATTTATGCCATTCCATGTTGAAAATTCAAGTTTGAAAGGCTTCTGTTTTAGTTATACATTGCCTTAAATGTTTATTATTATTTATGAAAGATTCCGCTATATTGTTATCCTTACTGGGCATTTGAGCTCACCCCTTTTCTATGTTTTATTTTTCCCAGGAAGTGAAGAAGTAAATTATGAATGACCTGCAGGGATATTATGTGGGGATATGAGTGTGGATTATGGAGACAATATGTTGTTGTAGTAGTTTTTCATTTTATGATGTAATGTAAGACTTATGAATTTATCTAGTGTTTCCAAGGCTACTAAACCAATCGGTCTTTCGAGATTTGATATTTCTTGTGATCACGCCAATGTTATGTAATAATGCACCGACTCAGGGTAACTAGGGTCGAGGCGTTACAGTTGGTATCAGAGGAAGTTTAGTACAAACCTTGGATGCTAGATTTAGATAAACTCTGATTAGAGCACATAGATTTAAGATGAATTTTTAGGATTAGTATAGAAGAACTTTCTAGAATTTTGGTATTGTAGAGATTTTGTGAGTTTTCGAGCAATACATCCATGTCTGGATACGAGCAGGTAGAGGCGGCTCTGGCAAAGATGTACCTAGGGGTAAAAACCGAAGACACCACTTTGAGCTAGACTCAAATGGGAACTAGTTCACGAAAACGGGCCCTGCTTCACTCTTGTTTACGACACTCCCGGGGGATATGCTTAGGATAACTCTCATTTTCTTTACAAATCATTATGAAGGGTTTATGAGGATATACTTCCTCAAAAGAGACATTTTTATGATTATGGATTATATCCATAAACTATTTAATTTATGTTATGTGTTTCACAAGTTTGGGATTAGGTATTGTTATTCATAAAATAATCTACTGTATGCCATTGTTTAGAAATGTCACCTAGTAGAAGGAATGAGAACTCCAGTAATGCACATGATACAAAGAGAAACAAGGATCATATATTTCATGGTATTAAGCCAGAATTTATAAGAGAAATAGTCTCGCATGTATTATCAACATATGAAGAAATAATATCATGTGTTGATAAGATAAGTAAAGAGTTTACTGAGTCCTATGGATTTGAAGGGAAGCAAGAGAAGAAAAGGATGGAAGAGAGAAAGATGGATAAAGGGAAGAGGAAAAAGATGAATTTTCCCATATGTGATAACTATGGGAAGAAACATCCTGGAACTTGCCTGAAAGGAATGGGAGTTTGTTATAAGTTTGGAGGAAAGGGGCACAAATTACGTGACTTCAAGGGTAAGAAAATGGTTTCAAATGTATAATGCATCATTTCCAAGGAGTTTGGACACTACGCGAACCTATGTCCCAGTCATCAGACTATACCGCAAATGATTATATTGGATAATAAGCAAGTTATGATACTACCACAGATGAAGAAGAATGATTAGAGTTCTTATGTTAATTATGTCAATTGAGTGTTGTATCAACAATGTACTTATTATAATAATTATGGAGTATATAAGGATTGTACTGAAGTAATATTTCATTATGGACTTGAGATTGTGTGGAACAAAGAAAAGTGACTCAATAGTAGGTTAAATTCTTGGAAAATATATGGTTGAGAGAAAGATAAACCACAATATGGTTCTGATACCTAGGTGGTGATTTTAGAATAATACAAGATTGATTTGCATAAATTATATTGGATATTCTTGACTACCTTGAAATTGATTAATGATTTGTATATTCCATCATTGTTGGGGTTTACAAACTTTTTGGATTGAAGGAGTATATCTATTATTCTATAAGGAATAAGGGATCATGATTGTAATCAATAAGGTTTTATGGTAATTCAGTATGGTGTAGTGTTTTTAAAAGAATACATGATGAAGGTGATCACATGTTATTACATGGAAAAAAAAGGATCTTCATTGTGTTTTCCTTCCTTATAAATTTTGGACTGATGTATTTTGGATAGTTCTAATTTGGATTATTTTGGATTGCCATAAAAGGACAACCCAGAGGTCGGGCAGCAACCCGTCGCGTCCAGCAAGGCCGCGAGACTTGAACCCACAACCGAAGGGAGACAAGGGTGTATCACCTACCACTTACACACGTGATGTCCTGGTTTGAATAATGTCATTTTTATAATGGTTCTGCTAGATGAATTATAAATTAATTTTTTAACCCTATACAAATAGGATAAATAGAATATTTTTATTACGTCCTGTTATCTTTTAGAGTGAAAGATGAGTTTGTGGTAGAAATTTATTAATGGATAAAACTCTAATTATAATGTAAGTATATATCCTTATGATCTTAGCCAATATCATAAACAAATTCCTCAACATTAAGAAAAGGAACTTAGAACAAAAATGTTGTCCTAGATGGTACCTTAAATCATCACTAATTTATGGTTTTGGGATTGTTGGCCTTTTCATAGCCATGTTCTCTACCACTCTCCATCAGTTAATTGATTGTTATATTTCTCTTCCATATCCATATTTTCCTACATGGAACCCTAGTATGTGTTATTTTCGGTAATCTTCATACTTTCCATTCTTTATTTTAAATAGAGGCCTCATTAATTCATTTTTCGATGTGGGATTTCAACTATGATATTTTGAAACGTCAAAAATGTGTTATCCCAATACCCTATGTTTTGTTGAACCGATGATATTTCAAATCATCATAGATTGATGAGTTTAAGGACCTCAATTTTATACTTCTTTGTGATTGATGACTTCAATCACTACCTATAAATATTTACGCTTTTCCTCCAATTATATGTCTCTAATTGCCACCAATGTTCTCCTAATCGAGATCATAATTTGGTGGTGACCCTTTCATTTCTCTTTTCCTCATATTAAGACTAAATTTTAGTAACCCAATTTTTGATGTGGGTTTTCCCACAAATATATTTTCCATTTTCAACCTTTTATTTTCAAAAAACAATTTCAAATTGCGAGGACGCAATTTATTGAAGGAGGGGAGAATGTATAACCCAAAGATTTCATAATGTGTTATTTCTTCAAAATAATTCAATAACTTGCACTACACGCAACACCGAGTTCAATCACACCATGACTTACCAAAAAAAGCCATTAAAAAGAGGTTATGAATAGTATTAACTAAATTTTAAACTTTATATAATCCTTATAATTTTAGAATCCATATTATGAGTTTCTTAGACATAATGAAAGAACAAATTCATTTTCAGTATTGCAATTTTACCAACTTTTAATAGTTAACCCTTTTTAAATACAATATTTTAAACTTTTTCACTAAATGGGGACATCAAAAATTTAAAATGAAACAGCCCAAGCATCCACAATACGCTTTCCTTTGAATAATACAGTAGCGTGTGTTGTACGCAACTTCGAGTTTTAACACACACCACAACCGATCAAACTAGCTGTTATGAATAGTAATACCTACTTTTTGAAATTATATATATTTTATATTTCAAAATGGACTTCATTTTTTGGTTCGAAATATCAAAATTATCCTAGGGTGACATTTTGGTACTTTTCAGATAACTTTCATATTTTGATGAATAGTGAAAATTAATAAATTTTAATTAAAAACAACTTTTTTAATCAAAATAATTAATAGTGATAAATTATGAATTTGAGTAGTTTTAAAGTATATTTAGAATATATTTTTACCATTTGATATAATTTTGGTCATTGGACATAATTTTACAATTAAACCGAACATAAACAAGTGTCAATCTTTTGATAGTTATTATCTCTTAAAAACACGCTTTTTGTTTTGACTGCGGGAATTAATTTTAAATTTATTTCTGCCACTTTTGTGTTTTGAATTTAGAAAAATGGATTCCATATTTGGAATCAGTATGTTCAAATTGTTTAAATAGTTATCTTTATTTTTAGACATTTTGAATAATTACTACGGTAAATATTTTATTTACCATGGTTAAGGGTAAATCTGGTAAATAAGGGTTAACAAATAATATTATAATAATACTAAATTACCCTAAAACGTGTCCTAGACTTATTGGTTGATACATGTTCGACCATAGGCATCTTTGGGTCGATTTTGGGACCCCATGGTGCCACTTCTAGGTGATAGGGAAACTTTATTTTAATTAAGTTAAAATGAATATAAAAATGACAGAGGCATATATGTTTTAGCACAACAATTTTTACATAGGGTTATATATGTTGGATTTTAGATTATAAATATTAATTAGAAAGAAAAAAATATTTCCTACATAATTATATTTTATTTATAATTTTTAGACATTAAATAATTTAATTTATTTATGACACAATGATGATGAATTAATTACTATAATAGTGAAAAATTAAAATAATTGATATTATAAATACCCAAATAAATATAATATGAAACTTTTAATGAATTAAACTAATTTTCTAGGATAATTTGATATATTAGGATTTATTTAATTGACTTTTTTCGAAGTAATCAATCTTTTATGAGTTTCACAAAAATCAACTTTGGAATAGTGTCAAAATTGACATAAAAGAGTTCTTAAAACAAATTTTATATTATTAATTGATATTAAATTCCTAAAAATATAAGGTACGTCCGAGAGACTTATATCATGATAGGTTCATCATTAATGGACCACTTGGGGGTCTCTTTTATGTATATAGAAAGTTTATTAACCATATTATATAAAAATACAAAGAGACATTGTAAAACTGAAACTAATTAACTTAGAGTTAATACTTAAAGATAAGGTTAATATAATTACCCAAACCTGTCTAAATTCTATTGGTTGAGTTTTTTTCGACCCATCCCCACCTTAAAATTTAAATAATCAACTTTGGAGCCATTAGAAACCTAATATGAATTTATTATAAATTAATATTTCTAGCTTTTCCAAAGGTTCCCCTCACCCCTCTTATAAAAGGGCACTCCTCCTTCTCATTTATTCACACCATCAAAGCCTTTTGGTTCGGCAAAACTCTGCCCAAATACTCTCCCAACTTCCCTCACTAAATTCTAGAGGCCTTATGTTGAGCAGAAAGCCAACCTAAGTAGCCCTTTTGATCAAATCAAAAGGAAGAAACCGAAGAAGAGGTAATGATTTCACCACCATTTTCCAAGTTCCTTTCTTCTTCCACTTATTCTTCCTTCGTTGTTACCATTCTAAAATAATAACTCCAGTATCATATATATACTGTGATATTATTATAAATATGGTACACCCATATTCAGTATTCTATCCACCCTTTGAATAACATGGCACCATACGTGCGTACGTACGGCTTACTGTCTCCACGTCATGGTGTAATTGTTATTCAATATATTATTATTTGGATGGGTATAATAATAATGTGTAACTCATGTAAATAATAAAAATAACATTATAATGATTCTGTATATATGATATACTATCAACATATATGATATTGTCGCTCGTTCGTACGTACGGACTACCGTCTCCACGAACGCGATGAGATTCATTATCAATCGTATCCATTCAAGTATAATTATCATTTGATGATTAAAATGATGTTTAAGGACTTGATATCATTCTGGATATGAATAATATACAACCTATCCATAACAAATATGGCTTATGTAACAAAACATATAAAAGAAAACGAGTAAGTTAACATCTGAAACAACGATAATACTAAGATATTATTAACAAAGCAATGTTAAAAGATCATATATGATATCATATGAATGCATATGATTCTTATATAATTTAATAACAATTATTTCACTATTATACAAGAGGTTAACCTACCCCAACCAAGGAAAAGTACAAGGTAAGGGGTTTTCATCTCACTCCCTATTCCCGTGAGATTCATGCCATATTGCCACCATTACCTTTTGTGTGTTGTATGTACTGCCCATATTTATATTCTTTGTGTAATACACTTTAATTTATGTGTATTTACATATTCATTGTATGATACCTCTTTCGTGGGTTGTATGTTTCATAAGTTACCAAATTGGTAAGGGTTATTTCACAATCTCTTCATTATCCGAGGTTGTTTATATGTAATAATCTACTGGGATCTCTTTATCATCCACATCCATGTTTTTAAAAATGTATTTCAAAACATTTTTACTATTTACAAGAATATGGGTTAAAGTAATTTATACCATTGTTTGACTTTTTATAAGAGGTTTATAAAGGAATCTTTCCGTCGTTTTCCAAATAATGTTCTTTTTAACCTTTTCGACAAAATTAAGGTAAGAATGTTTTTTTAACTTATACGGCGGGTGTGGATATTTTCCGCCATTATAATATCATCAAAGATTCTCTTACAAGCTTATAAGAATATTTTCAAAGTAAATGTTTTATTTTATAATTATGTGATTTTTAATTGATTTAAAAACAAGAAATATTTCTCTCAAATACATGAAAATCCAGTGCAAATGTATACGTATTTAACGCAAGCTTAAAAATGTTTTCAGAAAACCCGACTCTCGAGTGTGGTAGACAGGAAGGGATTAGGAGAGGACCCATCATGGCCTGTAATTAGTCGAGCAGTCTCAGAATTAGTTATTTTGTTTTCATAAGCTTGCATAATGTTTTCAGAAAAACACTGGAGTATATTTGATCAATTTTAAACGTAAGTATTTTCAAAAAAAATCGCATCGATAGGTCTCATGAGACAAACTAGTGTCTTGGAACAAGGCCTTGACAAAGTCTTATTTGTAGTCTTGGCACGAGGCCTTGGCTATGTGGTTATGATAGTTTGGCATTATCCATTCCATCATTATGAAAGTGGTTATTGATTTTTCATGTTATTATTCGATTAGTAGAATATCCATGTGAATAAGTAAATAGAATTATTTCATTTTATTTATTCCATACCATGTTGAAAATTCAAGTTTGGAAGGCTTTTGTTTTAGTTATACATTGCCTTAAATGTTTATTCTTTTTTATGAAAGTTTCTGCTATATTGTTATCCTTACTGGGCATTTGAGCTCACCCCTTTTCTATGTTTTATTTTTTCCAGGAAGTGAAGAAGTAAATTATGAATGACCTGTAGGGATATTATGTGGGGATATGAGTGTGGATTATGGAGACAATATGTTGTTGTAGTAGTTTTTCATTTTATGATGTAATGTAAGACTTATGAATATATCTAGTGTTTCCAAGGCTACTAAACCAATCGGTCTTTCGAGATTTGATCTTTCTTGTGATCATGCCAATGTTATGTAATAATGCACCGACTCTGGGTAACTAGGGTCGGGGCGTTACAAATTCTGGTTATAAAACAGTTTTTATTGATAAAATATATTATAATATACGTATTAGAGCATATTTAATTTTCTATGACCATAATAATAATTTTCTAATTATCATTGATTAATAATCATTTAATAACAATTTCAAGATGTAAAAAATCAAAAAAAATACATGATCTAAAATTATTTGAAAATGTAAGTCATACATAAAATGGTTATATATTTTGATCCAAGTGTCATTTTGAACTCTACAACATATCAAATCGAATATTGGGATGAGAACTATGCTATATTGAACCAAGGGAACCTTTTGAAACATTTTTTGGGGCCCAAAGGTCTAGAAGGTCTCCAAACCCATGTTTTTAGTCGGGATACCCATACTTTTAACTTTCAAATAGTAATAACATCTGATATGGATGTCCTCTAGTCCTGTACCACATATCATATTGAATATTGTTTCATTTACATTGATTTTACTAGTTGTAGAGTTCAAATGAACTTCTTCATTAGAAGTTATGGTCATTTTAACATTCTATGGATTTTCAGATTCACATATATATGTTTTTATTCATAAATATATATATGTGCATATGTGTGTGTTTGTGTGTCTGTGTTATTTATATTTATATATGTGTTTATTTATTTATTTTGAAACACACATTAAAACATATTTTATAAATTTAATTAAAAATAATCTTATAAATATATATTAATATAAAAATAAATATACAGATAAAAAATTATAACTATAAATATATATATAAATAAATATTAATATATATTAATATACCAATAATTATATATTTACTAATATATGGATGAATATATATGTATTAGTATAACTAAATATATTTATATTAATATTAATATATATTAATGAATAAATAAATATAACTCTCTATATATATATATATTAGTATAAGAATAAATATATATATATATGTATGTATGAATTAATATAACTAAATATATTTATATTAACATCAATCTATATTAATATACAAATAAATAAAACTTCATATATATATATATATAAAAAGATATATCATTAAATGGAGAAAAAACTAAATATCTCAGTGGTTATGGTGTAGGAGCGCAAGGGGGAGGTCTTTCGTATTAGTTCGGGTGGAAGCAGGGGCGCACATGCAAGTAAGTGGGTGGGGATGCATGGAAATTGCAGCGTATTAGGTGAGTGGGAGGGGGTCCGCCAAGTGCTGATAAAAGGAGGGGTCAAGAAATGTTAAGAGGTCCCTGAGTCATTTATTTTATTTTAATTTTTTTTAAATTTTTTTACTTTTATTCATGCTTTTAAAATGAGATGAAAAAATTTGTCCCTTAACCGGGAAAAAAAGTGTTGATAAAGGACCCATTTATCAGCGAATTGTTTTAGCATTGATAAAGGATCCCTTTTATCAGTGGTTTTTCTTAACGTAGATAAAATTGGCCTTTATCAGCTCATTTCTATGCACCGAAAAATGGGACCCCCCTATTATATTCACCTCAATTAACAGTGATTTCTTAGCACTATTATTTCCCTTTTCAAGCACTGATAAAGGCCATATTTGGGGTAGTGTTTTGAAAAGGATCCCTTTTAAATTATTCCCAATATAGAAGCCCGGTTCAAGGGAGCATACTGATTTCTAAACCATTTTCATGTACCATCCATAATCTATTTTAATCCACCATTATTTTTATAAAATCACTCATTTTATAATGAATAAATATATTTTTTTCATTTTTTGGATTTATATAAACAATTATTTCTTTTTGTTATAAAATAATTTTTAATATCTCCCATAAACTTCACTAAAATGTATTATATATAAAGATTATTAAACACCATTTTTACGTGTTTTCACATCATATTTACATAACTTATCATTATATATTTCAATTATCCCTTATTAATATCCATTTAGGTTTTAAACCCATTCTTTCATGGATGCCATTATGTTATTCCCTTTTGTTATGCCTTTTAACATGGTTTGGATACAAAGTTCATTCCATGGGTAACCCTTATGTTAATGTTTGATTCCTTAGGTATGATTCTGTATGTGGAATAGAAATTTATAAACATGTTATGATTGGTTCACCCATATAGTGATCTAATTCATTGGGTAATTTTTAGTCTCATGAGACTTCATGTGCAACGGTCATGGTGGTTATCCTTGACTCGTGCTCCATGTAATATGGTTTTTGTGGTTATCTGTAACATATGATCCTCCATGTGAAATTAGCCTTTAATTGTGATTATTTCATGTTATTTTTTGTTTCCACATTACTATAATTCTATTTTACAATGTTATATAAGTTATGATTCCATATGTTTATTCTTATTACGTGACATTTTATGTCATCCTGATATGCCTTCTAACCCATGACCTATGCTTTATTATTATTTATATTCCTTGGGGTTTTAAGACAATCCCTTTTTTCATGTATTCCCCAGGTTATCCTATGCATATGTAAGGGATCAAAGGGTGTTAGGATATATTTATGAAGAATATATAAAATCTTTTCTTATTTTGGATTCATGATTTCTAATTTTTTATATATTCTTCCAAATACACTATACATTACGATCCTTAATAGAAATTTTAACTCTACTTATGCTTAGAATCGTGTTATAATATTTTTAAAAGGCTAGGTCAATTATAGATGGTATCTGAGAAAGGTTTATTTATTATTTTATATTAGTACTAGAGAATTTTAATAATAACCCTAGTGATAATTCTATCACCATAGATAACCTTGATTAAAACACAGGGTATACCAAGTTTGGATAAACATTCAATTTACAAGTTTATCCTTCTAGGATTGATGTATTATTTTTATATGTTTATTATCTATGTATTGAGTCCCCCTAATTTTACTTTATTTTACTGAGTAATTATCTAGAAATATAACAACCACTACCAACAATCAATGTTATAGGAAATGTGATGATTTCCATAATGATATGCCAATTATGATGAGAATATGTGCTCAAATATTCAGGACATGACTTACTCAACTGGCTCTATTTATTAATAATAACATGAATCATGTGGAACACCCTCCTAATCCTATGGAAGAAAAAGTTTTCATCGAATCATTCATACGAAAAAGGCCTCCTAAGTTAATTGGATTTTAAATCCCCTACTCATATAATGATTGATTAACTCTATGTAGAAGATATTTTTTGTCCACTAATGATTAGAAAAATAGAAATTTATTCTATAGACCTATCCTTTTGAGGGGAGAGCAGATCAGTGGTGGACACTAATCAATAACACAAATATCAAAGAGTATATTGATTCCATGGATTGGTAGGAATTCAAGATAATATTTTTTAAAAAATATATTCTTTTTACCATCCATATCAAGATGTAAAGTTAATTCCTTGGATTAAAGCCAAAGGAATATGAGTCTATCAGGGTGTATGAGGTAAACTTCAGAAGTCATGCATGATACATATCTAACTTTTTCATGAACAATGAATTAATGGTGGATAACTTCTTTACCATAAAAAAGTTGAATCTATAAAAATTGATGGTGATTCAAGACTATGATAGCAATGAGGAAGTTTTCCATTGTTCCCTTAATGTTGAAATGGAGATCGAACACTCTCATTGGTCTCATGGAACCATAGATAAAAATAAAAAAACATATTATTATATGGATGGTTCAATAGATAAATACCTTGATGGAATGGAAAGCCAATATCCCAAGTGTCAAAATATTGGCATGAATAATCCTACGAATTATCTAAATGGAACTAATAAATGCATAAAATGTGGATGAATGGGGAATCTAGCTAATAACTATTAAAGGGATATGAAAAACCCCACTAAGGTTAAAGAAGAAATGAATGTTCATATCAAGAGTCATCATAATGTGAAGTGTTTCAACTAAAAGGAAGTTAAGAATTATGTGAACCAATTCAATAATCTATGGGTTATTAGATTAAATCAACAACAACAAACTTCAAATAAGTAAGGAAGTGAATATTCTATCACTACTGGTAAGGAGGATCCCAATAATGATGTGGTGATAGGTACAATGGTTATTTATTCAAGTATAGTGAATGTGCTATTTGATTATGGTTATATTCATTCATTAATATCAAGCATGTGTAGTAGAAATTTTTAAATACCACCTCAAAATATGGGGGTTCAGTTATATATGAGAAAATAAAATAGGGAAATCATTGCATCCAATGTTTATAACTCCTCCAAGGTTAATATCTAAAGATTGAACCTCCCAGAAAATTTATTCTTACATAATTTGGTGGAGTTTGAGGATTTATTGTGAATGGGTTTTATATCTTTATAAAAATCCAATAAAAACATTAAATAAAATTATATCACACTTCACATATTTAAGAATCCTTTGATTCTATAAAAATATAAGGAGTAAGATTAATATCCATAAGAATCATTATCTCAATTATGGATATTATTATCTTATGAAAAAGAATATCTAGCTCAAATAATTGAAATGAATGAGAGGAAAATCATCGAAGAAATTCCCATTGTGAGAGACTACACTGTTATGTTCCCCTGAAGAGTAGCAAGGTCTTCATCCATGCTGAGAAGTTATGTTCTCAATTTAACTTATTCATTTATCTATTATTATATCAAAGAAAACATATATAATGTCCACTGATGATCTGGAAGAATTGAAAAATTAGTTACATAAGAAACTAGATAAGGGTTTTATACACCTAAGTGCTTCACCACGGGGTTCTATACTCCTCTTCATCGAGAAGATGGATGGATAAATGCGCCTCTTTATTTATTATAATTAGCTAAATAAAACCATGATGAAGAACAATTATCCCCTTTAAGGGATAAATGATGTGTTCCATCAACTATGTGAGGAAACTTAATTCACTAATATGGACTTTATTTCGAGATATCACTAATTAAATTTGAGGAAGGAAGATATTCCCAAGACTGCCTTTCGAATATGGTATAGATACTATGAATTCATAGTAATGGATTTCAAACTCACTAATGAATGGTGAAATTTCATGGGTTTTATTAATGGAGTGTTTATATATTTCCAAGAAATTTTTTTGGTAGTGTTTATTGATAATATTATGATATAATCTATGTGGAAGGAGGAACATGACGAGCTTTTTGGTACTATGCCAATAAATTTTTAAATAGGTAAACTTCATTAAAAGTATTGTAAATGTGACTTCTATATGGAGGAAGAATCATTCTTAGGGCATGTTATTATTGGGTATCGGGACTGCGCAGTGGAAGCCGGTGGGTCGGGATTTTAAAATAGTCTACTTCACTGGAGTGACATAACCCTGTCAAATCTGTTGATCTTGTCCCAACTTGGTCTGAGGATCTTTTAAGGTTCATAAGGGTCAAAAAAATTAAACTGAACATTTACCATGTTTAGAATTGACGTGTTCAAGTCTACTACAGGATGATGGTGATCATTGCTCGAAGACTCTTACGTCAGAGCCCTCTAGATCATCCACACATGCCTTGCAAATCTCCTCGCATACCATTCGTCATGATTCAAGTGCTAGCACGGATCTTTGATGCTCACTTCAGCGCCGCGACGATCACTACAAAGGAAGGAGCTTCAATCTGAGATGCATGATCTTGAACATCCTTCTTTTCTTGAGAGACTCTCTCTCTATATTCCGGGAGGAGAGAGAAGCTCTGAATATTGACACATGGATAATAATCATGGGAGAGCCTCTCTCTCACTTATATAGGGATTGTTTAAAACACGCGGGGTTGGATTCTGACCCCCGTGTAATAGACGCCTGCTATATAAGTGATATAAATAATTATTTATGAAAAATAAAAAAAATTACAAAAATAATATTTACTATTTATCACTTACTTGAAAAATATAAATATATTACGTGATAAATTTTAGTCTTTAACTCGACTCATTCCTCCTTCTAATATTAAAAAAACCTAGTATATTTAAATCCATTTGAATAATATTAATACTTCTATTTACTATATAACTTGTAAATACATGTTATAAATAAATTCAATGAATTTTTCTAAACTCGAATAATTAATGAATTTATTTATTCTTCGATGATCCCTAGAACTTGGATAGTGCTCGGACCTTCGGTTGGGCCTGCCAAGTTCTAAATTCCTATTCCCAGAATAGGGTAGATTCTAATTGTGCTATTATGTGTGACCCTCTAGGCCCTTATCTCAATATCATTGAATAATACCACCGACCTAGAGTGGGGTCTAGCAACCCATCGAGGCCCATATAAAGAAAAAGCAATGTCAAAGAAATGATTGCCTTCCAACAAACATGGTCCATGTGTTCTAATCTCATCGTCACTGATATCTAAATAATGTAGAATGCAAACAAGTGTCATCATTATCTATTTGATTTATTTTGTTTGTTGATTTGTCCGGATAGTCTTACCTTCGACTACCATGACCATGGATTTACTGAAGGTGCAACCATCATAATCAACCTGGCCTGAGATATCAGTTCCTAAACTCCAAAGTGACAAATACTTTCTAGATCATTCAATCAATGGCATGACATTAATGACGTGCCCGATACAAACTACCTCACCACAACATTGTCGACATAGTATTTTCCATATATAAAATGAACATAATTAAATGAAATTTATTGATAATTTTCTCAAGTCAGAAGAACAATACACATGTCCATATATAGGAACGACCAATGACACCAAAAACATGTGGTGTTCCTATTAAGTTGGTTTGTTCTCATGATATCAATTGTTAGAGATCATCAAGTGAGAACATAATAAGAAGAAGTATCAATACTTTTGAGACCCCAGCACCTGAGGGTCACACATAATCTGTGTCCTTTCAAAATGATGTAACTGGACCATAGGAAATTACTTAATGATTACTATCATGGCATCTTAGAGTTCTCATTATAGACAGGGTCCTTCTATAACAATTTGATGCGACAGGTAATCCATGGACATTTCCATAAACAAAGTGGATGCATAAGTATCTACACTATCATGGCCAGATAAACACCTGTATAAAAAGAAATTGAATAAATGTAACAGTAATCAATGTACAATACAAGTTGGGTCTAGGGAACCCACTTTCAACACTCCCACTTTCACTAGAGCCAACTGCTAACAGGTTTCAATCTTTGAGATATCACATGTGAATCATGCTTCTGTTGAGAAATGGCTTTAGTCAGGGGGTCTGCCACATTATCCTCTATGGATACTCTACTAATAGTCACATCACCTCTTTGAGTAAAATCCCTCAAGAGATGAAACTTTCTAAGAATATGCTTTATCCTCTGGTGAGACCTAGGCTCCTTGGAAAGTACCACTGTAGCAGTATTATCACAATATACTGGAACAGGGTCTGCACTGCCAGGTACAACACCAATGTCTGAGATAAAGCTATGTATTCAAATTTCTTCCTTTTCTACATCAGAAGTCGCAATATATTAGGACTCTGCTATAGAATCAGCAACCACAGCTTACACTGAGCTTCTCCAGGTCATTGCACCACCATTCAGGAAAAAGATGTAACCTGACGGCAATTTCATAACATCATGATCTTTCTGGAAACTAGCATCAGTGTATCCCCTCACAATTAGTTTCTCATCTCCCCATAAACTAGGAACATATCCTTAGTATGCTATAAGTACTTTAGGATAGTTTTAAAATCTGTCTAGTGCAGCTCTCCTATATTGGATTGATATCTACACACCAGGCTTAAATCAAAGTCAACATAAAATCTAGTACATAGCATGGCATACATGATAGAACCCACTTCTGAAGCATAAGGGACTCTACTCATTCTGTCAATCTCTTCATCTGTTTGTGGACACATTTTCTTGGAGAGATTTACACCATGTGACATAGGTAACAATCCCCTCTTGGATTGTTTCATATTGTACATTTTGATTACCTTGTCAATATATGTACTTTGACTTATCTCAAGCATCCTTTGAGATCTATCTCGATAGATCTTGATCCTTAGAATGTAGGCTTCTTCACCTATTTCTTTTATAGAGAACCATTCATTTAACCAAGTCTTAACTGACTGTAAGACTTTTACCTCATTTCCCATGATTAATATGTCATCAACATATAAAACTAAGAAATCGATGGCATTTCCTTCAACCTTCTTATGGAAACACGTCTTGATCTCAATTTTGGAAATACCAAAATCTCTTTTGGCCACATCAAAGTGAACATTCCATGATCATGATGCCTACTTCAATCCATAAATGGATCTATGCAACTTGCATACTTTATTAGAATTCTTTGACTTAACAAACCCTTCGGGTTGAGTCATATAGATGTCTTCAACCAAATTCCCATTTAGAAAAGCGGTTTTGACATCCATTTTTTAAATTTCATAATCATGAAAGGATGCAATTGCAAGAAATATTCTGTTCGATTTATGCATTTCCACTGGTTATAAGGTTTCATTATAGTCAATGCCTTGATGTTTTCTGAAACCCTTTGAAACAAGTCTTTCTTTAAAGGTATTAACCTTACAATCCATGTCCAGCTTCATCATGAATACCCATTTTCATCTAATGTGATTTACATTAGCTGGAGGGTCTACTAAAATCCAAACTTGATTTTGGTACAAGGACTCCATTCCATAATTAATGGATTCTGGCCATTTAGAAGCTTATTGTCCTTCTACTTCTTCCTTGTAAGTTAGAGGTTCATCATCATCAAGGACTATTGTGTCACCTGACTCGGTGACAAGAAAACCATAATGCTCTAATTCTCTAACCTCTCCCATATACATATGTAGTATATATGTCTCTGGAATAATTTCTTCTTCCACTTTCTCTTGTGGGGATTGTTCCTCTACCAACTCTTGTGCATCTAGAGAATTAAATTCATCGAAGTAAATCTTTCTCCCACTATTTCCAGTAGAAATTTGATCCCTTTCTAGAATAGTGGCTTATCATACCACAAGGACATTTCTATCTAAAGTGTTATATAGGTAGTATCCTCAAGCTTCCAAAGGATAACCGATAAAGATGCACTTAGTGATTCTGAATGCTAATTTGTCACTTGGTAAAGTATTAAAAAATTCCTTGCACCCCCACACATGCATGTGTGTCATATTGGGTTTCTTTCCAAACTATAACTGATATGGAATCCCATCTGCAGCTTTATTTGGTACTCACTTAAGGGTATATGCTGCTGTCTGCAAGGCGTATCCCCAAAAGGATAATGGAAGAGTTGTACGACTCATCATTGATCTGACCATGTCAAGCAAAGTCCTATTACTCCATTCACTAACACCATTCCATTGTGGTGTATAAGGAGGAGTGAGTTGGGATACAATCCCACAGTCCTTCAAGTGATCAATGAAATCTTGGTTAAGATATTCTCCACCTCGGTCTAAATGAAGTGCTTTTATATTCTTACCAAGTTGGTTTCTTACTTAATTTTGGTATTCCTTACTGAAACGAAAGGAATTTTACATATACTGCATTAAGTAGATAAAGACATACCTATTATAATCATCAGTAAAAGTAATTATGTATAGAAAACCACCCATTTCCTCTACTAGAAATGGACCACATACATCGGTATGTATTAATTCTAGCACTTCATTGGCTCTTTATCCCTTTCTTGAGAAAGGTGCTTTGGTCATCTTTCCTTGTAAACAAACTTTAAATACATCTAATGGTTCTAACTGTACCGAGTTTAGATACCCTTCTTGATGTAATCTACGTAATCACTTCTTGTTTACATGACCAAGCCTGAAGTGCCATAAGAGGGTATTATTTGAGTCATGTTGGCTGTTTTTGTCATTGATTGCCATTACTGAGTTTTCTAGTTCTAGCATATATAAACCATTGTTAAGATTTTCCATACCATAACTTATGTTATCCCGATAAAATAGACAATTTTTATTTCCAAACATGAAATAAAAAACCATAGTATCTAAAAATGATATAGAGATAATGTTCCTGGTAACAGACATTACATAATAGAAATTAATTAAAACAAGAACCAAACCAGTTGGTAAAGTCAAGTGATAGTCTCCCACTACCAAGGCTGCCAGACATGCACCATTTGCAACTCGGAGATCCACTTGACCTTTTGAAAAATTATTGAACCTACTTGGTTCATGTATATGAATACAATTGCGTGAACCATTTGCCGTATCCAATACCCAAATTGTAGATAAAGAAAGATTGCATTCAATGAAACAAAATAACTGAAGTAGAAGCATCATCTTGCTTCTTCTTCCCAACTCTGGAATTCCTATTCCAGTGACCTTTATTGACACATCCAAAGCAGACAACATCATTTTCATTATTTTTCCTCTGAATCATTGCCTTCTTTACATGACGATGCATTGGTTTCTTTGGCCTTGACTTGGACTTAGACCCCTTTTCCTTTCCCTTGTTTTTCTTGCTCACCATAAGGATAGTTGAATTGTTGTTTTTCATGTCCTTATCAGCATGGAGAACTAATGCCAAAAGATCTGGGAGCAACTTTTTCATATCATTCATATTATAATTGACAATGAATGTCGAGAAGCTTGATAGTAAAGAGGCAAGAATGAGATCCACTGCTAGTTATTGGTTCAGTTTGAACCCAAGAGCGTCAAGCTTCTCAATATACCCAACCATCTTGAGTACGTGAAGACTAGCTTGGTACCCTTATGCTCCTGAACTTATAAAGTGCATTTGAGAACTCATTCCTTTTTTTCCTAGCCCTCTCCTCATATAGTTCTTGGAGATGTGAAAGCATCTTGTACGCGTCCTCTTCCTCATGCATTTTTTGCAATTGGGTGGGCATGGATGACAACATGATGCATTGTACATCAGGAGCATCATCTATATGCTTTCTCCACTTATCCTTTTCCATCTTGATTGCTCCCTGAGGAGGCTCAGTAGGAATTGGGGATTCCGGCACATATAACTTCTTTTCTTGGTGTAGTACTATGCGCAAGCGCCTGTACCACTCCTGGATGTTATTTCCGATTGAGATATTTTATTTGTCCAAGATCGATCATAGTGATAAAGTACTTGTGTTGTTGGTGATTTCCATTTTGAATCTACATCAGATAAACATTTAGCAATTAGTACTTTTCCTTGATTACTTTTTGACATTTTATGGTTAATAAATTATTATACCATTTAATGTGTCCCACTATTTTAAGGAACCTTAATAGCCCTAACTATTAGATTCAGAATACACTATCGCTTGAGAATTCTAGTGGCCAGGATCCTCATAATCTCCATCATAGTCTACAAGCTAGGGCTATGACACTACTTGGAGGGTTTCAAGGTAGGCACTGTGCTGGCCAACCACTAGTTCTTATGGTTCCTTGTGTTGTTGAGTAAAGTCCCAGATTTTGTAATCTGAACATGATTCCCTCAACCTCGTGCCTCAAAAGTGATAGCAAGTTAGCTAAGTGTAATCCTTGACTACTCACTTTAGTAAAGTCAACCCATTTATCCCATGAAAACGCCCCGGTAGTAAGATGCACTCTCAACTAAGGCTGATGAGCACCCAAATAGCCGGTTATGTTTAGATGTGAGAAATGGAAGGCATTTATACTTAATATATCATTGAGGTATTTTTAATATTAATTGACGAATATAATCCTTTTCTATTTATTATGATCAAACTGGGTTGTCGTGCACACAACTGAAAATTAAATAGAATATTATTCATCACAACTTTACGCATTTCATCTTGTTTACTATCCTATGTGATCATGCAATAATCATACAGACACATATAATAATAAACTATGCATAAAGTAAATCATGCATTCCAACTGGTCTTGATCATTCTATAATGATCGATTGATAACTGATCAATCGTCACCTAGGGGCATCCATACCTAATTCAATACATGACTCGTGTCACTGATGGACCCAGTGCAAAGCACCCAACTCCTGTTTGGACGACCGCCTAAACATGGTGGGGTCTGTCTCTCGGATCGTCATCGTATAATTACAAATATACTCGCATGCAGGTGAGGGGGTCTGGGGTACAAAATACAACTTCTGCAATGGACGCGTATGCCTTTATACCTATTTAAATTAAAAGATGATTTTTAGACAGTCATTTATCTCATTAAATATTACAATCATCGCACTCATTGAATAAATAAATAAATAAATAAATACCATACATACACAGGTTGGTCACTTTCTCAAGATCAATCGGGGTAAAAGCGCAATAAAAATTAAATTGCAATAAATTTAAATTATGTGAGGGTGTTCTAACAAATTAAATGAATTTGATAAAATTCAAATAATTTATTTTTATCAGTTCTATTTTTTTAATTTATTTTTAATTACAAATATTTAATTAAACCATTAATTTAATTATAAAATTAAAATAACTTAATATTTTGGATTAAAATAATTTAAACCTCTAAATTAATTCCAATTAATTTAATTTAAAAAATAAATTAATATAAATTAATTTAATGTGGGGTTACCTCTAACTCGAGAGGAGTCTAGTAGGACTGCGTACCGCTACAGGGTGTCGTCTTGGAACGGGTACCGCAGCTTGACCACGGCGTGACTGCGACATGACTGCAGCTTGACTGCGGTGTGAACGCGGCATGACCGCGGCGTCCAATGACTCTTGTGGCGGCTGCATCTCCTGGCATGGTCCAAGGGGAGTGTAAAGTGGCTGGGAAAAAGGCCGGCCAACCACATGGCTGGTAGCCCGCTGCTCCGGAGAGCCGGCGAGGCGGCGGTCCGGTCTGGAGAGGGCTTGAGGCGGCTGGATAGAAATTGTCCGGTGTGGAAGGGAGGGCTGGCTCGGAAGGGAGGGGCGGATCAGCTTTGGGTCGGGGTGGCCGGCTCGCTCAGGGCGGCGGGTCCGAGGCGGTGCGGTGCGCACGGGGCGGAGGCAAGGAGGTAGCCCAGCGGAGGGGGTTTCGGCATGAGAGGAAGAGGCCATCGCGGGCCTCATCGGTTATGGAAGAGGAGGCCGGTGCGGGGCTTGGGGAAGCCAGGTAGGGGCGGTCCGACAAAGGGGAGGCCGGTGCGGCTTACGGTGGTTGGCCGGAGTCGCTCGGCGCAAAGGAGGTTCGGTGGGAGGGGAGGTCGTCTAGGGTTCAGCCTTCCTCTTGTGCGCCGCGTGAGAGATGACCCCTTAGGGGTCTTCCTCCTCTTTTATTAATTTATCCTTTAGACAATAAGGACACCCCCTTTTTTAAAATAAAGGGAGAAGACCCCATTTTGGGGTCTTTTCTTCCAATTTTTTTTAAAAGCAAGAAGACCCCATGTCTTGGTCCCCTTATCACTTATTTTATTATTAATAAAATTTCCACACACTTTTTTGGAAAAATATTTTATAATAAATATTTTCTAATATTTTATAATAATAAAAAAATATTTTCTGTTAATTCCCAATTTGAGATAAACAACAAATGAATGAAAAAACATGACGTCGATCTGATTAAAAATTTTAAATGATCGTAACTTGATTATTCGAAAATGAAATGATGAGCCGTCAAATCCAAATGAACCGTTTTAACACCGCACAATTAAATTTAATGCATTTTAATTTTGTTGACTCAAAAAAACCTTCTGATCGCTCTGATACCACTGTTGGGTACTAGGACTACGCAGAGGATACCAGTGGGCCAAGATTTTAAAATTTTCTACTTCACCGGAGTGACATTACACTGTCAACTCTGGTGATCTTGCCCCGGCATGGTCTGAGGATCTCTCAAGGTTCATAAGGAGCACAAAAATTAAACTGAACATTTACCTTGTTCATAATTGACGTTTGAAAGTATTCTATAGGATGCCGATGATCATTGCTTGAAGACTCCGACATTGAATCCCTCTAGATAGTCCACACAAGCCTCGCGAATCTACTCGCGTGGCGTTCGTCAAGATCCGAGTGCTAGAGAGGATCTTCAATTCTCACATCAGCGCAGCGATGATCACCACAAAGGAAGGAGCTTCAATCTGAGATGGATGATCTTGAGGATCCTTCTTTTCTTGAGAGACTCTCTCTATCTAGATTCTAGGAGGAGAGAGAAGCTCTCAATATTGACACTTGAACTATAATCATGATAGAGAATCTCTTTCACTTATATAGGGAGTGTTTAAAATAGGTAGTGTAGGTTCCCGACCCCCGTGTAATAGACAACCACTATATAAGTGATATAAATAATTATTTAAGACAAATGAAATAAATTCCATAAATAATATTTACAATTTATCACTTACATGTAATATGTATATATATTACGTGATATATTTGAGTCTTTAACTCAACTCATTCCTCTTGCTAATATTAAACAATCCAAGGATATTTAAATCCATTGGAATAATATTAATACTGGTATTTACTATGTAACATGTAAATTCATGTTATAAATAAATTCAACAAATTATTCTAAACTCAAATAATTCATGAATTTATTTATTCTTTGGTGATCCATAAAACTTGGATAATTCTCAAACCCTATGGCAGGGCCCGCCAAGTTCTATATTCCTATCCCTAGAATAGGGAAGATTCTCAAGGCGCTATTGTGTGTTACCCTCTAGGCCCTTATCTCAATAGCAGTGAATAATACCACCGACCAAGAGAGGGGTCTAGAAACCCATTGAGGCCCCTGTAGAGATAAGGAAAAGTCAAAGAAACGACTGCCTTCCTAAAAACACGGTTCGTGTAATATAATCTTTTCATCATCGATACCTCATTAAAGGAGAATGCATAAAAGTGTCATCATTCTTTATTTTCTTTATTTTGTTTGTTGATTTGTCCGGACGGTCTTAAGTTCGACTACCATGGCCATGGATTTATTGAAGGTGCAACCAACCTAATCAACTAGGCTCGAGATATCTCTTCTTGAACTCAAAAGCGACAAATCCTTTCTCGATCATTCAATCAATGCCATGCCATTAATGATGTACCCGATACAAAATAACTCACCACAACTTTGTCGCCATGGTTTTCACCTTATATAAAATGTATGTAATTAAATGACCTTCATTTATAATGATCTCATGTCAGAAGTCCATTACACATGTCCGTATATAAGAACGACCAATGTCACCAAAAAATGTAGTGTTCATATTATGTGATTCTGTCCTCATGAAATCAGTAGCTTGAGATCATCATGTGAGAACTTCATGAGAAGAAGTATCAATTCTTATGAGCCCCCAACACTTGATGGTCACACATCATCTGTGTCCTTTCAGAATGATGTAACTGTACCATGGGACGTTACATTAAGATTACTGTCATGACATCTCAGGGTTCTCATTATAGCCAGGGACCTGCTATAACCATTTGATGTGACAGGTAATCTAAGGACATTTCCATAAAAAAAAGTGGATGTAGAAGTATCTAAACTATCATGGCAAGATAAACACATATATAAAAACAAACTGAATACATGTAACAGTAATCAAAGCACAATACAAGCTGGTTCTAGGGCACCCACTTTCAGTAGTTATCACCAATAAAGGAATATCTGAAGGTAGTTCTAGGACAAAGGAAATCGAAGAGTGACACATGCAATCAATAGTAACGGGGATCTGAAAATTCCTTGGTATAGTTGGGTAATACTAACAATTTTTTAGGAACATCTCATTATTTTCAAACCGACTATCCAGGTTGACTCAAAAGAGTTAAAATACTTCTAGATGTAATAATGTATGGAAGGAATTAAGGAGATAAAAAAGTGGCTTATCACCACACTAGTACTCAAACATTTGAGAAGTAGGGAACTCATGGTGGTGTGCAACAATGGTTTAAAGAAGGGATTTGACTTCTTACCAATGAAAAATGATAAGGTGAGATCCTGTGACTAAAATAATTCAACAAATCATGAGAAAAACTATCCAACAGATGATCTAGAGATAGAAGTTCTGATATTCGAATTGAAAATAAGGTGGTACTATCTCTATGGGGAGAAGTGTGAAATATATACTGATCACAGGAGTCTCAAATATATTTTCACGTAGAATGAGATTTATATTTTTATGTGATGATGGTTATATCTCATCAATGATTATGAATGTTAAATCTACTACCATCGTAGAAAGGAAACTAATGTGGCAGATTATCTATGTATAATGGATCTTGTATCTTTATAAATGGTGAGCATTGAGAAGGATCCAATTTTCCTAGACCTTCAAAGGATGGTTTTTTGAATAATTAAGGAAATAAAATTATAAATCCATTCCCAAATCAGTCCTAAACCATCCCTTAAGTAGAAAATAATGATTTCTCAACGAAATGATGTGAAAATTTAGAAAATGGTGGATGCTATCAGAAATGGGAAATCATTATTGTTCCTAATTGATGAAGATGGAGTCATGAGATTTGTATCATGGATATGTGTTCCATATAATCTAGAGAAATGTATGGAGCCTTTATTTGGCGCACAAAGCTCAACCTTATCTATTTACCCAAGGAGCAAAAAATGTAGCATGATCTCAATGAGAACTATTAGTGGGACAATATGAAGAAGGATATCACTGTGTATATATCCAACTTCCTGGTAAGTCATCGAGTTGTGGTTGAAAATAAAAAGTTAAGGGAATTTTTCAACCAGTAACCATACCAAAATTGAAATGGGAAAACGTCACCATGATCTTTTTTACTGTACTTTAAAATACATCAACATGAAATAATTCTATACGGGTAATTTTGGATCATCTTACAATGAAAGATCATTTTATCACAATTCTAGAGGACTTCTCACTCTATCAAATTTCATGGATATACATTAAAGAAGTGGTAAAAATTCTTGGATTAACACTATTGATATCATCTGATTGAGATCAAAGATTCACCTGGATGTTTTGGAAATGTTTCCATCATGCTATAAAAACAGAGCACAATATCATTACGTCTTATCATCCTAAAAAAGATGGCTAACCTGAGTGGACTATTCAAATACATGAAGTCATTTTGAGAGCATGTTCAATGGACTTAAAGAGAGGATGGAACCAACATCTTCCTCTGGTCAGGTTCTCCAAAAATAATAGTTTCCACTAGAGCATCCAAATTGATACATATGAAGATCTTTATGGGAAAATATGAAGAGTGACGACTTGTTACGATAAATTCTGTGAAGGTAAGCTCCTAAGACCTCAAATGGTCGATGAAATGGTGGAAAAGGAGAAAACCATTCAATAACATATCTAGGTATCCCAAATTCAACAGAAGAGCTATACATACAATCATCAATGAGACATAGAGTTTAAGGTTAGAGGAATGGTATTCTTTCTCATATCTCCAGGAATGTGGTTTGTGAGATTTGGAAAGAAAGGGAAGATAAGTCCCAGGCACATCAGACCCTTTGAAATCATTGGTTATGTTGGAGCTCTTACCTATTGACTAAAAATTCCACCTACCATGTCCCAAGTACACAATGTATTCTATGTATCCATCTCAAGGATGTACATACAAAATTCTATACATGTACTGAATTTTGAGGCGGTATAGTTTGAAAATGATCTCTCTTATGAGGAGCATCTAGTGATGATCCTAGATCATAGAGATAAATTTCGACAAAACAGGACTACTCACATGGTAAAAGTACTGTGTCAGAACCATAAGTATAAAGGGGAAACAGGGGAACTAGAGGAAGTGATGTAAGAAATGTAACCTCACCTGTTTTTGAATGTAGATTTTAAAAACAATCATGGGTAAAATTAAATTAGGGGGAAAGAATATAACGAACCAAAACTTTTACCATTGAAATTTCCCTTCGTATAATTATTGCATATGTTATAAATCACATAAACGCACATATAAATTACAATAAAACTTTTTAAATGAATAATGAATGATATACATAGAATTTATAGAAATTATATAACTTAGCCAATGGAATAGTAACATGACCATTGGAACAGTAATATGATGCTTATGAATAGTAAACCACCAAATTGAATAGTAACCTCACACATGAAAGTATAAATAGAATTTATTCATCTAATAAATGGGAATATTATACAATTATATCATATTATAAGTATATAAATATTTTACAAATGATTACTTATGTGTTTTTATTTTTAAAAAACATAAATGTTTATTTATAATTTTATAATTAATATAACAATTTAAAAGGGAAAAATTTAAAATGTATTCAGAAATTTATATTTTTTTCTAATGATTATAGGATAATTTGATGAGGCCTTGATTAAGTTTTCAAAATTTTATAAAATCAATTATTATTTTCAAATCAGTATTTTCCATGTAAATGATGATTTTAATTAAAAGTTAAATTTCTCATTTTAAAAAATTATTTTCCTAAATGGATTTAATTTTATATTTCTAAACTCAAAATAATTCTTATTGTGTATTTTTGGTATTTTCCTAAAATAGTTGATTTTTTGGTGAATAGTGACAGACAGTAATTTACAATATCAGCTAAATATATGATTCGTTGATTTATAGATGATGTATGGATGATTAATGACCACAATCTCAATGTATCAATCATTATTTTTATATATTTAGTGATAATTCTCAATCTATTCATATTTTGGAGCCAAACTAATAAACCAATGAATAAAATAATAAGAAAATACGATTATCCACTATAAATACCACCCCTCACTACCTATTCTTCTCAAAACTGTTAATATTTGATCTTTGTAAAAATTATACAAAATACCCTTCCCAATCCCCTCCCCAATGACTATGATCCATTTATCTCATCAGAAGTCCAAACTCAAGTGTCTCAAGGTGGTTCTCAGGGAGAAGTATTCAAGAGGTAAAAACGTCTTTCCCTTTCATTTCATTTATTTCCATGTTATTTTTATTTATTATTATCTCATCACCTCCCCTTATCCAAGTGGCATGGTTACTCTAGTATTACACATATAATGTAATGTTATTATTTTAATGGAATAATACATCATTTTTTTTAAGGACCTAACCCTAGTATCCTAGATGGGGTACCTTATTTTATTATATTGGAATGATTACAAGAAATTTGTATCCTGAAGGAATGAATAGTTTAGTAGTTTTAAAAAACATGATAAAAACATAATATCAACATTACAACTTGAAATGAAATACAGAATAGAAAATCCATATAAGTCCTAGGTTATCCCTGTTAGACATTTAGAATATTCACATTCATAGCCTAGGGAAAATAAAACATAACAAATGGTTGATCATAGATTATAATTAAGGTTATGAAATAAAGTTTATGTTATCATATAAACAAACACAAGGTGTTATGAACACCTAAAAATGCATGCCATAAAAAATACATGATCATAATATGGCAGGAATGAATGAAGATTAAATATGTACATATAAATGATAATAAGAAGATAAAACATGACAATTGATATTATAAATGTGAATGATCACATGGTCAGTGAATTAATAACACCATAATAATGGAATACATAATGTCAGACATCTGAGACATATTGTCAAGGCCTCGACCAAGACGTCTTAAAATACTTGGGTAAGGCCTCAGAAAAAACCCAATTTTATTTTGTCTCATGAGACCTACCGATGAATTGAGGGACTATAGTGGGACCCACCCATCACTTTATAAGTCCAATAAATTCCTCATCTGAAATTCACTAAACATGAACTGTATAAAGATTTTGAAATATCTTTCCCCAATCGATTCACATACACACTAACCATTCTTAGTAGTATGGTGAATGGTATCAAGATAGCACATCAATAGTCAAAATGATCATACACCATTTAATAATGTGTGTTTGATGACAAAAATAAGATATTAACCTCAAAAAAATTCACCACATTTTTTCAAATAGACACAATAATCTAATAAAATCATCGAGGAATTATTGAGAGAAATACACTTTTTCATAGAAAATAAGAGTTATTTTGGAAAAATATATGCATAAAACCAGAAATTAAATAATATGGTTTTTACAAGAATAAATTAGTGTTTTTATATAATTAATTTTTTATTAAAATTGATTATAGACTGTACTTAAAAATAGTAAAAAAATTGAGATGTTCCCTAGAATCGAGCTTGTTTATCAGTAAGAATTGAGAAAGATATTTATAAATAATTAAACTCCCCACAAAATAAAGAATGATTATGATTGGTAGAGATATATAGAACATTAAAACAGAATTTAGGAGAAGTAATCAAAAATATTTAATAATTTAATTGGGATTCTATGTGACATATTGAAACCTAAAAGAAAATGGAGGATCAGGTAGAAAACCCATACCTTGTGTCTGAATGTGTTAAGAACATGTGCTTAATGTCCTTGATAATAAAATTTAAACCTTTAATTATTTAATTAAGAACCTTATTTATGTTTTTTTATTATTCATAATTTTATTAGTTTCATCTATAACATTTTTTTAGTTATAATATACAAATATATCGCTTGAGAGCGTTTGTTTCTTTGGTTTTCATTATCAGTATAATTGAATGTGATAATGGATGTTCATGTGGAATGTGTATAATTCTCTATAATTGAATTTATATGATATTTATGAAAATAAATTAGTTTAAATGGTTATACACATAATTTATTTATATATTATGAGTTTGTATCATTACATAAAAAATTTAGTGATAATCATTTATATTTTTAAGGTGGTTTTTATATCACAACAAACTAGTTTTGTTCTATTATTTACTATAATTTATAAATTATGGTTCCATAGTCATTAAATAAGATATAATACATATTTTAGAATCTATTTCATCCTTAAAAATGGTTTCATGACCATCCTTAAAGAATAAATTTAAGAAAAAAACTTCTTTTCCCAGAAGGTTTAAAATAGGCACCTCCGAGATGATGAATTTGTTTTTAAAACAGGAGAGAGAGAGAGAGTAAGGAGATTTTTTCTGGATCATTAATTAACATGATATAATTATAGTATATAGAATATAATGGAGTTTACATTATCATTTAGATAGATGAGGTGGGGATATAATAATAAAATAAGGAACTTAAAAGAAATTAGAAGGGAAAAGGAAGAAGATTTTACCTCTTGAGTACTGCTCCTTGAGAACCTCCTTAATGGAAGGGGTTTTGGTCTTTTCGAATGATCGAGATCTCATGGATTTGAGGAGATAATAGGGAATAGTATTTTAGAAGAACATTTATAATCTTAATGTCTTATAAGAGTGAAGAGAAGGGGGATTGCAGGGTGGTTTTTATAGTGGAGGAGATGAGTGATTTTTTAATATCTTATTCATTATTTTATTATTCTTCTCATGATAAGAAATAGTGACTTATTATTATTAAAAAATATAATAGGTGCATCATTGATCTTACCAATGGCCATTTAACTCATCCATGACTCAATCATTACATAGAAATTCATTTATTTAGCTTATTTCGTACATTATCGAATTTCACTATTCACAAAATATTCACGTATTTCTAAAAACATACCAAAAATTCCCCCAAAACTATTCATTGATGTGTATAATTAAAAAAATAACATAGTTTTATCAATATGACTTTATAAATAAGAGAAATTTAATTTTCAAATAAAATCATTATTTTCTATAAAAATACATATTTTAAATTTGAAATGGATTTTATAATACATTCCCAAATTAATTGATATATCATAAAATCATCCTATAATCATACAAAAAAATATTTATTTAATACTAAATTTTATCAAGATTAATTTTATTTTAAATTAATTTATTATTTTAAAAAATTAATTAAATATTTTTTACTTACAAAAATATCAACACTTAATTATTAATTTTAAAAATATTCACTCTCAATTAAATGGAGCCTAAATTTTATTTATACATACATGGGTGCAGTTTCTATTAATAAGGGTATATTACCATTGAAACGGGCAAGTTTCTATTCATATGGTTATGTTACTATTCACCAAAAAAATGTAAGTTGATCCTATCAGACTCTAAACATCATACTGACCGCAATCGAGTAAGTTAGTTCTTCAAGATTTAAATCACCAAAGAAGAAAAATTAAGTCTAGTTTCTAGGTTATAACTATCTCCTATAACAAAGTGTTTGTTTCATAGGGGCTCATTGTTTCATTCATTCAATATTAAATTTATTTGTAAAACCTTTTGGTGTTACATTCTTCCCCATTACAAAACATTCATCCTTGAAATTAGCAGAATCTTACTTCAAAAAAGAATAGGGAAGGTCATCATCATATGTTCCCCTGGATCCCATGTTGCCTCATCAATTTTAAGATTTTTCCAATGAACCTTTACCATGCGAGTCATGTGATTCCTCAACACCTGTTCTTTAGTGTCCAGAATCAAGATAGTATTTTCACAGAAAGATAGGACAGGTTACAATTCTTTGCCTTTAGAAGTGAGTGGATATGTTGGATCTAGAATGTAATTTCTAAATAATGAGACATGGATCAAATTTTTCACCATAGAAAGGATATGCGGCATTTCCTAACAATAATCCACAACTCCAATTCCCTTCAGAATTTCAACAGGACCAATGTACCTGGGGCTTACTTTACCTATCTTCCCAAATCATATAACACGATTCCATGGAGGTACTTTTAAGAAAACATGATTTCTCACTTGAAATTAATAATCCTTCCTTTCATTATAAACATAGCACGTTTTCCTTCTTTGAGTATCTTTGGTATAGGTTTTAATAGTCTTTACATTCATTGTTGTTTCCTCCAAAAGCTATGGGCTTACAATCTTCCTTTCACCAACTTCATCCCAATATGTTAGTGTTTTACAGCTCTTTCCACACAATGATTCATATGGTGCCATTTGAATAATTTAATGGAAACAATTATTGTGGGAAACTACATCAAAAGTAAATATTCAACCATCAAACATTTAAAATCAATTGAGCTCGATCTCAACAAGTATTTTAATGTTTGGATCGTCATTTATGATTTCCCGTCAGTTTTAGGGTGACAGGTAGTAATAAATTGAAGCTCAGTATCAAAATACTTTTGAAGACTTTTATATAATATTTATGTGAATCATGTATCCCAATCACACACAATTGAGAGAGGTGCACCATGAAGTCGCATAACATTATTGATATAGAGTCATTCAAGGTGATCTAGTGGAAAATCCTCTATTATGGTGAGGAAATGTATAGATTTTGTAATTCAATCCACAATTACCCATATCACATCATTATTTCATGGGGTTTTGGGTAATACACAGATAAAATGCATGGTTATGTCATCCAATTTACATTTATAAATAGTTATAGTATAACACCCCGAAATTTTATGAAAAATATTCTTTTTAATTTCATTAATGTCTTGTGTTGTACGCTACACCAAAAGGAGCTTTCACAACATGAATCCTTGACTTTCCTTGAATTACACGCAATTGCAACCTTCCTCGATAGAGTGTGTAGTACGCAATAACGAGTTTCACTAAACAACAATATGCTATTAAAATATTATTAAAACTAGCCGTTATGAATAGTAATAACCACTTTTTGAAATTTTTTAAATTTTATTTTTCAAAATGGACTTCATTTTTGGATTCATAATATCGAAATTATCTTAGGGTGAAATTTTGGTACTTTTCGGATAACTTTCATTTTCTGATGAATAGTGAAAATTACTAAATTTTAATTAAAAAAAACTTTTTAATCGAAATAATTAATA
Source organism: Viscum album (assembly GCA_963277665.1). NCBI lineage: Eukaryota > Viridiplantae > Streptophyta > Magnoliopsida > Santalales > Viscaceae > Viscum > Viscum album. The sequence goes on from OY728153.1 coordinate 569,570,529, forward strand.
GTGATGAATTTTTAATTTGAGTGGTTTTAAAGTATATTTAGATTAAATTTTTACAATTTAATACAATGTTTTTCATTGGATGTAATTTCACATTTAAACCAGTTATAAACAACTGCCAATCTTTTGATAGTTATTATCTCTTAAAAACACGCTATTTGTTTTGATGACGGGAATTAATTCTTAAATTAGTTGATGTAGCTGATATGTTTTGAATTTGATAAAATAGACATCATTTTAGAATTAATAATATCAAGTATATCTTAGGTCTATGTTTTGGTATTTTTCTGAAAACTTTCATTTTTTGATGAATAGTGAAACCACTAAGTGGTAGTTAAAAAACTGAATTTTTATAAAACTTATTTTTACCGCTTCTATGACTAAAATTTCAAAAATCCGAGAGACACGGTTGATGTCAGCAAGTAAAATTTGGTTCAATGAGATGAAAATAATTTTTGGTGAATATTAACTTTTTACTTTTTTTACCACGGTTAAAAGTAAATAGGGTAATTAAAGGTAAAAATGATATTATTATTACGCTAACACATGTCCTAATTCTATTGGATAAGTGTAATTCGACCAAAAACAACCTTAGGAATAAAATATGACCATTTAGACCCACCTGGATTAGATTAGGACATTTATTATTAATTTATTTAAAGAAGGGTTAAAATAGTTAAAATCAAAGTTTAATAACTAAATCATTTCTAATATAGGGTTATACATAAGATAAATTCGACTATAAATATTCATTAGAAAGATAAAAAGATTTCCTACAGAATTATAATTTATTTGTAATTTTTAGACTTTATATAAGTTAATTTATTTATGACACAAAGACGATGCAGTAATTATCTTATTAATGAAATATTGACATAATTGATGTTATAAATACCCAAATAAATGTAATTTGAGACTTTTTATGAATTCAACTAATTTTATAGGTTAGTATGACATGTTAGTATTTATTTAAGAAAATTTTTTCGAACTAATAATTCTGTTATTATTTTCAAAAAAATCAATTACTAAATAGTGTCAAAAATGACATAAAATAGTTTTTAAAATAAATATTATATTATTAATTGTTATTTTATTCTTCAAAATCTATGGTTCGGCCAAATGAATTATATAAGGTTATATATATTAATAAAACACAACTTGGGGGTCGCTTGGATGTATATGGTATGTTTATTAACTATATAATATAAAAATACAAAGTGACATGGTAAATATCAATCTAATTAAGTAAGAGTTAAAACTAAAAGATAAAGTTAGTATAATGACCTAAACTTGTCTAAATTCAATTGGATGAGAGGATTCCTACCCATACCCACCTTAGCTTCAAAATAAATCAATTTGGAGCTATTTACAACCGAATGTTTCATTATAATAAAATAATATTTTTAGTTATTCCAAAGGTGCCCCTCTCATCCCTTATAAAAGGGCACCTCCTCCCTCCCTTCCTCACACCACTTTGAGCCTTCAAGCACGACCAACCCCTACCAAATTCTCTCCTCCACTTTCCAAGAAACATTCTAGAGGACCTGGTCTTCTTCAAAGACCAATTTTAGTACCCTAATAGGAGATCTCAAAGAGGCACTTCAAAGAAGAGGAGGTTCGAACACTTACAAAGCAAGTCGGACCTAAGGTAAGGGATAAATTTTCCAATCTCGTTTTTATCCGAGATTGTTTATTCATAAGTATTTACTGGGGTTATGTTTATCTTCCATGTCCATATTTTCTAAAAATGTTTTCTTAAAATGTTTAGTATTATTCCATGTATGTTTAAAGTCATTTTTACCCTTTTATGACTTTTACCACAATGATTGGAAGGAATCTTTCTTTTGTGTACCATACGATGTATTTTTGACTTTTTCGGAAAAATTACGAGAAGAATGTTTTTTTTAACTTATACGGCACGAACGGATTTTTACGGTTTCATAAAGCCTTATTGTCATGAACCTTCCTCCAAAATATTTCATGAATATTTTTCAATCAAATCTATTTCTTTTAAAATTGCATGACATTTTTTGAAAAAAAATGTTTTTTAAGAAGAAAGGATATTTTCCTCAAGAATTTATTTCAAGTGTTTTATCAAAACCAATTTTCATCTAAGATGAAATTATTTCATATTTGTATGTTTCAAGTATAATGTCTCTATGATTTACATGGTTTCACTTTCCTTATTATGAAAATGATATCCATTTCTTTTATATGGATTATGTGATGATGGGATCATGTTTATGAAACCCATTTTATTTATTGGGTTATTATGAATGATGTTTGTTTATTTTGTGGCACAAGTAAGAATGATTTCATTATGAGATGGGTGGGACCTATATCTCCCTCCAATGCATTGGGTAAAGATTTTATATCTCATGAGATAGACCTGGCTGGAATGGTAAGTTAATCCAGTTCAGTGTTACAGGACTGAAATGAGGAGTGAACTCAATTCAGAATGGGACTTTGTCCACTAAGATGGTCTTGGAAGCAATGCCTTGGCTACTATGGAAATCATGACATGTTCTGAATGGTTGCCACAATTACATGTTTTATTCTCATGCTATTATATCATTCTTAATGTTTCTTTATGATATATGCCTTATTTACTTACAAGATTCATGTCTTTGGTCAAGATTTTGATGTTTAGATTTTATGTTCATGTTTTTGCATTCAATTTTTTATGGATTTTTTTATGTTCTCTATGTTTACCCTTACTGGGCATTTGAGCTCACCCCTTTTATGTTTTCTTTTCCCCAGGATGTAAAGAAAGGTTTTAGGTAATAAAAAAAGGGAAGATCTTTATTGGGAGATGTTGAAGATCTTTCACCACGATTAGAAGATTTTATTCCGAGTTTCCAAAGACACTAAACTATTACGGTCCTTGTGTGTCTGTTTTTCTTATGTATTAAATATTCCTCAAAAGTAATGTAATGTCCTTGTAATTTAATCTTATGGTCTCTACATATAGGTTTTATGAATCCTCTTTGATTTTTTATTCATCCTTCACATGTTGGCAGACTAAACATCTTGACACATAATCATAATTTCCCACTTCATGTTGTCCAACCAAAAATGATCCTTCAAATACCTATATATTTTAGTGCTACTATGGTGTATAGAAAAATTCTATCTATGGGAATCATCCAAAAACTTCCCTTTCAGCTTGGGTATAGAGGGAACACATAGCCTCTTCCCAAATTTCAAAATTCCCTCTTGACACATTAATTCAGCCAACTTCTCATCATTCACGCAGTTAATTATATTTTTAAGATTCTCATCATCAAACTGAGAAGTTTTAATTCATTCCAATAATAATGTTTGGGAAACCAATTGAGAAATTAATTATGTTTCACCTTATTTGATAATTATCATATCCATTTTTATTAGATCCCTGGATATAGGATCCCTTTCAATCCTCATTTTGTTTAATACTCTATGATCCTTTCTACATAATGCATCTACTACCATATTTTACTTTCCTAGATGGTAGTGTTTGGAATAATCATAATCCTTGAGTACCTCAAGTCATCACCTTTTCCTCATGTCGAGGTCTTTCTAGGAGAAGATATATTTTAAACTCTTGTGATCGATATATATCTAACACCTTTCCCTTTAGTGATAGTGTCTCCATATATTCAAAAAAAATATTATAGATTCTAACCTTAGATCATGAGTTGGATAGTTTTGTTCATGAATTGTTAACTTCTTTGATGCAATGTAAATAACTCTATCATTCAATGTAAGGAAATATCCAATTCTTTTCATTGATTCCTCACTATGATCATAAATCCCCCATTTACCACTGGTTAAGTTAGGATCAGAGAATTCACTAATCTCCTCTTCAATTCCTCAAAAAAAATAACATTATTTTTTCCCATATGAACTTAACCCATTTACGATTATGATTGGTCAATGGGTAAGCTAAATAAAAATTTTATGAACGAATTTCCAATGATAACCTATTAAACTTATAAAACTATGTACATCAGTTATGTTCATTGGAGTAGAAATTCCTAGACAGCCTCTGTCTTCATAGGATAAACTTAGATTACATCTTTAGAGACAATATGTCCTAAAAAAGAAACTAACTAAATATAAAATTCACACATTCTAAACATCACATATAATTCATTTCTTCTATGAGTCTTTAGAATAATGTGCATGTGGTTATCATGATCTTCATATCTTTTGGGGTATACTAGGATATCATAAATAAATACCACAACAAATTCATCAAGATATTTCTTGAAAACTCTATTCATTAGATCCAAGAAAATTGAGGTTTCATTAGTCAGTTCAAATGGAATTACTATAAACTTGTAATGCCCATACATAGTTCAAAATGATTTCTTTGGAATGTCTCCCTTCCTCACACGCAACTGATGATTTACAGATCAATGGTCAATATTAGAAAAATATTGGGCTTCATGATGTTGATTAAATAAATCATCAATCTGAGTAAGGGGATACTTTTACATTGTTGTAATAGTATTTATTTCCCTATAGTCAATGCATAGTCTCATGGATCCGTACATAATTGTGAAAAAAGGAATAGGGGCTCCTCGTGGAGAAACAATAGGGTGTATAAATCCTTTATCACTCAATTACTATAGTTTTTTTCTTCAGTTCTTCTAATTAAAATATGCACATTCTATAAAGAGTCTTTGATATAGGCCTTTCACCAGGAATTAAATCAATAAAAAAATCAATTTCATGCTTCGGAGGATGTCTAGGTAAATCCTCTGGAAATACATCAATGTATACGTACAAAATAGGTACATCCTCAATTTGAATATTTCTTTCCTCATTCATATATAATTAGTTCTCTTCCTCCCTGATAATTTTATTTAGTAGAGCTACTGGGGGTGGATCTAGATAAGAATATGATGGTGACGTTTCAGCTCTAATGATAATGGATTCTACACCTTCCTCGCAAATCGTAATTTCCTTATTCTTACTATAGAATTTCATATCATATTTTTAAATCCAATCCATGATTGGGATTATATCAAAGTTTACAATAATTTTGATGATAAAATCAATAGATAAATCATATTTCTATGACATAATGGTTACTTCCTGACACATCATTGTTGCAATGAGACATCCCTTAGGGGTTTTGACTTATAACCCCTTTGTTAATGAGAACTGTAAATGTCTAATTTTAAATGAAAAATAGGAAGATACAAAGTAATATGATGTTACAAATTCAAATAAATCATTGTCCATGTTTATTTAAATGATTATAGTAAATGAAACCACATCAATAGGAATATAAACTTTAGTAGTTATGATCACATAAGCTTAGCCTTTATCCCATGGCACTTTCTGGTAAAATTTAATTTGATTCATTGAAAACTCATTTTCACAATTTCTCATCTTTTTATAATTGTAGTATTGAACATTGGTAGCCTATTTCTTTACCATTAAATCATGATATTTGTGGAATCTTTCTCCACATTTTTAATAAACACATTTTACTTATAGGTAGGAATTGAGGTGTTTCCTTCCACAAGTATCACATGTTCGAAAAATAACCTTTTTATTCTTCCATTTATCCATTATTTACTCTACCACCATTATCTTCTCTTGCTTTCATTTAAATTCCTAAAACATAGAGAATTATTTACATTTGTTGATTTTTTATGAGACTATATATTCATCTGATGAGAAAGTTTGGGAATAAAATTCCCTTATAAGTAATTGTTTTAAACCACAAAAGAATTTAGAAATCTTGATCCTTGTATTATATATGTATTCTATGGAATGCCTTGCTAACCTTGTGATGTTTGATTCATACTTTGCAAAATTCTCATCCTCTATTTTCCACATATTCATAATCTTCTTTTCCATATCTTCTCTTTGTTAATGTGGAATGTATTTTTCTAAAAATAATTGTTTAAAATCCTTCCATTTTATATTTTCAATATATTCCTCCTCGTTTTTGTTTTTAATTAGTGTCCACCGTTGATCAGAATCTCTTGATAAAGGATAAAATTCCATGAAAACATTCTCCCTTTCATTACTCCCCAATGTGAGAAATATCTTCTATAAGGAACTTATCCACTTCTCAGTTAAGAATGGGTTTGTAGTCCCATTAAATGATGATGTTTGTGGTCACATAAACTGATCTAACAATGTTCCACCATGTTGTTGTTTAGGGTGATCCATAGGGGTAATTTTATTGTTTATAACCTGATTCAACTATTTTGATATAGTTATAAGTTTCTTAACACCAGCCAAAGCTCCAAAACTAACTTCATTTTCTTTTATAGGGGTGAAATACCTACATGGGATACACAAGTTCACGTAGTTTCCATTCTTTCAGCAAGGCATGATTCCTAAATGATGGAATACAATAGATTATGTTATAAATCATATTGAATAATATTAGCATGCATAATTCTTAACATAAATTGAAATCCTATGCCTATATAATACCATAATCATAAACATTGTATTTTGAGGAAAATTTACTTTTAAATCTTTTATGATGGCTTGTAATAAAGATGTGAATAATCCTATGCATATCTTCGGGGAGTTTTAAACCAGGTGCCTAGTAAGGACCATTTTCGTGTACCAAGATACCCCAGGTCAAGACCAAAATACACTGTCAGAGTTATTACTCCACGGTTGTAAGAACCCAGACCTTCTTTTCATGTATGTTTTTCTTTTTTGGTCATTTTTGAGAAAAATGAGGTAATTTCTGGGAAAAAAATTATAATGTACTGGAGGTTGTACAGGGGAACATGGTTGGAACACAGTTAGCGCATAGTCTGAAGAAACCATGCATCCAGCCCAGATAACCGTGCAACCCATGGCAGTGGGCTCTGCACGGTCGCCGCACGGTTTTTCAGACCGTGCGAGGAGGTCTTGTGAAGACCCTAGGTTGAGGTAGTGAATCCCACATTGTTGGAGCATTGTTTGAGGAGGTTGTGCGAGGACACCATTCAGGGGTCAATATCAAGGCATTGGCTAACTCATGGTTAGCTCAAGGTTTTTCAAAACCGTGCGAACTAACGATTCGGGCACTTAAGTGAGATCGTAAAAAAGTGGATCTCAACCATTTTAGCCTCTAAGTGGCTCTTTTTTCCTCCTAGTCGACCATAACTCAGGATATTTCTCCTCCTATGGTCAGAGAAGATTATCCCATCATTTAAGAGGTGATTCAAAGGCTTCTATGGGAGATTCGAGTCAGGATTCTTGAGGTATGTAAACGTTCTTCTTCGTTCTTGTTCGGTTTCTTAGATCAACTAAGATCTACTTCTCCTCTTCTCTCAGTTTCTTTAATAATTTCCCGTTATGGATATATTTAAGTTTATGGATAACATGTTTGATGATTTTTGGTCTTTTTCTTGTTAGGAGAATTGATCTATGGAGGGTTCTTGGAGAATCAACCTTGTTTTCCCGTATGTTCTTCATTTGTTGGGGTTTTCGTCAAAACCATTAAGGTAAGTGTTTTATGCCTTCATGTTGAATATATTTGAGTATTATGTGAAAATTGTGCCCCAATACCCTTGAATGGGGTATTGAGTGTTTACTATTTTATCCCTGTTGATTTCCTTCTTTGCTTGTATCCTTGAGTAAAGGATATTTTTATGTGATCAGGGTTAAATTGCTATGCTTTTGATGTTTTGTACATACATGTCTATTACGACCGTTTGGTCTAATTTTTCCTAATAGGATATAACTATATTCCCATGCCAAGTGTTATAGGATGGTCTGTTGTGGTCTTCTGATATGAAGAGATGTTGTAGACTGTTATCTAAGTAGTTCTTAAGGTTTAATTTAGCAGATACGCTTTGAGATATTTGATGAATTACACAGGGTCGTGAGAACCTGGTGTAGTAGACCATAGGGAGAATGGGTGTAAGGGCCTCTCCAGAGTTTCTTTATATATCATTATGGGATACCATAGGGGTAATTGACATTGAGTGTTTCCTCAGAGTGTATGTAGATCTTCAACATGGACCACATGGGGAATAGACATTGAGTGCTTCCCCAGAGCTCCTTTACTACCGACATGAGACTACAGGGGGAATTGACAGTGAGTGCTTCCTCAGAGTGTCTATACATAAGAACAACCAGAGGGGTAAGACTGTCTGTGCTTCCCATCAGTTTTCTTATTTTGTTTGGTTGAACCAGAGGGGTAGGCTATGAGTACTTCCCAGAGGGTTACCTACTTTGATTAGCTACTTACTTTTTTTGGATTGGAATATTTGAACTGTGGATTGTTACTGCTGAGTGTTTTCTTAGATTGTTGCATTATTTTACTTATTACCTGATGTATACTCACTGACTGATAGGCATAGATAATGAGGTGGAGGATTACTGAGATTTAGTCTCACACCCTATTTAGGTCATTCTTTTTTTCCCAAATAGATTATATTTTTGTATGTATAGATAATGGAAAGAACCATTCTATTTTAGGTACTTGACATTCTGCGGAGAGGGAAAGAATGGTACCAAGCTTATTCTTGGGAGGATGAGGAGTTGTTTATATGTTTTCTTTTGTACTTGGGTTTAGTATTGTTTGTATTCAACATTTTTTCATGTTTGGATGTTTTCCTAGGCATATGTACCTTGCATCATTTTTTATATATACACTCCAGCTATTTATTTCTTCTCTCTTCCATTGTTTACTTTTGTATGGATTGATACTACTTCATATATTTCTTTTGTTTTCATCGGATTTGTACTCTTCCAATAAGGGAATAGTTTCCCCACTATCACACCCAAGGCCCTCTCTTCTAGTCAGCAGCATCTAGCATCCAGGGAAATGTGCTTGAGGCCATGTGACCAACCTGGTACGAGGTGCCTCGGGGTGGCTTCTGGAACCGGGATGTTACAAAGTGGTATTAAAGGATTATTTTCTCTTTAGTTACATTTTGGAGCCTATAGTTAGGGATAAGAGACAATAGGTACATACTAAGAAGCTATGCCCAGGAGTTTCTAACCTGTTTACAGGGAAAAGCCAATCTACCTCGTAATTTCAATATTATGATTGTGCAGTTTTATAGTTGAATTTATATTTACCATTGGGTGACTCACATTTTCTGTGTCGTTACTCTATATATTATTGAGGTTATATTTCTGTTGCGACCCAAGGAGATGAGGGTATTCCATCTCATGCATCATATATGCAATTGTTAGAAATCACCTGTCATGCATTCCTTCCATGCCATTTAGGGTATATTATAAATTGCATGTTTTTGTTATAGATGTTGTGTAGAATATGCATGTTATTGTGGTAGATTACTTGATAAATACTTGTGGTTTGATATTGTTTTGTTGTGTAAGTTTTTGTTGGGAATGAACGCCAGATTTTGGTTCATAAGTTGTTATGGTCCCCCATGGACCAGAACTTGGTGGATATTGGCCTTTTATACCTTATTATGACATGTATAAGATGACAAGCATTGATTTGTCTGGAGTATGGGCTATCACGGATCGGAATGTGAAACATTCAATGTTCTTTTCAGTCTTTTTCTAGATTTCGAAGTAGTTTCTAAGGCTTATTGTCTGGAATATCCCAGAATACACGATGTGTAGTGTGAGCTATGTATTTGGCCGTGTCCCTCACAACACGGGTAGGTGAATTTTGTCTAGTACATGCCATGTATACTTTGAACACATCGTTTATTATTGTCTTAGGAGATCCTTGGGGATTAACCGTGTAGAAGGACTCGAGAAGGGGAAGAGGATTCAAGTACACACCGTGTGTCTAGACAACATGTCCTGTGTTTGGGGTGTTACACGACCAGTTGTAGTAAGAGTACATTCCCTTGTGAATGACTTAATGGAACATGCCTTGTAGTAATTTTTTTTTCAAAACATGAATTATTTCCATCTCCGGTCCATTTCTTGCACTTATAAGTTTTAGTTCTTATTAAAATTGACCTAAGGTGTGCATTTGAACTATTAGAGCCATGCCCCAGAGACATCCTCCTGTTGTCCGACAACTACATGGCGACGATTAGACACCAGATATGGATGATCAGGGATTTCTGACAGTTCCTCCTGTTGTGCTAGTCTTGGCACCAACAGTTATACCAGATGTAGGTGTTGATGCATGGTTCAGGGAAGGCTTCATGAGGATGATGCAGACCTTCCAGGGATCATTGCCTCCTACCTTGTCTATAGATGATCTGACATAGGTTTTCAAGGAGCATCATCCTCCCACCTTCTCAGGGGAAGGAGGACCCTAGTTTGTAGATTCATGGATGGAAGACATGCTGACAATCATTTAGAATCTTGAGACACCTACATAAAGGTGGGTCAAGCTCACTACCTACATTCTATGAGATTCCTCCAGGTGATAGTAGGATGTGATCTCACAGATGGGTCACCAGTCGGTTATGGAATGGGGGGAGTTCCAGTGTATCTTTTATGATTACTTCTATCCAGAGAACATGAGGGCCGATCGAACCTGGGAGTTCATGGGATTGGAGTAGGGTACCCTTTTGGTTATGGATTATTCTACTCATTTCACCAAGATTCATCGGTTTTACACCCTTCCTGGGAGGAGATGGGTTTTTCTTAGAAAGGAGGATTGAGGATGGTCTCAGACAGGACATCCGCCTACAGGTGAATATCTTCATGTTGACTTCTATCACATATATCATCAACTAGGCACTGATCACAGAGTGGAATCTGAGGGATTCTGGAGTTGTGAGCCCAGGCGGCTCGACATCCAATGTTGGTGATGCACCAGCTGATTGAAGGATGTGTCGCAGGGAGACTACATGGAGAGATCCTAGTAGGTGAGATACATATTCTGGTAGTAAAGTGGTGTGCTACCAGTGCAGGAGAAGTGGGCATACAAGGACGCAGTGCTAGAGATATATGGTGGAGTGTCGATCTTGCGGCAAGATGGGCAATCTTCAGCACTTCTGTCAGATCTTCACACCAGCAGATGGTGACATTGGTTGTTCTATGACACCGCGTATAGTAGAAGCTCCACCATTTTCACACCAGTCTTAGAATTGGGGTTCTTCTGGCCGTTTAGGCTATGGTGGAGGTCACGGTCATGGTGTTCAGTCACCAGGCTATCAGCAACAATAGGGTGGATTAGGTCAGAGTGGTAAGGCAGTGTCACAGGGCTATGGAGCAAGCAGGGCCTTTGCTGTAGAGAAGACCCAGTAGGGGTAGGATCTCGGACCCTCTATAGTTAGAGTTACGATCATAGTTTCCTCAATTTTATCTTCTTCTCTTTTCGACATAAGGGCTTCACATGGTTTCATATCTATTTATGTTTTGGAGAGCCTTAGGCTCGGTATACTTTATTGTGCCAATATTTTAACACTAGACACCCTATTGGGGATGATGACATCTAGTGTACGCTAGTGCATGGAGTGCCCTCTTGAGGTTTGAGGGTGTCACTTCCTTTTGGATCTCTATGTCCTAGAGATGACAGGATATGATTTCATTTTCACGATGGACTGGTTAGTTTCCTTTTAGAAATTTGTTGATTTCTATCACTGTAGGGTGAGTTTCATACCACTAGAGGGTATATCTTTTCATCATAAGGGATAATGGGATGTCTAGGAGAGTAGAGTAGGACCAGAGCATCATGGGTTAGGGGGAGTTATAGCCCAAATTTCTAGTCTAAATTTGGATGACCAGGGGACTTCACAGATAGACTTTACCCCAGTGGAGGATCGTTTCAGAGATGTCTTTCCAAATGAATTTTCAGGTTTTCCTCCAGAGCGAGAGGCTGAATTTTCGATTGAGCTTGTTCCATGAGAGGAATCGGTGTCCATTCCTCCTTATAGGATAGATACACCAGAGTTACTTGAGCACATGAAGTAGTTCGAGTAGTTGTAGGCAAAGGGTTTCATTCGACCCAGTACATCTCTGTGGGGTTCGCCTGTCCTGTTTGCGAAGAAGGCAGATGGCACACTCAGCCTTTGTGTGGATTATTGGAAGTTGAACCATTTAATTATCAAGAACCGATATCCCTTACCAAGGATTGATGATCTCTTTGATCATCTTCGAGGAGACCACGTGTTCTCAATGATTGACTTGAGGTCTGATTACAAATAGTTGTGTGTTAGACCATCAGATATACCACATACATCTTTTCGTAGAAGATATGGTCTATACGAGTGTTTTTTTATATCATTTGGTCTCACAAACGCGGCTATAGTTTTCGTGGAACTGATGAACCAAGTCTTCCATCCATATCTAGATTCTTTAATGGTTGTTTTTGTGGAAGATATCTTGCTGTAATTTCAAACTCAACAGGACCATGCCACACAACATTAGATCGTTCTAAGTACTCTAAGAGAGCATCAGTTATATTCCAAGCTCTCAAAATTCCACTTTTGGATGGTTTAGAATCACTTATTGGGTCATGTTATCTCTGAGACAAGAGTATCAGTGGACCAAGAGAAACTGAGAGCAGTAGTTTCTTGGGAGCAGATGAAGAATGTCTTTGTGGTACATAGTTTTCTAGGGATGACTGGATACTACATACGATTCATATAGGACTTTACATGCTTAGTAGTGCCACTGTCGGGCCGGACTTAGAAGGGTGCGAAGTTTATGTGGTAAGATTCTTGTGAGTTAGCCTTTCAAGAGCTGAATTGGAGGTTGAATTCAGCACTGATACTTTTCTATCCATATATAGGAAAGATCTATATTGTTTACTATGAAGCATTAGGTATCGGTTTGGGAGTTGTACATAAGCGGGTAGATGGAGTCGTTGCGTACGGGTCTCGGCAGTTGAGGCAACATGAGAGGAATTACCTGATGCACGTTCTCGAATTGGCAGTAGTTATTCATGCCTCATATAGTTGGAGACAATACCTTCTGGGAGAGAATTTTGTGGTTTTCATCGACCACAAATGTCTCAAGTACATCTTTACTCAGTATGACCTGAATTTGAGACAACGAAGGTGGGTTGAGTATATTTAGTCTTTCGACTTTGAGCTTGCCTTTACGCCTGGGAAAGGCAATGATGTGGCTGATGCATTAAGCAGGAGGACCCAGATATAGGAAGCTCAGGAGTCCATCACTGAGTAGAAGCTTATGGATCGGTTATCTGAGATGCATTTGGAGGTGCATGATAGACAGAGGTAGACTTTCCTTTTTACTGTACCTATTACCTGTACTCTCCTTGATGATATTTGATTGAGGAAGCTATCAGATTTTGAAGGGCTAGTCCTACGGGAAAGCATGCTAAGAGAGGACCCCATTCCTGGTTGGACCATAGGCAAGGATGATATCTTAAGTTTCTAGGGGTTCATATGGTTGCTAGAAGAAATACGTGAGGATATGATGTGTGACTTTCATTCCTCTGATTGGACAGTTTATACTGGGGTAACAAAGATGAATCCTTATCTTCACTGTATGTATTGGTGGCTAGGTATGAAGAAGGATTTTGCCAGTTTCTTCATGAGGTGTTCCACCAGTCAGTAGGTGAAGGCACAGCATCAGTGACCAGCATGACTTTTACAGTCGCTACCCATTCTCGAGTGGAAGTGGAATGATTTCACGATGGATTTCTCGACTGGTTTCCCGAGGTCGCCTCGAGGGAATGACGATGTATGGGTTGTCATTGAAAGACTCAAGAAGGTTTCTCACCTCTTGTTGATCAAGGAGACCTTAAGTGTCGATAAGCTAGGACAATTGTAAATCTAAGGGATTGTATGTTTACATGGAGTTACTCAATCCATTGTATCATATAGGGATGCACATTTTACTTATCAAGTCTGGAAAGGCCTTCAGAAGGCTTTGGGTACACAGGTACTTTTGAGTACAGCTTACCATCCCTAAACCGATGGCAGTCCAAGCGTACGATTCAGGTGTGTGAGGACATGCTCCGAGCATTCATCCTGGATTTTGGATGTTCTTGGAAGGGAAATATACCTCTACTGGAGTTTTCCTACAACACCAGTTTCCTAGAGACTATTTAGATGGTACCTTATGAGGCTTTGTACAGTTGTCCATGCCAATCCCCCTTGTGTTGGATGGAGGTAGGAGATGCATCTATACAGGGACCTCTTCTTGTCTAAGAGACCACATAGCAGATATAGTTGATTCGGTAGTGAATGGATACTACACAGTCTCTTCAAAAATCTTATGCTGATCTGTGGAGATGACCTCTGGAGTTTGAGGTCGGGGATCAAGTTTTATTGCATGTCACACTGAGGTTGGGGAATAGAAGGATCAGGAGATAGGGAAAGCGTTCACTGAGATACATCAGGCCATCTGAGGTGTTGGAGAGAGTTTCTTTGGTTTCCTATCAGTTGCAGTTACCTCATAAGTATTGGTCTATGCACGACGTCTTCCACGTCTCTCAGCATTGACGTTAATTTTCAGATCTATATCATGTTTTCCAACCTGAGGAGGTTGAGTTGGATGTGAATTCCTTGTTCGAGGAGCATTCTGTCCAGATTTTCGATGCATTACAAAGGTTCTACATGATGGGACTATTACTCTGGTACAAGTGCTATGGTAGCCTGGGCGAGTATAGGATGAGACTTGGGAGAGGTAGTCTGATGTATTAACTCAGTGGCCAGAGATGTTAAGGGTTTCTTCTTCTTAGACGCCTTGCTACGGAAATTTGGGGACAAATTTATTTAAGCGCTGATGATTGTAAGAACTTGAAACTTCTTTTCATGTATCTTTTCCTTTTGTGGTCCTTTTTTAGAAAAAGAGGAAATTTCAGGGAAAATTTTTAAAGTTGTGGAAGTTGTGGAGGGGCATACGATTAGCACAGAGTTGGCGCAGGTTTTGAAAAAAACCATGATGCCAGCTCAAGAAATCATTCAACATTTGATTGTGGGCTCTGCATGGTCGGTCCACAGTTTTTCAAACTGTGCGAGGAGTCCATGCGAAGACCCTAGGTTGAGGCAGTGGCTCTCGCACAGTTCGAGCACGGTTTGAGGGGGCCATGGGAGGAGGTCATACAAAGACCCAGGGTTGAGGTAGTGGCTCTAGAACGATTGGAGAACGGTTTGAGGAGGTCGTGGGAGGAGTCCATGTGAGGGTAAATATCAAGGCAGAGTTGAACGCACAGTCAGTGCACAATTTGTCAAACTATATGAACTAACCATGCGGGCACTTAAGTGAGGTCCTAAAAAAGTGGATCTCACCTGTTTTAGCCTCTAAGTGGATCGTTTTTCATTCTAAGCGGCCATAACTCAGGATTTTGATCTTCTTAAGGACAAATAAGGTTCTCCCGTCATTCTAGTGGTGATTTGAAGGCTTCTTTGGGTAAATCAAAGATGAATTCTTGATGTATCTAAACATCATTCTTCTTTATTGTTCAGTTTCATAGATCTACTAAGATCTACTTATTCTCTTCTATTGATTTCTTATATCTATGCCCGTTATGGGTAGATCTAGGTGTGTGGAAGACAAGATTGATGATTTTTTCTCTTGGTATTGTTAGGATAAGAAATATAAGGCGGGTTCTTGGAGAATCAACCTGATTTTCTTGTACGTTATTCATTCGTTGGGGATTTCGTCAAAACCATTGAGGTAGGTGGTTTGTGCCTTTCTGTTGAAATTCTTTGAGTATTATGTGAAATTGTGCACCAATAAACTTGAATAGGGTATTGCATTCTTATTATTTTGTCACTATTGTTTGCCTTCTTTTCTTGTATGCTTGAGTAGAGGATATTTTTTATGTGATTAGGGTTAAATTGCTATGATTTGAATGTTTTTCCCACGCATGTTTGTTATGACCATTTGGTGTAGTTTTTTCTATTAGGCTATGACCAGTTTCCCATGACAAGTGTTATAGGATGGTGTGTTGTGATCTTCTGATATGCAGAGATTCTATAGACTGTTAACCAAGTAGTTCTTAAGGTTTACATTGGGAGATATGCTTTGTGATACTTGTTGACTTACACAGGGCCGTGAGAACCTCGTGTAGTATACCATAGGGATAATGGACATAAGGGCTTATCTAGAGTATCTTTATATATCACAATATGAGACCACATGGGGAATAAATGTTTGGTTCTTCCTCAGAGTGTCTGTAGTTCCTCGACGTGGGCCACAAGGGGTAATAGACATTGAGTGATTCCCCAGAGCGCCTTTAGTACTGATATGAGACTATCGGGGGAATTGATGGTGAGTACTTCCTTATAGAGTTTATACTTAAGCAGAACCAGAGGGGTGAGATTGTGTGTGCTTCCAATATGGTTGCTTGTTTTTTTTGGTTGAACCAAAGGGGTAGGTTGTGAGTACTTCTAGAGGGTTACCTACTTTGATTAGCTACTTACTTGTTTTTTATTGGAATGTTTGAACTGTGGATTGTTCATACTGATTGTTTTCCTGGATTACTACATTCTTTTACTTATTACCTGTTGTATACTCACTGACTAATAGGCACATATTTTATGGTGTTTTCTTACTAGAATTTGTTCTCACACCCTATCTAGGTCATGATTTTGGGCCCAAATAGATTATATTTTTGCTGGTATAGATAAGAGAATGTTCCCTTTTATTTCAGGTACATTACTTTCTCAGGGGCTGGAGAGCATGGGACCAATCTTAGACTTGCGATGATGATGAGATGTTTATCTATTTTATTTTGTACTTGGGCTTAATACAGTTTGTATTCAGAATTATGACTTGTTTGGATGTTTTCCTAGACCTATGTACCGTGTATCATTTTATATATATACACTCTAGCTGTTTATTTCTTCTAGTCATTGGCTATTTACTTTTGTATGGATTGTTACTGCTTCTGATATAACTTTTGTTTTCTTCCAATTTCTACTCTTCAAATGGGGGCATAGTTTCCACACTATCACACCCAAGGCCTTCACTACTAGTCGGTAGCCTATGGCATCTGGGGAAATAAGCTTGAGGCCATGTGCCTAACCGGGTACGAGGCACCTCTGGGTGGCTTCTGGAACCGGGACGTTACAATGGTAAATCTGTTGTAGAACCACATCCACTTTTAGTATCCAAAAATGGATTTATTTTATAATAATATCCACATAAAATATTCCATACCAAAATTCTAGGATTTTGTTGAATGTTTATCCTCAATGTTTCTCTTAGGGTTTTTCCCTAATCTACATTTCCTAAATCTAGCATATATGTTTTATACTAAACTTATTCTAATAAAAACAATAAATACTCGAAATCAAAAACCCAGAGTCAGTGCTTTATTTTATAACATTAGAATTATTACAAGAAATTCATATCCCGAATGAATGAATAGTTCAGTAGTTTCAGAAAACAAGATAAAAACATAAGTTCAACATTTAAAACTGAAACAAAATACATAATAGAACATCCAGATGACTCCTAGTTTATCCCTACAAGATATTCATAATATTCATTTTCAAAACCTGGGGAAATAAAACATAATAAAGGGGTTAGATTAGATGATCAGTATAGTTAATTAATACAGCAGAAGTCATTATAAAAATAAACACTAGGCATGATGAACAACTAAAAACACATGCCTTTTAACATATACTTGACTGTAATATGGAAGGAATGAATGATAATTAAACATGTCCTTATAAATGATCATAAGAGAATGAAAAAACCCATAGATATTAAACTATTTTAATGATCACATGGTTTAGGAATTACAAATACCATAATGACTTAATGTATAATGTCAAATATTTGAAACATATTTTCAAGGCCTCGACCAAGACATATCAAAATAATAGGGTACGACCTTAGCCAAAACCCATTTTTGTTTTTCTTAATGAGGCCAATTGATGTATAAAAGTTATATATCAGGCCCCTCAAATCACATTATAATTCCAATTCAATCCTCATATGAAAGGGTCTAAACATGGTCAACATGAACAAATGAAATAACATTCTCCAATCTGTACACATAAACTCTAACCATTTTGAATAGTTTAGTGAATGGTATCAAGATAACACATCCACAGTCAAAATAATCATAAATCATTTAATAAAATATTTTATATGAGAAACATAAGATATTATCCTCAATAAAATTCCACATAGATTTTTAAATATAAAAAAATAGTCTAATAAAATCATCGAGGAATTATTGAGAGAAATACATTTTAACATTGAAAAGAAGTGTTATTTTGGAAAAAACATTTCATAAAACCATAAATTAAGTAAATTTGAATTTAAATTATGAAATAAGTGGTTTCATAAAAAAATTATTAAAATAGATTATATAGTGTACTTGAAAATGGGTATGATTTTTAGAAGTTCCATTGAATCAATATTGTTTATCGGGAAGCATTGATAAAGATATTTACAAAAAATTTAACTTCACACAAAATAAAGAAGGATTATGATTCGAACACATATATATAACATAAATAAATAATTTATGAGGATTAATTATGAAAAAAATTAAAATTTAATTGTGATTCAGAGAGACAAGGAGTAACCCGAATGAAAATGGAGGTTCTGGAGGAAAACCCTTACCTTGTTTCCGAATGTGTTCTAAACATGAGGTTAATGTCCTAGTTAATGAAATTAAATACATTAATTATTTAATTAATAACCTTATTTACATTGTTTTAATTCTCAGTAAATTAATAATTTCATTTATGTATTTTTTATGACTTATAAGATACTAATTTATCACTTGGGAGAGTTCGTTTCTTTGGTTTTCATGATCGGCATAATTGTATATGATAATGGAAGTTCATGTGGAATGGGTATAATTCAATAGAATTGTATTTATTGTATATTTATGAAAATATATTATTGTAAATGGTTATTCATATAATTTTCTACATATTATTAGAATATATCATTAGATAAATGATTTAGTGATAATCATTTAGATTCCTACCGCGGGTTTTCAATAACAACAAACTAGTTTTGTTCTATTATTTAATATCATATATAAATGATGGTTAAATAATAATTACATATTATATAATGCATATTTTATAATCAGTTTCAACCATAAAATATTTTTCAGGATCATCCATGAAGAAAAATTGGAGAATGAAACTTCGTCACCCACAAAGGTTTTAAATCCGCACCTCTCGGACGTGGATTTTGTTTTTGAAATAACAGAGATAGAGAGTAAGGATATTGATTGTGTATATTTCCTTAACACGATATAATTATAGTATATAGATGATACTATAGTTTTCATGACTATTTGGATAGATTTGGAGAGGAAATAATAATAAAATATGAAACTTAAAAGAAATTAGATGGAAAAGGATTAGGATTTTACCATTTCAGTATTCCTCCTTGAGAACCTCCTTAAGGGAAGGGGTTTTAGTCTTTTTGAAATTAAAATAACTCTTTTATTTGGGTATATACTATGTAATAGTATTTTGGATGAACATTGTGAAGCTTAATGACTTATAGGAGTGAAGTGAATGAGTGAGGGGTGGTTTTATAGTGGAGGAGAGGAGTGATGTTTTAATATCTTATTCATTATTTTGTTAATTTTCTCAAGAAAAGAAATAGTGATTTATTATTATGAAAAAATAGTAATAGTTGCATTTTAGTTCGAAACAATTGGTATTTACATCATTCATGACTCATGTATTATGCATAAATTCATTTTTTTCACATATTCCGCAATTTATCAAATATCACTATTCACCAAAAATCCAAATATTTTAGGAAAATTAATACTATTCAACCTAATAAATATATTACTTGTAAAATTAAAATATGAATGTCATTTTTAAAAAATAATTTTATAACTAATACAAATTTAATTTTTAAATAAAATCATTATTTACTTGAAAAATACATAATTTATATTTAAAACTGATTTTATACTACTTTCAAAAATGAAATGATGTCTCATTAAATCATCCTAAAATAATAGGGCAACAAAATATTTATTTAATAATATATTTTATAAAAATAATTTTTATTTTAAATATATTTATTAATATAAAATTGTAATTAAATATTTATTACTCACAAAAATATCAACACTTACTATTAATTTTTAAAATGTTCACTCTCATTTATATGGTGCCTAAATAATATTTATACATACGTGGGTGAGGTCTCTATTAATTAGGGTAAATTAATATTCCTAAGGGTAATTTTGTATTCATAATGGTATATTACTATTCACTATAATGTAATTTGATCCTATAAAACTCTAAATATCTTACTCACTGCAATCGTGTATGTTAGTTTTTTGAAATTCAAATCAAAGAAGTGACAAAATTATATTTAGCAGCTAGGTTATGAATATCTAATATAACAATGTGTTTGTTTTATAGGGGAACAATAGTACATGAATTCTATATTATTATTATTTTAAACATTTGGGTGGTACATCATTTCGTTCCCCTTCCTTTTTTTCTAAAAATGACAACACCGTATATGATGTGTTAATTTATCGCATTCCAAGAAGATGGGTTTTACTTTTCCTTTACCACATTCAATGCTGGTAATAAAAAAATTATTGTTAAAAAATATTATAATATATATATATATTACATCACATGTAACGTTATGGGATCATTATATATAAATGATATTAATTAATAAAACAAAACTACTTTGTGATTATCAAAAACACCAAATTATCTAAACAATTATCACTAATTTTTATCTAATGATTCATCCTCATACAATCAAACATAATGAAATGTATAACCATTTAATATTATATAATATAATTAATAACAAATAATATCAATTCTATACACTATCATCATTTTACATTATTTTCCATACATTTATACAAGTAATGTAATCATGAAATCCAAGGGAAGAAACACTCCCTAATGATAAAATTATGTCTTATAACTCCTAAAAATTCCATAAATGAACATAATAAAATAATAATAAAAAATATACATGTATTGAGGGTTTTAAATTAATTAATTAATTAATTTATACTTGTTATCTAGGACAATAAGATCAAGTGAATAATACATTCCAACAAAAGGTATGAGATCCTTTTCAAACATCCATTTTTACATTGGGTTACGCTTTCTCTCTCTTTACCCCAATGTAATTATATTTTTATGTAATTATTCATAATTCTCTTCATATGTTCAAAACACATGTATCCATATTTTATCATCCTTATTTTATGGGTAGATACATGTTTGGAAAAGGTTTCCATCTCTATTCTTCTCGATAAGCAAGCTCGATTTAAGGGAACTTCCCGATTTCATACCGATTTTCAAGTACCATCCATAATATATTTCAATCCACCATTATTTTTCTAAAATTATCCTTTTTATCATTAAAACAATTTTTTTTATTTCTAGTTTTATACATAAAATTGTGACTTTTCATTATAAATAATCTATAATATTTTCCTTAAACCATCCCAATGTTCATTATTTTTAAAGTTTCTTAAACACTATTATTACACGTTTTCACCTCAAACTGACATTAGTTCTCCTAATATATCCCTATTTTAACATATTAATTTCCATGTATGTGTAAAATACATTATTTTATGTACACCATTATGATATTCCCTTTTGTGACAACTTTTGACATGATTATGAAACCCAACTCATTCCATGGGTAACCCTTATGTTTTTTGTTTTATTCCTTATGTATGATTATTTATGTGGCAGAAATATTCATGAACATATTATGATGGGAGTTCTAAACTAGTTCCCTAATTAATTGAGTAATTTTTAGTCTCATGTGAAGTTATGTGTAACGGTCTTGGTGGTTAGCATTGATTTGTGCTCCTTGTGTAACAGTCTTGGTGGTTTGCCTTGAATCATGATCCTACATATGAAATGATCCTTGAATCATGCCTTTTTCATATTTTATGATTCTTCAATATTACTAAGATTCCATTATTACATGATATAATTCTCTATGTGTTATGATTCCTTATGTTTATTCATGTTCAATTCCTTTGTATGTCATCATATTATGACTTCTAACCCATGTGTTATATTGTATTATTTTGTTTATCTCTTTATTATGTTTTTAGAACACTCCTTTGTTCATGTATTCCATAGGTTATCCTATAGATATGTATGTTCTCAAAGGGTGTTAGAATTTCATTAGGAATTTTAAATAAAATATGTTTTTATTATAGTTCCATGATTTCTAATTATGTGTCTAATCTTTTAATGAATGTAGAATTTTTGATCATTGGTTTTTTATTTGAAGGATATTAATGCTTGAAATCATGTAATAATATGTGTAGAAGCATGGGTTCATTATAGTGATCCCCCTCCACCAACTCGAGGATTTATTTTCAATATATGAGATGGGAATGTCATTGTAGAACCAGGGAGGTGAGGCCTATAAATTATTCCCCCTAAACATAAAAAACATATATGAGACACAAGTCACATCCATGGGAGCCCAAAAGTGAGATCTGACTTCTCATAACATAAATCCACATAATCAAAAAGGTATTACACAAGGAAAAACTCTTTGAATGACTCAAACTGTTATGTGGAATGTATATAAACTTTTTTTGACCACCCTATTTACCACGTTAAGGACTATAGACATTCCATCCCAATTATATGAAGGAGCTTCCATGTGTCGACTTGTTAATGTGAAAACCCAACAAGATAATGTATGAAAAACATTGAGGAATATATATAATAAAGGATAAAAAAATGGAATGCTTATTTGAATATGGATACACTCATTTTCATGCAAAGGAATCATGTTCTTTGTATAACATATCCTGATCATGTGAGAGCGCCCGACCATGTTAACTGAGTCACACAAAGTCCTCCATGAATGCCAGTTAAATCATGTGAAGTCCTCTGAAAATGTTATCCAATTAACCTGAAGGCCCCAAGATATATCATCCAAGTCATTAATGGTAATATATTCATTCCAAAAAAATTATATGATAGTATTACGACATTTCGTCCTTGATCACATGGCACCATTGGAAGTATCTTCATTGATCACGCGAATACCCTCAGACCTGTCAGTCGAGTCACACGAAGTCATCTAGACAAGTCATCTGAATCAAAAAAACACTTCCGATCATGTTATCCGACTCATTTAAAGGCCCCAAAACATTTCATCCAAGTCAAGTGAAGTCCTCTATATATGCAATCTAATTCATGTGAAAGTCCTATGGACATTTTAACTCTGATCATGCTGCACCCATGGACATGTCAACTTCAATCATGTGAAGAAACTTGGGCCTGTAAACTTGTTCATGCGATGTTCCTCACATAGCTCTATTGGATCATGCAATGAACACTTCAAAATTTTCCACCAGACCTCCTTGGACATGCCAGGAAGACAACTAGGACATGTCTGACAAACATCTCAGACATGTCAAGCATGTTAGGAAAACTCAATGGGACATGATAACCTTACCCAACAGACACACTCAAACATGAATTTAACTAAACTACAAGGAAATTGATTTCAATAAAAACTAGATATTTAAGATTCCTTATTAAGGCCAGATCTCCAAATGGGAATCCACCATGGTGTAAGCCCCTCTATATTTTAGACATTCTAACCCATGGGACCCAAACTCTCTCAAGGGTTTATCATTATTCCATGTCCATTATGTGGATTTATAAGCTAACTGGACTAAAAAAACATTGATTCCTATCCAAAAAGGATATGCATGATTCCTTCCTCAGTCCCGAGCTCCAAATGGGTATCCAACTCAGTGTAAGTCCAACACTCAAATCTAAATGACCCAAACTCTCCCCTAGGTTTACTGTTCTTCCTCATCTATCAAAAGATTGAGAAGATAATTGAAATATGAGGACATAGATTCATATCCAATAATGATACTTAGTATTCCTTTTATAGTATTGATCTCCATATCAAATATTCCTCTAGGGCCACCCCAATTCATAAGTCCCGTATCCATATTCGATGAGTTTGATCACTTGTGGCCCCTTGTTTCTCACACTGAGAATGACTCACGAGGGTTTAGGGATATGTAATGATCATATCACTCGCACCATAGCTTTCCCCTAGCTAGTGAAACCTTAGTGTGTGATCCTCATTCAGTAGCATTATATATTTCTCCTATACATAGGAACCCACCTTGGTATAAGTCTCAAAGGCATTCCCATATTAATAAACCCTAAGGAAATAACCCTCAAAAGTATTAAATATCTTCCATTGACCATCAGTGGGATGAGAAAAGTTCAAAATATAATGATTCTGATTATTGTTATAAGCATGATACATAGGATGAATTTCTAATGCCTGATATTAATACCCATGACCCAAGTGACCATGTATATATCCTTTATGCATTATTTTAAACTATATGGATTAAACATAATCTAAACATTTGGGGTTTTAAAACTGTTATAAATAGAATATATAAGATCCCTCATAAATATGAAATACCATATTTAAAGCATCAATTTCATTGTTGTGTAGTTGTAAACATTAGAGTTATTGGTTATATGGATTCAAAATATAAATAGCTACCCATTTCTAGAAAATAATTGGAATCAGATGGATAACTGTGGATAGGTACAGAACGTCTCACTAATAGAAAACCCACTACACACAAAAGGATTTAACAATAGATCATTTTATTAGGGTAACTGGTCTTGTATGATGATTTGTAAGAGATCCAGAAACATATAATAAATATAAAACAGTTTCTTATAATGGAAAACAATTTACCCTAAATGGTTGTGTGGAGCCTGAACTCACACACTATTGACTAATGTGAGATCCTAAGTGTTATTTGGTTTGACACCCCAATTGGAAGATTATGTTATGAATGTAGGTCTATACAATGATATGGATGTGGTATTCAATGGGAGTTTCTATAAAAAATTAAACTGGTAAACCTGAAGTTAATGATTGTACACCCATACTTTAACCCTCTATAGTCAATTGTCAGAGATCGTATCTCTTTGAAAGAAATAGGAATAGTGGACCCAGTGTAAAAGCATGTAATGAAATAATAAATGAATCATTATAGGAATTGGGAATACATATCCCTTATAAATTTAGGATACCATCCATCGTATTTTAAATAAGAAAATGGTGAACCCAATGTGAATATATAAATAATAAAAATGGTATGTTGACCATGCATCGATCTATTCTATTTTTCATCTCATTCACAAAAGAAAATTGTAAGACTGATGTGAAATCCATTATAATCGTGGTTCCGATAAAGATAGTCCATTATCACCCTGAAAATTTCATAAAATTAAAATGGTTTAATTAGGAAAAATAAATCACAATTGTGTTACATTTTCATATGTGATTAATTATGTTTCATAATTGGAACAATGCACGTATTCATAACCTTGTTCCATGTTATATTTTTGAATATAGAAATATCTCTCACAAACATATTGATCTAAGATAATGTATTTATAAATATAATGTTCTAGAACCTCAATTACATCAGTATCCTCTATGGGTAACAAAACAAACTCAATCACCCAATGCCATAATCATCGGGTGGTGAATTCGATGGTTCAGGAAAACCACTGACATGGTATGATTCTAACCATCGAGCATATATATAAAGGTATCAAGATGCTAATGATGAGAATTATGTCTTGTTCAAGGAAAGATGCAATGAAACTAGTGGGAC
The DNA here is from genome assembly GCA_963277665.1 of Viscum album. Lineage (NCBI taxonomy): Eukaryota > Viridiplantae > Streptophyta > Magnoliopsida > Santalales > Viscaceae > Viscum > Viscum album. The sequence goes on from OY728153.1 coordinate 569,595,991, forward strand.
AAATCACCACCACTAATCACTTTGGAAGCTTATACCTAGAGTTCAGCAATCAACACATTCCCTGTCTCTGGAAGGGGGATCAAGGAGTTGACTACAGAGCCATTCTAGTTTAGGAGTTGATAAAGAGGGTTCCTGTAAACCACTGTCAGCAGCATCATACCACCAGTGCCCCTTAGTTTAATACTGAGGGATCCGCTTGAAAAATTACTACCATTAAAACTCAAGCATGGGTACCAAGAAGGTCTCGTTGGGTATGGAAAGAAATGGATAAACAAATGATGGATCATATCCCCACATTCTAAAATGAAGGTCATCAGAATATTTTGACATTAGCCAGCGAACATGCTCATATCCATTCTCAATCAGATCCTGTCTACATGCATATTCCTTTAGAAATAATGGGAGAAGAACTTATTCCTTCCCCCATGTATAAAGCATATCAGAATATTATTATGGCATAAGAAAGAAAGGAGTTGGCTTACATACTTTCTTTAATTGAAGTCATCTTCTTGTGAATCTTGATGACTGAAAATGTGGAGGCCAATATTACATTAAAATATTTTCTAAATTGACACTACAATCTAGAATCAACTGATGAAATCTGTCAATATATTCCATCACTGGTAAAGATAAATGGGGTGGCACATATTCTATTCCAAATAGATAGAGAAACACATACCCATGATTGGTTAAAAATGTGGCTAATTTTGAGAAACCAAACGTTCTTTCTCCCTTCAAGGAATATTATCAGCATGTTTTAGTAATGGAATAGGCATGAGACTGGGCTCAAATCCCCATTTGATTTGGGGCTCACCAACTCAGTTTGGAATATGTCTCGGGATATGAAAATATTCTAGTCGAAGAAGGCTATTGACATACAATAAAGTCATATAAATGGGGCTTATATCCTTGATCTAAGCTATGTTTGTAAGTATTATATGGAAATAACTTTAGAGAATACTCATATTCCTAACAATTAAGATAATCAACATATTCTTATAGCTCAAAGAATCCATTATCAATCCATACATCCATTGATGTATGACTGGACCATCATCCTTCAATGTCTATATTGGAGGACGCTCATATCCGATATCCAAATCTAGATGTCCATTAGAATATTCTAATAGGGATTTCATATTTCAACCATGATCAAATCCTTGATTTATTCAGGATTGATTGGTATATTCTGGAAACCACATACTTGAAATTAATATTCCTTTGGATAGTATAGAAGCTCACAAGCATGATCTAGTATCTTCTCATTCATAGGATCATATACCCACAATAGTAAATGGTTATCAACATATTTTTACAACCATCATAAAGCACGATCATATCTCTACTCAAACACAAATGGAATGTTTTCATATTCTTTATATGACACATAATGAGGATCATATCCTAGGACTGCTCCATACCAGATTCCATGAGGCTATTCGACGCATATCTAAAACACCTCAACGGTCTCTAATCTCTTCAACTAAAAAATAAGGTGATAATTAACTTGATAGTCCTCCTCATGGTAGTGAGAAGATGGATCATAGGTTTTCTACTAATGACACATGTCTTAGTCAACCTACCCATGATGATACTCTCTTAGAATTGATAATTCACCCCTTCCCAGACACCTCTATAAAAAGAGGTTCTCAAAACTCAAACACATTCATATAGAGAGGTTCTCTAAAAATTAAGGAAAACTATATATATTTCTACCTTCAACTATCTATGACACTTCACCATGGCCAATAGGTGATCTAGAGAAGAAACCTCTTTGGTCTTACATGGTGTAGGAATACATATATTTTGAAGAAGAGGGTATCATGGATATACAGAGATATTTGTCCAAAAAATACCTCCCAACCATGATCTTCCTAATCACCACTTCTAAATATTAGATCCCAGATGATCTAGAGAAGAAGTTTATGCCTTAACTATTCGAAAATAAGTGGGAAACACTTGAATGGATAAAGGGTAGAAACCTTCCCTATCAAGGATACGAGTGTCACCATTAGACCATATACATACTCTACTATTAAATAGAAATGTCTATTATCATCATGACCCGAGAACCAAGACTAAAAACAACGTCAAAAATATATAACACTCTTTTCACCATTGTGACACAAATCTTCAACAACTAATCATAAAATATTTGTCATATATCATTATCTGACAATGTGGAATGTATAGAGAGATTAACTTCACTACATCCCTAGAAAAACATAATTTACAAGATATAGAATCAGGTAATATCATATCCATAAGAAAAATCCTGGTATTGGGTTATCTACTTGGTAAATAAAACAAAATTAACCTGCTTTAAATATGAAAATATGTCGCAAACAGAGGGGGAGGGATTCCAATAGTCACCTAAACTAAGCCCCTCAAAAAGGTGAATTTATTTTAGACATGGAAGATAAAATTGTTGAACACCCAATAGCTTACCATATATCATGACTCCCATAATATGTATTTATTTTACTCATCTCATACACGAGTAGAATTACATTAAATCAAAAGGAAGGCAATATCAATTTCCATAACAATCATCCTGGAGAGAACCATCCCATAGGGATAGGGTAATTTTTATCACCACCTCTACCATTAAATTCTCAATCCTTGAACAGATTAAGGAAATATTGGTGGAAGAAGAAAACCAACCCCATCCCATAGGGATAGAGCATTTTTATCTCAATCGCCATCACTAATTTCATCACACTCTGAGAGGGTCATGGATAAATCAACATCAATTCTAGATCAACCCTAGTTGTAGGGATGGGGGAATTTATATCTCAATTTCCATCTTAGGATCCACCAAATCCCAGAATAAAATCATCGAATCCTCAAAAACACTATCAAAATGCTCCAATAGATGCCCTGAATCATCCACTGCCCATAAGGCTGGGGGAATTTTCAACTTTATCATTACCTCGGAAGGTATTTTTCTTCACCATTTTGGGAGGTAAATATCAACATTTTACATCCCTTTTATTCCTCCCACTTTTGCAGACAACTTTTCTATTTGGGGCCCATTCGGAAAGCATGATAAAAAACTATATTACATCCACTATTCATATACCTAGAAAGGAGAAATTTAAATAAAAGGCAACAAAACCCCATATGGTTCATAAGTTAAAATGGTCTAATGTGGACATGGGTCAGTGAAATGACCCTGATGATACCCCTAAAGGAGGAGTAAGCAGTACAAAATCAGCCTATTGTATTGAGATTAATGGGATAATTATAATTTCCCAATACACCACTGTGAATTTCATCACCATCAACACAAAATATTATTTAGATCATGATGAAAATGTTGAGGCACATGATGTAGTAAGTTTACCTATAGAGGATGGTGATATGGATACACCAAATGAGGTTCCATGATTGTGGAATCAGAGAATGATCCAAAACCTAGAACCTATAAATAATTAATTTTCACCTCTATTGTGTAACACAACCAATGATAATTGTAATGTTGTTGATACATCCCACTCACCACTAAGAGGTTCATGAATCCCTTCTATAGAGGGATGAGTAACACAATATGAGAATGAGATACAAAATATAAAACAACTAAATGATGAACTACTCAGGGGAAAACATTCCCATTGGGTTTGATCTTCATACAAAGATAAATATACCTCCCCCCACATGAAATAAGATAGATAATCCTCCTTTAATATAAGCACAAGACAATCATGCTGGCTCTAGATCTATGAAATCGGTCTATAGAATTGAGAAAGCTGAGCATGATTGCATATTCCCTCCACTATGATGACAGACTCTTCCCCTTTGGGGAGATCATTCAGTCTTAGCATGGATCAATAATAAAATAGATACGAAAATGGAGCCACCTCATCAATACTATTACACTCCCTATAGATGGGTGGTAGTCTATATAATAGTACCTTCAAAACTTTTCAATGACATTGAATCCCTGGCTACTCAAATAGAATCCATGGACGGACAACGTGTACTAATGTAGACCAAGAAGAATCCATATCCTGAATTTTTTGGGGAAACATTTCCCCAATAAAAATTCATCAACCCTATATTATCATCCTTTGATAGTGAGGGAGGTATATAAAATCATATAACACACTTTTTGTCATAATGGAGCCCAATGATGGGCCATTGAAATTAGTATGAGGTGACTAGTCTAGTATTTTTTGTAAAATATCTGGTGAATGCAGTCTTTGTTTGGTATAGTTTTTTTCAGAAGGTTTCATTGCAGGAAGGGAAGATATTTTATTGTCAATTACATTTGTTATTTCAACTCTAGACTAATTAAAATGAAAATTTTTGACAGTAAAATCTTCAAATAATGTGAAAGTGATAGGCTTTAGGACATTATGACCATATGGAAGGGAATAACCTATCACACTAGCATCCCTATATCTCAAGAGAAATTTCTAGAGAATTGTTATGAAAATCTTCAGGTGGGGATGAAAACACCTTTAATCCCTATGAAGTATCTATGTAGTTTCCACGAGTTCATAGAGATGGATAAATTCAAAGGAGAGGCCATTTAGTGGACCCAAGATAATTCTCAGATCATTCCCTCAATGTAGGGAAAATTATTTCTAGGTTAGAATCAACTAATATTACCCTCAAACTAGTTGTGGTACCTATTCAAGCATGCAGACATGCCCCGAATTGTCTGACGCCTCCCATCGAGTGATATCAGCAACAAACATTGTCTTGAATTGAAGCAAAACATCGATCAGGGTCACCCACTATTTAAGGTACATATGAATAAAGTGAACACATTTCAAAATGATTGGGTCCCCAGTTATTTTCTTTAGTCCATGAAAAATAACCCACTCCATATACTGGATCCCTAGAAATAGAGTGAGGTCAACTTCACAGATAACTTGGACTACTTTCCTTTGCATAGGGGTCTTGGTAACACAATCGAGTATTGATTCATATTAAAATAAATTCTCAAATGTATTATTGATTCTAACCATGTTATGAAGCATAATTCCCCAGTATAAGGAACTTATATAACTGTTTCCCAACTAAAAGAAGATGGTGACTTGAAAGAGGTTCTGGCCAGGTGTGGATAGAAGTTCGATAACTAGATTACTTAAGAGACATTTTATTGATCTAATTCACCCCTGATAAAATAGATTCTCAAACCAACAACGGTCCTATAACATTGGGAGGAATAAATGAACACACCTCCCAAAGGTAGACAAAATCTTCAAATGTTGGAATATATACAAGATGAATATTCAAATCTATCTCTTGAACGGGCTCTATCTTTTGCATAATTCTTTACATAAACATTAAAAGATTGGGAACTACCCTACTAAATGGAACCCTCATCAGATAAAGAGCTCATTTTTTGTTATATTATCATAGTTTACTTAACAAATTCCTTCCATTATGATCAATAATCCTCCATGTATGACTTCCGAAAACCTGACCAAGGATCTGGACGCTGAGGAAGTAGGATATGAGGATATAGGGGATTATACGAGTGTGGACAAACCCAATATTTCAGTCACATCACCATATAAAACATTTCAGAAGATAAGAATCATGGGAGATCACTATAGAAATCCAAAAAAAACAAAGAGGCCTTAGAGAACACCAATATTTTTCCAATCCCTATCATCTTACACATCCTTTGGGAAGGGGTATGATTGTCTGATCATACCTTACAAAAGGGAAGTTCAATGAAACCCACACAATACGAAATAAATTCTCCCTCAAACTCTTATCAAGAACAAGGACTATCCTCCTCAAAAACCTAAACTCCAGAGCCACATAATAAGGATAAACCAAACAATTTAAAGTGTAGACCTCTTGAAAAAAAATTATGCAATTCTGAAAAAGTTAGTGTTTTTCCCAGCCGGATTCTCAATCTTATATTCTATCTATCTTTCAAAATGACTCATAGAGTCACTAATTTAGGCCCTCTAAATATCATAGTAGTTATAGATTTAAGTTTTTTCATCTCAGGTTTACTGAGTGTAGACAATGCCATAAAAATTCCATGTCACCATCTCATTCATTGTATAGGATCAGGAATAATTTATCCTGAGATATAACATACCCATATATGTTTTAGGAAAACTCGACAATGTCGATATACATAGGGATCTGGTCGATAATGATTCAGTGATCAATCACATCCCAGGTAAAACCCTCTGATGTCTAGGATATAGAGAGGGGGACATATCTCCTATAAAGCTATCAATTCAAGGGTACAATAAGAGAAATAAAAGGAATCTTAGGAAGATCAATCTCAAAGATCAGTTTGGGTATCTCACATATAACACTGAGTTCATTGTTATCATGTGAGACACAATATATAATATCCTTCGTAGAAGCCCTTGGTTTTATATCCATTTAGTGTTACCTTTAACATTTCATCATTGTCTAAAATAACCTATCGATGGGATGGTCGACATACTACATAGTCAATTTTCCCCCATTGAGTCTTTTGAATCCATATATGCTGAAGAATGAATATATAAAAAGTAAGGAAAAAAATGGTGGATGAAAATATAATGGTTGTATACACCAATTTCTTGGGGACCACCCTTATGAATCCTAAGATTATTCTCAATAGTGATTATGTGTTATTCATATACCTGATTATGGTAGTCAATTTAATCCTAGATGTTTAGGCTCCTCCTATCCCCATTAACAACAGAAAAGGAAAAAATAATTTATGAAATCATTATACTGTGAATCTAGTAGTTCAGGATGAAAATGAATCTTCCCATACAGTCTCTTACCTTGACAATGATATATACTTCCTTGAGTTACCCACCATGTCAAAAAATGTCTCCATGGACTCAATGATGGAATTTGATGATTATCTCAAGAATTCACCTTCCATATTTGAGGATTGAATCTCCACCACCATCGATGAGATCAGGCAGGTGATTCTGGGAGTAGAAGAAGACATCTATCCTATGTTGATTAGTGCCTTTATGCCTCTTGATGATCAGGATATGTATATTTTATATCTAAAGAATCATGAATATGTTTTCTCTTGGAATTATACAAAAATTCCCATGCTGAACACCTATGTGGATACATATCACCTAGTCTTACTCGGAGACTATCAAGGTTTCAAGTAGGTAGCCATGAGGATGCACCCCTATTATTCTATTAATGTTGAATAAAAATTTTAAAAATTGATTAGAAGAAAATAATTGGCAAGTGCAGTAAACAAAATAGATCGCAAACATTGTCCTCATTGTGAAAAAGAATAGACATACGAGGGTCTGCGTCGCTTTTAGAGATCTTAATCATACTTCTTGATATGTGATTTCCCATTTAGGATCACTAAACTTATGATCAATTAGACTACTGAATTCTAGTACCTCTCTTCGTGGATGGTTATTTTGGGTATAACTAGATAAAGATATTCCCTGATGACAAGTAATCCACCGCCTTTAAAGCACCTTAAGAGATCCTTTTCATTCAAGCCATTACATATATATTAAAGAACACTTGAACTAATTACCAAATCACCAAGAATGATATAATTAATCCCTTATTGGGATGAATGTCATAATTTATATAGATAACCTAGTATTCATATCATGACAGTGATGTTCTCACCTCATGGATCTTAAAAAATGTTCATTAAGTTGAGGCCTCATGGTAGGAAGATAAATCTGTGAGATTTTGGGGCAACACCAGTGAAATTACATGTATTTTTGGTATTCTCCATGGTATTGAAGCCGATCTATAAAATGCAAGTGAATTCCTAGATATTTCACCTCTATTGAATCTTAAAGATATGAGGAGGGTTTAAGGGAACCACTCTTACTTTCAGAATTTAATTTTAAACTTGGATGGAATATAACTTCACTTCACCGAGTTAATGATGAAGGGAGTCACCTAATAATGGTATGAGTAATTCCACGAATCCTGTGAGAATCTCAAGTAGTACTTTTTGTACCCACCAGTCCTGATTCCACCAATAGAAGTAATTCAACTTATATTATGTGGCCTCGATAGAGTGATTTCTTGGTTCTCTCCATGCAAAAAAAAATTGATGTATGGAATGAAATATCCTCAACTATATTTGTAAAATGATGATATGTACTGAGGCACGGTGCTATGATATCAATAGTTTCCTCGCGCACATCTTTTTAGTGATAAAATGTGACATTAATTATAGCCTTATGATATCCACTTGGTCTCTTTCGGATCAAATATATCAAGTACATACTTGGTCACCCTATATTGACTAGGAATTTGGCCTGATGGGTGGTTATTCTAGAACATTACAAAATACAATTGAAATCATGGAAGGTATTTAAAGGGATGGGAATGTCTAATTTCTTTTCAACACATCCCACCGTAGAAAGAATACCAGTGGACACTGAACTTCTAAATGATGTGGTTTTCTATTGTATCACCTTGACCCAAATAGCCATATGAACAGTGCTTCAGTCTGAGTTCCACTGGCATTAGGCACACCTCCCCATATTCCAAAAGAATCTGGATAGTAGAGAGGTTTTCATGGAGTAATAGTGGGGAGACTATACCCTCTTGTGATGATATATTAATGGTTCAGGTAAATATAAAATATGTTGTGGAAGTGAAATAATGACTAAAGTTATACCAGTAACCTTCCCCTAAAATAAGTACAATCATAAGAATACAATTGAGGAAGCATGAATAAACAATAGTAGTGGAATAGAATAAACAATCCAAACATATCATTTTCAAATAATCATGCAAATTTAAACAGGATGTACAAGGAAATAAGTAGAAGGTTCTCCAATGGTTGACAATAGTACATACATATATAAGTAGCATGATGATGTAAAAGAAGAAAAATAGGAAGTTTTATAATGAAAGAACCTCAGGGTCCATCCACATCTTTCCTATTCCAACTCTACCACTATGACCCATATCCAGTTCCTAAACCCTTACTTGAATGAAAAACCATGAAATCTACACATATCTCGAAGTTATCATTTATTGTATGAGAATAATTCTTAGTATTCATCCACCAAAGTGTTCCTACCTTACATTTTTTGGTTTATTAGAAGTATACATAATGTAAAAACAGAAGGCAGTGTTTGAATTTAAATAAAAACAAGATTACCTAGTGCTCAACAGCCACTAAGAAGCTATCACCTGCATCGAACAAGAATGGAATACTTAAGATGAGAGGATCCTTAGCTTTTATCCCAAGGCATACTCCAATATGAAAAAATACAGGTGAACCCTTATGTTCCACCTCTGAATATTTCCCAACACATTGTTCCATCATTCACATAATTGACATCCCAAAGGAACACCAATGAAATACGAAACTAGTCCCTTGGTCCCCTTCTCGAAAGCAACCATTGTCTTGAAGCCTTACACCCTAAGGAACAATGATGTATTCCCTCCACGTAATATCATTATTGGTTCAACAGTCGATGCCCCAAGGAATGACTATATCCATCCTCCCAAAATAGTCCTGGCCTAATGGCCTCAAGCACAATGTGCCTCTGCCCCTAACCTATAGCCCCAACCTTTTCATCTGATGGTTCCTCACCATCCTTATAGATTTCTACAACAATCACCTCCTACCATAATTCACATGACACAACTACCAGATGACTATACCCACATGAGTGGTCAAACCCACCTCATTAACTGAGTCATCCTGTGTACAAACAACTCTAAATGATTCATTGGAAAACACGTGTGAGGGATAATCATCAATTTAGATCATTAGACACAGCATTCTGACACAAATTTCCTCTACAACCATTATTCACATTCTAATGGCCATGCCATACCATATCACATGATCTTATCCTATAGCCTATAGCCTCTCCCACTCAATATGACAACCAATTTTCCTAGTTAGTGGTCAATCACAACCCAAGTACCTCGAGACAAGCCCATCCTGAAGATGACATCGCCTAAAAATATATACCAAACAGTATCCCAATCCTCATGTCAAGCCCATCATCATTCCAGGGATATCACAATCAATTTATACTTGAAATTCATGTTAATTTAATTAAAACAATTCAATTAAAATAAACAATAACACCCTTTCCCAACTCATCCTAAGGCTTGAGCCTCCCACAAATCCTCAATCACTTGTAGTCTTGATTTATCATTCCCATAGGAATCCCATAAATACCAATTAATTAACTAAAATATATCATTTAAATTATAAGGTCTCGCTTGGTCAATGTAAGGGTGTGCTAAAATTTGTGTCCCCCAAATACTCATGAAAACATAATGAAAAGCATGCACCACCTACCACATGTTGGTAGATAGAAACACATATGATCTAAACCTCGAAATCATACTGATTGAGAAGAATTATGTGTTTTATATGAACACCCTAAAAATAGTGTAAAACCACTCGCATAGGATTAGCACAGCATATGGAAAGGGAACGGAACAAAAGAACAAAGAGGATCGAGTGAATTATCAACACAGATCCAACACAATATATGGATTTCAAAATGGTTCATTAACACAGGTTAGGGATCAATACCTATGGGAGGAGGAGAAAGATGATCCCTTTTTGTGAATATTCTCCCAAAGGAAGAGGAATGGAAAGGAAAAGAAGAAAAATGAGGGAAGGGAAAAAATATAATTTCACGCTTTTAATGGGAACATGGTTAGTTCACACCATTTTACATACTGTGAAAAAATCATGTGGATGCTTTTGTTTAAGGGCCAAACCATGCATTATTATCCCACATAGTTATGAAAAACCATGTGCAGACCATTCATGCTATAGTGTGAGGGTACATCGCATTTGGAACTAAGTGTGTGGATTTTGCACAGTTTTTCCCTAACTATGCAAAAATTGTGTGGATCCCATTGTTAAAAATGTATAGATATCACATGGTTGTCTGACCCCTTCTATATGCAATACCAAACCATGCTCATTTAAAAATGAGGGAACATCATTACTCCTTGGAGGCTATACTATTAACCCAAACTGTGCGCCTCAATCTGAACATTTTGAAAACATGGGTTTTCGACCTCTAATGGATCTGAAACCCAACAAAACCCCTCATAAACTTTCTGATCATTAAGACTTCTCTAAAAATAAGGTCTTTTGTCAATGAAAAATTCATAATTATGTTTTATTAAATGAGAATGAAGTTGTTTTACCCACCAAAATCCCAAAACACAAAACGTGCATAGATTTCAACTTGCTCCAAATACTCTGGATGTTACATCTATGCCTATAACACTCCCCCAATATGGGAGATTTATTTTGAAGTTACCTCCTAAATTATTATTTTCAAGAGGTTGGATAACCCAAATTTTGACCAAGTCGGTCATGGGATTGTATTTGTTTCCTTGGAAAATGTATTATATACCTAATCCTTCTCACATTCTTAAGGCTATAAAGATAATGAATCTAAATATAAAGACCTCATTTTTGGATTAGATCTATCCTTATATCTATAGATAGACTACCTAAAAATCAAAATGGTATTTAGAGATTGTGATCAAACAAACCAGTAGAAAATATTCCATCAAGAAGAAATACTTTTCTCCTCCCATTATATAATTCAACTAACTAACAGAAGATTTATATTTTTAAAAAAATATCCCATTATGTCCCTTGATTATAAAATTATCCTATTGATGAAAAATATAATGCATCCACAGTCCTAGACAACCCTAATCAATACAAAGTGGGTTTTCACATCACATGACGAAGGATGGTCTCATCAGTCGTCATCTGCGACATGGAGGAAATCAATCATGTCAACCCTACCCTAGATCATGATGGACTAATATCAGACCTTCGATGTATGGAGCCCAAGTTGATTAACTCAAAAATATGTCCCTGCCATTAGATTGAGACAAAAGGGAACAGACTTGACACCGAGCAATGAACTTTACTCTTCAAGATGAACCAAATGAGAAAAAATCCTTCCAAAGAAGTGCCTTTGATGAAATCATCATAAGATTAATAGATAAATGATAGATTCCCACCATCATGGATGAAGTCCCAATAGGATCTTGTGGGGACCATTAGTATAAGACCACACTTTCCCACAAAATTAGGTGGCTTGGTTATTACTGAAAACCAATGATACATGACTTTGTAGAATTCAACAATAGATGTCAGAAATTAAATATTCATGAAAGTATCAAATATCAACCCCTATAGTATATACATGTAGTAAAATATTCCTAGTTATTTATCATAAAGGGAATGGATGTTGTGAGTCTATATCCCCCTTCTATAGATAATCAGTTTAAGTAAATACTTACTGCTACTGATTTATTTTACAAATGGTATAAGTAAATATCCCCAAGAAATTATGGATGAAGAATATCATTAACTTCATTAAATATAATATCATCACCAAATTTAGATTCACTAACACGATATTGATAGACAATGGTATCAACTTCTATTATTGAAAATTGAAGAAATTATACCTGGAGTGCAACCACAAATCCAAACATTCATACTGTTATCATATAGTGGAAAATTAAAAAATAGAGGCCTTCAATAAGACTCTTTAAAATAGACTCTAGACGATGTTGGATAAGGATAAGAAACCATATCCAGAAAAGATAATTATTTTTATAGTCTTACCATTCAACCACATGCATTTCTTAAAAAGTGATTCCATTTTCATTGGATTATGGAATTGATGTAGTGGTTCTCATATAATTCTACATTCACTCACTCCTAATATCTATGTTTTGAAGAATATCATATGATGATCATTAAAAAAATCTATTGAATGAGAATTAATGGATTGATGACAAAAATTCCCATACACTCCACACCCTTGATGTTCATTAGAACTATATTACATGAGCCGTCAATAAAAAGGTTCACCACTACTCATTCCTTCATGGATAACAAGTATTAGATCTCAAGACCCTAATGATACAAGGAATGAAACCTCCAAAACTATAACCCAAATGGGAAAGGAATTAAATAATGTTTAATGTCTATTTCGACGGATCATACTCATTGGCCACAATGTATTGGGTACACATTATTCCCCCACAAATGTAAAGTTCCTCAAAAAGTACATTGCGTATCTTTTATAAACATCCTACATCCTGGAAGTAAGACTTTAAACTTCATAGCATCCATGGTTCTAGTTGTCTGGCCTATAACTAAAAGACACCATTCTTCTATACCGTATGATTTTAAACATCAAGGAGAGGTCTTAGTTTCATAACCTAATAGGAATAACCCATATCATCCCCATAATAAGACATTAATCTCTATGACAATGTCTTCATCAAATGAAATTAAATTTCATTCTTACCCTATGTACAAAACATAGGCTTCCTTGGAAAACAATATCAGGGAACATCATGACACAAACATGAGATTCCTCTCATGAGATGACTTCATTAATGACTGGGAAGAATTTATGGGTCTGCATGCCTTTTTTTTACATCAGCTAGCCTTTATCCATACCACATGATGTTAAACTGTATGGTTGATGTCCCTTTCCTTCAATGATAAATGAACCCAGAACTACATAGGAATTGATTATAATTCCCATGAGATATATAGAGATTCCTATATCCAATATCTTGGTCCATCCAATATATGGTAAAAAATGACCCTTTAATTTATTTAATCGCCTCTATGTCGTGGAATAAACCTTTTCCATTCCTTGTTTCTCACGCTGATCGTATTTTGCATGTGCTTAAGAATTTTGATAATGGATTCCCCACATGATCGAGACATATCAGTTCATGTCAAGGTTATAATTGTCTTGGATTGAAAACCATAAAATAAAAACCAATAATCATTATTGCATGATTTTAAACTACATGGTAAACATCTCTTATATGATGTAAAACTGCACATTTAAATTTAATTCATCCTAGAGGACCAATACCTTTGGTGTTGGTATCCCACCCCACCTCCTTTTAAAAACTACATGTTGACTTATTAAAAATACTATAGCATATGTAGTTTCACCTAGATCTCTAATCCCAGTTCCTTAGACAATATTAATAGAAAAAATCCCCACTATTCATATGGTTCGGACCACTGTGGAGAGATTTTCATTCAAGAACAATGTGTGCATTGATTCCTTCCATCTTAGGATACAAAGTGACACCCAGATCTTAAATCCTGAGTCCGCTGACAATATAAAAACATTCCCCCTCCCTAAAAACATTCCAAACATTAATAGGATTGTTTCATAATATAACTATGTATGGACTGATTCCTTCCATCACAAGATACATTGTAGCACACATATCCTCAATTTCAGTCCTAGACATGTGTTTCAATCACTCCTAATCTTATCCCTTGTATATGAGTCAGATCTCTATATAGGTATCTCTTTAAGCTAGTTTATTATAGAATTATTCCATCCATTACAATAATGAAGTTGAAACCAATGTATTCAAATCTATAAAAATTGAATATACCTATTTTAAATAGGCTGGTATCATACATACTCAATATTCCTATGCACAAGTTAGATCTATGTATGACTTACTTGTGTGTGACATAAATCTATTCAAGAAGGAATCTAATATATAGATACACATCAATAAGCCTATAAATAGATAAAATGTGTTTACTAAATCAAAATTACCCAAACCAGTGAAAAGTGTCCCCAAGTATATCTTGAAAAATTTCATGTTGGTTCAAATATATATACTACATGACATTAAAATACACGGAAAATATCCTTCTCACATGACATTAAACTACATGACTAATAATTTCCCACTACATGATGTTAAAATATAAAGACCATCAATGATCATTATTCCCTATAAATGGATCATAGGTGAAAGACCCCAATCAACCAAAATACAAGGTTATTTTGTCATATTTAATCACCTCAACACAGAAATCAAACTTCATTTCTTGAGAACCATATGTTTTTAAATGGCTATCATAGCCACTGCATATGAGAAAATATCTATCTATTTGATAATTCTAGAGGTGGATCTTCATAAGGGATTTGAACCACCATCTTTATATATCATGGCCCCACATGAAGGGATTTATGATCCATTTGATCTCTAAAGTCATCAATGTGGATCTCTTCACCTATTAGTGATTAACAGTAATTATTGGCATGATTTCACCTTATAATTACCCAATACTTGAGAACCATGATCCATAATTTAAAAAAATTTAATATCTTTCAAGAACATAAAATTGTTAGTGAAATATATATAAAAATTTCCAGGCTGAAAATCCACAATTGTTGGATTGAGAAAAATTCAAGTCTCCTCTTGACAAACTCTTCATCTAAATATTTTAGGCAAAAGATAGATTCTAGGTAAATAATTCATAAAGATCATAGGGACTAGTTTCTGGAACTAGAAAATGAATATGTATGATCACAAGACCACTTGGTCTAGGAAAAATATAGATTCATTAATTGTCACATCTCATCACAATGATAATATTTTCACTTGGCAACAAAACAGCTTTTAGGGTTCTCGAACTCTAAATAATTATTATGTTTTCCATAAGACACATTCAGGTCTTTGAATTCTGAGATGACATTCCCAATACCTCTTCTTGGTATCCTTCTCTTGGAACCCCATTAACCTTGGGCTCTCTTTCTTCTAGTTCATCCCAATAAAAAACTAGTAATATGGGATATCTAATTCAAAAGGACATCTCTAGGATTTATTGGAGAATTTTACAATGAAAAGACATTTTTCCTAGGGGATTCTTGGTCCCAGAAAGTTCCCCTGTAAATCTATGAGTTATTATACTTACTTTATGGAATATAGGATTCTGTTATTACCAATTTTTGATCTCTACCCACCAGTTTCCACCTAATGTAAACTTAGATATTTTTGGACCCTGATTTAAATTCCCCAATACCATACTATTCATGTGGATTTGACATCCTCGATGTTACATCACCATGAGATGTACCCTTTTCCAATGCAATAATGTGACACACTATTCCAAATACTTTTGATGGGCCACACCGCATGACCCAAAACCACATGGCATAGGGATCTGGATTCCTATCCAAAAGAAAAACATCCCTAGGGTTCCATAATCCTTCTTAGATATCTATTCATTTTATAAATGGTTAAATCTTCACAAATAATCCCTGAAATTTGTAAATAATATGGGACCCTTATAATTGACCAGGTATATAATCTATATGGGATCATACATAAGTTCCTCTTACCCACCAAATAGAGGTGTCTCCTCTTTGTAAGAAAGGACCTCCAATCATCTTGAGCCCTAGTAACATCTTGGTGAAACTCCAAACCTTATGGTGTTTTGGGTCATCCCCATCTTCTATTACCCATTATATATTGATTAATTTAATCTCCTAAACATGAGATTTACATAACCCAAATTCCAACTATCCAAGTTGAATCAGTATTCTTAATATTTTACCATCCATCAATATCATCATCAAAAAATCATTCATGAACCTTGGAAAAGAGTGGGGCTCCCCTTTCATTCAACATGAATGTAATATCTATGGTCCCATGAATAAGGTCATCTATCCTAACAAGTAGAGGAATCTATTAATTTTTTGAAATTAAATCCAATCCTTGTAAGCCCTGGAAATACCATGGAGGAACTCAACCCCTTAGTGTGTTTCAGGTCATATCTAGCTTTTCTACCAAATTCCCTATTCATTGTTTCAAACTATCCATGTGGGCTCAACTTCCATATAATGCTATCAATTACTAGAAAAAAGTCCCCAAATTTCACACTATTTCAAGTACTAGAAACAATACTTTAAAATTCATATATTTTTTCATCCTTACAAAATGGAATTAAACTACACATAATACCTCCTTATATCATGGAATAAAACCATATAGAAGACGTCATTATCGCATAACGTCAAACTTGATGGTGAACATCACTTCATGAATGGTGTACTATCCGTGATATATGTTCCGAGCTATAAAATCATAAATGTACGAAGTAGATAGCCCGATCTAGAATACTCTAATTTATTGCACATCAATGATCTCATTTAATAGACCATAATATTATGATTCAAAGAAGTCACAATGATCGCTTGGTCAAAACATGAAAAGGGATCCCTGGGAAAAAGATGAGCCTCTACTCTCTATACATGCACTTTTTGAGATCCGTGAAATATTGATCATTTATAAAACAGAAAAGGAATAAAATATTTCATGTCAAAAACTCATAAAAGGTAATCCTGGGAAAAAGTCATGTCTACACCCCATAATATTTTTCTATATGAATCTTTGAAAAAATATAGGGAAATATAAAATGTATATAAATCTTATAGGTATCATTATTTTTTCCTTTGAAAAAATTAATATATTCTCACTAATTCCAATGAATTAGTCAAAAATTATAGTTCTCTTTCTCTCTGAAACATGTATTTCAACCAAATTATCCTTTTTAAACTAGGTGATCCAACAAATATCAAAGATGATGCATCAATTAATAATCTCACAGTGTTATGCATTCATGATAAATTATCAAGATATATCTATTGTGATTTAATTATTAAAATCCATCTATTTGGGTTTACTTGGTATTTCACAAAGGATGGGTATCTCTGATGATCCATATGATATCAAGTCAATAAAATTTAATGTCTTTAGTGAATAAATGAAAGTTGGGAAATGACATGTAATGTTACAAATGATTCATTCATTGATAATGTAAAAAAGGAGGAATATTCACAATTTGGAGTCTCTCCAGGGATCAAAAATAGAAAGAAGAAACCCATTCATGTGATCATGATAAAATTTGTTCAGCTGTGCATTCCATGTCAACCAAATTATCACAAGAATTTTTGATTGAGTGATGAAGTTCCATCCACAATGTTTCTTGCGTTTTTTTTTGAAATTAAGAGTCTCAACTAAGGAAGTTATCTGTTCAACTCCTTTATGAGTATTTATTTTATAAAATGGGGTTCCATGCTAGCTATTAGTGTGTCGTATTATCCCATTTCTTCGGTTAAGACATCCATTTGAGTGTGTGGATGAGAGAACTTTTTTCTCTGATCAAGAATCTCTTATTCTTATCTTATTATCTATACTATAGAACATTTTTCATCAAATATATATAGTTCATTCTTAATATTGGATTGTTATTGCTGGTCCCATGAAATCTAGATCACGATTTCAAATAATTGCTAATAGTCAAATCCACCTACACTCAAATCAGGAAAGTGTTTGAAAATGCATTCCTCTTGTCCAAGAAACTCCTCCAAGGGAGTCTATATGATCAGGGAATTGATTTTCCTCTAGAGTATACTTTCTGGTACATGGTTCTATATGACCGTTAGATTGGGTGCATCAGGAGAAGGAATGGTTTATCGAGGGTATTCATAAATCAAATCCTTTTAAATAAGTATAGAATGAGCTAATGAAGAATCATGATAAGGATTCAAATTTTCTCTCCTATCAATCAGTGTATCATCTTTCATTGGGATCAAAGGTCTAGAACTCTCAAAAAACTATATCCCACTAATGGTATGTTCTTCACCATGATTAGATCACTTTTATAGAGGCTCCCCCAACTCATGAATAAAATACATTTCTACCACAAATAAGAGGTCTGGTGTAGCACACTGCTTCTCCACCTGACGGACCTTTCGATTCAATACACTTCTCAGGTAAGCTTCCACCCATGTCTATGCATAGTATTAAGAGAGGACTATAAGGGTATTGAAATGTGGAATAATAATATAAAATTTTTTATCTTCACTCACTAGAAAGTGAAAATGTTGGTTATTGATCCTAGGATGTCGTTATCCTCACTCACCTACTGAGGCATGATGGGAAACCATATGAATATAGAATATCTATTGAGAAAATCAATAATGGGTATATGGGTCAGATATAATGATCTCGTCCATCTGAGATATAAGGATGCCATCATAGACAAGGATTTTATATGACCTCTTCTTGAGAGAGTCATTGACATTATCAATAATTGGACTAGTCTATGTGGGATAAGGAAAGATGTTAAAATGGTCATGTTTTCGCAACATATCGATAATATTATTAGGACCTAATGGAATTTCATTGAACCTAAATTTTTTTAATAGACTTGGAAAGGATGAGGCATAAGGAATAGCAATAGTGATGTAATGTTTATAGAACTTGAAATGGCCTCCTATTTAGACAAATAAGAACAGGATAGGGTTTATAATCTGATAAGGTATGTTCAATTATTGGATATGACCAAGGCATTATTAGAGGAAATAAAGAGTCAAAATATTTAGTTTAAGGGGATACCCTTATGTCAATTAGACTACCATCACCATGGTACGTACTCAAATGCCCAAGCATGAATCCCCAACTAAGAAAATCCATCAATTTAAAAACATGGATAAAAACACAACTAACTAACGGTTTGGGGATATCTCCATTCTCTCCAAGTAGCCCCTTGAGTCATACTCTCTAGATTCTATAATATCCAAACATGTTCAGGATTTTTTTTGAAACTATCAGGAATTACACTGATGAGGGTGTATAGCAGTTGGATGACTCTCACTATGGTGAAGGAAGTTTTTGATTCCATCCTTGAAAGAAACATGTGAGCATAAGTTCATATCCTTATTTAACATATCCATCTCAATGAAAATCACATACCTTTAAAATTTTTGAGTTTTTTTGGGGACATCCCAAACATCCCTAGTGGGAATAAATTCATCATACATATCAACAAAATTATGTATCCCTCCCAACTAGTAAAAATCCTATAGGATGATTCTTACTTTACTATGAGATAGATGGAAGAAATTAGTTACCAGACACTAGTGTCCAATTATCTATTTGAGGAGATCTGAGCAATAGTACACAAAAAACTTATGGGTCAATGTTGCCTCATAAATATAAATAGCATGTAACTAGTTGTAGAATTCTAAGCAGCCCTGGTTGACCTACAATGGTAATACCTATTCATCGAAGAATTTATCTCTAGGTTTAATTTCCCAAATTGATCTCCAATTACTTATCATATCATTAAATGAGGAGATGAGTATGCTATAATAACTCAGATAAATTGGATTATGGAAGAGATAACAACCATCTGGTCCCTGAGGGTAGTTATCCAAAATATTGGATAACCCCTGGAGCGATGCTACATCCAATTAAGTGTTCTTATAAATATTCATTTGAATATGATCTAGATAAGATGATATCTAGTGATATGGAAAATTATAATTAGGTGAAGGAATGATGGAATCATCCAAAAGACAGAATCCATTCAATGGTTGTCGGTGAGATAGAAGATATTTATATAGTTCATGTAGGATAATCCCCATAAAAACCTTGTTTTCAGAGAACACCTGATATCGAGGGTCGAAATTATGATTCACAATAATTATAGCCATATGGATAGCTGCGTTATAAGACATATATGAGATGGAACCCATCTATATAAGAGTGTGAATAAAAAATTAGAGGGTGTACCATCCTAAAAATGGGATTAGTTAATGAAAATGTGTAGCATTGTTTGTATCATGGGAATTACATGAACCATGTAAGGGTTCATGATCATTTGAGTACGTACCATTTGACATGCTGAATTGATCACGTGAACATCCTGTAACAATATAACATGATCTCATTAATGACCTCTGATAAGACAACATGATCCTGCAAAGGCCCTTTGACATGCCAGCTTGATCTCATGAATTTCTTCGAACAAGAAAACATGATCTCATGAATAGCCTCTAAAAAGACACCATGATCTCATGAATGGCCTCTAACAAGCCAAATTAATCTCACGAATAGCCTTTGACAATCCAACATTATCTTATGAATGGCCTATTATAAGAAAACCTGAGCACAAAAAAGGCATCTAACAAGACAACCTGATCACACAAAGGGCCCCAGACTTGTCTCCATTGATCATGATAAAGAGTCCTTGATAGGTATCCTGATCTAATTACACTACTACAAATTAGATTTCATCTCGTTCTAGGACTTTAACAGTGCTAGATAAAAATTATATTTAATACCCATTTTGTCGATGCTAAAAAATCGTTGTTAATGTGGGTGTTTAACATCGCTTTTTTTAGCACTGTTAAAGTCCATCCATTTATCATCTCTTTTTAAAAAGTTCTAATAAATTTATTATTTTACGAATGCTTGTAAAAAAGCACTGATAAGGGGGTGGGGGTCATCAGTGCTTTTTTGAAAGCACTCATAAAGACCCCCATTAACAGAATTATTTTACAATTGATGATGAAAGTATAAATCAAAAAACAATAATATTTCATTAAAAATACTATATTAATATATATATATATATATTGATATAAATATAATACATATTTTTTAAAAATATGATTTAGATATGGTAAATAGGTATTTACAGTAAATTTTATAAGATATTTAGTGAAAATGGATTCTAAAAGAAAAAAATTTAATAGAATTCATATTATTAAAAAATATTGGTCATTTGATATAAATTTGAATATAAAAAAATAAAATATATAAAATAAGTGGAAAACATAACATGAACATCAAATGACAATAATTTTTGATTTGGGTGTTTTTTTGGGCTCTACCTTATATAAAATCGAATCATGAGATGATCTCTACACCCTTAGTGACCCAAGAAATCATATGTATCATTTTTTGAGGCAAAAATTGTCCAAAAGTAATCTAAAACTCATTTTTAGTCATTGTACCATGATTTTTTAACATTCAAAGTATTTTCAGCCTCATTTAAGAGGGTCTTTTTCCCTTTTACATTGGGGACTGAATTTATTCCCATTTATTATATTAATATTATTATTATGGTTTTTAAATTTTATTATTTTTCATAACATAATTTTATTTATAATTAAATATATGAATGATTTCTTATATTTACTTATAAAATATCACTCATATAAATACATATATCAATATATTTCTATAAAAATGTATACTCTAATATATCTAAATAAATACATATTCCAAAAATGTATTGAAAATAATATATAACAATTTTTTATATTATAAAAAAATATTTATCATGTTTATATATACATATATTTCATTATTAATAAATAAATATATATTGATATTATATTCTAGTATTTGGAAATGAATATAATACATAATATATTTAAAAACATATATGTATATATATATAATATATATAAAACACACATATATTGTATAAATGTGATTAAAAATAATTATATATATATAAATATCAATATCATTAAACATACAACAAAACAACATGGTGTAGTCGTAAAGGTGTTCCATATTCGAAGGGGAGGTGCAGGGTTTGAATCCAGGTGAGTGCACATGAGACTATGAATTTGCAATGTGCTGATAAAAGGGGGTTGGGTGGGGTGAAAAGTGCTAATTGGTGGTGCTGATTAAAGGGTCATGGAATCACTAATAAAGATTGTTTTAGGATCCTAGGCATCTGAAAAAAATAACCCCCTTTAACAGCACTACTTTTATCAGTGCTAATTAAATCCATGTTGAAGGCCATGTTTAAAAGATACTTTTTATTGCTGTTAATGGAGGCCTTTAACATAATTTTTTTAGTGTTATTAAATGTTTCGGGCTTTTAAATAAACATCAAATATCAATTCTATTTTTGAAGGTCATATTTTAGCATTGTTAAAGGAATTTTTTGTAGTATTTTGAAGATTCATATACTTGTAATCCTAGTATTTAAAAGGATCTTTGACATGTTGACATAATCCTGAGAAATCAATTTGAAAATATGAGGGTCTGATAAATATGTTAATGAGGATGTGTTCTCATGATCACTATTTATTATGTCACACATAGATGATTACCTGGATAACCAGTGGCGGGATCCTATGAAGCGTGTAATGTGACCCCCCTCAACAAAATTAAGCCCATATAAATTATATACACATTGTTCAAGGTGTTGTACAACTAGGGAAGTGAGGTTTATAACCCCTCCCCCACCCCCCGACACAAAAAAACACATATGATATTCTAGGCACACCCATGCGAGTACAAAACTGTGATAGGATTTATAGGACAAGAAATCCATGTAATCTTAGATGTATTACACTATTTAAAAATCAATTAATTACTTAAGGGATTTCATGTAATGTATCTTCTCTTCAAATTATCACCATATGGATCACACAAATGAAAATCTTCAAGCCATATAGATTATACGAATGAGATTGTGCGTCTTTAATTGGTTATGAAAAACCTCAAAAATCTAATTCTTGAAAAACATTTAGGCATATATATAATAGAGGCTCAAAAATATTGAATCCTTATATGAATAAAAATATGTTTATTTTCATGTTAAGGCATCATCTACTTTGCAAGACCAATCCAGATCATTCAATAGTGCCATGACATGTCAGGTTAGTCACGCAAAGTTCTTTCATCCATGTTAGTCGAATCATGCAAAGTATGTCAGACATTTCATCCAAGTAACATTAGGGTCCCAAACTTATTGGAAATGTTATGTGATGTTCTCTAGAAATTCCAGTCAGATCATGCGATAGAATTCCGAGATGTCAGTCTTGATCATGAAACACCCTTGTACGTGTCTGTGTTGATCACCTAAAGCCCCTAAGACATGTCATTCGAGTCACATGAAGTACTATAGACATGATAATAGAATCATGTGAAGTATGATATACATCATATCCAATTAAAAATAAATCCCCAATCATATCATCCATGACATGAGAAGTCCTTTAGACATTTCAATCGAGTCATGTGATATTCCACAAGACATGTCATCCTTGATCACGTGGTACACATGGACATGTCGTCTTCAATCATGTGAATCACCTTGTTCATTTCAACATTTTCACCAGATGGACCTCAGATGTGTCAGTTTGATAATTCAAATCAAACATCTAACATTTCCACCAGACATCCTAAGAATTGTTAGGTAGACAACTAGACCATGTCCAGAAGACATCTCCAACATGTCAAGACTGCTAGGAAAACACCCTCAGACAATATAAAATTTCATAGAAGACACACTTAGAAACATAGAAAATTGAACAATGATGAATGTAATTCAAATCTAAATGGGATACGTAGGATTCCTTCCTAAGTCCCATGCTCTAAATTGGAATCCACCTCATTTTATATACCTTCATCTTTAAAACCCTCTAACCCATGGAACCCAAACACTCATGTGGATTTATCATTATTCCTCATCCATCAGTGGATTGAGAAGTTAACTAAACTATGAGGACTCTATTTCATATCCATACAAAATATGTATGATGCCTTCTTAATGGAAAATCTCTAAATGGGAATCCAACTCGATAAAAGTCCTTCCATATTTCAAACACTTTAACCCAAAGTACCCAAACTCTTCTGTGGGTTCATCATTCTTATACATCCATCATTGAATTGAGAATGTAATTGAAATTAGAGAACGTTGAATCCTTTATAAGAAGTATATGTAGGAAACATTCCTAAGGATCGAGATCCATATAATACATTCCTATAGGGTCTCCCTAGTGCATAAGTTTGGTATACATATGTGATGATTTGATCACTTTATATACTTTTTTTCTCACACCTTGCATTATTTATGTGGGCATTTGGATTTTAAATTATCATATCACTCACATAATATGTTTCCCCAATCTATGGAAACCATAGTGTGTAATCCCAATTCATTTACATGATACGATTTCTCTCATAAAATGTAATCCACCTTGGTGTATGTCTTGAAGGAATTTCCATATTGGTAAACCCTAGGGAAATAACCCATATGGAGATAAATTATCTATCACCATACATCATCGGGTTGATCATAGATCAAACTATGATGACTCTGGTTCCTTTTATAAGAAATATAAATATGGCACCTTCCAAAGGCTTGATCTGAATACAGGTGCCTGAGTTCCCTCATAGAAGTCTTTTTTTCTTCATATTAAAATGCCTGGCTCTAACATAAATGAATTATGTGGGTTTTCATTCATGTTATTTATGTTATACATAGGACACCACAAAATGGTTCAAACCCATCATCAAAACACTAATCACCATCCTATATAGATGTAAACTCTAAAGTGGCTAGTTATATGGATACAAAATATAAATAAGTAACCAATTATAAGTAATAATGGGAAACAAATTGATAACCTTAGATACATTTAGATGGTCTAATTAATATAATTCCCCTCTACATGCAAATGGATTCAACACCCAATAATTTTATTAGGGTATGAATTCATGTATCAGGATATTTAATAGATTCATGAACATATCTTAAATATGTAGGAGAGTTCTGAAAGAGAAAATAATTCACCCCAAAAGGGTTCAATGAGCCTAACCTCTCATCCTCTCATCCAATGTGAGTTCATAAGCATATTTTGGTTTAAAATACCAATTGACCTCCTACCTTTGTAATGAAGGTGAATACCTCTATTTGGATGTAGGATTCATTAGGAGTTTCTATAAAAGATGAAAATGGTAAACATTGTATTAATTATTTTTAAATCATAATTGAACCCCCACCCCCCACCCCCCACAATCATTCATCATAGATAATATATATATGATGGAAATAGGAATAGTGGACCAAACGTGAAGGCATGTAATGACATAATAAACGAATAATTATAGGAATTGGTATTTCATATCTCATAAACCTTGGGGATAACATCCTTAAGATTTTAAAAGAAACAAGTCCATAAATTCAGGTTTTTATTAGGGTATTTAAAGAAGGATAAAGAGTTAGAATAACATTATGAGAGATGATAAAGAATATAGATAAATAAGATGTTTATGTATCTAGTTTCCAATGAAATTAAATTAATAAGATCATTGAATCCATAATAATGTTATATAGTGAATAATCACCCTAAAATATGTGTTATAAATATATAATAAGTTCTTTTCACTATAGTTTCTCCAGAAGTTATTTTTAAATCCATCTGAATAATACATTCTATGGCAGTTTTCCATGATTATGATGTTTTTTAGATGGATGTAAAAATTGATTTCCTTAATGGTAAATTTCAATAATATATTTTTATCAAACAATTAGAAAGGTTTGTGTCAAAATATTTATTCTTATCTAATGTAATAATATTTAACCCAAAATTAATAAATAATCAAACACCGGTGTAAGAAAATTTTATTTTACCTCATGAAAAAAGTTCTTAATTACTGAGGCCATATAGATTTGAACAAATTTTGGTTCATAGTTTGTGGTAATAAGTATTGGGATAAAATAAAATGGTAAAACATTAAATCCATACACCTTTGATCGAGAATAAAAGAACAGATACAATACAATAAAAAAGAATATTTTTGGGGGGTTCTCAAAACGATCCACAAATATTTAGTTTTTATTTTTTTAGCTGTGATTTTAGAAAAACTTATCTAATTCATTGTGATTAATTATAAACCATATCCAGTTATAATTTGTTTTTATAGGTGGTTAAAACAATGGGTGGAGATTAGTTTGGTTCAGTTTTGACTAAAAACTAAATAAAACCATAATTTATGGTTTATTTTTTATACATAAAATCCAAATCATTTAATAGTGGTTTGGTTCAAATTAATTTTTTTGACCATTAATTTTTTGTTTTTTAGTTAAAATTGAGGATTTTATTATTATTTTAACAATATACTGGATATAGATTCATTAGGTTCATCCCTTTGTCTCTCAAAAAATTTCCCCTGGGATCTAGGGTTTCCTTTTTTCACTCATTCCCAATGAAGCTCTCACCGCATAATTTCCTTTTGATCGATCATTTATGATTTTTTTTTGCATGATTTGTCCTTCAGGGTTGATGTGTTTCCCTTATAGAACAATCAAATCTCCTTCTTTTATTTCTTCCTCAGGCGGCATCAACATCATTCAATGCCTCCATGCTTTTTTTCAACTCTTTATGGTATCACTCCCCAAGTATTACATATCTTTATACCATTATTTCGTTTTACTATACTCATGGTTTCTAAGTTTTATCTTATTTTGGACCCTAAATGTGGTTCTTCCATGGTTCTGGTTTGTTGAATTTCATCCAAGAGAACCACTTTTAGTCTTGAACATCTCGATTCCCCTCTTTAGTGATGTTTATTTTTGTTTTCTATTGTATCTCCAATCATAGAGTATAATTGACTTGATTTTTCCCCTTGATATGATTGTCTCTTCATATTCTCTATTTATAGTGATGGGGATTTAAGGATGATTATGTTGGTGGGTCTGAAGGTTGGAAATCCATCATTCAATGCTATTGATTGATGGTTGTATGTATGATAATCTGAATTTCTCCATGAACATCTCTAAAATAATAATGTATCAGCATGTGGTTCATGGTAATGAGAAAATGTAAGGATTATGTATTTAAGTAAATTGTTTTGTTTTTAAAATGGGTAAAAGTTATGTAGTTTAATAAATTCAGATAAGAGAGCCTCTGTTTTTTCCATTGTGAGGAAACAAAGAACTAGTGACCATGATGATGTTCCTTTTAAAGTTTAAGTAGTTTTCTATTCAAAGTATTTTATCTATTAAGACCTTTAATATGTTGGATTTCTTGTTATTTAGTGTCTTTCAGTCTCTTCATAACACTATTTCATTTTCATGTTCTCATGGTTCCTTGGTTTGATCTGATGTTGGCTCCTAAAGGTGGTTCTTCCCTGGTCTTGGTCAGTTCAAATTTTATCCAAGAGAAGCACTTTTAGTCCCGATCATATTGATTACTCTCTCTAGTGATTTATGTTTCCTTTTTATATTTATTCTCCCACACTGGAGTATAATTGACTCGATTTATTCCATTGAGATGATGACCTCTTCATATTTTCGATCTAGAGTAATGAGTATTTAATAGTGATGATGTTGGTGGGTCGGGAGGTTTTCCATCCATCGATTAGTGTTGATGATTGATGGTTATATGCGTTATGTTATGAATTACTCATTGAAGATATCAAATATTATAATGTATTAGCATTTCGATCGAGGAAATGAGGATATGGAAGGATTAAGTATTTAAGATCAATTTTTTCTTCTTTAGATAGGTTAACAGTGAGGTAGTTTTCTAATTTCAGGTAATAAAGACACAACTTTTTCTATTGTGTGGATGAAAATGTCTATTGAGTAGGATTATGTTCCCTATGAGGTTTCAAAAGTATTCTATTCGAATGATTTATTATTTTAAGCTCAATTATATGTTGGGTTTATTGTTCATTTTTGGCTTTTAGTCATTACATTATGTTGGAAAAATCGAGAAGTTGTGGTCTTTGGAAGTTAATTGTTTCATTCTTATTTGGTTTTAGGGTTTCATTGGTTTAATAGAAGTCTTCTTTTTAGCCTTTTTATAGAGTTTGGTGTTATTCATGCTCCTATTTTCACTTATAGATCATATATCTTGTATTTTTGGTGTCTTGTGAATCTGTTTGGGTCATTAATGATTTTTTTTGGAATGGAAAACAGAATTCAATGGGGGCCTATTGTAGCTGATGATTTCCATTGGTTAAGGATGGATTTATATAGAGGAATGTATCTTGGGAAAAAATATGGTTAATACATGTAATAATGGAAAACTGGATCGAAGTTGTCTTTAGAGGTGTTTTGATGTAGTTTTCTGATGTAGTTTTTATTTGGTGAATGTGGTTGTTTGGTCTTTAATTTTATTTTATATATGGTTCCCACTAAACCATAATGTGAATATTTGATAATTGATTAAAAGGGATTAGATATATTCATCATATTTTATAATGATTGGATAATAATTTGAACCAAAATTATATATAATTATCAATATAGTGAATATAATATAATTATCCACATGGAAACACAATATTATCAGTAAACTTATAAAAAAATAAAAAAAGGCTAATTATGACTAAAAATAAAATTTGAAATAGGGATTGGATCATGAAATTGTTGCATGGGGTGAACCAATAAAAACATAAAGAATAGTGTTTTTTAAATATGTACGGTTTAGTGTTAAACCAAAAACAAACCACAAACAACAATGGTCTATCCAGTCTGCACCACATAACAAACTGCAAGAAAGTAATCAATTTTTTTTAATTCTATTCTTTGATCAGTTTTGAGGATTTTTTATCCCGCCCCCAGTTAAAACCACTCCAAAAATTTGAAATACCTATAAAACTATGTTTTAATTTAAGGTGACTAAATTTTAGATCATTCAATGGTATTTTTTTTGATTAATTAAAAGGGTTTTCTTGTCCGGATTAGATGGTTTATAAATTTATTCGATGTACACTAATTTATAATCCTCTGATGATAATGGTTGTTTTTATTATATATTCTCATATTATGTGTTGTGTGATTGTTATTTATTCTTGAGCTAAATTGTTTTTTGTTGAATGTTCGACATATATTTTGTTTACTAATTGTTATTTTTGGTTGGAACCTTGATCCAATAACCCCTTCAAGAGGGCACTTTATGAATATATAGAAGGTAAAGTGGATAAAAATAGCAAGATAAAGGAAACTAAAAAACAAACATAAATAAAGGGAAGAAAAATAATTGAAGAGAACTTGAGAGGAATTGTTTCTGCCAACACAAGCCACAACGACAATCCCACAAACCTAAATATTCTCTTCATAACTCTCTCACTCACTAGTCCCCGAATTTAAAAACTTTTACCTACCTATTATTTAGTTTCATAGAACCCTCCCTAACTAACAACTCTATAAAAATAGTTATGTACAGACATAATCTTCCTCTACCATGACCATTGTACCCTCTTTTAGAATATTCTTCAAAGGCATTAATAAATAGTTGTTTCCAATTACGTTCTTTCTCTAGGAAGATGTTTCTTGGTCCCTATCAGTCACCCCCCTAAGTACCACTCATTTCCCACCACCTCATTTTTTATCCAAATTACCACATGAGACTAACCACCTCATTTATCTAAAAATGGACTTTTTATTTTTGTTTCCCAATTTTGAGTTCAACAAACACTTGAACATTTTTATTGTTCTCAATATCCTTCAAATTAATTTGGATACTTTCAGTGTGTAGTGAAACCCATGGATTCTGTAAAAACATTCCCAAGGTTGTGGAACTTGTAGTTGTTTTGAGAAAAAATATCCACCACTTTTTGTAGAGATAGGTATCCCTCAACTTAAGGTGAACACTAAGTGTAATGTTGTTTTCATAAAAAACATATCCCCTTAACCTATGACTCTTTCTAGGGACTCAATTTTCACTGAATAGATTTGGGAAAAATTCATTCCCTCTCGACCCATTATGGGATGGTCCCACAATCTTTTGGAGCATGGCTCGCCTTCCTTCACCCACATAATTTATAATGGAAAATATCACCAATGATTCAGTTTCATGAGCTCCACATATCATGTTGTGGGGCTATGATAGGTAAGGAAGTCTACATTCAAATATAAAGGATCCATTGGGTATAAAATTAGCTCAAAAACTCAAAATCATTAAATATAACACAAATATTTATCATTGTTGTATTATAACAATTAATCCAACTAACATATACTAATATGCATAAAAATCCAATAAAAAAGGGAAAAATAAACGAATTTTAACTATGAGAAATAGTCACACATGGAAGTGGAAAATACATATCAATTTAAGAGATTTCTATTTATTCACATGAAATTGAAGCATAATTATTCACACATAGATTCAAAAAATAGGAAACAACCATGATAATAAAATTCTAGATTCACATATATCATTTCTAGAACCTTAAACCAGATTCCATGACATATAAAGAACAATTACAACATTCGATAAAATTAATAGCGGTATGAAAATAAAAATCCAAGTGCTCAAATAGCTTCATTATCAAAAAAATCAGACCAAAATTACTTCAATTATGTTCATCAAATTTCAAATCCAATAATAGAAGGCATAAAGTAGTAATGAAAACACAACAATGTAACCGACTTTTTCCAATTGGCCTACTTTCATGGGGAAAAGTAATCATGTTTTTCTCACTATGAAAGAATAATGGAGTATAAAGAGAATCAATGGATCCATCACATAATTTAAACAATCAATAAATTAAGAAACATAAAGAAATGAAAATTGAACAAAAAACCCCCATACCAGGGGTACAATTACACCATTGTTCCTGATGAATCTTTAATTTCATCGAACTATATGCTGCTAGCATCGAGTTTGGATTGCCAAAAATAATTTTAAATCCAAAATCGCATGAATCTAAAATCTTCCTCTCAAAAGAAAAAAATTCCGCTCTATATCCATCAATTCTGTTGTGCCTCGATGTCTCTATCCAAAGCCAAAGCAACTGCTCAAGATTGGTGGTACCATTCGAAACTGCCACCACTATTAGAGACCATTTGTGCTATTTGAAACTCGTGCTTCCAAAGACTACACCCCTCAAAAAAGAATATCCAACCTTTGGAAACAAGAAACATGACCTAATCCTCTTTGATATCGATCTTCACCACCAACATATGTGCCTTAGAAAAGGATGATCCATCCATGAAAGGGGATGATACAGGGATTCCTCTCTGCACTGATACTTCATGAGCGAAGTAAGAAAATGGTTGTTATGATCTCCCCATCCACTCTTTTTGCAAGCCATAGGAATGAAACCATGACTCAGTGCCTTCATCTTCCCAAGTGGAATGAGATCACCTCTCACGGAGAGCTGGTAACTCACCCCCAGGTCTCACCCCTTCTTGCAACAACTATTGATCAAGGAATCTCCTATCAGAATGAAATATAAGAGCATGGGTGGGAGTAACCACCATGACATGCATACGTTATAGGACTTTTTCAATTCTAGTTCTACAACAAACATAACAAAATTAATATTAAAAATAATTTAATTAAAATTAAAAAATATGTGAATATATAATTCAAAATTCTCCACCTTGTTAATTAAAATTCATGAACTAATTTAATATTCAACAATGAGAAAAAATATTGACTGTAAAAATTAAAAACTATCCACATGATGATTCTACACCACCTACCATCATCAATTTGGGAATTACATCCTAAAATGAAAATAACTACATGGTATGACCAAAAATGGTCCCTATTGTAACAGCCCGAGATTTTATGAAAAATATTTTTTTTTATTTTACTAATGTCTTGTGTTATACGCTACACCAAAAGGAGCTTGCACAACACGCATCCTTGACTTGCCTTGCATTACACGCAATCGCAACCTTCCTCGATAGCGTGTGTGGTACGTAATCCTGAGTTTCACGAAACAATGATATGCTATTAAAATATTATTAAAACTAGCCGTTATGAATAGTAATAACCACTTTTTAAAATTCTGTAAATCTTATATTTCAAAATGAACTTCATTTTTGGATTCGGAGTATCGAATTTAGCCTAAGGTGAAATTTTGGTACATTTCGGAGAACTTTCATATTCTGATGAATAGTGAAAATTACTAAATTATAATTAAATAACAACTTTTTTAATCGAAATAATTAATAGTGATAAATTATTAATTTGAGTAGTTTTAAAGTATATTTAGAATATATTTTTACAATTTAATACAATGTTGGTCATTGGATGTAATTTCACATTTAAACTAGACATAAACAAGTGTCAATCTTTTGATAGATATTGTTTCTTAAAAACACGCTATTTGTTTTAACAGCGGGATTTAATTATAAAATTAATTAATTCAACTTTTATGTTATGAATTTGGTAAAATAGACTTCATTTTTGAATTCGGAATATGAAATATAGCTTGGGATGAAATTTTGGCATTGTTCTGAAAAACATCAATTTTTGATGAATAGTGAAACTACTAAGTGGTAGGTTAAAAACTGAATTTTGCATAAAACTTAATTTTACCGCTTCTGTGAATGGAATTTCGAAAATCCGAGAGACACGGTTAATATCAAGGACTAAAATGTGATTCAATGAGATGAAAATAATTTTTTGGTGAATAGTAACTTTTTACTTTTTTTACCACGGTAAATAGTAAATAGGGTAACTAGGGGTAAATATGATATTAATATTACCCTAACACATGTCCTAATTCTATTGTACAAGTGTAATTCGACCAAAAACAAACTTAGGAATAAAATATGACCATTTAGGCCCACTTGGATTAGATTAGGACATTTATTATTAATTTATTTAAAGAATGGTTAAAATAGTTAAAATCAAAGTTTAATAAGTAAATCATTTTTAATATGGGGTTATACATAAGCTAAATTCGACTATAAATATTCATTAGAAAGCTAAAAAGATTTCCTACATGATGGTATTTTATTTGTAATTTTTAGAAATCAAATAATATAATTTATTTATGACACAAAGATGATGCAGTAATTATCTTATTAATGAAATATTGACATAATTGATAATATAAATACCAAAATAAATGTAATTTAAGACTTTTTATGAATTCCACTAATTTTATAGGTTACTATGATATATTATTGTTGATTTAATCAACTTGGTTCGAACATATAATTCTGTTATGACTTTCACAAAAATCATATATCAAATAGTGTGAAAATTGACACAAAAGAGTTTTTAAATCAAATATTATATTATTAATTGTTATTTTATTCCTAAAAATCTATGGTTCGGCCAAATGACTTAGATAAGGATATATGTATTAATAATATACAATTTGGGGTTCGTGTGGCATGTTATATTAAGTTTATTAACCATATAGTGAAAGAAAACAAAAAGACACGGTAAAAGTTAAATTATTTAACTTAGAGTTAAATCTAATTGATAAGGTTAAAATAAGAACCTAAACTTGTCTAAATCTTATTGGTTGATATGATTTCGACCCATCCCCACTTTATCTTCGAAATAAGACCCTTTGGAACCATTATAAACCGATTTTGACTTTAATATAAAATAATATTTTGAGATATTCCTAAGGTGCCCCTCTCCTCCCTTATAAAAGGGCACCTCCTCCCCCTCCTCCTCACACCAATTTGAGCACTCAAGCTCGGCCAACCCCTGCCAAAATCTCTTCTCCACTTCCCTAGAAACATCCTAGAGGTTCTGGTCTTCCTCAAAGACCAATTCTAGTGCCCTAAGAGGAGGTCTCAAAGAGGCACTTCAAAGAAGAGGTAATTACCGTTACCAATTCTTTCATCATTATTTCTTCTTCCACTTCTTCTTCTTAGGTTTTTTCATTATGAAGTAATAACATCAGTATCACTCATATACTGATATGTTATTATAAGTATGAAACAACCCTATTTCACCATCTATCCATCCTACGGAAAAATAAATCACCGCGCGTGCGTATGTACGGAATACCGTCTCCACGCCGTGGTGTAATCTATTTTCCACCACCACCTTACATGGATGGGTATAATGGCGTAAAGAATGAATATACATAGTTATTACAACATCATATTGATTCTGATATATTGTATAATCCACTCCAATTCAATTCAATATTTATAGAAATGATATCATCGCTCGTGCGTACGTACGGACCACCGTCTCCACGACGCGATGAGATTCATTCTCCATGTTAACCATTTAAGAATGATTATAATGTATATATAAGAAATAACAATGAAATATATGACATTATAAAGCTACTGGATTTATGTATATATATACATATGTATGTCATCTACTTACTTCCATTTCAAGACAATAAGGAAAGAAAAACAGCGTTCATGCGTACGTACGGACTACCGTCTCCATGAACGGTGTTTTTCATTTTATTTGTCTATAAATTATATATATATATATATACTGAATATATATGATATATAAATCATATTCTGGAAGTAATTAAATCATGATATAAGTAATAATGATGTCAAGAACAACAAGTCAAAACACCTAAGATAAATGAAACGATTTTACCCAAAACGCTTCTTTAACATGGAATTTACAAAAGAACGGGTAATATAATGTCATAAGTGAACCATATATGATATAATAACAATGAATATGATTCTGGAATGAGTCAATAACATGATTTAAATCATTATACAGGAGGTTCAGACACTTACAAAGCACGTCAGACCTAAGGTAAGGGAAATATCACAATCTCATTTTTATCCGAGATTGTTTATTCGTAAGTATTTACTGGGGTGTATTTTATCATCCACATCCATGTTTCATCAATATGTAATATTATTTCCATCCACCTACAATTTTTTAAATCCATTTTTACCCTTCGGTGAGTTTTTAGTAATAGGTATGAAAGGAATCTTTTGTCGTTTTTCGTACGAGGTACTTTTTGACTTTCCCGAAAAAAGTACGAAGAATGTTTTTTTAACTTATACGGCATGAATGGATTTTTAAAAAATTATGTTCAAGAAACTTCCTTTACAAGTTTTCAAGTTTATTTTTAATCAACTTCTTTTATTTTAAAGTTGTATGACATGTTATGAAAGGAAAAAAATGTTTTTGAAGAAGAAAGGATATTTTCCTCAAGAATGGAGTTCAAGTGTTTTATCAAAATTATTTTCCATCTAAGATAATAAAGGGTTCTGTTTTTATCCCTATTATTACATTGATTTGATCATGTTTTGATGGAATTATTTTTATGAATTCCTTTATGTTATATGAATTTATTTATGATGTCATGATGTTTCAAGAATCCCATTTTTGTTACATGTGTTATGTGATGATGTATGTTTTATGATTATGTGGCACACATAAGAAAGGATTCATTATAAGATGGGTGGGACCTATATCTCCCTCCAATGCATTGGGTAAAGATTTTATATCTCATGAGATAGACATGGCTGGAACGGAAGGTTATTTCGGTTCAGTGATACAGGACTGAAACGAGGAGTGAACTCGGTTCAGAAAGGGACTTTGTCCACTAAGATAGTCTTGGCAATGAGTCATGACTAACAAGAAATGATTTTCCATGATTATGTGTGCATGCCACAAAGTTTCAAGTTTTATGTTATGATTATGGGGATCTCATTTTCACTTCTATGATTTATCCCATGTTATGATATTATGAGCTCTTTTGCAGGTTAAGATTTCCAAAAAGCTATGTTCTTTTGTATATGATGTGATTGATATTTCTTTTGTTTACCCTTACTGAGCATTTGAGCTCACCCTTTTATGTTTTCTTTTCCCCAGGATATAAAGAAAGGTTTATAGGTAAAAAAAAGGGGAGGATCTTTATGGGAGATATTGAAGATCTTTCACCACGATTAGAAGATTACGTTCCGAGTTTCCAAAGACACTAAACTATTACGATCCTTGTGTGTGTGTTTTTGTTATGTACTAAGTATTCCGCAAAAGTAATGTAACGTCCATGTACGTCAAGATACGGGTCTCTACAGTTGGTATCAGAGGAAAGGTTTAGTCAACCTTTGGAAACTAGGATGCGAGAACTTTAGTGAGATCCCTAGAGATATTTCTAAGGTATGTCTAGGGATGTCTCTAAGGTTAAGTATACGTATAGGTTATAGTCCTAGAATTGCGCTAACGATCTTCGAATTTAACCTAAGATGTTAGATATTGAGGGTACTAACCCTTTATTATGTTGTTTCCCCTAGCATGATTTTTTCCTCTCACACTATTCTTTTGGGGTTTTAGACGATGGATGGAACCCGAAGGAACCGTGTTAATACGGAATGTGATGGGCAATGCAATGATTGTTCCCCTGAGCAACCAAACGATATAGGAGCTGGAATGAAAAATCTTGTAGCCATGCTCACACAACTTTCTCAAGCTATGAATCATGCAGGACTTCCAAACGAGAAAAGGAAGGAGCAACATTCTGTTGAATCCTTCATGAGACAGCGTCCACCTTCTTTCAGTGGGTCTACTGATCCATTAGTTGCTGAACAATGGATCAGTACTACTGAAAAGATATTTTCAGTTCTTCAATGTTCTGAACATGATAAAGTCATCTTAGCAGTATATCGTTTGGAAGGTGAAGCTGATCAATGGTGGAATCTTATCAAGAATACGAGGCCAAGAGATGAAATTGAGTCCATGGAATGGGATGAGTTCAAGAACCTGTTTTTCAGTAAGTACTTCCCTCGTATTCTTCAAACAAAGATGGAGAAAGAGTTTCTTGAACTGAAGCAAAGGGACGATGAATCTGTTGGTACCTATGAAGCAATTTTTACAAGACTTGCAAGGTATGCTTCTGGAATTATCATCCAACCTGAAAGGAAAGTTGATCGATTTTTCAGTGGCTTAAAACCAAGTCTTCGAAGGGCATTAGCTATAAGAGACTTCAGTAGCTATGAAGAAATTGTGCGTTGTGCTATCAAGGTAGAAATGGAAGTTGGTGTTACATATCCATCTCATGGTTTTGACAAGAAACGAAAGATGGAGTTCAAGGAGAAATCTCAGAATAATGGTGAAAAGAAGATGAATGTTTCCTTATGCACAAAGTGTGGAAAGAAGCATGGTGGAGATTGTCTTAAAGGGACTAGAAAATGTTTTAAGTGTGGAAAAGAAGGTCATCGAGCAGCTGAGTGTCGAAGTAATGGAAAAAGGGTTTCTAATGATGTGAATAAAGCAAACACTGCAGAGAACGCACCGCCAACACTTCAATGCTTCAAGTGCAAGGAAATGGGGCATTATGCTAATAATTGCCCTAATCCAAGGGTTAGTGATGATCAACATGAGCAACCACTGAAGGCAAAGGACAAAGGGAAATCACATGCAATCACTATTGGCAATGTTGAATATGACAACGATGTGGTGGAATGATTAAGTGTTTATGTAATGGGATAATGTTTTATCATTGAGTATTGCAATATTTATTGATGTGGTATTCAAAGTGATTGAGATATTTTTTGGAAATAAGATGATATGTGCATAATGAAGACGAGAAAATGAAATGATTAATAGTATTCATGAGCTCATGATTGATATAAGGACTAAGTGATATCATGGTTTGAGTATATAGAATTTTGAGGATTTTGGTATGTGGAAAGTGTTAACTTTTAACTGCACTCATGTTTTCACTAAGGTATTCAAGAGAATACACGATTAAGGACTTTGAATGTTTGGAATGTGACCAACAAGACATATCTTATGATATGTGGGGATCAACGACAGTATTAAATCTCTGGTAATCGATGTCACTATATTATGAGAGTGGACTGCAGTATTATGTATAAGCCTAAAGATTAGACTGGATTATGTTGGACATAAGTTATTATTGTTTAAGGATATAAGATTTTCGATATTATTGATGGGATGTTATAGTAACGTAGTTTTAGAAAAAGGACAACCTGCAGGACGGGCGACAGCCCATCGCTTCGGACAAGGCTGTAGGAATCGAACCCACAACCGAAGTGCGACTGGCCTTTATCGCCTACCACTGGCCTACAGGAAGTCCCTGTTTAGTAGAAACTATTTTTATTATATTAAGCAGTATAAGTCCATTTTAGAAACCATATGTGATTAATCTCACTATAGATCGACTTATGTATATAATTTTTACTAACCTTTTGTTTGAGACAGATGGAATGACTCGTCATTCTATCACATGATCTGCTAACACTTCACGAATAACAAATTCAACTTCATTTATTTAAGAGATGAAGTAGAAATTGTTCAAGGCACGAACAAAAGTGAGATTGTACCAAAATAAAGTAAGTATTTATTCTAAGCAAATTTTCAACTTTAGGGAAATGATCTTGAAAACCAAAAAATGTTGTCCTAGTGATCTTATACCTGATGAATCAGATGGTACCTTATATCATCACAAATCTATGGATTTGTGATTACTGGATTTTCCATAGCCATGTTCTCTACCACTCTCCATCAGAACATGATGGTTAGATTTCTCTTCCATATCCATATTTTCACCTATGTGGAAACCCAGTGATTAGTTTATTTGGGTAATCGTTACATTTCATACTTTAGTTTTTAAAGCCAAGTTTTGGTATTCCCTTTTACGATGTGGGTTTCTATTAAAGATACTTTCGAATAGTAAACCATTTATAACCCTGACGAATTTCGAGGGCGAAATTCATTTTAAGGGGGGTAGAATGTAACAGCCCGAGATTTTATGAAAAATATTTTTTTTTTATTTTACTAATGTCTTGTGTTATACGCTACACCAAAAGGAGCTTGCACAACACGCATCCTTGACTTGCCTTGCATTACACGCAATCGCAACCTTCCTCGATAGCGTGTGTGGTACGTAATCCTGAGTTTCACGAAATAATGATATGCTATTAAAATATTATTAAAACTAGCCGTTATGAATAGTAATAACCACTTTTTAAAATTCTGTAAATCTTATATTTCAAAATGAACTTCATTTTTGGATTTGGAGTATCGAATTTAGCCTAAGGTGATATTTTGGTACATTTCGGAGAACTTTCATATTCTGATGAATAGTGAAAATTACTAAATTATAATTAAAAAACAACTTTTTTAATCGAAATAATTAATAGTGATAAATTATTAATTTGAGTAGTTTTAAAGTATATTTAGAAAAAATTTTACAATTTAATACAATGTTGGTCATTGGATGTAATTTCACATTTAAACTAGACATAAACAAGTGTCAATCTTTTGATAGATATTGTTTCTTAAAAACACGCTATTTGTTTTAACAGCGGGATTTAATTATAAAATTAATTAATTCAACTTTTATGTTATGAATTTGGTAAAATAGACTTCATTTTTGAATTCGGAATATGAAATATAGCTTGGGATGAAATTTTGGCATTGTTCTGAAAAACATCAATTTTTGATGAATAGTGAAACTACTAAGTGGTAGGTTAAAAACTGAATTTTGCATAAAACTTAATTTTACCGCTTCTGTGAATGGAATTTCGAAAATCCGAGAGACACGGTTAAT
The DNA here is from genome assembly GCA_963277665.1 of Viscum album. Classification (NCBI taxonomy): domain Eukaryota; kingdom Viridiplantae; phylum Streptophyta; class Magnoliopsida; order Santalales; family Viscaceae; genus Viscum; species Viscum album. The sequence goes on from OY728153.1 coordinate 569,635,618, forward strand.
ATCAAGGACTAAAATGTGATTCAATGAGATGAAAATAATTTTTTGGTGAATAGTAACTTTTTACTTTTTTTACCACGGTAAATAGTAAATAGGGTAACTAGGGGTAAATATGATATTAATATTACCCTAACACATGTCCTAATTCTATTGTACAAGTGTAATTCGACCAAAAACAAACTTAGGAATAAAATATGACCATTTAGGCCCACTTGGATTAGATTAGGACATTTATTATTAATTTATTTAAAGAATGGTTAAAATAGTTAAAATCAAAGTTTAATAAGTAAATCATTTTTAATATGGCGTTATACATAAGATAAATTCGACTATAAATATTCATTAGAAAGCTAAAAAGATTTCCTAAATGATGGTATTTTATTTGTAATTTTTAGAAATCAAATAATATAATTTATTTATGACACAAAGATGATTCAGTAATTATCTTATTAATGAAATATTGACATAATTGATAATATAAATACCAAAATAAATGTAATTTAAGACTTTTTATGAATTCCACTAATTTTATAGGTTACTATGATATATTATTGTTGATTTAATCAACTTGGTTCGAACATATAATTCTGTTATGACTTTCACAAAAATCATATATCAAATAGTGTGAAAATTGACACAAAAGAGTTTTTAAATCAAATATTATATTATTAATTGTTATTTTATTCCTAAAAATCTAAGGTTCGGCCAAATGACTTAGATAAGGATATATGTATTAATAATATACAATTTGGGGTTCTTTTGTCATGTTATATTAAGTTTATTAACCATATAGTGAAAGAAAACAAAAAGACACGGTAAAAGTTAAATTATTTAACTTAGAGTTAAATCTAATTGATAAGGTTAAAATAAGAACCTAAACTTGTCTAAATCATATTGGTTGATAGGATTTCGACCCATCCCCACTTTATCTTCGAAATAAGACCCTTTGGAACCATTATAAACCGATTTTGACTTTAATATAAAATAATATTTTGAGATATTCCTAAGGTGCCCCTCTCCTCCCTTATAAAAGGGCACCTCCTCCCCCTCCTCCTCACACCAATTTGAGAACTCAAGCTCGGCCAACCCCTGCCAAAATCTCTTCTCCACTTCCCTAGCAACATCCTAGAGGTTCTGGTCTTCCTCAAAGACCAATTCTAGTGCCCTAAGAGGAGGTCTCAAAGAGGCACTTCAAAGAAGAGGTAATTACCGTTACCAATTCTTTCATCATTATTTCTTCTTCCACTTCTTCTTCTTAGGTTTTTTCATTATGAAGTAATAACATCAGTATCACTCATATACTGATATGTTATTATAAGTATGAAACAACCCTATTTCACCATCTATCCATCCTACGGAAAAAGAAATCACCGCGCGTGCGTACGTACGGAATACCGTCTCCACGCCGTGGTGTAATCTATTTTCCACCACCACCTTACATGGATGGGTATAATGGCGTAAAGAATGACTATACATAGTTATTACAACATCATATTGATTCTGATATATTGTATAATCCACTCCAATTCAATTCAATATTTATAGAAATGATATCATCGCTCGTGCGTACGTACGGACTACCGTCTCCACGACACGATGAGATTCATTCTCCATGTTAACCATTTAAGAATGATTATAATGTATATATAAGAAATAATAATGAAATATATGACATTATAAAGCTACTGGATTTATGTATATATATACATATGTATGTCATCTACTTACTTCCATTTCAAGACAATAAGGAAAGAAAAACAGCGTTCATGCGTACGTACGGACTACCGTCTCCATGAACGGTGTTTTTCATTTTATTTGTCTATCAATTATATATATATATATACTGAATATATATGATATATAAATAATATTCTGGAAGTAATTAAATCATGATATAAGTAATAATGATGTCAAGAACAACAAGTCAAAACACCTAAGATAAATGAAACGATTTTACCCAAAACGCTTCTTTAACATGGAATTTACAAAAGAACGGGTAATATAATGTCATAAGTGAACCATATATGATATAATAACAATGAATATGATTCTGGAATGAGTCAATAATATGATTTAAATCATTATACAGGAGGTTCGGACACTTACAAAGCACGTCAGACCTAAGGTAAGGGAAATATCACAATCTCATTTTTATCCGAGATTGTTTATTCGTAAGTATTTACTGGGGTGTATTTTATCATCCACATCCATGTTTAATCAATATGTAATATTATTTCCATCCACCTACAATTTTTTAAATCCATTTTTACCCTTCGGTGAGTTTTTAGTAATAGGTATGAAAGGAATCTTTTGTCGTTTTTCGTACGAGGTACTTTTTGACTTTCCCGACAAAAGTACGAAGAATGTTTTTTTAACTTATACGGCATGAATGGATTTTTAAAAAATTATGTTCAAGAAACTTCCTTTACAAGTTTTCAAGTTTATTTTTAATCAACTTCTTTTATTTTAAAGTTGTATGACATGTTATGAAAGGAAAAAAATGTTTTTGAAGAAGAAAGGATATTTTCCTCAAGAATGGAGTTCAAGTGTTTTATCAAAATTATTTTCCATCTAAGATAATAAAGGGTTCTGTTTTTATCCCTATTATTACATTGATTTGATCATGTTGTGATGGAATTATTTTTATGAATTCCTTTATGTTATATGAATTTATTTATGATGTCATGATGTTTCAAGAATCCCATTTTTGTTACATGTGTTATGTGATGATGTATGTTTTATGATTATGTGTCACACATAAGAAAGGATTCATTATAAGATGGGTGGGACCTATATCTCCCTCCAATGCATTGGGTAAAGATTTTATATCTCATGAGATAGACATGGCTGGAACGGAAGGTTATTTCGGTTCAGTGATACAGGACTGAAACGAGGAGTGAACTCGGTTCAGAAAGGGACTTTGTCCACTAAGATAGTCTTGGCAATGAGTCATGACTAACAAGAAATGATTTTCCATGATTATGTGTGCATGCCACAAAGTTTCAAGTTTTATGTTATGATTATGGGGATCTCATTTTCACTTCTATGATTTATCCCATGTTATGATATTATGAGCTCTTTTGCAGGTTAAGATTTCCAAAAAGCTATGTTCTTTTGTATATGATGTGATTGATATTTCTTTTGTTTACCCTTACTGAGCATTTGAGCTCACCCTTTTATGTTTTCTTTTCCCCAGGATATAAAGAAAGGTTTATAGGTAAAAAAAAGGGGAGGATCTTTATGGGAGATATTGAAGATCTTTCACCACGATTAGAAGATTACGTTCCGAGTTTCCAAAGACACTAAACTATTACAATCCTTGTGTGTGTGTTTTTGTTATGTACTAAGTATTCCGCAAAAGTAATGTAACGTCCATGTACGTCAAGATACGGGTCTCTACACCTATCATGAATAAAAAAGACACATGTTTCCCAAAATTAATTACATTTTAAATAGCTTCATAACATGAAAATGATTAAAGATCTCCAAAACATAAATATAGAATACAACATAACATACCCGATCCTTCCCCTGAGATCATTCCATTAATAAAGTCTCGAACTTCTCACCAGTACCTAAAACATAATGTACAATATAGAATTAATCATCCTCTAAAAAACATATCAAATAAAACACAGACAATACAAAAATAATATAAGTTAAAAACTTGTCCAATAATGAAAGTAGCAGTAATAAAATAAACACTTAGAAATAACTCGTAGAAAAAGTAAAGCTAGTCTCCACATTAACCAATAATGGACTCAGAAAACTCTCCACCTAAGGGAAGACACTACCTATAATTCATTCAGTAGGAGAAGTTTCTCTACAACTGAGTACCTGAAATTCCCTGTCAGGATCTCGGTAACATTGAGAGGGGGAGGGGTGAATCGGTGACATCATTTTCTTTATATGTTTCCTACTTTTTTAAACACATTTTCCCTCCTATTAAAAATTTCCTTCCCTACTAAACACACACAACCACAAAAACAAAATATTTACAAGGTTCACTACTCATTAATATTATCTATGTCCTTGGTATATTACTAAAAAATTCCATTACCACACAATACACTTGAAAAAATCTTTTGAGGTGGAAAAAAATGAGTTGGATATGCCCATACACTCATGTATCGCTTTGAAAACAATCCAATAGTGCATGTTCTACCTCTTAGCACAAATAGAGTAATGTAATGTTTTTTTGTTTCTTAATGAACTTTCATAAATCAAATATTTTAATCAATTATTCACATTCCTACCCATAAGCTAGTTAGAACCTCTTGGTTAAAACAGCTTGCACATAACTCCCTTGTTGTGTGCCTCCCTACTTGTGCGCCTACCTTCTTACGTGACACTCTATTTGCACGCCTCCCTACTACCATGAAAAAAAAACTAATTTTCCATCACTATTGTGAACAACTCACAACATTCACGCCACTTTGGGCTTATACATAGAAAACTTCTTTCACACAACTCACTGCTTGCGCACCTCTTATAAAGTGCATGCCACTTCTTCTTGCATGCCACTCTGCTTGTGCGTCACTCTACATATATGCATTATGAATGACATCCATCTTTAATGACACATCATCTTGTGTGCCACCTTCTACTACTTGCTTGATTAAAGCACAAATTTTCTCGTATGTGTTGAGCCTTGAAAATGTGGAGGGTATTTATCTATTTATAGGAATTTTTCTGACTTTCACGTCACATAAACTTGCACTCCCTTCCTACTTGCACGCTGCTCCAGCACTTGTGCGATGCTCCATCACATGTGTCCATCTTTCTTTCCTTTTTCACATTTTGATGTGATGATGTTGAAATATGACTTTTTCACAACATATACTTGCACACCTCTTATAGTTGTGTGTCACTTTATACTTGCACGCCACTCTTGAACTTGCGCGCTTCTTTCATTCCTTTTCCAAAAAACACATATTTACTCCCCATATCCTTCATAAAGCTCACATCACAAGTTCCCCAAACTTATTAAATATTTGAAAAAAATAATCAAATCATCTTCATAGTTATCCAATAATTATAAAAATTGAATTGATTTATTCTTTTTGACAACAAAAGACAACAATCTGTAAAATCAACCTCTTCAAACGTCCTTCTCCATCCAAATTGGTCACAAAAATCTCCCTATTTGGATTTTGTTGTAAACAAAGATTCAAAAATCACTGAACTCTGTAGCCTCAAGTAATGGATTACTTATAAAAAATTATAAGCCTACGTGAGATAAATCATTGTAGCAAACAAGACATATTGAAAGCCAAAACCATGTTATCCAAAATAACTGACTATGAAATTTCCTGATCATATCTCCTATGCCTTCTCATGAACATCTTCCAAGCTTCTACCTCAGCGTTCATCACTTCTTAAACTATCCTAGAATACAAAAAAAATTGTTTCATACAACAACTCCAATAAGCAGTAAGAATATTTCACACACATACATGTTAGATTCACTGCATACCCATAACTCCCCCATTATGCATGGTTCCATAAGTATAGATTTATGAAACAATTATCCTCCTTGAAAACACTATCCAAAGGTAGGATTAGAGTGGGGACAAACACACATACCTCAACCTTGATGATAAGGAGGTTGGACACCCATGTTCAACATCAATTTATCAAATGGTTCCCTCGGTAATGGTTTTGTGAATATGTCAGCAACTTGTTCCAATGTAGGAATGTAATCCAACATCAATTCATTCTTCTACACCGACTAGTTGATGAATTTTTAATAGTTGTAAATGTTTTTTGAATGAGAATATTGTTCCGGATTCCTTGTAATAGTGATTGCACTCTGATTATCACATCCCAAGAGTAAGGGTATCTTTACTTCAACAAGTAGATCTTCCAACTAAGTCTGCATCCACATATGTTGGGTAGTAGATTGAGTGTAAGAAACATAATTATCTTCATCCATGCTAAGAGTCACTAAATTCTTTTTCTTCGTATACCAACTTGCACAAATTTTCCTTAGAAAGAAAACTCCACCATATGTGGATCTTCTATCATCAACATTTCATGCCCAGTTGACATCTGATTACACGATCAAATCAATATTTCTAATCCATCTTACCTAAATAAAAAAATTGTTCCTTTGATATATCAGAGAATACTCTTTTCAGAAATTAAATTTGACTCCTTAGGGGAACATTCAAACCATGCACATAAGGTAACACCATAAATAATGTTGTTTCTTGAGGTAGTCAAATATAATAAACTTCCAATCATATTTCAGAACTCTCTCTAGTCAACTTAATTTCCTTCTCCATATTTAGAAAACATGGTTTTCACTGAGATCAGTGTGGAAATTGGTTTCGAATTTTCAATTCCAAACTTCTTTATAAGTTCCTTAGCATACATTTCTTGTGAAATATAAATGGGTTTCATCCTCTTTAAAAATTTTAACCTAAGAAAGTATTTTATTTATCCGAGCATTGACATCTCAAACAACTTCTTCATATATTCAGCAAATCTTTCACATGATATTTCATCATTTCCAACAATGATAATGTCCTCAACACAAACAATTACTATGAGATAAGACTCCTCACAATCCGTGATATAGAGATTGTTCTCAAATCTTCCTTTCTTAAAACTCATCTTCCTTATGAAATTATCCAGTTTGGTATACCATGCCCTTGGAGCATTTTTTAGTCCATGCAAGGATTTATTTAGCTTACACATAAAAATTTCATATTTCACAACAACAAATCCACAAGGTTGTTCAATGTAAACTTCTTCCTCAAGATGCCCATTAAGAAATGTGGACTTCACATCTATTTGAAAAATATTTTAACCTCATTGTGATGACATATAATGAAATATTATGATTGTTTCTAATATAGAGACTAGAGAAAACATCTCATCAAAATCAACACCTTAAATTTTGGATTATCCTTTTCACACTAATATTTTTTTCCCTTATCAATTTTCCTTATTCATTCAGCTTGGTCCAAAAAAACACTTTTGTACCAATAACATTTTTGTCATCCAGCTTGGGTAGGAGTTCCCAAGTTTCATTCCTTTCAAGTTAATCAAGATATTAATTAATTGCTTGAATCTATTTGGTATGATCAAATGCTCCATTCATATATTTTGGTTCTACTTTGGATTCAATGAATTATGTATAACAACATTTTTTGTTCTTTTGGATTGAACCCTCAAATGTCGATCACCAATAATGTTATTATCCTCCACATTATTCCTCAGCCTACGATGAGTTGTTCAAATTTCATGCTCATCACTAGAAATTGATGAGTATGATTCTTCTTCTTGAGTAGGATTACCATTTATGGTGGAATTATCAGAATCATTAACAAGACATTCCTTATCCTTCTCAACATCTATATCATAAAAATTCTATTTTTCTTTCTCAACATTGTCAACAACATTCACATCAGTTGAATCGATGAGTATTCCTATTTATTTGTTGAAACATATGTATCATATTTCTTCTGAATCTTTACCAAGAACAATTCCATCATCTCCTATTTGTTCTAACATTACAAGGGTTCCACCCTTTTTCATTAAGATGCATGGACTCCCAAAAACTCTTAAATGTTTCAAATATGTTTTTTTATAAAACATTTAGTATAGAGTCATATCTGAATGTGGCATGTAGAAACATTGGTTCTAATTATAAAATGCAGTACTCATGGCATGCGTCCAATAATAATGAGAGATACCATGTTTAAATAACATAGTTCTCCGCATTTCTTCCAGCCTTCTATTCCTCATTTCTGCAACCCCATTTTTTTGAGGTGTGTATGGTGAACTGGATACATAAAAAATTCCATGATTCTTAAGGTAACATTAAAACAATTAATTCTTATACTCTCCACCATTATCTGTTCTCAACTTCCTCACTGAATACTCACATTCCTCCTCTTCTTTACTCCAGATACTCTTAAATAGTATCATAGAATCTGACTTATATATCATGTACATAACACAAGAAATGAGAGTAAATGTCATCAATGAACGTAATGATGTAATTATCTAAATTTATTGATTTCTTTGTCATTTTTCTACATATATCAGAATATAAAATTATTAGGGTTCATTTTGAACAAAGGTTAACCCTCTTATGCATAAATTTTTTAATATTCAAATTCTCACAAATAGTGCAAAACCAATCTATTTTTATTCATATATAAGGAATATCATGGACAGTATCATGTTGATAACTTTCACATGTTTTTATGACACATATGACCAAGCCTTTTATGCCATAACTGATTTTCATCCAATATACCCATGTAACAAGAGTTATGTACTTCACCAATTATAAAAAAGTTCTCTTTTGGATATTGGCATCTTGTAAATACCTTTCCATCATTTTCATTTTCCAATAAAACCCATATTTTCTGAAGATAAACTTGTTTCCCTCATCAAAATGTTGTGAAACACTCATCAGTTTGTGTTTTATCCCATCAAAATATCATGTTTTTTTAGATTTCATTTTTTATTTCCCGATGATGGCTGATCCAACCCCTTTGATCCTTAGAGATACATCATTTCCAAATGTAACTATTCATACTTAGAATTATTTCACATTATTTAGAAAATTTAAGTATCATGTCATATGAGAAGAACACCCACCATTAATAATCCATGGATGTTATCCTTTTGTCTCTTTCAAGGAAGATTCATCAGCATGATATTTTTTTCTTCCTTTTAATTCTTTACCTCCATCTTTTGAGATTTTTTATGAATCTTTTTCCGTGCTGGCTACAAAACAAGACATCCCATAGCAAGATTCCCAGGCTATTCACATCATTTACAATAGTTTCCAATGGTTGGAACCTATTTTGAACTTTCACACCATCCTTCTAAGATTTCTTATGAACTTCCTTCTTGTACTTCCTTTTTGAGAGGATTAACTCCCCCTCAAACCTTGTCTTTAATGACATGTGGAATAGTTATAATGTTGTAGATTAAACCAACATATGTTTATAGTGTGTCTAAATCCACAATAGTACTAGCAATAACCATATAATTAATATTTCACCCTAAAACATCTATAATGTTTGGAGTTGTGAACTTGCTTCTCAAAAAGCGTCTTTATAGAACTATATTGACAATCAACCTTCCTATTTTCAATCATAACATTCTATTTTAGCTCATATTTAAAATTATATTTATCAATACAATAAGTAATAAAAATCATTCTAGACTCAGGATTTTTATCTACTTCTAATTTTTCAGCATTGCTAACATTGGCCACATACATAGCCTTTCCAAGTTAGTTATTATCAAAACCAGTTTTGTCTTTCCTCTAAACCATTGAGGATAACTTTTTTGGATCCATCATTGGTTCATTCTTACTAGAAAATTTACAAATTTATAAGATGGATTGTTTGAAACTGATACTAATTTATTTATCTTTAGAAATTTTTGGTTGGACAGGTTCCAACTCTTCTTCTTTTTTCCTTCATATTAACTTCAAGATGATCATTACAATTCTTTTCATTCTCAAGATAATAATTCATAACATCAATCTCCTTTTCCATATTTATTTTTCCATCAATAAAACCTTCTTTATTTTTAATGTGGAATTTTAATTTATCAACTTCCATTTTTCCTTCTCAAGCCTTCTGATCTTGCTAAAAAAAATTTCAACTCTTCTTTCAGATGATATTCATGTTGAGTTTTTTCTTCTTCAGAATTGTTACTCCCGTAATATTCATTATTCACTATTGTAATAAAGGTATTCTCTCTAGCTTTATCAGAAAATGATTTATTGAATTCAGCTTAGCTATATTCTTATTCATCATCTCTAGATAAAAATATTCTTTTCTTTGATTTGATGAGATTTTTATCCTTCCCCTTTAAAAAATATTTATCTTTTTTAGCTTGTTTCTTCCATGACCTTCTTCTCCTTCTATCATCATCATCAGTGTCTTCCTATTTATTATTTTGAGGACATTTATCTGCAAATTGTCCAATGTATCGACACTCAAAAACTTCAAGGGATGTTTCCCATTGTATTTCCCTATACCTCTTTTCACATTCAGAGAAAAAAAGGATAAAATTTCATTTAATTTTTTACATACCTCATCTTTAGAATCAAATTCACCAGTATCATCTTCAATAAGAGTCTTCTTTGACTTGTCTCCCCTTTCATCCTTGAATGACATTTTTCAATCCGCTTTTTCGTTCATAGTCTTCTCCATTCTCATTTCAGAAGTAATGGTAGTGCTATTAAAATCATCCAAAGATAATGTTTCACGTTCTATGTATTCTAATGAGGACACTTTTGCATAAAAAATTTCTGAAGAATGCTCAAAATATTTTCAGAAACTATATAATACTAAAACTTTTCACCAAGAAATCTGATTGTACTGACAATTTCATTTACCATAGTAAAAAAGTCCCCAACAAATTCTGATTCTCTAATTTTTAAGTCTTAATACTTCAGCCTCCAGATATGTAGTTTTTTCTAAGTCATATTTTTATTTCTATCATAGATCTTCTTCATGTAATGCCCCAACCCCAGTTACATAGAGTCGGTGCATTAGTATTTGAACTTGGCATGATCACTAGGGATCAAATCTCATAAGGCAGATTAGTTTAGTAGCCTTGTAAACACTTGATACATTCAAAAGTCTTACATTACATCATAAAGTAAAAAAAACTACAACAACATAGTCTCCATAGACCACACTCATAACCCCTCTGACTGTCCCTGCAAGTCAGCTATAAAATACTTCTTCACATCCTAGGAAAATAAAACATAGAAAAGGGTGAGATCATATTCTCAGTAAGGATGACAATATAGAGAAAACTTTCAATAAATAAACATAATCATTTAAGGAAATGTATAACTAAAACAAAAGGATTATAAACTTGAATTTCAGAAATATATGGGAAAGATAAAATCAAATAATCCCATTTACCTATTCACATGGATATTCTAGTAGTCTAATAATCACATGAAATATCAATAACAAATTTTATAATGATGGAATTCATAATGACAAACTATCATAACAACATAGTCAAGGCCTTGTACCAAGACTACAAATAAATTTTTTTTCAAGGCCTTATTCCAAGACACTAGTCTATCTCATTAGACCTACTGATGCATCGAGAAGCTATAACAAGATCCACCCGTCACTTACTAAGTCCAATTCATTCCTCATATGAAAATGTTTAAACATAAAATAAACATTCGTATTGAATCTAGCATAAAAAATGTCAATAATTTATACATAAACCATGATTGGTATGAAAATAACACATCTGTAGTCAAACATATCTGTAAAACATCAATACAAAATGGAATTTTTCTATTATAATAAATCAATCTTATATAATCTTAAAATCCATCAAAGGATGTTGAAAAACATTAAATAAAAACTTTTTGAAAGAAATATCTCTTTTTGAAATCATTTAAAAGTCACATAATTATAAAAGAAAATATTTACTTTGAAAATATTCTTATAAGATTGTAAGGGAAGCCTTGAATATTTTATAATGGTGGAAAATAGCCACACCCACCGTATAAGTTAAGAAAAAGACATTCTTACCTTAATTTTGTCAAAAAGGATAAAAGGGACCTTATTTGGAAAAAGTCAGAAATATTAATTTATATACATATTATAAAAAGTCAAACAAGGGTATAAATGACTTTAACCCATTGTATATTAAATAGTAAAAAAAAATTGAATTACATTTTTATGATACAAGGATGTAGATGATAATGACGTCCCAATAGATAATTACATATAAACAACTTCGGATAAAGAAGAGATTGTGAAATAAACCCTTACCGTTTACTTTTACTTAGCCAATTGTATGTTAAAATATTTTATAATAGTTTAGAAAATGTTATTACATTATACAAGAACCATATACATAATTATGATATCAAATATGATCTTCTAATAATGTTTTGTTAATAATATTTTAGTGTTATCGTTGTTTCGGGTGTTAACTTACTCATTTTCTTTTATATGGTTTGTTACATAAGCATTGTTTGTTATTGATAGGTTGTATCTTATTCATAACCTTTATTATATAAAATCATTATACATTATCATTAATTAGGAAATGAAAATTAGTCTTGAATGGATACGATGGGGAATGAATCTCATCGCATTCGTGGAGACAGTAATCCATACATACGCACCAGCAACAATATCATTCTTTTCATATTTAATGAATATATAATTGGATGGTATATCATATATAAATAATAATTATAATGTTATATTTATTATTTAAATCATTTATAACCATTATTATACCCATATAAATGATGAAATGTTTGAATAACAAACTACACCATGGCGTGGAGACGGTAAGTCGTACGTACGCACGTATGGTGACATGGTCATTTATTGGATGGATAGAATAACAAATATTCATGTGACATTTTTATAATAACATCACAATGTATAGAAGGTACTTGATTTATTATATTATAATGAAAACAACAGTGAAAAAAGAAGTGGAAGAAGAAAATAATTTGAATGAGGGTGGTGAATTTATTTCCTCTTTTTCCAGTGTTTCCAATTGAGTTGATCAAGATGGCTCATTAGGCTGGATTTTTTACCAAAGTAAGGCCACTAGGTTGAAGCGAGGTTAGTTGGGAGGATATTTGGGAAGGGTTTGGCCGATCCAAATGGCTTTGAAGTTTTGAATTTGAGAGAAGGGGGAGTGATCTTTTATAAGAGGGGTGAGAGGCACCTTAGGAAAAGATAAAAATATTATTTTATAATAAATTCATATTCCATTAATAATGGCTCCAAACTGATATATTTAGAGGATAATGTGGGTATGGGTTTAAATCCACCCATAAAATAGGTTTTAGATAGGTTTGGGTCACTATATTAACCTTATCTTTTAGTTTAAACTCTTAGTTAATTAGGTTGACATTTACCATGTCTCTTTGTATTTTTATATTATATGGTTAATAAAAATACTATATAAATCTAAAAAAACCCCAAGTGGTTCATTAATGATACAAATATAGTTATATAAGTCTTTTTTCCAAACCTTAGATTTTTTGGAATAGAATATCAATTAATAATATAATATTTGTTTTAAAAACTCTTTTTTTTCAATTTTGATGCTATTTGGTATTTGATTTTAGTGAAACTCATAAAAGAATGATTACTTTGAAAAAAGTTAATTAAATGAATTATAACATGTAATATTAACATATAAAGTTATTGGAATCCATAAAAAGTCTAATATTACATTTATTTGGTATTTATAATATCAATTATTTCAATATTTAATTAATATGGTATTTACTGCATCATCATTGTGTCATAAATAAATTAAATTATTTACTACTTAAAAATTATAAATAAAATACTATTATTTAGAAAATAATTTTTTATTTCTAATTAATCTTTATAATAGAATTTATCTTATGTATAACCCTATATTAAAAATGACTTAGATATTAAACAATGATTTTAACTCTTTTAACTCTTCTTTGAATTAAATAATAATAAATGTCCTAATATAATCCAAGTGGACATAAAGGATCATATTTTATTCCTAAGTTTTTTTGGTCAATATAAATTTATCCAATAGAATTAGGACTTGTGTTAGGGTAATATTAATATCATTTTTACCCTTAATTAAACTATTCACTTTTAACCATGGTAAATAAAAGTAAAAGTTACTATACACCAAAAATTATTTTCATATCATTGAACCATATATTAATTACTGATATCAACCATGTATCTCAGATTTTTGAAATTCCACTCACAGAAGTGGTAAAATTATGTTTTATGAATATTCGAAAAAGCTCCTAAGAGGTGGGTAAAAGACGGTAAAAAGTTCAATAAAAGTTTATATATCTAAAATTAATATAAAATGACTCCAATGAATTACATTGAACTTATATAGGTATTATGTTTCTATTTTGACCTAAAATAAATTTAAATAAAATAAATAATTATTTAAATAAAAAGTTGATTTTACCCAATAACTCAGTGTTTTTCACTATCCATCAAAAATTGAATGTTTTCAGAAAAATACCAAAAATTCACCATAAGCTAATTTTGATATTCCAAATCCAAAAATGATTTATATTTTACCAAATTAAAAACATATAAGTTGCATTGATTAATTCCTATTGTCAAAACCAAAAAGTTGGTTCTCAAGAAATAATAACTATCAAAAGATTGACACTTGTTTATGTGGAATTTCAAAGTGAAATTACTCACAATGAACAATATTTAATTAATTGGTAAAAATATAACCTTATTATACTTTAAAACCACTCAGATTTATAATTTAACACTATAAAATATTTTGATTAAAAAAGTTGTATTTAGTTAAAATTTTGTATTTTTCACTATTCACCCAAATATGAATGTTATCAGAAAAAACCTCAAAAATTCATCAAAACTAAATTTTAATGTTCTGATTCTAAAGAATACGTTTATTGAATATATAAAAGTGTCAAATATTTGATTTTAAAAAGGTTCACCATTAAATGGAGGTAAAATTTCCTTTTTTGAAAAAATACTTCTTTTATCTAACAAAATGTTTTCTTCTTATATTTTGTGTTAGAAACTCACAACATGGATTCTAAAATTATAAGGATTATATAAAATTCAAAATTTAGTTAATACTATTCATAACCACTTTTTAATGGCTAGTTTGGTAAGTCGTGATGCACTTGAACTCGGTGTTGCGTGTAGTAGAAGTTGTTGAATTACTTTGAAGAAATAACGTATTCTGAAATATTGGGGTGTTTCATTCTCCCCTCCTTCAATAAATTTTTTCCTAGCAATTTGAAATTGTTCTTAGAAAATAAAAGGATAAAAATAGAAAATACCATTGTGGAAAACCCACATCGAAAATTGGGATAATAAAATTTAGTCTTAATAAGAGGGAAAGGGAAATGAAATGTCGCCACCAAATTATGATCTCAATTAAGATAACATTGGTTCAAATTAGAGACCCATAATTAGACGGAAAATGTAAATATTTTTAGGTATTGATTGAGGTCATCAATCACAAACAAGTGTAAAATTAAAGGCCTCAAAGTCATCAATCTATGATGATTTAAAATATTATCGGTTCAACAAAATATAAGGTATTATGATAAAACATTTTTTGTTTTTTATTCCCTTACAAAAATCTTAAGGATTAATATCTTCATATAATAAGAGAAAATTGTATACTTGAAAAGTAGAGTTACATATTTTAACTAATTTCTACCACAAACTCATCTTTCACTCTAAAAGATAATAGAACTTAAAAATATTATATTTACCTGAATCATATAGGGTTCCAAAAAAAATAATTTATATTTCATTTATCAGAACTATTAAAAATATATATTATACAATCTAGGACATCACATAGGCCAGTGGAAGGTGATGCACCCTTGTCGCCCTTCGGTTGTGGGTTCTAGTCTCGCTGCCTTGCCGGATGCGACGGGTTGTCGCCCAACCTTCAGGTTGTCCTTTTTATAATAATCCAACAATAATATTTATAAAGGATTTAAACATAAAAATAGTATCCAATGTCAAATATAATCAATTCCAACCTTTTGTCTTTTCCAAAATACTTCTGTCCAAACTCACAATCCAAAATTTATAAGGAAGGTAAACATAATAAAGATATTTTTTTCCACATAATAGCATGTGAATAATTTCATCATGTATTCTTGTAAAACATGGAAACACAAAGAATTAAAATAAAACCTTATTGATTACCTTCACTCTCCCTTATTCCTTATAGAATACGATATTTTATTCTTATATCCAAAAATGTTGAATACTCCAACAATGATGAAATAACAAAACATTAATCAGTGCCAATGTAGTCAAGAATATCTAATATAATTTGTCAAAATTAACCGTCTATTATTCCAAAATTACTACCTCGGTATCAGGACGATATTAAGGATTACCTTTCCTTCAATAATTTATTTTTCATGAAAAAAGTTTAACTTACTGTGGAGTCACTTTTCATAGTACCATATAATCTAAAATCTTTAATGAAATGTTATTGTAGTACAATCCTTATTTATTTATACATTTAATATAACTGGTAAATCATCTATACAGCACTGAAATGACATAATTCTTTTATAATAACATAATAATACTAGTCATTCCTCTTCATTTGTGGTAGTATCATAACTTGATTGTTATCTAATAGCATCATTTGTGCCATACTCTGATGACTGGGTCATTGATTCGCGTAGTGTCCCAACTACTTGCAGATGAAGCATTGTACATTTGAGACCTTTTTCTTACCATTGAAATCACGTACTTGATGTCCTTTTTCTCCACACTTATAAAAAACTCCCATTAACTTCAAGCATTTATGAATTTCATTCATTCCACATTTATTACATAGGGAAAAATCCTTCTTTCCCTTCTTCCCTTTAACCATCTTTCTCTCTTCCATCCTTTTCTTCTCTTGCTTCCATTTAAATTCATAGGACTCAAAGAATTCATTATTTATCTTATTAACACATGATACTATTTAATCATATTATAAGAATACGTGGTAGACTATTTCCCTTCTAAATTTTGTCTTAATACTATGAAATATACAATCCTTCTTACTCTTTGGATCATGTATATTGATTGAGTTATCATTCCATCTACTGGGAACCATTTCTAAATAATGGAATACACTAGGTCAGTTTATGAATCGAAATACACAATTCCAACCTTGTAAATAACTTATCATAAATTGAATAGTTTATGGATATAATCCATAATCATAAAAATGATTTCTTTGAGGAATTATAAACTCATAAAATCTTGATAATGGTTTCTAATGAAAATGAGATTTATCCAATGCATATCCCCCAGGAGTGTTGTAACCAAGTGTGTAGCAAGGCCCTTTTTCGTGCACCAGTTCCCGTTTGAGTCTTCCTCAATGTAGTGTTTTTGGGTTTTACCCCTAGGTACTTCTGTGCCAGAGTCGCCTCTACATGCTCGTATCCCCATATGGATATATTTCTCAGAAAACTCAAAAAATCTCTATAATACCTAAAATCTAGGAAGTTATTCTATACTAATACTCCAAGTATATATTAGGGCTTTGTGCTCTAATCAGAGATTATCTAAATCTGGCTTCCAAGGTTTGTTACAAACTTCCTCTGATACCAACTGTAATGCCCCAACCCCAGTTAACTAGAGTCGGTGCATTATTTTAATACATTGGCATGATGACAAGGAATCAAGTCCCGATGGACCGATCAGTTTAGCAGTCTTGGAAAATATATTACATACATGAACTTCACATTACAATTTCAAAGATAAAATACAACATAGATAGTTCATTTATATCTCCATTATTCCATTTAGCTTAACCCTACATATCAATCAAAATACACTTCTTGTAATCCTAGGAAAATAAAACATAACAAGGGGTGAGCTCTGATGCTTAGTAAGGATAACAATATAGAGGAAACATTCATAAATAAACAAAAAACATTTAAGGGATGTATAACTAAAACAAAAGCCTTTTGAACTTTAACTTCAGCAATATATGGAAAAGATAAAATCAAATAATTCCATTTACCAACTCACATGGATATTATACAAGTTGAATAATCTCGTGCAATATCAATAACCACTTTCAAAATGATGGAATGGATAATGCAAGACTATCATAACCACAAAGTCAAGGCCTTGTGCCAAGAGTACAAATAATGTTTTTTTCCAAGGCCTTGTGCCAAAACACTAGTTTGTCTCATGAGTCCTACCGATTCATCAAGGATCTATAGCTGGCCCCACTCGTCACTTACTAAGTCCAATGCATTCCTCATATGAATAGGTTTAAACATAACATAAACATTCATATTGAAACTAGCATACGAAATGTCAAAAACATTTTCCATAAACCATTAATGGTATGAAAATAACACATCCACTGTCAAATATATCACAAAACCTTCAATACAATATGGAATTTTTTTATCATAACAAATGAATTTCAAATAAGCTTAAAATCCATCAATGGATGTTGGCATAGATGAAATAAAAACTATTTGAGTGAAATATCTCTTTTAGAAATGATTTAAAAGACACATAATTTTAAAAGAAAACATTTACTTTGAAAATACTTTTATAATTTTGTAAAGAATGTTTCGACGATTTTATAACAGTGGAAAATATCCACACCCACCGTATAAGTTAAAAAAAGGCATTCTTACCTTAATTTTGTCGAAAATGTTTAAAAGGACCTTGTTTGGAATACAACAGAAATATTCATTTATAAATATATTATAAAAATTAAAACAATGGTATAATTGACTTTAACCCATTGTATATTAAATAGTAAAAATGTTTTGAAGTACATTTTTAAGAAACATGGATGTGGATGATAAATAGGTCCCAGTAGATAATTACATATAAAGGACCTCGGAAAATGACGAGATTGTGAAATAAACACTTACATTTTACTTTTAATTAGTCGATGGTATGTTATCCTCCTGTATAATAATTATAAAATTGTTATTAAATTATCCATGAACCATATACATAATTATGATATCATATATGATCTTTTAATAATGGCTTCTTAATAATATTTTAGTATTATCGTCGTTTTTGGTGTTAACTTACACATTTTCTTTTATATGTTTTGTTACATAAGCACTATTTTTTATGGATTGGTTGTATGATATTCATATCCAGAATGATATAAAATACTTAAACATTATTTTTAATTATCAAATTAAAATTATTCTTTAATGGATACAATGTGGAATGAATCTCATCGCGTTCGTGGAGACAGTAATCCATACGTACGAATGAGTGACAATATTATTCTTTTGATATTAAAATTGTATATAATTGGATGGTATATCATATATACAGAATCATTATAATGTTATATTTATTATTTATATTATTTATAATCATTATTATACCCATCCAAATGATGAAATGTTTGAATAACAAAGTACACCATAACATGGAGACGGTAAGCCGTACGTACGCATGTACGGTGATTTTTTCATTTATAGGATGGATAGAATAACAAATATTGTTTTTACATTTTTTAATAATATAAATTTATATAGAAGTTACTGGAGTTATTATATTATAATGGAAACAACAAATAAAAAATAAGTGGAAGAAGAAAAGAACTTGAATGAGGGTGGTGAATTTATTACCTCTTCTTCGGGTGTTTCCTTTTGAGTTGATCAAAAGGGCTCCATAGGATGGCTTTATAAACAAATTAAGATATCTATGTTGAAGTGAGGGAAGTTGGGAGGATATTTGGGTAGGGTTCGGATGAGCCAAATGGATTTTAAGGTGTGAATTTTAGAGAAGGGTGAGTTCTCTTTTATAAGAGGGGTGAGGGGCACCTTAGGAAAAGAAAGAAATATTATTTTATAAAAAATTCATATTCGGTTTCTAGTGGCTCCAAATAGATTTATTTCTAGGATAAGGTTGTTATGGGTCTAAAACCACCCAAAAATAGGTTTTATATAGGTTCGGGTCGCTATATTAACCTTATCTTTTAGTTTTAACTCTTAGTTAATTAGTTTGACATTTAACATATCTCTTTGAATTTTTTTGTTATATGGTTAATAAACTAACTGTATACATCAAAGAAAACCCCAAGTGGTTCATTAGTTATACACATAATATTATATAAGTCTTTCAGCTGAAAATTAAATTTTTTTGGAATATAATATTAATTAAGAATATAATATTTGTTTTAAAAACTCTTTTATGTCAATTTTGACACTATTTGGTACTTGATTTTTGTGAATCTCATAATAGCATGATTACTTAAAACAAAGTTAATTAAATCAATTCTAACATGACATATTAACCTAGAAAATTAGTGGAATGCATAAAAAGTCTAAAATTACAATTATTTGGGTATTTATAATATCAATTATTTCAATATTTCATTAATAAGGTAATTACTGCATCATAATTGTGTAATAAATGAATTATATTATTTTATATCTAAAAATTATAAAAACAATACTATTATGTAGGAAATATTTTTATATTTATTATTAATATTTATAATCGAATTTATCTGTATTAAAAAAATTTAGTTATTAAACTTCGATTTTAACTCTTTTAAGTCTTCTTTGAATTAAATAATAATAAATTTCTTAATCTAATTAAAGTGGACCTAAAGGATAATATTTTATTTATAAGGTTGTTTTTGATAGAATTACACTTATCCAATAGAATTAGGACATGTCTTAGTGTAATATTAATATTACTTTTAGCTTATTTACCATATTTACTTTTAAACGTGGTAAATAAAAGTAAAAAGTTACTATTCACCAAAAATTATTTTCATCTCATTGAACCAAATATTACTTACTGATATAAACCGTGTCTCTCATATTTTTGAAATTACACTCACAGAAGTGGTAAAATTATGATTTATTAAAATTTGCAAAAGCTCTTAGGAGGTGGGTAAAGGACGGTAAATAGTTCAATAAAATATTATATATCTAAAATTAATATAAAACAACTCCAATTAATTTCATTGAACTTATATAGGTATTATTTATTTATTTTAACCTTAAATAAATTTAAAAAATATATATACTTATTTAAATAAAAAGTTGGTTTTAACCAATAACTCAGTGTTTTTCCCTATTCATAAAAAATTTAATGTTTTCAGAAAAATAAAAAAAATTCACCCTATGCTAATTTTGATATTCCAAATCCAAAAATGATGTGTATTTTACCAAATTATAAACATATAAGTTGAATTAATTAATTTAAAAATTAATTCCCGTTGTCAAAACCAAAAAGTGGGTTTTCAAAAAATCATAACTATCAATAGATTGACACTTGTTTATGTGCAATTTCAAAGTGAAAATAATCAAAAATGAACAAAATTTAAATTAATGGTAAAAATATAATCTTATTATACTTTAAAACCCCTCAAATTTTTAATTAATCAATATAAATTATTTTGAATAAAAAAGTTGTTTTTAGTTAAATTTTAGTATTTTTCACTATTCACCAACATATGAAAGTTATCAGAAAAAATCAAAAAATAATCGAAACAAAATCTTCCTATCCTAATTCTAAATAATAAGTTTATTTAAAATATAAAAGTGTCAAATATTTGTTTTTAAAAATGTTCACCATTAAAAGGCAGTAAAATTGCATTTTTTTAAAAATACTTCTTTTATCTAAAAAATGAATTTGTTCTTATATTATGTATAAGAAACTCATATTATGGATTCTAAAATTATAAGGATTATATAAAATTCAATGTTTAGTTAATACTATTCATAACCAATTTTGAACGACAAGTTTTGTAAGTCGTTATGTGCTTGAACTCAGTGTTGCATGTAGTTGAAGTTGTTGAAATACTTTGAAGAAATAATGTACTATGAAATAATAGGGTGATACAGTTTACCTTATCCCAAATTCATTTAACTTTAGAGACACCTTTCACTCATAAAAATTCACTCTCAAAAATATATGAGAGTAATGCATTTTTAGCTCTTCTATCGTTCTCCAGATTCTTCTTATCGGCAAGAGTAAGAGGACCCTTGTCAAAAATAAGAGGAAATACATCAGTTGTGGTTTCACAAACTTCAAAACCAAGGGACATAAGATAATTCATCATTATATATTTCTAGATATGATACTTCATTCCATCAAATATCATAATCCCCTTACTGTTCACACAATTCAGAATCTCTATCACAACTTCTCTTTAAAAATTCAGCAAAGAACAAACAAAGTTAACATGTCCCTCTGATACCAATTGTTATTCCCAGTCAGGACCACTGTATCACTATGAGGAGAGGGGTTGAATCAGTGATATATTTTTCTTTTTATGCTTCCATCTTTTTTAAACAACCATCCCCTCATGTTAAAAAGTTCTTTCCTAGTTGAACACACCCAACCACAGGAACACATGATTTACAAGGTTCACTACTCAGTAAGTGTAGCTACATCCTTGGTATGGTACAAAAAGAATCAAGTACCAGAAAATATACTAAAAACTATCCTTTTATATGGAATACATCATGTTGGATATTCCCTTACACTCGTGTAGAACTTCGAAAACAATCCAATAGTGCATGTGCTCCCTCTTAGCACAAATAGGTTAATGTAATGTTTCTCTGCTTCTTAATGAAATATCACAAATCAAATATTTCAAATCAATTCATCACATTAATACCCAGATTCTAGAAAGAACCTCCTAGTTAAAAAATATTGTGTGCCACTCCCTGCTTGCGCACCTCCCTACTTGCACGCATACCTGCATGCGCACCACTCTCCTTGCACACCTCCCTACTTGCATACCATAAACTACATGCATGCCACTATTTTTCATAGCTCAAACCATGCGTGCCACTTTTGGATTATATATATCACACATATTTCAAACAAATCTCAGCATGTTCATCTCTTACAAATTGTGTTCCACTTCTTCTTGCACGCTACTCTCCTTGCGCACCACTATACATGTGCACTTTCAAAATAAATTCCAACATGCACAACAATTTAGCTTGTGCACCACTTTCAACTACTTGTGCGATCATAGCTCAGACGTTCTCTTAATATTTGATCCATGAAAAATGAGCAGGCTAGCTAGGTATTTAAAGGTATTTTTGTGACTTTCGTGTCACATACTCTTCGGCGCCATTCCGACTTTCACGTCGCTCCATCACTTGTGTTATGCTCCATCACTTGCACGTTGCTCGATCACTCGCGCACCTCTCCATCACTTTCATGACACTATTGTTCCTTTTTCATATTTTGATATGATGATGTTGAAATATTACTTGTGTGAAAGAGACACTTGTGTGCCTCTTATACTTGTGCACCACTTCCTTCTTGCACGACACTCATGAACATTCCTATTGCTTTCCATTATTTTCCAAAAACACTTCCTTAATACACCTATCTTTCAAAAGTCTTGCATCACAATTTCTCCAAACTTATGTTATTTGTGAAATAAAAATCATAAAAGAATCATCATAGTTATCCAAGTCTTTTACAAAGTGGATTTATTTATCCTCATTAACAACAAAAGACAAAACTCTAAAAAATAAAACTCTTCAAACATCCTTCTCCATCCAACATAGTCTCAACAGTACCACTACAAATCCCATGCAGCCCCAAGATTCCTAAGGAAAATCTCTAAACCCATCAAAACAATGATGATGCCTGGAAAACAGCTAATGACTAATACAACTCATCCTATCCTAGATACCTACCGATATTTGGGAACCACTAAATATCACAAAATAGATCCTGACCAAACTTCTAGGAATCTTGATCATCACCAAACCTATTCATGTGACACTAAAACTCTAAACACATCCCATGCCCAATCACCACTCGCATCAAGTCATAACCTAGATACCCCGACCCTATCTTGGACATAAACTAGAGGAGAAACCTGATCTAACTTTCAACTCACCCTCATAAGGCTAAAGGCAGAACCAGGACACCAAACAAACTAACTCACCTTGCCACACACCTCACTGAGAACCGATACACTCTCACCAAGGCCAATCTCTCACAAACCCCTCATACCCCAAAAATCAAGATAAAATCTAAGAAACTCAAAGCTACATAAGTTCTATACTAGGGAATAAAAAATTGGGATATAATAAGGTAAAAACACTATTAATAACAAATTGAAAAATTAAATCTAAAAAATAAAAGACAAATGTTGAATGAAAAATAAAATCATGCCTCACATTAAAATAAAGTAACAAATACTTTAAATCAATGAATAAATGATTCCAAATTTTTACAACACAAAATTATAACCAATTTGGCTCTATTACCTCTTTTGGGGGGGTGCTATACAAGGCAGTCCCCGTTTAAATAGCCAGGATCCATTGGGTATAATATTAGTTCACAAAATCAGAATTATGAAATCAAAACTAATGTTTATTATTATGTTATTAAAAAAATAAACCAATAATCATTAAATATTTAGTATAAAATTGAAATAAAAAAGGAATAGATGAATTATATTTATCCATAAAAAAATGTCACACATGGTCATTGATAATACACATCAATTAAAGATCTTGGAATTTATTCTCATAAAACAGAAACATAATTCTACAAATGGTGATTAAAATAACTATAAAAACCAATTATAATATAATTACATATTCACATATGTCATTTCCAAAACCTAAAAAAATATTCCATGACATATAAGATACAATTCCAACATGAAAAAAAATAACAGCAACAAGAAATTACAAATCCAAGTGCTCAAAAAGCTTCATTATCAAATAATTTCAAAACGAAATTAATTCAATGGTGTTCAACACTTTACAATTCCAACAATAAATGGAATAAAATAGTAAATTGGACACAATTATGTAATATTTCTCATCCAATTATCTTACATGAAAGGGGTAGAGTCATCATTGGTTCATCACTATACAATATTATTAGATTATAAGAATAATCAATGGCACTATCACATTACTAATACAATAAAGAAATTAATAACCTTCAAGAAATGAAAATAAAGATGAGAACCTCCATACCATTGGTAAAATTTCACCTTTTTTTCAGTTGAATCTCTAAGGTCAGGGCACTACACATCATCGACACAGATTTAGAATCTCCAAGAATCATTTTCAGATCATACATCACATTAATCTACGGTCTTCCTCTCAAAAGAAAAAAAATCATGCTATATATCCAGTGTAATTTCCCTGTCTCAAAGTCTCTATAGAAAGGTGAAGTTTTTTTCCAATACTGGTGGTGCCATCTAAAATGGGCACCGCAGTCCGAGACCAGTGGTGTTGTCCCAAAAAATTTATGCCCATGTTTGCACCCCATGAACAAGAATCTTCATCCTTCAGACTCAAAAAACGCGATTGTAGCCTCTTCATGATCGATATTCACCCCAACATCATGTACCTCAGAAAAGGCCAAGCCAGTCAAGAAAGGGGCTGAAACAGGGCTACAAATCCACACTGTTACTGCATAGATGAAGAAAGAAAATGGCCACTAGGATCTCCCTCTCCAATCTTGTGGTGAACAAGGGGAATGTAACTGTGAGTAGGTGCCTTCATCTACCTCAGTATAATAAGATCGCTTGTGATGGAGATATAGGAACCAACCCTATTTCTCAGCCCTTCATGCCACAACTCTTGATCAATGAATCCTCTTCCAGAGTGAAACTTTGGAGAAGGGGTGGGGAAAACACTGGGAGACACATACGGTGGAGGACTGAAGATCTATTGCAATTGCACCCATACAACAAAAAACAAAAAGCATATTAAAAATTATTTAATTAAAAATAAAAAAAAATGAACATAAAATTTTCATGTCCCCTAGTGGGGACTTTTTTGGATGATTGAGAAGGAGGAGAGGTTTCATTATTTTCACGTCAAGTACACCACTATTCTGCTTCTTTATGGTGTAAAATCCTTACATTATCGTATAAAATTATTACATAATCTCTTATGTTCATGTGAATTCTTATAAATGATCTCCATGAATGGCCCCAACAAGATGGGTAAATAATTTTGAAGACCATAATATCTTATGGTCAGATTCCTCCATAATCTCTTATACCATTCCTTCATGCTTACATAAGTAAGGGGAACCTTCAATTTCTCTATTATTTGATGGATGTCGATGTATATCTCTTCTCAACTGATCCATACCATCATTTTTTTACAATTTGACACTCATATATTAAATCATCTAGATAATTACATCATCCTCATAAATTGAATACACACTTCCTTCACCCGATACACAATACATTATGGTATCTCCACTGCTTCAATTCTTCTTGAGGCCCTTTCCAACTCAACTTTATCCATCATCATTATTGTTTCCTCCTGCAATGGAATTTCAAATTTTTATTACATTTATATTAACATAACTTCTTCAAAAATACATTAATAACATTTAATGGTCTTTTAAGGTCTAGTGCTTTGGATACTAGGTCCATAATACACGAATTACATAAGGAAAAAATAAAATAATTTAATTCTTTTGAAATATATTTTTGATAATCATTTTAAGGTCACCTCTCTACAAGTAAATTCATGGAGATATACATCAATAGAAAAGGGTGAGCACAATTCCCAGTAAGGGATAATAAAGGGGACATAGCATAAACAACCACCATGGATAAAAAAAGTTGCATAAAATGGGAGAATAATCAAAATTACTTGAATAATAACATGTAAATGTGGATACCACAAATAAGGATACATTTATAAGAATATAACCATGTATTAATAAAAAGGATTCATAAAACATAATTTCAAAGGTTATTTACCAAGGTATCCTAATAGATGACTTCCCTAGAAATAAATTCATTACTTAATGCATTAGATTTCTATCATTTAACACCATTAATATGTATTAATTAATGTGATAAATTTTGATCATCATAAATTATTCCATCAAAAACTAGATGAGAATAACTAATGGGTTTCATATAAAAATATTGAGTACATATGTTCTTAAATACATGAACATGAAATAATTTTTAACGCATGAAAAAGGAATGTGTGTTTAATACATTTAAATCCCTAATAAAAAATTATCTCTATGTATAGGTGAATAACCATGTATATAAAAGGGTTTTGGTTATTCAAAATAAAAATATATTTCATGTTAAATAGATAAATTCATGAAATAAATTTAGTAGCATAACAATGTAATAGGTGGATTGAGGAATGTTAATAATGGGAGGGAATGAAGGTATAAAATTGATAAAACACTATTTTGGTTTTAATGGGATAGTAAAAATTATGAAAATAATGTAATACAACATTTAAAATAATACCCAAAATAGGAACTTGAATGAAAGAGAAAAAGTGGTTAATTTCCTTACCATGAAGTGTTGCTTCTTATAACAAGATGATGACACCCAAGACCTATAAGAAGTCTTAGAGTGAATATTTGGGGGGGAAATGATCAAAACATCATGGACATTGGATTTTTAGTGGAGATTAATTTTGGCATTGGTGGTTATTTATAGTAAAAGTGGACGGATTGTTTAGTTATTTCAAAATATATGTTATGGAATTTTAGGTTGTGGAAAACGAAAATCCAATGGAATACCCAGAATATTTTATCATGGTTTTGTTCTTTTGAAACATGTTTTAAAATATTTTATGTCATTAGAATAAAAATATTTTTTTAATATTACATTAGACATAGAAAATTTAATTTTCTTGGAAATATTGTTTTTAAATTCATAATTTTTATTTTAGACTTTAGAAAGTAACTTATAGGATTGGAAATTGATTTAAAACCATTAAAATTAATAATTTTCATAACATAAAATATTTTTTATCTAGGATTATATAAAATTAATTATTTCATCATCATTAAATATATATCTATAAATTAACTCACAAAAAATACAGGAAACCCAAAATTATATTTTTATTTTCCAATAAATAATAATGTATTTTAGAAATTTCTTAAAATAACTCCCAAACATAATTTCATAATATTGATTTAAAATATAATGTTTATTTTACCAAATATTATTTAAATATGATAATATTTACTTTTAGATAAAAAATCCTTATTTATTTAAAAATAAAAGTTTTTATAAAAAATATGACATTCTTACACATATAAAAATTTACAAAGTCTTTGTAAAATTATTTTATCATTTAAATTTAAATCAAAATAATTTTAAAGGACGCTTTGAATAAAATAAATTTTTATTTAGAAAAATTTACATTATTATAAGATTTTATATATTTTACGAAAAAATTATGTTTCATTTGTATCAAAAAATTTATCTATCAAATTAATCTTATATTCATATGTATTTTCTTAAATAAAATAATACTGAAAATGGGATTGATGATAACTATTTCAATTATAAAATTTAATTAAACTTTTATGATACTATGATCAAGATACTTAACCCCTTCTTACATTGCAATAATACCTAAGGTTAAGGTGTGTTATCATGGTAGTTTCATAAGGTGGCATAACTAACATTTACCTTGTGGTGATTTCCACTAGCATGAAATTATCTCATAGGTGATTTAATTTAAGCCTAAATTGTTCACGCCCAACTTGGGATTGATGAAGGGTGAACACCAATAATTTTACCACCCTCCCATGTTGTGACAAATGGGCTTCAAAAGGTATGAATCTACTAGTTAAGGGCATCATTTCACTATTTTGTATCAATTATCAGTTTTCATTTCCCAAAAAAACACGAATTCTAATGGTAACATTATTAATGATGGTTATAATACCCAACGATCATATTGACCAACATCCAAATAGGCCAATGATTTGGTAACGATCAGATCACAACTGTCACTTTTACCTTTATAATATATATATATATATAATATTCAATTTATCAATATTTACTACTTGATTCTCAATGTTTTTTAAAATTCCTTTGATAAAGTTAATTTTATTCCAAACATTTCATTTTTATTTTAAAAACGTTTGGGGATTTTTTAATCTTCATAGGAGAGTTTGATCCTATGGGGTACACTATTATGTGGTCATAATTTTTTAGTTTTTCTATCCTTTTACTTGTATTATCAATTGTAATCAGTATTATTACAGAACGTGAATATATATATATATATTAATATTTCTTCGTAATTATATAGTTAAATATAATAAACAAATAATTATGAAAAATAGTTATTTTATTAATCATAGAAGATGGTTTCATTTAGTTACATTCTCCCCTGCATAAAAAATTTAATCCTCAAAATTTGAATCTTGACTCTAAAACAAATGGGGGTATTACTCCTTCACTTGTTCCCCAGTTTCCCAAGTCACTTCTTCAAACATTTGGATTCTACACTTGGATTTCACATGTCATGTTGTCTTGTTCCTCAACACTTGTTCCCTTCTATAGAGATTCTGGATCAGTTCCTCTTAATAAGACAATTCATTTTCTAATTCCACACCATTAATAACATGTGTCTGTGTTGGGTGGTACATATAATTTCTCAATAGATACACGTTGAAGAAATAATGGACATTGGAAATATTTGGATGTAGTTATATTCGATGAGAAACCACTCCAACATACTCCAAAATCTCAAATGATTGAATGTACATTGGAATCCAATTCCCCTTATTTCGAAACATCATTAACCCTTTCCATGGTGATATCTTTAGAAATACATGATCCATAAAATCAAGATCTACATCCTTATTTCATTTCTTAGAATACTTTTTATGTCATATTTGATCATTCTTGATGTGTTTCTTAATAACTTGTATCTTTTGTACAGCCTCCTTCAAAATATCTGATCTCAATAGTTTTCAATCTCCAACATCATCCTAACATGTTAGAGTATTACACCTCTTTCTAAAGAGGGATTCAAAATGTGTCATTTGAATGATTGATAGGAAACTATTGTTATAGAATAATTAAATAATTGAAATATGTTGATCTCAACTCATTTGAAAATATCATGTCTAGCCAGTAACATATCATCCAATGTTTGAATAGTCCATTTAGACATGACATTTGTTTTGGGGTGATAGGATGTGATATTTTATACTTATATATTCATATCCGTTTGAAGGATCTTCTAGAACATAACAGTAATTTGTGGATCTTGTTCAAAAAAATATACAATGGTAATCCATGAAGTTTTAGTACTTCTTGAATATAGGGGTGAGCTAGGTATTCTATTGGGAAATCCTCTATTATGGAATCTAAAAGGGAATTCTTTTTCAAACTATCCATGATTACCCATATAGCATTTTTACCCTTGGATTTCGTTGGAAGGCTGATGAAAAGGCCAACAGTGATATCATACCACTTCCATATAGATATGGGACATGATTGAATACCCCATTATAAACTATTCACTCCATTTTCACATGTTGACACACCAAGCACCTTACAATATAAACATAAATCTCCATTTTTATATTATCCCACCAATAATGATCACAAATGTCCTTATACATCTTAGTGATTCCTGGTTGTATAAATAATGTAGATCCATGATCATTATCCATCATCACATTATTTTTATTCAAAATCGATGGAATATATACCCTTGTACTGAATTTTGTAACTCCTTTTTAATCAATATTTAATTAAGGAGACTTCTCATTTTCCATATCCTTTATATTATTTTGAATCAATGGACTATATCAAAGACATTTCTTGATCTAATTGAGTAATTATGGTTGAGATGTCATTTGGTATAGGATTTATGGTTTCCCTTCCCTTACAATTGTTAGGTACAACCTTACTAGGTCCCTGAACAATGGATATCCTTGAATACTCATCATTCTAAGAAAAAAAGGATCTTTCTAACTCAATTCTTCTACAACATTATTTTCTCATCCAAGGTGATAATTATTTGAATAGTCATAGTCTATATGAACATCTATCCATATCTATTATCTCATGTTTAGTTCTTTTTGTGTGAATATATAATCCTACCATTAGTGGACTGTGTATATATCACACTTTTCCCCATAAAGAAAGTGTCTTTAATTCTTTAGATCAAAATTGATTCCAGCATGAGTAGGATAATTATGCTAATGAGGCTTAAATAGTTGAGATTCATAGGTGATCTCCTTATAATTTTTCCTGATAATATATCCAATCTCTTTCAAAGATTCATCAATATATCTATAAAATACTTTTTTAAAGTAAGGTAGAGTTTTCACAGGTTCACTAACCATATTCATCTATAGTTCTTAGAAACCATCTTCACACTCCTCTATCTAGATTAATTTAAATCCCAATATAGTTAATTTTCTTAGTGGATTATAAATTTGTGAATTTGTTTTCAAAAACATTCGATAGTATCGCACCAGATAAAGAAAACTATGACTAAAAGTTATAGTTGTAGTATGGGGACACTACTCCATGGCCATTGTCTTTGATGGATCTACTGAAATTCCTTCGTTGCTGATGTTTTATTCCAATAATGTGATGTTTTGTAACCATAACTCATATTTATGAATTTACCATACAACACTTCCTTCCTTGGAGTTTGTAATATTACCCTAATATTATCCGCATTAAAATCATTAATTTGGAAATATAACATAATATCATCAATAAAGACCAAAAAAATTGTTAAGTTAGTCTCTAAAGACCCTATTAATAAAATCTATATAAATGATGGGGAGATTTTCCAATCAAATGGGAATAAAAACATTAAATTTCCATATCTTGTACAAAATTGTATCTTTGAGATGTCTTCTTTATTCACCCTTAACTGATTATATCCAGATCAAAGGTCAATCTTGGAGAAGAATTGATCCCCTCAATGTAGTCCATACAGATCATCAATCCTTTGGAGAGGGTATTTGTTCATTATTATGATCCCATAAATCTATTTGTATCCAATTCATAGCCACATTAATCCACATTTATTTTTCATAAGTAGAATAGGTTCTCCCCAAGGTGACACACATGGTTGAATAAAAAACATCTCCAAAAGATTTTTATGTTTCTTCTCTAATTCCTCTAACTCTATATATGTCATTATATATGGGGTTTTTGATATTTTCATGGAATCATGTATGAGTTTTATTGAGAAATCTACCTATATTTATGAGTGAGGTCCATCTAACTCTTTAGGAAATAAATTAATGTGTTCAAAAATAAGAGGTAAATATCCAATCCTTTAACTTTCTATTTATTCTCCTTCACCAATCATTTCCATAAATAAGTCAATAGGATATGGTTTGAAGAATGAATCAGGCTGGGATATCTCTATTTTTAAGATAACTATGGTTTGTCCATTCAAGATAATAGAAATATTTATGAATCTCACATTTTCATATATTTTATACTGAAAATCATTGTTTGTAATCCAAAAATAGTGTTATTTTATGGGTAATTGTCACGTTTTTAGGTTTTAGTTATATTTTGAGCCTAAATGAAAAAATTGCATAATTCTGCAATTTTAATATATTGTTATCACAGGGGTAATTTTTTCATTTCTCCTAACATAAATGTCTAATTTTTGTGATAAATTTTTTTAGAATTATTATTTAATTTCCTTCATTTTTGTCTTGTAGAACAGGGGATGAATCGATCATCTAGAGGCCTTAAAAACCATGAAGTTGAATATATTTTCAGGTGGACATCATGGACCGCACCACCGTTACAGACATCCATATAATCCTAAATACTTTTAAATGAGTTTATTCCACTTGGGTATGAAAAATTACTAATAGTGGAGTTCACAAAATAAATTACATGGAGTTTTGAATCTATTAAGATGTTTATTCAATGATATATTGTTGAAAGAAGCTGCCTAGATCCTTCATCCAGAAAATGAAACCACAAATAAAAAATACATAACACCTAAAACTGGTGGCCCAATGAGCTTAACATTGTAGGTATAACTTAAAAAGGTTTTATGAACAAAATTAAAGAAGTGGTACACACATGAATCGGCCATTAAATGGGACGACAACATGCAATCATTCAGAGAACAGAATTCTTCCTATAAAAGGAGGCCCTCATCTCCATAACAAATCATTCCATTATCCATTCCATACATTCAAGTAACTAAAGAGGAGATTTACATTAAGGGAGTAAGACCACAAATCTTCCCCATTTCATTTTAATCTATTTATTTTATTTGTTTTAATTTTATTTTTTAATTGTAATTTAGATTTCATATAAATTTATGCACTGATTTTATAATTATTCCCACCCATACACCCTCTTTTCTTCTTCTCATCTTACCATCGTGAACTATAATATTCTTTATCATGACTAACTAATATGAGGAATATCCAGAGGGAACAATCAGTTACATCAACCCAAGACCATATTTTTTTATTCTTTGAGTTAATTCAAAAGATAATTTATAGTGGGTGTAATCCTCACTGAGGATGTATAAAGATTTATCTTCTTGATATACAAACATTTTCCCTCGATTGAGGAGGTTGATGGTGGGTGTGCTTGGAGATTGCTAAGTGGAATTTTCATTCATAACCGGGGTATACTATGGTGTTCTCACATACGATGGAGTGTGTTCACTAAGAACATTTTGAAGTTGGTAAATGTAGGTGCTCCCTGAGAATTCTCTTGGAAGAACATACTTTCTTCCATAATTCTTTTCTTTTTAGAATTGCATTGTAATTTAGAATTGAATGTTTGTTTTATACTATATTTAATTTTAATTATTTTAAGAAATTCCATTTAATTAATAAATTATAAAACAACAAAAATAATTAATTATTAGGTGAATTAGATTAAGTAGGTGATTGAACTGAGAAAGCTCCTCAAATGAGACAACCCTGGTTAGCCTCTATGCTGCACTAGGAAAACATAAAAATAATATTTTTCCATGACCTACGACAAGCGTGCATCAAAACATGAACCGTTTTTGGGGATCCAATCAGTATTTTACATATTTTTTTATATTTTCACATTCTAGATAGATTTTTATTTAAAAAACAACAAATATTAATAAATATCAAAAAAACATAAAAAACTCTTTGATCATGAAATCATTCAATTCAAATTCTTACTCATGGACTAAACAATCTCACATGATAAAAATGTTTTTAATGATCTTGATGCTATGTTTCAAAGGATTAGTGATAATGTTCGAAACATGGAGAGTTAAGTAGAATCGATTTCTAAATATGTACATGCATCCCATGAATATTCTGAACCTGAGCCGAAACCTGAAACAGAACGAGTGCTGGATGAGATTTCACCAATCATTTTTTATGATAAAAACCCTAAGGCGGGTGAGAGAGAACTTCTAAAGGAACTAATCACATCATCCCACACTCAAAAATTTATCGAGTAGGTCCCAGATGTATACAGTTCAACTAATTCACTAATGGGAAGGTCAACATTTTTTTGAAGAATCTTGGAATATCTTTATTAAAGATAACTTGATACATGATATTACCATATTTGATAATGAAACGTCAAAAACATTATACCACTCTCTTTCCTTGGAAGATAATGAATAAGATTAACATTCTGAGACTCTGTTTCCAATAGACATTCCTGAAGAGATCAATTATGAAGAAGAAATACATGAAAGAGAATATTTCATTATTAATTTGTCATGTTTTAATATTATTCAATATGAATTGTTTTTTGAATTATATTTCTCTAAAATTTTTAATACAAAAAAATTGGAGAAGTCCTTGGATGTTAAGGAAGAGACCACTCAAGTGGTGGGGATTGATGAAGAATATCTGGAGAAGATTGTGGTGCAACTAACTCCTCAACAAAAAATTTCAAACCATATAGAGGACACCACAAATGTCAACATGAGGCACCCCTATATTCTATTCCCTCTTGCTATGGATCTTAATTTCTCTCTTTATTATTTGGGTGGGGTTGGTATCTTTATTATCTTGTTTTGGGTTCTCTACTTTCAGTGCTTACTCATGGACATCAGGAAAACTCAAATTTGGTGGTTCATATCAAATAAACTTCACCAACCATCTAATCGTTGATAATCCACTGAAACAATCTGACTAGGGGAAGTAAAAACCTAGCACCTGCTTGGTGGTCTAAACCAAGAATTATCTCTTTTTTATTCCCTTTCACATTAATTTTATTTATTTTTCTTAGATATTTTTATTTTATTATTGTAGTCTTAAAGTGGAAGCTTCTAGGAGCTTAACTCAAGGCATACACTTCAAAAATAATATAGGGTTGTATCATTCATTCCATTGGTTTTTCTACCTTTATATTTATATATTTTTTAAATGAAATAAGGAGTAATAAAATGTACGTCTGGGGCAGTGCCAACCTACATAGTTCTTCTTTTATGCTTATCATTGTTGTTTATCATATTTTTAGGATCTTTTAGCTTTAATGAATATTATTATTACTTATCACAAATCAATTGATTTTGAAGGAGTTTAAATGATTTTTGAAATAGTGGATTTGAAATTATTATTGATATGAATTATTTTTACTTGAAATGAATTTCATGCTTTTTTATTAGTTTGACTAATTATTGAATTACATGCCCATTAAACACTGAATAAAAATATTTTTCCAATATTACGAGGTATTCCAAACCAATTTTACATATTCTTCCTAATACCCACACTTTCTTGAGGGAAACATGAATTTTGTGTGAGCAATAGAATTTGTGGATATTCTCTTTCGATGCTTTGGATTTCATGGAATTTATTTGTAATGATTGAGTAATCACATTGGGAAGCCACATTTTATCTTGAGACCCACCTTTGCATTTATCTTTTGTAAAGGCTTCAGAAACCATGAATTGCCTTATAAGATTAAGCCACATTACAAGATAATTTTTCTTAACCTACCCACACTTTTAGTACTTTTTCATGGATATTTTATGTTTGAGTGTGGGGAAAGGGAATTTTGTGTGCATTGGTTATGTTTTGTATAATTTATGGGTGTTTTAAGGTGTGTGTCAACACATTGGGAAGTGGATAATAAGGGAATTGGGAATGTTTAGTCATTTCATTGTGCTTTATTCATTTCCACCATTTCTCCATAAAAAAAATTAAAAAAATTATAGATGAGCTTAAATTACTAATTTTACATTATTTTATGACTCATGTACCTCTCAAAAATCAAAGAAATTAGTTTTAATTAATTCATAGAATTAAAATTTCAGCTCATCCACCATGAAAAAAAACCAAAAAAAGAAAATAATGTTGTTCCTTTTTAGATATTTGAAAAAAAAGTGAGAACATAGATGATATCATTGTAATAACTTCTTGTATCATTTACAACATTATAAAATAGCGGTGATGTTGCTTTTCAAATTTTCAAGAAGGACTGAGAGAGGAATTTCTTGTGTTTTCCTTTGAATTATTCATGCATTGTAATTAAAAGTCCAACCTCCTTTGTCTGGCCTCAAACATTTTTCAATAATTTTCCCACCAAACCTAAGACACATAACCATTTGAACCATTAATAATGGCCCTCAATATTGAATTAATTTTCATGTTTCACACTGTGTATAGATGATATTTTTTACAAGCCAATGGTGATACATGTGATTTCAAAGTATAAGCATAACTCTAGACTCAATTTCTCTTGAGTGAAGAGTGAAATAAAATTCATTGTGAGGTAGGTTGTGATTGGGACATGGATTGATTAACGTGGTTGAACAAATTTTAATTATTGAAATGAAAATAGGTGAGAATTTTTTTTTCAAATATGATACATGTTAGACTTCTTTTTTGGATAAGATCATTGATATTTTCTCATTTTTGATTGTTGTGTGGATTTTTATTTGATTGTAAGATGATTTCCCAAGTGTGAAATGTTTAAGTAAAGGGGGGTTATGAAGCTCACATTTTCATATATTTTATATTGTAAATCATTTTTTATAATCCTACTATAGTGTTATTGTATTTTTAATTGTCACATATTTAGGTTTTAGTGTTATTTTGAGTCTAAATGCAAAAATGGAATAATTTTGCAATTTTAAAAGAGTGTTATCATATGGGTAATTTTTTCATTTATCATAAAATATATGGCCAAAGTTTTTCATTTAATTTTTTTAGAATCCGTATTTAATTTCTTTTATTTTTTTCTTCTGAACCAGGGGATGAATCGATCATCTAGAGTCCTTAAAAAATCAATTAAGTTGAATATTTTTTTTGGTGGATAACATGGACCCACCACAGTAACAGACATCAATCTTGCCCTAAACACCCCTAAATAAGTTTATTCTACTTGGGAATGAAAGTGTACTAAAAGGGGAGCTCAAAAAATAAATTACATGGAGTGTGGAATCCATTAAGGTGGTCATTGAACGACATATTGTTGAATAAAGCTTCTGGGTTCCTTCATCCAGAAACAGAAACTGCCAATGATAAATTAATAAATCCTACATCTGGTGGCCAAAAGAGATGAACATTTTAGGGTGAACGTAAAACATATTTATGAACTACATTTAAGAAGGGGTACATGTGGGAATCATCCATTTAATGGTCCAAGAACATGAAATATTTATTATGACAGAATTTTGCCTATAAAAGGAGGCCCTCACCTCCATCCCAAATCATTCCATTCTCCATTCCATTACTTCAAGGTACTAAGGAGGAAATCTCCACCTAGGAAGGAAACCAAAAATCTTTCACATTTATTTTTAATTTATTTATTTTATTTATTTTTATTTTATTTTTCAATTTTAATTTATATTTCTAATAAATTCATGCATTGTTTTTATTATTGTGTCCACCCATCCACCCTCTTTTATTCTTCTCATCTTACCATCCTGAAATAGAAAATTCATGATCATGAATTACTAATCCATGTAATATCTTGAGCGAGTAATCAGTTTCTTGAACCCAAGAAAACGTTTTTAATATTCTTTGAGTTAATTTTTAGGATAATTTATAGTGTGTGTAATCCTCACTATGGTTGTCTAAAGTTTTAACATCTTAATCTACAACCATTTTCCCTCGATTGAGTAGGTGGATGGGGGTTGTGCTTGGAGATCGCTAAGTTGAATTTTCATTCATAACCGTGATAGACTATCGTATGCACACAAACAATAGAGTGTGTTCACTAAGAATATTTGAAGCTGGTCAGTGAAGGTGCTCCATAAAAATTATATCGAGAGAACTTCCTTTCTTCTATAATCCCATTCTGTTTAGCATTGTATACTAATTTTGAAATTAATTTTAGCTTCATCCTATTTTTAATGTAATTTATTTTATTAAATTACATTTAATTCATAAAACATAAAACAACAAAAATAATTACTTCTTAGGTGAATTAAATTAAGTAGGTGAACGAACTGAGAAAGCTCCTCAAGTGAGATGACCCTGATCAGCCTCTATGTTGCACTAAGAAAACATAAAAATAGACTTTTGACACGCCCTAATATAGGTGTTTCAAACCTATAAATAAAAGAATTGTAATTCATGAATGAGATCTCATAATTTAATTATCAAAGATAATTTTAATACCAAAAAGGAGAATGATGGAACCTAAAAACCATCCCATAAAAGTCAAGTTCTTTCTCAGTTAATTTAATTTTTTTCATTGCATGTTAGTTTTATATTTTATTTAAATTTAATTTAATTCCATTTATAGATTAAATAAAAACAAAAACAAATAAGTTGTTTAATTTAATTATATTAAGTGAGTGAATTACTGAAAAAGCTCCTCAAGAGAGACAACCCTGGTCAGCCTCTATGCTGCACTAAGAAAATTAAATTACTTTTTTCATGCCCCAAGATAGGCGTGTGTCTCATATCCTTACTTATACAATTAATAATAACATTATAATTTAACAACCAATCCATCCAAAGTATGATGTCAAATTCCACCATTGGAAGAACCGCCAAGTTTTCTGAGAAATTGCACACACCAATGTTAGTAGGGTAATACCAATATCTCAATGATTATTTAATAGTTCATCTTGGATTTTTAACAAACAACTCTACAACTAGAAGTTCAGGGATTAACTTGATGTTCTCTGAAAATTGAATGAAATAAAATAATTCATTGAACAGAAATAAAATAATGTGTTTTCTATCATTGATTGTCTGATGAGAGTACATTCCACAACAACATTTTGATCCTCTACTTCATACATCGTGGTTTAAAAATCATGAGCTTTCTCCCTTGGACTATATTGAGGTTTATGGGGGTTACCCTTTATTATCTCAATATTTGAACATTGGTTAGGTATATTTCAATGATCCCGACACATGAATCCTTGCATGGAAGGTTGTGCTTGCACAATAATCCATTTTTATTGGAGTTTAGAAGTTTAGACATGGAATCTCCATAATATTTTTATACTATATGGTCAACTCTTATACACATGAAGAATTTTTTATTCCATGAAAATAGTTTCCCAAATGTTTTACCACATTTATTGAACAGGGGATTTAGTTCATTATTTCCATCTAGATTTTTTCTTATATTTCTCTCCATCCTTTCGTTTTTTCAATTATTTACATGTGTCCAACAAGAATCTATAAACACTATTTAAATGTTGAAATCACATCATACTATTTTTTGTAACTCCAAATTTTTAGGATTGGCAATAATTTTTGTATATGGGCCCTCATCGCACCAAATAATTGGTAGATCTTCTTATCATAATCAATGAAAAAGAATGATCCGTATTTCACAAACCTTATAAATTTTATCTCATAATTTTTCATAAATTCATTTTATCTTTGTTTCAACTCAAGGAATTAGGTCCCCATCTTGGTGTGGATCATATAAGGAATATACGTGTTGAAAAACACATTTTTAAATTCTTCCCATTCCATGGATCCCACCTAAACCTTTGGATTCATGTTCTTAATCAATTTACACTAATGATCAACTTCTCCCTCTATGAAATATACTTTCAGTGTAACTTTATCTTGTTTAGAACAATGTATTACATAAAATTAATTTTTTCTAGTATTGATCAACTATTTGGAGATCAATGGATCATAGGTTCCACTAAAAACAAGTGTTCTTTGATACATAAAGGATTAAACTTCCAGTTATTCCTTCCTTAGTGAATTCAGATGCTTCACGTTGATTAGGTAGTTATTCCTAACACAATTTAGCTGATTCATCAACATCATGAGTTTTTCAACTCTATCTCCGACCATATTGGGAATTTCATCATCAAAATGTCCATTTCATCCATTTTTTACACACAAGTCCTTCAATTTCTTACCATTTTTCTAGAATAATTAAACATAACAGACAAATTTGTTATTATTGGGAATCTTATAGAACAATTCTATGAGAAATATTACTCCTAAAATATTCTAATATCATGGTACTAGGATGATATACATAAATCTTTACAAAATTACATTGTATAAATATCATCCATAATGGTTTGTAAAATGAATTTGATCACTGAATGCATATCCCGTGTAGTGTCATACCTGGTGTGCAACAAGGCTTCTTTTCCTTGCACTAGGTATCGAGCGAGTAAAATATCAATGCTCCCATTTTCATGGTTATTACCCCTTAGCATAAATGTTCCATAGGAATTTCCACCAATTTTATCCATACAAGGATTTCATTGATCAGAAACTACTTGTTTTTCATTTCACCAAAATTTTAGAATATTTTCCAATATTAAGAACTATCCTTATGGTTGTCACTAATATTTTTTATGGCCCTTATTTACATTAATAAATAATACTTACATTTGATACAAAATATGGAATCCCACTTTTTTAATACATGACTATAAAAATAATTCCTTAACAAAAATTATATTAATAATATCGAAAATTATTTTGATGTCTAGTGTCTTGAAAACTAGGTACATAATAGTATAATTTCATAAGGAAAACATAAATATAAAATTTATTTATTCCTTTTGAACAACTCTTTTTATAATCCATCTTAGGACACCTCATAGTTTGTAATTTCATGGGGATATTCAACAATAGAAAAGGGTGAACATAAATCTTAGTAAAGGATGACAAAGTAAATAGAACATGAATGATCATCATAGATAAAACAAGAGGAATAACATGACAGAATAATCATAAAAACATTATGTATAACATAAGATGTGGATAAAACATAAAAATGAGACCTTCATAAGCATGTCTCTATGGTTTATGAACAATGTTCCATAAAACATATTTACGATGGTTATTTTCCAAGGTATCATAAAACATGACATATCTAGATATTAATTTATCACCTAAACAGTGCGGCTCTATCAGGGTTCACCCTTCATATGTCTTAATAAATGTATGTAATGACCTAGAAATTTATCAATGGAATTTCCCTTCTTTTATTTGTTTAATATTTAGTAATTTGGTATAATGCACATGCATGAGATCATAAAATAAACTAATTTTTATTATATTAATGTTAAAATTACATTATAATAATAAAAATG
Organism: Viscum album; assembly: GCA_963277665.1. NCBI lineage: Eukaryota > Viridiplantae > Streptophyta > Magnoliopsida > Santalales > Viscaceae > Viscum > Viscum album. The sequence goes on from OY728153.1 coordinate 569,676,389, forward strand.
ACCATAATAATATAAATTGTCACAATGGGATAATAAATAGAAAATAATATGATATGAATAAAAAATTTGGATGAACATGATCCCCCATAATAATAGCACTCAAGAAAAATACTATATAAATGGGGCAGAATGTCAGTAATGAAATATATATTTTGAAAATGAAAATATATAAACTTTATAGAAAATATAAGTTAATTAATAATAAATTAAATATGAGGTATTTATTAGAAGTATGGAACCCATATGACTATTACAAATCTGACTATAGAAATAATAACATGATTGTTTGAATAGTAACATGAGCGTTGGAATAGTAATTTGATAGTTAATAATTGTGACATGATTTTTGGAATAGTATACACAACTATGGAAATGTAAATTAATATTTAAAAGTTTTATAAAATAAAAATATTGCATGTTTATATATTGATACGTGTAAATAAATGTTTTATAAATAATTTAAGTGTTTGTAATTTTGTAAACCATAAATGTTTTTAATTTCAATTTTATTATAAATATTAATTAATAAAATAGAGTTTATTTTTATAAAATATATTTATAAATTTATATTATGTTTTATAGTAATTATGGTATACTTTTATGTTAATATAAGTAGGTTTTTAAAGGGATTAAAAATCTTTTATAATATTAAAATTGATTTTTTTAATAAATGAGGATATTATTTAAAAATAGATTTTTCATATATAGAAAATTAATTTCATAAAATGAATTATATTTTTATTATCTACATAGAGATAAATGGTTAGGGTTAATTACTGGTAATTTTCTAAAATAGTGGATTTTTTTGTGAATAGTAAAATATGGCAATATATGATAAATTGAATTATAAGCTTAATAAGTGCATTTTTAGTCATGAGTGTTCTAAGAAACAATTTTTTATAAACCAAATGAACCATTTATTGTGCATATTCACTTGAATAAACAATATTGATAGTGTTTAGCAAAAATAATAATCAATTGATTATAATATTCAAAAAGTCATCTCTCATCCTTTATAAATATCACCCCTCCGCACCCATTCTCCTCACATCTTCCAATCCTTGAAAATTTCTTAATTTATTTAAAACTCATGAATCACCAATAAAAATACTTCCTAGTGTTTCTTGTCTCACCAGAAGAATAATTCCATGTTCCTTAAGGAGAATTTCAACGAGGTGACAATTAAGAGACAATATTCTCAATTTACCTCTTCTAAATTCAATTTTTTTACCTTTTCCTCACCCCCACCATAAAAAATATCCTAACAACATAAGTATCATATATATACATTAATATTATATTTATAATTTAATATCTATCATCCATACCTCTTTCATATCCAATTATTCAAAGAAATACAAGATCGTTGTCCATATTATGTCGGTTCACCGCCTTTGTAGATGATGAATTTTTATTGTACAATACATACATCATGGGATGTTTAATTTCAATTATAATTGTTTAAATTGAATATATTATCTATATTATATATTTTTATACATTATTAAAATAATATATGACCATAATATTAAATAAAACAAAATTAGTTTGTCATGATCTGTAAAACCTCCAAAAAACAAACAATTTAACGTTAACATTTTTACAAATTGGATCATCCACATGTTAGGAAAAAAATAATTTATGGTAAAATTAAAAATTTTATAATTTAATGAATACCATTTAATTTCAATTCTATTTTTTTGTTTCCATTTTACAATAACTTCTATATGTATACACAACTGATCCGACATTGAACCAACGAAATGAACGCTCCTAGAACGACTAAACTAAACACTATATCTCATTAAAATGGTTTTAAATGAACAAAATAAAATTATAATAAATCAAAAATTGATGAATAAGTGTATAAATTAAGTAATTAATTAATTTAATTTGATTATTTGGTGTATTTAATGAATGTGTATAATAATTTTGGAACTTAAGTTAAGGGATCTCTACGAACAACCCTTTTTCGTTGGATTATGAAGCCTCTATCTAACTCATTTTTTCTCTCTTTTTTATATAATGTAATTATTATAAATTATTTTTATATGTATCTTATATATATACCTATACTATTCTACCTTTATTTTATAGGCTAATACATGTCATAAGTTCTTTTCTGAAATGCATCCCAATTCTTTCCCACGGTGATATTTATGTGTATACCTTAAGATTGATTCCCTTTTGTGGAACACATAAGAATGTACCTGTTATGATGGGAGTGTAAAGATATCATTCCAATGCATTGAGTAATGTTTTAGTATCATGAGTTTTCATGTATGGGATTAGGTAGTAGACTTAACCCATTATAGGACTACGTCAACTGTGTGATGTTGTCTCAGTAGTTAGCCATGAGACTCATGTTTATGTCATGTCATACGTTGATGTAACTTTCCTATGTTGTCATGATATTATGATGTCATATTTTTTTCTCATATGTTTATTCATGATTCGTGCTTATTTATGATATCACGTTACAACCTTTTGATGAATATGTTTTGCCTCTCCATCATGTTTATTCAATTACTGAGCATTATAACTTACTCGTTTCTTTTATGTATTCTTCAGGTTATCCTATAAAATTTTAAAAGCTAAAATGGGTTTATAAAATCATTAATGGGGATAAAATAAATATATTATGTATAGTTTCATGTTGATGTATTATGTATCTTATTTTTCAATGAAATATGGATTTTCAATCCTTTGATTATATTTAATGGATATTTATATTAAAAAATCATGTAATGATATGTGTTAATGGATTTGAACACTATAATGAGAGCCAAATTGATAATAATAAATCATTTCATAAATAGCACTAAGAGAATAAATAATGGGTTTCATATAAAATCATTAATTACATAAGAGTTTAAATTCTTAACATTACATCATATTTAACCCACAATAAATGAATTTGAGTTTCATGCATGTAGATCCCTGATCAATAAAAAATATTTACATATAGGTGAATAATCATGGATAAGGAAGGAGTTTTGTATTCATAATATAAAAATATTTCATGTAAAATAATGAAATTCATGAAATTAATTTGAAAACATGATGGTATACATGGATTAATGAAATGTCATAATGGGTGGGAACAAAGTTCTCTCATTGATAAAATATTTTGATAGTATTTATAAAATAAAAATGGTGTGAAAATAAAGTAATAAAACATACCATAAGAGTCATTTTAATGAGAAAGAAGTGGATAATTCTCTAACCTTGAATAGATGATTCCTAGAACATTAGGATGACACCTCAAGACCTAATGACACCTTGTAGGGACTCTTAGGGAGGAAAAATGAACATAAATTATTAGATAATGGACTTAGAGTGGAGATAAATGGTGGGATTTGTGGGTATTTATATTAAAAGATGAGCAATTTTTTAATAATTTCAAAAATAGGTCTTAAAATTCTAGGTTATGGAAAATGAAAAACCGTTGGCTTACTATTGGGGTTTTCCTATAGTTTTGGAATCTAAACAATGTTTGAAAATATTTAAAAACATTAAAATATAAATACATTTATTAATATTCCTTTAGACACAGAAATTTTAATTTTCAAAAAAATATTGTTATTTAAACCACATTTCAAATTTTAAACTTTTGAAATCTATTTATTGGTTTAGAAATTTAAAACCATTAAAATACATAAAAAACATAAAATAACATAGTTTATATCATGGATATTATATAATTAATTATTAAATAATTATTACATATATATATAGTCATAAAACATATTGAAAAAACAATATTGTACTTTTACTTTTCACTGAAAAATAAAGTATTTCTGAAAATTCTAAACATTTGACGCATACAAAATTTCTGCCTGCTAATTTAAAATTTAATTTTTATTATATAAAAATAATTCCCTAAATATTATAATTCTAAATTTTAAATAAAAATCATTTCTTATTATAAAATAATCGTTTTTTGGACACAACCAACTTTCTAACAATTACAAAAATTTCATAACACATTATAAAATTATATTATAATTTTTATTTAAATAATGTGTATTAGAAGAATATCTCATGAAGAGAAATTTTTTTTATAATAATTTTTTTAAATGGTATTTTTTTCCTAAAATAAAATTTTATTTTATTTTTCAATGTGGTTATTTCCAATAACTCGAACTTCTATGGTAGGAAATTTCATTCAAACCTTTCTTATTGAAGCTGAGATTGAACATAGTCAAGGGTAATCCCCAATGAAGTTACCTACATCCCATGTTCTAAAAAATAGACGTCAAAATACATGACTTTAATGGTTGAGTTTATTTTTTCTCCGTTCTAAATCAATTACAAGTTGTCATTACCATTTATAAAAAATAATTATAATGTTATCCCTATTAAAGATGATCATAAGACTGAACAGTTATATTGACCAACATCCATATAGGTGACGATCAAGTAATGGTCACTTTTCCCTTTAGGCTACTCATCATTCCATCAACATTTACTCTATTATTTAAAAATGTTTTTACAATTCCGTTACAAATTTCAATGATATTTTTAAAATTTATTTTTATTTCAAAAATTTCAATGGCATGTTTAATCTTCCTAATAGAGTTTGATCCAATGGAGTACACCATTGTGTGGTTGGTATTTTTTTCTTTCTCTGTAGTTGTACAAGTTTTAGCTAATATATATATACATATATATTTATTTATAGTATTATTTATATAAACATCCATTTTAAAATATAATAAAATATTCATTATGAAAAAAGAGTCATTTTATTAATCATAGAAGAATGTTTTAGATCATTACACCTGAAGTTTCACTATGTGAGAGAAGTCCTTCCACAATATTGATATTTATTTCTAAAATTCAACCTACTCTTACTAATCATGTTACCACACAAACTGAAGCATAGCACTGATCTTCTTGGTTCATTGGCCAACTTCATCAACCAACGTCTCATTCATTGTGGTTAATCAGACACCCGGGGGGTCCCCCTGCATTTGATGTATCTGAACACACACTCCTCATTATAAATTATATATTAGTGCTACACTAATATGATTAGTTATAAAATAATTTTATATTTCTTTGAAGTTTTTTTGTTAGTTTAGTAAATAATGTACAAACCTTTCTCCAAAGGCCCTCTTCTAGAGGAATACTTTCTATATATATGGAAGGTAAAGTGAAAAATAATTCTAGGATAAAATTAGTGGAGAAATAAACCAAAAAGGAGAAGGATAATTGATAATGAAAGATAACTATAGATTCATTGATTATCCCCACCCCAAGACACAAGGTTTTTCCCACTAAAATAATCACTTTTTACCCCCACTAACTAGTCCCCCGATTCAACAACCCTTTCCTCCAGCTTATCATCTCACATGGAACCCTCCTAACAACTATGAAAACAATAGTTGTGGAAGGATTTTTGATCCAAGGTTTTAATAAATTCATGTATTTAAATATTCCTTCGTGATGATCTATTCTAGGTTCTATCAATATATTATATGTTTTTTAAAAGATTATATTTTCATCCTTTTGGTAAGACTGCAATTTTCAAATGTTTCTAAAAGTTTATCTTTTAATTTATTATATTTTTTTGAATAGTTATCATAATCCTATGATACAATGCCCTTTTTTATGATTTGATATTTTTATTCATGAGTCCTTCTTAATTATGATATCAAGATATGACTTTTGATTAATATTTTATGTCTCCCCATCATATTGATTCCCTTACCGATCTATATAACTCACCTATTTCCTTTAGGTAATAATTAGGTTATCCAATGAATTATTAAGATATAAAAATGATTTAGGAGATAATTATGGAGGATAAAATAGTTATGTTATATTTTGTTTCATGTTGATGTATTATGTACCTAGTCTTCCGAATACACTATGATTTCTGATCCTTTGATTATATTTAATAGATATTTATATTAAAAATCACGTAAAAATATCTATAAAAGGATTTGATCACTATAATGTGAGCCACATTAATCATAATAATTCATTTCATCAACAACATGAGAAGAGTAAAGTATGGGTTCTATATAAAAACATTGATTACAAAAGTGTTTAAAGACATAACATGCCATCATTTTTTACCCACGAAAAGGGAATATGGGTTTCATACATGTAAATACCTAGATAATTAATTATATTTACATCAAAGTGAATACATATGTATAAGGAATATGTTTGCGTATTCTCAGGAAAAGAACACATCAAGTAAAATATATAAATTAAACAAATAAATTTGGAATGATTACAGTTTATGTGGATTAAGGAAAGGGAATAAAGAGATAAAATACCGAGGAAAGGACATAATGGGTTTGAATGGAGGTGTCTCATTTACAAAACACTTTTTAGAAAGTAATGATATAATAAAAACTATATCAAAAGAATGTAATAGAAAATTTGTAAAACATACCACAAAATAGCCATTTTAATGGATAAGAGAAAGTGGATAATTCTCTAACATTGAAGAGTTTCTTACTGAAACATGAGAGGATGAAAAATCAAGAACTTGAAGACACCTTAGAGGGAATATGGTAATAAAATTGACCATAAATTTGTGGATAATGCCTTTGGAGTGGAATGTAATGGTTGGATTGGTTGGTATTTATATAGTAAAAGATGCGGAATTGTTTAATAATTTCTTTATATAGGTCTTAGAATTCAATGTTGAGGAAAATGAAAACCCAATTGTTTACTCATGTTATTAATGATGTCTTTTAAAATATAAATAATTTTTTTATATTTTAATAACATAGATAATAAATCTCTTTTGTAATATTAATTCAGACAAGGATGTGTAATTTTTCCACAAAATATTGTTTTTAAAACCAAAATTTTCATTTTTATCTTTTGAAAGTCATTTATAGGTTTAGAAATTTAAAATCATTAAATTAACTAATATTAATAAAATAACATTATATTTAACGTTTATTTTAGAATATTAATTAGTACATCATTATTACCTATTATTAAAAATTCATAAAATATATTGAAAACACAAAACTATATTTTTACTATTCAGTGAAAAATAAAATATTTTAGAATGTTTTAAAATAATCACCATAAACTAACTTAAGAATGATAATTTCAAATATACTTTTTATTTTATAATAATAATTAACTGAAAATTATAACTTAAACTTTTAAAGAATAATAATTACTTAATGAAAAACAACAGTTCTTATTACATAGTAAACTATCTAAAAATTACAAAAATTTACAAGTATATTATAAAATTATATTATAATTTATATTGAAATAAAGGGTTTTAGAATAATATTTAATGAAAATAAATTTTTATTTAGAATACATAATATTATTATAAATGGTTTTATTTTATAAAAATAAAATTATATTTTATTTGAGTACGTAGTGATTTCGACTAAGTTGAACTTACCTCAAAGGAGATTGTGTTCAATCATCACTTGTTGGAAAGAGTTCTTTAGATAATATCAATTATATTGTTAACATTTATTTGTATTTTAAATTTTTTGCGTGGATTATATAATCTTCTTAAGAGAGTTTGATCTTATAGAGTACACAATTATGTGGTCATTATTTTTTTATATTTTTACTAGTTTTAGCTACTTTAATCATTATTATTACATGACATTTACATATATTTTTTTCATTTTATTTATATATAATTATATTGTTAAATATAATAAAATATACATTATAAAAATATTTATTTTATTAATCATAGAATAAATTTTCCGATTGTTAAACCTAGTGTTTCACTATGTTATCGAAGTTTATAGCAGTGCTCCCCTCATGCAAGAGGTTATCCAACAATAACATATTTCATGGATGTTTTTTAGAAAGGTAAGAAAAATTAGTAGGACCATTTCTTCAATGGCCCACTTCAAGAGCTATAATTTCTATATATATTAACTGTAAAATTAAGAATAATTATATAATAAAATTGATATAAAAAGAAGTAAAAATAGAGAATTAGAATGGAGAACAAAAGGAAAATTGAGATGTATTGATGCTCCCCACCCCAAGTATTAAGGTTGATCCTACTGAAATACTCTCTCCACACCCCTCACTAACGAGTCCCCACTATTTAAAATCCATTTCCTCTAGTTTATATACTCACATGGGACCCTCCCTGACAACTATGAAAAAAATAGTTGTGGTTGGAAATATGTTGAATGGTTGTAACAAACTCAAGCCCTTTATTCTTACATTGTAATGATGTGTTCTTGTTTTTGTAAATTTATTACCATATCTTGATCATGAACGATAGCTAATAAAGGAAGTAAGGATGGGGAAGAGTGGTAGATATCCTATAGAATGGATGGTATCGATAAGAACCTCTATCCCAAACAATCCATCTCCCCAATCCAACCACCCTCTAATATTTAGAGGACATCACTGTTCTCTGTCCCAATCCTCTAGTAGTTGAAGCATCACTTGATTCCAATTTCCTCCATACCCCATTTTATAGGGAATCAAACCTTACCCTAGCTTCATATCGCATGAGGATGGCTATGAGGTGTTCATGTGTTCCATCTAATTATTGACCATTGGATTATTTGACTTCGAGTAATCTTAAAATGAAGAACTCATATATGTATATATCCACTTTTATTAATAAAATTAAACCCTCTTTTGAGGTTCAGAGGTAACTATAACATAACTCTAAGGTGTAGTGGAACATGGCCCAATACAATACGATAGTCTAACAATCCAATGACTATAGATCTGAAATAATCCAAAAGGAGGGACCAGTGGCACGAAGGCTTACCAAGGAACTAAGGTACAGATCTAACATTCAAAAACAAATCAAAACACTAGTCAAATCGAAATTCGGTATCATCTAAAAGTTACATGTGTATATATAATTCTACGTGTTTATGTATAATTATTATATCTAGACATTTATTTTTTTATTATTTATGTATTCATATATATTTATGTATAGTTATATATATTTACATGTTTGTGTATATATTTATATGTATTTATGTATATTTATAAACATTTATATGTATTTATATTTATATCTATATTTTGTGGGTTGGTGGGTGGGTGGGTGTGTTTATGTACGCTTATATGTTTGTTATATATGTATAATTATTGTATATACAATTACATTTAATTATATATATTGATGTATTTATATATATTTTTTTATATTTATTTATAATTTATATACATTCATGTATATTTATCAAAGATTAGGTAAATTTTTATATATTTATAGATATTTATATGTATTTATGTATAATTATATAAATTTATATGTGTTTAAATTTATATATATTATGTGGGTATATATAGAGAGATATATTTGTGTGTGTTTGTGAATATTTACATGAGTTTATATATATATATATATTTTAAAATTTGTATATATTTTAAAATCTATATATATATATATTTATTTTATTTATTTATGTTTATCTATATTATCTGGGTGTGTGTGTGTTTATGCATATTTATATGATATTATATATATATTTATGTAATTATATATAATTATATATAATTATTTATATATATATTTTTATTCATGTAAATTTATTTATATTTATACAAATTTATATCTATTTATCTGTATTTATATATGTTTATATAATTTTATTTCTATGTATACATACATGATCATATATTTATGTGTTTGCATATATGATTATATTAATATTAATATGTATATTTATATATAATTATATTTAATTATATATTTATGTGAATTTATATACATTTATGTGTATCTATTTATATTTATACATATTTAACAGATATTTCTATATGTAATTATATTTTTATATGTATTTATTAATAAATCATCAATAAATATATAAACATATATATATATATGTGTGTGAATTTAAATGTATTTCTCTTCATGTATTAAAGTATATTAAATAATGTAGAGTTATCACATGTAGGACTTGATGAATTGGTAAAAGTTTTTGGGAATAATCAAGAGCTAAGGGGTTCAAATCTAACCTACACATATAAAAAAAATAATCAATGTTAATTATTTTAATAATAATTTTTCATGAAAAATAAAAAACGAATACTTCCATTAAATATTACAAACCACCATGAAATTATTATGGCAGTTTCTTAAAAACATCACGAAATAATACCTGACAAGGGAATTGGAAGTGGTCTTAAAAAACAACATGAATCTTTTCACATCGGTTTAAACTGCAACTAAACACAAAAATTACATTATATAAATTTTTTGAAAAATGATATATTGATAAGAACAAGACTGTATCTATTTAAATGTTTTTCCTAAAATCATTATAAGGAATCTCAATAGGGATGCGTGGTTGGGTCTTGGACAAGTGTTCTAATCATTTATTTGTATCATGTGAGAACAAGATTCAAGCTACACATAGTTAATGGTAGGGGACAATATGTCATCGTAAAATGGGGTTAATAAAAGGGAAAATCAAAATGAATTAGTAAACGAAAACACTATGATAGTTTGAATGAGAAATGTTATAATGGTTGAATTTACAGATTGGTCAATGATTTCTGATCTTAACATCATTGTGTACCTCATGGTAACAATAATCAAGCTACACATAGTTCTAGAAGAGGGTATTTTTATCTCAATAGAGGATTGGTGTGGAATGACCAAAATGAAATTTCAATCCAATGCACTAGGATGTATTCTAATATAAGGATAGTATAGAACATGAATATTATTGAATAATCAAACACTAGAATGGTGGGAGATTGGTGATTTTTTGGCTGGGACAAAGAAATGAGATCTATGTGTCGCTTTGTAACCTGTTATAATAAGTATCAAACCATAAATATTTATGAAATATGGATATTTTATCCTATAGTTTGGTCCTTGAAGGAAACCCACCATGAACTATGAATTCATACACTACGAACTCTTACATAGATCAGTCACCTGTGTGAGGGGATTATGTTATATGGAATGGACCACTCCAAGCAGTTTTGGGTCCCATGGGATAGATCACCTCAAGCAGTTTAGGTCCATACATGATGGAAAACTTCATGAATTTAATTGTTTGTAGGATGGACCGTACCCTATAAAATTTAAAATAAATTTATAATTGTTTAGTGGATCCTTGATTCTTTATTTATGTTTTCATACTTATACCCTATGACTTTATTTCAAATGTTTTAATTATTTATTTTATTGTTTTAGAATTATTATTTCATAATTATTATTCACTGCTTACTCACTTTTTATGATGTGAAATTTTCTTAGTGTAGACTAGAAAAAAAACTATCATTTGATATTTAGAAGCTCATTTTTTTAATGTTCAAAATTTTAGTAAGGTCATAAATCTTACATATCAGAAAATATTATGTTTTTTTGTGCATTGGAATTCTAGAAATTTGGAAATGTTTAAAATATTATGCATTCTATGAACCTGAGGAATTATATTATGAATGTATATAATTACATTACATATCATTGTGAAATTTACAAAAATTAAAAAATAGTATACATTCATGGAAGAATCTAGAAATATGTTCCACATGGATACGAATATCATACGTAATAATGATTTCAAAAATATACTCTGTCAAAAGTAATATTCCTATATAAGAAGCTAAAGAATTATATCACACATACTCTTATTGAATATCATATGTATGGGTTGAATTGATAAATTGGAAAAGTCTATTATCCGACGCATTATAGAGAATATATTACATATGATGAAAATATCATTCATGGATATTTTTACAAGGGAATGATCTTGTGTATCAAAATTAAATTTCCTACATATTGGCTTTTTTATAAAGGATAATTTTGCACATTTTAAAGATAATATCTTATGTAGTAGTGAAGGAGATCATGACATGCAGAATGACATGTATAGTGCATTTTAATGGCTTAAAGAATACACCATACGTTATGGAGGACCTCCACTATATAAAATTGAATAAATAAAGGATGATATAACTAGAAAAAATGTATGTTATGTTACATAAAGATTTAGTCTCATGAGTTATAAAAAAGTACGAGTGATTTTTTACTAAAGCTTAAGATATAAGAGTTTGAAAATATGAAATTTGATCATAATATACACAACATAGGTTTAAAATTTATAGAAATTAGTGGCAATGAAAAAAATGACTTAAGAAGTTATTATTTGAGAATATGGCAAGTTATGATAATTATAGAATAGAGGTTGGGGCAATTCATCTTATTTTACAATAGACTCAATAATGAAGTTATGATTAGTTACTCTATTTCTATTTAATTTATATGTATTCTTATACTTCAATTCTATGATGATTATTCATGATGTTTTATAAATTTCTTCTTTGTTCTATTCTAGCAAAGCTAATGGAAGTGGTTGTGATAATGTTGGTGCAAAATCGGATGAATTCTTGTTCAGATGTACCAATTGTTGAACATGGGGTTAAAATATTTTTTTTGATATGTTGAAACGGTAAATATTTTGTTTTGGAAGATATATTTCATGATGTGATGTTTATATATCAGAGGATATGAATTTGTGAATTTTGAATCTATGATGAGATATAATAGAACGAGGAATTATTTACCCTAGATTAAGAACATCTTTTTAAAGTTTATTGTAACATGACTACAAGAAATATTTATTTTATTCAAATGAAAATATTTGAATTATAGATGGAGTTTTTTATATATTTCAATGATGATTAAAAGAGTTAAATTAAGAATTAAAATTCTGATTGACTTTATAAAATTATGGAGAATATTGAGGAATGTTTTGACCATGATTGTTCAAACATTTATTCAAAATAAATAATAAAACAACTATGATAAAATTATAGAGTAAATTATGGATATATTTTACCATTCTATTTAGATATATAAAATGATGCAAGAACTATGAAAGACATATTATTTCTGTCTTATATATTTTTTTGGTGGGATCAAGAAGTGTTACAACATATAGTAATACTCACACATGCTAAAACCTAAAATTATATATACTAATAATTTTACTATATAATATTCTTTTACTTGTATATGGAGTAGATGAAAAAATAAAATAAGGAGAAATACAGAATTATGTTTTACGCTAAACATATTTTCCAACTATTTTATTTATCGAAGTCCAATTATAGTAAGGTTCACTTCAGGACTACTACTATAAGGACCCGGCCTTAAAACATTCCATAATATTGAATTTAATGATTAATTCACATTTAGGACCTTTTCATGTTTAGAGTTTTAGATAATTAGGAAAAAACTATTAAATCTCAAAAGATTACAAAGTAGACACTTCTACTCAGTTTCTATTTTTTCATAAAATAAAAACTATAAAAAAGAAACGTGTCTAGTTCCATGTTTTTAATTGAATGTCTCTCTTTGATCCCATAATTGACCTTATTCATCTTTATGTCTTGTGGAAAACATTTCAAAAACATGGGATGAGCATAAAAAGCTCAGTAAGGGATACACAAATAAAGAAACTGTGAGTTTTTCAAAACAATAATTAAACTTTAAATACTTAATCATATGTAAAACTTTTCACCTTTATAAAGTAGTAAATAATCTTCACTGAATAAAAGATAATTGCTTTTTCTTTTGTAACCGAAAGATCACCATAAAACCAATATAAAGAACACATAACATATAAAGGTAACTTGGGACATAAACATACTTAAATGGAATAACCATACGGTCAACATCCACACATGTAACTAAATGGAATATCCATACGGCTGGCATCCATAATGAATGCATTAGAGGTTATAACTTAACCACCAATCTAGGTTTTCATTGAACCACTCGTCATTTTTGTTAATCATGTAACCACCAATAAAATGTCCGACTACCATTAAAAAATCATAACAAATAAAATATAAAAAATATAAAATTTAACCATTAAATTTTCAATTGAAATCACAATATATCATTTCAAGATATTGAAAAAATAAATTATTTATAAAACTATCTTCAAAACCATTTAATAATGATATTTTTGAATCAAAGTGTCCCATACCACATTAATTCTTTTAAAGGAATAACAATTAATAAAAGCATTATAATATAATGAGAATAAAGGTATTAATGATATAATATTCTGAAGGAGAGTATATACACCATATCAATGTGATTTTTCTCATAACAACAATGAAGTCTCAATGGAATCTAAATTGACAAGAAATCCCTTATAAAGACTATATCCTTTGATTAAGGATAAATCAATTACATAATTATGTGTGAAAAATAAAAATACACCCAGTATAAATGGATATTAAGTGAAAAACAATCAGAGGTCATTCACTCATATTCATAGGATGACATATTCAAGAAGTACAAGATTAACCCAATGAATTAAAATTAATTTAACATGTTCCCTTGTAAAAATTCGACAGCCTAATGACGTCACATTAAAATTCAGAAAATCAGTTGATGAGATATAAAATGGTATCCCAACAATTGGAAATAAAATTTACATCATTATGTATATATAAGAATATATCCCAACAAAATAAGATGTAAATTAACAAACATAACAACAAGAAGCCTTTTAAAAAGAGGAGGGTGAAAGGTTCCCATACCGATTTGGGTAACTTTCGAAACGTACACCCCATGGAAGAAGGATATTAAAATTTAGATATAAATAACCATAAATTTATCTATATTAAATAACCAATACAATCATGGGAAGTAGATACACAACACAAAAGTAAATAGTGGTAAATGTAGCATGAATCTCACGGGAATAATAGTGAGATGGAAAACCCCTTACCTCGCTGTAATCAATCGAGTCGTATGACCAAAAAATAATAAACAAAAAATGAATTATAGAACACCATTAATATAAATAGAATTATGATAATATATATCAATTTTAAGTACAAAATACACTGCATGCCATAAATAAGTGGCGATCAATGTAAATCTCAAGGAATTAAAAGTGAGATAAGAAATCCCTTACCTCGTTGTCCGACTTGACTAACTCATATGTTCCTTGTTCTTCCTGAATAATAAATGTTAGTTACTTACTAATTGATTAAGAATATTTCTCAAGTTTATTATTCCTTTTATATTACTTATTACCTTACTATAACAATTTGTTTATTATTTGAGTTCATATCGGACATTTTATCATTGTTTAGTACTTAAGTAAAAAATGAACCTGTTATAATTAAAAATTGTCCATGTGGTCAAAATTCCATTATCACTAGAATTATACTCATCATTTAGATGCCATATAAATCATATATATCCAGTATATATATGAATTTATAATATCACATTACATTTGTAGATAAGGAATAAAATGCTTCGTTCATCAAGATGGCGAGCCGTATGTACACATGAATGCTAATTTCGTTTCTATTTCATATTTTAATGGAATAAAAATATAGTGATACATAGGTATATTATAATTGCAATATAATATATATGTTATATATGTTACATAAGTTCATAAATTCTATACTTTATACGTTACATGTATGGCATTAACGATTCAAATCATTTTGAGGGGCGGTAGTCTGTAC
Organism: Viscum album; assembly: GCA_963277665.1. Lineage (NCBI taxonomy): Eukaryota > Viridiplantae > Streptophyta > Magnoliopsida > Santalales > Viscaceae > Viscum > Viscum album. The sequence goes on from OY728153.1 coordinate 569,691,854, forward strand.
TTCCTAAAATGAAATTATTGTGTTTAATTATTATGGAAACCATAAAGGTATTCCATAAAAGAAAAATAAAGAAGCATAAGGAAAGCATAAAAATAATTTATATATCATATATAAATAAAGTGACATCTTCATGGCCACCATGAGAGGAGGTAGGAGATATTTGAATAATCATCGTTTCGTGAGGTAGTAGTTTGCCATCAACAGAAACAGTATGTTCTTCACCCATTAGATTAAGGTGTGTGTTAGTGTAGCTCTAATAAATCTCACAACAAAATACTAGTATATTGGAGATATTTTTTTTGTTACAAAATAAAGGAATAAAAACATTTTAGGGGTTTGTAGAAGGAATATAAAACAAAAGAACATAAGATAAGACATTGCCTTTAAATCGAGTTACTCCCCTTGGTTTGAACCAAAAGGGTTTCTTGAAGTGCATTCTGCCTAATGTAAGGCTTCTAGGATGAAGAGAGGGATATTGAGAGATTATTTTAATAGAGAATGGACGATCCAAATGCCTTTACATGTGTGAGAAATTGGTAGTAATTGGGTTCATTTTATAAGGGAGAGGTGGGTCTCTTTTGGAATGATTGAAAACATTATTTTATTATATAGTGATTTTCAGTTTCTAAAGGACCAAGAATCATTAAAGTAGAATATAAGGTTTCCCGTGTTCTAAATAAAATAATCCAATAATTATTGGACATGTTTTTGATTTTATGTTAAACTTTATCTTCTTATTTATTTAAATCATTCATTAATGACGTAAACACTACATCATCATTTTTTCATAAATAATTTTATTTATATGATGTCTAAAAATTATAAAAAAATTACCATGATGTAGGAAATAATCATATATATCTAATGAATATTTATAGTTAAAAATATAACTTTATATAACCCCATTTATAAATTGTTTTAGTAAAATAATACATGTTTGTGACATGTTTATTTTTACTTTAAATAAAAAGTTATTAATGTCATTATCATACCGATGTGGCTCCATGGGGTCTCCAAATTGACACTTGGATTTTATTGGCCATTCATGACTCTTCCAATAAGGGGAGGACAAGTGTAAATGAAATTTAATATTATTATAAAATTATTTTTAGCTTAAATTACACTAATTCCCTTTAATCGAGGTTAATAAAAGTCAAAAGTTACTAGTCAATAAAAATTATTTTCATCTCATTGAACCAAATTTTACTTCATAATGAAAACTATGTATGTCTTATTTTTGAAATTCAATTCATATAACTGGTAAAATTTCATTTAAACAAAAAATCAGTTTTTTAACTACCACAAAATGGTTTCACTATTCATAAAAATTGACGTTTTTCAGAAAAATGCCAAAATATCACCCTAAGATATATTTGATATATCAAATTCAAAAATTCTGTATATTTTACTAAATTTAAAACATATAAGTTTCATTAACTAATTTGATAATTAATTCCCGTTCTCAAAACAAATAGCATGTTTTTAAGAAACAATATCTTAAAAAAGATTGACACTCGTTTATGTCCAATTTCAAAGTGAAATTAGTTTCAATGATAACCATTGGATTAAATGGTAAAAATATATTCTTATTACAATTTATAAACAATTAAAAATATAATCTAACCATATAAATAAATTTGATTAAAAAGTGGTTTTGAATTAAAATAAATCATTTTTCACTATTCGTTAAAAAATGAACTTTTTCGGAAAAATAATAAAAATTTACACAAAGTAAATTTTGATGTCCCAATTCTAAATAAGGGTTATATTTTGTGAAATAAAACATATAAAATTTAAAAAAATTATATTTAAAAATGGTTCTCTATCAAAAGGCGTTCAATCGACCTTTTAAAGAATATTAGAATATTTATGCTTAAAATTGGATTCATTCGCATTTTAAGACTCTGTCATTTATTGGGTAATTGTTAAAATATTTAAGAAACATATATAATCATTTTTTAGTCATTTCTATAAATTCTCTCCAATACAAATACTAGGCGTTAACTACCATTTAAAATAATATTATTATATTATTAGTGTGCAACGTAAGATTTGAAAGAAACTCATTGTTGTGTATCAGGTACGCTATCGAACATAGAAACCCCTTTAAAGAAATATTAATATTTAATTAAAAGATATTAATAAATATGAAAATGTCATATTCTTTATTATCCTGGGATATAACATTCTTCCCCCCTTTTGAAAATTATGTCCTCGCAATTTTAAAATTGGGCTTGGAAACTTCATTGAATGTCCCACATCAGAAAAAGAGTCACTAAAACTATCACATTAAAATAATAAAAGAGAAGTACATAGGTCACCTGAGACAATAGATACTAGGATTCCATGAAAACATGGATATGGAGGAGAAAACAAACCATCAATTTCGGATGGAGTGTGATAGAAAACATGTTTAGGAGAAAGTTAACCACCAGAAAATCACAAACTTGTGATGGGTTAAACGGTATTTGATTCCCCAGTAAGAAAAGTTAAGAGACAACATTATTGTTTTAAGATACTTTTCAATGAGTAATTTATTTATGAACATAACAAAAACATAAGGAAACTTACTTACTTTTCATGTAGACATTCATATTTTACTAGATTTCTAACACAAACTCATATTTTCTAAAAAAGATGAGTATTTAGGATTACTTGTTTGCATTAATAGCACTAAAAAAAACTTCAAGAGAATCATATAATCCAAAAAAGATGAACTATATACTTTTCATGTCTTTAATGCTTAACCAAAAACCAAAATGGTTAGTACAAGATCAGATAATCCCAAAAAAGGATAATCATTTATGAAAAGAAAAACAACTCTTAATCTCCAAAATTTTTCCATCAAAAACCAAAGTTCATCAAATACCATTCAATAAAAATATATATTTAAAATTCTTCAAATTAATCCAAAATAAGATTGACACCCAAATATCTGAAGGATTTAATCACATAGTCTTCCAAGATAAATCTTAACATTTATCTCCAAATAACAGCTGTTGCTCTTAAAGACTCATATTGAAAAGTAATTAACCTAATCACATATCCTCCCTGATAGGTTAATCATTTCCCTAGATAACCCAAAATCAACTTATTCTTTATTCATAAAATCATTTAACAAAAAATAATTAGTCAAACTAACCAGGGACATCACATAGTCTAGTGGTAGGAAATAAATACCAATTGCACTTAGGTTGTGACTTCAATTCCTGGAGCATCATCTGACGTGATGGGTTGTCACATGGTCTTCATGTTTTCCCTTTTGAAAAACTATATAATTTTTTAACATTCTCGAAAAATATATAAATTACATAAAAATATCGATAAAATATTTTAACCACGAAGGTTATCTAATAATTTTCATTTTGCATCCCAAAATTTTTTAACCTGTAATTGCCTCAAATTAAAGGATCATATAAATCCAAATGGTTTATTATAAATATATCCACAAAAAAATAGATAATTATTCCTTGAATAAAATTTTCATATATCAAATTTCAGGGTTACACATACTATAAAAAGTCTTCTGATGTAACCCCATCATCAAAAGAGCCTCAATACTTTTATGCATTTCAACATCCTAAAATCTACCATAACTCTTGAATCCCTTTTAGGTTGACCTCTTACTCATTAGACATTATTCATGAAACATTATCCAATCCTTTCCAGCTTATTCTATAATACTTATTTCCTAAAAACAAAATCATGAATCATATCCTAAGATTTCAATAATAGGAATACATATTTAATGAAATAATCCATTCCTTTTATTGGCCATCGTCAATTTTTTCATCCTCAATCGGAATGGAATTAGGTATTAGTAAACAAATATTAGTAAAATCCTTGTGATCCAGTTCCCAAAAATTATTCTAGGACCTGTGTTAGCATAATTACCTTGCACAACACATTTAAAACATTCAATTGATCCCTCAGAAAGAACTTCTTTCCCTTTCCTAGAGTGAACTAGATGATTTCTTTTTTCATGGAAGGTTCTTTCTTTATGACTATCATTTCTACATCATTAGGATCTTTCTGTCCCTTGGAAACATTTTCCTAGGTGTTTTTTCCACATCTTTGACACATAGGTTTTTGAACATACTTACCTTTATGATTATTACCTGAACTTCCATAGGGATTTGTTTCTCACATATATGATGCCTTATAAAATTCACTATGGTTCAGGTGGTCAATCCTGACTCCAGATTGTTGGTTGAGAATAAACACATGAGTTCTCATTGTAGATCCTATATCATTTAATTGCTCGTTCAAAAAACCATCACAGTTTTCTTCACATCCACTGTTACTTTGGTGCTTGATGGATCTGGCCATTTACTAAAACCAAAAAGGTCAGTGTGATTGTATCAATAAAATCATCATATAATATCATATGAGGAGGGTAAATACTATGATATAATTATTAATATTATCTGAAACTTGTTTACATTATCTATATATAAAAACATTGACTCTTTCTAAAGTCCTAACCATTATGGTAATGATACTTATGCTTAAAGAATACCTTAACCTATAAAGTTTTCTATACTGATCTTTGATACCAACTATAAGGAACCAGTATTAAAACATTCCATAATCATGAATTAAGTTAATAATTCACATTGAGGATCTTTTCAAGATTAAAGTTTTATAAAATTAGGACATAACTATTACATATCAAAATATTACAAAGTAGACACTTCTTCTCAGTTTCTATTTCTTCGTAAAATAACAACTCTTAAAAATAAACATGTCTAGTTCCATGTTTTAGATAGCTTGTCTTTCTTTGTTCCCATTATTTACCCTATTCATCTTTAAGTCTCGTGGAAAACATTTTAAAAACAAGGGATGAGCATAAAAAGCTCCGTAAGGGATACACAAAGAAGGAAAATGTTAGTTTCTCAAAATAAAAAGTAAACCATGAATACTTAATCATAATTAATACTTTTCACCTTTATGAACTAGTAAATACTCATCACTGAATAAAATTGTTTTTCTTACCCTTTTGTAACCAAAATATCACTATAAAACCTATATAATGAACAAATAACATATAAATGTAACTTGGGACATAGACATACTGAAATGGAACAACCATATGGTCGACTTCCACACATGTCACTAAATTGAATCGCCATATGGCCAACTTCCATACCCAATGCATTGGAGGTTATAAAGTAACCACCCGTCCTGGTTTTCACGGCACCACCCATCATTTTGGTTAATCACGTAACCACCCGTCAAATGTCCAAGTAGCAATAAAATATCATAGCACATAAAATATTGAAAATACCAAAATTTCACTATAAAAATTTCTTTCGAAATATCAATATATCATTTCATGATATGGAAAAAATCAATTATTTATCAAACTATTTTCAAAACCATTTAATTAAGATATTTTTGAATCAAAGTGTCCCATACCACTTTGAAGCTTTTAAATGAATAACATTTAATAAAACCTTTATAATATCATGAGAATAAAGGTATTTATGATATAATATGATGAAGGACAGTATATAAACCATATAAAAGTGAATTGGATCATAACAACAATGAAGTCTCAATGGAATGTAAATTAAGACGAAATCCCTTATAAAGACAATATCCTTTGATTAGGGATAAATCAATTACATAATTTTTTGGTAAAAATAAAAATACACCCAATATAAATGGATACTAAGTGAAACAAAATCAGAGTTCATTCACACATATTCATAGGAAGACATATTGAAGATGTACAAGATTAACCCAAAGATTTAAAACTGAGTTAAGAAGTTCCCTTGAAAAAATTCGGCAGCCTGACGGCATCACATTAAAATTTAGAAAATGAGTTGATGAGAAAGAAAATAGTATCACATCACTTGGACAAAAAATTTACACCAATATGTATATATAATAACATATCCCAACATAATAATATTTAAATTAAATGACATAACAAAAAGAAGTCTTTTAAAAAGAAGAGGGTGAAAGGCTCCCTTACCGATTTGGGTAACATTCAAAATGTACAACCCATGGAAGAAGGATCATGAAATAAAGATGTAAATACCCATAAATTAATTTATATTACACAAAGAATACAATAATGGGTATTACATACACCACACAAAAGTAAATAGTGGAAAATGTAGCATGAATCTCTAGGGAATAAAAGTGAGATGAAAAACCCTTTACCTCGCTGTAATCAATCGAGTTGTATGACCAAAAGATAGTAAACCCAAAATGAATTACCGAACACCATGAATATAAATACAATCATGATAATATATATCAATTGGCAGTACGTAATACACCACATTCTGTAAATAAGTGGCGAACACTGGAAATCTCACAAAATTAAAAGGGAGATAAGAAATCCCTTACCTCATTGTCTGACTTGACTCACTCATATATTCCTTGTTTTTCTTGAATAATAAACATAAGTTACTTAATAATTGATTAAGAATAATTTTCAAGTTTATTATTCCATTTATATTACTTATTACCTTACTGTAACAATTAGTTAATTATTTGAGTTCATATCGGACATTTTGTCATTGTTCAGAACATAAGTCAAAAATGAACTAGTTATAATTATAAATTTTAAATGTGGTCAAAATTCCATTAAACCAGAATTATATTAATCATTTATATGTCATATATATCATATATATCTAGTATATATATGTAGTTATAATAGTACATAACCTTTGTAGATAAGAAATAAAATGCACCGTTCATGGAGACGGTAAGCCGTATATATGCATGAAAGCTAATTTCATTTCTATTTAATATTTTAATTGAATAAAAACATAGTGATACATAGGTATATTATAATTACATTATAATATATATGTTACATATGTTACATAAATCATAAATTAAATTCATTATACATTCCACGTATGGAATTAACGATTCAATTCATTTTGAGGGGGCGGTAGTCCGCACTTCCTAAAATGAAATTATCGCGTTTACCTATTATGGAATCCATAAATGTATTCCATAAAAGAAAAATTTAGAACAATAAGGAAAACATAATCATAATATATATATATATATATATATCATATATAAATTCAGTGTCATCTTAATGGCCACCATGAGAGGCGGTAGGAGATAATTGAACAATCATCGTTTCGTGAGGCAGTAGTTCGCCGTCCACAGAAACAGTATGTTGTTTACCCATTATATTAAGGTGTGTGTTAGTGTAGCTCTAATAATTCTCATAAAAACATAATAGTATATTAACATACTTTTTTTGTTACAAAATAAAGTAATAAAAAGAGTTTATGGGTTTGGAGAAGCAAAATAAAACAAAAGAACATAAGAGAAGAAATTACCTTTAAATCAGGTAACTCTCATTGGTTTGAACCAAAACGGATTCTTGAAGTGCTTTCTTCCTATGGTAGGGCTTCTAGGATTAAGGGAAGGATTTTCGGGGCTTATTCGAGTAGAATTTGGAGAGCCAAGGGGCTTGAGAAGTGTGAGAAAGGGGTAGGAAGTGGGGTCTTTTTATTAGGGAGAGGAGGGGCTCTTTTAGAAAGATTGAAAGTATTATTTTATTATATAATGATATTCAGTTTATAAAGGTCCAAAAATAATTAATGTAGAAGATAATTTGTCCCATTTTTGAAATAAAATCATCCAATCAGAATTGGACAAGTTTTGTATATTATTTTAAACTTTAGCTTCTTATTTATTTAAATCATTCATTAATTACGTAAACATTGCATCATCATTGTGTCATAAATAATTTTATTTATTTGAAGTCTAAAAATTACAAAAAAAAAATTACAATGATGTAGGAAATATTTTTAGCTTTCTAATTATTTTTTATAGTCAAAATGATAACTTATATAACCCCATGTAAAAATTGTTTTAGTAAAACAATACATGTTTGTAAAATCTTTATTTTTACTTTAAATAAAAAGTTATTAATGACATTATCATACCCAAGTGGCTCCATGGGGTCCAAAAATTGACCCATTGATTGTCTTGGTCGGTCATGACTCATACAGTAAGGATAGGACAAGTGTAAATGTAAGTTCATATTATTATAACATTATTTTTACCTTAAATTACACTAATGATCGTTAATCGAGATTAATAAAAGTAAAAAGTTATTGTTCACAAAAAAATTATTTTCATCCCGTTGAACCAAATTTTAATTACTAATGACAAACATGTATGTAGGATTTTTTAAATTCAATTCAGAGAAGTGGTAAATTTTCATTTAAAAAAACTCAATTTTTTAACTACTACTTAGTGGTTTCACTATTCATCAAAAATTGAATGTTTTTCAAAAAAATACCAAAAATTCACCCTAAGCTGTATTTGATTTTACAAATTCAAAAATGATGTATATTTTACAAAATTAAAAACATATAAGTTTCATTAATTAATTTTATAATTAATTCCCATTGTCAAAAAAATTGTGTGTTTTTAAGAAACGATATCTATCAAAATATTGACAGTTGTTTATGTCCAATTTCAAAGTGAAATTAATTCCAATGACAACCATTGGATTAAATGGTAAAAATATATTTTAATTAAAATTTAAAACCAATTGAAAAGATAATCTATCCATATAAATAAATTAGATTAAAAGGAGGTTTTTAATTAAAATACATCATTTTTCACAGTTCATTAAAAAATGAAGTATATCAGAAAAATAATTAAAATTTACAAAAACTAAATTTTGATGTCCCAATTCTAAAGTAGGATTTTATTTTGTCAAAAATAACATATAAAATTGAAAAAAAAAATATATTTATAAAGGGTTCTCCATCAATAGGTGGTTAATCTACCTTTTAAAGAATATTAGAATAATTATGCTTAAGATTGGATTCATTCTCATTTTAGGCCTCTGTGATTTATTGTGTAATTGTTAAAATATTTCAAAAACATATATAATCATTTTTTAGTTAGTTATATTAATTCCCACCATTACAATGGCTATGTGCTATCTTCCATTTAAAATAATAGTATCGTATTACTAGTGTGCAACGTAAGATTTCAAAGAAACCCATTGTTGTGTATTGGGAATGCTATCGAACATAGAAACCCCTTCAAAGTAATATTAATATTTAATTAAAATATATTAATAAACATGAAAATATAATATTCTTTATTTTCCTGGAATGTTACAACTACAATCTAATGATTCAGTTATTTGGAGAAAGAACTATATAATATCAGTTTATAGAGTTAAAACTATGTGTAAGAATTATTTTCAATTATATAACTCTTCTATATCTACCTCTGTGTCATTGGTCCAAGCATTTTTATATGGAAAAACACTTATCATTCATTAATGATTGTTCTTGAAAGAGAAGTGTAAGAATGATAATATAAGATAAAAAACATCAAAAAACCCCTAATAATTTCAATAAAAATTAATCCCCTTCACTTGGTGAACGTCCCATACCTTACATAGTTTTGTGGAGGAAAAACTCATTGGAAAAAAAAAATAAAACACAAACAAAGAAGAAAATTGAAGGACACACAGATTTAATGTGGCTTGGTTTGGGTTTCCTACATACATTGTAGAAGTGTCCATTTTAATTTATTCTCCATCAGATGAACATTGGATGATCACAAAGAGTTATATTTTATTTTTTTTATTCAAATATATTTGGATTTAATCCCATTTTATAGAGGAATGAAAACCGATTTTTCTGTTTTTTGGTAGTTAATCTACTTTTGAAAATTCCTTCTATCGTTGTCTTCTCATCCATGGTACTGGAGTTGGCCTCAGTTGCGTTCCAGTGTTTGAAAGAAGCTGATGAAGAAGAAATACACAAAAAATCACTCCCATAATATGTAGTAATCCCCAAAATCCCCCCCCCCCCCCCCGTGACTAATTTTGTGTAGAATCTAGACCCACAGTCACCACGCGGACTTCTAGAATATCTTTTGGTAGAACCTTCATCATAATGTCTTCTCCATTATCATTAGTGTGGATTTTCTCAAACTTCAACATTTTTTCTCCCAACACATTTCAGATCCAGTGATATTGTGCATCTATGTTTTTGGACCTAGAATGTAATGTTGGGTTTTTTCTAAGTTGAATAGTTCCCTGACTATCCACAAAAGAATATAATTATCATGAATCTGTCCTAGACCCTATAAAAACATCTTCATCCATAGTATCTTCATATACCAATTAGTGGCCACGATAAACTCTACTTCTATGGTAGACAAGGAAACACAATTATGAATTCAGGATTCCCATGAAACATCTCCCTGAGAAATGAAATCAGGTACCCTGATATCAATTTTGTCGCTTCAACATATCCATCTATATCTATATATTTTTATCCTTCTAAAATTGATTTATCACTTATAAAAACAAGAAACAACTACTATATGTACCTCACTGATACATCAATATACTTATGACCACTATCCAGTGCTCCTTTCCTATATTTGATAGGAATTCTGGTCATAATACCAATAACGTGAGTAATATCTGGTTTAGTCCACACCATTTCATACATAATATTTCCAACTACCTATAGATAGGGTAATGTTTTTTCATATATACTTTCCCAACCTAATTCTATGGACTTTGACATTTCATAATCCTGTAATTGATCTCAAGTGGAGTTCTAACTGGTTTTGACTTTCTCGTGTTAAATCTTTCAAACAATTTATTGATGTACCACTCCTAAGATAGTATAACCTTTTGATTCCTCCTATCAGAGGTAATTTTCATGGAAAGAATCTAAGTATTTTCTCCCAAGTCCTTCATTTCAAACGACTCATTCAACTCCTTCTTCAACCTATCAATCATTGTTATATCTCTACCAATAATCAACATATCATCAATATAAAGAAATTATATAATGAAATCACCATTAGAAAACAATTTGATGAAAATGCAGTGATCATTAATCATCCTATTGTACTCATTTTTCTCAAGGAATGATTCTAATTTGATGCATCGTTGCCTTAGTTCCTATTTAGAACCATATAACACAACTAGATAAATCACTTACGACCAAGTTTTAAGACGATGTCCATATCCCAAAAATTAGTGGTAATTAGTTACACCCATGAATTAAAAAATCATTTCTTATACAACCATTAATGTTGATATATTTCAAGGGTTATTAATAACCTTGTCAATAGGTAGCATCCACCATGTCCAAAACCAAAGATGTATAAAAAATTATATTTATATTATTACAGCAACTGTTAAAACTGTGGGTTTCTTTTTTTGAATTTCTTCACCGCATTCCACTACATGTAGAACTCTATTAAAGTATATTTTTTGACATCATTCGCCATATTCCACCAGCACCTGTAAAATTATATCATAGTCGAAACAAATTCTTTAGATAATAATTTTTAAAATAGTAGACAAAACAAACATTCAATTTCATATACTACCAACACACACAACCTAATAATATATCACCATATATACATATACGTTTTTCCTAATTTTAGTCCATATAAATCTCATATCCACCCTCATAGACATCATCATTGACACCATAATCAACACAGTGACCTCTAGAAGAAGAACCCTCACCTAATTAAAAATCGACATGAACCACACAACTATCATCATAATGTATGTTCAGGATACGTAAAAAAATTTCAACCATTCCACTTTATCTGGAGGAAGGGAACAACATAAATCCAATATAAAATTGATTGGATTTTCATTTTTCTTTATTTGATTCTACCAATATGCAATTAATACTTTTTGTGTCTCATTCTAACTGGATGAATTCATTAGTTATTATGTTACTATTCCTGAAATGTTTCTAGATTCACCACTCAAATAAATCTCATAAATTCTTCAAAAACATTAAAATTTTCAAGGTCTTATCAATTTAAAAACTTGTTTAATAATTTACAATTCCAATATTATTATGTATATGATAGTCATTTTCAATCAAAAATATCTTTTGAAATCATCTTCCCTTGTAAAACACAATTGAAAACCAATTTCCATTTAAAAATACAGAAATGTTTTTATTTGAATATTTCAGATAGCACAATAATGAAATATCTATAAGAATTCAAAAAACTAGATCATAAAATAATTTCTACTAATATTTATCATATATTAAACTCACATAGAATATCATTTCACAATGTGGAGAACATATTAAATGCTTATGGGTTATGCTCAATAATAGTTCTTATGTTAAACAACTAAATTGAAAACATATTGCACGCTTTAGTACATAAATGATTTAGTGTCACTAAAACAAATTTTCAACTAAAAAACATTTCACACATTAAAATTCATATCATAAAATGTTTAACATTATATAATTAAATATAAAACCATGTATATCATGCTTGTAAAAAATACTCGGTATAAACAATTGTTATAATGCATCACTTCAATTTATTGAAATCATTATTATTGATTATTTTTGTGTGCTTTTTCCATAAATATTTTCCAATCATTAAACCATATCACATATACTGAATCAGGTGATTAATAAAACTATGTAATCATTGATCGATCATTAATTAGTTTATTAGCGATCTGTAATTTCCATATAAAGTCATCAAAGAATCGTAATATTCTCTAACATTTCCATATCATATCAAAATAAAAGGACTTATAATTGTCATTTATTAGATTATTTAATTCACCATATAACCATTATGATAATATGAATATAAAAAACACCATATGTGGTTCCAAGAATCATTATAATATTTACACATGATTATCATATTTTATCCAAATCATTATCTCTAGAAATCCAAAAGATCAATTTAATGATTTATCACTAAAGATGTACCTGGTATGAAGTAGACAAAGCCTATGGTCCTCCATGGTGTACACACTGTTTGTGAGCTATATGAAACCACCAATGACTCTCAACTGAGTTGTCAAAAACTATGAGTATATATTATCATGTCTAACCATTCAAAAAACATGAATATATTAAAAAATCAATAATAAAAAATAAGTGAACGATATAAAAAAGTAACCACTATATTAATCGTAGAATATATTATGTAATAACATATACTGGGAGGATCTATACCCGAACTCACCTGACTATACTTATGTTTGTAATATTAGATATCAATAGAAAGTTGTTTGTTGGTCATATTTTGGTCTATCCCATCCAAGATAGGGATTGGGTTGTCTTGAAGCCCATCCCACCCAAATGTAGTTATAGATTAAGTACATGAGCCTACGACATGGAAGGGGGAAGTGTATGTAATGTCAGGGCCAGCAAACATCTTTTTGAATAAGGAAAGGTGTATACTCGATCAGGGATCAAGAATCTATCCAATTTAATGTTATCATATGTAAATATTTGACTAATATTCTTTAACAATTTATTATAAAAATAATACATATACACATACCCATTTCATATTTCTCATGAAATATCAATGAATTATCATTATTCATGTATAAATCTAGTATTCCCATTATCATTTTTTATTAGCATAAAAATGTGGACAATCATCTCAATGATATACTAGATATCATATCAACATGGCATAAAGCATGCACATTACTATAATTAGATAACATAAATTTCAAAAAATATAATATTTACATGTTAACCATGAAGATAATGAGTAAAAATTATCATTGAGTTACTAATACAAAAAATAATATATGATTTTATCATCATTCAATATTCTATTTCATGTTTTCAAAACAAAAAGATAGTTATATCTAAAAGTTTGTATGTTCTCAATAGGGATAACAATGATACTCAAAATCTATTCAACAACATTCATTCATTTTAGGTAGGTTTTATATACCAAGCCTAATATATAATTTAATTAGATAATCTTAATTTCATTATTAATCCCCTACAACTTCCACCACATAACCTATCATTATCAATATCCTCCATTATGTGCATCAAAATACCTCAAGAATGATTGTGTAATTTTCATAAAAAATGTTATTGTCAGTTCTCATTGTAATAACCAAATAAATGCATGTCTCTTGACCTGAATCAAGAATTAAGTCCAAGAAAATATTGATAATGGAAATCAAGTAAACATAACTCATCAATATAATTCATTCAATATGTCGGATCATCGTGTTCCTTGTGTTGGAGGATTTATTTATTCACAATCTAATATTATTTATGCTATTTGTAAAATAATTCTAAATGGTTTGAGTTTATACCCACATTAATAATAAATAACATCAAAACATATCCCAAAATAATTAGTAAACCATTATTCATGTTTTTAGTAAAATTATATCATTAGAATAATATTTAAATATAGAACCAAGTTATATTTAATTATCATCAATAATTTTATTTCTGACACTAAAATAATATTTAGATGAATATACATATTGAACTACATTCTAGTAACCTTAATCTATATATTATATTTATGAAATTACCATTTAATCAAACTCATAATTTTTAAATAATTAATATATATAATTTTAATGAGATATCTCAAATAATAGTGAAAATATGAGAGGTGGATTATTATGTAATAAAATATTGTATAAAATTAGTGTAAGATCAATGAACTGTAACTATTTATCTATTGAATCCAACAACAAGGAATAATTCTTAATCTCTGATGGCTTCCATATTCTATAACATTATTATGAGTTCGACAAGAACAATTCAACAGAAAACTATATTTCATTTCAAAACCAAATATCACATAAATTTATAAAAAATATTAAGTTTATAAGGAATTCTTATTTTACAATTGATAATTTTGAATAAAAAATTCCAATATTATTGTGAATATGATGATAATTTCCACACTACCATCACTTTTTAAATCATCTTCCCTTTTGAGATACATAATTTGAAAAACAATTCCATTACTTTGAAAAACAACCAAATATTTAGTGCAAATTTCAAATAGCACAAAAATGAAATATATAAAAGTATGATTAAATAAAAATTTGAAAACAAATTTAATAATACATAGATAAAATGTAAATTTACATTAAACTTTAGAAAATAAAAATAATAATAAAATTCCTTAAAAGTAGAATTATTCAAATATTTAATTAAATCTTTGTAAATGTCAACTACCTCCTTGATGATTTCTATTATTAAAAAACATGATATGTTTAATGTTGATACATGTTCACATGAAATTATAGTACTCACATGGGATATAATATTAGTAGTAAGTCTAGATTCTCTTAAGGATAAATCATTTTCCTCTATCTATCTTTAGAAAATATCTTCATAAAACATTATTACATGGAAATATAAGTAATGTGAAATTTAAGGGAACATTAAAAATCATAAATTAACTAAAGATTACGAAGTAAAGAGAGATTATGTTTCTAGGTCATTGATAGATGTTCCTAAAATGAAATTAACATCTGATTTTGGGGAACATGAAGTGGATAATATTTAATTCTTGGTCATTAAAAATTAATGAATCATTTATTTATAAATAAATATAGATTTGTAGTTGGGGTTTGGCTTAGTGGTAAGCAACCCTTAAATCTACATGAAAAATGGGGGTTCAAAACCCATTGGGCGCAGGTACTGTAGCGTACTGTAGCAGCGACGGGCACTGTAGCAACGGCGGGCACTGTAGCGGCGGCAGGTCACTGTAGTGGAGGTAGAGCACTATAGCAGCGGCGGGTACTGTGGAGTACTGTAGCAACGCGGGTACTATAGCAGTACTATTCACAGAATGGGCTTTGGGCCAACAAAATGGGCCTACAGGTCATGTAATGGGCTAAATTCCCACTGGGCCTTCGGGCTAAGTAATGGGTCTCCCTCTACCCAGTTAAAGAGGTCTTTGCTTTGCTTTAATAATAAAATGAGGCTTCAGCCCCAACCTTTAAAAAAATATAGAGTTCATTGATGTTTTGGACATAAAATACATTTCAATAATTTTGAATCTATAATATTTTAAAAATATAGCTTATTTGAATGGGTTTTTTTCAATAAATGTATACTAATGAAAAAATTATTAGAATTGAAAAAAACATTTTATGGAACTTATTAAATAACTTAGTGAAAGTGTTAAAGACATATAAATTCAATTTGTTTCTATTTAGTAAAGATCCAATAACAGTCAATTCATAATAATTTAAATATTTGTTTTATTATGAAAAGACACCTTATATTTGATAATAAAAAAATGAAAAAGTAAAACAAGATATATTTTATTAGTTTTAAAACCACAAAAAAAATATCTAACATTGATTATATTTTACATAAATAGAAATAATCTAGTAGAATACATGCACATAATTTTAATGGAGATGAGAGTTAAACATGTCGTAGAGGAATCACTATTATATATAATTAAAATGATGTGATTATATTATAAGAATTATGACCAAATTCAGTGTGTCTCATGATTATAAAAAACATAACCAAAATATATGAAAATAAATTGTCTATTAGAATTTATCAAGAGTATAATACATTGGGATTATATCTTATTTCTTTATTATTTTTATATTTATTTGTATCACTCAAAATTTAACAAAAAATAATTTCTATTTAGGAAATATATAGCAATATAAAACTTTCAATAGGTTTTTATTTTCAATGAAAACTCATTTTTATGCCGCACTAGTTTGAGGTTTATTATCAAGTTAAAATGCTAAATTAATCATATCCTAGAAATATAGTGTACTTTGAAGAAAATGTTGGTTATTTCAAAATAGGGGAACATAATTTCCCAAGGAAAATAGTACTATATATTTCATGACACTAACATTGCTGAATTAATTAATGTGATCAAGAAGTAGCTCAACCTGAATTGTTTGAAATCTGAAAATTGAAATACCTTTTTTTTATTTCATGCAAAGGGAAATAAAGGCCTCCTAGAATCCAAACTCCATGAAATTAACAACTCTATTTTTATTGATGACATAATTATGGTTACCTATTGTAATGGTTGAATCGCAATGAAAAGGAACATAAATGTTCATTCCCTTTGCTGGTAGGGTTCATCCCTGATATTAAGAAACATGTAGGTTTCCTTCAAAAAATTAGATTGGATTCCTTTTGGAAAACACAGAGTAGGTATTGTTATTTTATGTGAACCAATGTAAATGAGGGCATGGACCTGATCAGGTTCTTTCGTGAGAGCATGGAGAAAGGGTAGTTTGTGTGAGCGTCATAGGTATGAGAGAAATTAGGGAAGGGAAAGGGTAGAGTTTTTTTGATAAGGGGTTGTCAGATTACCAATGGTCATATAAAACTATGGAAATAAGTTATTGTACAATCATAACTAATAAAAAATGTGGATATACAAGTGTGGTAGTAACCTAATTTTTTATGTCCAATATATTTATGTTTGTTTAAAAAATTAATGCATGTTATATGAACATAAAATTATGAGTATAAAATCAAAAAAATTCCAACCACACAATGAACTCAGTTAAAAAATTGTGTATAGATTTCATAGAATCTATATAGTGAATAAAATAGCACAACTGTATGAATTTTTAGAAATTTTTCACAATTTTATATTTATGAAAATATACTTTAACATATCTCAAAATAATGAATTAATAAATAATGCAGTGTATTAAAAAAATTGAAAAACTTTAAATGTAACAGTGTATAGAGATGAAAGGGAAGAAATCAAAAATAGATTATCATTTGAAAATCTAATGTACTAATAAAAGAGTTCCACAAATGAAATTAATGATATCCTATTAAACATTAAAATATATAATGTGTAGATATGTAAAAACTATATACATGATTTTAAGATAATAACATAATTTTCATTAAATGAAATAATATTTAATGAAAATTATTGGACAATGGAGTTATTGTTAGAGATACAAAAAATTGATATATTAAAATTGACAAGGATAAACATAAAATTTGTAATGAAAATTATTATTAGACATGAAATATTTAACATTAGATATAAAAATATGTAATGTTAAATTTTTATCATATTTTATATGATACATAATTATATTTTCCTACCAAAATGATTGATAAAAATTAACATAAAAAGAAATATTGTGAATTAAAACAAAATCCCTGAGTAGATTTTTAAGATATCTACTTTTATCATTTCTTTAATCCTTGAAAGGAGGATTATATAAATGTAGTTAAAAACCTTTGTAAAATTTATAACCATTATATAATTGATAATCACTAATTGAAAGGTTTATAAGGAAAATAACATAAAAAATCCTCAGTAATTAATAATAAAATAGAAGTATAGAAGAATAGGCTAAAATATTTGAATTAGGCATGTTGAATTAAAATATTGATTCAAATTGTTCATAAAAATTCTAGAAGTAAATTTTTATAAGTTGAATAAATTAATCAGTTTCTTAAATGTAAAAAATGAATTTGATAAAATAGTAATGTTTCATAAGTCTTACTACTGTAGAAGATGTATTGCTCGAGTCATTTGGGGTAACATTGAAGTATCGTCAAAATCAACCTCCTACAAGGTGCTAATAAAAAATAAAGAATATGTGATTAAATTAATATTTATAAAATGTTGTTAAGTTAATTACAAAATTATTAATTCCTATGATTTGTAAAATTGGCTCCATGATAATATATATGGTGAAAAATAAAGAGTAAAAATGTAAACAAAAGATATAGGTTCAATACTATATTGATCCAATATTGAAAAAACATACAATCAACAAATACGAAGGAGAAATTTCATCCAGTGAATATTTATAGATAAAACAACAATAAAGATATAGTGTAGTTCAATAATGTTAATTTAGTTAATATATAGGGTAAAAAAAATTAAATGATATTGTTATGCGATAATAAATGTGGTGGTTTTTTTTTGAAGAAGTTAGACCCTATGATATCGAAGATATAATAGAAAATAACATTATGGTTTTTGAGAGAGATTAGAGGAAGGGAAAAATAAAATGAAAAAAAATTAAGGGAAGGAAAAAAATTGACACCAATGGTATTAGAATCATATCATCTAATTGGGGAAGGGGTTGGTGGATTGATTAATGTAACTTGGATATAGTAGGCCTGAAATTGATACTAGTAAATCAACTATTTGTGTCTTATGAAAACTAATTTACTAATGAGTTAATTGGCCCTAATAAAAACCTGTCAAAAAATCAATGAAATCATACTCAATTGAATAATTCAAAATAACTATAACATATCCATGAAAATATAAAAATTAACAATATAATAAATGAAAACAATCATACCCAATAAAAATTGTAGAGGCAAAGGATATTAAATCAAAGAAACCCTTATCAATAGTAGAAGTTGGAGGACATGTGGGGAAGTAAAATCATCCTCGTACATATATTTTCAGATTTTACATGTTTAAATAGTTGTGTATTGGATAAAGTCAATGTTAATCAAAAAATCAATAGTATAAATCAAATTATGATTTTAGGAAATAGACCAATTTTCATTTAAACAAACCTTACCAAATTCCATTCTAAATAGATGATTCTTGTATCACTGACTAGTGAGATGTGGAGGATTTCCTAGAATGTGTAAAGAATATAGAGATGTAATATAGTGAGTTGAGGAGGCAGATAGCCTGAATGTGGAGGTGGACTCAATGGAGAAGGTGGAGATGGAGGTTGAGCCATCTCAGAGCCATGTCAGATCCACGTCGAATCAATGTCAAAGCCGTGTTGGGGGAGGATCATAAAGAGGTGGGGTGGCCACATCAGAGGCACACCAGAGGAGAAGGTGGGGACTTCCCCTTAGCGATGTGTTGGTGGTGATGTGGGGTGGTCATGTTTGATGAGGGGGATGGTGGGAAGGTTGGATGGTCGTGTTGTTGAAGGAGGATCAAAGGAGGTAGTGTTGGGGAAGGAGGGTTGTAGGGATGGGATAAGGATAGAAATAGGGGATGGAATATTTCAATAGGTATTTTATGACTTATGTAAATAGGTTACCCTAAAACGATGGTTTTTATAAACCATGGCTACATAGGTGTGGCTATAACCTTAATTTCTAGTTGTGTGAAAATGTTTTTAGTTTTTATACCATATTTTTATTACCTTTCACCTAAAATCCGTCTGGATTCTCCATGTATATATCCTCGTCAAGATTTACATGTAAGAACATTGTCTTTAAACCCAGTTATTGATCCTCTAGGTTAAAAATATTCGAAAATCCCTTTAAAACTCTAATATAATACATTTTAACCAAAGGATAAAAAATTTCATCAAATTCAATACCTTTCACCTAACAGAATCCCATGACAACCATTCTGGTTATGTAGCACAGTTATGAGCTTCCATATTCTCATTTGATTTTGTACAACCACTTGTTATTG
This sequence comes from Viscum album, assembly GCA_963277665.1. Lineage (NCBI taxonomy): Eukaryota > Viridiplantae > Streptophyta > Magnoliopsida > Santalales > Viscaceae > Viscum > Viscum album. Next base: position 569,712,059 of record OY728153.1, read on the forward strand.
AGTGACATTTTTCCTAATTATGGTAAATCTACTAAATAAAATTTATAATTCATATGCAAGTATATCATCCCCTATTTTATGGCTATATTCAATACAATATTTTAATGACTCCTGATCCCATAATAATAACTATCTAGATCTCCCCCTTCGATGGAATCACATACTCATGTGTTGAGTATCTAGGACTCGGTTTTCATTCTATGGTGGATCTGGTCAAATTTTCTTTGGGTGAATCTATTCTAAAATATTATATTATGGAGTCATATCAACAGATGGATACATATTCTATAGTAGTGATGTATGATTAGTTTCACGTATCTCTCTCACACTAGCTGGAATAGATGGTGGTGAGAATGGTTCAAGATTGACTATAATTTCCCCATATTTAATCTTCTATGAATTTTATGTCTTCTCAAAATCTTCAAGGATCTTATCTTCATGAAAAACCACATCTCTTATTATAATAATCCTCTCACTTATATGATAATAGATTCGATATCCAAACTCCTCAAGAATTTATTCTAAAAAGATACATTTCTTTCCTTTTCCATCCACCTTCGGTCGCTCATCTTTTAGGATGGGAAAAAATCATATACTGCCAAATACTCTCAAGTGTTTGTAAAAAACATATTTACCTATCCAAAAATCATATGGAATTTGCCATTTCAGAGGAACTAATTTATAATTTTTGGTATGATCAACTATAGTCATCACTACCTCCCCCTAAAAGGTTTTTGGTAACTCTTCATTTGAGAATATACATTAAACTCTCCCAAAAATTGTTCAATTAATCCTCTTAGTAAAACAGTTATGCTAAGGCATATTCTATACTAATTTTTCTAGCCTGATTCCAAAACTCATACAGTACTCCTCCAATGGACCAATGTACTCTCCTCTATTGTCTTCTTGTAAAAACTTTAGTTGTGATCATGTTTCTTTTTCAACATTAACATTGACCTTCTAGAAACAATCATAAACATGATCTTTAATTTTCAAAAAAATGACCTCGAATTTTCCATAATGACCATATAAGAAGTTTAAAAAAATAGCACCTCCCATTGAATTATTTATCATCATTAACATATCAGTGTGAATGAAATATTAGACATTTTATTATGGATGATAAATAACCACAAAATGATACCATGTTTTATTTTCCCATGATGAAATCAATATATGTATACAAATGTGAACCTTTTAATATTCATAATAGATTATTATCAGAGAGTGTTTTGATTCCTTTATCACTCATGTGGCCAAGCTGCCTATGCCAAACTTCTAAATGAACATATTTTATGGCTGCATTGACTTCTCCTCCACATGGTCTATCATATGTGAGATAAAGTGATGTTTCTTCATTTCCATTATCAATGACCATTAACCTTTTGTAATATTCCATTTACCATCACTAAAAATACTGGAATATCCATTTTTTTCAAGAATCTAGTTGATATCAAAATGAGGTGAATACCAGGAACATGCCTCACATCATTCAATAATAACCTACATCAAAAATAAGTCTCTAGAAAATATTACCAATACCAGTGATTTTGGATGCAACAAAATATCCCATATTAACATGTGTAAAACTCCCTAAAGTGTAATATGAGATGAAATATCATTTGGTGGTAACATGTTAGGTGGTACCCAAATAAATCACCGATATTGATTCATGGATTAGAGATTTACCTAATTTTATTCCTAAAAAATAAGAATCTCTTCATTGAAAATAGCAACATCATTATTTTCGGTCTTACCTTCCCGATTCTGCTTCCCTACCTTCAAACGTATACACTCTTGGATGAAGTGTATGGGATTTCCATAGTGGTTTCACTTCATGTCATATCTCGATCGATATTTTGAATGCTTCCTTCTTTTCATACATTGTTCATGGGGTAGTCTTACTCTATTAATTCCTTTCCTCCCAAGCCTTTTAGTGAGAAGGGTATCTAATTCATAAGTACATTCCTTGTCATTCCTTTTGAACTCTTCATTTAGTATTCTTTCTTTGACCATATCTATGGTGAGAGTTCCATCTTTAGTTTAATTTCTTATTGACAAAACTATTTTTTCACACTTATTTGGTAAAGAACTGAACATTTATAGTGCCTAAAACTCATCAATAATCATCATTTTCATGGAATTTAGGTGATGAATAGTACCTTGGAACGCACTTGTGTGCTCTAATGCGTTGGTTTTTTTTTTTACATCAAGTTAAAAATTTGGCGTATTAGGACTCCTTTTCTCTGCACGGTTATCCTTGTATACATCTTCTCCATTTTTTCACCAAAGAACAAAATATCATATTCCATGAAAAAAAATTGGTTGATACTCTTGTTGATCCACTATTTCATTTCAACAGTACATTTCCTTTTGAGCACAACCCATTCCACACTAACTGATGGGGTATGGGTTTGTGTCTTCTCACATGATTGAACTATTGTTGAGTATTCCTCCACTTTAACTACAATGGACATAGTTGTCTCTACTATTGGTTTCAAAAAATCTTTAATATATAAATGATCCTTTATTTTGAGTTTTTAGATTGAATAATTAAAAGAGGTAAGCTTAATCATTTTACTAGTATTTTATTCCACTGATCAAGTAATAATTTAAAAAATATAACCATACATATGTATTTGGAATGTTTGAGCTAGCTCTAAACAACTCTTATATAACTGAAAATTAATTCTGATTAGACAAGATATGGCCAAAATTGTTTCAATGGACTAGATCGATTGATGATGTGGCACTGACCTGGATTGCAAGAATAGTCTTTGGAAAACCTATCAGAATGTTTCTTCCAATGTGAATTGTTGAAAATTCTATAACATGGGATACTATAGCACCCAGGGATTGAAAAAAACATTTACCGCCTCTATTAACTTTTTTATCTCTGTTTTCCATGTCTCTCGCACCGTTGGAATCATCTTTCCAAAATCTTCATGGATCTGTCCACATAAAAAATTTCTGACCACCATCACTTTTCTAGTCACTAGAAAACTCCTCTACACAACCATAATTTTGACGCTAGTGCATCTAATACAACCTTTTGAGTGGGATAACTAATTGTTAAAGAAATAGAACACAAAAAAGAAGAAAATGGAAGGTCACGTGAATTTAATGTGGTTCAACGATGGTTTTCTAAGTCTAAAAGAGAAGTGGCATGCTCAATTTATTCATCTCTGAATTAATGTTACAGGATCACACATAGTTATAGAATATTTTTTTCTCTTAGATTTTTGTGGGATGTAATTTCAATTTATAGAGAAATGAAAATCATTATTTCTTTGGTTGTTTGGTAGTAGATCTACCAATGGAATTTCCTCCCACCACCATCCCAGAGTTATCCTAGGTTGGTTGGAAATTTCTAAAATAAGATGCTACTAAAAAATCTCCTACAAATCAATCCAATAATTCGGAGTAGCACCCACACATAGCGAGACAGAGAAGATTACTACACCCTCATGCTAGTCATTAATTGATGGAAAAATATAAAGGAAACTAATGCAAAAACATAACTCCACAGTAGCAGAAACATCATCTTTCCTTCCTCTGTGAGATGAGTCTAAATTCCAGTCTTAGCATGAGGGCCTAGTTTTTTGGCAGAACAACGTTAATCACAATTTACCTATAGAATTCTATATATCTAATTTTTTTATCTCCATCTCCCACTAGATCATCCACCTGTATTTCAATTTCATCATTTGACCCACTCTTGTATAAATCATTCTCTCTCCCTCTCTCTCCCCCTCTGATAATTATTTCTTTATTCGAGGAGGAGCGTTGAAACTGAGTTAATTTTTTATATGGTTTTTTAGTTTTTTACAATAATCCTTATGTATTTTTTAAAAAACTATGTCTAAACGGAGGAATTCATCATGTTTCCTTTTAGAAAAAAAAATACTTATTTTAAATGTACTTTTCTGTACATTTAAAATTTTTATTTTTACTTTGCTTTCTTTTGTTTTGTTGATATATGTATATATATGACAAAAACATTTAGTAGAAATTATCTGCTATTTAATTTTGAGTATTCCTTTCATTACAGCGGTCTAGAATTCTTAGAAAACCCCTCATAGAGGGCTCCCTTTTATAAGAGGTTTTCCCTTAGAAATCGGTATGTATTTTCGATGTGTGATTCACATTTCCCCTTTCCTGCATAGAATTACTAATATATTATTATTAATCATTTTAATCAATTAATTAGTAATATTAATTTCTTTTTAATAATTTATGAAAAATTTAATTAATATGGAAGCCGTAAATAATATATAATAGGTTGTAATTAATTATAAATTAAATAATATATAATTGATAAAATTAATGTTAATAATAACTAAATAATATTTATGAATTAAATAATTCATAAAAATATTACTAATTAACTAATTAATAATTATATAATTATTAATTATATTACTAAATAATTATTATAAAATTAATAATTATATTACTAATAAAAAAATTATTTATTAAATAATTAATATTTATAATTAATAATTATATTACTAATTAACAAATTAATTATCATAGAATTAATAATTACATTAATAATTAACTGATTAATTATTATATTGTTAATAATTATATAATTATTAATTATATATCAAATTAATTATTATATATTTAATAATTATTTTACTAATTAAAAAATTATATATATAATTAATAATTAATACTTATATTATTAATTCACTAATTAATTATTATATAATTAATACTTATATTACTAATTTATTAACTAATTATTATATAATTAATTGTTAATAAATATAATTAATAATTAAATTAATAATTAAATAATTAATTCATAAATCATTAATTATTATATTAGTAATTTACTAAATAATTATTAACTATTTAATTGTCATCATATTAATTATTTACTGATTAATTATTATGTAAATAATAATTATATTACTAATTAACTAATTAATTATTAACTAATTAATTATTAAATGATTATTTATTAACTAATTAATAATTATATTACTAATTAACTAATTATTTTTTAACTAATTAATTTAATATGTAATTAAATATTGATGAATTACTAATTAATTAATATTTATATTAATATTTATAATAATTATACATTATATATTTATTATTTATTATTTAGTTATTATAAAGATTATTTTATATTAATTATATATTATTTAATTTTTAATTAATTAAAACCTATTATTTATTATTAAATATTTAAAAAATTAATTTGATTAATAATATTATTAAATACTGAATAATATTATTAATTAATTAGTTAAAATTATTAATTGTAATATATTAATTAATTCTATGCAGTAAAGGGAGAACATGAATCCTACATTGGAAATGTATAATGATTTCCAGGGCAAAACCACTTATAAAAGGGAGTTGTGGGTGAGGGTAAGTGTCAGAATTCCATACATCTTTAATTCATGTAATGCTGGATATTAGATAGCATATAAATTCTACTGAAAATTTTTCTTATATATATATCAACAAAAAAATTGAAATAAAAATAAAAAAATTTAATATTCAAAAAATAATATTTAAAATAAGTAAAGTTTTTTACTGATTGGCATCAGGCCCCCTGCCACCTTTATAACATTTTTATGAAGAAAAAAAATTGACCGATAATTTTTTAAAAAAATCTAAAAACATATTAAAAATCTAATTATTAAACTCATTTTATTATGGTGAGGCCTCTATATATGAACTTTTAAATTTTCCCTGAGGACTTGACCCATGTTGTTAAGATACCCCAAAATAAATGATTATTTAAAATCATGGGTAATTGCAACACAACAACGTGCATTGCTTCTCTACAACACATCCCATTCAAGTGAAGCATTAATGTGTGTGGTTTGCAGAGCAACATTTTACACCACGGTGCAACCATTTTCCATCAAAAAATATTTCATTCAATTTTGAACCATCCATAAAAAAGGGTGAACACCTAAACATGTGTTTTTTAAATATTTTTATCTATATGCATGAATACGGCGTAACAATTTGTTCCATGGTGTGGCATCATTCACGGATATTCTGGGTTGTGGTGTAACATGGTGGCAGCAACACATATTCCTCTCCTTATCAAAACTGTTTCCACTATTGATATTGTAATGTCCATAGGGAAATACATACACCATGATGCAACCCCTCAAGCATATTGATCCCATGATATCATGCAAGGTGAGTATGGTGTAGGAAAATCAAAAATCCTACCTAGCCATTACAGTGGCTAGGTAGGGAATGTATGGCTTCAAAATTCATTAATTCGCCTTCACGGTGGTTTCTTTGTGCTCCAGATTTGTTCCTAGGTGATTTCAATCCTTATAATGAATATTTAGATTGACCACAAGTATTAATAGTGGCTACAAAGTTGTTCTCTAGTGAGTTGTGGATGGAAGCTATCAAGGAATAAGTTGGAAGATGGTGGTGAGGTGACACTAGGATCTATTCAATCATAAGGGAACATATGTGATGTGGTATTATGTTTCGTTTATAAAAATAGGAACAGTGTAGCAAAAACACTTGTCCCACATACAAATCTAGTATTCCATCATGCTTGTATGTATAAAAAAGTGTGGGATAACTTTAGTAATGATGCAGTACTGGGGTTGGATGACTCCTCTCTGTTGGCTTTACAAGCCAAGAAATGTGAGGAAAGAAAAATGTACGGCCAAACAACAATGATTTCAAACTTGTATATTACACACTATAATTCTGAAAAAATTATAGGTTTTTATAATGAATAACATTAAAAAGACATTACATTAATTGAGAAAACAATAAATTACAAGAAAAAAAACAAAACGGACTATGGGGAACAATAATAACCAAATGGGGATGACCTTTTTGTTTTCAATGGATGGATTTGGTTTGCATTAATTTCAACACACTCCTTCAAACCAAAATAGGATTCATTCCAATAATCATTATTAATTTTTTAATGCATCTGTTGGTAACTCATTTTTGAAAATATTAGAATCCTCTTTCATAGTATATTAATACTCTAATTTTATCATTTCCTGTTTCACATGATCACTCAAAAAATGATATCAGGTATCAATGTGTTTTCTTATCCCATGTTTCATTGGATGTTTGGCTAGTTCAATATATGAATTATTATCCACATTAATGATTATGGATCCATCCTACGGATGATTCATCTACTTTAACGGATTTCTAACCAAATTCCTTCACAAATAGTGGACGATGATTCCACATACTCCACTTTACATGTTGACATGGTGAACACACTCTACCTCCTTGAATTCCATGTGAAAGTAGTCGTTCCAAGATAGAATACATATCAAGTGGTTCTTTTTAATTCATATTTTTTACCTCCCTAATCACTATATGAGTATCCATATACCTTTTATTAATCACTGTATGGATAGAAAAGGCCAAATTCCACTATTCCTTTGATGCACTAGAGGATTATTTCTTTCGGCTAGCCAGTGTGATTATTTTTGTGCATCCATGTACTTTATTAGAATCCCAGCACTATCGAAATTATTTAGCCTTATGATTATGGGGTACCTCATGATTTTTATAAAACTCTTGAACAAATTTGAGTCAATAATTCTTTTTTCTCCAATTTTTTTTAGTTTTCATCCCATTGATACAAGCGTGTTTGCAGCATTTCAATTGGCCATGATTAACTTCTCGAGAAATTCAATGGAAAACTTATTGTGAGATATATAGATTCCACCATGTGGTTTCTTTATTTCACATCCCATAAAAAAGGACATGAGACCTTCTTCAGTCAACTCTAACTCTTTAATCTTGGCATTCTTGAATTCATTAAATTGTAGTTGATTGTTCCCTATAAACAACAAATCATCAACATACCAGAATGATATAAGTATATCACCAAAATAATTATTCTTGATGAAAATTACAAGATCATATTGACATTGGGTGAAGACTTTCTCTTGAAGATAGTTTTCTATTCATTCATTCCAAGCACGTGGAGCTTTCTTCATCCCATAACATGCTTTATTTAGTCGATACACCATGTCGTTCTCTCCTTGAATAAGAAATCCATCAGGATTTTTAATAATAGACCTATTCTACTAGAAATCCATTCTGGAATGTCGATTTCAAGTCCAGATGGTAGATCATCCAGCTGTGATAGACCACAATGGAGATAATCATCCTAATATTGTCAAGGCGAGCAACAAGAGCAAAGAATTTATCATAGTCCACCTCATACATCTATTTATACCCCTTTTTTATGAGACTTTCCTTATATAAATTGATATCACCATCATCATTTCTCTTTATCATGTACACCCACTTGATGCTAATGGTTTTTTGTATTTTAGGAAGTGTAGTTAGCTCCCATGTTTTATTTTTCAATATGGCATGAATTTCTTATTTCATACTGATTCTCCATCATTCTTATCTTATGGATTCCAAAAAATTTAGAGGCTCATGATCTGCTTACAGGTAGAAAATATTTACCTCATCATTTTTATCATATATGACACTTAAGATCTTCATTTTTATAGACTCCATGGGTGAGGATGAGTTGGAAAAATTTTGACTTACTGGAGTGCTTTTAGGAGTTATGGGATGTACTCATGTACTTCTGTATTATGATGACGCATCTGGGGAAGGTTTTTCAGGCGTTTTCTCCTAATGGTCATGACTTTCATCCGAATACTTTATTTTGATTAGAATATATTTTTTCAATTCTTAATCATTACATTTCCATGAATCATACTCACTAAAGATCACATCTCTATCACTAAAAAATTATTGATTAGTGGGTTGTAGAGATATTTGGATTTATATGGTTCATTTTAGCTGATGAAGATGATCTTTTCACCAAAATTATAAAGCTTCCTTTTTATTTCATCTAGAACGCGATCATAGGCAACAGAAAAAATGATTACTAGGTTTTACACGCTTAGTTTGTAGTCACTTCATGCCTCTTTTGGTGTCAAAATTCTGATTCTCTTGGTTGGACACATTTCAGAAGATAGGAATCACATGAAACTACCTCTTCCCAAAAACTCTTTTGTAGGCCTTTCTCTGTCAGCGTGGTCCTCTTCATGTCGATGATGGTGTAGTTATTTTTGTTATACAATTCCATTCTGATGTGGCATGTAGGACGCAATGTATTGATTCTTGATGGATTGTTCCATGAAAAAATTTTGAAATTCATTTGGTCTGCATGAACTTATTCTGTGAGATCCTAAAATAGTTATTTGTTACCACTCAGATGGTCATATCACCCATGTTGAGTTACCACACATCTAGGCATTCACATGTATTTTCTTGTGTGGGGATAGGTGGGGTGACTTCTTCACCATGGTGGTATGCTTAATCATAGTTGGATCATTCATCATGATCCATTTTTCTCCGTCACTCAGAATCATGATGTTTGAAGTTCTTTCAATTATAGCATTGAACATTTTTTTTATTTCCATGACCACGTGTGAATCGAATTCCACCATTTCCTCTTCCACAGAAGCTAGTAATTTTTTTATTTTTTTATGGCTTGGATGATATCCACATCCTCTACCTCTTTCATAATTAATAGTTCTATTACAACCTCATTGTGTATCGCCATTATTTTTTTCTTATAGAGTCTACTTAGACTATAAGGAATGCTCAAGCTTTGAACCCACATTTTTTTCATTTGTTGCTCATTTGACTTGGAACGATCCCATCAATTCATCAATGGGTTGTTTTTTAAAATCCTTTGATTATTTGATTGATAAAACAAAATTCTCAAACTTGGTTTCAGAGATTGAATTAATATTTCAATAAACAAATTCCTCCATTTTTTCAACATTTCATTTCAAATTAATAACAATAACAATTAAATGTGAAAAATAGTCAGAGATAGTTTAACCATCCTTTATATGATCCGATTCAAACTCTACTCTTAGTGTGTTAATATAAACCCTCTTCACTCGATCAATACCCTAGAAGATGGTTCCCATGGTATCCCAAGCATTCATTCTTGATGTTTCTTTAGAAATCTTTTCAAAATTTGATTAATACAACTATTGATAGAGTAGGAACAATGCCTTATTATCATTATTCTTTTGATTTTTTAAATATGTATTCTCTTCATTTGTAATGTAAGATTCTTCCTCTATATTGGGTACTATATTTCCATTAGTGATGCTCTCACATAGTTACTGTGACCTGAACAACAACTTCATTTGGATGAACTAGATTTTATATTATTCATTAGACAAATTTGGAATATATGGTTGGAATGAAATAGACATTTACATAAATTGGAGGATTCCTCAGTTCTATCTCTGATACCAATTTATTTTCTTTATAATATAGGAAACACGAGGAATGAAAAATGGAAAAAACACAACAATGATTTCAAACTTATAGATCACAAACTACCATATCTAGAAATTTATAGGCTTTTCAAAAATATTAAAAGACACCATAACATTAAAGGGGCATTGCATTAATTGGAAAACATTAAATTACATGCATGTGGAAATGAAATGGACTATGGGGAAACGTAACATCCACATGGGGAAGAAACTTTTATTTTACAATAGATGGATTTGGATTCCATTAATTACAACACACCCAACATCAGTTTCATCACACACCAGGGAGACCCTCATCCCATCGTTGTACTGATTTCCCTGATGCACAAGAATACCTCTACATGCATGATCATTCCCCTCTATTGATCCAAATAGGTTCTGCCCCAACCATACATCCTTCACACGTTTAGGGTTGTCTAGTGGTCCTTATGGGTCTACTATGTGGCTTTCCCCCTTTGTTGAGGGTTTTCCGGTTAGTGGCTTAGTTTTTTTATAGTCTCTATCTCTTATGAATTTCCTTACATAACATAAACCTGAACATAAAAATAATTAAAATAATAAAATAAATAAAAATAAGTATTTTTATTTATTTTTAATATCCTTTTTTAAAGATTCATTTAAAGAATAGAATTCAAAAAATGTTATTTAATAATTAAAAATGGGTTTTCTCTATTAAAAATATTATATATTTAATAATTAAAAATTTATATTTCTGTATACAAAATGAAATCATCAATTTGATGTGATTATATATCATCATCATCATCCTACTTCATCACCCTTTTGGCCTAGTGACATACAACTTTGGCCTATTTGGGAAGTTGGGGGTTAATTGTGAGACAATGGTTCAAATTGTATTTTGGAAGGGGGTGTGGAGTGTTTTCTGAGAATGGTGTCTTGTATGATCACTACACTGTTAGAGTAGAGTATTGACTTCAATATTCATTGGCCTTCCTTGGGTGTTGGGAAAACAAAAATCAGAAATAAGTGAGGCATCAACTCTTTAGGGGAGTGGGGGTTGATTGTAAAATGATAATGGTCAAGAGGATGGTTGAAAATAAAATTCTAACTAGTTCCATGATGTCCTCCTCAATCCATATGGTGTTGGGGTGGTCAATCCATCCATCTTTTTATGTCATAATGATAGAAAATTCAATTCCCTAATCAATTATCATAACTCATGGTTTTCCATTTCTTGTATTCCCCTATCAATTTATGGTACAAAGCCAATGTTGGGAAACTGAGCCCAACCAGTAGACATACTAGTGTAGGTCAACCTCATTCCAAGAGTTTCGGGGTTTGGAATCTGATTTCGGTAATGTTAATGGTCAAATAGGTGGTATATAATGGCCATGAAGTATGATTTTCTAATTTAATAGGTTTTTGTTTGGTTTAGTAAAATAGTGTATGGTGTTCTAGTCATTATGTTTCCTTTGACCATTTTTTTCATTACCACCACATATTTCTTTCCTCATTGTCATCTAGGCATTGTTATTAGTAGTACTCTGATGCTCGATTGAGTTGGAAATCTGAATTAGAGGTAGTTGATCATAAAAAGAATAAAACAACATGGGTGTATATGTGGAATTCAAGGACACATTCCCTTTCACTATCCCTCTTAAAGTAGAGTATTGTTGTGGATGATGTGGGAAGGAATAGTATTTGTATCAATTCAGATTGGTAGTGAGAGATAATTGGAGGTGGGGGATATGATGGCCTTAAAATCGGGGTTGAACCGATAGGCCAGTGAAATTAGTTTTTGATCAATAATTTCATGAATGAAAATTGTTGGGGTTAATGGGCTTCCAGTTAGGAAGATTCATGTCCATCGAACAACATAGGATATAGGTGGTTGTGTTCTATTTAGAACACCATTGATTCCATTTGACTCATGGGGTTTGGGTTGGATGAATAGATTTTATCTGCTACCACATATGTAATTAATGTCATAGCCTAAGTGTTGGTGGTTGAAATGGTGTTTCTAGTGTGAAACAAAAGTGGTCCTCACATGGGGTTCATCTTGAGATGATGATGATCTTGTGATGGAGCCTTCTTCCTCTCCAATATTAATGAAAAGGGAGAAAAAAATATAGACTGGGTTTTCTCTGTTTTAGGATTGAATGATTGTGGTAAAGTGATGATACACCTAAAAAACTCTCTATTTCACCAACTGAAATGTGATTGAAGGTTATAGTTAGAGGGGAAATGATATCATCTAGGGTTACACACTTCTTGGAATTGTATTTCAATGGGTTGTTATGGAATTTCATTTTAGCTCTTGTGAGTGGTTGATTTTGGGTATTAGTATATGAGGTTTTGAGATAACGATTAAATTCATTCAAGTGGTGGTATGGTTTAGTGCTCAACGATCAGTATGATTTCGAGTTCAAAGGGAATCAAGCCTTTGTTTCATCAAAAAAATCATATGTGTTGGGGTTGGAAGTCTAATAGATCCATGGGAGTTAATATAATTTGTATCATCAAAACACCATTCACTTCTTCATGGATTGGTATGCCACATATGCAGTTGAAATGGGATTCCTACTATGTGTCAGCACTATAGATTGATTTTTGTCAGAAGTCGTAGGAAATATATAATTGACATATTGGAGGGAAGTTGGAATCAAACATGGTAATAATTATAAGTTGTAAATGATTCCATTGATTAGGAACCACAAAACCTATTGCGCACACCATGGGAAAGTCCTTGAAATAAAAATATGTTGGTAAAGTAGAAGGCCGATGAAGAATCACATATGTATAGAAGAAAGATAGTGGTTATTGGAAAACTTTGATAAGTTGAGGTATGGTGGAGTGTAGAAAGAGTGCGGTAAAGATTCTTTTCAAGTCACTTTACCATCCAATTGAGTATGTATAGGTATAAGAGTTGGCTGGATTGACATGTTTTGGCAATCGTGCAGTACATTTCAAAGGTTCATGGCATTCTAATCCAAGTTTGTACTAAAACCATATGGTATCGGTGGCTATGGAAAGATAGTCAAGAAAGGATTCAATGGTTGAAATTAGTATTCAATCCAGTTCTTCCAACATGGTATCATGTTATTGAAATTTTAAAACATGTGTGATAACTTATTGAGTAGTGGAGTACGATTTAAAAGAATTTAAAACCTATAAAAACACCATTAGATATTTCAAAGTCAAGGAAAATTGATTATGTATGTTTTTAACCTGTAAAAAAATTTCATCTATTTTAAAAGGGAAGGTATGGGGATGTGCCAATACAAACCAGTAGACATGGGGTAGCTACAGGTGAACAACAAGGGTGATCATGGGATCTGTAACAATGTGATAGATCATGGGATTTATGGTATTATTGGTACATCAATTCATATATGAAATCATGGTACTTGGGATACTAAAGTATGAGTTCTCTATTGGATGGTGGTTTGGTTGGTTTCATCAATAAAAAAAGTGATGAGTTTTTTGGTGTTATAAATTGGAATTCGAATGATCTTCATAATGATAATAAACTTTGATAAAACATTCATTATCAACTGATTATGGTTGGTTAGGCTATTTTACTTGATCATAATAAATGTACCTCTATAATTTCTTACAAAAAAAGTCATATAAAGACTATTATGAATGTGTTTTATTGATAAGAATTTTTGAAAACATTTTGACTTTGAAGTGAATAATAAAGCGTTGAAATACACTATATGAAAAGGGGGACATTAATCGATCCAGGTAGTAAGGGGGTTCAAATGTATTTTTACTCATTAAAATCTATAAAATTGTACACTATTGATTAGTAAAGTGATCCATGACCAAACATGATGTTATGACTGGAAAGCTAAAGTCACTATAGACCACTCATCCTAGGATCAATCATGTGTGAACTGTATTATAGATTATATCGGTGGAATTTAGGGACTTTATTCTCTTATTCAATGTTGGAAACTAAGTAGGGATTACTTGATTTGGGTTCTAAGAATTCATAAACTTTTTTTGGAACCATGTGCTGATGTTGCATGATCCAATAAAAAAGAGTCGAGTAAAGTGTAACCGACATTTTTTAAATTCAATGCAAGGGATTTTTTTTCTCCTACACTGGAGGATCTCCTTTTAACTACTACTCATTTAAAATCTCTTGATAATTGAAACAAAGAACCCATATTCACACTATTTTATTCACAAACATTCCACATTAGTAATTGATGATCCAGACCAAGGGGTGTTGTTCTTCTTCTAGAAACTCCACATTGTTAGTTCATAGGTGGTCAAGCTAGATATACCCAATCCTTACACCATATAGTAGGGTGATGGTAGGTGTACATAGTGACATCATGCTTTGGGGTTCCGTGGTGGTTTTCGAGTGGTTCAAATTCATATATTACTAGTAGAATGACTTTTATTGGTGGTTTATCCAATGAATGAATGTGAAATTAGAGTGAATAGTTTGGATATCACTTAGCTCAATGGGGAATATGGTGAATTGGTTTATACGAGGCCACCTGGAAATGAAAATTGAAAATAGGTTAGAGTCATGATGAACTTCCCATATATCCCCTTGTAGATAAAATGAACATTTAGTTTTTTGGATTCTTATGAAACTAAAATATACCCCCAATTTCATGTAGCCACAAAATATTCTTTTAATCTCAATACACTATCCGATTTTTTTTTCAAGACTAGGTTTGAATGAGTTTATTTTGATATTTTTCCTCCCAGATGATTCAGTAAGATCTCTAAAAAATGAGTTAATTGACTAATCTTATCCTGAGTTTGTATTCGATTGTATCATAGGAAAATAAAATACTACTATGAGTGTCCCATAGAGTTTATAGATAGGAAAAACCTCAATTCTATATTCTATTTATTCTTTATACTAAATTTTAGAATAAAATATTCCTAAATAGGATTGAAATATAAGATATGATGTTATTCACATTCCCCTTTATCAAACCAGCTATAATCCATCATGCTCGTGGGATTATTTACATTGGGATTCAGGAAAATAGAAATAAAATGAACTCTTCAAATCATTGATCAATATCATATTATCATCCCATCCTAATGAGTTTTATATGATAATTCTAAAAACATGGTCTCGCCTCCCCTTCTTATTGATCTGGGTGTGGGAATGAGTTTCAATTTTTTGAAACCCCACAATTCTAGATAAAGAAAAAGATATAAACATTGATACATAATTTTTATTCACTTCTAGTATTGTGTACAAGTTTCAATTGGGATTAAATTAATTATCCAGGGTTTGGGGCATCACTAGTAGAGGAAATTGAAACTTCCCCACCGTTGAAAGAGACCAAATAATGTTAAACTATCATCGATGGCAGGATAAACTCCACACTCTTACATCCAATAGTGACTGCATTTCATGAGTTTAGATAGTGTAGATAGACCAGGATTAGAAAAATATCAAATTACTACTACTATAACTCAGACTAGTCATAACGTAAAATAGGTTTTCAAGAGCTTGGACTTTGTGAATTTCTGTTAGAGCACCAACTGATTCCCCTACATAATGTGGAACTGGATTTTCAAAATAGACTAAGTACTCACTAAAGAATAAAAATATCTATATGATGAATCATTTACTCTATTTGATACACCCTATAAATTTATTACCACTGATGTGATTTAGATACCATAAATATAGATTTTTTGTCGATTTCATTCTTCAGGATATAATAATTGTAGCTGACTAGATAGCACAGAACAATAGATGATTGATTCATTTATTATATGCACTTCCATTCCATCTAAATCCACAACTAAAAAATACACCCACCCTTCTCCCCTAATCCATCTCACTCACTCATTAATTAAATGCCTCGTCTATCCTTATGTGTAATGATAATTATATCAATAATTCCATCATTTTATGGTTAATAATTGAACATTCGTTGACTTTTCATCTTTCATATCATTCTCATTCTCTAATCCCCTATCATTCCACTTCTAGAAAAAAGTCATGATCAGGAACGATTATACAACATTGATATATCACTCACCCTCAAGAAGACTCTTTCATTAGTCCATTATGATCTTTCAATCATTTTAGGTGATTCATTCTCTCGGGCTCATCCCTTGTGCCATTTTCTGAGCCTAAGGTAGCCTTTTTCCGTAAAATATTTTCTGAATCATCGACCATAAGTTCATACACGTAAGTTGGATGGTCAGATGAATATAAGGGGAAAATTAAATGTTTTAGGATATAAGGTATGTGAATTTAGAATCCATTAATATAGAGAGTGGAGGATAGGATTTATTGAATGAATGACAGTTAACGTTGGTAGGAATGGGGGTGATATCCGTATATTTTATTTCTCCTACCTGATTGATCAATGGTGTTCGATGACATGATCTACTTGATAATTATTCTAAATGATAATTCATGGTGAATATATCAACTGGATCTACTCGGTCATTTCTGATTCAAGAACTCTAACCAACCCCAAAATGAAGCTATATGTATAGTGGAAGCATATAATTTCCATTATGAGGTCTGAGTCAGGATCTAATTCTATTAAATAATGAATGGATTGATATGGGTTTATTTTCCATTTAAATTTTAATTATCTCACTTTTTATTCATGATATAAAATGAGAAATCACTTTAATCAATGTACAAGAGGGGAAAAATAAAAATATAAAACCAGCCACTATAGTAAAAAAAATCCTTATATAGTCTATGATATTTAATGTTACCAGTAAGTAGGAAGACATGAAAGCTAAATGGATTTATTATTTGGACTTAAATGGGAATAGATGGTGGATTTTAATTTAAAAAACATGGTTAAAGTCACCTAGATTTGTGTGTATATAAAGAAATTTTTTCACAAGGCCCAACCGGAAAAATAAAAATTAGACAATATGAACATCGTGAGAGCATAGTCTTTAAAAAACCATATAATATAGAAGATTATAGGTCCTTGACTTTTTTTTCTGTTATATATTTAGATTTACAGTTCCAATATCCATCTTTACCAACTTCAATTCCAGGGGTAGGAATTCAAGGTTTAGTTACATTCCATGGATAGGATGTGATCAGTGAAAGGTTTGATATCATTTTAGTGACAAGTAGAGAAAAAATATCCTAAATGAAATATCTCACATGAGAATGAAAAAATAGTCAATTTTTTAGAAACATATTGGAATGTATCTTTAATAGGATTGATATTTTTATAACAAGATTTTCATTCTTTCTTCATTCTATAACAAACCACAATGTTCAACTAGGGCTACCCTAAAATAAGAATACTGTCACACTATCAAGAGGAAGTTTCCATATGCAAAAGTTCATTGTAGTCTATTCTATCTATAACCATATATGACCTAAGATCTGAATACCACCTTTGGGGAACCTCTTCCCTACCATACGCTTTGATAGGAAATTACATTGTAGTTGAACGTTGAAATATGGTTTTCTAAGGGGTATATCCACCCATGGTTCATGGTATGCCTGATCTAATGATCCTAAGACATCCATGGTCAATTACTAGACCTTTGTGGAAAGGTCATCCAAAGTTAAATATAATATATATTGTAGACTTAGTCTCATGAGTAATTTACCTTGTCATTTCTTATTCATTCCAAGTATTTGACCACAACATTTCCTCTTGAAATAGAGTGTATAGTTGTTTATATGGCTGGTGTATGAGGATTTTTACGTTCCCCTGGGAAAAATGGAATTGATGATGGAACGGTAAAGGTATAGGATAGAAGTGGTTCTAGGGTGGTAAATTTTTTATAATTTCATTAATGGGGGAAACATTTTCACTTCCACTGCCCTAAGGACCAAATGATGGTTCATTTTAAGAGGTTTATAAGGTCATCTCTAATCTTGTAGTACTGGAAACTCCAATCATATTCGATCATCAAATAAATCCCCCTATCAATACAAGAGTGTATTCCAATTATAATCATCTAGTTTTAGTTTCATGTTCCTGGAATTGGAAGAACCAAAATGTAAGAGTGGGGGTGTAGGATGATAGGTCCCTGATGATGAAATTCCAACAAGGAATACATCCCAACAACCCAATAGATTCACGGGATTGGTCTTGAAGTTCATATATCTTTCACATCAGGGTTATGATATAACCATTATTTTAACTATAAATTAATACCATCATGACCCCCCAGCTTCACTACTTGCTCTATGCTATTGGGACTAAC
This sequence comes from Viscum album, assembly GCA_963277665.1. Taxonomy (NCBI): domain Eukaryota; kingdom Viridiplantae; phylum Streptophyta; class Magnoliopsida; order Santalales; family Viscaceae; genus Viscum; species Viscum album. The sequence goes on from OY728153.1 coordinate 569,730,526, forward strand.
TATCATGAGACCCTTTCCCTTGGTCAAAGCTTATGGTGTTGTATTTATTGAAAATTCAGAAATCCACACTTGTCCACGTACCATCAGTACAAAATTGAATTCATTTTTTAGACTGAGTAGAGTGGTTCTCTAGTAGTTGTAGCATTGGAGATTGGAAATTGAGTTTAAACACTTTATTTAATATTAAATATTAATAAATATTAATACTAGTAAATAAAAAATATCAATAAAATAAATAAATAAATAAATATTAGTAATCCCATTGAGATTGAGTTGGTTTTCTAGTTCCAGAAGTAATTATACAACTACATGGCCATACCGACTCGGGTGTTAGGGTTTAATTCTAAAGGAACATTTAGTTCTGCCATAAGGGGGTCATAGAACAAGTCATCTGACCGTCCTAAATTGAGTGGTTTGTGGTTTTGAGTCACCCACCTATAATCCTTAAATCCGTGTAGGCACAATACCATTTTTACATATCACCATATTCAAATCAGGATCTTGCACTTCATGGACCAGCGGGTGTGACCATCTCTATATAGTAACTAGGATTTAATGTCTTGTAGGTACCTCAAAGGGAATTAAATTAAGAAATATTCAATCTCTTCATGTTGTGGTGTTGATGGTGTTACAATAATTGATGCTTTGAGAGTGTTTCTATAATCATAATTGAGTTGATGGTGGGACCCCCACATCACTTCTTGAACTTGAATAGCTATCATAGTCCTTGGGGATGGCATCCTATTGTCCATCTATGACATGTGGTTACAGTTCATTTCCTATAAACATTCATTTAATGATTTTTATAGATCACAATAAAATGACTAACCCCAACATTAATTAAGATAGTAGATGGAAGGATTTTCATTCATTATCTAGTGGATCTAGAAGAATACCAACTCAATAACTTTTCTGGATGGATTTGAAAAAAATTGAAAATAGTTAAAGAAACTCCATCCACACCACCACTATTCAAAATTGTCATCATTTCTACTGGCATTGCATCGACCACCTAATCCAGCGTCAATCTAGAAGTATAAGAGTTTCATTGTTCAATTTATTTTTTCATATAGTAATTGACACATATTTTTTTAATTGAATAATGGAATCACTTTGCTGATGGATTAAAACCTATATTGACTGAGTTAAAAACTAACCATTCCATCTTAAGGACAGACAAATGAAATATGCTTCAAGAGCAACTTTGCATTCCTCGTGGACAATTGAGATATTTGTTGAACTTGATGCCAAAATATTTATCAACCGTGAAGACAATCGATCATGAATTTCCTTTCCTTGAGTTTTCCATTTCCAAATTCATAGACCTCGATACCCATGACCGATATAAAACATCAACACACTCAATCAACCTTGTGGAACACATCCACAAGAACCATTATATCAATAAAGAATTAATTGGATTTCCATATCGGTAGAGTCATTCAAAGTCAGTATCAATAGTAGGGACCCTTTTGGTGGATTCATTAACAAATACCATTGGTTTTATCCTCACCTCATTCCAACAAAATTGGACAACTGTAATTTTATTTCATAGTCTTTACTGGGATACTTCATGTATCCTACATTTTCCTAATACCTTCTCATCCATTTCTATGTATGACTACCTCTAGTCATTTTCAATTTTGAACAGGCATGGGGGGACTAGGAAGGGACAAGATGTAAAAACTAGGGACATACTATAGTGGTTAAACAACACAACAAATTGCATTGGAATGCATTTTTTAGGATATTTAACCCCCTAGTGGCATATAAAATTAAATTAAACTGGATGTTTTCAAATAGAAAGAGTGTTTTGGAAAACTTTTTCCCTTTCTAAATTACAGAAATTACCCTTAACATTATGTGATTGGTACATCTATGGAAATAAATTAATTCATTCCTTCCAATACCTTTTTCATACATGGGATTCTCTAGTATGAAATAATACACTTCAAATAAGTTCATTTACCCTTATTATTCATATGACATAGGCTCTATGGTGCTCGATTAGATTACCAGACCATTTGAGAGGTTAGAACAAAAATTTGATGTTTTCAAATGATAGGGACTTGAATTATCCTTTTAAATTTTTCTACAATGTTGAGTGGTGGATGATATCATAAATGCAGCAGATGAGCCTTGTGTATTAGGGTACGTAGTGGTGAATCAACTTTGGTATGTGAAGTTTAGGAGTTGATGATCCTTCCAACTAATGTGGATTCCCACTAAATAGGGATGAAGACTTCATGAACCACCTTCAAATAAGAAAATTTACCAATGAAAGTTCCACTTCTTCAATACTGGAAACATTTTTCGTTATCACAACTTCTTAAAAAAATAAGAAACTGGTATGTTGAATTCCATGATTGTATAAACCTGATAGGTACTCACTTTTTCGATATATGCCTCCATTTTAATTTTTTACACTAATTCTGTATATAGATATCTTCCAATTAAATTCCAATGAAGACTTACATACCATTTTAAAAGGATTAGTACTAAATGGATAGGTTTTTCACCTAGAACTGGCTGACTAGAATCATTGTGGAACATTTGGGTTTGGTTTGGGGATAGAATACCTTCCCCAACATGTCTATATAGTTGGAATACCTTATCTAATAATTAGGTATCATATTCCAATTAGGTACAATTATTTTATCCACTACATCTGTCTCTCTATATTTAGGGAGTCATTAAAGGCATACCCTATATTGATCCAGCGGTCTATTCAAGAGTTTGTAGTATAATATCAAGTGTTTAAGCATGGTCTTGAATAGATGTCACACCAAGGGAATAAAAAAGGAGAATTGAACCCTCCATGATATTCATAGTAAAGTTGATATGCAATTTTATTTTATTACACTATGAATTGTCGTATCGATTGATGAGTCCTTTAAATCCCATAATAATGAATGAAAAGGAAGAAGTTATCAACATAGGTCATCTATGATAACCCAAATCCCCTTTATTTCATTATGTTTTTTCTACTCCTATGGATGGAAAAGCACTGATCTACAACCACCAACTAGTAAATGAAACATCTGTGACTCGTCTCTCTATTCTTTTCAAATACTCTCTCACATGATATGGTCTCAGGACTAACCACTTAAATAATTTTCTATGATAAAGGGGACTCCTTCATCCAATGTCTTGTTCATTGTTGTTACTTCTATTTTTTGATGTGAGAGAATTATTTGGATTTCAATTCATGCTTGAAGATGAAGGTGATAGGTCATGAATCCTCTATTATCATATAAATAATCTCAAATCATCTTCTGTTAACTATATCTATGGGTATTGGGTGGAAAATAAACCATCAAATCAATGGAAAAATCTTGGTATATAGGGTCAATGGTATAGATTAGGTGTGTCGCATGGGGAGCCACTAATAGGCATCCAATGCACATATTTTAAGAATTCAGTGTAGGGTAACTCCTAAACACTACATTAAACTATGTGATCCATATGTACTGTGAAAATTTGGAAGATATACTAGGGTTTACAATGGTTTTGATTGCACTCAATAACGATAAAATTGGTGATTCACTACGTCTATCCCATCACATGGTGATGTTCATGTGGTTTAGGAATTGATGATCCACAAAGAACAATGCACTATCAATTATGGAAGCTCTAGAATTGGTATCCAAGTCCCTATGGGAATGGCCTATTTTGTTAGGTTTCGTAGTGACAAAATGAAGAGTTTTATGGTGTACTAGCTAGAGCCAGTGATCACCTGCGTATTTTCTTGCATTCTATGGATTATCCTTCCTTACCGAGATACTTCATATATCCCAATACTAGGGGGAAATGGGATAAATTATCATATGAGGAACACTAAAATGCCACATTTTTAGTGAACACAATATGATTCAAGGTCCAAGAGTTTTGTCCAACTATACCAATAAGAATGAAATGTTCTTGGGTAACTCTGAAACATGGCCAATGATTGGACGTCCTTCAGGTTTATGGGATAACAAAACAACTAGGGGTTTAATTACATCGCATGGGAAAAAATGATCATGTATCTTTTAGGTGGTGATGGGAATCCCAATGATAACTAGTTATTCAAGCCCAAAATAGTCCAGGGGTCTCCATTTATTTTTCAAGGTGTATTTATATTTTACATACCAGATAAAGAGAGAGATGATGAAACACCCTATGGTTTTAAAGTAGTTAAATTGATAACTATACATAAAATAAACACATGATATCAACTAGTATATGAGTGGGGTTATTGTTACACACATCAAGCCATTGATGTGTTGTGTGCCCCATGTCAAACTGATGTTTTTTGTTGGTGTTCCTTCTGCTTTTTTGGTGAGTAACAAAAATATGGCTACCATAGACACCTAGAATACTACGAGGAGTGTAAAGGAAGAGTTCCAGTGCGATGGAAAAGTGGGTATTGTATTAGGCCATTCCTCCATGATATTTGGACAAGTATCACATCACATAGAGCCAATCAACCAGAATAATGTCTTCAGATACTAGCAAGATGATAGGTAAGTAGGAATAGGTATGAGGATTGGAGAGGATGAAAAGATATATATAATTATGGTACATAATGTTCCATATTTTAAAATGTTATTAGTTAACACCATGGGATAACATTGAATGAGATAGGTTTTCAAACACATCACAACAATTTGATTGAGAATTAGGTCCTGAGAGTTTCAGCAAGGTTAATGGCTATAGATTGGTAGTATTTATAGTATGATTAAAAATGTAACATTGTGGATCCACACACAAATGTTCTTCTATTTTTGAAAAACTATGAATGTGTTTGAAGTTTGAATGGGTAATATGGATGCCGGATGAAAAATCATAGACAGATTGTGGAATGATTTCAAAATTCATACATTAGGGGATTCTAATGTTTTCTTTATGAGATAGAGCTCTAGTGGTTGGTTTTCTTCATATGATAGAGCCCATTAGTGTCTCGTGTTGATATAACCAACTCATTGGAAACTCCCTCTTACACTAAACCAATACATCCAAACCTAAAAAACAATATCCAATGCACCTCTGCCACCAAATAGAGGTTGTTCATTTTTTCCCTATGGATATCAAATCATATCTATAGAAGGTTCCCCACATAATTGGGGGTGAAATGTAAAATAAAATAAAATATTTTTTCACTCTTTTTCATTAGGATTTCATGGCGTGGATTGGAATCTTCTTTTTGTGTTTCCATTGTCATGTTTCCCTGAAACTCCCAATTATTCCCTTAACCATAGCTAGGAAAGGACCTAATTTCTAAATTCTAGAGTTCACTTTGGTTTTCAGGAATAGTGACTTCTAGGGACTCACATTGGTCAAGAGGATGGAAGTTCATCTCATACCACCCTTTTGGGGGGAATTGTTGCCTACTTTGTGAGACTTTTATAGATTTAAGACATGTTTTGTAATCTATCAATAATCCTAATGTGAGACCGTTTACCCAAAAAATGGCCATAGGATAATTATATTTTATGTGTGATAGACGGGATCTCATTTATGAATGCATCTATATGTATATGCATTTATTCACCATTTTCCAGTAATGAGTGGTCACTTATATGCCCGAACCATATTCCCATGTGTTTGTGTTTGTGATCCCTTTTATGATGCTTTTTGATACATCTAGGATGGGATTGAGCCATTATGAGTTATCCTACGTATGCTGGTTATTGTAGGAATCAAAACCATCGTAGTTCAATTGATCTGTGCAGTTTAACATCATGCGTATGGACTGGTTTTTGGGTACTGACATTCCATATAATTGATCTTGAGTATCAGGGAGACGTCCTACATATCCTGGTTATGGCATGACTCATATTCATCATCGTTGGGTTGATTTTAAATATTTCATGCATCAAGAGGTGTTCATCACATCCCATAAACCCACATTATCCATGCTCATTGTGAGAAATAAGGGGGATTGCATGATAAGCCTCACGAAATATGGTTATGGGATCTGCATATCGAGGAAGACCATAGAGTGTTTAATATGGATAACAGGCCTTTAAGGAGGTGTCATATGTATCCTGATTATGAAGGGAATAATAATCCCCATTGTTCCCTTGATTTTGGATCTTAAATACTGAGGCTTCCCTAGTTAATGTGTATTTGATTTCTAACGAGGTGTTTGTTTCATCCCCCGAAGTCCACGCGAGCCATGCTCATTATGAGAAACAAGGGGGAGTGCACGACCATGTTTATGGAATATGGATATGGGATTTTCATATTAGATAATTACTTAGAGGGTTTAATATATATCATGGGCCTTTAAAAAGGAAACCTATATATCTTAATTAGATAGGGAATTAGATTCCTCATCGTTCACTCGATTTCGGGTGTTACACGTTGAAGCTTCCCTTGTATCCATCCAAATCATTATTTTTTGTATTTTTTAAAAGCCACTTTATAGAAAAGTGGTAACCTCACAACAAACTAATATAGACCAAACTACCATATTTCAATATTCAAAAATAAAAGATAAAACAACTGCCATATTTGAAATTCAATAATCCCAGGTTATGAAACCCCGAGCAGTGAGTTATCTCGAGCCACGCCCCTATCATTAGTACACCACGTTGCCACCACATTATCGGAACAGGGCCATTGGCCATCAGCCCAATGTACTTTCAGACAACCACCACAGAAGGCGCCTACGCCCACTGGATCAACTCATCAGAAACCACCTTCTTCACTGATAAGAACCCCACCATCGTCATCGTAAAACACTGTCTTCGCCATTAAAAAGAATAAAAACATATTATCAAAGTACATCAGAACCATCGTCATTCCAAAAACCACATCTCGTAGAATAAGAAGTAAACCAAGACACATCACCATTTCAAACACCAAATCGCATCAGCAACCAAGTCAAAAATAGTGACTGAACCATCAAATGAAAATGGGAGTACTACACCAGGTAGAAAATCAGAACCCAGGAGAGAAATAAAAAAATCATAAGAGAAGAAGAATCCAGTGCCAGTGAAGAACATGATCTAAAGATGCTACAAGATCCCCTCCAACACCATCCCAAGTAGACTCGGCTCCTTCGTCGAGAAAGACCAAAATGGATTCGAGCATGATGGCTGGGTCGACAAGAGCAGTGTAGTAGAAGGACATTGTATTACGCCACCGAAGTCAACCCAAATCATCTAAATCTCCAATGCACAGACCCAGCATGGTTGTCTGATGTGCAAGGTTAGACAAGAAGAGGGGAGGTGAGAGACATATGCTATCCACACTAGCAAACAGTGTCAGTCTATAAGGGGGAATGAGAGAGCAAGAGGAGAACGGGAAGCCATAACCGATCGGAGAAGGAATCATCGTCGCCATCGAGAAGAAATGAAAACCCCTAGAATGGAGAGGAAAAAGAATATTCAGAAGGGCCAGGAGTGTCAGGAGCACCAGGAGAGTGTGGAGACTTCCGATCAAAGAAGGAATCACCATCTCCACCGAATAGTACCGAAAAAACCTAGAATGAAGGGGAAGGAGAAATATCAGGAGATCCGGATGTTTTGGGATAACCTGGTGAGTGAAAAGACATTCATAAAGCCTATATTTTGAAATTATCATCCCTTGTATCATTTTGGAGGTTTATAATGCAGATGTCACAATAATTGAGATTCCCTAAGACCACATGATCCATGATCATTGTGAGAAACAAGGGATAATAAGTAATTGATTCTATTTCTTTGAATAAGGGTATTGGATGTTGGGATTTCCATAGATGATTAATGCGGGACTCGGACCTCGAGAAGATGTGGCCAATGTATCTAGAATATAGAAGGAATTAAAGTCGTCATAATTCCATTATGTCAGGGAATAAACACTAAGGTTTCACTTATGAATAGTCCTTCTTCTCTGTAAGGTATCACATTACCCTATTGGAATACCCTTGAAGTTATCACATGACCTGAATCGACACATGTGGAGGGGCCACGAGAGCCATGTTGATGTAGTCTGAGGGGTTTCAAATGTCTTATATGAAACCTCATGGGGAACATCATGATATGAGGCTGACGTGTATGGTGGGTGTCGTGTGTCTAGGTGGACACCTCGGGGAGTCATCACGAGTCCTGGTTGACACGTCTGAGGGGTGTTGTATTTCACAGATGACTCGTCTAGGTGTTGCTTCGAGAGAGAGGAATTCTCTTGTCCAGTTGTGTCGATGAGACTCAGCTAAAATTGATTTGGCACTGTTATATAAGTTGCGTGGTGTTTCCTAAGGATTTCACCTGTTTGGGGTGATGAACCCAGAGGGTCGACAATATCCTAGTGGTTCACATGAAGGTATTGTAATGCATATCGTGACATATTTAGGGCATTCTGCATATTCAGGATGACATGTCAACGGGATGGAATGAGGTTTAGGTGGTGTGACTTGATACCATTGCATGTCCTTGATTAACACTTGTGAATCATGTCGAGGTCTTCAATCACATCCCCCATTTGAGTCTTCTACTTTGAATCCTATTTTTTTCCCTTGCATTGCGAGTGCCTTCGCTCGGTTTAGTATTAGTTTTTTTGGGTCTCATGTAATCTAGAAGACATGTGATTAATTCTTCACACATGTAGCAAGAAGACCCTCATTTTATCTTTAAATGATCACATGAATAGATTTATATTTGGTCTGTGACTGCTATGGAAGTCCACCAATATATTTCCTAGAGGCAAGTTATCTAGGCATGCGATCTGTGCCAAACATCTTGCATCTGATCAACCAACCAATGCACCAATCGACCCTTTTTTGAGATGGAGTAGTGAATTTATAGGAGAATCCATCTTGTGTACTCAGTGGTTTGTGTGGGGCATATGGTGTGAGTCCATGCTGGAGTCAACAAGGTGTTTAGCATTGCTTAGTTTCATGAGTCTCTATGATTGACCGCATCAAGGGAACTGCCTAATTTTCAGCTGCTGCAAGTCCATTCATCCATTATCCGATTATTATTGATTATTACAGACTTGTGCATCATAGGGCTTCCATGACATCATTTATACATGTCCAATGGTATTATTGGGATCTAAATGACTGTCAGAATGCATTTGTGAGTCCTTGGATGGCTTGTTTCTATGTCTCACAGGACCATGCCAAGGGTGAGTTGGGTGCATTGCATGACCTTCGGCAACCATGAACCATGTTCTCCGTCTCCTTTCCTATCTCATTTGTTTTATGTGATTAATTTTTGGAGGTACGTGAGATTGTATGTATGGTACTAAGGTTATTTCCTTTATTTTGTGGAGGCACATCTCATGACCAAAATGGGTTATATGGTTGTTCATGAGAACACCATGGGAAAACATATTCATTTTTCCTGATAGTTCCACAAAGTTTTCTATACATGTGCAAGTTCTTCTATGTGGTGAGGCAGACAAGCCGGAGATACTTTTCAAGAGATGTAAGTCTTGACACCAAGGCCTCATGTTGTCTCAAATATCACTTGAGTCATACATCACATGTCTTTTAGCGACCATGAATGCCATTTGTAGGATCGAAATAATGATGTAGATGCTCAATATTCAAGAGGGGGTGAATTGTACACTTTAAAAATTCCTTTGGAACATTTAAAGTTGAATACGGATAACTATGTTATCCTTAGATAAAGAAAGTTCTAAGTTTAACAAAGTTAAACTAAGAAAATTCACAACGTCTCTAACATGAATTAAAATATTGGAATAATGGATGAAGTTATAAACTTAAATTTCTATGTACTTGCTTAAAACTGGAAAGTGATTCCGAATGTAGGTTCCGGAAATATGGATCTGGAAATTGAAACTTAACTAAAGATTACAATATGATATTCTACCTTAAAGCGTATAGAATATAAACTTATTAGAGTACAATTAAGGAAGTATAAGAAAGTTATACTTTACATATAATACAAAAGTGCTGTAGAAAAAACAAGTAGTAAAACTACTAGTAAAAAGATTTAAGTCCTTTAACCCAAAGAGAAGGGTATGCAACAACCTTGGATAAAGGTCCCAGGATTTATACTTTCAAGAAAGTCTGTCTTACCCACACCAGGGTAATCCCTCGATACAAAGATCAGAATCCATGTCTTGCTATCCCCACAAGCCCTCAACTTCTAGGTAGTTGGAACCTCTATCTTACTCAAAAAGGAAGCCCTCAAACTTTAAGGTAGTCATCACCTCTGGCTCCACATCCTCATAAGTCCTCGAATGTAATCACCAACATTCAGAGTCGCACGAGGAAAAAACTGAATGAGCGGTTCAGTACACACTAGGCATGAAAATCTTTCTCACTCTATAAATCACCTTAGAAGCGTGTGGTCTCTAGATCGATCAACCTCTTTCATCTATCACACGTATATTGTGAGCTCTTTTAAATGAGCTCCTATCTATAGGCAGATTTCCAACGGTCGGCTCCCTCCTCCAATGATCATATTTCATTAGAAATAGAATAGATGACACCGTTTAATAGCAAACTAAGTATAACTGAATTCAAAATATCGTTTTAAAAGAATCAAATGTAAGTTAAAGCTTATCAAAAATTTCGGAGTGAAAGTAAACTAAGGGTTCAGAGTCTAACCAAAATAAAATTCAGAGTCAATGTTAAGAAAAGTTTGGATTCTATTTTATAGGGATTTGGAGTTTGGTTTAAACAGGGTTTGGAATTAGAACTTGCATAGTTCGGATTCGAGCTACTTAAGAGTTTGGAGTCGAACTACTTAAGAGTTCGGAGTCTAACTACTTAAGAGTTCGGAGTCGAACTACTTAAGAGTTCAGAGTCGAACTACTTAAGAGTTCAGAGTCGAACTACTTAAGAGTTCGGAGTCGAACTACTTAAGAGTTCAGAGTCCAACTACTTAAGAGTTCGAAGTCGAACTAATTAAGAGCTTGGAGTGGACCTTCTTAATAGAAAGGAGTCGAACTACTTAAGAGTTCGGAGTCGAACTACTTAAGTGTTCGGAGTCGAACTACTTAAGAGTTCGGAGTCGAACTTATTAATAGTTCAAAGTTGAACTACTTAAGAGTTCAGAGTCGAACTCATGAAAGCTCTGAGTCAAGAATTCCGATTGGAACTTCAATATAATTCACACCCATAATTGAGATCCTAAAAACAGAATACTCCAACATTTGACATTTCATGATTCTGGGATTTTGATTAACAATCCGGGTTTTTCAATTAAGAAAAAAATATTGCTAACTCTATGAAACTCTGGGTTAGGATAAATTTACTTATGAGGGTAAACATATATTGTCTTAAGTATAAGGTGTTTGTAGTTTTCAAAACAAGAAGGAATGGAAAATTCATAAAGAAAATCTTATTGACCCAACAATCTCCCCCTTTTTGGAAAGCACAAACAACTTTACGAAAAAGGAAAAATCATCAGGCATTGAAATTAAAACTTATATCCCTTTTTTCATGAATGAAAGTGAATACATCTAACTCCCCCTTAGGCATTGAAACTCTATGGATTGTATTCTGAATTTCCAGAGTGGCGTTTTCATTATTGTGAGAATGGAATGAAGGTATCCCCCTTAGATAAACTCCCCCTTACTTTGGGATTATTTTTGAATTAGAAATTTTCTTTCTCACTCTTTTAAGTAGTTCTTATCCGTATCCCCCTTTTTTATTTTCAAAAATACTTAAAGGGAATAAAAATAATTAAAGTACCTGAAACATTAGTTCATAGAAGAACAAGATATAAACAACCATATTCTCATTAGGGTTAAAAACATTTTTACAGGAAAAAAACAACAAAAGATCAGAGTGGAGTCATTTTTCTTCCTTTTCTTTTGGGATTAGATTTTTCAACAAGGCTTTGAGTTTCTTCAAGTCTCTTTGATCTTCCTCTCATTGCCTCTCCAAGGATTTTAGCTTTTCTTCTTGATATTTTAAAGCCTCTGCCTAAGCCTCCAAGACTTCTCTCTAAAACTTTAACAACTCATCTTGCTGAATGACTTCTTCTTCAAGATTAATCCAGAGATTTCTATCATTTATAAGATTTTGAGCAAGAGAATTTTCCTTGTCATTCAGTTCCTTCACTTCTTGATTCCAGGAACTCTTCTCAATAACCAACTCATCATGAAGATTCTTAATCTTTTTATCAAAAGTATCAAAAGCTTCTTTCACATCATTCTGGAAATTATCAAACACAACCAAATATTCTTCAACTCTCTTAGACAACATGGTTACCTTGCTGCAAGATTTTCTATGTATATCATAATCGATCAGAAAACTTTTCTGTTCAGCTTCCAACTTCAAAAACTTATCCATGATCATGGATAATGAATCCAATTTCTGATTCAAAATTTGTTGCAGAATCTGGCATCTAGAATCTATTGTTGGAAAAATTGGAATTGTTTCCATCAACATTCTCAGAGACTGTACCACAAAATCATGCCCGTGAGATGATGATTCTGAATCAGAAATTTCTCTTTGAGATTGCTCTTCTTCAACTAGCATCAGCTTCCTTCTAGAGGTACCACCAACTTCTTTCCTCCTGATGAGATCTTTTAGAGGTGTCTTCATGAGATATTTCTTTCTCTTATCAGATTTCGGAATGGGTTGCACATTAGGAGATACTTCCTCAGATTTAGAAACTTGAATGATCTGATCTTCATCTGGTTTCTGTTTTTCTTGACCTTCCTCAAGAAAATTCCTCTAATAGAGTTTTTCTTCATCATATAACACATTTTCTTCTTCTTCTTGATATTGTTTTCTAGCTCCCTCATCTCCCTTAGCTGGAGTAACTAACTTCGCAGATTCAGCCTTATCTTTGTAGTCCTGTACTTTATTGATCAAAGTATCCAGATCTTCACTCTCTTCTTCTTCTTCTTCAACTTCTTCAACATATTCAACTTTTTCCTATTCTGCTTCAGCAACTTCCTTCTCAACTTCTATAACTATTCCTTTACCCTTGTCCTTTTTCGGAGTGACATGGTTCTTTTCTGGTAAAGAAGATTCAACACCAAAAGATTCCGGAACTGGAAGCTTTTCGGAAGCCAACTCTGTATCTTTCAGCAAAGATCGTACCAGTTCAGCCTCAGACATCATCTTTCTCATTTTCTTTTCCTTTCCTTGTCTCTCAAGCTCCTCAGTAGCTTTTTCCTTTAAGGCTTTAGCGTCACCAGGGTCCAGTACGAATTGAGGATCCCCTTCCTTCCTCTTTTTTTAACTATATCTATTGGTATTGGGTGGAAAATATACCATCAAATCATTGGAAAAATCTTGGTATATTGGGTCAATGGTATAGATTAGGTGTGTCGCATGGGGAGAAACTACTAGGCATCCATTGCACATATTTTAAGAATTCATTATAGGGTAACTCCTAAACACTACATTAAACTATGTGATCCATATGTAGTGTGAAAATTTGGAAGATATACCAGGGTTTACAATGGTTTTGATTGCACTCAATAACGATAAAATTGGTGATTCACTCCGACTATCCCATCACATAGTGAAGTTCAAGTGGTTTTGGAATTGATGATCCACAAAGAACAATTCACTATCAATTATGGAAGCTCTAGAACTGGTATCCAAGTCCCTATGGGAATGGCCTATTTTGTTAGGTTTAGTAGTGACAAAATGAAGAGGTTTATAGTGTACTAGCCAGAGCCAGTGATCACCTATGTATTTTATAGAATTCTATGGCTTATCCATCCTTACCAGGATACTTCATATATCCCAATACTAGGAGGAAATGGGATAAATGATCATATGAGGAACACTGAATTGCCACATTTTTAGTGAACACAATATGATTCAAGGATCCAATAGTTTGGTCCAACTATACCAATAGGATTGAAAAGTTCTTGGGTAACTATGAAACATGGCCAATGATTGGACGTCCTTTAGTTTAATGGGATAATAAAACGACTAGGGGTTTAATTACATCACGTGGGAAAAAATGATCATGTATCTTTTAGGTGGTGATGGGAATCCCAATACTAACTAGTTATTCAATCCCAAAATAGTCCAGGGGTCTCCATTTATTTTTCAAGGTGTATTTATATTTTACATACCAGATAAAGAGGGAGATGATGAAACACCCTATGGTTTTAATGTAGTTAAATTGATAACTATACATAAAATAAACACATGATATCAACTAGTATCTGAGTGGGGTTACTGTTACACACATCAAGCCATTGATGTGTTGTGTGCCCCATGTCAAACTGATGTTTTTTGTTGGCGTTCCTTCTACTTTTTTGGTGAGTAACAAAAATATGGCTACCATAGACACCTAGCATACTACAGGGAGTGTAAAGGTATAGTTCCAGTGTGATAAAAAAGTGGGTATTGTATTAGGCCATTCCTCCATGATATTTGGACAAGTATCACATCACATAGAGCCAATCAACCAGAATAATGTCTGCAGATACTAGCAAGACGATAGGTAAGTAGGAATAGGTATGAGGATTGGAGAGGATGAAAATATATATATAATTATGGTACATAATGATCCATATTTTAAAATGTTATTAGTTAACACCATGGGATATCATTGAATGAGATAGGTTTTCAAACACATCACAACAATTTGATTACGAATGATGTCCCGAGGGATTCAGCAAGGTCAATGGCTATAGATTGGTAGGATTTCTAGTATTATCAAAAATTCTAAATTATGGATCCACACACCAATGTGCTTCTATTTTTGAAAACCCATGAATGTGTTTGAAGTTTGAATGGGTAATATGGATGCTGGATGAAAAATCATAGACAGATTGTGGAATGATTTCAAAATTCATGCATTAGGGGATTATAACATTTTCTTTATGAGATAGAGCTCTAGTGGTTGGTTTCTTTCATTTGATAGATCTCATTAGTGTCTTGTGTTGATAGAACCAACTCATCGGAAACTCCCTCTTACTCTAAAAAAACACCTCCAAACCTATAAAACAATAGCCAATGCACCTCTGCCGCCAAATAGAGGTTGTTGATTTTTTTCCCCATGGGTATCAAATCATATCTTTAGAAGGTTCCCCACATAATTGGGGGTGAAAATGTAAAATAAAATAAAATATTTTTCACTCTTTTTCATTAGGATTTCATGGCGTGGAATGTAATCTTCTTTTTGTGTTTCCATTGTCACTTTTCCCTGAAACTCCCAATTATTCCCTTAACCATAGCTAGGAATGGACCTAATTTCAAAATTCAAGAGTTCATTTTGGATTTCAGGCATAGTGACTTCTGGGGACTCACATTGGTCAAGAGGATGGAAGTTGGGCTCATAACACCCTTTTGGGGGGGAATTGTTGACTACTTTGTCAAACTTTTATAGATTTAAGACATGTTTTGTAATCTATCAATAATCATAATGTGAGACCGTTTTCCCAAAAAATGGACATAGGTTAATTATATTTTATGAGTGATAGACTGGGATCTCATTTATGAATGCATCTGTATGTATATGCATTTATTGACCATTTTCTAGTAATGATCGGTCACTTATATGCCAGAACCATATGCCCATGTGTTTGTGTTTGTGATCCCTTTTATGATGATTTTTGATACATCTAGGATGGGATTGATCCATTATGAGGCATCCTACATATCCTGGTTATTGTAGGAATCAAAACCCTCGTAGTTCAATTGATCTGTGCAGTTTAACGTCATGTGGATGGACTGGTTTTTGGGTACTGACATTCCATATAATTGATCTTGAGTATCAGGGAGACGTCCAACATATCCTGGTTATGGCATGACTCATATTCATCATCATTGGGTTGATTATAGAGATTTCGTGCCTCAATAGGTGTTCATCGCATCCCATAAACCCACATTATCCATGCTCATTGTGAGAAATAAGGGGGATTGCATGATAAGCCTCACGAAATATGGTTATGGGATCTGCATATCGAGTAAGTCCATAGAGTGTTTAATATGGATAATGGGCCTTTAAGGAGGTGTCATATGTATCTTAATTATGGAGGGAATAAGAATACCCATTGTTTCCTTGATTTTGGGTCTTACATGATGAGGCTTCCCAAGTGAATGTGTATTTGATTCCTAACGAGGTGTTTGTTTCATCCCCCTAAGTCCACGTGAGCCATGCTCATTGTGAGAAACAAGGGGGAGTGCACGACCAGGTTTATGGAATATTGATATGGGATTTTCATATTAGATAATTCCTTAGAGGGTTTAATATATATCATGGGCCTTTAAAAAGGAACCCTATATATCTTAATTAGAGAGGGAATTAGATTCATCATCGTTCACTTGATTTCAGGGGTTACATGTTAAAGCTTCCCTTGTATCCATCCAAATCACTATTTTTTGTACTTTTTAAAATCCACTTTATAGAAAAGTTGTAACCTCACAAAAACCTAATATAGACCAAACTACCATGATTCAATATTCAAAAATAAAAGATAAAACAACCGCCATATTCGAAATTCAAACATCCCAGGTTACGAAACCCAGAGTAGTGAGCTATCTCGAGCCACGCCCCTGTCTTTAGTACACCACGTTGCCACCACATAATCGTAACAGGGTCATCGGACATCACCCCAATGTACTTTCAGACAACCAGCACAGACGGCACCTACGCCCACTGGATCAACTCATCAGAAACCACCTTCTTCACCGATAAGAACCCCACCATCATCATCCTAAAACACCATCTTCTCCATAAAAAAAAGAATAAAAACATATCATCAAAGTACATCAGAACCATCGTCATTCCAAAAACCACATCTCGCAGAATAAGAAGGAAACCAAGACACATCACCATTTCAAACACCAAATAACATCAACAACCAAGTCAAAAATGGTGACGGAACCATCAAATGAAAATAGGAATACAAGACCAGGTAGAAAATCAGAACCCATGAGAGAAATAATAAAATCATAAGAGAAGAAGAATCCAGTGCCAGTGAAGAACATGATCTAAAGATTCTACAAGTTCCCCTCCAACACCATCCCATGCAGACTCGGTTCCTTCGAGAGAGACCAAAATGGATTCGAGCACGATGGGTGGGTCAACAAGAGCAGTTTAGAAGAAGGACACCGTATTCTGCCACCGAAGCCAACCCAAATCGTCTAAATCTCCAACGCACAAACCTAGCATGGTTGTCTGGTGTGCAAGGTTAGACAAGAAGAGGAGAGGTGAGCGACATATTCTATCCACACTAGAAAACAACATCAGTCTGTAAGGGGGAATGAGAGAGCGAGAGGAGAACGGGAAGCCATAACCGGTCTGAGAAGGAATCGTCATTGCCATCGGGCAGAAACAAAAAAACCCTAGAATGAAGAGGAAGGAGAATATTCAGGAGGGCCAGGAGTTCCGGGAGCACCAGGCGAGTGTGGAGACATCTGATCAAAGCATGAATCACCATCGCCACTGAATATTACCGAAAAAACATAGAATGAAGGGGAAGGAGAAACATCCGGAGATCCGGAAGTTTCGAGAGAACCTGGTGAGTGAGAAGACATTAATTAAGCCTATATTTTGAAATTATCATCCCTTGTATCATTTTGGAGGTTTATAATGAAGATTTCACAATAATTGTGATTCCCTATGACCACATGATCCATGATCATTGTGAGAAACAAGGGATAATAAGTAATTGATTCCATTTCTTCGAATAAGGGTATTGGATGTTGGGATTTCCACAGATGATTAATGTGGGACTCGAACCTCGAGGAGATGTGGCCAATGTATCCTTAATATATAAGGAATTAGAGTCATCATAATTCCATTATGTTAGGGCATAAACAATAAGGTTTGACTTATGAATAGGCCTTCTTCTCTATAAGGTACCACATTAGCCTATTGTAATACCCTTGAGGTTATCACATGACCTGAATCGACACATGTGGTGGGGGTCACGAGATCCATGTTGATGTAGTCTGAGGGGTTTCGAATGTCTTATATGAAACCTCATGGGGAACATCACGATATGAGGCTGACGTGTATCGTGGGTGTTGTGTGTCTAGGCAGACACCTCAGGGAGTCATCACGAGTCCTGGCTGACACGTCCGAGGGGTGTCGTATTTCTCAGATGACTCGTCTAGGTGGTGCTCCGAGAGAGAAGAATTCTCTTGTCTAGTTGTGTTGATGAGACTCAGCTAAAATTGATTTGGCACTATTATATGAGTTGTGTGGTGTTTCCTAAGGATTTCACTTGTTTGGGGTGATGAACCCAGAGGGTCGACAATATCCTAGTGTTTCACACGAAGGTATTGTAATGCTATCACGACACATTTAGGGCATTCTGCATATTCAGGATGACATGTCAACGGGATGGAATGAGTTTTAAGTGGTGTGACTTGATACCATCGCATGTCCTTGATTGACACATGTGAATCATGTCGAGGTCTGAAATCACATCCCCCATTTGAGCCTTCGACTTTGAATCCTAGTTTTTTGACCTTGCATTCTAAGTGCCTTTGCTCGGTTTAGTATTAGTTTTTTTGGATCTCATGTAATCAAGAAGACTTGTGATGAATTCTTCACACATGTAGTAAGAAGTCCCTCATTTGATCTTTAAATGATCACATGAATGGATTTATGTTTAGTGTGTGACTGATTTGGTAGTCCACCAATATATTTCCTAGATTCAAGTTTACTAGGCACGCGATCTGTGCCAAACATCTAGCATCTGATCAACCAACCAACGCACCAATCGACCCTTTTTTTGAGATGGAGTAGTGAATTTATAGGAGAATCCATCTTGCGTACTCACTGGTTTGTGGGGGCATATGGTGTGAGTCCATGCTAGAGTCAACAAGGTGTTTAGCATTGCTTAGTTTCATGAGTCTATATGATTGACCGTGTCAAGGGAACTGCCTAATTTTCAGTTGTTGCAAGTCCATTCATCCATTATCCGATTATTATTGATTATTACCGACTTGTGTATCATAGGGCTTCCATGACATCATTTCTACATGTCCAATGGTATTCTTGGGATCCAAATGACTATCAGAATGCGTTCGTGAGTCCTTGGATGGCTTGTTTTTATGTCTCACAAGACCATGCCAAGGGTGAGTTGTGTACATTGGATGCCTTTTGGAAACCATGAACCATGTTCTCCGTCTCCTTTCTTATCTCATTTGTTTTATGTGATGAATTTGTGGAGGTACGTGAGATTTTACGTATGGTACTAAGGTTATTTCCTTTATTTTGTGGAGGCACATCTCATGACCAAAATCGGTTATAGGGTTTTTCATGAGAACACCACGGGAAAACATATTCATTTTTCCCTATAGTGCCACAGAGTTTTCTAGACATGTGCAAGTTCTTCTATGTGGTGAGCCAGAGAAGCCGGAGAGACTTCTCTAGAGATGTAAGTCTTAACACCAATGCCTAGTGTTGTCTCAAATATCAATTGATTCATACATCACATGTCTTTTAGTGACCATGAATGCCATTTGTAGGATTGAAATAATGATGTAGATGCTCAATATTTAAGAGGGGGTGAATTGTACACTTTAAAAATTCCTTTGGAACCTTTAAAGTTGAATACAGATAACTATGTTTTCCTTAGATAAGGAAAGTTCTAAGTTTAAGAAAGTTAAACTAAGCAAATTCACAACTCCTCTAACATCAATTGAAATATTGGAATAAGGGATGAAGTTGAAAACTTCAATTTCTAGGTACTTGCTTAAAACTGGAAAGTGATTCCGAATGTTGGTTCCGGAAATATGGATCCGGAAATTGAAACTTAACTAAAGATTACAATATGATATTCTACATTAAAGCGTATAGAATCTAAACTAATCAGAGTACAAGTAAGGAAGTATAAGAAAGTTATATTTCCTTATAATAAAAAAGTTTAGTGAAAAAACAAGTAGTAAAACTACTAGTAATAAGATGTAAGTCTTTTAACCCAAAGAGAAGGGTATGAAACAACCATGGATAAAGGTCCCTTGATTTATACTTTCTAGCTAGTCTGTCTTACCCACACCAGGGTAAGCCCTCGATACAAAGATCAGAATCTCTATCTTGCAATCCCCGCAAGCCTTCAACTTCAAGGTAGTTGGAACCTCTGTCTTACTCAGCAAGTAAGCCCTCAAACTTTAAGGTAGTCGGCACCTCTGACTTCATATCCCCAGAATTCCTCGAATGTAATCACCAACATTCGGAATCGCACGAGGAAAAAACTGAACGAGTGGTTCAGTACACACAAGGCATGAAAAGCTTTCTCTCTTTATAAATCACCTTAGTAGTGTGTGATCTCTAGATCGATCAACCTATTTCATTTATCACACGTATATTGTGAGCTCTTTTAAATGATCTCCTATTTATAGGCATATTTCCAACGGTCGGCTCCCTCCTCCAACGGTCATATTTTCCATGAAATTCGGAGGGACCTGTACACATGTAGCTCAGCCAATGGTTCATTAGAAACAGAATAGATGACACCGTTTAATAGCAAACTATGTATAACTGAATTCAAGATATCATTTTAAAATGAATCAAATGTAAGTTAAATCTTATCAAAAATTTCAGAGTGAAAGTAAACTAAGGATTCAGTGTCTATCCAAAATAAAATTCAGAGTCAATGTTATGAAAAGTTCGGATTATGTTTTATAGGGATTTGGAGTTTGGTTTCACCAGGGTTTGGAATCTAAACTTGCATAGTTAGGAGTCAATCTACTTAAGAGTTTGGATTCGAACTACTTAAGAGTTCGGAGTCGAACTACTTAAGAGTTCAGAGTCGAACTACTTAAGAGTTCGGAGTCAAACTACTTAAGAGTTCGGAGTCGAACTACTTAAGAGTTTTGAGTCAAAATACATAAGAGTTCGGAGTCAAACTACTTATGAGTTCGGAGTCAAACTAATTAATAGTTTGCAGTGGAACTTCTTAATAGTTCGGAGTTGAACTACTGAAGAGTTCGGAGTTGAACTACTTAAGTGTTAGGATTCGAACCACTTAAGAGATTAGAGTCGAACTTCTTAATAGTTCGGAGTCGAACTACTTAAGAGTTTAGAGTCGAACTCATGAAAGCTCGGAGTCAAGAATTCGGATTGGAAATTCAATATAATTAACATCCAGAATTCAGATCCTAAAAACAGAATACTCCAACATTTGACATTTCATGATTCTGGGATTTTGATTAACAATACGGGTTTTTCAATTAAGAAAAAAATATTTCTATGTCTAAGAAACTCTGGGTTAGGATAAATTTCCTTATGAGGGTAAACATATATTGGCTTAAGTATAAGGTGTTTGTGATTTTCAAAACAAGAAGGAATGGAAAAGTCATAAGTAAAATCTTATTGACTCAACAATCTCCCCCTTTTTGGAAAGCACAAACAACCATACAAAAAAAAGAAAAATCATTAGGCATTGAAATTAAAACCTAACTCCCTTTGTTCATGAATGAAATTGAATACAACTAACTCCCCCTTAGGCATTGAAACTCTACGGATTGTATTCTAAATTTCTGGAGGGGTTTTTTCATTATTGTGAGAATGGAATGAAGGTATCCCCCCTTGATAAACTCCCTCTTACTTTGGGATGATTTTTGATGTAGAAATTTTCTTTCTCACTCTTTTGAGTAGTTCTTATCCTTCTCCCCCCTTTTTATTTTCAAAAAGACTTAAAGGGAATGGAAATAATTAAAGTACCTAAAACATTAGTTCATAGAAGCACAAGATACAAACAACTATATTCTCATTAGGGTTAAAAACATTTTTACAGGGAAAAAAACAACAAAAGATCAGAGTGGAGCCATTTTTGTTCCTTTTCATTTGGGATCAGCTTTTTCAACAAGGAATTGAGTTTCTTAAAGTCTCTCTGATCTTCCTCTCATTGCCTCTCCATGGATTTTATCTTTTTTCTTGAGCTTTTAAAGCCTTTGCCTGAGCCTCCAAGAATTCTTTCTACAACTTTAACAACTCATCTTGCTGAACGACTTCTTCTTCAAGATTAATCCGGAGATTTATATCATTTATAAGATTTTGAGGAAGAGAATTTTCCTTGTCATTAAGTTCCTTCACTTCTCGATTCTGGGAACTCAGCTCAATAACCATCTCATCATGAAGATTCTTAATCTTTATATCAAAAGTATGAAAAGCATCTTTCACATCATTCTAGAAATTATCAAACACAACCAAATCTTCTTCAACTCTCTTAGACCACATGGTTACCTTACTGCAAGATTTTATATGTATATCATAATCGATCAGAAAACTTTTCTATTTAGCTTCAAACTTCAAAAACTAATCCATGATCATGGATAAAGAATCCAATTTCTGATTCCTAGTTTTTTGCAGCATTTGGCATCTAGAATCTGTTATTAGAAAAATCAGAATTGTTTCCACCAAAATTCTCAAAGACTGTACCAAAAAATCATACCCGTGAGATGATGATTCCGAATCATAAATTTCTCTTTGAGATTACTCTTCTTCAACTGGCACCAGCTTCCTTCTAGAGGTACCACTAACTTCTTTCCTCCTGATTAGATATTTTATAGGTGTCTCCATGAGAGCTTTCTTTCTATTATCAGATTCCGGAATGGGTTGCACATTAGGAGATACTTCCTCAAATTCAGAAACTTGAACGATATGATCTTCATCTGGTTTTTGTTTTTCTTTACCTTCCTCAAGAAAATTCCTCTAATAGAGTTCTTATTCCTCATACAACACATTTTCTTCTTCTTCTTGATATTTCTTGCTAGATTCCTCATCTCACTTAGCTGGAGTAACTAACTTCACGGATTCAGCCTTATCTTTATAGTCATGTACTTTCTTGATCAAAGTATCCAGATCTTCACTCTCCTCTTCTTATTCTTCTTCAACTTCTTCAACTTCTTCAACTTCTTCCTCTTCTGCTTCAGCAACATTCTTCTCAACTTCTATAACTATTCCTTTACCCTTGTCCTTTTCCGGAGTGACATAGTTATTTTCTGGTAAAGAAGATTCAACACCAAAATATTCCGGAACTGGAATCTTTTCACAAGACAACTCTATATATTTCAGCAAAGATCGCACCAGTTCAGCTTCATACATCTTCTTTCTCATTTTATTTTCCTTTGTTTGTCTCTCAAGCTCCTCAGCAGCTTTTTCATTTAAGGCTTTAACCTCAGCAGGGTCCAGTCCGAATTGAGGATCCCCTTCCTTCCTCATTTCTTTATCTTTCCTCCACTTGGATGCTACTTCATCTGTATAGGTTTTCTGCTTCTTCATCTTGGGAGTTGCGGATTCAGTTTCCTTAGCCTGATGGAATTCTTCACTAGCAACCACTTCCTTATAATTTCTCTTCTTCCTTTGCTTTTTTGAAGGTTCCGGAGACTGTGTTTCTTTTTGAGCTACTTCAAACTCCTCCACAGAAAGGTGGTAAAATTCTCCAGATTCAGTGGAAAATCCCATCTTTATCCTCTTAAGAGTATCATCACTGACTAGCATGATCATGAAATTCTGGATCTTTGATTTGCAGGCAACCATTAAAGATTCTAAGCATCGAACTATAATCTTAGATAATAAGGCAGGAAACATGATATCTAAGCTCTGAAATTTCCTTCTCTGATATTCTTGATCATAACCAAGACATGCCTTATCAGATTTATCTTTCTTAGATTTACTAGGAAATCTAATATATAGATATCGCTCTTCAACTTGCTGATATTTTCACAAAAATTCCTTTGGAACCTTTAAAGTTGAATACGGATAACTATGTTTTCCTTAGATAAGGAAAGTTCTAAGTTTAACAAAGTTAAACTAAGCAAATTCACAATGCCTCTAACATCAATTGAAATATTGGAATAAGGGATGAAGTTATAAACATCAAGTTCTATGTACATGCTTAAAACTGGAAAGTGATTCTGAAAGTAGGTTCCGGATATATGGATCTAGAAATTGAAACTTAACTAAAGATTACAATATGAGATTCTACCTTAAAGTGTATATAATCTACACTTATCAAAGTACAAGTAAGAAAGTATAAGAAAGTTACAATTTCTTTATAATACACAAGTGCAGTGGAAAAACAAGTAGTAAAACTACTAGTAACAAGATATAAGTCTTTTAACCCAAAGAGAATAGTATCCAACATCCTTGGATAAAGGTCCCTTGATTTATACTTCCAAGTAAGTATGTCATACCCACACCATGGTAAGCCCTCGATACGAAGATCGGAATCTCTGTCTTACTATCCCCGTAATCCCTCAACTTCATGTTAGTTGGATCCTCTGTCTTCCTCAGCAAGGAAGCCCTCGAACTTTAAGGTATTCGGCACCTCTGTCTTCCTATCCCTGGAAGTCCTCGAATTTAATCACCAACATTCGGAGTCACCTGAAGCAAAAACTGAATGAGCGGTTTAGTATGCACAAGGCATGGAAATATTTTTCACTCTAGAAATCACCTTATCAGCGTGTGGTCTCTAGATCGATCAACCTCTTTCATCTATCACACGTATATTGTGAGATCTTTTAAATGAGCTCCTATTTATAGGTAGATTTCCAACGGTCAGCTCCCTCCTCCAACGGTCATATTTTCCATGAAATTCAGAGGGACCTGTACACGTGTAGCTCAGCCAGCGGTTCATTAGAAATAGAATAGACGACACCGTTTAATAGAAAACTAAGTATAACTGAATTCATGACATCGTTTTAAAATGAATCAAATGTAATCTAAAGCTTATCAAAAATTTATAAGTGAAAGTAAACTAAGGGTTCAGAGTCTAACCAAAATAAAATTCAGAGTCAATGTTAAGAAAAGTTCGGATTCTGTTTTATAGGGACCTAGAGTTTGGTTTCACCAGGGTTTGGAATCTGAACATGCATAGTTCAGATTCGAGCTACTTAAGAGTTTGGAGTCGACATACTTAAGAGTTCGGAGTCGACCTACTTAAGAGTTCGGAGTCGAACTACTTAAGAGTTTGGAGTCGAACTACTTAAGAGTTTTGAGTCGAACTACTTAAGAGTTCGAAGTTGAACTACTTAAGAGTTTGGATTCGAACTACTTAAGAGTTCGGAGTTGAACCTCTTAATAGTTCGGAGTCAAACTACTTAAGAGTTCGGAGTCGAACTACTTAAGAGTTCGGAGTCGAACACATGAAAGTTCGGATTCATGAATTCGGATTGGAACTTCAATATAATTCACATCCAGAATTCGGATCCTAAAAATAGAATACTCCAACATTTGACATTTCATGATTCTAGGATTTTGATTAACATTCCGGGTTTTTTCAATTCAGAAAAAAATATTGCTAAGTATAAGAAACTCAGGGTTAGGATAAATTTCCTTATGAGGGTAAAAATATATTGGCTTTATTATAAGGTGTTTTTGATTTTCAAAACAAGAAGGAATGGAAAAGTCATAAGGAAAATCTTATCGACTCAACACCATTCACCACCACCATTTTGATCCCCTGTGTATTATGGAGAAGGGTTGGGAGGTATGCGAGTTTTCCTGAGTAATACCTTTTACATTTATTCTATTTTCTAGTGGTGTAATGCAATACCAATGAAAATCACATGAGAGTGCACATGTGTTGTGGAAATAACCATGAATGTGTCCTTATAGTGCCGCAGAGTTGTCTGGAGGTTTCCAAGTGGCACAGCTGATGAGTCAAAGGGGTTTCGTGAGGTTCACCGGATAGGTCATTATGTGTATCATGTCTTCAGGGGCAGTCTCTTTCCAATCAGTGATAACAAGATCCTATCAGCTCCTCATATTTATCTCTTTGATTCATTATGATTAAGGCTCTGAGGTCTCAGAAGATGGATTGGTAATTATCTAGAGATTTTATTCTTCCCAATGATGATTTAGTCTGCGATCTTTGTGACCATTGGGGGTCTTTTATTTTGGAATATTTTTTTCCATTATTTTTTAAGGATTCATGATGGTTTTTCAGGAACATTCTAATGAAAACTGTGTGTCCTAGTGGTTTCTCATACGACTATCATCGTTAAACCACTAGTGTAAAAACGATCCTGTTGGGGAGGGATCTATGGGACATTCCATGGGTTTTGTGCTTTTTATAGAGACATTGGTTGATGTGATCGTGAGTCTTTAACCATACATTTCTTCCCTTTTCTTATGGGAAGATAATATCCAGGATTATATTTTTATTCCTTTGTGATTTTGTTGATGCTCATTTGGCAGGTGTCACCAAATTCCCCCTCTCAAGAGAGACGTCTAAGGGGACAAGGACTTGGTCCTGAGGACAAGTAGATTCCCACCAGAGTCCTTGGTGGTGTCACAAATCGGTGCTTTTGAGATACTTTCAGTTCATTGGGTGACCTTTGGTATTCCTAAATCTACCTATATACAGGGGTGGAGGTCATTTCATTCCATCGGTCGCCTCCCTCTTCATAGATCTCCTGCTTGTCATGGGATGAGCGTCTCAACATAATGGTTCACCTGTGCGGCACCCAAACCCCCTTCATGGTGGGAAGCGTACAGCCTTCCATCTCTTCATATGATGTGAGGTTCACTAGTTTCATCCATCCATGGAATTATTAGAAGAGTGTCCCCAACTCTAAACCAGTGGTGTCAAGACTGACATGCACCATCCTCCACTTTTTCAGGGTGACTCCCATCCCATTTATTAGGAAAAACTAGATAAACCACAGCTTAGATGTTCTTCTTAGTGTGGGACAAGACCGACATGATTGGGTCATGTCATTATCCTACCATTATTCCAAGAACGCCCTCATTCATGAAAGATCGTGGTCCTTTATGCGTCTGCAAAATGGTCTAATTCCAACTAACCAGCATCCAAGAATTGGATCAGGTGACACTCCTTCCTTTTCATTGAAATCAGAGATCCACCCACTCTCTGGGTTTCAAACCACCATGTCCACCCACACTTTGGGTCTCAAACCACCTCCAAGAGAGACACCATTAATAGTGGAGTCTCTTCCTTTGACATCTCTCAAGCTCACCCTTCTCTATCATTTCACCTCCACTTGAAACACCAGAACTCTATTCCCACCACCAAGGATCGACTAGTAGCATTCCACAACACCACCCGACACATTACCTTTGATACCACTTGTCATGGGCTGAGCATCTCAGCATAGCGGGTCACATATGCAGCACCCCATCCCCCTCCATCGTGGGTAGGGTTTAGCTATCCAACTCTTCATATGATGTGAGGTTCGCTGGTTTCTTCCTTCCATGCACTCATTAGGAGATTGTTCCCAACTCCCAAACGATGATATCAAGACTGACATGCACCATCCTCCACTTTGGTGGGGAAACACCAATCGTTCCGATAGGGACAAACCAGATGTATAGAGACTTTGATGTTATTGGTTGTGTGGGATAGGACTACAATGATTGGGTCATGTCATTCTCCCATCACCATTCCAGGCACACCCTCTTTCATGAAAGATCATAGCCTTATGTGTTCCCGCAAAATGGTTTGCTTCCAACTAACTAACAAGGAATCATGGCCTCAAGGGATTATCGTTCCTTTTCACTAGAATCAATGGTCCACCCACTCTTTAGGTGTAAATCCACTGCTGTCTACCCACTCTCTAGGTCACAATCCACCTCCATGAGACCCACCCTTCATTGTTGAGTCTCTTCCTCTAACATCTCTAGAGCATGACTTTCTATGTTATGTCACCTTTGTATGGTACCCTGGGACTCCACTCTTACCACCAATGTTTGACCTACAACATTACACAACACCAAGATGAGCATTCCATGTGATACCACTTTTCACGTGTTAAGAGTCTCAGTACAACTGTTCTCCCGTGTGGCACCCCATCCCCATCCAAGGTGGGCGAGGTTCATCTGCCCAACTATTCGTATGCTTTTAGGTTTACTAGTTTCTTACTTCCATGGACACATTCGGAGAATGGCCTAAACTTCTGACTAATGCTTTCATGACCGACAGGCAGCATCCTCTACTTTTTTAGGGTAACTCCCATCTCTTTGATATGGACAAACCAGATGAATCCCATATTTTATGTTCTTGGTGGTGTGGGACAGGAACCCCATGATTAGGTTGTGACCTTCTACAACCTTGTCTTAAAGCCTCTCGGTGAACCCCAATCGTGATCCAGGGATTTGAGTCTATTCCATGATACCTACCCAAGATCCCTTCTCTTTCACAAGACTGATTTCTACTTAGACATTCGTCTACCTCATCTATGGACTTTGATTTGGAAATTTCATAAACTTGGGTGGTTGTCATGAGGACTTCATGGGTTCTGCTGGCCCAGGCTCATAACGGATTAACATGACCATGCCTAGGTCATGTGATCAAGATCCTCAATGGAGATCTTGAAATAATCTTGGGGTCTCATAGGGGTTATGTTCCCCTTGAGTCTTTTGGAGACTAGGTGGTTTGCGAGATCCTCAATATTCGTAGACCCTTGGTTGGGTTATGTGATGCGCATGATTCCATCGGGGCATTTTCATGTCTTCATCTTAGTAAAGACTTTATATTTATTAATATGACATCTTCCAATTAAATATTTTCAATTATATTCTAGATCACATCAATGTTCCTTAACTATAACTAATCAAAGGGCCATGATTTCCAGGAACCATGATACTGACTCCCACTATCGCATGCGTACTAATGTTGATATTTTATGGAGGTTCCCCTCACCAAAAATCTAGGATAATCCTCTATTTGTAAGGATTCAATTGTAAGAGTTTGTTATGGTGGATGATGTAGTTATTCCCTCCTCGAAAATTAACTTGTTGAATCATTGTATCTTTAGTTCCTCCAACTATGTTCTGATAATGATTACAGAGGACCGTCAGCAGGGAACTTCCCAACCTCCAGGTTTGTTATATCTACTAGACAAATCCCCATGAGACTATATGGTCGTGATCTTTCCGAAAATCCTAATTCTCAAATCTGTTCAAGCATATTTTCCTCTTCTCTGAATGATTCTAGTGACAGATGGTATTTGAAGTTGGACCTTTGCCTTGGTGATAATTTCTTTGATAAATGGGTATGTCCCTTCATGGTAAGGAAATATTATTTGGAATTTTTTGAAGATCTTTACATGGTTCATCTTCATTAATAAATCTGGATATATCAATTTATTTTCTATCAACATCGTGGTCTTCTATGGGAAATGATCATTAATTGGTGCCCTGAGACCAACACATTCCTCCTTCCCCATGGAGATGTGAGTATTACCCTATAGGGTATCCATCAGTTGGGTAGAATACCACCTCTTGGAGAGATTTATGATGAGTTTCTACCTACTAAATTTTTTATTGGACTATCTTTTATAGACATCATCTTTATAAAAATAGATGATCATCCTTGCAAAGAAGAAACTGGGGAAAGAGCTAATAGTGTGCTCACTTGTTTCTTTCCTGGACTAGATCAAAATTTTCTTATACAACATATGGGTCAAACCAAGAACCATTTCCCCTCATCGGTGTCCCACCCAGCATGTTTGTGATGATGATGTCACATATTGTTCCGTCATGGATTCTAGGTATTATACTTCATGGGGATATCAAGTGAACCCATACGTTATTACATACCATAGGCTAGAGGGTTTCCTTGTTATTTTTCTGAATGGGTGGCTCTTAAACTTTGGGGATATGCATTTTGTAAATTGTGTTATCTCCCTGGTGATGGAGTCATGACTCACAGAGTGGTTATGTCTCATCTTGGTGGTACAATTCTTTATGCACCTTTACCAAATGTTGGGCCATATCCAGCAAGGTAACACTCCTTACATAATTGTTAGTCCCCATTAGTTCAAATTTTCTTATATAGGGAATCATGTTCATTTCAATGAGTACTAAAATACAACTTGGATTCTTGACCCCATATCATACCCCAGACTTCTATACATCTCTTGGGTTGGTCCTATGTCTCTAATCCCTACCCAGGTCAATGGTGTGGTGTGACATTATAATAGTTTTAACTTTTCTATCTCACGTATACCTGCTAGTTCAATCATTGATGATGGTAGTGGATCTCTCAATGAGATATCTTATATGGACCCCCTTCAAGATGGTGTCAATACTGCTATGGTGGATGAGATTATTATTTATGAACCATGTTCAACGCATCGGGTTTCCCAAAAAATTGGATGTGTGTAGAGGGTTTCCACCATTCCATTCTCCATTGTCCATGGGGAATGACATCTTGGCGTCATCCATCAATATTTTAGGATGCTATCTCATGAAGACAATAGGGATGTGAATATATTTCCCCATAATGATGCTCCTACATTCCTCACTGAGGATTATAATAGGGCATGGTTGATGTATTATCCCATTAGTGTGTTGGGGAAGCTAGTCTGTCATGTGGACAAGCCTCTTGCATTTCTGACTCCACTACCCATGGCATCGATGGACCTGATTGAGGATGTGGGTGAGGTGTCTAGGAAGCGACCTCACCCTCATGACAGTTGTTCAGATAGTATACCATATTTGGTTGAGGGAATCAGTTTTCCCACACTGGTTACAGAAGATTCACATATTAAAATTGTGTTTATGTGGCCTCATCTCATATTTCATCATCGATTCAACTAGTTTGCAATTGTACCACTTACCTACGTCATTATCTACTGAGGCTCGGACACACCATCAGTTGGTCTATAAATATATCCATGCTTTTATTTCTACGACCCCTCTGGAGACATTCTAACATCAAGGGGAATGTTTTCTCCAACAATTTCATGATATGGGGGTAGGTGGTTTTGATTAGTAGCCTCTATTAAAAATTATGAAACGAATCATCCTAATTCGAAAATACTTGGCTAAATGGGATAGGAGTTTACATGATTTCATGAATGAGGCCTCACTCGCCCAATAATTGAAAGTGACGATGGAGGCACTGTAGTAGGGTTGTCGGCTATCATCTGAATTGAAAACCTAGATGCATAGATACATATTGAAGATATGAAGTAATGAAGAGATGAGTGTTCAACTGAATTCTAATATTTCATCATTTTCGGCTTCCTTATCCACTGCTCTAAGGAGGGTTGAAGATATGACTACTCTAGTCTAAGTTCTTTGTCCTGTGAAAGACCTGGAGAAGGTTGGGGGTGAATCTTCAATGATCAATTGACATCTCCCACCGAATCTTTTCCATTATTCATGGAATTGGTGATCATCAATTGTTTAAATTCATATTTATTTACCTTAAAACCATACTTTTTTACTATACCCCATTTTGTGGAGGTTTTTAGAGAGAGTCCAAAATATAGAGAATCCTGCTTCCTTGTCATACTGTGAGTGGATGAGTTTGGCTTACTATATAATCTTTTTTTTGTATGAAACATTACAATTTTTTTGATTAGGAATTCTTGTATGGACCCATCTCCTACATTGAGATATATGAGTGTGAATGTTTGGTGTTCGAGGAAATCATTCTGGTAGGAGATATTTTTTGAAGGATGATTGTTTTTCATTTTTGCAGAGTGTAGTTAGAGTGTGGTATGGCTATATAGTGGGCCTCATGATAAATATTACATGATTTATTTTAGGTTATTTATCTTGGACCACCTGTTTCTCTAATTTATGGTCTTTTAGCTCAGACATTATGTGGATTTAGTTCAAGGCCTTTTAGTTTGAACCTTATGCTAAAGTAGTTTATTGTATTTTAGCTCAGAAATTATTTTCCTTTATTTTAGGGTGTTTTTTCCTCAGACCTTAATGTAATATGGGTTCAGAAATCCATATATGACTCAAACTATTATAGGGTTTTGAGTTATTCCATGGTATTTATGGGGATCGAGAGGGTAGAAGTTCCTTTTATGTAATAGGGGAGATGTTTTTTTCTAGAGGGTTAAGTCCATTGTAAATCAATAACATGGCCCAGAAAATATAATCTCCACTCTTCTGCAAGGGCTACATAAAATTCATGGGGTGAATATGGTTGAGGGAGAAATTCTAGGGAAGCTAGTGCAACTTGGATAGTTGGGATGTGGGTAATCTAAATCACAACCCAGAATCATGAGATGAATGATAAGGAATAGGGTAAACATGGTTCGTATGTTCCTTGAAGTTATGCGGTGTTAGGTTCCACTATGGTGTTGATAAGGATTACAAATATTAGGATACCCTTTATGTTAGGGAAAAAAATCCCTAGTATGTGGGCCAAATCCCTTCTGTGTTGGTAGCATGGCTGAGTGAAGAGCCCTTTTTTTCTTTTCAAGGGCTATAAAATATTTATGATGTCTCAAACATCAAGATGATGAAGTTCTATATTTTTTGAAGGATGTCTAGGATAGGTTCTCACACCCTGGGGTAGCTTAAATATTAATTGAATAGATCAAGCCCTATAACTTGGGGTTTCAAATCATGAAGTGTAGGCCTTAAAAAATTTTAGGAATGAAGGTTCGAATTCCGGCTTTTATAATGGGTACAAAACATGGTGATGAAATGTTGACGATATAAAATCTTCTTGGAGAGTTTGATATAGAAACTCTAAATCATAGTCCAAAGTGATCAAGTCATCAGTAATGTATGGAACAGTCACCTCAGAGGGAACCTATAACACAATGGTGTTCTGGGTTCCTCTGTGATGATGTTAGCCTCATGAGAATTAGAAATCCCTTTATGCTGGTCTAGGTTGTCCCATGTGGATGGGTCTGACCCCTTCTACTTCAGTATCATGTCCAAGTGGAGAGATATCTTTTCCTCTTCAAGGGAAATGGATGATTTTCAGTGACCTGAGGTACATCAAATCATGAAGTGGGATATATGGAAAATATAATAACCAAGAAGTGTTCAAGAACCCTAAAATTTACTCCACCACTATTAGAACATATTCTGATTGTTAGGAGATGTGAAAAATCATTGATTTAATTATTTCATAGACTAGGGGGTCCAATGATCACATATTGGATTTGACTAGGGATATATAATAGACCCTATAAGATTTCTTCCTTATTTACTTGTGCCATGATTTTTTCCTAAACACTATGGGTAAAGAGTTTAGTGGGTGGAGACCTGACATTTTCCCTTGTCTCCCTTTGTGAGTTTTTAGACTGTCGAGTTTCGTGTGTATTTTGTTGAAAGTTTAAGATATTTTGATTTGTATCATTATGTTCTAGAGTGTAAGGTCGTACAACATTGACCAAGGTGTGAGAAGTTTACGGTCATGCCACTTGGACCTGGTATGGCAGTGTTACACAAGAGGCTCATTTGAATACCTAGGGGCAAGATTACTCCAACATCCATCTAAGCAGGTGCTGGATATGTTGTAAATCATGGATCAATGTTCTTGGGTCATGAGTGATGATATGGGAAAATCATTTTTTGGATAACCTATAATATAATGGGGTTCAGGGTTATACCTTTCTGATGTTAGTATCACAAGATTTAGGAATCCATTTACACCGAGCCAAGATGTACCTGGTTGGTGGGTCTGATCCCTTCTGCATCGGTAGCATGGGCTAGCATGGAGACCACTTTTTTCCTTTAAGGGAAATGAAATGTTTGTGACAACCCAAGACACTTGAGACATAAATTGTGGAACAAGGATTGAGGTGCTTAAAAAGATGATGGAAGCAATCTATTCTCTAGTTGGATAGGGTAAGGCTCTTATGGTTCTTTGATAAAAAGGGGTGATGGATGATGACCTATATATTTTATCATCATACACTAGGGACATACTTGCATTCAGTTTAATGTCATCCAGTAAGGCAGAACTTCCATGTAGTATAATTTCTTGCATTGAGGACTCTGCCATGAAGTTTTTCATCATGTGATAAGGATGGTATAACCGATGTGAAAGGTGGCAATGTTGTGGTTGGACTCTACGATGAGGCCATGGGAATCACTACGTATCCCATAGGAATGATAATTAAGCCACACATAGTTCGTGGAAGACTCCATTTAGATTAATATCATGTGGTAAGGATGAAGGAGACCCTTAATGAATTGAGGGTGACATTCTTCTTTGTGCGGTTTAATGTCATGTGATAAGGAAATAAGAATTAACATGAAAGGCAGTAATGTTGTGGTTGGGCCCAAGGATGATAAAATTGGTATCACTATGTATCTAATCTGAGTAAGAATCGATCCACATGAATTTATTGAGACCTCGCATAGATTAATATCATTCAGTGTGTACATAATTCCACATAGTTTAACGTCATGTGGTACGGATGATGCGATAGTTTAATATCATATCATAGGGAAATACATGGATAGTTTAGGGTGTTTTGATTCAGACTATAAGATGGATTCCTTGATTGAGATACACAACATGGTTCCATGAAGTGACCTGATGTGAATGAAGACCAAAGGGGTCTCAGCCACACCATGCATTTTCCTAGGGGAACTCAAGCCAATGTGGATCAATGAGGTTATAGCCATGGTTGGCCCCAATGACAAAAATGACTGGGCCTCACTATATATCTCATGACTTTGACAATAAATCCACACATTGTTTGAAAATGACATCCAATTTAACATCATGTAGTCAGGATGAAGGTGGGAAGATGTGAATTGGGGTAAATATTGTGGCTGGGCCTACAAGTGGAAGTTTGGGTGTCACTACACATCATGTGCCAATAGGAACGAATCCAAACATGATTCTTAAAGGACTGTGTAGTTTTACATCGTGAAGAATGGAAATCTAGTCATGCAGTTTATTATCACGTGGTAAGGATATGGGCAAACCGATATGAATGGATAGGGACGTATGAGGTCCATGAAGTATCAGAATTGAAATCTAAGGGGTTTCCTATATATCAAAATTGGTTGGGAGTAAAATTACCTGTAGTTCTGGAAGGACTAGGTAGTTTAACATATTTTAGAAAGGACTTGCTTCCATGTAGTTTAACATCATGTGGTAAAGAAGAAGTTTGGGACAACAGGGTCCCGAAGGGGATGTTCATGGAGGGATAAATAAAAACCACTATGAATGGGTACCAAAGAGGTCCATTTCATGTCATTCATCACTATAAGGGTCTCAAGACAAGGGGATGAATAGAAAACATGATTTGAGGTACCTGAGGATGGACCCAAGGACTAAATGCTTTGGCATTCCTATGTATCCCATATTGATGGGAATAAAGCCCCACAAATTTTTAGAAATATTCTATATAGTTTAATGTCATGCAGTATGTAATAAGGACACCTGATGTGATTTAATATGGATGTCTTTGGTCTATGATGTTTTATGTCCTACAGTAAGGATGTGAGGGGGAAACACCTCCATAGGGGTATGTATGAAACATGATTCTATAACACAACAAGAACAAGGCACATGAAGGCCCATTTAGTGACATAAGTTCCTAGGGTAGGCTTGTCTCTAGGCCTATATAAAAAATGTTTTGTAATCACTATGTATTACATAAAGATGGTAATCAAGTCATATGTAGCTCTAGAAGTGTTGGTGCGGTAGGAGACCGACATCATTGATGATTTCCCTATCTGGTGAGGTCCACAAGGGCTTACAGTTTCATGTCGTGTGGGGTAAATTGACCTTATATTTTAACATCATGTCATAAGTACTCCTTTCATACCATTCACCTCCTTGTATTTAGGATAATAAAAAGCTTACCCCAGGCCTTCATACCCTATTTTTTATAGGAAACCCCTTTCTAGAATTCCAAAACTCGCATGAGCTATGCTCGGTTTGAAAAACAAGGAGCAATATGGGTCCTCTCTACTATTCATAGGCATGGAGAATAGAAGAGGATTATTTTATATTTTTGGGTGGTTGGGATAAGATAGAGTATCAAGGAATACCTACGTATCTCATTTTAAATAATAATCAAGTCGAACATAGTTCTAGAGAGACAGTGAAGTTTAATGTCATGTGGTATGGGCGTGCCTTCATAGTTTATTACTGGGTGAGGAACAATCCATGTAGTTTAACATCATGTGGAAAGTAAAGTGGCCATGACATTTAAAATATTTTGGTAATTATGTGTTTCCATGCTGTTTAATATCATGTGGTAATGAATTATTTCCATATAGTTTAACATCATACAGTAAGGACATACATTCATGTAGTTTAACGTCATGCGGTAAGAAATATGGCTATAAAGTTTATCTCATTGAGGTATGGATGTATTTGGGACTTACACTAATGTGGATTCTGTATTTTTGGTGATTATGTAAAGTATTTATTGATAAATATCTCAATGGTGGGTGGTGTGACATGATCCCCGTCCATGGTAGTCTTGGAATAGGATCGATTGTGATAAACCTTCTGTAATATGTAAGGTCCCTCCCTCTTTGGATCCAACATCATGGGCTTATTTCCTAGTATGATTGGGGTCCTGAGAGCTAGAACCGGTTCTCCTTGGAGTAACGAATGGAGGTAAACAGTTTTATTGAAGGATTGTGCAATTCGGTTCTGGTGAACTTCATGGTTTTGCAGTGTGTGAAACCACTTCTCATCTAGTCCCTCCAACTCATCTAGATATTTCTGTTCTTGTTCTTCATCTAAGAGTTTCTTGAAAATTTATATTCATAGTGAGGGAAATCGGAACTCTATGTGTATCACTGCCTCGATCCTATACACCAATGAGTATGGTGTCTCTTTTGTAGTTTTATGAGTGGTGGTACGGTAGGTTTATGAATTATGATGGAGTTTGTACATCCAGGACTTCTTATCCTTGTTCACCAACTTATGGATTATATTCAATAGAGACTTATTGAAGGCATCTATTTTTCCATGTGTTTCAACAAAATATCCTTATGAGTGATTTGATTCAATATTATACTCTTGATATAAATTCTGCAACTCCTCCAAACATATGTTGGGTTCTATGTCCATCAATATCATGTGACGAACTCCAAACCCTGTGATGATATGGGATTTAATGAATTTGATGATATTCTTTATCCCAAAATCCTTGAGGGGTATCTCCTCATCCCATTTGGAGAAGAAGTCGGTAGTAGTAAGGATGTACTTGACCCGATTTGCGGTGGCTAGGGGATATGTCACCACGAAGTCCATCCCCAAAACAGTGAATGGTTAGGAATATTTAGACATGTACTATAATTACAAGGGTTGATGGATAAATTTTGAATGAATCAAGAACACAGTAAATTTTTTGGTGATTTTCCACATAGTCTTGTATAATGGGTTTTCAATAATACCCCAATCTCTTGATTTTATGGGAGAGCATAGTTACAGATTGGTGGATCCATAGGGACCTATGGGGACTTTTTCCATGATGGTGTGGATTTCTCCTTATTCTATGCGCCTGAGGAGAATTTCATCGAATCCATGCTTATAAAGTATTTTCTAATCATTTGGTCCATCCTGCAATGTGGAGTTTTCTACCTAGTGCCAAATCTATTCCATTATATCACGATATATTAAGAGAGTTCAGTCTTGAAGATAGTTAATTATAAGCTCCATCCACCCAGGGGAAGTCATTGTTTCATCACATTCTGGGGTGGTACTGACCTGATTAATCTCCTTCATATCATATATAATGTTTGATGAGACCATTATTTGATGTTTTATGTGGATAATTTCTTATTCTTGATCAGGGTCTTCCAAGAAGGATGTTGTATTATCCAGTGTGTCGACATGAGCATTCTGTGATCGAGGGATGTAATGAAATGTGGGCTCAAAGAGGAACCATGTCATTAGTACCCTGACATATCTGTTAAGGGGAGATAGTTCTCCCTTTTTTATGTAATATTCATTTTTTACCATCTTTATCAGCAATTATGAATCCACTTTTACATTATGATAGGCTATGTGCAGCTGTAAATCTAGATCCATCCAAAAAATGAGGGCTTTGTATTGAACCTCATTGTTTGTGCAACATTCAGACGGTGATAAAGAGTCACACAAAACTACATTGTCATGAGAGAAAAATATTACCACTAGAACAACCTGATTAAGCTTTTATTTTCCCATTCCTATGTCGATAGGACTCCAGAAGGCACCATGAAAATACATCTCCCATGTCTAGGGAGTTTCACTATCATAGAAGACCTATTCATCTAGGAGCTTGATGTCCTCCGGTGTATTTTTTGGAGTGGGATGTGCTTATAGGAAGTCGTCTAGAGCCTTACCTTTTAAGGAATTCCGTGATATAAGCTGGATTTCAAATTTCTGTAAAATGACCACCCATTTATCCATATGTACGGTAAACATAGGGTGTCCATGGATGTACTTGAGATGGTAGATATGAGAGAATAGGTGGACATTGTGGTGCTGCATGTAATGCCTCATATTTTTCACTGTGAAGATGAGCGTGAGGAAGTTCTTTTTGACCTCATAATATCTAATATCAATACCAATAAAAGTCCAGATGATGTAGTAAATACTATTATCAGTCCATGTATCATTATTTTGTGTGAGAAGGGTGACCAGTGGGTGTTCCATGGTGGCCACATATAATATGAGGGGCCTCCCTTCCACAAGATCCATCAAAACTGGTGGGTGTAGCAGATACTGATTTAGGTTTTTGAAATATTTTTGACACTCATATTCCTAATGGTTGGATACCACCTTCTTCATTAGACTCGTGAATGAGAGGGATTTTCAAACCATTTTTATTTTGAATTGATGAATGTAGGTGAGGAAACCCTAAAGACACATTATTTCATTTAGATTATATAGGGGGAAAATTTCTAGGATAGTATTTCTATTCTCCAGTCTTTCCTTGATAATGTTGTTGCATTCCACAAAATTGAAGAATTTACCCGATCTTACCCAAAAATAACACTTCAGATGATTAATATTTTGACTATTCTATCGCATTTTGTAAAATATAGCATGTAGATCTATGAAGTGATCACATCACAGTCAGGATTTGAAAAATAGATAGTTGACATAACACATGGATATCATTCCCAAGAATTTCTTAAATATGCGATTCATGGTGAACTGATATGTGTCAATGACATTATTTAATCTGAATGGCATGAACTGGTACCAAAAGATTCCATGGGGTTCCATAAAGGTGGTGGCTTTATCATCCTTGGGGGATTTTTTTGATCTTATAGTACCCTGAGTACCCATCGATGAAGAAAAGGGATTGGAAGAGATCATTTACATCAATTAAGAGTTCTATTATCAGAAATGGGAAGTTTTCCTTCAAGAAATTCTGATTAGGGTCATTGAATTCAATGCTGATCCTAATCTGGTTGTTATTTTTTCTTTAAACAAGACAATATTAGAAATCCATTTTGGGAACTTCACATCTTGGAAAAAGTAGTATTTGTTAAACTTTTGGACTTCTACCTCCAAATTAGTGGCATGAGAGGGTTGCTTTATTCTATATACTTTATTTAATCTTATACACTCTTTAGGTTGTCTGAGATGGTGTGTGTTGACGTCAAGATTCATTTCGGGCATTTCTGTATAGTTCTAGGAAAATGCATATCAGTATTGCTTCAGGAATGTGATGTACATCTCCTGCTCCTCAGGGGGAATGGTGGCACTAATCAATATATGTTTTGGATATTATTATATAGCTAGGTTTATCTTTTGAAGTGCATCTATGGTGGTGGAAACACAATCCTTGAATGTTGGAGGGTTGTTTCTGAGATCATCCTCATACTCTTCCATTTCTGAGCCTGTAGAGACAATTTAAGGTGAATATGGTTGTTCAGGGTCCTCTCCAACACTATCAGTGTGATGGATGTCATTAGAATAAATATCATCATCTCTTGTCATCTATGTTGAGGAAGAGATATGCTAATGTTGTCCATATATGAGGATTGGAGAGACTTGAAACTCTTGGACTAGGTTTAATGTTTCGACCATTTTAAGGGGGAGAACATAATCCTCATAGAGCATACCCAAGGAATAAACAAGGGTGGTCCCTAAACCCTTTGGGTGTAAACTGGTGTAAT
Source organism: Viscum album (assembly GCA_963277665.1). Lineage (NCBI taxonomy): Eukaryota > Viridiplantae > Streptophyta > Magnoliopsida > Santalales > Viscaceae > Viscum > Viscum album. The sequence goes on from OY728153.1 coordinate 569,770,173, forward strand.
TTCATAAACCATCAGATTCTTTCCTCCCTTCTTATAGAAGTCTACTTCAGCATATATTTCTCCACAAATACTGAAGGGTGAATTGTCACCATGATGTATGTGGACCTTACTGTTGATAGGGAACTTCAATCATTTATGGAATTTTTATGGAATGGTCAAGTGTCTATGAAGCCAGGGTCATCCACGAAAGACATTATAGATGATGTCTTTTTTTATAACCATGAACTCAGCATCATATGTGATCTCCCCAAATGTTTTATCTAGATTAATCATTCTGAGGGGCATTTTCTCATTCTTTTCATACCCCTAGTTGGTCATCATTATAGGGGATAAGTCTCCTTCTCTCTAACCTAAGTGATGGAGGGTTTGGGATGGAATTATTTTGATCCTGCATTTATTTTCAATCAAAACCCTTGGGAAGATGATGTTATTGAGTTTTCTTGAGATGTACAATGGTCTATTTTTCCCTAGGATGGCCTCCTCCTGATCTTGATCAGTGAACAAGATGTTGTCATGACATCCTAAGGACAAGGTCTCCACTTGATAGACCTCGTCTACAGGGACATATGCCTCAAATTCTTGTGGGCTTCAGATAGCTTCAAAATGTTCCTCCCTGAGTTCTTTTGAAAAATGAATCACATCAAGGATAAAATAGCTTGGAAGGGCTCACGAATAACTATTTCATAATATCATACTTTTATGCAAGAGGTGGTCGTTTCTCAATATGGAACTACTCCCTGGAATGTTTTTCAAGATCTATGGAATCTGAGGTACATGGACATGGTTTATATGCGATGGATGAGGGAATATCTACTGCTAATGGTGTAGGTTGTGCCGGCCTTCCCCGTTTCTTGGATTTATTTAGGCAAACCCCTGCTATGTGTTCATGCAATAAAATCATGTTTGGATGACTATTTGAGGGATATAAGGCACCTACCTACCTCCTATGATCTTTCTAGAGTGCTTTTACATCGGTCTTGAGAGCATATGTGTCTTTTATATGGATGTGATCATGATATTGACTCCATCCTTTTCCACATTGTCCCCTGTATCATAAGATATGGCACATGTGGAATCCCATTCCCCTATAATGTGAGGGAATACTATATTTGGGTGCATACTCATCATCAAATAAGGGGTTCATGAAGTGTATTTTTTGAAGGAACTGGATATGAGCTCTTTGTCTAATAAGAATTCAGTTTGGTGTGGTGGTGGTCATGTTACAGATGTTTTAGGGAATAAATCTGTAAGGGTTATAATCTATTTTGGGGAATAATATTACTCTTCCTCTTTGGTTTCATCCAACATTCTATGTTCATGTCCACCCTTGATAGTTTCATCAGACTTATCCTTTTTTTGGGGGTGGAGCTATTTTGTGTTTTTGCAACTGTTCCTTAAGAGAACCAAGGGATTGACCAACTATTTTTCAAGTTATCCAGTTTCAAATTTCTATACTTTTGTGGTAGGGAAATTATTCCATCCTTCCTCTTCCTCTAACAGAGAAATGGTAATTCAATCCACTTGTTCTGTTGAATTTTATAATGTCACATTTTTGGAGTCGACCATGCCTTAAAGGATGTCCTTAATGACAAAATAATTTTGGATATCATGACCTAGCCTTCTATGGAAAGGGTAGTAATAAGGACAATCATTGAGGTTGAATTCATCCGAATTCATGTGATGTGAAAGTTTGATCAGGTTGTTGTCCATGGACTATATTGATTGTCCAAGGAATTTCTCATTTCGAAAGGATTACTGCTTGTTAATTCATTCTAGAAATCCTAGGCCGTAGTGGTTTCTATGTGCTTCCGGCTGAGGGAAATTCTATGGCGGCCATTGATCTGCAGGAGGTGTTTTGTGGTGAAGCTATTTCCTAGGTTCTTGGACTGTTGTGGGATTGAGGGTGATAGTTGCATCTTCCAATATTCTAGGCTTCTTCCCTTATGTTGTGTGCACGAGCCATGACTTGGATCAAGTTTTCTAGATAGCCTCATTCGAAAGTTGTGTTGTTTCATAGAACTCTTAGAATCCACCTGGATATTTCACGGGGATTAGGGAAATATATAGCTCATCCTTGAGATTTTAAAAACAATGTTCCTGTGGTTGTTCCTATGGGAGAGGGATGCTGAGTAAATATGTTACTCCCTTCTACTTTTATTTTAGTTTAGACACTCTCTCATTCTTTAACTAGTTGCAGTTCATCTGGTTGATAATCGTTTTCTTATCAGTGTTGAACTGAATTGGTAAAGGAATTAGTGACGATGGTCTTCCCATATTGTGATGGATCCAGTGGGAAAACTGTTATACTAGATGAAGGCCGGTCCTGTCAATATATGTGTGAAACACCTCATCTTGGTCTCCTTCTTCTGCTCCCGCAGGTCCATCATCGGCCTATATCGAGACATGAAGTGTGTTAGATGTTGCTCAAGATCACCTACATCGTTGATGTGGACAAGGTATGATTTCTATAGTTTGATGGAGGTGGGGTGTCATCTACCCATTTAGGATATGGATTCTTATTAATCTTCACTGGAACGTGTCTCCCTTCTATGGATTCCATCCATGTAGACAATGATCCAGTTGTAGTGAGAAACTATGGAGGCAATACTATTTGAGGCACTTCCCATCCATAGGGAGTGGGTGGGGCTGATGAGGTGGTCCCAAATTCATCTCCTATTGATTGTCTATTTGTCTTATGACTGAGGATTTACCTTGGAGAGGGAGATGCTATTTTTTTAGTGGATGGAACTCTCTATCATTCCCGGTTTCCTTATTTATCTTCATGGGTTGTCTAGACCTAGATATAGTCTCATATTCAGACACTTCTCTGGTTGGAGGATCAACCATGGTAGGTATAATATTCACCTTTAGATAAAGACAATATCCAGTGGGAATATTTCCCTTGTGTAGCTCCTCATTAGGCAATCAGAGAGCTCATAATTCACTCCCATAATGCCACAACCACTCTTCAAAAAATGGAAGCCTAGGGATGGTTTCTTATTTCCCTTTATATGCAGTGATATTCAACCAATTCTGTGGAAACTCATTAATTGGTGGTTCCAAATTTTGGATCATTTTTTATTTTGGGTGTGCAAACCCTCATTTGGTGAATCCAAATCACCCTCATCATAGGGCATGTCTTCCCTATTGTGACCATCTGCATCCTGATCTTGATAGATTTAGGCCACGTAAACAGTAATGATATTCAAATAGTAATATCATGTAATGGTGGTTTTTCCATTTCTTTCCACATGGAAAGCTTGTTCTGTAAGGCTTTAATTAGGGTTTTAATTCGATCCCTTGGCCTTATTAGGCCATTTTTTCTTCTGAAATTGGTGGGTCCTAATTGGATTCACTGTATGATCCACTCCAATTGGTTTAGAAATTGTGTCCTTTAGGGAATTTCTTATTGGGGTATCAAAATGAGATCCAACCAATAAAGGTTTTTCTTACAACAAAAGGAACTGGTGGAGCATCAAATTTTTATCTCTTCCTCCCAACCTATAGAATATTGATTCCCTATGAAGTGGTGATGATGATAGGAATGCCACCAGACCTTTAGTATGGGGTTTATCTAGGGATTTAATTTGACATATAGATGTAGTTCTCCCCATATCTTCTGGTTTGATGTGATTCGAAATCACCACTGATGTACCCCATCTCTTTTTCGAAGACAATTCTTTTAGAGATAGAGATTGAGATATAAATTCCCCCAGACTTTTTGGGCTGGGTTTTACCTATGACTACTACAATAATATCCTAATTCTTCTCAGGAACTTATGAACCAAGGGGTGGGGGATTGGAAAATTTTCTTATAGCCGAGGGGTCTGATTTCATTCTTGGACAACTTCTATATCAGCTGCTACTACAGTCTCCATTATATGGCGTAGTTGTTCTTACATGAGATTTGGGTGTGATGACATCCCATGATGAGGATCATCCCTTCAGGATATATATCCAGGTGTTCAAAACTTCAATATCCATGTTCATAATTTAATTCTATTATATTGAGAGGCCCAATTTTAATTGTTTTTGTATATACTCTCTCCCCATCTGTGATGTCCAGGAATTGTTGGATTAGGGGAATTCCACTGTAGCGACTAACTAGATCGAGAATTTCCCAGTTCCCGGACTTCTCTAGAGGCTATAACATTTTAGGATTCCATTTCCAAGGGAACTTATATTATAGTGGAGCGGAAAATTATAATGCTCTATACTACCCCCATCCTCAAATTTTGATGACTGATATGGATTTAGAGATCAGCTGGTGAAGTGTCATGATGTAATGGCTGGAAGTGTGTTGCAAATTGGCATAGTGATTTTCCAATTTTGGATCTCGTTCCTTGGAGATAGTGGTTAGTTCATGCTAGAAACAAAATATCCTTATGGTATGAAGGTGACACCGATATCCTGAATGATTTATATTTCAATCCTTTAGTCGCTGATGAGTAGCCCTTATATTTTTCCATAGATAAGAAACAAACTCCTTTTCTATATTTTTTGTAGATATCATAGCTAGAATTATCTAGGGGATATAACATGATAGAGAGTTTGTTTCTAGATAACTCTCTTCTTATTTAATTCTAGGCCTCTTCCTTTTCAGACATACATGCCTCCATCCAGTCAAACCATAGAAGATGACTCTGATGGTTGCCTGCTGATGAGAGTGGAGTGATGCTAGATGTTGATGGTGAACTATATAAATTTGACCATAGTGTTTTGATCAACTCTCTATATGAAGGTGTCCATTTTTGGTTCAACCCTCTAAAAAAATATGTATGTAAAATGGTAGGATTTTTTTCCCCATGGGAGATATTTTCATTGGGAGGTTTACCTTGGTGGATGTCCGGAGTAGAGTCTTTGTGATCCATCTTCACACTACCGTGAAGAGAAGTATCATGGAAATGAATGTCTCATGTTTCCACTTCAATAGAAGAGTTAGCAGACCCTTGTAGTGTTGATAGTGTGTCTCAAACAACCTCAAGGACACTTGCATTGAGAAGATTAGAAATATGAGTCATCATAGTCGAATTATGTCGACCTTCCTTTTGTGGTTCTGCAAGGATATGGTAATGTTGTATGGTGGTTGCCATAATTTGTATATAATCGCCTGATGTTGTGCAGATATGAGACCACTATTGAGGATATTCTAGAATATGTTGTTAGGATACCTCATTGTTTATAGGGGTATGATCCTATCCTAAGGCATGTGCCATGCTCACTTGTTCAACCTTAGTCAGTATGGGAGTGTGGGCTTGATCATGATTCATTGGGATATTTCATCATTCATTGTTTGTAGTAGTATGAGATTATATCGGGGTGTGTGTCACTCTCATATGATTTTCCTCAGTTGGATCAAGAATATACACCTAGTCTAAATATGCATTCCCTATCAGAATATGACAAAAGACCTCTATAATTGGAGAAGGAATATGATCATCCTAATGAATTTCCATGGAATGATGTTGGCGTAGTCATTCGTAGGTGAAAGTAGGAATATGAACCATGCTTATGTGACCTATTGGAGTATGCCAGGTAGGTCTAATTATAGGAATATGGGATTTTCCCGAGGCTTTTTCTACTATTACATGGTTATCCTCATCCAGAATATGGATATGGGCTTAATCCTGGGCCTCTACAGTATACTAAAGGACTTCTTCGATAGGCACGTGCCCCTATCCCGAGGCATGTACCGCTCTCACATGGTTTGACACAATTAGAATGATATTATGATCCTGGTCTGATGCCTCTCCCTTCATCGGGATATGTTGATAATATTCCCGGGAGGGAGTAATAATGTGTGGTTTCTTTAGTACAAAAACATGACCACAATGATCAGAGTGTTGAGTCGGCATGGATGTAGATATTGGATTATTCTCCTTTCCCTTAATCAGCAACAGTGCCAGAATATTCCAGCAAAGTTCTAAATATGTTTCTAAAATGTATTTGTAATTTAGTAATGTGTTTGCATGGACATAATACCACATGTTTCTTGTCTCCATGACCTATTAACAGATGTATTCTGTTGATACAGTTATATTGTCCCACTTATATCCTCCATGATTCATTGGGATATGCTGATGGGATTCATGAATGGGGGTAGCAGTTTGAGCCTCCCCCTTGTTTATCATCGAAATATGCCCCTAGACTTGTTCTGAGTGAGTAAGGATATGAGACTACTAGTTGGTCCCTTCTAGAGTATGATGGTTGTTACTATCATTAGGAAAGGGGATATTAGACCTCTCTGGAGTATCCAATGTCTCCCTTCTTTGATGAACCTTCCCCAGTGGAGCTCGTTCATGGGTTTCTAAGTTGAGTGTCTATTAGGTGGTAACACTAGTAGGTGGTTGATATGTACCGGTATGATGATGTTTGCAATGATGGTTAGTAGGCACCTTCTGCGATAATGCCTGAACAATAAGGGAGATAGATCCAGCCTCCCGATCCATCTTCATCAGGTATTAAAGGTGGAAGTTGTCATGATTCGAGGAAACACTCCCAAAGCGACTGGTAGTGGTGATGGGGTACATCAGTTTTGCAGAAACCATTGGCAAGCAATGAGTAATCATTATCTTCAATTATTTTAGAATCTCATGAGAAACGTCCATAGTCGAGATCATTGCACGTTTTTAGTACATCTGAATTATCAAGTTTTCTACTTACTACTGGAGTCATTTGGAAAGAGATACCATTCTATGACGCATGGTGGTCGCTGCGACAGATGAATTATTATAACAAGTGATGGAAGACAAATACATTATCTCGGATTAGGAGTCTAAAATCATGAAGACATTAAAGAAAAAGACCACCAATCAGAGCTATATTAATTCCATAATAATTCTCAATCAGATATTTATGGTTAACACAATTGTCCTGTATTCCCTTCCCATCAATTTTTTTATGTGGACTTGTCAACATGAGGATGGACTTACATGAATCCTAGATTAATGTGGTCATACTACTATTTTTGTGTTTGGTTTACAAAATAATGTGTCATAAGAGACTCACATTGATCTTATAGATTTCATTTTCATATAAAGGGAAATAAATATGGATTGATGAATCATAACCCAATTATCCTTCTTAGAGAGATTCACATTGGATTCATTACTTTCATTTTCATATGGGGGAAAATGGAATGATCAAAAAGATTATAACCCAACCATTTTTTTATTTCATATATTCACGTCTATTTCACCATTTATTGGATTCTACTTATTGGGTTAACATTTTGACTTTTCCTTCAAACACCCAATAGTTCCCCTGTCTATAGCTTGGTATGGACCTGCTATCCAAAGGTCGGTGGTCATTTCAGTTTTCAAGCCCAGCGTCTCTTGGGGACTCACATTGGTTAAGAGGATGGGAGGTTGGGATCATCACACCCTTTTGGGGAGATTTTTTCCTACTAATGGACTCTCTTATAGATTTAATATATGTATTTGAATCCCTCCCTAATTCTGATACGAGAATAATTAACCCAACAAACCCACCAACGATTAATTCTCCATTTATTCTGATAGATTGGGATCTCTTTTATGATCCATATATATTTATATGATGTTAATCGTCATTTTCATGTAATAATTTGTTTCTTATATTCCAGAACAATATGACCAAGTGTTTCAGGATATTCTACCTTTTATGGAGGTGGTTGATATTTTGAGGATGGGATTGAGATATTATGAAGAATCCTACATATCCTTGTTATTCCAAGTGTTAAAATAAATGTATTTTGGTTGATCCATGATGTTTAGAATCATGTGGAAGGACTAATGTTTGGGTAGTAAGACACCATATATTTGACATCAAGTCTTAGGGTGACGTCACATGTATCCTGGTAATGGTAGGAAGCAAAGTCATCATAATTCGGATGATGTTGGATATTTGGTGTTTGATGAGGTGGGTTTCACATACTCGTATGCCCACATGATCCATTATCATTGTGAAAACATGGGGGAGTGAATGATCAGCCTCGTGGAATATGTATATGGGATCTAAATATCAGGATAGTCCTTGTAGTGTTTAATATGGAGCTCGACCATTTAATGAGGTGTCATCTGTATCCTGATTATGAAAGGAGTAAGAGACCCCATAGTTCACTTGATGTTGGAGCTTAGACGTTGAGGCTACCATGGTGAATGACTATTTGATTCATAATGAGTTGTTTGTTTCATCCCCCTAGGCCCACATGATCCATGTTAATTGTGAGAAACAAGGGGTAGTGCCTGATCATCCTCATGGCATATGCATATGGGATCTTCTAATCAGGTCAATACTTGGAGTGTTTAATATGGTGTGTGGTCCTTTAGGAAGGTGTCATATGTATCCCAATTTTGGTAGTAATCAGAGTCCTCATAGTTCTCTTAATGTTATGGCTTACACTCTATGGCTTCCCCTATATCATTGTAGAGGTTTATAATGCATATGTCGCAATCATTGTGATTCCCTAATCCCGCGTGATCCATGATCATTGTTATAAACAAGGGATAACAATTAATCGATGAAATTACCATGAATAAGGGCACTGGATATTGTCATTTCCCCAGATAATTAATGTGGGACTCAGACCTTGAGGAGAGGTGGCCTACATATCATTAGTCTGGGAGGAATTACTCTCATCGTAGTTCCCTTGTTCCATAGCTTACACACCAAGGATGGCCTTTTGAACATGCCTTCTTATTTGGAAGTTGTTTCATGACCCTATTGATATACACTGGAGGTTATCATGTGACCAAGATTGACACATGTGGATGGTGTTGCGAGAGCCATGGTGATGTAGTCTAAGCGGTGTTGTGTGACTTGGCTGACACATCGGGGGGGACATTGTGAGATCATGCTAACATGTCTGGAGGGTGTCACGTGTCATTGAAGATACCTTGGGGAGGTGTCCAAATACCTGGACAACACGTTTGATGGGTGCCACGTGTGTCAGTTGACTCATCCCTGGGGTGTGTCGTGAGAGATGGATTTTCATGTTTGGATGTTACGATGATAGTCGGCTATCATGAGTGGGCGTCGTTATATGAGTCGGTCAGTAAATCCAAAGTATTTTCCAGTCTAGTGTGATGAAACCAATGTGTATTCTTGATTCAAGTGGTCCTCACAAAGGGATCATAATACATATCCAAACACATTTGAGGAATTTCTCGTATCCCAGATGACATGTCAAAGGGATGTCGCAGGGTTTAGGTGGTGAAACTTGATACCATCACTTGTCCTTGATTGAAACATAAAAAGCATGAAGAAGTCTGAAATCATGTCCCCTGTTTGAGTATCCCACTTTGAGTCTTGGTTTTTTCCCATTCGTTATGAGTGCATATAATTTAAAATATAATCAATCATGTCATGTGTCATAATTACAAATCAATTGACATGAATTTATGAATATAAAAGCATGAATAATTTATTGGAATTTTCAATAAAACATTACTACAAATAAATAAATGAATTGTTGATTTAAAATTCATATGCTTCACTCTAATCATCCTATCTCCCCATTTAAATCATTCAATTAAAACAACTAGAAAATTAAAACATGGATTCTTGGGGTTTTTAAAAAATTCAAAGTATCATTGAAAAAAATGATGGACTAAACAACATGTGGGTATTTATTTTTTTCATTAAAGTACTAGAAAGATTTTGGAAATTTGGGGGAGCACTATTAAATGCTGAAATTTAAAGGATTACTCCCTTTTCACTGTGAAGTTCATGTCCTCTTATTTTATAATTCCTTTGTTCCTTATTCCTAGGAAGTTGATGGACTTGAAAATTAAAAAATAGTTAATATGTAGTACAATTCTCATGAATGTTCAAAAATTATAAGAGGGGGGTTTCACTACATCCTAGATGAAAATTCATAAACTAAGAAAGGAAATAAATAAAATATCAAGTTTCCTCCCTCAAAGAACTTTTATTATGGTCATTGAGATCAAACATACCAATCTTTGTGTAGTGATCAAAGGAAGGAAAGTGGCTACCTGATCTTAATCAATAAATGGACCCTGTTGTGATTCCCCCATATAGACATGTCCTCTAGACACTAATTTTACTCTTATATTAGGCAGTAGATTCTCTATTTCTAGGGTCTAATATAGTGAGTTTTTCCTTTCATGAATAATAAAATGGTAGGTCACTCACTACCCATACCTCCTATCCATATTTGAACACATATTGGAAAATAATATCTATAACACATCTAGATTATATATGAAAATTTTTACCTTTATTTTACAAATTCCAAATATTTTTTATCCTATTATTTAACTTTTACAATAGCTAAATCAATGAACCTATCATTGAATGCAGTGTCCTCAACTTCTTGCAGCTTATCATCTCTCAACTCATCAATTGTTTCATCAACATATTTCATTTCTTATTTAATGTTGAACTTCCCACTTCTCCCCCAACTCATATACATAACTCTATATTTTGGGAATCAATCAATTCCCTTATTATTACTATTAATGGTATTCCCAAAATGTTTAGGATATTTTCCTCATCCATTTTCAACATTAGGAAATCTACTATAATGTAGAACTTGTCTACCTTAAAAATAATAGACTAAAGTAGTTCTCCAGGATATCTCACTGTTGCGTTTTCCAGCATAAACCTAAATTGAGTTCGCATCATCTCTCTCAATCCTAGGATCCAGAATTCTAAATTTTACATAATGTTTAAAAATGAACCTTAATCACACAATCCCCCCGTAAAAAAACATTACATCCAGTTTCATTGGGAATATAAAAGCTAAATGGGTCACTTTTTCCTTTAGAAAGATCCTTGAAACCACTTTTGAACAATCACTTATCAGTAAGATGGTGCTCAATTACACAAGATTACTTTTTTAGTAACGAATTTCTTCATAAACATCACATAGGTGGGCATGTTCTCAATTTACATAGTTAATGGAATGTTTATGTGATGTTTTTTGAACATCTATTGGATCTTTTACCTTTTCTCATTGAATTATTCTTTCCTAAATCACTTTGGAAATGGTGGTGGTCGGAAAAGTAGCTATGCATATTTTCAAAAAAAATATCATCTTCTTTTTCTTTTTCATATCTTTCTTTTACTAGTTTTTTTCATTCAAACGGTTCTGGTTGTTATTCAATATAATTGTCTTCTTTTTTTCCAATTTTTCAGTAACCTTTGGTGATGTCTTTCCACTCCTCAAGGTGATGGTTTGAAGCTCACAATGTTGTGGAACATTATTTATAATCGATAAAAATACCTATGGTCTCTCTTTGAGTTGGTTTTCAATCGACCCGTCATTGATTTCCATGTTTCTCATGGAAACCCTTTGGTTTTTTGAGTATTCTTTCAATTTATGGATGGTTGTGCCTTAATTCTTAAAATTGGTTGTTAACTTCTTGAGTGCATACCCTATTGTGGTCATGAAATTTTCCAAGGACTCTTCCAATAAGTAAACACGACATGTGAGTGTTGGGCCTCGATGTTGGGGATGAAACCCTTGATACCTGGCTAAAATACATGGTCATGCACTCGATTATTCTATTGATTTTTTGGTGTCTACTACTCCTTCATAGAATTTTGACAATTAAATTCCTTGTAATTTTTTTAATACATACTTGGGGAAATTGATTAGACATTATTGTGTCAAATTTATTATACATTGCATTCAATTGGGTAGAAACCTAGTTATTGTGCCCAATGTTCCCTCCCTACCCTACCTTCACATAGTTTTATTTTCATTTGAAGCTATTTCTTGACATTTTATAAAGAAAATTATAACTTTATACCATTGATTTAATCATTAGTGATCCTTCGATAGCAATGTTATCTATCATACAGTTACATAGTGAAAAACCCTTGTAAAAAGTTAAAATTAACAACCAAGTTTTGATGTCTTGATGAGGGAATCATCTAAATAAACTTTTAAATCACTCGCATTCATTATATAAGAAAACTGCATTTAATTGGTCAAAATTTTGAAAGCATACCAATAAATAAATTGATTTAGAAGGTATGAAAAATCATGTCAGGAATTTCCAAAATAAATCCTCTCAATTTTTAATGGAATGAGTAGGTAGACTCTGGATCCACTCTAACTCCTTTCCATTCAGTGGGAATATGAATAAGCATATCCTCACCACAAGACCTGTGATGTTTCTGAATTTAAAATAATTTCAAAACACATATAAACTCCAAATATGGGAATTGGGGTCCTCATGTGGAATTCCAACAATTGAACTGAGTGAGTGGTTATTTATAACATTGTCAGATTAATCTCGAAGGGTTGAACCACTATTGGTGGTACGATGATTCTAGGATGAATCCTAGAAGTTGAGGTTATTTCATAGTTGATTAATTCGTGAAATAACGAGTTATATCCTTGAACATATTACATTAATCTCTGGTTCCTACCTTGTACTTATCATATAACTCCTTGAACAAACTCCATGTCATCCATGGCCTCATCTTCTTATGTGTTTATTCATTTCTAAATAAATGACTTTACAATATCAAGATCAAAAGGAGGATCTCATTTATTTATTTTTACCCTAGTAGAGTATTCAATTGTATAATTGGATCCTGAATATACTGATAATGAAGAACAATCATAAAAAATGAAAAAGAGAATAAACAAATACTACTACAAAACGGGCAAGGGAAGCGCCACCTTTTATCAACACTAAGAAAAATCGTTGAAAACGGTAAATATTTATCAGATCTAATTAAAATTGATGATAAATGTTCTCTTTGTAAGCACTTTTCTAGCACTGATAAAGAATTACCTTTATCAACACTTAAATGTTAGCACTGATAAAGGGTCACTTTAGGAAAACTGTGGTACCCTCTCCATTGAGGGATAAATAAATCTCATAATTTCTAACCTTGTGATGGGGAAATGAACCATATAGTTTAACATCATTTGGAAAGGACATTGAAAATGATGTTTATAGTCATATGATGAGGACATTAATTACAACTCGAAAGCTGGGAGCATCTTCTCATACTGTTCACATGAGTTATATCTTCTTGATGCTTATTTCATCTCACGTTTTTTACATGGGGTATCCCAGATTTGTTGTGTAAGGTTTAATACAGTTAAATGTCATGTAGTTAGCAAAATGGTTCATGGGGATTACACACTAGGCCTCCCATTCATTCATCATCATGCCGGGTCATGAGGGAATCTCAACCTAATAATGGGTTAGGTGATATGATTTAGGATTACAGCTAATAAGAAGGAATATGAGTGTTGTTTTCTAGAAAAAAGGTGAAAATGTGTGGGATCATGCCCTAGAAAGGTATAATGTATTTTCCCCATGTCATGTCATGAGAAAATCCAAACCTAGTAGTGGGTTAAGGGATATTCATTTGGCTGTTAAAAAGAAAGTGGTTATCTCATAGTTATCACATGTGGTATATTATTCTTGACTTATAATACATCCAATACTTGTTATATAAGAAAAGGTTGTAGTTTAACTCCTTCGACTGAAGGAGGGGGAAATTTTGTAGTGAATTTACAGATGGACCTCAAGATATAAGTTATGGGAATAACTATGTATCCCATTAAACTATGAATCAAACCAAATGTAATTATAGAACATAATGAGATTCGTGACTCTCATTGAAGGTAGAGTGGAATTTTTCCGATTTACTAATGATAAGGCACTTATAATACATCCAATACTTGTTATCCCATTAGATGTTTTTTTCCTCTCTGGTGAGGACTTGGGGAATCTCACTGTTTTGCATTGTGAGATAGGGAATTTTATTTCTACCTATGTGATAGGGGACATCACCTCATTCTTTCCACATGCGGTATCTCTTTCTGATTATTCAATGCATCATGTGTTCATTCACTACCACAAAACATGATTTTATCTATGCTAAAAAAGACCTTTATCAGTGCTAAAAAAAGCAATGATAATTGAGATGCTATTGAAGGGGGTCCCCTTTATCAGCTCTCTGAAAAGTGCTGATAAAGGTTCCCCTTTATCTTTTCTATTCAAAGCGCTGATAAAGTCGCCATTTAGTATTTCTTTAAATAGTGATAATGAAGTCCCTATTTATCAGTTCTTCAAATAACACTGATAAATTCCACATTTATCATCACTTAAATTAGGGCTGATAATGTGTTCCTTTATCAGTGCAATTTCAAGCACTATTAAAGGTATCCCTACCTAGGTGTGCTGTTTATATAACAACATAACCAGCTAACCTAAAAAAATAAACAGCCCCAAAAAAGAAAAACTAACCGTCACAAACCAGCAACAACTTTCTCAAAGATAACCATGCATAATATATACAAAAGAACCACATACACATTGAAAATTATGAAAAAACAAGTAGTTCACACAAGTGTTTGGAAAACAATGAAATATAAATTTAATTAAAATCATGAACATAAAAATATTCACTAATGGTATATACCAAAAAAACACTTATATATACATTTTGAAAAAAATTTAGAAACTTAAATTTTAAATTATCCAACAAATAGATAAAATCATTAATATTTTCTTTTTTGATGTTTGTGGTCCCCTCTAAAAAATGTCCTCCAATAGTAATAGTCATTGAACAAATCATCCCATCTCAGGAAACATTTCCTACTATATAAGAAAACAAATATTACATTAGTAGTAATATAAAGAAAAAAATTAAACATTAATATGAATAATACATTAAGAAATGTTAATTTTTAATAAAAATGTCACATTTGGAGTTATACCTGTCACACCAAGCATCGTATTGAGGTGGGGTTGATTCCTACATGTCACAAATGATTGAGGGATCATTTTACTAATGTATCAAAAAATCATAATTCATTTCATTGGTTTTCAGTATGTCAGTTTTGTTTTTTAATAAAATGTCATTTCAAACTAAAAACATTCAATTTGAGTCATACCTATCGCATTGTGCATCGGGTTCACATGATACTACTTCATACACATCACAAAGGACATAAAAATTTATATCCTTAATTTTTATGACAATCGGAGTTTGTTTTCGTTTTTTTTTCAGTGAGTGACACGTTTTGAGTTAAAATGTCAATTTTGAACAAATAGTGGACACTTTTAGTAATACCAGTCATACCATTCATCATATTGAGGTGGGTTTGATTCCTACACGTCACAACTGAAT
The DNA here is from genome assembly GCA_963277665.1 of Viscum album. Lineage (NCBI taxonomy): Eukaryota > Viridiplantae > Streptophyta > Magnoliopsida > Santalales > Viscaceae > Viscum > Viscum album. The sequence continues at coordinate 569,785,284 of OY728153.1, forward strand.
TATGGATCATTTCCCTAAAATATCAAAACAGTCCGAATGTGTTTTCTTGGTTTTTAGTATGTTAGTTGTGTTTTTCACATGAATTAATGTCAAATTTAAATAACAAGACACATTTGGAGTCATACTGGGGACACCGTGTGTCATATTGTGGTGTGGTTGATTTATAGACGTCACAAATGACTGATATAACATTTTTAAAATGTATCAAAATAACTAGAACTCATTTCCTTGTTTTTCATCATGTAAGTTGTGTTTTTTTACAAAAATTTCATTTCAAACAAAAAACATGAAATTTGAGTCATACTCATCACATCATATGTCAGTTTGATGTGAGATTGCTTCATACACATGGAAAAGTACATACGAATCAATGACCTTAATTTGGAAGATAACTAGAGTGTGTTTTCTTTGTTTTTAGTGAGTGAAATGTTTTGAGTTAAAATGTCAATTTTAAAATGATAGTATCCACTTATAGTCATACTGGTCACCCTCTCCACAAATTGAGATGGGTTGGTCTTCTACACATCAAAAATTCTTCATGGATCTTTGTCCTAAAATATCAAAACAATCTGAATGTGTTTTCTTAGTTTACAGTATGTCAATTGTCTTTTTTTACTTGAATTAATGCCAATTTTATAGAACAAGAAAGATTTGTTGTCATACTAGTGATATCATTCATCGTATTGAGTTGAAATAGATTCCTAAGCATCACAAATGACTGATAGATAATTTTCCTAACATATCAAAACAATAAGAGTGCATTTCCTTGGTTTTCAATATGACAGTTTCCTTTTTTTACTAAAATTTCATTTCAAACCAATAACTTGTATTTTGAGTCATAATAGTCACATCATTCATTGGTTTGACGTCACACTGCTTGATACATGTCACAAAGGACTTATGAACTGATGTCCTTAATTTGGATGAAAATTATAGTGTATTTTAATTCTGTTCTGTGAGTGACATGATTTGAACTAAAATTTCAATTTTAAACTCTTTAAGGAAACATTTATTCATACAGATCACATGGTGTGTCTGATTAAGGTTGTTTTGATTCTTACAAGTCCCAACTGACTCATTTATTTTTTTTCCTAAAGTATGAAATCAATATAAATTAATTTTCTCAATTTGTAGTATGTCAATTGCGTTTTTTACTTGAATTAATTTCAATTTTAAATGACAAGATACATTTGGATTTATATAGATAACAGCATGTGTTGTATTGAGGTGTGGTTGATTCCTATATGTCACAAATGACAGATATATCATTTTACTAAAGTATCAAAATAATCGGAAAATACTTCCTCAGTTTTCAGTATGCCAATTGTGTTTTTTACTAAAATGTCATTTCTAAATGAAAACATGAATTTCAAGTCATATCAAATGAATCATTTGTTGGTTTGACATAATAATACTTCATACATGTCATAAAGGACTTACAAATTATTGTCTCAATTTAGAAGACAATTAGAGCGTGTTTTATTTTTTTTCAATGACTGACACATTTTGAACTAAAATGTCAATATTAAATAGATAGAAGACACTTTTAGTCATAAGAGTCACACTGTTCATTGAATTGAGGCAGGGAATATTCCTACACATCATAACTAACTCATTTATGGTTTTCCTAAAGTATCAGAACAATTAGAATGTGTTTGATCAGTTTTCAGTTTGTCAGTTGTGTTTTTTTACTTGAATTAATGTCAATTTTAAGTAACAAGACACATTTGGAGTCATACCGATGACATTGTGCGTCGTATTGAGGTGTGGTTGATTCCTACATGCCAAAAATGACAGATATAATATTTTCATAATGTATCAAAACAATTGGAATTAATTTCCTTGGTTTTCATTATGTCAGTTGTTTTTTTCTTGAATTAATGTCAATTTTAAATAAAGACACATTTGGACTCATACCAATGGAATTGTATGTCAAATTGAGGTGTGTTAGATTCCTATAGGTCACAAATGACACATGGATTGTTTTTCTAAAGTACCAGAATAATTTATAAATACATTTTTCTACCGAAAAATCAATATACCCTTACCTCTGAAACCTAAATACGAGACCTGGCCTACTAAAAATGCTCAATCTACCTAGTTTATAGGGATTATATAAAAACCTTTGATCCATGTACAGTTGACACGAAATAATATCCTCCTTTTACTGCATAGCTATAGTCAGACCAGTGAATAACCTACTGTCATATATTTAGGACCTTCGAATTTATATCTTAACGTTGGTTCTTCACCAGGTCAACTAAAGATGGTAACTACCAATGTTACATATTTAATCGATGTTTTTTGGATAAAAACACTTACCATTGTTGATAACGAGAATATTGGTGTAAGATCCTGTGCGAGTTAGGTCTCAATACGTCACAAAAAACTCAAGGGATGGGGAAACCCATTCTAGATACTTGTTATCTTTTGTAGTATATCAAAAACACACGGTAACAGCCCGAGATTTTATAAAAAAATATTCTTTTAAATTTCATTAATGCCTTGTGTTGTGCGCTACACCAAAAGGAGCTTGCACAAAACACATCCTTGACTTGACTTGCATTACAGACAATCGCGACCTTCCTCGATAGCGTGTGTAGTACGCAGTAACGAGTTTTACTAAAAAACAATATGCTATTAAAATATTATTAAAACTAGCCGTTATGAATAGTAATAACCACTTTTTGAAATTTTGTAAATTTTATTTTTCAAAATGGTCTTCATTTTTGGATTCAGAATATCGAAATTAGCTTAGGTTGAAATTTTGGTACTTTTCAGATAACTTTCATATTCTGATGACTAGTGAAAATTACAAAATTATAATTAAAAACAACTTTTTTAATCAAAATAATTAATAGTGATAAATTATTAATTTGAGTGGTTTTAAAGTATATTTAGAATATATTTTTACAATTTAATACAATGTTGGTCATTGGATGTAATTTTACATTTAAACCAGTCATAAACAAGTATCAATCTTTTGATAGTTATTATCTCTTAAGAACACGCTATTTGTTTTGACGACAGGAATTAATTTTTAAATTAATTAATGCAACTGATATGTTTTTAATTTGATAAAATAGATATCATTTTTAAAATCATAATATCAAATATAGCTTAGAACTAATTTTTGGTATTTTTCTGGAAACTTTCATTTTTTTGATGAATAGTGAAACCACTAAGTGGTGGTTAAAAAACTGAATTTTTCATAAAACATAATTTTACCGCATCTGTGAGTATAATTTTGAAAATTCGAGACACACGGTTAATATAAAGGACTAAAATGTGGTTCAATGAGATGAAAATAATTTTTGGTGAATAGTAACTTTTTACTCTTTTTACCACGGTTAAAAGTAAATAGGGTAATTAAGGGTAAAAATGATATTATTATTACCCTAACACATGTCCTAATTCTATTGGATAAGGTTAATTCGACCAAAAACAACCTTAGGAATAAAATATGACCATTTAGGCCCACTTGGATTAGATTAGGACATTTATTATTATTTAATTCAAAGAAGAGTTAAAAGAGTTAAAATCAAAGTTTATTTACTAAAAAAAATTAATATGGGGTTATGAATAAGATAAAATTCGACTATAAATATTCATTAGAAAGATAAAAATATTTCCTACATAATGGTATTTTATTTGTAATATTTAGACATTAAATAATTTACTTTATTTATGACACAATGATGATGCAGTAATTACCATAATAGTGAAAAATTAGAATAATTGATATTATAAATACCTAAATAAATATAAGTTGAGACTTTTTATGAATTAAACTAATTTTCTCGGTTAATATGACCTGTTAGGATTGATTTAATTTACTTTGGTCTAAGTAATCATTCTGTTATGAGTTACAAAAAAAATCAACTATTGAATAGTGTCAAAATCGACATAAATTTTTTTAAAACAAATATTATATTATTAATTGTTATTTTATTCCTAAAATTCTAAGGTTCGGCCAAATGACTTAGATAAGGTTATATATATTAATAAAACACAACTTGGGGGTCGCTTGTTTGTATATGGTAATTTTATTAACTATATAATATAAAAATACAAAGTGACATGGTAAATGTCAATCTAATTAACTAAGAGTTAAAACTAAAAGATAAGGTTAATATAATGACCTAAACTTGTCTAAATTCTATTGGATGAGAAGATTTCGACCCATACCCACCTTAGCTTCGAAATAAATCAATTTGTATCTATTTAAAACCGAATTTTACTTTATAATAAAATAACAGTTTTAGTTATTCCAAAGGTACCCCTCTCCTCCCTTATAAAAGGGCACCTCCTCCCTCTCTTCCTCACACAAATTTGAGCCTTCAAGCTCGGCCAACCCATTCCAAATTCTCTTCTCCACTTCCCTGGAAATATCCTAGAGGTTCTGGTCTTCCTCAAAGACTAATTTTAGTGCCCTAAAAGGAGGTCTCAAAGAAGCACTTCAAAGAAGAGGTAATGTCTGTTACCAATTCTTTCATCTTTATTTCTTCTTCCACTTCTTCTTCTTTAGTTGTTTAATTATGAAGTACTAACATCAGTATCACTCATATACTGATATGTTATTATAAGTATGAAAAAACCCTATTTCACCATCTATCCATCCTACAGAAAAAATAAATCATCGCGCGTGCGTACGTACGGAATACCGTCTCCACGCCGTGGTGTAATCTATTTTCCACCACCACCTTACTTGGATGGGTATAATGGTGTAAATAATTACTATATATGACTATTATAAAGTGATATTGATTCTGAAATAGTATACATACACTCCAATACAATTCCACGATCATAGGAACGATATCATCACTCGTGCGTACGTACGGAATACCGTCTCCACGATGTGATGCGACTCGTTTTACATAATCTTCATTTCATAATGATTATATAAATGAATTGAATGAATTAATATGATATATATTACACTAATAACATTCTTGAAATGAGGTATCTATAACCTAAATAGAAGAATAAGAATTTATTCGACAAAACACGCATAAGAACAAAAAGTAATAAACACCTGAATAACAAGTAGTAATGAAATATTACTAATAATAAGCTAAGAATATGACCATATATGATATCATAAAAATAAGTATGATTCTTTAATAAGTCAATAAAATTATTTAAATCATTATACAGGAGGTTCAGACACATACAAAGCATATCAGACTTAAGGTAAGGGAAATATCACAATCTCATTTTTATCCGAGATTGTTTATACTTTGGCATTTACTGGGTTGTATTTTATCATCCACATCCATGTTTCCTTGATATGTAATATTATTTCCATACCCCTAAAATTTTTTAAATCCAATTTTACCCTTCGGTGAGTTTTTAGTAAAAGATATGAAGGGAGTCTTTTGTCGTTTTTTCGTACGAGGTACTTTTTTGACTTTTCCGACAAAAGTACGAGAAGAATGTTTTTTTAACTTATACGGCATGAATGGATTTTTAAAAAATTATTTCCAAGAAGCTTCCTTTACAAGTTTCCAAGTTTATTTTTAATCAACTTCTTTTAGTTTAAAATTATATGACATGTTAAGAAAGGAAAAAAAATTGAAGCAGAAAGGATATTTTCCTCAAGAATGGAGTTCAAGTGTTTTATCAAAATTATTTTCCATCTAAGATAAATAATTGGTTTTGTTTTTATCCCTATTATTACATTGATTTGATTATGTTGTGATGGAATTATATTTTCATGAATTCCTTTATCTTATATGAATTGTTTTATGATGTCACGATGTTTAAGATTCCCATTTTTATTACATGGGTTATGTTATGATCTTTGGTTTTATGATTTTGTGGAACACATAAGAATGGTATCATTAAGAGATGGGTGGGACCTATATCTCCCTCAAATTAATTGGGTAAATAATTTATATCTCATGAGATAGACATGGCTGGAATGGTAGGTTATACCGGTTCAGTGAAACAGGACTGAAACGAGGGTGACTCGGTTCAGAAATGGACTTTGTCCACTAAGATAGTCTTGGCAATGAGTCTTGACTAATAAGAAATAATTCTCTATGTTTATGTGTGTATGCCACAAATTTTCAGGTTTTAAGTTATGATTATTGGGATTACATTTCACTACTATGATTTATCCCATGTTATGATATTATGATCTCTTTTGTAGTTTAAGATTTCCAGAAGTTATGTTCTTATGTATATGATGTGATTGATATTTCTTTTGTTTACCCTTACTGAGCATTTGAGATCACCCCTTTTATGTTTCCTTTTCCCCAGGATGTAAAGAATGGTTTTGGGTAAGAAAAAAAGGGAAGATCTTTATTGGGAGATATTGAAGATCTTTCACCACGATTAGAATATTTTATTCCGAGTTTCCAAAGACACTAAACTATTACAGTCCTTGTGTGTCTGTTTTTCTTATGTATTAAGTATTCCAAAAAAATTACTGTAATTTCCATGTACGTCAAGCTTCGGGTCGTTACACACACATACCATGTAAATGAGGATTAATGATTTATATTAAAAACCATCAACATACAATTCATTTAGTGAGCAAATAAGTACCACCAACATCAATGATTTTCAATGGGGTGTTTATCCCATACAAATCACAACATTACCATCATACAAAGAGAAAGAAAAGGAAGAAAATATTATTAAAGTAGAAATTTGTTGATAAGTTTACCACCTTTATTCTATATTTATACATTCTTCCATCAGGTATGTTGCCTATTTATTTCTAATAATATATATATCATCATGTGAATATGACTATTTTAGGAAGTTATTGTAGTACTAGAGAAATATAAATATACAATGGATTAATAATTATTTTAAGTGAAATAGCAATTATCTTCGAAAATACCTCTTTAGGGATGCTTGTTTGTACATGTAATATGATCAATTTTATAAATTTACAAATATAATAAAAAATCCTTTACCATTTGTTTGTTTCAGGAAATTAAAAAACATTGAGACAAATAAGTAATTTTTTTATATGTGATTGGATAGTGAAATATTATTATATATACCCTGATACTTATCCAGTTGTAGTACTTGTCGGGTTTATTATCCTTTTATGATAGCCTCATTGCATGAAGTAGATGATATTCACGCACTACCTGATCATAATAGGATCCTCATTAAAAGATAATAAAAAATATATTACTAGATATTTAGATATCAAATTTTGGATGTAGTGTATTAAAAATTGAAACATACTATCATATGTGGTCAGTTTGTTGGATATCCATGCATTGAATATAGAAAATAAATCATTGGAGTATCCAAATTGAACACAATGAGCATCCAATACTACCTAAGATCAAAAAAAATAAGAAAAGAAAGAAATTAAAATTTATTTGTTATGATTAAATTGTTCTATTTTAACCTTGCATCATTGGTATTATAATTATTCTGTGATCCATAATTTTGTTGATAAACAATTTGAGCAGTCCTGACACTATTTCACCCTCTTTCATGGATGTTATGTCTTCTTGTTTAGTAGATAAAGTAATTCCATAAAACTAGCGCCACATAATATGTTGCCTACTGTCAAATTATACAGCTTTAGTATGGATGAAAAAGATGTATATTTAGTGAAACCATCATATAATGGCATCTTTTCACAATTATTTAACTGCTCAAACAATTTTGGGAAATCACGAAGTTCATCTTCAATTGTCCTTGTCATTTGTTTAATATGATCTTCACCATCATGCACATATGTAATAACGTCCTGAATACAGTCTTCTTCATTGTCCACACTTGTAATCATATCAAATTATCCATAAAATGCAGTTTTCTCCAAGACAATATCTACATTCTATTTATCCCTATATTTATTCCAACATTTTAAACATTAATATATTCCATAACAGATCAAGTGTTCTTCTAACTTCTCTAGACTAACTTTTCATGAATAACACCAACTTAAACACGAAAAAAGGATTTGAGAAGCATCATATGCATGATATTTTTCAAACATGATGAACTCATTCACTCCATCATCATTCTCTTTTTTTAGATGATTGGCATCCATCCATCATTATTCATATCCATCCTATTTGATTTGATGATATTAATTTTTAAGGAAAATAAATTCAAAAAATGTTGATATAAAAATTATCAAAGGCTAAAAATGTTATATAATTTAAATATCCTTTGAAAACTATTAATAAAATAATAATTGAAAAACTATTTAAAAACTAACCTTTTACACAATTTTTTCTTTAAAATAACAAACCCTTTTTAAAGTAAACCAATTATTTCCAAATATCCTTTCTTAGCACCCGAGTCCTTTTTTTAATGTATTTTAAATCAATTTAAAACCCAAAAGGGTATGATGAACGCATGTAATTTATTATGAAACATTTCAAAACACTTGATTAAATATAAAATTGAACCCCTAACAAAATCACTAGATTTCATTTTCACTTCCCTCTATCTAGCTAATGAAAATAATTGATGGTAGCATGCCTTATATGTCTCATGACACCCCCTATCTAGCTCTCAATGCTAGTTTTCAGTGTTCCTCCCATCAACTTTATGGACTGGAAAACCCATCACTGGTGGGTGAACTCTTTTTCGGTGTTCCAACACCCCCACTGGCTACTCCAAACCATATTCACATTTAAACTTATGATTAGATATTAACACCATCACACTAACCCGTGAACATAGAAACTTGATAACTTATTAACTTGTATTATTATGAGTACAGCTTAATGCAATCACACTCACCCTTTTTGAACCTATAGACATACTAATCTATTCACATAACATTTATATATCATGATATATAATCTTTCACCCAATTCATTGGCAGGAAATATAGGTACTACCTATCTCATAATACATAAATTTGTTTTCCACCTGAAAATCTAACATTCATTATCTCATAAAGAACCCATATCAACTGTAGAAAATATATTCACAGTGAAGAAGGGAACCATGTGAGAAATGAACAATATAATATTAAATATATACAATATTATAGTTACACTATTAAAACAACAAAAAGTGAGATGTAATCAATATAATAATTTAATCTTCTATGTAGAACCACTGATCAAAGAACAATATGTCATGGGATATACCCTAGTTACGGGTGTGTGGTGATCCAAAACAGCACTATAACTACATGGACCATCATCTGATATATGTTTCATCCAACAATAACATGATATACCCAATTAATCCATACCTAACTCATCATAATGGAAACTTCTCACTAGCCTTGTCTTAAACACAAATAGGGGGACCATAGAAGTGTGATTACTAACTAGGGTTGCATGAATAAAGACCTCCCACCTAGACACCAAAGTTACCATAAAAAAATAACCATGGATGTGAGAAATAAATAAATATAATTACCAAAAATAACCCTCACACATCATCTCCAACACAATCACATATAACATCCCATTTTCACATCAAACACCCATAATATATATAATCAATAACCCATAACTAATGAAACTAGTATTGGGGAAATCATTAAGGGTCACATGAGAAACAAAACATTTACTTTTTAAAGTTAATAAATAGGTCTTCACATGAAAAAAAACATAGTATGTTGAGACTCACTCCCATTCTACAAAGCCTCATCATTTCAATGATTTTGGAAGTAGTAGAAAAAATAACTTTTTCTTTCCAGAACATTCTCCAAGAACATGGAAAATTCCATTGAAAAACCAAAAAAGGCATAATACCAAAACATAATATAAAAAACATTTAAATTTCCCTATAAACCCTTTCAAATATGTTTTTAATGAGAATTAATCTAATTTAAAAATAGTACATGAAATTATTATGAAAAACTCATTATGCCAAGCCTAGAATTTAAGAATGAAATTATAAATTTCAACCATTAAACCATAAATTACTATACTTTAGTTGAAAATAAATTTATAAATTATACACATTCCATGAATTATAAAATAAAGGAAGAGAAAATAAACACATACTTTAAGCTGAATAGTAACCAATACACAACAGTCACCTTCCGTGGAAAACTCTCAAAAAATCTAAATCCTTAAATCCTCATGAATAATGAACTTTAGTTCCTGGGAGAAGAATAATCATATGTAAAATAGAAAATATAATAGGTATGGGGGAGATAAAGGAGAAAAAGTGGGAAGAATTATTGAAATGGAAAAAAATAGTTTTCTTAAATAATTCAAAAAAATAACATAACAAAAACATAAAAATCATAGAAAATTAAATTTCTCATTTTCCAAAATAAATAATATCTTAATAACATATAAATTGACACTATAATATCACTAAATGTAAAATAATCCTAATATGATATAAATAATTAAAATTACAAACATTTTCATAGCAACTTTTCGAAAAAATTGAAGTAAAACTTATAATTAATTTTTTAAAGGAAATCGATTACTATTAAAAACATTATTAAAAATAGTTCCTAATAAAAAGTTATTAAAAATACACAATTGATTTAAAAATGAGATGTTTAAATACTTTTAAAATGTTTAATTTCAATAGATTCATTAATAATTCAAACTTGGAAAAGGAAATATTGCATTCATGGGGAAAGGCCTCTGTAGTGTGGTAAATAAAAGACCCCTAAGTTATGGTTTTGTAGTTGTGTGAGACAATCATTTCATTTGGAGAATGATCTATGACCTATAAAGGGATGAGTAGTGTGGTGTTGAAATCGTTTTTTGGAAATTCGTTATGGGTGTTAGCTCATCATGATAGTTTTGAATTTGAGTAATGATTCCTTGTGGTTCATTAAAATCATGTAATTTTTTTATCACTAACACGCCCATGTGAGGATGTAGAGAGTTAAAGTGTAAGAGTCATGTCAGGGTATGTAAATTGGTATGTGAGTTAGTCCATTGACTTCAGTGATGTGATCATGTATGGGAGTTTATGGAAATGATTATGAGTGTATATATTCAACTGACAATGAGATATGTTCATGCTTATGTTTGGGTAGAGATGGAATTTATTAGTGCACATAGCGAGTGGTGTGTGGGTGATCCAAACCTGTAGGTTAAGGTGGTTGGTTTTTTTGTGCACATAAGTGGCTGAGTTGCATTGGTAGATGATAGATACTCATGTAAGAGTATCGATTAGAGGGTATCAATAATTAATCAATGATGTCAACCTATGGAGAGGGGCTTGGGTTGTTAGGGAAACTTGGTGATAGGATCTAGTATTGTTTGTCACATAGTTCAAGAGACCACTCTTTATAATACATGATTTTGTTAGTGTGTATGACCCATTATACCTCTCTTAATTTGACCTTTTTATTCATGTTTATTCCTCAATAATTTCCTTTTTATGTCTTGTGTTTATATATAAGTGTATAGATGTAGACTTATGATATTTGGTGTCATAGTGACATATAGATACTTCATGGATCAGTTAATACCTTAGAGGGGAATAATGTGAAACTTGATTCAAGATGATTATGGCGGGGAATTGAATGAAAAATATTGGGGCATGATAGCCTTGTGGCCTTACCTGATACTAGAAGCATGACATGATGAACTTTTGGCATGAACTAAGATAATTGGTTGGGCATTACGGATTTATGGCTTGACTTGTGATAATTGGTGAGGCATTATGGACTTATGGAGTAACCCAATTCATGATGGAAATATGACATATTATTTGACTTAAATTTCCCACATGGAATATTATGAGATTCATAGAAACTAGATATAGATTTTCTTCTGATATGGAGTCGAAGCTAGTAGGGTTGGGGTTCATGGAAGCTCGATTTGCGCACGATGACCCAACATGTGTTTTTTTACTTGTGAATTTACTTTATATTCATAATATACACTTATATATAGCTATTTTGGTTATATTAAGAACATATAAAGGGTTTCATAATATGTTTTATACTCACACCCTTCACGGACATCTAAATATGTGTGCAGACATCTTTAACCTGGATTTCAGATGAGGGTAGTGGACCTGCTTAGGGAAATTATACTAGAGGAGTATGTTAATCAAGCTGATGTCAGGATAGACTGTAGGATCCTTGTTGAGATACCTATTTATTTATTTATTTTTCCTTGTTTATTGTTTATGGTTATACCACTTATTGGGACCTCCTGACTTGTTGCACTAGATATTGTATGTCATATTTTTATAGCATGGGTTGGCGTTATTGTTATATGATCTTTTTTTCCATTTAGTTTCTAATTTTTACTTTGATTATTATTTATACTATTTTGTAATCCAATTATTATTATTTACCAGGGGGATAGTATCGCCACGATTCCACTTATTCCCTCACCACTAGTTAGAAACATATTTTATGCAGGGGAGCATACATGAGGTCATGTGACACTTCTACTCTGTCCTAATGATTTAGTTAGGTGTGTTATAATTGGGACATATTAAGTAGATGTTTTTAGATGAGGAATAAGACCTAGTTGGTGGTTTAGGTTCTCAAATAAGCTTTAGAGCAGGATTATGGTGGTTAATTTCTAAAAACATTCATCGATAATGGAAACTTGAGATATTTATAACGTTTTTAGTAAATGAACTTGAAATATATTGAATAATTTAAATTTTAAAATCATTTTTAAAATAGAAAAATAAAAAATGCATAATGTTTTCTATAAAATAAGTGGAATCACTTTGAATAAATTTAATTTTCAAATGAGTATTTAATAATATAATAATGAAAAATACATAAGAGTAATAAAAAATAGGAGTGGATGATAAAAATCATATTTTTGAATGTATGGGAAAAAATTGAATTTTTTGAAATAGATATGATGAAAACCCACATTGCATTGATGTTTTTTAAATCAACCAATTGAAAATATGGTATAGAAAATTGAATTTTACCAAATATAACTAGTGTGCAAACATGGACCACCAACAACCATGATTTTAAGTGGTGAATTTAGCTCGTACAATTCACAACATCACTATCAATATCAAACTGTAATAAGTGAACTTATTGAGAAAGTGGAGAAAACTAACTGTGAAGGTGTGTTTTAGCATGCGACGGAGGTTCATCAACGGTGTTGGATAGGCGTGGCAGAGGAGTGGTGCGGCGAAGGAGTGGCATAGCAGATGAGAGGTAATGGTGGAGGAGAGCCACGATGAAGGTGATGTGCATTGGAAGAGTGCCACTGGTGGAGGAGAGGACTGGAAGAGGGGAGACATGCAAAGAAGCTCGATTCTTGGCGATGGAGGATTTGATGACCAAGGACTAGGAGGAGGGAGGAGAGGAGGGAGTATAGGAGGGTGAGTCGATGGTGGTGGTGGCATGGATTAGCTTTCATGAGATATTGAGGGGTGTGATGAAGGAGGAGAATGACAGGGTTTATTTATAAAACTCATTGAAACTTTTATCAGCAATGATAAAAGTATGATTTAACAGTGCTATAATTGAAAGCACTGATAAAACATGCCTTAATCAACTATTTTTTAGAACTGATAATACCCCATCTTTATCAGCACTAAAAAAGTGCTGATCAAAGAATGTTTTTTCAGTGCTATAATTGAAAGTGATAATAAAACATGAATTCATCAGTGCTTTTTTAGCACTGATAAAGGCCCATATTTATCAGCGCTAAAAATTCGCTGATAAATGTATGTTTTATTAGCGCTTCTTAATTAATGCTGATAAAACATACCATTTATTCATAATTATAAAATTAAAACCAATATATTCATTACATTTAAAATTTTATAAATATCTATAATTAATATATTTATTATAATTTAATAAATTAAATTATAATTAAATACATAAATATATATATATATTTATGTATGTGTTTGTGTATAAATTGTAATTAAAAATATATATAATTTTATAATTTAAATTATAATTGAATATATATATATATATAAATTGACATATTAATTTCTATTTTAATTTCATAGGTATATATATATACAAATGTATGTGTATATGTATATATTCATTAAAGACATATATTTATAAACAAAATATGTTCAAAAGGTATTCATAAATATATGTTTATCATTTAAAAATACATTTGGTAATTTTATAATTATTTAAATATATTTATATTTAATTAGTTATATATAATTATAATTATATATAATATATTTAAAATGTATATAATTATATATAACTAATTATTTATATTTTTAAATTAAATAAAAACATTTTTTATTTATTTAAATATATTTATCTTGATTATAAGTATTAATGAGAAGATAAATCTTCATATATATAAGAAATTAATGAATACACCAAATATATATAAAACTATATTATATATGGCCCACATTATGGTAAACAATGAACATATATTCATGAAAATCTGAACGTACGGATCAATTTATACATTCATTTGGAAACATAAATTTCATTAAATATATATATATATAGTAAGTATTTGTATATATATGTATATATTAAAAAGTATTTACATATAATATTATAATCATATACAATAATAAATATATAATAATGATATAACTAAAACAAATAAATATAAATAAAACATAAACATAATAAACATAATAAATTTGTGTTTTTTATTTAATGTATACATATAACCTTTATTTTTGAATAAAATTAAAATATATTTTATAAATTAATATTATTTTCTATTTAAAACTTTTATCAGCACTATTATTAGCACTAATAAAGTCTCAATTTTTATCAGTGCTTTGTGTTAGCACTGATAAAGGGTAGATTTATCAGCACTTTTTTCTTTCATTGATAAAATTACCCCTTTTATCAGCACTTTCTGATTAGTGCTGGTAAAACCCTAGAACTTCTCTTTCTCGCATTTGTGGTAGTGATTCCATGGGGTATCTCATCTCATCATACGATACATCCCACACTTAATATATAGGTTATCTCATCTGATCATGTGAGGAACTATTTGATTCTTCCTACAATATTATATGGGGAATCATATGGTTTTTCATATGGAATGTTATAGTTTAACATCCCATAGTTATAAGGGGTCATATAGTTTTTGAGGCATAAATATCATTTTGGAATTGTTAGTTTAAATTCATATAGATCAGACTGGGGGATATTGTTAGTTTAAGGTCATTGATCTCAGACTATAGTTACTGTTCATTTAAGGTCATAGAGATTAGACTATGGTTAACAGTAATCTTATGTGAAGTACCTCTTGAGGAATTTGGAATTGGTGGGAGGTGTGATATGCTCCCCATCCATGGTGAGTAGTGAATAAATACTATTAGAGTATATCGTGTGGATGAAATAATGTCCTCTTCATTTAGATTCTATTTTTGGTGGATTCATATCAGGTATCATTGGTGTCATTAAGTAAAATACCATTTTACCCTAAAGAATGCACAAAAGTTTTCATTTTTGTTAAATTATCGTTCTAACCACTTTTGATCCCATTACAGGTTATATAGAACATGGAACCTATTTTCCTTGAGGGATTCCAACTCATCCAAATAGAATTTCACTCACTTTTTCAACATTAGTTAATCATATATTGTTTTTTGAAGGGAGGGAAGTTCAACTTATATTGGTTGAACTGCCTATGTTCCATATATCAGGGAATATGGGGTCACCTTGGTAGAACATCAATTCATCATCCAATAGGCGCATAGGGAATTGGAGAGCTTATTAGGATAACTCATCTTGTTATTTCCTGCCATATATTACAGGATGTTAGATATGGTTTTGTTAAATTTCTCAATATATCCATTTGTATGAATGTGGTAATGGGAATTATTGTTGGAACAAATATTTTACATTGGGTAAAAATTCTTCTTTCTAGAAGCTCTAAAGTTTGTTCCATTTTCCATGAGAATAGTGTGAGGTATACAAAATCGGTGGATTATGTGATATTTCACAAATTAAATCATGTATCATGATTTTACATACTTTAGGGGAGAATTTTACACACATTAAGAAGAAGTCTGTGGTGGTCAGAATGAACCTAAACTGTCAAGAAACCCCTTGTGGGTAGGTTCACACAATGTCAAGCCCCCATACTGCAAAGGGATTGGAATACTTTGTGGTGTGGATAATATTTGGTGTTTGATGCATGAAGTTTGCATGGATTTGTCATTCATGGAACCTATAGGTGTATTGAATGCAGTCACCAAACATGGTGGTCCAGAAGTAACCTAACCATTAGATTTGGTGGGAGAGTTTCAATCCTACTTTATGGCCCCCACAATAACCAAAGTGGACTTCTTGCATGAATTTCGGTATCCCCCCAAGATGCAACAAAGAAGGATTCCATCAACCATACATTTGTAGATAGTCTACTCAAGACTATGGTGATCCAAAATGATAAAATATGTTACGCGATGATAGATATTCTCATGCTCAGATCGATTTGATGGGTGAGTTTCATTTTAGAGATACTCAACAAAGGGACTAATCCATTTAGGTGATTCCATGACCACCAGTTTATTTGAGGTCCCTGGTGTAGTAGTGCTGGTAGGAAGCTCATTTACTATTTTCTTATCTTCATCGAAATTGATGGGGGGAGATTGCCCTTTGATGTTCTATATGAATGATCAGAACATCTTGATTGGGCTCTATAAGATATGTAACTAGAATTTCCCATGCATCAACTCTACCATTCTATGATTTGGGGATTTCACTTATAAAGTCTCCTGAGAGCATCATTATTTCTCTTGGGAAATATCAAAGGAAATATTTATTATACTCAAACTTCACTAACTATTTTACCAAAAATATTAGGATCTGATTGAATTCGATCCTATAAAAATTCTATTAAAAAGTATCAAGGAAAGACAAGAGTTACAAGAGATTATTATAGAAACATGAATGTATTAAACCATCCATATATGCACTAACCATTAGACCAAAATAATCAAGATTCCTGAAGGACCATATCACGTACATATATGTAATATCCTTCTTCGATCCACTAATAATGGATTATAAAATGACATAAAATTTTTAGAAAAATCAGAATGATTGAAAACAAGAGATTAATATTTTTTTGAGATTGATGACGATTATACCAATCCAATATAATTCCATGTTCATGTATATAGTTAAAAAGGTTTTTTGGTTTAATTTTTTTCAATGTTGGAATTCAACAAAAAAAATCCTCCTCTCAAAGAACATTCTCTCCATTTTATGAATACCCTTTCCCCTCCTAGTTCTTATATTTTATTCATAAATGGATTTCAAAAAAATTGTTTAAACATTTCTATCCCAAACAATTGAATTTTTTGTTCCATGTTAGGGATTACTAGTTGGTTTACTTTAAGTAGCAGAACCTCCTTCCCTGACATTGGTTGTGCATGAGGAAGGGGTGATATTGAGATGTTAAATAAAAAACACACAATCCATCATAACAATAAATCACAATGCTAAACTAATAAAAATTACCCTTCATTACATTTATTAGTATAGGATAATTTACCACCTTATGGTAGTAATGAAGGGATATAAAAAATAAAAAAGGAAACCTACAGTAGTAGCATATCACCACCTCACTTCTTCAGCATCATGCTTATTTCTCCAAAAGATGGGTTCAAAATACGTATTTTTTCTCCATTTCCTCTTCATTTATGTATATATATTATTGTCTCTCTTTGTCTCTCTATATAATTCTTATTTCTTTCTCCCTTTGGAATTTTAATTATTCTTTGGTCCGGGTATTCCTCTCTCTAGTATATTTTTCTCCCCATAAAATCATGGATCTTTGTAGTATTTGAATTATTCCATATTTTGTGGAGTAATTAAACACTTTTATGGTTGGTTAAATCCTTGAAAAGACTCTCTTTTAAAATCTAGTTCGATGCTAGCCAACCTGTAAAGATATACCAAAATTGTTGGGCAATTGAATGTTGGAGAAACTCCACTACGGCGTAGAGTGATTCCTTGCAGTATAGGCTATATGGCCATGGTGCAGCATGGACAGAAATGGACTAGTAAATTCTGTTTCCCCAGAGCAGTATAAGAAATTATTCCCTAAAATTCAATAAGAGATATAGTAAAAGGGTGAAATTATTTCCTTACCTTTGTATTTTTTTGACTTTCTTGTCTACTACCCTAGCCCGAGGGATCATGGGGCTTGCCCCGGGACCAGCCCTAAGCATAGATTACTACGTGTAGATTCCTTTCGTATATTTTTTATGCTTCTTAAATTTTTTCACCCTCCATGACAAAGTGGAGGTACTACACCATAACATCCACTTCTCCTTGTTATATGGATGTGGGGTAGTTGTATTTTCTATAGCTACAACTCTTTCTCCATTTTCATGGATACGGTGTAGCATGGTTGCAACACCACTGTGGCTTTATTCTTAGAAAACCCTCACCACATCCAATTTTAGAACTACCATGACACTGTGGTAAGACCACAACGTAGTATGTGTAATAAATTGTCAGAAAAATTAATTAATAATGTAATAAATTATTGTAGAATATAATAAATGGTCCAAAAATTAATATGGTACGTTATTAGTAAATGGTCCAAAAAATTAATTAATAATGTAATAAATTAATGTAGAATATAATAAATGTCCGAACAATTAATACGATATGTTATTCATAAATGGTCCATCAATAAATACGGAATGCTATCATAAACACTATAATTTATTATACATGTATTTAATGTATTAAATTCATTTTGAATAATATATTTATTACATTAATGGAAATCAATCTCCATTAATACTCCATGACGATGGGGTAAATTCAAGTGGGTTCTTGATGGTAGAACCCCCTATAAATATAAGCCCCTTGTAGTCAACGAATTATGGAAACATACACCAACTACATCCCCATACAGAGTGCAGAGGGAATTCAGGTATTAATCCAATCATTTCTTTTTTATACAATTTCTAGAGTTAAGTAACATGATTCATTTATCAAATAAATTTTTTTCTTTCCTAGATTTATACATTCATAAAAATTTTAAACAATTTTTATCGAAGCGAGTTATACCTCTGTTTTGTAAAAGAACCTCTTACACTCTCTTTTATCAAATACTCTTTAATATTTTTATATTTGGAAATGACAAATTTATTTATCTAACGTCATCCTCTTATTTTCTTTATTTTTTGATTAGTAAAGATGTTTCAAACATCCATAATTCATTACTCATGATTTTTTGTAAATTTTATTAAAATTGGGGTTTTCCACAGCATTCCAAATTAAAAAACATTTACATATTTAGTAAAATCACATTAAAACATACATGCACTGGTTTCAATTTAAGTAATAAAAAATATTTATATATCTTTATTTTTATTATACTAAATATTAAATTTATTTTTTATAATTTATACATAGGTATTATTAATATTAATAAATTTTATATTTTGTCATACATTTTGTTGAATTATCAAATTATAATTCAATAATTTATGAATTAAACTATCAATTGGCAATTCTATGTTTTTTTAAAATTTTATTTAAAATTTAGTTTTTGCACAACATTATTAATTTAAATAAAAATTATATATCCATTAATTCATAATAAATTTTATATAAAAAATATAATAAATTTTATCCCAGATGAATTTTTATTATATTTTTAGAGGAAATATTAAATTTTATTTTCATAATTTTCCCACAGGTTTTATTAAAATTAAAATTTTAATAATTTTTCATATGGTTTTTTGGATTATAAAATTATAATTCAATTAATGAATTAAAATAATACATGATAATTCTTGATTGATTTCATGAATCTGTTAAATTAAAATTTCTCCCACATGCCATTTTATTTCTTAGACGAGTATTGACATAATTCACTATATAAGTTATGTAATTTGGACTAACAAGCATGTATTCAATTTTGAGTTATGCCATCAGGATTTTTTGATATACACTGTGACATTCCTAAATTAAAGGGTGGTAACTATAACATTTGAAAGAAGATAATAATTCTTTATCTAGGATGGATGGACATTTATTATTCTATTTTAAAAGATGAACCACATGAAGTTAATAATGATATCACACTAGATGATATATCACGTTATGGACATTGGGAGAGCTCAAACCATCTTAATACGATGTTCATAAAAACTAAACTATGTGACAGCATTCACGGTTCATTCGATGGGCATAATAATTTTTGTAACATTCTAAAATCTATATATGGGTAGTTATTCTCTTCAAATAAATCATTAAGAAGTACATTAATAATGAAGCTATCATCTATGAGACTCACCACCATGAATGTTTTTCACAAACACATCATGCAGCTGAGGGATATTGTGACTCAACTTAAGAATCATGAGGTTGATATATTTGAGTCGTTTCTAGTGAAATATATTCTCAACGCTCATCCTCAAAAATATGGACCATTTAAAATCTCTTATAACACACCTAATGATAAATGGTCAATTAATGAATTAATTAATATGTGTGTTGAAGAGGAGGAAGGGCTTGTGGTGGAAATGGGAGAAACCAATAGGCTTAAAATTCACCAGAATCATAAGGATCCGAAATTTCAATCCAATAAAAGGGAAAAGAGAAATTTCGTTCTCAACCTAATATTAACAAGGATGTCATTTGTTTTTTCTGCCATGGAAAAGGACACATACTTAAAAGTTGTCCTAAATTTCCGAAATGGAATGAAAATAAAGGTATTTAAATCTCATTGGTTTGTTATGAATCAAATATGGTTGATACAATTTATATCACATAGTGGATTGATTATGGTTCTACAATACATATTGTGAATACCATTCAGGGTATGAATAACCTAAGGAAACCAGTGCACATTGATCTTGGCATGTATTTTGGAAATAAGATGTTGTCACATGTGGATGTTGTGTGGGAAATGTGCTTTAGTGTTATCCACTAGGTTTACTTTTCTTTTGTAAAATACATTTTATATTCCAAGTTTCTCCAAAAACATGATTTTAGTTTCAAACCTTTTAGCATTGTGTTTTACAGATAGTTTTTCTGAAACTATTTTTTCCTTGATATATGGAAATGACATCATTGGATGTGTTACATTAAAGGATGGGCCTTTCTCCCTTGATTTGCAAAAAAAAATTGATAATTCTAACATTCATGTTCATACTATCATTAAAATAAGTGTTATAAATGGAAAATATTCTATGTTATGGCACCAAATATTAGGTCATATCTCAAAATAAATGATTCAAAGATTAGTTAAGAACATGGTAATTAGTACTCTTGATTTAACTGATTTTGAAACCGGTATGGATTTAATTAAGGGAAAGCAAACCAATAAATCAATGAAAGGTGAAAATATAAATTCATCCATATTATAAATCATACATACAGGCATTTTTATCTGAGATATGGATTTACATAATCATAAATTCTACATTTCATTCATTATGACTATTCATGATATAAATATCTATATTTTCTTCACAAAAAAATGATGCACTTGATGCCTTTAAAATTTTTAAGGCTAGATTAGAGAAACAATGTGGTAAAAAAATTATGATCATGAGGTTAGACCGAGGTGGAGAATATTATAGGAGATACATTGAGGATGGATAATTTCTTGGCCCATTTTCAAGGTTTCTTCAAGAAAATGGAATAGTTCCATTATACACTATGCCATGTTCACCAGACCAAAATGGTGTAGCTGAAAGAAGAAACCAAACATTAATGGACATGATACTAATTATTCATAATATCTCTAACATACCTAAATTATTTTGGACGGATTCACATAAATAATCATCTTACATTTTGAATTGGGTTCCAACAATGGTAGTTTCAAAAACACATTTTGAATTGTTTAAGGGTTGGAAACTAAATTTGTGGAATATAAATGTTTGGGTCTGTACTACAGTAGTGAGTATTTATAATCCATATGAATATAAGTTGGATCCTAGGAAAATTAGTGGATACTTCATTGGATATGCCTAAAGGTCTAAAGGATATATTTTTTATTTTCCACCATTAAACACTAGAATTGTTGAAGGAAGAAATGAAAAATTTCATGAAAATGGCCTGAATAGAGGGAGTGATTTTATCAACAATATTAATGATGAAAACTATTCAGAAGATCATCCCTCTAACTCAGATGATAGATTGATAATTGATCGTAAGAAACCTCAATTTAGAAGAAATATAAATCCTCAAATGGTTGATGGTCATCCTTTGGATCAGATAGGTCAAGAATCAGAAACCCTTGAACAATTAGTTGAACCAAAAATTCATCAAAAAAATATTTTTGAATCATTGAGAAGATCCACAGGGATGATAAATCCATAAATTTTCAGTGATTATATAGTGTATCTACAAGAATCTGACTATAATATTGGAGCCAAAAATGATCCTGAAACATATTCACATGCCATGCGTTGTGAGGAGTAAAATATTCGGTACGATGCAATGATGGAGGAGTATAATTCCATGAATATTTATTATTTTTGGGAACATGTTCAGTTTCCTTTTTGTGTAAAACCTTTTGGATGTAAATGGATTTTTAAAACCAAGAAGAATTCATTAGGCAACGTTGAAAGATACAATGCCTGACCAGTTGCTAAAGGGTTCACTCAGAAGGAAGGGATTGAATATGCTAAAACTTTTTATCCAGTATCCAAAAAGGATTATTTACGCATCATATTGGTATTAGTAGCTCATTTTGATTATGAATTACAAGAAATGTATGTGAAAACTACCTTTCTAAATGTTAATCTAGATGAGGAGGTTTACATGAAACAACCTGAATGATTCCTCTCTAGTAATGGTGATAATTTGGTTTGTAAGCTCAAATGGTCTATATATGGTTTAAAACAAGAATCCTAATAATGGTATTTATTATTTCCTGATCTAATTGATTCATTCAGTTTCGAATAAAACATTATAGATCAATGTATATACAAGAAGTTCAGTGGGCATAAAATATGTTTTCTTCTTTTATATGTAGATGACATTTTACTTTCCAGTAATAATATGGGTTATATATATGAGGTTAAATAGTTTATATCTAAAAGTTTTGACATGAAAGATATGGGGGATGCATCGTATTTTATTGGATTAAAGATTCATAGGGATTGGTTGACAGGAATTCTAGGCATGTCTCAAGAAACATATATTATTAAAGTCTTAGAGAGATTTCATATGAAAGGTTGTTCACAAAGTACAAAACCCACTGTTAAGAGTGATAAATTCAGCATCAACCAACGCCCTAAAAATGATTTTGAATTAGAAAAAATAAAATCCATCCAATTTTCTTCTTCTATTGGTAGTTTAATGTATGCTCAGGTCTACGCCTAACAATACATTTGTAGTGGTAATGTTGGGGCGATATCAGAGTGATTCAGGTATAGACCACTAGAAGGCCATGAAGAATGTATTGAGATGCCTCAAATGAACTAAATACTACATTCTTATATTTAAACACACCCAAAATTTGGAAGTCATCGGATACTTCGATGCATAATTTTCCGGTTGTGTGGATTCATGCAAATCAATTTCAGGACATGACTTTATAATGACGTGAGGAGTTGTTTCATGGAGAAGTGTCAAACAGACGCTAATACCAACTTGTAAAATGGAATCAGAGTTCTTTTCATGTTTTGAGGCCACTTCCCATGGGGTATTGCTAAATAGTTTCATTCTAATCCTTAATTATAAGGACTCTATTTCAAGGCCATTGATTATATATTGTGATGATTCAGCTACTATTTTTATGGACAAGAATAACAAAAGTTGTTGTCAAAGTAAGCACATCGACATAAAATACCTAGCTATAAGAGAATGTGTAAATATAAAAAGGTGGTCATTCAGTACATCAGAACTAAATTCATGATTGAATATCCTTTGACTAAAGGAATTCTTCCATTTAAATTCAAGGATCATGTAATATATATGGGTTAAATTTCTACATTATAAGTTTGTTGAATTTTATTCAGAACACTTTATATATATATGTATTTATCTCTTCAGTTTAACTGAACACGTTCATTATTTGAGAAATATTTTTGGGGCTACAGGATAAACAATAAGGTTATGGTTTGTTCATAAAGGGAATAAACAATGTGGTTAAGGTTTATTCATTCATTTATCAAAGGGTACATGGTATATTGTGAAACATGGAAGGATAAATTAGTTATCTAGAGGAATACTGCAATGATCCATATATCATCTTTCCTTATTAAAAAGTGAGAGTGAATTAATTCACATTAATTATTTTGGACCAAGTGGGAGAATGTAAACAATTTTCCATCAAATTAATTAATAATGTAATAAATTATTTTAGAATATAATAAATTTTCCAATAATTAATATTATACATTATTAATAAATGTTCCACCAATTATTTAATAATGTATAAATTATTTTAGAATATACTAAATGGAAGAAGAATTAATATGATATGTTATTAATAAATGGCCAATCAATAAAAATGGCACATTTTCATAAATACAGTAATTTATTATACATGTTTTTAATTTATTAAATATAGTTCGAGTAATTTATTTTTTGCATTGATGTAATCAATCTACATTAATAATACTTCTATACGGAGTAAATTTTCATGGGTTCTTAATGGTAGAACCCCCTAAAAGTATAATCCCCCAACACTTGGTGAATTAAGGAAACATACACCATTTTCAACCCTGTGAAAATTGTAAAAGGAATTCCAATTTTATTTCGATCGTTTTCTGTTTATACAATGGTTGTACATAAGTATCATGTTTTGTTTATTAATGAAAATTTTTCGATCCTAGAATTATAAATTCATAAAAATTTCTAACAGTATGTCCTTATTTGGGCTTTACTTTTTCAACTAAGCCATAAGAGAAAGTCCTGTGGTGTAGATGTCTTGATTCCTTAGTGGTGAGCTCCTCATTCCTTTATGCACTGTTGTTTCTTAAAAAAAATCATGGGGGTCAACATAAGCATTGGAGGTGATTTTTTAGGATCTTTGGCCTCAAAAGTGGGGGTTGGCTTGAGATGAGCTTCCATGGTGGTGGTCAGGCTGGTTCTACGATAGATCAGATCGATCTTTATGGTGTAGTGACATCACTGGTGGTATGGATGAAGTAAATGAAGAAGACATCACAAGAACAGGAGATAAAAGTTGTTTATTTTGTTCATACCTGAGCGGGTGATAAACTATGTTTCTTTTGTGACTATGAGCAGTTCCCAACTCTCATGGATCCCACATCGAAAAGGTGGAGTGATTGACTCTACATTCTATGTAATTTTCTCTACTTTAAAGGGGATAGATGGATAGTCTCACCTCCCACCATTGTATAACTTATTGAGGCTAGGTTTGGCCCATATGTGGCATTACCAACCTTGGTTAAGGGCTAGCTGGGATGACTGAAATGATAAATCTAAAATAAGATGAAATATAGTATTTTATTCCTTTTTCATTACTTTTTAAAAATGCTTTTTAGAAAACTTAATACCCATAAATGATTATAAAAAATTAAATCACGGGTGTTAACCAATTAAAAACTATAATATTAATGAATTAGAATTTAAAAAAATGTATTCCTTAAATGAATTCATCAAATCCCGCACACTTAAATCAGGTTTGTCCTCAGGAATATATCTAAATAATGGAATAAAAAGGAAATCCACATTCTAACAACATTTGAAATTCAAAATTAATAAAACCAAAACAATTTTCATTAGGAAAAGTGAATTTTCAAGTGTCAGAAATAAAAAATTATTTCCACTTTTTACTAGACACAATGCATTTAAAATTCCAAATGAAAAACTGATTGGGATTTTCCTCTCTTCCATCCATGTCTTTTAATTCATCATTGTAAACATGGCATTTCATGAACTACATTTCCATTTATATCTTCTCTCTTCACTCAAGGAAATTTGATTATGAATTTTTCCTCTTACCTTGAGTACCTGCACCAAACATATAGGCATTAAATTGATCTACTTTATCCACTTAGTAGAGACAAATATCACTAAAAATCACAAGTAATTTGAAACTTATGATTAAATAATTATGAATCTTAGGGATATTAGGAAATTGATGAATATAATACTAATTCTCAAAAAGTTTGTTTTTCTATAAGTGTTAACCATGATAAAAAAATCAAACCAATGAAATTCTCCTCTTAAAAAACTGACAACTCCCCACATCCCAAGCTTATGGTAGGGCACTACCACAAATCTGGGCAAGGGATGCGCCAAATTTTATCAGCAATAAGAAGAAAGCTCTAATTAAAGGGGGACCATTATCAGTGCTAGCTAAAAGTACTAATAATGGGTAAACCTTTATCAATGTTATGTTTAGTGCTGATAAATGTTTTTAATAAAAAATATTATTAATTTATAAAAAATTATTATATTTATATTCAAAAATAATGTTTAGTTGTATACATAAAATAAAAAATTAATTTTTATAATTAATATATATATTAATAATTCAAATATATATATAATATATTTCATTAAATAATAAATATACTTTTTAAATGTTTTATATTTATTAAATTTAAATATTTATATGTTTATAATTATATATGAGTACTTTTCAAATTTATATATATAAATACATTTTATATATGTATATTTATAATTATATTTGTTATATTTGATATATTTATATGTTTATAAAAAAATATAAATTTAAATAAATATATGTTTCCAGTGTATTGGTCAATTTATATGTGAATATAATTGACATTCATATATATGCTATGCATTCATCATAAATGCTCAATTATACATTACACCCTCATTACTATTCATGTTGGCCAAATATATGAAGTCCCATTTTTTGTGTTCTATACTTTACTTTATGTATATGATTCATGTTCCCATGAAACTATTTTGTTCTCATAAATAATTAAAATCATGATAAATATATTTAAATAATAAATTTATTTATTTTATTTATAATTATAAATATTTATTTATATATTAATACTTTTTAAAATATATTTACATTTGTAACTAAATATATATATATATTTATTTAATTAAATGATTATAAAATTAAAATATTTTTTTAATTAAATTATAAATATATTTATTTATTATATTTATAATTATATACAAATACCTTTTGAATATATATATTAATAATTATATTTATAATTATATATATATATAAATATGTCTTTAATGAATATATATATATATATATATATATTCACATTTATATACATAGATATATATATAATTTAAACGTATATACAAATATCAATAATTATAAGTATAAATAATATATATGTGTAAAAAATTATAAAATTATAAAAAATATATTTATTATATTTTTAAGTATAATTATAAATAAAAATTTATTAATTTATAGTCTTAAATGTTTATATATATATATATAATTATAAAATTAAATTGAATATACTAGTTATATATATTTTTTATAATTTCATAATTATTTAAATAAATATATATTTTATATTTAAATAACTATACAATTATAATTAGAAAATTTATTTTAGTTTCATTAATATATATATATATATCTAACTATAAATAAAAAAAATATTTATTTATAACTATAATAATAAATATAATAAATATATTTATTATAAATAAATTTATTATAATTTTATAATTATTTATTTTAAATATATATTTTTCTAAATAATCATTAAATTATAAAAAATATATTAACGTAATATATTTATTTTAATTTCATCTAAATTTAAATATAAACCTATATTTATTTATTTATCTTTATGACTATATATAATTAATATATTTATTTATAAGTATTTAAAAATATATTTATTTAATTTTATATATTTATTTAATAAATACATTTATTATAATTTAATAAATATTTAAATTTAAATATATAATTTTTTAAATAATTATAAAATACTTATAAAATGAATATAAATTTATTACATATATATTTAAATTATAATGAAATAAAAATTTATTATATAAATAAATATTTATTTATTTATAGTTATTATTATAGATAACTAAATTTATATTTATTATACATATAGTTTTATAAATATATATAAAAATATAAATAATTTATTATCAATATAGTTTTATTAGCAACTTATTATCTCTAATAAATGGTGTCTTTATCAGCGATTTCTAATTTTGCATTGATAAAACCTTCCTTTATCAGCATTTTTTAGCTAGCGCTGATAAATGCTTCACATGGTTTTATAAAAAAACCTAACAATATCCTCCTTTCATCGCACGCGTCAGGCTCTCACAAGTGTCTTACCCTGCTGTCGTTAATCCTACTCCTCCTCCTCCTCTACTACCACCGACTACTCTATTGCTTCTGCTGTTTATTTTTCCTACTCACTTCCAAAAAGCGATCATCTCCTACCACCATGAAGCCTTACTCCACCACCGTACATTCCCTATGTTGCCCTGCTATCGTGAAGCTCTCCTCCACTGCCACACATATCTTGGTTATTTTTTTAAATCTCCCTATGGTTTTAGTTCCATCATATATTTTCTTCTAAGTACCCTTACACATATCCATCTGAGTTTCCTTAGTGAGAACCCATTGATTCTAGAGGATTCATTCATTAATGAACTTGTTTCATCACCTTATCAAGCATAACATTGTTTTTGGGATACTAAAATATGTATGTGTTAACTGTTGAATTATAAATTCTATTACAGGTGTAGTTTCATTGAAATGATAATGGGTAGGTTACATAAAATGGGTAGGATATAGAATATATGTTTTTAGAAGGATGTCTAATGTTATGATGTTTTCATGAATTATTATGAAACCACTAGTATATATTTTCTGTATCATGTTTTTTTGTTGAGAATGTTTCACCTATGTATGGAAGAATGTATGTGTCACCCTTTATGTAATATGGTAGTATGTCTCCATGGTTGTGAAATGTTTAATGCAAGTTATTTTGAGCATGTCAAGCATAAATCATGAAATTTAAGCATGTGAATTTTTAATTTTTTAATCTGGAAGCATGTTTAGTTATATTAATGAATTACAAATCATGTTATTTTAATTAATGTGGGGTATTTATTTTCATGTTCCATTTTATTATTTCTTCCATAAGGTGTTGGTATATTTTTTTGGTAACCTATTTTCCTAAAACCAAAATTTGATAATCTAAAGGATATTTGATATAGAATTTTATCATTACTGAGTGTATGTCTAAAATTTCTATGATGATACATTGAAATCTATGTGATGTGATCAATGCTAGTGATATTTCCTCATATCTTGATTGTGTGTTTTTTATCTGATTGAATTGATATGGTCACATTCCATAAAAGTTATATCTTTTAAAGGAGTTATTGAGAATGCTATTTATTAATCTATAATTTGGTGATGATATTGTATTGAACGCACTTAATGCTTGTGAAAATAATAATGAAAGGAGGATTGGTTGTTGTGTTTTCTTATTGGGTTTGTTTTGGTTGGTTGTGTTACCTGTTTTGTGGGTTGTGTAGTCTTAGTTGGTAATTATTGTTTTTGGTTTTGGTGTTGGAATGTGTTATGAAGTAGGTGTGGTGATTGGTTTCCTTAACAACCCAAATAAGTTGTTATTGTTGATATAAAAGTGTTGAAAAGATGATTTTGTGGCTGGAGTGATGTTTGAACTATTGTGTTTGTGAGATTGGGGTGTTATGGTTGGTGGCATAGGAAGGAAATGACTTTTTTGGTCGTTGTAGAAAATTTTTAGTGCTAACAAGTTTTGGAGTTTCATTTGGTTTGTTATGGTTGAATTTAGGTGATGTAGTTTATATGAAAGAGGTGACATGATGTAGAGATTAATTCAGTGTGGTGAAGTGGTTACATGATATGTTGTGTGGATGAGATGAATAAGAATAGTGGGAGGATCAAGCTTAGGTCATACATGATTCAATCATCATGAGGAAGTCAGTTTCCCACTTTGAAGAGATGTCGGTTTATGTTCAAAAGTATCATGGCCAAGTAACAATTATGTATTTATCTATCACTTATTATCTCCTCAGTAGTATTAAAGGCGTAAACTATAGGATTCATACTATTTATCCATGTGAGACAGGATAAAAATCTTATATCTGTATATTTTTGTAAAATGTTGGTTATTTTTTATTTATGTATCCTTTATAAAGTGTCTCTCTTGGGATTTATATATTTGTGAAAATTAATATGTAGATCTTTTAAAATGATAAGTGTTCTGAAGTGCTTCTTAAAAAATTATATGTGTTCATCATTCCATTTTTTTGTTTTAAATAACATTAAATTTATTTAAATACTTTTAATGGACTTATTTTTCATGCCATGTGTTTTTCAACTCAGATTATTGGCTTACATAAGGGGATGTGAATGTTTTGAAATCATATGTAGTGCTAGTTTCATTTTAAAAAGGACTGTGTGATGTTTTAAATGAATATTTTTAAAATACAGATGGTTTTCACTCATTTTAAATGATAATGATTATTGGGTCATAAAGTTGTTTTGAATGCTTTATGAAATGGAATTTGGGTTTTGAGAAAGAGTGTTTGAAATTGATTGGTTTATTTTAGAAATGACATATTATTTTCAAGATCAATTAATGTAAATGGTTAGATTTTTAATGGTATTTCAATTGTGAATATTATAAATAAATTTAAAAGTATAATTAAATTCTATAACTTTTTAGGCTGAGTTAATTTTTATATCAACATTTTGTTTAATTATTTTGGTAAATATTAATATTACTGATTCAAATAGGACGGATATGAATAATGATGGGATGGATGTCAATTTTCTGACAAAAGCGTATGAATATAGAGTGAAATAGTTCATAGAGTTTGAAAAATATCATGCATATGACCATTCTAGAATCCTGTGTTTGTGTTTATACAATTTTTATTCAAGGAAATTTACTCCATAGGTGTTTGAAGAACACATGATCTGTCACAGAATAAATTGAAGTCATAAATTTTATAATACACATTGGTAAAAAGAGAAGGTATCTAGTGGTTGGGATAACACTACGTTTTATGGATCAATTATATGATAACAAGTGTGTACAATGAATAAGAATATATCAAGGATGTGATTACTGATGTGAATAATGATGCAGATCGTATAGAGGAAATGACTAGGATAGTTGAAGATGAACTTCATGATTGGAAAAAATTGTTTAAGCAGTAAAAGAGTTGTGAAAAGACGTCATTGTATGGTGGATACACTAAATATAAAATACTTACAACCATATTTAAGCTGTATAATTTTAATGTAGGTAACATATGGAGTGACACTAGTTTTATGGAATTACTTACTCTATTGAATGACATTATCCCAGAAGATAATGAGCCCCCAAGGTGAACATATGATGCAAATAAATGCTACACTCGGTGGGTATGATCTCTAAAATAATACAAACCTTTCTGAATGACTGTATACTATTTTTGAAGGACCACATATCACTTAGATAATGCCCAAATTTTGGTGATTCTCAATACAATAAATATGAATCTGGTCCAATGAAAGATGTATGGAAGTTACCAATCATTCCAAGGTTTAGGTGCCTATATAGAAGTGAGGGGACTACAAGACAATTGACATGTAACATAGACAAAATAAATAAAGATTAGAAAAAACATTACCCGATATACTCTCTTCAGTGGAAGAGAATCGATCATGAGTATCCTAATTCTAGAAATGATCCGAGAAACCTTCTTCATGTGTTATCTAAAAATGGAGTGAATCCTTTTGGTTTTCAAATAATCACTCATAGTACATTGTCGATTATGTTGGTAAATTATAAATTTCTACTGTGGTTATACATGAAACAAAAACACGTCATGATCTCTATACTTATATCAGAACAGAAACAACGGAATAATGATATTAATGTTTATTTGGATCCATTGGTCAATGATTTGAAATTAATTTGGGATTTAGGTGTTACGTTTTATAATGATTATAGAAATGAAGATATCACATTGAGAGCCATGTTGTACTTGATGCTAAATTAATTTCCTAGTTATTAAAATTTTTCAGGATATAGCATTAAAAGAAATCATGGGTGTCCCATCATTGAACATGGTACATAGTTAATTAGGTTGAAACATTCATCTAACATTGTGTTTCTAGACATCAACGATTTCTACCCAGATGAAATAAGTACCAATCATGGATGACATAATTCGATGTAAGTTTATAATAACAAAAAACATTATCTCCACTGGCTGATGATGAACTATTTGAGAAATTAAAAAATGTTGATAGTGCTTTTGGTAAACCATTTTTGAAAAACCATAAAAACCCATTTGATAAAATAGATCAGTTTTTTTGAATTTCCATACTAGTATTCTGTGTATGTCAAACACTTTCTCGATGTTCTTCATGTTGAGAAAATGTATGTGATAGTGTCATCGACATGTTTCTAAATGCACTCCGAAAAATAGAGGATGAAATTAAGGCTAGGTTGGACATGGTTGAAATTAGAATATGAGAAGAGTTGGCGCCAACAAAGGGTCAAAATTGAACTTTTCTTCCTCTGTATTCTTAAAATCTATACCAGGTAGATGATATATCCATTTTGCAACATCCTAAATGATGTTAAGGTTCCAAAAGTGTATTCATCGAATATTAATAACATTGTTTCACTGACCGAATTAATGTTAAAGGGAATGAAATCTCATGACTTCCATTTTTAGATACCAAATCTAATACCTACAGTTTTTCATTTCATTTTTACCATGAATTTCCATCATACATCAACCAAGAATTGTTTCTTCTTAAAATATATATATGCAGTAAAGTTATTGATGTGATGAAATTGATGAGTATAGACAGATAAATTACTGTCATATTTTTTAAATTGGAAATGATCTTTCTACAAACATTATTTGATATGATGGTTCATTTGATGATTCATATGGTGAGAGAGATTCGACTATGTGGTCCTATACACTGTAAATGGATATACCCCATTGAACAGTATATAATTATTTTGAAAGGGTATGTAAAAAATTGATGTTGTCCAGAGGGTTTTATTATAGAGAGATATATTGCTGAGGAAGCCGTTGAATTCTGTATCGAATACCTCTCAGGTGTGGAAATCATTTGTCTACCAAAATCTTCTCACAGTGGGTGGCTTGCGAGTGAAGTAATTTCTCTAAGATATGTTGTCAAAATCAGTATTAAAAATCAAGAACATGACAACCTATACATTTTTCATAACATTTTTGAGATTTCTCTATATGTTGAAACACACAATGAAATTATTAGGCATTTAAATCCATTAAGGGATGAATGTTGGATTACAAATAAACATAATTAATTGTTTATAGGATGGTTTCAGGACTATATTTTAAAAGATTTAGAAGAAAATATGAATTTAATTTTAGAACATCTTTGATGGATAGCCAGAGGACCCAGTGTTTATGTATTTTCTTACAATGGTCATGTAATTAATTGTTATATGTTATATACAAATGATCATGATGATGCTATTACCATGAAAAATAATGGAGTTACACTCATGGAAAAAGTGATGCATCTTTCTAGTATTATGGAAAGAAATCAAATTTACACCAATATTTTATACTTTGGAATCATCAAAAAAATATGGGAGTTGGATTATATAACATTCCAAGTACTGATTTTTCAATGTATGTGGTTTGATAATAAAAGTGGTGTTAAAATAGATGAATTTTTATTCCTTAATGTTGACTTTAGTAAGGAAGGGTATAAAGAAAAACCATTTATAATGGCATCACAGGCAGTAAAAGTATTTATGTTCCAGATCCTGCAAACCTAAAGTGGTCAATTGTTCTATTATTGACCAAATCCACTGAAGGGTCGTATGAAACTCCAACTAAGGATATCCATTTCATTATGATGTCATATTAAATTCATTGTAGTCCTAATATAGATGAATTTTTTTATATTAATGGAGACCCTAATGAAGATATTTGGATCATCGATAGAGGGGTAAAATCCCTTCATCCATTAAAAAAGAATAGAAGGGTTCAATAATCAAATTACATTTTTTTGTAATATACATCATGTAACATCATGTTATTATCCATTTAATTATACTTTTATGTACTCTAAATTAAATGTTAAACCACTTATGTAGCTAATGATTTTTGCACGTGTTGGTGCTCCCAATTCATAAGAACAACAGGTCTCTCAACCTACTACTGCTTGCAGAGAAGAGGAGTGACATTCTACACATGATGGTGCTTCCATTATCGATGTATAGTACATCTCTCAACCTGTTATTGGTCACAGTGTAGAGGAGTAGCCTTTTTCATGTGTTGGTGTTCTAAATCCCAAGGAACAATATGTCTCTCAACCTGCTACTACTCATAATGTAGAGGAGAAACCTTTTACACATGTTGCTGCTCCCATTGATGAGGAACAAAAAGATTCTCAGCCTACTACTCCTCCATGTTCATAGGTACAACAACCATCAACACATGCCAATGCTACTACTCTATAGGAACATATTGACAATGTTGATTCTGGGGAAATGGTACACAATGAAGGACCAGCATCGCATAAAAAACAGGAGCATCGTAGTTTGACACTGTTAGCAAATATAATTAACTTGAAATTCAAAGGAAGAAAATATGAGGTGGGAAGGAATGATAGGTGTTATCATGTTAACCCCAACAAGGCAATTTTTAGTAGTTATGTTGGAATCTCCACATAGAAACGTGTGCCGATTGACATAGATTCATGGAACCATGTATTGTGCGGGCTAAAAAAACTGATGTGTGAAGAGATTATGGTAAAATTATGATATCATTTCTTTATTTTACTATAAAATAAAATAATAAAACTTTTACTTATTCTACATCATCCATTAAAGAGTTCAATTATAGTAGATTAATAAAACAAAAAGTTTATATTATTTCTTTCAAGAAGTATTCATGACGGATTCCGAAAAAAATCTAATAAGACATTATCTTGACGATGCTAAAGGGAAAATAAACCCACACCCACCGGTTATTTTTATACACCTAATAACCCAAGATGTGTGGGATGCATTTACTGGAATCCATGTGGACATGCCTTTTTGGTTGCATTATGTCCAGTAATACGTTGTTTTATGATATGTTTATTCATCACTTTGATTGAAAATTTTTTAATTATGAAACAAAAACTGAGTTCTGAAAATAAGTAATGAGTAGAAAAACCAGTGTAACCCTACCATAAAGCAAGGATGGGGTATGCTTCACTTGAAAAAAATTGGTACATATATTCAGTTGACCGTAATACATTTATATGACATGAAAAAGCATCATAATTATATTCCCCTATTTATATGAAGATTGATGACTCAAAATCCAAATCCACTTACATCCCACACCAAGTGCTATGGAAGGATGCATGTGTAAATAAATATAGGATACTAATAGATGAAAACACATAAAAATTGTTGGAAACATGTGTAAGTACGACATAAAAAAGTTGTTTTTATTTAAATAACTATTACTTAACAATGATCACTTATTTTTATATATTATCTATCTAACATAGTCACAGGAATCAGAAACACCAATACCAGATGAACACATACTATCAGAATCCTTGAAAAGACCAAAAAAGTATGGCCATATCAGAGGTGTGGGTTTTGGGGTGACACCCGAAAAATATTTTGAGGAACAATGAGAGGACGATCAATGTGAATTGAGAAAATAGATGAGAGAAATAATATCTAACCTATATGTACATTTCCAATACCATAGAGAAATGATGGAAAATTTAATGGTGGAGAGGTAAAGAGAAGAAACAACTCAAGAACAACCACCACGTGAAGATCTCACCCCAACCCCCACTAGCTATAAGTCTATCCATTCCCCTCAAGGTTATGTCGTAGCTAAGGTAATCAATGTTATAGTAAATGTTTCTAGGAAATGTGAATTAAACAGGAGCTAATACCTTTCTTTTACTAATATTCTACATGATGATATTGACTGTGATTTATATCCAGAAACACCCACCCAATAACTTTTGTAGAGGGATATGTTGTTCAATATTATAAACAACATGCTACACACCAGACCACATCCAATAGGGAATATACCATTTTTTATCAATGTAGCCAATGAGCTGAGCACTGAGCTATATGTTTCAGTCCATGAGGATGATATTAATATAGTAAAAAATGTTTTGGTAACATTCATCGCATGGCTGTAAAATCTTGTAAAAAACATGTCGATAAAGAGGTATTCATTTCTAATTAACTTTTCATGAAAATCCTCTAACAATTAATGAAAAAAGTTATGAACTGATGAATTTTATTACTGAAATACAAAGAGAAGGATATGAAATGAAATAACATCTGAAAAACATCTAAAGTATCGACCAACTAATCAAAAAGATCTATTGGAATCTCCATTACCCCACCCATTCTATATCCACATTTACTATCCTTTAAGGATCATGTGGATATAAAGTAACGAGATGGTGGAAACCACTTAATTGAATGTAAAGAAAATGAGTACATAGAGGAAGATTAAGACTTCATTGGTCTTGAGAGTGAAACTGAAATCCATAATTATGATTTTCTAGGCGCCTTCGTTGTAAATGTATACATTAGGTATTATTTCATGATTTGATTTTCTAAAAGCTGGGATACTATGTTCATTATGACTAAATACATTTCATATTTTTGGAACGTGTATATATGAAAAAAATGAAGGGATTTTACCATGAATGAAACTTTAGACTCATTAGTCCTCACATATCATCTACAGAACAAATAAAAATAAATGCCAAAAAGAAGGCTAAAATAGTGAAAGTGTGATCAAATAGTTTGAAAGAAAAATATCAGAAGAAATACTCTATCTAATAAAAAATATGTAGAGGTAAAACTATAAAATTTATTTATATAAAATTTCATTTCATTTTTTCATTACTTATTCATTTTTTAGGCAGTACTGGATGATCATTGTGGTAAATTTGGAAAGTCCAAAGATTTATTCCATTGGTTCAATCCAAGGATATCCAACAAACCATCTTCACATGATGGAGTCATTAAATTTATAAGAAACTACATCCAAAATTTTAGAACTAAACATCAATTTATATAGTTTATATTATCTTTTTATGAGGATTCTGTTATGATAGGGTGGTGCATCAATATCGTCTCAAAAAATTATTGAGGCAAGGGGATAAGAATTAGGATGAAGACAAGTACTATGACTATATAAATATTAGGGTATATATAATAATATATCACTATCTAAACACATATCAAATAAAATTACTTACTACCCCTAATGTTTCTGTAGTTTCTGATGGAATCCAATGGAAATAGATTGTGTTTATTAACTTTTTAAATATATGGGAGAGAACATATTCCATGAACAAATTAGCATCCTAAAAGAGGTATTTTCGAATATATTTTCTCTTTCATTTAAAATATTTATTAATATCTTTTGTATTTCTATTTTTTTAGTACTAGTATGACTATTAAAAAGACTCATAATCATAAGATGATATATATGTGCTCATAAAAAAAATGGGCAGAATAATTGATGAAAGAATGTACACAAATAACATGAAGATGTGACCTGAAGTGTATGTTTTTAGTTTATAATATTATTTGATACATTAATATTAATTTCTTATGAACTACCATTCATCGATACAAAACTCATTATTATGTTCTATGATATGTTGGGTATGAATTCCTAATTCTAATGTCACCTTCTTACATCTTTATATCCATGTTATCCTTATATGATTATTGAAATCTCCCTTGTTTAAACTTAATGAGAATATATTACCACCCTTTATTATGTTTCATATCTTTAGATTATTATGAATGGTTTTAAAAATGATATGTATATGAAGGTTTCTAGTAAACAAAAACTTAATGAGAGACACTTATGAACAAGTTCTTTAAGTTTTTATGTTTCTAAAAGCAATAGACCTAAACTATTCTGGCATGGATAATTATTTTATACAAGTAATAAAAATCAAATAAGATGTTAAATATATGTATGAAATGTTTGGGTCAATATATTTGGTATCAAAGAAAATGACCTACTCAAAATTGAGAAAAAATAACATGTAAACGGTATCACTCAAAGTGTATTTTTTATTTAAAATTGGCAATACTTTTAGTAAAAAGAACAAGTGACTTACTGAAAACTGAGAAAACATGCTTGTATTATTTTTATATTTTATTAAAATGATCCAAGATTCATTTTTGATGTGTAGGAATCAACTTCACGTCAATCTAATGCATGGTCTGGCCGATATGACTTTATGTGTATAGTTTTATATTAAATTGAAATGAAATTGAGAAAAAAGAACAAGTGACATAAAAATAATATAACACATTTTGATTGTTCAGATACATTTTAAAAAAATCCATGAGTCATTTTTATGTGTAAGAGTCAACCGTACCACAATATGATGCATAGTGTGAATGGTATGACTAAAAGTGACTGTTATCAGTTTAAAATTGACATTTTTGTTCATAATGTGTCACTCATTGAAAACAAACAAAACATGCTATTATAGTATTTAGGATTTAAGAAAACGATTCATAAGTCATTTATAAAGTTTATTAAGTAGTCTTATATCAAACTGATGAATGGTGCGACTGGTATGACTTATAATGCATGTTTCCAATTTGAAATGAAATTTTAGTAAAAAACACAACTAACATACTGAAAACCATGAAAACATTTTCATAATGTTTTCATACTCTAGGATAAATATCTATAAGTCATTTTTGATGTGAAGAAATAATCATCACCTCAATTTGATACATGGTGTGACCGATATAACTCAAAGGGTCTATTTTAACATAAAACTAACATCAGTTTAACTTAAAAAAGTGACTTACTGAAAAATAATAAAATGAATTTATATTGTTTTTATACGTCAGTGAAATGATACATGAGTAATTTTTTAAGTGTATTAGTCAACCTCACCAAAATCTAATGCAATGTGTGACCGGTATGACTAAAAGTGTCTCTTTTTATTTAAAATTGAAATTAATTTAAGTAAAAACAACAACTGACATACTAAAAATCATGAAAATGAATTCGGATTGTTTTGATAATTTAGGAAAACAATATATTAGTGATTTTTGACATGAATGGATCATAATACTTTCAATATGATGCATGATGTGACCGATATAACTCAAGGTGTCTCTTTTTTATTTAAAACCAATAATAATTT
Organism: Viscum album; assembly: GCA_963277665.1. Lineage (NCBI taxonomy): Eukaryota > Viridiplantae > Streptophyta > Magnoliopsida > Santalales > Viscaceae > Viscum > Viscum album. Next base: position 569,824,289 of record OY728153.1, read on the forward strand.
AATTAAAAACAAGTGACATGCTAGAAACTGAGCATAAAAATTAGGATTATTTTTATACATTGTCAAAATAATATATGATTCAATTGTGACATATAGTATTCATCCTACCCTAAATCTGATGCATGGTGTGACAAATATGACTAGAAGATTCACTTTTTATTTAAAATTGACATTAATTTAATTAAAAACAACATGTAACATACTAAAAACATGGAAAACACATTCATATTGTCTTGATATTTTAGGAAAATTATCTATTAGTGATTTGTGGTGTGTAGGGATCATATTCACATCAATATGATGCACAGTGTGGCTGGTAATATTCAATGGGTCTCTTTCTATTTAAAATTGAAAATAATTTATGTAAAAAGGAGTGACATACAAAAAACCATGAAAACACATTTTGATTTTTTCGATGCTTTAGGAAAACGATCTATGAGTCACTTGTGACATATATGAGTCAACCACGCCTCAATCCGAAACACGGTGTAATGTGTGTGACTAAAATTGTCCATTATTAGTTTAAAATTGACATTTTAGCTCAAAATGTGCCACTCACTAAAAACCCAGAAAACATGCTCTGATTGTATTGATAATTTTGGAACACAATTCATAAGACATTTCTGACGTGTATGAAGTAGTATCACGTAAAACCAATGCATTCTATGACTGGTATGACCCAGAATGCTTGTTCCCAATTTGAAATTACATTATAGTTAAAAAACAAAACTGACATACTGAAAAACTAAGAAAACATATTCGGATTGTTTTGATACTCTAGGAGAATGTTCTATAAGTCATTTATGACCTACAGAAATCATATGCACCTCAATAAATTGCATAGTGTTGCTAGTATAACACCAAATATGTAAATATTTAAAATTGACATTAATTTTAGTGAAAGAACAAGTTACATACTCAAAACCGAGAAAATACATTTTTATTGATTTGATATATTTAGGAAAACGATCCATAACTCATTTGTAATGTGTAGGCATCAACCCCACCATAATAGGACTCGTGGTGTGACTGGTATAACTCAAAATGTGTCATTTTTATTAAACATTGGAATTTTATAAATGTTTTCTTTCATCTTTTGTGCATGATGTGGGATTTAATGGGGGAACCGGTAGTGATGTTTGTTTCGGTGGTGCAGTTTGAAGATGTTGTCATGTGGTCTACAATTATAGGTCCTAGGTAAGGTGCATGTTTTCAAGTATGTTGTTAGAGGATTCAACATTTGATTTCTTTTTACTTGTTGAAGGTTTATTTGGTTTTTGGAGAGGTGCATTGATGAGGCTTTTGTGGTTTTAATTTTGCATGTTCACTTGTGTCACTATGAGCTTGGTCTTGGGACACTACATCATTTTTTTAAAGGGACTACTACAGAAGTGGTTTAGAGAAGAGAGCTTTATCCTTATCATCATTATCTGGAATTGTAATTATTGAGAGGGTATGCCTTTTTCCATCGGATATGTGCCTATGAATCCTTGAATAGGACTACAAGACAAGAAGCAATCTAAAGGTGAATGTTGATCGTATTGTTTTTATTGCTAGGGTAGGGCTTTTACATTCTTTTGAATTGGATTTTTTTTGTCTTGAGGACCTTGGAATATGAAGGATTAGTTTTCTTTTATGTCTCCATGTCATTCTGGTTTCTCACTTTTTCCTCAAAAGTGATTTTGAAATAAAAAATTAATTTTCAGTCAGAATGTTTGTTAGATAATTGTAACTGTAATTATATAAAAAAATAATTTTGAAATTTAAATATTAGTGTTTATTTTTTTGTATACCATAGGCAGATTGTTTTTTATTCATGATGTCAGTTAAATGTATATATTAGGTTTTCTTCTAGTGTGCTATTTAAATTGAATTTTGATTATGGGTGTGTTGTTTTTAAATTGTAGGTTTTAATCTTCTGGGTATGCTGTAATATAAACAACACACTGGGTATCCCTTTATTAGCACTAAATATTGGACTTATAAAGGTGATTATTTATCAATGATTTTTTTTAGCATGGAAAAAGGACCCCCTTTATCATCACTGTAATTAAAAACACTTTTTAGCACTATTAAATGAAATTCTCACATTTTTAAAGGCTATTTGTGTAGTAGTGAGGCCATGAAGAATGAAAATAATGAATGATTTACCTCTCAAATTTCCTGTTCATTTTTAGTTTTTAAAATTTTTTCAAATTTGAGTTATTAAAAGTATCATATCCATTGCCTAACCCCCAATAATAAAAACAATTGGAATTTTGATGGTGTTTTTTACACTCTATAACTTATCCCATATTTTTTTCTAGAGGGGTGAATAATAGAAATAGTGAAATATAGATGGGCATTTATTCCCCAAAATCCTATGATATACTTAAAACATAATCTCCAAAATAATTATATCAATTTTTCCATGATATCCCTTTCCCCTCACACTTGAATTTGAACATCATGCAAACCCTTAAATTAAGGGTAAAAATGAATAAATCTGCTTGAAAAGAAGAAATTCCTAACAAAGGCCATTTATGGTCTCTGAGGAATAGAATGATGATAACATTAAGGTGTGTTTAAAAGGTAATAGATAAATAAAAAAGACTAAATCATTTTTAATGTGAATTTTTACAATCATCATTATGAGATGTTCAAAATCAAATCCCAGTAGGTATCATGTACCATTTTCTCATAAGAAATTTACTATGAAATATTGGAAAATAGTCTTAAAACCCTCTTAGGAATAAGAGAACATAATTTTAAATACAATCAATCCTAGAATGTATCATAAAAAAATAAATTAATATGAAATTATAAAAGTTAAAGAATAAAAGATTGAAGGAAATTTCCAACAACATGTCACTACAAATAAAAATCATGATATAGTTATTTAAAATTAATATTATTCCCTCTAATCAGATAATATCCCCATATCATTTGTTTAATTCCATTAATTTGAAAATTAAAACATCGAATCATGTGGTTCCTATCAAATGTAACCTCAAATCTCAGTGTGGGAATCCATATTTTCTCATTAACACTCCAAACAGGTTATGGAAACTAGGGGAGTAACACTTAATACTAAAATTAAATCTTAATCCCATTTCACTTTGAAGTTCCTCTCTTCTTATGATTTATTTTATTTTTAAAGTATGCCATTGTACCTTGATTCACCATGGGATTTTAAATCCCACAGTATCAGTGAATGTGTGGGTCCATTTAAATGAAAGTTCAAAAATTAAAAAGGGAATTCACACATTCTGGTTCCTAAATAGAACTAGAAATCAAGAAGCATTCAAAATCCAGGTGACCTATTGAAATAGCTATATTTATTTCCATTAAGATCAATATTACCATTTTTTCATGTGATCAAAGGTAGAAAATATGTTCCTTGGTCTGTATCTACAAATATTTGAAGCTATAACTCTTCCATGAAGATTAGTCCTCTTCCTTTTCTAAACACTAATTTTACTCTCCCTTTAGGGAGTACCTTCTCAATTTTCATGGGCCTAACCCAGTGAGATTTAGATCTCCTTGAATAATTAAATATTAGATTATTCAGTACCCAAACATTATATCAATTTGTGAACCCATGGAAAATAGTATGTATAGAATTTGAAGATTCCTTTTTTTATAGACTTGTTAACATTATTCTTCTATTTTTTCAATTCCTTTACAGACTAATCTTTCATTTTTTCAATAGCTACATCAACTCTTCCTCCATCGACGTCAATTTCTTCAAATTTTTGTAGATCATCTTCTCTAGATTAATCAATTGTTCCTTTTAAATGTTTATTGTCTGGGGAATGTTAAACTTCACCACTTCTCTACCAAGTCAAAAAACCTCTCCATTTTGAAAATCAATCAATGTCCTTCTAGTTTCAAAGAAGGGTTTTCCCAAAAAATTTGGGTTCTTATCCTCATCTATATCTAGCACAAGAAAATTTGATAGAGTGTAGAAATTTTATGCCTAGATAGTGGCATCCTCAAGTAGTCCTCAAGTATGTCTCACTGTTGTGTTTTCCAAAAGAAGCCTTACTTGAGTTGGATTCATCTCAATTAATACCATTCTAGTTAATGTTGAATATGAAATAATGTTTACACTTACACATAAGTCACACAAATCACCACCAAAAACATTCGATCCAATATAAATTAGAATAAAAAAGGTAATAGGGCCACATTGTTTCTTTAGTAGGCTCCTTGAAACCACTTCAAAGTATTTTCATGTGACTGAGATGGTACCTAATTCAACCAAATTTTTTTTCATCCTAAAATCCATAATAATCTTTACATAAGTTGTAAATTTTGCAATCACCTTAGAAAATGGAATTTTGATATGTATCTTATTGAATATATCTAGGATCTTTTATCTCTTCTCATAAAAATTTTCATACATTAATCACCCATGAAATGGTTTTTCTTTATGGTAAGGTACTGGTTATTCTTCATGATCATTTTTCATAATGTCCTTTTCTTTTTCCTTATTCTCTTACACTGGTATTCTTACTTCTAATGCTTCTTTTTTCTTCTCTGTATCTGGTTTTTTCATCTTATCCTTGAGATTTTATTGAGAAATCATGGGTTTTATCTCCACTCCTCAATGTGATTTCCTTTATATGACCATGTATTAGGACTTTGGTTTCACTCGGTAGAACTCACCTTGGTCTTTACTTAATTGGTTAGCAATCCTTCTATCTTTCATTTCCATGTTCCTTGTGGATTCCCTTTGATTTTAAGATTCATATTTCAATTAATGGATGGTTGTACCTTAATTCATTAAATAAGATATCAAATTCCTGATTTTATCACCTATTGTGGTCATGAAATATACCATGGCCTCTTCCAATGAATTGACATGACTTGTGAGTGTCAGGCATTAATGTTGGGGATGAAAACAATGCACCCTCAGCTAAAATCCTTGGACCTGTACTAAATTCTACAATTGTTTTTGTGGGGGCCCATAGCCATGCACATAATTTTTTCTATTAAAATCTATATAATTATCATTTAAAAATGCATACATTTGGTATATTTATTATTCATCACCACATATTGTTTATGATACATTGCATTCATTTTCATGGAAACCCAACTGTTGTCCACCATGTGCACTCTTTTCGCGATCTTACCTTGGTTCAGTTTCCAATGGAATATGTTGCTGGAAATTTCATCCAACAATTCAGAAGATATTATATAGTGAATTCTCCATGAGTGAACCTCCAGTGTAAATGTCAACTATCCAATGGTTACTCAATAATAATACTTTATAAAACATTTGGATTGGTAATCAAATTTTGATGACATTATGATACAGTTTTCATATCAAACTTTTAAAAAATTTCCACGAACTCTATGGTGATTCTTTAGAAAATTGTTGAAAATTTAAAATTCTTACTCGTAATTCCATGGATTTTGAAGGTAGAAAAAAAATAGTTAAAAACATCATTTCCAAATCCTCTCATGTCTTGATTAAAGGAGGAGGTAGACTCTGGATCCAATCCAATTCCTTGTCTATTAATTAGAATATGAAAGAGGTGTAATATCACCATGTCACTTTTGAATTTTTTTTAATTTAAAAGTATCTTATTATTCCAAAAACACTCCCAATATGAGAATAGGGTTCCTCATGTGGCATCCCATCGAATTAAATATAATGGTTGATCATCTGAATAATCATTGGCTTGATCTCTAAATTTTGAGATGTTATTGGTAGTACTAGTATGATAGGATAAACCCCAAAATTTGAGGTCCTTCTATAGTTGAAAAGTTCTTTCATCCTCTAATATCATCCTTTAAATTCTTAAACACCTCCCTATGAAACTTTTTGAACTTGTTATCCTTTTTCAATGGTATCTTTTACTTTGTGGTTTTGTTTTTACCTTATAATTAACTTTTCAATATCATGATGTAAAGTTGGATCATCATCTTTGTTTTCCCCTATTGGGTTATTCAAATAAAGAATTTGATCCTGAAACATCAAAAAAATAAGGACATGTGTAAAAATACGAATAATTAAAAAATACAATAAGAAATTCCTAAAAACATTGAGCATTTCTCTACTCACAAATCCCCAAAAATAGTGCATGTCTTGATAATTCATGAGAGAATATTTATTTCTCTTGGGTAATATTATAGAAAAAATTTATTATGGTCAAACAACACTAACTATTTAAAACACAGTGAAGTAGAAGGTTGAGGTTGATCCACTGAGAATGGTGTAGAAAATGAATTAATGTTTTTATAATGATTAGAATGATTGAAAATAGAATATTAAATTGGTTGGTTTTTAAGATTCATGATGATTAAACCATTAAAATGTAATTACATGTTCACATCCTTCGCTAAAAAGTTTGTGTGATATAATTTTAGATGCATTCCGAATTAAAAATAAACATGTATCCTCTCAGGGATATTTCTCTTCACTTTATGAATACCCCTTCCCCTATCAGTTATTAGGTTAAATTCATTAATGAATTTTAATAACCTTGTTTAAATATATTTATCCTTAACTCATGCATTTTATTTTCCATGAGAGGGATAACAAGATGGTTTTTTTAAGAAGGATACTCTCCTTCCCAAGCATTGGTTTTATATGAGGAAGGTGTGAGATTGATATGATAAATAAAAGAAAATGCATAACACATCATAAAAATAAATCACACACTCCTAAACTAAGAACATTTCTCCTTGTTACATTTCATGTTATATAAGATGTTAAGACCTCATGTTATTCATTAGTGGATATGAAAAATAAAAATTGAAACCTACATTATCAGCTACATAAACACACAACAACACCTCTTTTGCTTCCTTCTTCTTGATCGAGGAGATGAGTATAAAATCCCTGATGTTTTTGCACCATATCCTCCTACTATATTTATAGAGAGATTATCTTTTTCTCTCTCTCTCTCTCTAAAAGAAAATCTAGGAACTTGTGGAAAATAGTCCTTAGGATAAAATATATATAAAAAGAGGTATGATTCAACTATTACAAGGTGTTATTACAAATACATGAATGAATTTTTCCACACATGTTAGCCTCCAACATTGGGGCACAATAATCCAGGGTAGTGGAAGACTACATCGTAGTCATGTCCCTAATGGATCTCTTCAACTAAACATTAGCCACATGATTAGCCTCCCAGAAATCATGGGATACCACCAAATTAATTCAGAATTTTTTATCAAGGAATTCAATCCAATGAGGTAACACGTGCCAAGGAACATTCCGAGTTCATGTTCTTAGATCCCGCACCGCAGTTTCAGAGCCAGATTCCATCCAAAAAATGGTCTAGTTTTTAACAGACATCATATCCAACTGCATGTATCATATCCTATATCTCATCTTCATAAGCAACCCCAACACCACTATAATTATAGGAACTCCCCTTCACAAATCTACGGTAAGTTTGAAAGACACCTCCACAACCAGATGGTTCCAGTTTCCCAAAGGATACACCATTAATGTTAACATTGAGCCAAGGGATTATTGGTGGTATCCATCAGATGTATTTGACCATTTTTTGTTTTATTGAATGACCTAAGACACAAAAGAGGCGAATAATCATTTATTTCTACAAGGTATTATGCATGCAGCACGTTTGGACAATAGAAGCTACATAAATATCTCAATGAATAGCAGGAATGCTCTGCTACATAGTGGTTCACTTTTAATCAAAGAGAAGTATGTTCCCAACTCTCCATATAGTAGCAAAAGAAGACGTAGAATCTGCTAATAACAGGTTATGAACCTACACACTATAATCGGCATTGCACAAAGAACTCAGAAAAACATACAGCAACACACCTGTCTCTCTCTTTATCTATATATATATATATATATGTATATATTTATTTATATCTTCAATATTCATATCTTTCACCCATTATATTTTTAATTCTCTTTTTGACAAGGTCTTCTTCTCTCTACTGTATTTTCACATGGTCGACTCCTTAATTTTTGGAGGATGTTAATTCTTCATTGTTTTGTAGAGTGATAAAACTATTTTATGGATGGCTCAATCCTTGAAAAATAATTATTTTAAAATATAATTTTGTTACATACTACATACATAGAGAGGCTTAAAAATCCGGGACATGGAAATTTACAGAATGTCCTCCACTATGGCAAAGATCAATTACTTACAGCATAGGATGCATAGCCACGATGCTGCAAAGATAGCAATGATGCAGCTTCCATTCCTCCATTTTTTTTTAATTCTTCCATTTTTTCACCCTCGTTGACATATCAGAGGTTCTATGTTATAGAATCCTACTTTCCTTCTCCTTGGTTAATTGTTGTAGCATAGAAGTATTTCCTACGAGCACAACTATTTTTTGATTTCATGTCTATGGTATAGCATGGTTGCTACACTATAGTGGCCTTATTATCCAAAAAATATCACCATTGAATTTTTTTGGAAACATATACTTTTCAGTGGGAAGACCTTGATGGACTATGTCCTTCTTCAACCTTTCCTTGTGCCACTATGATGCAAGGGTGAATCCTACAGTGTAAAATTCTTGATTCTCTAGTGGTGAGATCCTCCTACTTTTGGGAATTTTGTATTCTTCGAAATGGGGTTATGGAGGTCGCCTCTATATTTGGAGGTGATTTTTGGTGATCTCATGCCTCGACAGTGGGAGTTGGCTCTAGTTTTACTTTCCTTGGTCGTGGTCATGGAGGTTATGTAGTGGATCGATTCGACGATTATGGCATAGCAATATTGGAATCATCACCTAGCTCACGTTCTTCCCACATTGAAAAAATAGTGATTAGATCATATTGAAATGTAATGCGATCTGCTTATACAAGTTGTTTGGGAGCCGTACAACCCCCTTATGCAGTCATTTGGGTAGGAACATGCTTTTCATAATCCTATTTATCCCCCATGCCAGACTTCCCGAGGTAGGGCTTGGCTAGAGAGTCCCCTTTTCTAAAATGTATTCATTAATTGAACTCATTAAGTAACCTTTATATTGGATGGAAGCTCTCAATTACTCTCCAAAATGGGGACATACTCCTGCTTTATAGTGACATGAAATTGGGGGGACATCGAACTTTTTGAAAAATTACCAAGGCATGGCCTGGCTGGAAAGTCCTTAGGCCAGCTATGTGGATTTACTGACCTTGGTTGTATTATTATTATAATTATTTTTTAAAATTTATGCATTAATTGAACATGTGATGCTACATTTATGTGGTAAAGTAACTGGTCTTTCATCTCACAATTCATCACCAATAAGGTGACATGTTATTGCTTTCTAACGACATAGTCACCATAGATCTTCTTGTTTTTCTTGCTTGAAGAATCCAAGTACATGAATACTGCGGACATCAATCTCGAGGAAAAATTTGAATCTAGTACTAAGGGAATGGTACTCTAGCCACGTTATTGGTGTATCTATCTGACAATAGGAATTAGTACGGTAGTACAAAATTCATAGAAGTGATAGAAAACTCCTAAGTCTACCCTATTGAGATTTGGGTCCTTCAACCTTCTCCTGGTCTGGCTAAGGGGTCATCATCGAAACGAATCTACATCGATAGTATAGTTTGATCCACAAATATTATGGTCACAACAAGGAAATGAAAATCCAGGTGAATCTCTTCCAGGCTCGGATGTGTGTCAAGGAATTATGCCAATGCTTTGCCCTTGACAACCTTCTGGGAGACAAACATGATGTCGAACTATTGTAGAATAGCTAATCAACACCCCAACCTCCCATACAAGATGAGGTTATTGATAATGTTTTTTATAATGTTTATATAGGACCCCATCTATATCTCATGGTGATACAGATAATCCCATAACATCTTTACTGTAAAGACCAGACTGAGTAAATTCCTCTCAATGGGATATTACCTGATCTCCTTATCAAGGAGCATTCGGTTGAGGCAATACAATTTATTTTAATTACTCATGTTGTTCCTTTGGGATAGAAGGGTGACAAGAGAACATTCTAGAGTGATAGTATAAAGGAATAATGTCTTCCTTGGGATGGGTGGCATCAAGACCAAATGTTGTAGCAGATACTACTCGATGTCCTCATAAGAAATATAGAAATTCTCATCCCACTGGTGGGTGGTGCCTTTATTAATGAGACTTGAAAAGGGGTTTCATTTGATGGAAATATTGTAAATGAATTGTTGAATGTATTACAAGTGACCATGGAGGCCCCACAACTCTACAAGTATTCTCAAAGGAGGCGTCTACTTGATAACCATAATTTTAAATGGATCAATTTTGATTCCCTTCTATCTGAAAATAAATGAAAGACAATTTATAGTTATTAACCAAAAAAACTTCAAGGGGTTCATCTATAGGTGGTGGGAGCAGGGGAATCCAAACAATTACTCAAGATATTTAATATGGTCCTCACATTAGTTGGATTTGGTAACCAAATCAACCATGTAACACTCAAATAACATCCGGGGCAACAGCTTAAATATATGCTGCATGGAATGATGGTAGGTATTCTCAGTATTCTTTAAACCGATGGGAATCACTCAGTAGCATAATGTTACATGAGGTTCCCTGAAGGAGGTATCTTCCTTATCCTTAGGGGACATCCAAATCTGATTGTACATGGAGTATCAATACATATATAAAAGAGAATGCATGTAAACTAGCTATAGAATTGATAAAAATTTATATCATCGAAAGGGGAAAATCTTCCTTCAAGAAATGGAGATCGAAGCTTTAGAAGTTAATGAAAACCATGATATGTCTATTATTATTCCTAAATGAAATTGTTTTGGCCAAAAACTTAGTGGGTTGTACCTCTCTGATGATGTCGTCTTTGATGTGATTATAAAGTGCATTCTCATCAATAACTCCATGGGAATGAGGGGTTTTCCTAGGAGGCCACATAAATCCCTGATGGTCGAGTAGTGGGACCATGTAGTTTACATATACCCAAGGATTGAAATTCAACATTTTCTTGTTGATCCAAGAAAAAAAATCAACAAGTTGTTTCAAGAAATCCACATACATTTTATACTCATTCAGAGACATGACTGCACTGATCAACATCATCCTCAAATCTTTCTCAATGTTGATGTTTATCTTTTTTAGCTCATCGATAGTGGCGACGACACCCTCTTCGTAGGATGGTGGTTCACCATTCAAATCCTCTTCATAATCTAACTAATAAGGGTGGAAAGGAGGGTAGAATCTCTAAATCCATGGACCAAGGAGTGGTGCAATTTTCTTCTTTGGTTGGGCTAGAATTTTTCAGAAGATTCCCCTACATTACAGAGAATGCAACTATGAATATTTATGAACTAATTACATATGGTTTCTATTTATGAGTCCCACCTTTGATGTAAAATCATTGATGGTGGGTTAGTTTCCCCTAGGTAGACACTATATTATAAAACATGTGGATGTACCACAGATTAATGGCCATAGTAAGGACCACTCAGTACTCCACAAGAGTGGGTTTCTATGGTTATGGTATTTCATGTACCATTTAGGTGTATGAAGTGATATGTAGGTACTTTTTTTCATAGGGACAATTAATTACATTCTAATTTCCAGGATCGTGGTTTCCATCTAATGGATTAGAAAAGTAATGTTTTCATTCAAATGTGCCAAAGGATCTGGTTAGGTGGATGTCAGATTATTGGGGGCACTGATATGCTCAGCCACATTAGTTTAGAGTTTCTTTTCCTCCCTTTTTCAATACCCAACGTCCATATAGTATTTTTCACATGAGTTGAAGCGAGAATCATTTTCTTAGAGAACCCCTACTAGACCATTAAGGGAGTATACTTGTCACTACTGATATGAAGAGGTAACCACAACATCTAGATGGAATATGGACTTCCAAACTATGCATTGTAGGTTGTATCCAGTGATACAAACATGAAATTTGTGATTTCTACTAGACCAACAAATCAGGTATTAATCAAAATATTTCAATGTAGTTTCTATTATCTCTTATCAGATCCATTAATCTTATGGTTGGAAAGGTTTATATATTCTTATATAAGTCTCATTTTATGGAGAATATGAGTTAGGATGAGACTGATCCTGGAGATGGTATCAACTAGGAATTAGTGTATTTCCTTGCCATTAAATTGTCCTGTGATATACAATGGGTGGATTTTCCCCTGAATAGTATCACCCCCATCCTCCTCTGAAAAGGAAATGTCTTCCTAACACTCTTATTATTCAGCCTCCTCTATATGGTATGCCTCAAAATCAGCTACCGTGGATTAAAATAAAAGAGGTAATTTTTGGGATTTGATGAGAGATTCATGCATCTCATTCAATAGGTGGAGTTCATCAAGGACTGAGATCCTCACCGGTATGACAATGAGGTGTTTCATCACATCATATTTCCAAGAGAATGGTATATTCTTGACAACTAGTGTATGCTCTCTTATAGGAAGATCGGTAGACACATTCGATTAATGTAATGGTGTCTGAGTAGTGTTTTACATGTCCTATTGTAGACTAGAAGGCTTAGGATGACTATTGGATGGCTAGGGTCAGGCCCTAGCTAGTCACTATTGAGCACACTACAATTGTGGGTGTGCCACACAGTTGAATAACACAATAAACTATAGAGGTGTTCCTGATGGAGTGATTAGGGAGGGTTGTGCGTGTTGAGCCCAATGTGTGGCTTACTATCTAGTCTTAGTGGCTTGAATTTTCATTTCTGGTGCACTAGGTGGGTTGATATTCGTACCAGTGTGTCAGTGGCCTCTTCTTCGATGATAGCGGCCAGAGGATCCTGAGGTGACTAAATAGTGTTCCCCATCACGGTGTTCCATAACGTGATCCACCAATCAAACATTTTTCACAGATACATACTCTTTCTCTTCTTCAATGGAGTATTCTAGGATGTGGAGAACTCTATGGGCCTATCCCAATTCAGGAGGCATGAAATTAGAGAGTGTGCATGATGGTTTTGGTACTTGAAGGAGAATTTTATTTCCCTTATTCTGCTGATGCCTATTCTTCTAGGAATTAGAAACCTATGATGTATATTGGGTAGCTAAAGGAGGTTTTAGTCTGCTATTTCTTGAAGGATATAGTCTAATAAAATGAGAATGGATGATTCCATGGGTGTGATCAATAGTCTAGTGAGTCATCCATTGACTATATTTCTCCATACCTTAAACCGAAACTTGCATACATTCACCCTTGTCTTCACTATAACTTTCTAAGTCAGTGGATACATATGTTACCTATGTGGGAATGTTACCCAAGTCAACATGTATATGGTATAACTATTCGTTGAGAAAGTATTTGATGATAACATAGTTATTGAAGGTGTGTCCAAGGATTCAAAGGTATATAAATTAGTTGACATAATTAGTGAGGTTAGATACCTTAGACATATTAAATTATTGGAATGTTAGAATTTAGTTTTCCGAGGCCTAAATAATGTTCCCTATGATCTATGTATCCTTAAAGGATTAGTTCATTTTTTCTTTTCTATGAAAGGGAACCTAGGTTCTGTGTTTTGATGGGGAGCTTGAGTTTTATCTTCATGATGAGGATTCTCTTTGAGTGACTGAGATGGGAGGGGCTTCACTGGGTGAAGTTATTCTTATTGACGTCTATTCAGTTTTAGGATATCCAGTTGGGGTAGAAAAATATGGATATACTAGTATAGAAATATCCATTGATACTTATGTAAATGGACTTTATTAGTCCTAGAAAAACACTGACTACATGAGAGAGGTTAAAAGACATAGTGGTTTATCACTACTGGAAAATTTCTCATAAAGGGGTCCTTTATCTGCGATAAAAAGTGCTGATAAAGATATCATTTAGCAGATCTTTAATTTAGCACCACTAAATAAACCATTTATTAGAATTTATGAAATCACTGGTAAAGGACCTTTTTTGAGATCTCAAAGATTCACTGGTAATGAGCCATACTATAGTATGTTGTAACATCCCAAAGTAGCACCACTATAGTATGCTATGAATACACACCGCAACACTATAAAAACCCCAGATATCACAAAAAAACATGTTCTAATACATTATTTACATGAAATTAAATTTACAACATAAGCAAAAGAAAATATATATATTATAGTCATTTCAAACATTGATTTATACAATTACATAAATACAAGTTACAACATACATTCAAAAACATCTACGTTACCTTATCAGTTAATCCTAACCCGACTAATGCAATTGTCTATCAAACCACCCCTACTTGAGTAAAATAATGATCACACAATGCATCCTATTTAGGTGAGGATGATTCCAACACATCTCAAATACTTTTGGATCATTTTATAAAATTTTCGTAACAATATGAATTTTTTTATTGGTTTTGAGTATGTCAGTTTTCTTTGATACTAAAATGTCATTTTAAACTGGAAACATCCACTTTAGACTCATTTTGATCACATCGCGTATCAGATGATCTAAAAAGGATTCCTACAAGTCACAAATAACATATTAATCATTTTAATAAATTATCAAAAAAGTCCAAGCATGGGTGATCTGATTTCAGGGAGTGAAAAATTTTTAACTAAAAAGTTGATTTTAAACTAATAACGGACACTTCGAGTCATACCGGGAAATCATGTATTCTATTGAGGTGCAACTGATTCCGACACTTCAAAAATTACATATGGATCATTTTAGTAAAGTATCAAAAAATCCAATTGTGTTTTCTCAGTTTTGAGTAGGACAGTTGCCCATTTTATTAAAATTGATGAATACTTTAAATAAAAAGATGCACTTTGAGTCATACCTATCACATTGTGCATCAGATTGAGGTTTGGTTGATTTATACATGTCCCAAAAAAATTTTGGATCATATTCCTAAAGTATAACAACAATATGAATGTTTTCTCATGGTCTTTAGTACATCACTTGTCTTTTTTTGCTAAAATATCATTTTAAAATTCAAATATGTTTATTGAGTCATACCGATCAAATTGTGTATCATATTAAGGTACGGATGATTTCTACACATAAAACATTACTTATAGAGAATTTTCCAAAATTATTTAAAAATTTTGAACGTGTTTTCTTGTTTTTAGTAGGTCACTTGGCATTTTTACTAAAATTGATGTCAATTTTAAATAAAAACAAGCACCATGAGTCATACTAGTGACACCGGGCATCTGATTGAAGTGTGTCTAATTCATGCGCATCCTAAATCACATATGGATGTTTTTCCAAATGTATCAAAGCAATATGAATGTGTTTATTAAATTTTGATTATATAAGTTTTTTTACTAAAATTAATGTCAATTTTAAATAAAGACGCACTTAGAGTCATACCAATCACATTGTGCATCAAGGTGAAGTTGATTCCTACATCTTCCAATTCAATTGTGTAGTTTTTTTACTAAAGTATCAAAAAATATGAATATGTCAACTCTATTTTGAGTATGTCACATTTCATTTTTACTAAAATTGCATTTTCAACATGAAACGCGCTCTTTGACACTTATGGATCAGATCATGTATCAGTTTGATGTGAGACCGATTCCTACACGTCACAAATGATTTATGAATCTATGCCATAAATTATCAATAAAATATGTGCATGTTTGTTTTTTTTCATGAGTGAAAATTTTAAAAGTCAAATGTTGATTTTAAATTGATAACAGATACATTGAGTCAGTTGTCTTTTTTAATAAAATTATGGTCAATTTTATATAGAAATAATTACTTGTAGTCATACCAGTCATATCATGTATCAAATTGAGGATGGATGATTCATACATGTACCAAATTATCAAAAAAGTCATAAATATCAATTTAACAAAGATTTATATTGACATTCATTGTTTAACTACCAACATTGCATGAGCAGCTTCAAAAAATGCATCAACTAAAAAAATAATCCACCTGTATAAGAAAACAATTATTATGAGTATTACTAAATAGAAATAAATTTAAATTAAATATGAAATAGTACACTAATTATATAGATAATTATTTTACTGTGATAATATTAATATTACCTCTATGATTGAGCAAGGGAGGGAACGTCAAGAAAAGTGATAAATGTCAACACTGCTGGGGTGAATGGTTTTGAGGGAGAAGAATATTATAGAGGTTTTGGTGTAGAATGGCATGAAACTAGGAAAAAGCACCGCAAATAGAATAAAATAATCCACATGTGTAAGAAAAAAATTATTATCCGAGTAATACTAATAATAATAAACTGAACAAAAATATGAAACAATATATTAATTCTATGGAAATTGATTTTACAACACAAATATCAAGATTACCTCTATTATTGAGTAGAGGCAGCGTCCTTGCACTTCCTGAAAATGTAATAGAGGTAACATGAAATAAAGTGATAAATTCACCACTACATGGGTGAAAATGTTTTGAGGGAGAAGAAGTTTATGAATTTTTTGGTGATGAAAGGAATGAAAGATGGGATAACCACCCCAAATCAAACAAAATAATACCCCTATATAAGAAAACAATTATTATATGAATAATACTAAAAATCAATAAATTAAACATAAATTTAAAAAAAATTAATTCTATGGACAATTTTTTACAATGAAAACATAAATATTACCTCTTTAATGGAGTATAGGTAGTGTCGTTTCTCTTCTTACAAATATAGTGGAGGTATCTTGAAAGAATGTGATAAATTCACCACTGTAGACGTGAATAGTTTTTGGGGGAAAATAAACCTATGGAAGTTTTGCTGTATAAAGGAAAGAAAGAAGAACATACCATACCAACTCGAACAAATGAATCCACCTTTATAATAAAAAATTTACTATGTGTTTAATACTAAGAATAAATAAATAATATATAAATATTAAATAATATATTAATATATTAATACTATGGAAATTTATTTTACAGTGAAAACATCAAGATTACCTCTGTAATTAAGTATAGGAAACGTCATTTCTCTTCGTGCATATATAGTGGTGGTAACTTGAAAGAATGTGATAAATGCACCACTGCATGGGTGAAATGGTTTTGAGTGAGAAGAAGTATGTGGAAGTCTTGGTGTGGAAAGATATTAATGATGGACAGACCACCCCAACTAAAAAAATAACTCACCTGTATAAGAAAACAATTATTATGTGAGTAATACCAAAAAGAAATAAATTAAACATAAATATGAAACAGGACATTAATTCTATGTAAATGATATTAATGGGAAAACATCAATATTACCTCTTTGATTGAGCAGAGATAGTGTCGTCTCTCTTCTTTCAAAGGAATTCCACATGGACAGAAATCTTCTAAAATAAACAAAATCTACAATGAAAAATGAAAATTAAATCAGAATTTTATTGTATATTTTTTTGTAAAATAGAGAAAGTATATCCTAACAATACTTTTACATCATTACAAAGGGTATCCTTTGTTATATTTTTTTCTTTCATGGGATTGGTAACATCATAATGTATAGAAGAAATTATCTCCATGAGTAGTAAAACATTTAATTTATATTATGTTAACATGGTAGAGAATATATAATATTACGTGGAGTAACATATTATATTAAAAACATTTTTACGTTCTCATATAACTCCCTTTCTTTTTTAAAAGGATTCAAGGATTTGGTTCCTCTATTGAGAATCTAAATCCCCTCTTTGTTGTCCCCTCTAACGTACAATACATTGTCTACATTGGGACAGGAATGAACTGATTATGATGTCCCAAAGAAAGTGTGATCCTCAATTTAATTCAAAATTTAAATGAAGAGAAAACAATCTAGGCTCGTTTTCTTGGTTTTGGCAATGTGATGTGTGTTTTAAGCTTAAATGGTACTTATATATATATAAAAACACAGCCAAAGTCATTATTATTACATTTTTCATCATATTGAGGTGCATTTGAACCCTATACTTTAGAAATGACATCTAGATCTTTTTTCTAAAGTATCAAAAAAACCGAATGTGTTTTCATAGTTTTGACTAGGTGTGTTCTTCTTTTTACTAAAATTGTTGTAAATTTTAGATAAAACGATGAAATTTCACTCATAGAGGTCACACCATGTGCCATATTGAGGTGAGACTAATTATAACACATCCCAAATAGATTCTGGACAGTTTCCATAAAGTGTAAAAACAATCTGAATGCTTTTACTTGGACTTGAGTATGTCACTTTTCTTCTTTACTAAAATTTTATTTTAAAAAGAAAACACACACTTTATATTATACTGATCACATAGTGTATCAGTTTGATGTGAGATATATTCTTACATGAAAAAAATGACTTCTTAATAAGTGTCATAAATTATCAAGAATAATCCAGTGCATTTTCTTAGTTTTTAGTGAGTATCATTTTTTAAAAAACAATGTGCATAGGATTTAGGTGTTTCTAATTTCTACATGTCACAAAAGAATTATGGATCATTTAACTAATGTATCAAAACAATTTTAATGTGTTTTATTAATTTTGAGTAGCCTAGTTTTCTTTTTTATAAAAATTGTTATCATTTTTTAATAAAAAACACAATTTGAGTCATACTGGTCATATCGTGTGTCGAATTGAGGAACAAATAATTCCAAAAAATCTAAAATTACTTATGGATAATTGTAATAAATTATCAAAACAATATGATTTTTTCTTGTCTTTGAGTACATCACTTATCTTTTTTACTAAAATTTCATTTTCTACATGAAACACACACATTGACTAATAAGGATCTCATCTTGTGTCCATTTGACATGATACTGATTCCTACATGTCAAAAAAGGCTTATGAATATATTTACTAAATTATCAAAACAATCCGAGTGTATTTTCATCGTTTTAGTGATAGAATTTTTTTGAACTAAATTGTCAATTTTAAACTGATAGTGGAATCATTGAGTCCTATCAGGTACACCGTGCATCAAATTGAGTTGTGGTTGATTCCTACAAGTCTAAAAATAACATATGGATCATTTCACTAAGATTGAAAGAATTAACTACCTCCATCAACATATTTTTACAATCATATAAAACCCTATAATATCTTAATAAAATAAAAACTATTTAAAAAATAAGTTTTATAAAAAAACATTATAAAAAATCCTCAACCAATTATCTTATTACAATTTCTTTTGGATCCTTATAGATAAAGTTGAGGGTAAAATTGAAAGTAATTCATCATTCAATCTACCTCCAAGTCATAGAGAATAAATTAATCAGTAACATACACTCATCAGTTGAAATTATAATGTAGAAACCCAAGACCCCCATGTTGTGTAGTATTGCAGTTATGTATTCTAATTCTTCCATCTCCACCATCTCCATTTTAATCACATCCTTCACTCTATTATTTCTCTAGTTGTGTGGTGATTTTTTGTAGAAGGATTTAGTGGAAATGAAGGTTTAGAGTAAATTACTACTTTCAATGGTGTAATTCTCACAAATGGGAGGCATTACCCCTTTTAGAGAATACAACGAAGTATAAGGTGAAATGCCTCCCATTTAAATCATTGTGTTCACTAAATGGGGAAATGCCTCATGTTTGTGAGAATTACACCATTGAAACTGGTAACTAACATGTCACCTCCATTTCCACTAACTCGATCTAGATAAAAGATCCACACAACCATAGGAATGATAGAGTGATCAGAAGGAATGAAATGGAGATGGTGCAGAGAAAATAATCAAAATACGCAACTGTAGCACTATGCAGCCCAGGGGACATAGGTTGATATAGTGTAATTTCATCTCACAAGTGGATTTTACTGAAATTAATTTATTTGATTAGATGTGGAGGTAGAGTTACTTATGAATTATTTTAATTTTAATCCTCATATTTATCCAGATGTATCCGAAAGAAAAATTAATAAAATAATTAGTTCATGATTTTTTTATTGTTTTTTTATAAAACATGATTTTTCGTAATAGGATTTATTTTATTAAAAAATGACATGGTTTTATATGATTGTAAAAATGTTCAATGGAGGTGTGTACTTCGTTCGCACTTAGCATGATATGAAATAAACCTCAACGGGGTTCACACCTTCCACCATCGAAAACTATAAAATGTAGGTCACTCCTCATTGGATACATAGATAAATAACATGAGTGTACCTAAATATTATATATATATATATATATGTTATATACAAATTTATTATATTAGTTACTTTATTTTAATATAATTATATATATGTATATATATATATTATTTATTATATTTAATTTTTTAAAATATAAAATATATTATTAGATGTACATATATATAATACTATTTTTTCTAATGAAACTAAAAAAATACTATCAGTAATAATTTTTAAATTATATTAATTGTAAATAATTATTATTTTGGGTAATTTTGACCAAAATAAAATTAATTAAATTTTGGAAATTTAATTATTTAGAAAAAATGTTCATATAGGTACCTAATTTTGTTATTTTGAAACAAACATGAGTTTACAATATTTTATTTCTTATTATGTATTCATTATATTACTGTAGAATAAATGTATATATAATACAAAAAGTATATAAAGACCTAAAATAATGAATACATAAAAATAATCCCTTGTATATAAAATTTCATAACATCCATTCAATTTTTTGGATAAAATGATGTAGCAACCTAAGGAATATAGGGAGGCCATCTGATACACATTGACACATCCTTGAGATTCTAGGGAGGCCATAAAGAAGTTGGCATAAATCAATAACACACATCAATAAGATATTATAGAAACAAAGGAGAAAAATAGGTCAACCCTCACAACATCTATCGCATACACATTTAAACACACACACACATATCATGGAATTTACAATACACACAATTACAAAACAAATACACATTTAAACTTAATTTTTAATGAAATAATTTTAATCCTTTCCTAATTTATAAATCCAAAACCATAATTTTTAAATAAATATTTATAAAAACACCCTTAAATTATATTTTCTGTAAACACATATAAATAAATAGAACGATATAGATTTACATATATATATATATATATATATGTGTGTGTGTGTGTGTGTATTTATAAAATAATATTAAATTGATTAACAAATATGAAACCTTCATACTAAAATATCAAAACATACTAAAATAAATACAACACCATACTAATTTTGAAAATAGAGAGCCATTGAAAATAAATAAATATGGTATCACCCCTACTAATATTTCTCTTAAAATAAAACAACACAATATTTAGTAAAAAAAATTTAAGGAAAAACACTTACATTAGAATATTAAAAATGAATTTATATAAATAAATTCCATTAAATGAATTTCAAAAAATCATCTTCTATTTCATAATATAATCTCTTGTTGTTGCTTCGCACCATCATCAAATAAAGAATTAGTTTACTAAATCAAATTTCATGGAACTTACAATGGAAATTGATTAAAAATAGAGAAGGAAGATAATGTATAGATATAGACAATAAAAAAATTGATTAAAAACAATTTAGAAACACCAAAATAGGATATCCAAAATATTAGTCAAGCAAACAATGGATCATAAACAAATGAAAATCAAAATAAATCAACTGGAGAAAAATACTGAAATAAAATAATAACCTAGAAATGGAAATTAGAAAACCTCAAATCCAAATATCTAAACGTCAAATACAAAAATAATATAGGAACCTACAATGGAAAACACATACCTACTTTATAGGTTGAAGAAAATATGAGACCCTTAGATCCAGATCTTGATGTTTTCTTTGGAAACTCTAAATGCAACAGAACACCAGATGTCGGATGATTTTTGAGAAACGGGAGGTAGTGAGTTGATTGATTCGAGCTTTGATTCACTGAGGAGGAGCACTGACAATGGGTGGATTCTGTAGAAATCTTCAGATATCATGATAGGTTCACAATAGGTTAGGTTTTTTATTTATATTAGGACACTTTTATCAGCGCTTATTATTTGAGCACTGATAAAATACATATTTATCAGTGATTTCTTAGGGCTGATAAAGGTAGGTCTTTATCATCCCTAGAAATGTGTTAATAAAATCCATATTTATTAGTGCTAAAGATTTAGTCCTGATAAATATGACTTTTAATAGTTCTTTTTTTAGTGCTAATAGACCCTAATCTGTATCCATGCTAAAGAAAGCGTTGATAAAGATTTCTTTTATCATCGCTTATTACTTAAGAGCTGATAAAGGATTTCTAATTATAAATATAAATAAAAAATTTCGAAATATATATACTTAATATAAATATATATATATATAGTAAATGAATTCTTTATATAAATATATTTAATATAATTTTTTCATTATATAAATATATAAATAATTATTTATAATTATATAAATATTTTTAAAAAATAATATTTACATCATTATATATATTTATATATTTATATATATAATATATATATATAAGAAATATATTCATTATTTTAGTACATTTATTATAAATTTAATAATTATTCAAATATATATAATTATTTATTTATAACTATATAAGTAATTTCAAAAAATATTTATTTATTTATAATTATAAATATATAATTTTATAAAAAATTTATGTATATTTTTTAATATATTTATTTATGAATATATTTATTTATAAATATTTTTTAATAAATATTTTTTTATAATTAATTTTTACAAATAATTTTTTAACATTAGTTCTGAATATCTAATTTTAAGTGAATTTGTATTAAAAACGAGTGAAATTGAATAAATTAAAAATAAGTACACTTTAATAATATTGAAAAAATGGAAAAGTTTTGTGTGTGTGAATTTTTTATACAAATGCATTAATTACGTACATATGAAATCAATATTACACAGATTTGATCTATGTTAAATTGAAAAATCAAATAATATTTAATTATATGTCCATTACTCTATGCAATTAGCAAGTGTTTTTAAATCATATTAATTTTTTATTATAAACTATTATTCACTAAATATATGAGTATTTAATGTAAAACTCATAAGTATTTGGTAATATAAAAATAATATTTATTTAAAATAATATATATATATATATATATATATATAACATATATTGGTTATTAGCATTATCAATAATCATCTAATTAATAATATTTTTAATATTTTTCTCAATTTAATAATTTTTCATTTAATTTTATTTTAATTTTTATTGTTCATATCTATATATTTAATACTTACTATTTATTAGTATTTCTAATTTATATATAGTATAATCAATTTATTCATTTTTATCAATAATTATTTAGCTAATAAAATTTGTAATATTTTTTTAATAAACTCAATTTTTAATTTTTATTTATTTAATTTTATCTTTTTTTTATTCGGACCTTTATCAGTGCTAAAAATAAAGTGATGATAAAGTGTATCCTTTAGCAGCACTAAAAATAAAGCGTTGATAGAGAGTACACTTTATCATCACATAAAATAAAGTGCATAAAAGGGTTAAATTTATCACTGGTTTCTTTACCACTAATAAAGATGTCATTTATCAGTGTTTTTTATAGTGCTGATAAATACCAATTCTGTTAAATTTCAGTTATGTAGTAGTGAAAGTATTGGCATCCTCAATATTTATAGTATCTAATGTATCTATGTTGAATGGACACTACACATGATATGGAATATATCATGGTCTACTGTAAGGCATTTTCAAGGTAGTGGGATCTTTTAATGAATTCTCAAAACCAATCTAGATATTTCAAGGAGATGACGATAAAGACCAACTCATATTTTACATTCTCTATACAAATAATCTAGAGTTATTCATGGGGAATCATTATATCATGTTAGTACAGAAGCCTATTTTTTTAGGTATTGAAGTCATCAACTCACTCATCGGGCCTCTGCATTCTTTTGTAGAGGACGATTATTTTGGTCTTAAACAACGTGGAACTGAAATGATAGAGGAACTACCTATGTAGATCATTTTTTATAGTTTTTTGGGGCCCAACCTATGCATAGACTTGAATTCATGTGATGTAATAATTGTATTCCCACATTCCCACAGTCCAAATATTAGAGAATTTTGTCACTTTCAACAACGATGCTTTCTCTTTGATTGAAACGAGAAGATTGTAATTCGGTTTATTCTTACATGGATTCATCCTTGGATATTGTTTCCTAGTCCGAGTCTCCATTATAGAATAATTCATTTTATTGGAACTCATTCTTGGTTCCATCTATATATGTACGCCAGTTAATTACACTAATTTTTTCATGATAGGGAAGAAACCTTTTGTCATTGTAAATGATATCATCAAACATCATTGGGCACGTATGGATGTTGGGCGCATATGTCACATGTGAATCTTCCTTATGGGAGATAATATTATATGATTAATCTTAGGCATGGAACCCTTGACATCCCATTTCAATCCAGTTTTAATTAATTATAGAGCCGTATTACTTCCTAATCTTTTTTCCTTAGGAATCCCATGTTTATTCAATAGGCTAGCTATTATGGGATAAATCAAAAGTTATACGTGATGTGGAGACAGATTGGGACATCTGGTTAATATGTATTTGTTATGAGTTTAACATCTTGTGGTGATATATGGTTGATCATAATGCCCCATGGATGTGGATCAAGGAGGTTCTCCCCAGAAGGGAAGATGTCACAGCTGAATAGTTTACTGATGTATCAGAATGCCCTCTGGAGGTATATCAAGGAGGTGAATCCCTATGAGAGAACACATGAGTTTACCAATGTCATTATTAAATCTCATATAGGTGTCCAATGTATTCTGTTTTGGATAAATAGATAAAAATGCACATAGTTCGATGTCATAGTTTAAGGTTGTGTGACAAGACCAATCCATGTTGTTTAACATAATGCAGTAAGGAATATCTTGTCACGAAAGGAGTGTCAAATATGGATGGTGTGGGGATTATGTGAAGAATTTTTCCTTCAGAATAGGATTACTCTTCATTGGAATAGTGTGGGGGCCTATGAATTTAGCTGCTCGGGTGCTGTTATAGAGATGGAATGATGTGGATTGGGCTTTCGTATTGGAGCTTCCTAGGTTCCACTATGGAGTAGAAAATATTTTGATGGATAATACACATAGAATATTTCTATGTGACACTATTTATAATTAATGAGGTGGGTGGGGTTTACTCATTGAAGAAGCTCGGGTGTCGCTACAGAGCAGCAATTATGTGAAGGGGATTACATGTGGGAGCTACCTGGGAGTAACTATAGAGCAGCAATGATGTGTATGGGGATTATTCTTGGGAGATGAATGGGTGCCACTATAGTGAATAAATGACGTGGATGGAGATTATGTGATGGATTGGCTTGGGTACATGACATGAAGGAGAAATGATGTGGTTGTGGCTTTACCATGGGAGGTACTCGGGTGTCGCTATGCAGAACCAATGATGTGGAAAGGGTGTATGTGTGGGATTTTCTGGTGTATCTTCCTCATGTAAGGTAATTATAGAATCCAAATTCCATTTCATGAGGTAATATTTTAGTTTAATTTAATGTGAAAGGACATGGTGTGATGGGATTATGAAATGATCTACCTGTTATGTCTTCCTCAGGTATGGTCATGAGGGAATCCCATGTCCATTGTATGAGGTAAGATTACAGTGTAATATCATGTGAAAGGATGTGTCATTTGTGTATTATGAAATGATCTACCCATCATGTATTCCTCAAGTCAGGTATTAAGGGAATCCCATGTCCATTACATGGGGAAAGATTATAGTTTAATTTCATCTAAAAGGATGTGGTGTGTGAGGCTTATGCAATGATATTCCTATCATGCCTTTCTCATTTCAGGTCATGATGGTGTCCCATGTCCATTGCATTAGGTAAAATTATAATTTAACATAATTTGAAAATATTTGGTGTGCGAGGATTATGTAATGAAGATTCCCCACCCATGATCCTCTTGTCACACCATGAGGGAATTTCAGTCTCCTGGTTGGTAGATGGATATTATTGGGTATTACAACTTAGGGGAAGCCCCATGGTGGATTTTTCATGGTTTTATCATGATTATTAGATGATTCATATTACACTTGGAATATAATTCATCTAGTGAGTTTCACATGAGGCATATTATGTTTTTCGTATAGGATATTTTATTGTTCAATGTATCGTATAAGGAACTAAGGAATGTATTCTCATGATCTTGGAATGAGGTATCTTAACATTGACAGATAAGGCATCTCATCATTGTCATTGAGGCATCCTATGATTTCCATATAGGGTATGATACAGTTTAATGTCATCTAGAAAGGACTAAGGAATGTATTCTCATGATCGTGGAATGAGTAATCTTACAATTGACGTATAAGGCATCTCATTTTTGTAACAGGAGGAATCATATGTTTTTCATATAGGTTATTAGAAAATTTAATGTCATGTATCAAGGAATAATGAGTTTTCTTCTCAGGATCATGGCATGATGCATCGTACTCTCGATGCATAAGGCATATCATATATTTCACCGGAGTCATCCTATGTTAGTCATATAGGGTATGTTATGATTTGATGTGATGTGTCAACAACTATGGATTGTATTCCCATGATCATGGCATGAGGAATCTTACGCTTGATGCATAAGGCATATCGTGTTTTCCACATGATGCATCCGATGTTTTTCATATAGGGTATGGTATTGTTTAATGTTATATAGAAATTACTAAGGAAGAAATTCTCATGATCATGGCATGAGCCATCTTAACCTTAACTCATAAGGAATCTCATATTTGTCAAAAGATGCATCCTATGTTTGTCATATACGGTATGGTATTGTTTAATGTCATGTATCATGGAATAATGAATGTATTCCCACGATCATGGAAAGATGCATCTTACAATTTCACATAAGGAATCTCGTGTTTGTCACAGGATTTATCCTATGTTTTTATATAGTGTTTGCTGTAGTTTAATGTCATTTATCGGGTACTAAGGAATTGTTCTTGATGATCATGGCATGAGTAATCTTACGCATGACATGCAAGTTATATCATATTTTTTATATGAGGAATCTTATGTTGTTCATATAGGTTATGTTCCAATTTAATGTCATGTATAAAGTAAAAAAAGAATGTATTCTCATGATCATGGAATGTGGAATCTTATGATTGATGCATATGGTATCTCATGTTTTTTCATAGAAGGCATCCTAATTTTTCACATAGGTTATTCTATAGTTTAATATCATGTGGTGAGGACAACTGGTCATCTTATACTTGACGAATAAGGAATCTCATGTTTTTTCATAGGAGGAATCCTATTCTTGTCATATAGTGTATCATATTGATTAAAGTCATGAATTAAGTACTAATAGGTAGGAAATGCCTATAAATGGATGGTGTGAGACTTATGCAAGAGAATCCCATTCTGGTTTGACATGACATGGGAGTCAAGTGAAGGGTTTTCAAGAGTTTCTTGAGGATTTAATCAATTAAGGGTACCTGAGGAATCCAATAGGAGAATCTCCACTCATATCATGGGAAGGAAACCAAGATAAGTTTGATGAGTGAAGGTATTTTGGGGAATTTACAGGTATATCTTGAGTCATGGTAATATATGGGGTGGATGTTGGGGCCATATAAGGTGCAATCTAAAATTTCATCAACCTGATCTAAATTTTTTGTGTGTAACTCTTTAATTTTCATTGGGGTCAATGTCGGGCTATAGTGTTGGGGCTCTTCCACCTTGATATGGACTAGTGGAAGCATGTCCAGATGTTTTTTTGCACAACCATATTCATCTTGGCACTATTTCATGTAACTATACAGTTGCACATGAAAAAGGATTTGGGATGTGTCTTTGCCTACATGAATGATTTTTGGAAAAAATTGTGTCACACAACTTTTTCAGTTGCGTGAAAATAAGGTGACAAAAAATATTGGACTTTTGTTGCAATTGTATTGCATATGGAAATGGTTTCATGAAAACACCTCAAAAGAAGATTCCTACTTGAGGGACATCACCTAGGGAATTTTGTGAAAACATCGGGACATGGGGGGTTGGGTGAAGTGCACAAATTATAGTTTTTAAGGCATGATATCTCATCATGGCAATCCTCTTGTGAATGGGGTGGAGAGTTGATTCCATATATATTGGCATCTCAGTGGTGCTGAACAACTTTACCTTTAGCGTTCAACTTTTGGCACTAGTGTGAAACAATATGGAGTTGCACACAAATGAGTTTATCTCAATATAGTAGCTCACATATTTGAATAAATTCCCATATTTTATGTTCCCTTTGGAAAACAACTGGATGGTCACACGATGGGTTTGTGAGGAACATTCAATTTTGTGAAAATATCAACATTCATGGGCACATGGGACTTAGCGATGCATTGAGACTAAGGGGCCTTCATAAAATATCTTGATTCCTTTCACACTAAACTAAATTTCATGTCCATGAAGGAGTTTTGTGCACTTTTTGCATTGTAGTGTTCAAATGCATTCTTTCCACAGAATCCCCTTGGCTGGAAATTTTTTACAGACTTACTTCAAACAACTATAACATATGATCTGAAACTCTATTCAGGCTCTACGACCAAAAATATCAAAGCCCATTAAATGATATACACTCCTGGAAACACTTTTTTATAATTTCAATATTTTATATGATGATTTTTTTTTTCAATAGAGATCCTCCAAACTGTTGATGGAACAGAGGTCCATTAATTTGTAACAACCAAATGAGGGCCCTTCTAGGGTTTGTAAGAAGCACCTCATTTTGGCGGATTCCAGTTACTCTAGAATTACCAATAACATTCCACACCATGAATCAAAGTGCTTGAAATATTATAGTGGGTTACATATACAATTTAGCCGTGTGAATATCTTGTTTCCAAATTCTTGAGGTGGGTGCATATAGTCCACCCACGTCAATTATGACTTCCCTTCTAATTCAATCAACACCTTCTATTTTCCCAAAGCCTCAAGGAGAGTGATGAGAGTGGATATCATGTAATCTAAGTGTGTTTTTTTAGATAGCATGGAATTGACTAGCCTATTGGGTTGAGGGATGAAACCTCCATCTTCTCAAGGTGGTTAATCGCATTGATTAGGTGGTGTAGGTGATTCATATCTTGATTTTTTAACATAAACAGAAACTTCCACCCCAGAGGGGTATATAAGAACAATTATCTCAAACATGGGAGCCTGGTCAAGGATAATTGGATTCCCAAGTGGTGCAGAGATGAGGTCCATTTAGGCATTGTCCTTATTCAGATGTGTCTCAATGAATATATTAGTATAAATCCACTTGTATCCATTGATATCTTGGAAAATAGTGGAAATTATAGTTTCTGGATCAATTTAGAAAGTAGTATTAGATGGGCCATTGGGCTGAAGGTTCCCCTTTAATTTACCAGTGTGTCGATGGGAAAGGGTAAACATCTCAATGGGAGGACTTCTGAGGCCCATTTCCCACCTCTACTGATGAGTGAGGGGTCTAATTGGGGGATCATCCTATTTATTTCCTCTTTCTAGGGAAGTTTATCCATACTAGGATATGCATCAAATTCCAGTGGATCAGTTATACCCACATTTAAAGCAGCGAACATCAGATATTATCATTAACTATCATTGGGAGGACCGAGTTGATGATATGTTCCTTGATTCAAAAATATTATGAAGTGGAGTTTCATACTGCTACCATACAATGATATACTTGTGTTAGAATGACTCATGCATGATTCAATAGTCCACAATGATTCTCTTGATGCAAGTTTGATGAATATAATAGTGGTACCCATATAAATATCACTGATGTTGCACTAGGATTGATGCATTTTTAAAATATTGAACTATTTTTAGATGGAATCAAAGTGAGATTGGCTTCTAATATAGGCAAGCCAGTGATCCTGAAGTTGATTTCATATTTTCCATATTTTTTGGTGGAAGCAAGCTGGAAGATCCTCAGTATCAGAGTTCGAGATGGTGATGTTTGAGGTTACTGGTGGAAAAAATGTTACCAGAGACTGGTGAGTGGAAAATATTTCAAACATTTTGACCTCATCTACATTAACCAAAGGTTCATCCTATCCCACTTGGCCTAAAATTCAATCAGAACTGGTCAGTAAATTGATGATGGTACTGATAGAGACCCACTTTACCACTAATTATCTTTTATAGGGGGTGTCATATGAGTCACCCTTCTAAAAAAAATTGGTTGCATTCTAGGGGTCATGAAAACTTAAAAACCATATCCATATAGGAAGAGGTATTCATTTATTCCTAGTTCTTGATGGAGGCAACATATCTTTTGTGGATGAATAGAGCAATAACCATAAAATAAAGGTTTGAAGATAGTTCCTAACATCTAACTATATTCCAGTATGGTGGCTGAGTGGAGGGAAACTGAAATATTCGACAATGTTTTCAGTGAATGATATTTAAAAGGGGCCACCAAATCCTCCACATCATGGTATTTGTGGAGGAATATAGGAATCTTATGAACCTAGTCTTCTAGGATATTCAACCTTATATGTTGAGATTCTACACATTGTAAGGGAAATAGGGGAGAAATTATTCTAATGATTCATCTATCATCTCATTATTTAATTGTGGATGGTGATAAGTAAAATGTGTCATTCCTGACTTATATGATACAAGATCTTCCCATGTGTAAGCCTCTTAGGGTTTTGGGAATTTCCTCAACATTTTTCATGGCAAGATACATGGAATGGGGCTCCCCTATGTTTATTAATACCCCTATCCAAGGATGGATCTTTAGGATAAGAAATGGCTTTTGCATGGGGAGGACCTATGTTACAGTTGGTGGTAGCATGGGGAGGACCTCTGTGCTAGGATTCCTCATCACTGGATCAACCCTGACAGTTTCTGGTGGGTCCCATTATTTTGAGAGAAAACCATACATTCCTGGAATGTGTCTAGTGTCTCAATCCAAAGTGTGATAATAAGTATTCCCACTTAGTGGTCACAAAGATGGTATAAGATGTGTTGATAGTGGCATGGTCCATTGCAGATGTCATTAGGACCTTATAGAAGTAAGGGGTCACATCCTTCCACTAACATCAATCGAAATAGGGTATTCCAATCCAGAGTTGAAAGATCATGGATATACTCCACCAGTTCACTAGCTTGAGGAATCGGTTAGTGTTTTCGTTGTCATAACTAGGTTGGAGCCCTCTTGGGCGGCTCCTAGAAAATTGCAACGGTAGTTCTAGATCAAATAAACCTTACCTACTCGGAATAGGTGAGTGAGTTTCCAAAAAATAATGATGAGATGCTCCAAAAATAGTTTTCTATATATTTGGGTGGAGGTTTCCCTGACATGGCCATCATGGGTGGTGGTGTTATCATTTTGTTGATTCCTCAAGGTCCTAGTGGTCAATGTATCTATTCGGGATGACACCCTCCCATAAGTATTGTTAGACTAGGGAATTGACCGCCCTCCTCTGAATAATATTATATGGGGATATGGGTTATGTTCACCTAGTATCTGTGGATGTGGTGGATATTGTGTTAGGTTAATATTTATAATCAATAATGAAACCAGAATTCCTCCTACCCCCATTCCTTTTAGTATTTGGTTATCAATCTTCTATGGATTGAGTTCTATGAGGTACATGTTATCAACAATTAGTACAAATACAATGAAAGTGATTACCAAGTATGTAATTCCATCCATTCTTTATAAGGATTTTTAAGTGTTCACATTGATGATTACACATACCAAGGATTCCCAACATTATCTATCCCCAGTTGCTTGAGAGTTTTGTTTTGGACCAACTGCTCATCGGTGGTGGCTATTACTAAATATCTGGATCTAGTGACCTGAAAATATGTTGGAAGCCAACACTACTATTCCTCATTGTTGAATAATAATAGTTTCACATCATGTTCACCAATCTTATTTCCAACTATTTCTCCTGGGGCCATGAACCATTTGTGGCTATGCATGAAAATTACCCACATTCCCACTTTACAAGGGCAACTGGCTTCCATCATCGTTATTTGAAATGTAGGATCAATGATCAAAATGAGATGATGGGATTTCATTTAATCCTTCCATGGATTCCTCCTTAGAGACTATTTCCTTGTTTAGGATTCCCTCATATATTTGAGTCATGTCATGAAACACATTATTGGAACCATCTTGAGGTAAACACTATTTAATATCACTAATTATATATCAATAGGGTATCCTCATTTAGTTGGAGTATAAAATAACTTGGGGTACATCTAGGAATCATGGGACATTGGAAAGGTTTGGATTAGATAATGTCTTTCACTCTTAGAGTGATATAATCACATAACTGGGGAATCATAGGCATGGAACATAAGGAATACAATATCAGTTATGGGGTAGATTGTGTCTAGGTTGTAAAACAACTAAGGTGTATTTCCTCAGGCATCCCATGTTTCTTGCATGGATTTGGGATTTTGAGACATTCAGGGGGGTCATAGGTTTAGGGTCTTATGGGGACATAATAGATTGGTAACATATTTGGTGTCTTTTGGGTAAAGTTTGGTCACACATTAATGTCTTATTAGAATTGATTGGATATAGTTTTAACATCTTATATAGATAGGTTAGTTAATGGTTTAATGTGTGTGGTGATATATTGTTCATAGGTGTAACATATTTTGGGGATAGATTTATCATAGTTTTAACATCATATGTTGATAGGTTGGTCGTTGGATTAATATATTTTAGAAAAATATTGGTTTGGATGGTATTTGGTTATGGGCATCCCTATGTGGTAATATAATGAAACATCAGGTTTTGAGGTTAAGTGTTTCCTTTTGGGGAAAGATAATCACACTTAGAGTGAAAATGGTAAGTCTGACCCCATGGGGGAAGGTGATCAAAATTTAGGGGATTTAAATTCTTAGGGAGAAGACATGCATAGTTAATAGTAGCGTTGGGGGATATGAATTGAACCACAAGGAGTTATCATGGATGCTATAGGAAGTGAGGATTGAACCTCAATGAGGTGCCCCAGATATTTTAGGAAGTTAGTATTAAAAATCATTGAGGTGTCCCATCATTGTTGGTAAGTCATTATTAAACCTCAAGGAGGTGTCCTACATACCCCATTAGAAGACAGGGATCAAAATCCCTGTAGTTTGATTTCACATATTAATGTCGTGTGATAGGATCGGTCCATGAAGTTTTACATCATGTAGTAAGGATTCTCATGTTGTGAAAGGATAATCAATGAGGAATATTTTGGGGATTACACATATGGGTTTTATACAATGAGAGTCTCATCCTATGGTGGGGGAAGTGGTGTCATCCCATGATGGTCATACATGGGGCATCTTGTGTTCATCACACAGGGTATGTCTATTGTTTTACATTATGTGCTAAGGATTATTTTTGTATTTTAACGTTGTAAAACTAAGACATTGGTATATATAGTTTATAGTTCTGTAGAACATAATATATGGGGGCCTACCACCTGGGATACCAAATCAAATTAGGAGAGGATGATACAACATAAGATATATCAGGAAGGAATGGTTGGTAGTATCATATGATGACACCACTCTTAAGGATTAGGTGCTTACTTCTTATGCACCATCAGATGGTGTGTGGTGTAAACACTAACATGGAATATTTGAAATCAGGGGTCCCAATGTTTGGGTTTCTATACTTAGGATAAATAAGAATTACGGTGCCCATTCCTTGGAGAAAAAGGCAATAAAACTATCCATGTTGTTCCATGAGAAAAAGGACTGGGAATGAGGGTTGATGATACTAGTCATATGGAAGATCAAGGCATGAGTGGGTCGTGTTTGAATGGATGCAGGAGGCATGTGAACTCAAACTTCATAAAAGGATATATTTAGAAGGGAGGCACTATAGAGATGCATAGAAGAAAGTTTTGTGAAGATTGAGGGTTCATGAAGATCGAGGGTTCCATGAATGATAGGGGACTCATTGTTGATGAAAGAAACATGTATCATGGGAGAGGTTGAGAAACACATTGCTGATTTGATGAAAATATGGGACAAAAAAAGCCAAAAATCAACTTAAGTGACCAGATTCATAAAGGTATACACCTTCGCGAATGGAAAAAATTCACGTAATTCCTCATCCATGTAGAGAATTGATGGAAACCTCCGTGCAACATAATTATTATTCCTGATGCTCTATTTTTTCAATGACCCCGGCTATGTGGATATTTGATGATAACCATCATGTTGTATAAATCCACATTGTGGAAGCATATTAGTTTTTGAATCTAATAATGCTTCTTAAAAGCCTCTATATTTTATGAAACCAGTTCCCTTAACTCGATTATGAATATAAATACCCCCCTATGGCCTACTTTTTAGGGGAGGCAGACTTTCAAATTTTGATAAAAGCTCTAAACTAATGATACCCAAATGATACACAAGTGAAATAAAACTAGGAAATACAAAGGTATACATATTCTTTTAAAATACCTCACATGGATTTTTGGGAACATCAACCCATGGTGCATATATATTTTATGAAGATCTATGAACTTTTTATAAGTTGAATTATATTTGTGGATCTTGGGGAATCACAAGATAGCTATCCATCCTGAAACCAACCCCATGGAAACTAAGACTTTACTCCAAGGTTGGGTCACCTTATTTCATGAATCGTACTCTTTCACGAGACCCATGACCACCACAAGACCCTTCTACTTCTTGAATATTCAAACTTTTATGAATACCCAACATTCAAAAAACCCATTATCCAAGAACCCTTCTAGTTGCTCCTTTCATCCATCACCCTTTCTTGAATGTTGAGTGCCTAGGGACCCCATATCAATATTTGACTAGTTTTAATACTCCCCAATCATTTTTAAACTGGCACGATCAACTCCTATGTCGACACACATTGATTCAAGTGTATCCCATACCCTCACCCTACCTATTTATCTGAAAAATAGGTACCATAATTCCTATTACTCCTAATCATAGGTACCCTAATGTATCACCTCCTAATTAACCATCTTTCATGAATGTTTCTGTTCCATTCCCCACCTATATCCACATGATTCGTGGAAACATAATCCCTAATGGTTGATTCATGGAGTAAAATGGATTACCTATCTCAATGGATCATCCATATGAAAAATATGCCTATCACCTTGACCTTGTCCCCCTTAGGGTGTGAGCCCATCCAAATCTGAGCAGCATGATGTAAAACTTATTGGCTCCATGTCCTAGTCATATGTTTTTAAAATGAATAGAATCATCCTCAGTAAAAGATGCTAAACAATAGTCTTACCCTATGTAACAATGATAGGATTCCCCTTGTATGGAATTCAAGGAATGACACCCTCCCCTGTACCATCGTATGTGACTCCCATACCAGGAAGCTTATATGATTAATCCCCACATAAAATTTTCCCACCATAAGATATTAATCCCACTCAAGGTAGCTTCCACATGTAATCCATGCACTACTACTCATAGATTCTCCCTCCACGTCATAAGTGTCCTTACCACTCTATGTTAAACTACATGGATCTGTCTCTCCAAATGACCTTAAACTATGGAAATGAACTATATAGTGTTTGATCCTTATCTTTTAAAGTGGGTACATAGGAAACCTCCATGGTTTTAAATCGTAAAGATATACATTGTGAAATCATCACCCTTGGGGGGAACACTTCATCATCCCACTGTGAAATAATCCACCTTGGGGGACACACTACAACCTCTAGTGTGAAATCACCCACCTTGGTGGTACAGACTCCATTATAGCACTGTGAAAATAACCCCCTTGGAGAACACAATCCATCTTCCCCTTGTGAAATAATCCCCCATGGGGGAAACACACCATCATATCCAACTATGGAATGATACCCCTTTAGGGAAACACTCCACAATCCAATTGTGAAATCTTACCCTATAGGGACACACTCCACAACCTTCGCACACAATATGTTCAACCTGTGACCATATCTGCAAGATGTTAAACTTGTGATCAATCCATAATCAGTGCACAATGAAATAAAATTGTGATTCTTGAGGTGAAAAACCTAGAAGACATATCCCCAGGCATCAATTAACTCATGATCGACTTAGGATTCCTTGGGTTCCGCATCTACAATGTCTTACACACTAGATTTAATCTAAAAGAGGAAGTCTTTATAGGTTCCCAATATAAACAACATATATATATATTCCTAACATTCCCAATTATAATACATCCCTTAACCAAATATTGCTTCCTTATCAAGATAGAAATGGAATAATTTACCAGAGTCCACCCCAATATGGCACCGATAATGAGTTTCCTGAACATGACTTAAATATCTGAGGGAGACCCGAACATTGAAATTAGATCCAAGGATGAATCCATGGAAGGAAAAAATTACATCCTATCATCCTATTTTGATCAAGGATATGACATAATCAATCAAATTGGTAGAAGTTTCTCATATTTAGAATATAGGAATTTGGGGAAACAAAACCATCACATCACTTCCATGTGGAAGGATGACATGGACCCTGGTGAAAGTGTCATAAATAAAAATGGTGAACTTGATGTGAAACTATTATACTCAACTCTAGGGACTAGTAGATTTTAGGGAACCATCAGATTATCATGTCACCAGATCAAGATATTTGTCTTCATGTCCCACCAAGAAAATGGTGGGCCCAACATGATACTCAACTGCGACATGTGGAATATGACATTAGGAATCTTTGGATAATGAAAACATTAGCATGGAGCCTTCTATAATTAATGAATAATGGATGAATTTTGGGAATTAGGGACCAATTTAATAATACCTATACTAATTGATAAAACTAGATTCATTAATGGAATTAGGATATAAGAATAGAGAGTACTAGTACCAACAGGTTCCAAGTATGGGAAATGTTGGTAAGATAATCTCTCATGACTACATCCCTACCACGACATCAACTAATCCTTCTTCTATTTGGATCCCACAACCAATATCACCCTCCAAGATCATCCATTGGATTCGGATCAATACCATCATTCATTGGTATGTGAAATACGGTTTCATTCCCACTAGGGATATATCCCAAAAAGATCCTTTGACATCGACACCTCATTGACACTAACACCCATGAGGGTTATGCAAGTGGAATCCCCCCCCCATTCTGTTGGTGAACCTCCTTGAGTGTATCTCCCTCGAGTGATTTGATAGATCACTCACCTACACAAAATAGGTATGTAATGTTCAATCCATGACTACATTGACTATGATTCAGGAGCTTCCAAGGAGGGATCCCACCATTCTTCATCAGTGCCATCACTAAACGGTCCCACAAGACGATGAGAAAGTTGATTTAACATTTCTTCTTTGGACCTTTTATAGAAGACATGACACTGATGTTAGGGGTAGACACATGAAATTTCCCCAAAAGTGGAATCTTATACAGCTCTTATAACCCCTGACACCACCGACATATCATACAAAGTCCCTACAAAAGATTAATAGGGATTAAACTTTTCCCACATAGGATCAAGGACCTGACCACCTCAACGGTGAGCACTATGTTGAGCCACAAATTGATGCTTCCTCCCTCTCACATGAGCTAATGTTACAAACTTCATCCTATATGGACATGATCTTGAAGTTGGATCCGCCTGTGAGATGTGTCTCAACATACATTAGATATTTGGATTGTGCAGTTCCTTCTCATTAGTTATGTAGCAACAAATGATGTCTATGTAAATGCCACCACCATTATCTCAAACTTCTCCAAACGAGGCTTCATATGATTGATAGTAGTACCCTTACTCAATATAAGAGGTATTGTGGGAGATTTTGGCCATCGAGTAACTATTAGTGGTGTTTTCGCCACCCGAAGCTCTAGAGTTTATCATCATAGCATCCCTCACTAAGGACAATAAATTTGTTCACTCTAGATTATCCAGGTGACATTTCACCACCCATGGGATCAACAACTAACCTAAACAGGGAGATATGAGCACCTTGATTCTGTCAACTAGTAGTGTAGAAGGTTGATATATCAACACTATTGGTAGCACATCGTCTTGAGTCATATGGTTTCAACCAGAATATATAGAAAATATATTTCAAGAGCCTCATTGTGCTCTATTAGGTCATAGAATAGGTATCTACATGTATAGATCAATGGTTGGGTACAATATGATACCCTCAATTTTATTCCAATATTATGAAAGAGACATGACTTTTAATCCATCCCATCGATAGAAAATGAAGATTCCTCTATGATAACTACCATAGTGAATGTTATCACCATCGAATCACTTGAGGATTAGAGGAAAAAGCCTCCAACATAGGGAATGATTGGAAAAACCCACCTCAAGGGGATACAAAGTACCAAGAAAACCTCCCAACATGCATTGACACTCATCATAAGTGACATGAACTAGGCCTTATAAGTCCACTAGTGAGATGTTACATCATGATATTCAGTACTTTGACAATGTAAAAGACCATGACAAACCCTCAAACCCACCCAAGGTTGCGATTAAAGTATATTCAAACCCTAGGGTTTCTACCTTTATCCACTAGTTCATGGAATACAAATGCCTCACTGCTGATGTTATTGTTGGGCATTGCCCGAACTTGAGAAAAATAAGAAGAGAACCTATCTCTACTCTAGAGGGTAACCCATTCCTCATAATTATGACTCCCTAATTTGATCTTTATGTCCCCATGCACCTAGTTAGTGTACAATATAAGGGATACAGAAAGTTTCCATGATATGAGTCACCCACCCCGTTTAAGCGGTATGAACAACATGATTATCCCCCTTAAGATCAAGGATATGCTACTCCTTAATACAATGATATTTTAAATGCATTAGAGTCCACAAATACTCACCAATATTATGTGATAAATTCTATCATCACCCATATCATGGCTCTAGAAAGACGATATATAGAAGTTCTCCTTGAAAAAAAGTCATACCCTACATGGGTGGATCATTTTTGAGCACCCCTAGAGTTTGGTAATCCTAGATTCATCCTGTAAAAAGGTATGGGTGATATTTTATAGCATATGTCCCACATCATGTCATGGTATGGTCTCATGCTGGGAACTCAAGAGTATTAGGAATCCACTACGTTCTAATGGTTCATCCAAACATTGGAAGGTCGTGCATTTTTCTTGTAAAGTAATCTTATCATATGGTCAGTTTCGGGTTTGGAGGATCTCGTTTGAGCGTTTCTCAACTAGTTCAGCTCCACCACACCCAAGAGGGTCATTTTTGACTTCTTCAAATGCATGAATAGGCCCGATGAGTGAGTCACTGACTTTGTAACTTGGTGGAAGGGACTCACATACTCACTGAGCATGTCTTTGTCCTAGGAAAAACAACACACAATGTGTAAAGAGAACCCCATGAATGATCTGGTCCCTAACCTCAACTCCCTAAACTACCCTAGTGGATTTCAGGAGTTATTTGAAAAGGATCAGTTCCTATAAGAAGCCTTGTGGGAGACTATATAACAATCACACCAATTTCCTCTTCCAACTCTCACGAGAAGGCCTATAAAGGAAAAGACATCTATCGTTGTGCACACATAGGTCCCTGAGATAGTACAACTATTATACCCATTTCTAAATGAGCCTCACCAAGTTTAACCCTATCAAGAATATCCCTTCCCAGTGCATCCTCAGCCAGCACAACCTCGCCAAGCACTACCACTTTGATGAGAGAATGTGGATCAGGCCCTCATCAAGTCCATTATCAAAGGGAACCATTACTATATAGAATAAATATGATCTATTAAATTTGGGATTCAAAATCACATGGTATTTCATATACACTCTATAAAAAGGAATCCATAATTTTCCAGAATGCAAGAGACCTTTGGAGGCCTCACTCACTAGACACACTAATCAGTGCCCATATCGAACGTACCTCAGACACACCATAAATGAATTATTTTTATTTAAAATTATATTTAGGACAAAGTGCACCATGGATTAATAAATTTGGTAGATGTTACATCATAGGTGACACATGTCTCTACTAACCCCAATAGTGATAGTGAAGACTTTAATGAGTGGAAACAGGTTCATAGTTGTGAGACACATAAGTATGATGACTGGTTTTTCTACAAGGCAGTCATTCATACCCATGTAATTATCCATACCTACTTGAGAAATATAATACCTTATGTGGTTTCAACACATCCTCTAATGACTAACTCTACATATATGTCACAACCATCCATGTATCAGAAAAAAATTCATCCACAACAAATGGGAAATCAAAGTCCCCCTCCAGTGCCAAAACCTGATCGCGAACCTGGTGATTTCCTGCCTCCCAAATTGGGAGACTCTCCCAGGGTACATCCCAACCTATACTATTTAATACACTAGGAGAAGGAGTAAGCCTCTATGAATGTTATTATTCTGATGGAACACGTAAAATTTCTTGAAAGTGATGAATGTCATGAAAACACCTCAGGTGCCTCCAAGTGACATCATTGAAGGAGAGGCGGGGGACATGTGAGCCGTCAAAATGCTCATGT
Source organism: Viscum album (assembly GCA_963277665.1). Lineage (NCBI taxonomy): Eukaryota > Viridiplantae > Streptophyta > Magnoliopsida > Santalales > Viscaceae > Viscum > Viscum album. The sequence goes on from OY728153.1 coordinate 569,864,610, forward strand.
TTGTACAACATATTAGGATATTCATGGTATTGAGACAACGAATAAGGATTTTCACATATCTTAATAAGAATAGTGTACTTGGTCTACTCTGTCATCGATACCTCTACAACTAAATGTATTAGTAGATTGTGTAGCTCATCCATGACCATAAAATGATTAGTCACATCCATCCAAGGAACAACTTCAGCTGACTTATACATAGCTAGAAGTTATTTAGTGTAAACTAGCTAATATGAAGTATAATGTTCCAAGAACTAGCCAGAACCCACAGATTCATCCTATTGAATCTACTATGTTCCCTTCCAATGAGTGGTCTCTATAGGAAAAAATATACCACGTGCACAAAAACATAATGTTCTAAATCATATCATTAGAATAATCACAAGAATTTTGATCCCTGGGGATCTAATATTATCAAATTAAATGTATGTGGATATTTTTTAATCTTTAAAAACCCCATATAGTTTGAGGATGATGAAGTTTCATCTAAGGCCTTCTACATAGAGGAGTTTCAGTAAGAGGAATGTTGTGACATCATATATTGTAATGAACTGGTCATTTAAGAATAAAATTTACATTCATTTATTGTTTTATGAATATGGAAAACACATTAAATTTTTAAAAAAAAATTATTAGGTTTAAATGACCATTAAGTATCATTAACATTTATAATTTATCCATTGAACAATGATCACACAACATATATAAATATAAGGTTTTAACAAATCCTTTTTCTATAGACAAAGGAGAGGATGGCCCCATTTTAAAGACTCGGACTGTACAAAGATCATTTGTCGGAGCTTGTAAAAGAGGTAGCATCATTGGGTTTTTCTATTGACCAAGCCCAATCCAAGCTTCAACACATTAATCTTGAACAGAATCGACTATGGGAGAAGTTTATGTAAATAGAGATTATCACCCGGTTGATGTTATCCGAGCTACCCCAAGAGTCTGTCCCCATCACACACCTTACCATTAGGTCATATAAGGGTGTTATAAGGGGTTATTTAATAAGGTATTAGTTACTTATTGTGTAATTCCTTTTTATAAATAAAAGTATCATTCCATCAATTCCTTAATGAAAACAGTCTTTCTTAAAAAATGATGAATTCGATAAATTATCTTTTCGGGTAAAAAATGATACTTATAAGAAATATATAAATTATTATATTTAAATATTTTTTTAATTAGTAATTTAATTATAATTAAAAAATGTATGATTATATCAATTCCTTATCCATAAATGATTAATTAATCAGTTTGATAATAATTATATGATAAAATAGAAATTGTATTAACGAATTTATTTGGATGTATCAATAAATTTTTTAAATAAAAAACATTTTAATAAAATATTATTATCAAATTAATTTGATGAATAATAACTTACTCTATAATTTTTATTAAGTCAAATGTGTTTTTTATTAATGTTTGAAAACTGTTTTCGTCAAAACCCATGCATTTTCAATAAATGTCAGTTTTCATTTTAAAAGTAAAAATTCACATATTTAGAAAATTATTTAGATAAAATGAATATTATTTTTGGAATCAGGATGTCATAATTATCCAACAATTATTTTTTCCTATTTTTCTGAGAAAATTGATATTTTTGTGTAAAAATTAAATACTGTATAAAGAAAATATGTGTTTTAAGACATCATCATGTCCCCCAAAATGATGTAATAAATTCTGAAATTGGTAATATCGGCCAAATATATGTTTTAATATTAAAAAAATGTTTTTTATTTATTTTACCAATTTTAAAAAGCCTTAGAGAATCCACCAAAATGTATAGTAGATTTTATGATTTTAAATTCATTTCCTTGAGAGTGTGACTCACCTCCACATATATAAGTGCAATATTTTAATGTCTTCTCCCCTTGAGATTATAAAATAATTTTCTCCACTCTTCTTTTTAATAAAAACATGGGTAGAAACCATGGTATGGTTTTTTGTTTTTAATATTTAATTATATAGATTCCAAAACCTATTTTTTGGGATTTTAAAGAATTTCCCCTTAATTTTGTATATAAACCGACCCAAGAAACCACTCTTCTTACCTAAAACTCCTTTAATATCATCCTTACACTTCTATTCACTCCCTATAGTACTCACAAGGTTCCCTAAAGCTCCCATTAAGCAACTCCTAAGTCATTGGGATCACACATCCAAGTAAGGGATCGCTACTTTCCTTCCTTTCTCATTTTTATCCATGTTTCTTTATTTTTTCATATCATTTTATATTCAATTAAAAATGTTAGGGGTATGATTTATCACCTCCCCATACTATCCTACTTATGTTTTAATGATGTGAGAGCCCTTTCCCTCTCATTAATAACTTATGTGGACACCCGTTACCATGCCGAAATTCAGTATAGGATTTCTCTCTTCTTATTTCCATTCAAACATTTCTTCTATATTATATTTATAAATTACATTTCATATTCTGGGATATTGTATTACATGATATCCTTACTATCTATTTCATTTATAAATGAAGATAGAACCATCTCTCTCTCATCAACCTAATTTATGAATTCCTATATGACGTCGTAATGCTGGGAAAATTAAACCGCGATTTCGAAGACAAAATCATTGTTTAGTGAATACCATACCCATTTCTCTATCATGGGTATTTAACTTGATTAACATATAATTATTTAATGGTACTTATATGAATTTATTCCACATTATTTGAACCTGTAATAAATTATTATGTTGAATTAATCCATGTTATATGATCTATGTGTATTACATAAGAATTAGATTGAAAATATTAGAAGGGTGTGCCCTGATAGCACTCCAATGATTCTGATAATGTTTAGTATCATGATATGTCATGATGGGATAGGGGTTTACCTAATTCTTCTTAGGTAATATGTCCACCATGTTCGTAAAAGTGTTTACCTGATTCCTTTATGTTAATGAGGAAGGGTTTCAAGTTGTTTCCACATTACCATGTTATGATAATCAGGCTATATAATGCCTTTATGTTCATGTTTCTCCTGTACTCCATTGATATTTCTGTTTCCTAACAAGTATTATATTCTTCATGTTATTCTTTGATTACTCCCCTACTGGGATTTATAGCTCACCCTTTTCTTATATATGTACTTAGGTTATCTCATGCAATGCTATGTATGAAGGAATGTTTTGGTCAAGTAAACGATGTTTTTAATAAATATGTTTTATTTTATGTCTTAAGTTGTCATGTAATGTTCCTAATCCCCTAAGACACTATACCTATTGATCTTCTAGGTTTTATTAAGTTCAAGTTTATATAATAAATCATGTTTAAATGTGTAATAAAGACCAAGGTTGTTATATATATTTTTCTAGAGAAGATGACAGAATCACCATTTAGGGGATCATATAACCACAATATATAAGGGGCCAGTTTAATGGAATGGAAAAATGATGATGCATTTTGGGTACTAGCTTCAAGATAAAACTCATACAAGAAAAAATTCTATGTATTATGAAATAAAAAAAGATAATTTGACTCCATTCATCCTAACAATTCAGGGATATAATAAGAGTGAGAGGAAGCTATGTGTAAAAATTCATCTGAAGGCCCATTTTTTTTGGTCTGATATCCAATAATAAATTTATGGTAATCTTGTAGGATAATATCTACATCACACTTCTATGATGATATATAATTCATTTTTATCCATTGGTCCCCTATTTATATCACAAGTGCCTCAAATACTCCCTCAATGATCGAGTATGGGTACTTCAAGGAGATATATCCCCCTTTGACTCTTGTGAGGCCTGCTATTTGGATATTGGCTACTACAAAAGGATAGGAAAGTAGGTCCAGACCAACAAGGTTGAGCACATCAATTAACCAAATATTCTAACAACCACTACAACTGATCCTTGTATATGCTTTTAAGATAACATTATTCTCCTGATTTATCGGTTAGATACCATGACACCAAACCTGGGGTTTTTTGTTGTCTACATAAAAACTTATTACTCACATATTACCTTGCATATTAACACGAGACAAGTCTGGTTGGTACCAGAATAACCCGCTACTATTAAGTACCGTGAGTTTCTCCCCATGTCAATAAATCCATGTCATTCCCTTATATTTCACATAGCATGGAAGACTTGATGAATAGAGACTTGTCTTTGTTGCTTTGATATCAAGAGTATACCTTGTATCTAGAAACAAAAAAAAATTGTCTTAACAAATTTTATCACTATAGTTTCCATAAAGTGGGAACCCATCATTGAGGATTCCATATCCACTAGTGTTGACACTATTTATCCTCTAGGTTTAATTCCCTAGAAGATCCACCTCCTCCCTCTAATATTCTTAACACATACAACAAACAGGATTTGGAAGATTCCCCTTTTACATTTTAAGAGGGTGTATCCACCACTGTTGATGAGATAACCCATGTAAACCTTGGTACCGAGGAATAACTAATGAGGAAACTAAATAGTGCTACCATGTCCCTAGATAAGAAATAATAGTATGTGGCCCTATTGAAATAGTACCATAATGTATTCTCTTAGAGCTATGATGAACTTTTAGGGATAGACCCTTGGGCTTCCATTCACAACTTTGGCCTCCCAGTGAGTCATCTCAGATTCAAATATCTTCTCAAGAAGATGTGTCCCTCTCACAATTCTATGGTCAAGGCTAAAGTTGTAAATACTATCAAAGCCAACATTTTCATGGAATTTTAGTATCCCAGGTGGATAGAAAAGATTATCCCACTCAAAAAAATAATTGTTAGATCAGAGTCTACATCAACTTCTAGGACTTCAACCACCACTGTTCGAAGGATAATAATCCCCTTCCAAGGAAAGAGTTATTGATTAATGCTTCATTTGGGATGGATCTCTTGGGGAAGCCATAATTCTCTCTCCCCCTTCATGATAGTGGCATCCTTTATGCTGGTCCCTCCACCACTGGATGGGGATGGACCTTCATCATCAAAAAAGAGATTGATCTATTCCTTTATTACATTTTAAAACCGTAACCTTCTTATTCCTTTTCCTCAAGTGTTGATGTACCTAAAAGTACCATATTTTCTCAATGGATTCCCTAAACCTCCGCTTTCAATCGTGGGGATTACTGAATCATCATCCCTCCAGAAGCTCACATTGATTTCTTGGTTGTGTAAGAGACTCCATTTGGCTAATGCATTTGATAGGTACATCTTCAGATCATGGGATTTACTGGATAGGGTGACTGTGGGGTTTCCTAATAGCCATAATATTGGGGTTCTCTATTCTTTGGAGGATGATCTAATAAAATACTAGACAATTGCACCATATAGCTTCAATGGATATCGGTTCCACCTACTTATATTAACCTTCAACTTCTACATGAAACGAAATTCTTGTACAATGTTAGATTGGTTGACTTTCCCCAATCTTCCATTACCTTTTCAAAATCCTTCTGTTTTTGGAAAGCTGGGTAATCTTGTTGGTAGATATTTTTTCTCGGATAGCTACACCAAGTCGGTATTTCATCCTTTGAACCCATGTGTATGTGTGGAAATGGATGTTTCAAGAGTGACATTTTATTTTGTTTGGATGACAGTTAGTGTGGAGTATAGGTGAAAACCACGTGTGGTGTATGAATCTTGGATGGAATTATATTCTGTCTATAAGTGCATGGGAACTCTATGGAAAAATATCGATGGAGGTCTTAGTATACAAGGAAGATGGGTAATAGTCGTGGTAAGGAGCCAGAGGTTTTTCGAAAGGAAGGCTTATTGGAATAGATGACTAGGTATGGAGTGCAGATTATGTGATGTGAATCCTCTATTGAATGAGGTATTTAGAAGATTGAGGAATGATCTAGACACCCCTCAAGCTACATAGTCTACTTATTTGGGGAAAGAGGGGTATGTGGAAGAGGTGCGACCTACCAATGGCTCAAATTCTGATGTTGTGTGTGTAGGTTCTGGTAATAACGCCAAGGTTCTAGAGAAGGACTCCAACTACAGCCACGTCAGGAAGGTGTTGGGTGACCTTCATCAAGATGTGGTACATCCACTGGTGTAATTGAGGTCGGAGGTGGAGATCTTCGTTGGTGTCTCGGACCCTCCCCATAAGGGAATGCAAGGTGTTAGTAGGTACTAAGTTGAAGGAAAAAATGAGGAAGGAAGCTGGTAGGTTTAGAGTAGTCCAATGCATGGTATGATAGAAAACTGGGCTGCATGTCAGAGTTACAGTTAGGATAACATCCAAACTAATAACGTCTTTCCTGGTCTGGAGGGGTTTCTTCATGATCAGGATAAGGAAAAGGAAGCTAAAATATTTGGTGGGATTGAAACTACAGACTTATCAATAGGGAAGAAAAGAAAAAGGCATAAGGACTTCTCGTATCTCCCAAAACCAATGGAGAATAGGTCAGGAAAAAAGATGAATCCCAAAGAGAAGGATTCCATGTCATTAAATAGTGTTAACTTATAGGGGAATCCTAAAGAAGTGTTGGATGATGTTGACAAAGCCGGTGTGGGAAGACATGTTGTGTAGAATGTTGCTAACTAGGAATCACTGGAACTAATCACCCACTTGGAAGAAGTAATGGTGGAGGAGTTCCTTTATATCAATTCTTCACAATAAGAGACATACAAGATGATGGGAAGACCATTTAATGTGGATGTTATTAGTGATAAAGCGTCATTGATCATAAAGTATGATATTATTTTGATAAGGGGTTTTAATGAGGGGAAGCTATGTAAGGAATAGTACTCTCAAATATGGGACAAGTTGGAAGACTGCTTTGAAGACTTCATCCTCGAGGAGCACGGTTCATAGGTGAAATATATCTCCTGGAATCTCTCTAGGGAGGAAACTTCTAATAGTCTTATGTTTTGTTTCAATAATATTGTTATTTCTTTTTAAATCTCCCCTCCTGGTTAAAACAATGTGGTTTCTCACTTTTCCTTAAGAGTGTTTGATAATAATGATTCTAATTTTACGTGATTCTACATTAGGGATCCTTGATCTACCCTTCATGGAAATATAATATAGACTGAATAATATCTAGATAACCTCTTCCAGGATGATTCCTTTACCTTTATGGTGATTCAAGTAAAATTCTTCTATAAGATGGTGTCTTTCTTCTTGAATAAGAATAGATCCACTTATCAGTAGGACATGAACAAAAACCTCCAACCAATCCTTTAAAAATTGGTGGAATGTTACATGGATGATCTGGTTTCCATATTCCTCCAGTTTCAGGACCATCTCATGGATTTTGAGAATATGTTTGGATTTCTCTCCTTTTGATACTTGAATATGAATCCCCTAAAGTGTTAAATAGGTATTACCTCTATAAATTCTCTTATATTCATCATAAGATAAATAGGCATCAATATTTACATATATAAGATCAAGATAATCAATAAAATTCTTCCTTCAATCAATTTCTAAGACTTATGGGGCCTCTAAGTCCACTTAGCAAATATACAATGATTTATCTAAAATCTAATTGGAAAGTGTATTCCCTTCTCATGGATCTTGAGTAAAGACACTATTTACTAGTGGGATGAGGAGTTCCAAACAACATTTTAAAATAATAATATGTACCAACTACAACCACAATTTTAGATTCCAACCATATTAAGAAATATTTTTTTCTTCTATGTGATAGCTCTAGAATAGTCCCTTGTATCCCTTCTATACCATAAAAATAATGATAGTAGGGAAAAAATCCTTCAATATCTTATCTCCATTCTCCTTGACATGGAAACTAGACACTCCACCATCCATAAAAGTTCCCTCATGTTGGTTTTTTCATTGAAAAGGTCATTAGAATATTTGCAGTATCATGAGATATGGATGGTGTCCCGAGTAGAACCACTAAAGTATATCCCCAATTGCCCCATACTAATAGGATGATTGTAATACTGGGAAGTGACCAACAAATAGTTCAAAATAATGTTTTTATTATAGAATTTTACTAATGTAAAGACATTGTAAGACTTCTAGGATGCACATCTAGCCCCTAAGTAACTCCCCCTAGATTTTGATTTCCCATAGGAATCAATTGGATCATGTTGTGCTTTGTTGGTCGATGCATTTTCATGGTGCCTCTTAGATTCTGGAGGATTTAAGGGTCAAAGTCCCCAAGTTCAAAAGAGTGGGCTTGAGGATCATTATCATCACCCTATAATAGGTATTCTCTTCATACTCGTTGCTACTATTATAAGGGTGCACCAAAAATGAGGCAGAGTATCAAGATATCATTATTGGTCTTGATTTGGCCATTAAGATTGATATCCTCTGTTTACATGTAAAGGGAGAGCCTAAGTTAGACATCAAGTAGATCAAGGGTGACTATATCATCAAAAAAATCTCAGTGACCCTTATTGAATACACGTATCATTTGATGGCCTAATATCCATCATAGATGAAGGTTAATTATGGTACATGGTCCCAAAATGTTCGAGCTAATGCTTTAGTATGTCTGTTGTAGAACCTGACCAAGATGATCTGTCCATTCATGTGGCACACTAGAGGGTCATTTCCCATGCCACTTTGGATGATTTAATCTAATAATTATATCATTTGGTTACCGGTTACTCTATTCTAGGATCCTCAATTCCCCCTATAGTCGATGATACACCTGAATGGATGGCTCCATTTGTCCAGTATCTCAAGTATGGTATTATCTTCTCAGACCGAGATGATTGTCAACATATCCAATGGTGCACAATACAATTACCCTACATAGTTGGTATAACCATTATAAATCCTTCAACATGCATCGTTTCGATGGAATTCTCTTCCATTACGTCAAAGGTTATGATATTTATTAAGTTTTTTTGGATGTCCATGTTGGATCCTAGGAACCCATCAATCAGGGTTGAATATCTTTCTCCAAATTTAGAGGCTGGAATACTTTTGGACCACCATGATTCATAATTGGATTGAGTTCACCAATATTTTTCACACATGTCTGATCCATGCCAACATTGTTCAACAATCACCTAGACTTATCTACACTACCATATATTCTTTTCACTTTGTAGTATGGATACATGACAATGTGGGACTATACCCTCTAATGAGATCTTGATAAAACAAGTTCATTTTGATAGTAGCAGACTTATTATCCTAATGGTCAGAAGTGGTTCCCCGAATGAAAATCAAAACCTGATCTGTGATCGAGTTCGTGAGCTCCCATATCATCCATAATTTTGGAGGTCCTCACGCCATTCTCACAGAAAACAACACCAACTTCTGGGATACCAAGCTAAGGAAAGTTTTTGATAAATAAAACATCTAGTACAACCACACTTCTCACTACAATTCATAGGAGAATTCAATGATAGAGGTGTTCAAAAAGATGCTCTCTAACATTTTGTACAAGATGGTGGGCCAGAAAAAAATTATTCGACCTAACAAACTCCCAAATAACCTTTGGGCCTATCGGATGACAACTCGAAATTCATACTTGGAGACCCCATACTTCTTGGTGTATGAAATAGAGAAATTATTACACCTTGAGGGTCAATTACCATTGCTCTGAAAATCTATTTTTAATAAGAATACACTAGAAAGAATAGAAGAAGTCCATCTATATGAGATGGAATTCCTAGATTAAACAAGATTCAGGCCCCACATATCTAAGAGTGGAACTAGAATATGATGTTTGGATCATTCAATAAGAAAGTTCATCTTTACTCCTTCCTCCAAGGTGACATGGTTTCGGATCTTAGAACACTAGTGATATATATTAAAAAAACCATTGATGTTGGAGTCCAAGTGGGAAGGAATTACATTATCCATAATGTATATTCTAAGGGAGTATACTCTTTTATCAACTTGGATATAGAGTGTATCAAACCTCCCACCAACTCCATGTTTATTAAACATTACTTAATTTGAATCAAACATGGTCCATGAATTATAAACGTAAACTACTTTAAATTGGTCCGAACTCTATTAAAAAAATTTAAGTCATGATCCATGCGTCTGGAACGTAAAATATTTGTAGACTCCATGGTCTAAGCACCAGGACCATAAATTGGTAAAAAGAATAGTTTGAGTATTATGACATTAAACTAAAAATCCCATGTCCTTAGTGCATGATGTTAAATTGTGGTCTTACCATATGTGATGAACACAAGTTTCCTCATGTACCATGTTCTAGAGGACCAAAAAACAACATCCGCAGCACATGATGATAAACCATGGCAGTCTTCTAACACACCACTTTCTATAACTATGTGTGGAATGATTTCCATTCACATAGTATATACAGAGATGATTATATACACTACCGTCATCCTGGATACTAATTCATTATAATCCCTTCCTTGGGTGGGGAATTACATTCACAAATGTTTTTCCCTTTGGCCCCACATACAATCCAAACATTATGACCTTATACTATGTGCAGCTTGTTTCAAGGTATTTATGTGTTATGTGGGTCTGCATTCCCTCCTTTCATAATTGTTCCTTTCTCTTTAATTCCATGAAAATAACCTTAAAATAAAAACACCCTTATTCTAATATTAATTACATTAAATTATTTTCCAATTTCTAATTATCCAAGAATTATTATAGTTTTTTCAAGCCTGTCAAATTAAATTTTTATTTTTTATAGGAATTTTACAGTATAGACGGAACCATAGGTCATATCTCGACGGAGCCTTAGATCATTAATATAAAAAATCATTTTATTAAGAAAAAGGGGAAAGGGATTGTATTAAATTTGGGTTTTTTTATTTAATATGAATGAATATAAAATGAAGTGATACAATAAATAAGAAATTGATAGAATCGATTAAGCATGATCAACTCGGGGAAATCTCGTGATGCTCTTCCTTAATCGCTTCAAGCAATAGGGTTATGACCATTTAATCCCTACATTATACCACCTATAACTATAATATAATTTATTTTAAAATATGATACCTCCTAGGGTTCTTCTAATAACAAAATATGATTCACTGGATACCGCCGATGATTGGGTTATTTGTATTAAATTTCATAACCAAAACTCACCAAGGTAACACATGAAAAACAGAATGAACTATCAAAAATTGTAAGTTATTTATTTGTGATACCATGAAATAAATTTTCATGGCCTTTACCATATTCAGAATAATTCAATTGACCAATATGAATCCCAAAAACACCACAATTAAAATAAGGGATAAGAAATGGTGAACGGTGTGTGAAACATCACATGAAAGGGTACCCCCAAATATGATCATATGAGTCGAGTATGACATACCAATACATAAATCAATAAAATAATAAGATATGATGATGTAAAAAACACACATACCTTGAATTTATTATACAATTCAAATATTACAAAAATAAAGCATGGTATTTTACAACATGTTCCTCCCCGGGTGATCAAGAGGAGTTTAGAATTCAATCAGAGGGGAGGAAGAAAAATATGTTGAAGTACTCATTCCCACATCCTCCTAAACTTATATGGATGATGATAGGACTCCTTTAAGACTCCAAAATAGAATTACCTTTCCTCCCAGTCGATCTCTTAAATGTGGGTCCCAAGGCGCTCTTTTATATCCAAAATGGGAGTTCAGTTTGGGAACCTTAATTTCGAGAAACCTCTTGGACCATGGTTTTAGGACACTAGAAAATCTTGTCTCAATTTTCACAAAATTAAAAAATTATTTTTTGAACTCCTTTATATCTCCATGGAAAATATGGTGGGTAGATAAAGTAATTTATAATATATATTTCTAAAATATAGAAGAAATATTATCAATATGTTCATATTTAATTTATTAGATAGATCAGTTTGGTTGGGTATCTTAATGGAATAATTGGGATTGGATTTCTTCATGAAAGTGGTATCCCAATGATTTTTGGATCGGATCAAAAGATTTCAACCCATATAGATGCATTGATATCACATAACATGAAAAACTGTGGACAAGTATTCATGGGATTCCATACAGTTTGTCCTGTTTTCCTTCTGCATCATCGTGGGCTCTACGAATCCCCTCCACATACAATGAAATCATCAAAAGAAGAGAAATTTTCCTTTTTAATATTGAATTTTTTTTAATCAAACATAGAGTACATTTTTTTATTATAACTGTATATTTTAATACAAAACCAGTTTATAATAGTGGTGTAATGGTGGAAATGAATAGTGAATCGCTATGAAATTACACCCCCACACCTAAACATTTTCACTCCTAGGAAAACATACATTTCCAACAATTATACATGAAGATATTCTATAATTCATGATTATTTAATATTTAATGATAATTAAATCCATTATAGAAATGAAATCAAAGAAAAATTCACACTAAGGAGTTATTCTTAGTGATCATAGAAAAAGATGTCTCATAAATTGTATGATAACAAATTTTAAGGGATTCATGATACCAATATAAGAAAGGAGTTAAAAAGTAAATAATTTCACTAACTCTCCACATGTGTGTGTTAAACCATTACATGGTATTATTTCTAATTTATACCTAGTAAATATAGGTTATTTTAACATTTATCTTCTTAAATGATTTTGTCCACCGAACCTTCCCAACATACTTTGAAATAAAATTTCATTACCCACTCTCTTATGCAATACTGGATGTAAATCCTTAATCATCCGAACTAGATATCACTATATTTTTTACATTTCATCACTCCCCCTCATTTATTATTATTATTATTTTTCTTCAAAAGTTTTATTTGGAACAAATATCATACTCATCACTCAACCCTTTTTTGATATCCTCATGAAAGTAATTATAATAGTTATAATAAGATCAAAGGATGGGGAAGAGTAGTTTCTGACCTACCCAAGAGAGAATTTATTTCTTTTTCAATATATATTTTTTATTTTTAGTTATAGTGTTTAGGGTGTATAACAGTCAGATAATAGGTACACACACATACATCAATCTTGTACAATAATGAGACAAATCATATAAGGAACAAACATATGTAAAAAACATTTTAGAAATTTGATAAATATTATCCTAACATATATTTACCTTATATTATGTGAGAAATATTCACACTACATGGATAGGTGAATAATATGTGTGGATATATTAAGTGGCCCAATAATCCCATAAACTACTCACACAAAGGGTACCATTATTCTCAAAGGTTTCAAAGAGATAAAACCATTTATATCATAAAAAACTAACAGTTTACTAAAAATCACACCCGAAAGTATAAATTCATTCTAAAACACAGATTTCATCATTGAAAAAAAATGTTTAAAAACATAAAATAGGAAAAAATTTCATCTATTTTAAATAACATCCATGATTAAATAGGAATAATTTTCCTTGATAAATTAGCCATAAAAATTACTATTATGGAACAAACAAGAGGGTATAGAATGGGTTGGGGGTAGGTAACAACACAATATATCAATCCAAAAAGAGAAAAAGAAGAAAGATAGTGAAAATTCATAAATAACCTAGTAATATACTAACCCCCCACACCTAGAGTGTGCAGTGTACTCACTATAATAATGGATAATGTGGGATGGAAGGATAAAACTTGGTGGAATTCACTGTTATGTTTCTTCTTAAAGGTGGATTTCCTCCACTAGATGCTTTGGAAAATACATCTTAAACCATTTAAGTATTTTCCCATTTATTTTAATACTTAGACCACTTTGATCATTCCAATCTTATAATGCACCAAAAGGGTAAACATTAATAATAGTATAAGGACTGAGCCGTCAGGAACAAAGCTTACCTGGGTGGATCTTTAGAATGGAATTGTAAATATAGACCTCCTCACCAATATGAAACATCCACTGATGAATCATCCCATTATGGATATGCATTGACATCTCTTTTTAGATTTAGTAGTTCTCATATGCATCACACCGAATTTCTTCTAACTCCTGAATCTGCAACATCCAATGCTTACCTACATTTGAGAAATTTAAATTACATCGTGTAACCACATAGTATGCATGGTGTTATACCAATACCGAGAGGTGAAAATCTTTTACAAACACATTTCTATATGGTGAAATTTTTATTGGGGTTTTAAAATCTATATGGTACACCCATAGTGCATCATCCGAGCACAATCTCCAATATTTCTTATTGGGATGTACTATTTTTTCCAATATTCACTTAGCTTTTGAATTCTAGATTTCTACTTGTTTATTAGTTTGGGATTGATATGTAGTGGAGACATTATGAACAACCTCATACTTACAAAAAAATAATTTTATAATTTAAAAAATGTGAAACCTGGTCACTAATGATGAATCTCACAAACTAAACCTACTAAAAACCCGAGACCTCACAAAATCAACAACCACTCGAGAGTCATTAGTCTTAGTAGAAATTACTTATAACCATTTAGAGACACTACCCACATAAAATAATATTTACATGAAGCCAAATTAATTTGGAAAAGGCCCCATGAATTCAATGCCTTATGCATCAATGATCTCAAAAAATAACATGTGATATTAGGGCATTTCATTCCTCTTAGAGATATTACCTGTGAATTGACAATGAGTACATGAATGAAAAAACTAATGGGAATATATTTACAATTTTTTCCAATAAATTCCTAAGTCAAGGAACTTTGGAGATATACATTGTGAGCCAATGTGACCCCCACAAGCCAAAGTGTCATAGAAGTTCAAAATAGAGGTGAAGTCAAGGTCATGGACATACTGATGAACAACTTGGTCACTAAAAATTATACAAATATACGTGTTACCCCAATTGATCAATCATGAATCAATTTTAAGTATCTTGGACTATGGAGTGCTAAAATATATTGGGACCCTAGATGTTGCTATAAAATTCACAATGTCCGCATACCAAGGGATAAGGTCAACAACACCACAGAGTTTCTCATTAGGGAAGAATTCTCCAATGTGGAAGGATGAGTCATCATGGTGGTCCAATGGTGGGTAAATACTACTAATACTCTAATATAAAACATTTTACACTTCTCTATTATCACAAATATCAAGTTCAAACTCCCAGAGGAGGAGCATCCACTGAATGAGGTGGGTCTTAGCTTCAATTTTCTTTAAGATAAATTGAAGGGTAGCATGATCCAAAAACACAATAATTTTTTACCCAATAAGATAATAACTGAATTTTTTCCTATCAAAAAACAATATAAAGGAGTTATTTTTTAGTGTTGGTGTATTTTTTCTGGGTAGGGTCAAGGGTAAATGAGGAAAACACAATGACTTGAGGAGGCTTCTAAACCACTTTTGATAAAACTACACTAATTTAATGTTAGAGGCATCACACATAAGTTCAAAGGGGATATCCCACCATGATGGTTTGATGATGGGATGTAATGTGACAATCCATTTTAGTGAATTTAATAAATCCTCACAAGTTTAATCTAAAACAATTTAAAATCCTTTTGCAACAATCAAGACAAAGGAATTGTGATCTTACTTACGTCTTTTAGAATCCATGATAAAACCTGAATAACCAAAGAAATATCATGCCTCAATAACAAATTTTGGATATAGAAGTGACGAAATTAATTCACTTTTTGATTTACCCACTTCAATTAAATATTTTGAAATAAAATTCCCCAGAACTATCCCCCTCTCAACCTTGAGATGGAATTTCTGATAATTTAATATGATATATTATTTTCAATGAAATTATGGAGGAAAGAACCTAGGTGTTAAAAATAGTCATTAAAGTATGTTCCGTACACTATGAAATCATCCATAAAAACATCCATACAATTATCAAGGTATATAGAAAAAAATACTCAACATACATTGTAGAAAAGGACCAGGAGCATTACATAGACCAAAATCTGTCCTTTTGTATGCAAATGTACTGAATGGATGGGTAAATATTATCATTTATTGATCTGAGGGGGCTATATGGATTTTTAAATAACATAAATAGCCATCAAGGAAACAATAATGAGACTTACCAGCTAGTATTTCTAGATTTTGTTCAATGAAAGGTAGAGGAAAGTGGTCTTTTCATGTGGCTTGATTTAGTCGATGGTAATCGATAGAGACTTTCCAACTATTTTTCACATGTGTTAGAAACAATTCATTCATTTCATTTGACACTACTCTTATTCTAGTTTTTTAGGAATATTTTTCACTGGGACAACCCATTTACTATCAGATAGAGGAAAAATGATCCTAGTAACACGTTATTTACTGACATACAATTTTACCAAATCAAGGAGCATGGGATTAAACCAACATTTATTTTTCCTTATGAGTATATCCGCATCATATATGAGTATATATTTTATAAAAATAGATGTTCTAATCCTAGGAACATTAGTGAATCTCCATCCAATTACCTTTTTATACTCTCTCAAAAGATCGAGTAGTTTTGATTCCTACATTGGATAGATGTTATTTTCCACAATGATGGGAAAATGGTAAATTCCCTCAACATAAGAATATTTTATATTAGATGAAAGTATTTTTAATTCCAATACTAGTGGTTTTCAAATTGATTGAGGGAATTTAAGAGGAGTGATTTCCATAAAACTATCTATCTTCTCATGTTTATTCTCTAAAGAAATAGAATCAATGTAAATGATATTTTTAGAATCATCGACGACCATGGGTACCTCGGAAGGAACAAACTCTTCAATTAAATAACAATATTTACAATTTTATAAACCAAAAAACACTTAAAACATGAATCTAAGCTCAAATAATCCAAGGATTAAGAATAAGAAAATGAACCAGAGTATGGTTTGAGGAGAGAATGTTGTGTGTGTGTGTCATTAGAGATAACTTCCAACGAATAGACAGGAAGAGTGGAGTTCACTTCAACATGTTGTTTAATCACATCATGGATATTAAAACATATCCATTCTCAACATAACTACATGGTAAAAATACCATTTTGAATATTGATGATTGTCTATAATGATTTAAGGAATTAAATACCTTGTATGAGAGGGTAATGTCCTTGGGTTTGGGTATCTTTTATCTCTAAAGTGTAGAAGTCTGTGTGGAAGATTAGATTATATACTCTTATTAGGATAACCTCAATGACGTTGGATGGGTGTGTCATGCTTTGGTTGGAATGTTTCATGATGAATCCCATTGGTTGAATCTCTCCAACCTGCAAATAAGTGTACACAGAGTAAGGAATCTCATTAATTGAAGCACCCAAATTTAGTATGGAATCATAAAAAAGGTATCCCATATGGTCCAAGGTATTGTGAATGTTAATGGATCCTTGAATTTGGTTGGAATTGTTGGTTATATTATGGTTGATACATTCCTTCCCAGGTTGACTCTCTCATTCCCCTTTAGTATCCTTCAATGTGTGCAAATCTCTATGAAATTTTCGGTAGTGAGGGATTTCTTTGCCTGCATCAAATAGAGGAATTTTAACTTCAACCCTTTTAAATGTATCCATTATTGATATATCAATATCATTGTCAAAATTTATCTTAGATTGAGATCATATTTGTGGGAATATAAGAGGAATGGATTATTTTTGGGAATCCTCAATGATAATTTGTTCACCCTTTTGGTCATATTTTTCTTTACTTGAATCTTTTCTGGGTATAGAAAGAGTGTTTTCAAGAGGAGGACATAATTATTGGGTAGAATCATCAGAAGAAGACACCTCTTTATCCCTGCATATTTTAATTTCACATAAATTTCCATTATACTTTGGATTAGAAATGGGTTGGGGTGGTAGTTATCTAGAACCATGCAGCTTAGTCTCACCGATGGTGTTTTCCAATTGTCCTTTATGAGTTTATAGGTCATGAATAGCCGATTGTGTGGTCTATATAAACTGGAGGTTGTGGGTTTCAATTTTCTTCAACTTTTCCTTTATGATTGGTATAGATTTTGGAGGAGGAATATTGTTTTAAGAAGCTTAAGTATAAGAAGGTTGAATACCGTAGCCTTGTTGATACCAATTCTATTCAGGGTAGCTCGAGTTACCTACTTATTGGTATTGTGCCTATGATTTCCACATGAGGTTTGAATATGGAATAAATAATTTTTGATTGAATGGTGGTGATTGCTAAAAATTACACCATGGGAATACAGAAACACAAGACTCAGATGAATCCTTTAGTTATAGGAACTGATCATAAAAATGAGTGTTATCAGAACAAACACCAAAATATAATGGAATATAAGGAGAGTGTGAATTACCATGTACTTGAGATAACTTCCTTATGAGGGTATTCATATCATCATGTTCATTATATACCATTTTCCTAGGTATGAATGAATTGCCTCAAAAATTCCTCGGGTTGGTTCAATTGTTCATGTACCAAATTATTGTGCATTTTGAGCAATATTTGCTATTAATTCAAGAGTGGCAGAAGGAGTTTTATCATTTAGGGAACCACCATCTATAACATCTATCAATCTATTATCCATGGGGACAAGTCCCTCATAGATGTATTGAATTATAAAATTTTCACTAATTTGGGGGTTGGTTCATCCTGAACAAATTTGTTCGAATCTCTCCCAATATTAATGAAGGGTATATACTTATGATTGAATAATTAAAAAAAATTATTTTTTAATAGAAGAAGTTCAGGAGAAATGGAAAAAATACTCTAGAAAGAGTTGTTAAGTTTCATTCTATCCATAAATTCTGATAGGAAGATAATATATCATGTCATTGGCTACACCATCATGGCAGAAAGGGATGGCTCTAAACATAATGATATCCTCACACACATTTTTGGGTTTCATGGTGGATAACACTATTTGAAAATCCTTAAGATGTTTTTGATGGTGCTCACCCAGAAGATCATGGAATTAAGGATTTAGGTGGATGAGGCCTGATATTATCTAAATGTTGGATAATACGTCAAGATAATGTATGTATGCAAGTTGGTACTCCATATCAATGTTTTCAGTTCCTTTAGGGTTTGATTAATTACCGCCATGATATCTGGGGTTTTATTTGGTTAAATGTTTGATTATTTTAGGACCAATTGAGGTTACAAAAGGTATTCCTTGTTTTTACTTGATTTTCCTACTATATCTGACCTGATTTTTTAGTGAAATGTATTTTTCATTTAAGTGTCAAATTCATTCAGTTTTTCTTTTTCTTATAAGGTCATGAAAAAAGTGGGGATGTTTGTTTTTTTTTGTTTTTTTTTTCTTTTTAAGATTGAATATGGATAAAATAGAATAAACTAATATGGGTGAACAGAGAAAATAAAATATATTATTATACAATATAATTACAATGATAGAGATAAGAAGAGAGAGAGAGAATAAGAAGAAGAAGAAGAAACACACAAAAACAAACAAAAGCCAAAGATAAAAAATAATCCAAAGAGATGGGGGTATTAAAACGATTAATAATTAAGAAGTAAAATTAAAAAAGGAAAAAAATATAAAAAATGATATTGGATCCCCTGATACATTTCCTAAATTATATCGCATTGTCGAGCATCTCAAATAAATGTTTAGTTCTTATTAGAATTTCTATAGTATAATAGGAACTCTATGTATTCTCTCGATAGAGCCTTAGATCATTTATGTAAAAAGGTATATTTGATTATGAAAATGGGAATTGGATTGTATGAAAATTTGTTTTTTTATATAATATGAAATTATATAAAAGAATGTGATATATGAATGTATAGATTGATAGATTCGATTAAGTGTGATCAGTGTGAGGAAATCTCATAATTCTCATTCTTCATCACTTCAACAGATAGGGTTATGATATGATAATAAATTGTTTGTAACACCTATAACATGGATATTAATCGGTTTAAACTAGGATACCTCCTAGGTTTCATCCTGAAATACAAGAAGATTCAGTGGATACCGCCGATGATTTGATTACTTGTGTTTGACTTTATAACCAAAACTCACAAAGTCAGCACATGAAGAACTCGATACACTATATTGGTTTGTAATTTATTTATTTGTGATACCATGAAATAAAATTTCATGGCATTGATAGTGTTTATGATATTTTAATTTACCAATATGAACCATATAAGCACCACAATTTAAATATAGATGATGAAATGTTGAATGGTGTGGGATACATCACATGAAAGGGGACCCCCAAACAAGATCATATGAGTCATGTATGACATACCGGTACATAAATCAATAAAATATGAAGATAGGATGATTAAAAACAAAAAAAATAATTTAAAATACCATTCAATTATTATAAAAACAAATATCAGGATTTATAACATGTTCCTCATCAGGTGTTCATGAGGAGTTTAGAACTATAAGGGATGGGAGGAAGAAAAATATGTTAATGTAGAAGTTCCCATAGCCTCTATAACTTATGGGAATTATTAGAGGAATATTTTGAGACTCCAGATTAGGAGTACCATGCCTCATGGTAAAATTCCTAAATGTGGTTCCCAGGGTGTTCTTTTATAGACAAAATGGGAGTTGGTTTTGGGAACCCTAATTTTAAGAAATCAAATTTCCATGGTTTATGATAGTAGAAAATATTATCTGAAATTTCAAGAAACTATTTTTTTAGAATACCTCATTTCTATCTTCATGTCAAATTTTTCATCCATATAATGTATATAATAAGAAGTTTTTTAGTGATATAGTGGAAAACATTTGACTCCATGCAGATTCATCTTACAAGACAAAATTGGATCATTTGGGCCTATTAATTGACAAATTGGGCTTGGATTACTTCATTAATGTTTTACAATATGGAGTTGTGGATCATATAAAAACATTACATCCCATTTGGATGAATGGATATCACGGAACATGCAAAACATGTACATGTATTGATGGGCTTCAAATCAGTTTGGCGTGTTTTCCTTCCACATCATCATGGGATCTCCAAATCACCTCCACATTCAATGATATCATCAAAACAAGTTAAATTACCCTTTTTAACATTGAAAAACACACTATTATTTAATAAAACATGATGTACACTTTTTTATTATAATTTTAATTTTCAATACAAAACTATTTTAAAATAGTGGTGTTAGGGTGAAAATGAACAGTGAATCATTATGCTATCAACTTACCACCCTAAACTTTGTGAAACTGGATTTATGATTTCTTTTTGTGGTATAAGGATTCCTTGTCTCTTTTCACATCATTGTTTAACTCTTTTACACCACTTGAACGTCCTCAAAGTACCCCCTCACATGATACAATCTCTATGACCAAAAACTAGGATCACTAGTCCAAAATATTTAAACAAGAACTTGTGGCGTTGGTCTAAAAATTATGATCCTGAACATTGTTAATATTCCCCTTATTCTCATGTTTTTTTTCATCCCTAATATTTGAGTAAGTCGATGCCCCCACCTCTTTCCAAAACTATGTGTTTCTCGATTCCTAATCTCAATCGATATGTACTGACACTAAGACCTCTTATATTCAATACTAGCCATGAAATCACCTCAAAACGATCCATTAACCATGGAATCATTACCAAAAAATACCCTTATGGGCCTCCTATATAGTTATAATCCTTAATCATATTCAATGAACCATTGATGAGTTGATATTCCCTCATGATTCAACCTGAGGATGAAAATAATGGACAACTCAATACATAATCCCTACCAACTTCCTCAACATAATAAGTTAAACTATATCATTACCTCATATAAACTAGGGATTACTCATGTAATAATATGAGATGATTTAGTATCCTCACTCAATAGGACATCCCCCTACCGATGTTAGTCTCTTATCACACCACATTTTAGAACTATGTGCCTCTTGATTCTAATTCCAATGAAAAGGTAGTGATTCCAAAATATCATTTCCTAGGTACAATCCCCTTCATCAAATCATTATTAGTCATTTCCTTCCCCAACATCATGATGTCTTCTTGTGTATGGTTTGTTGAGTTTTGTGAGGTAGATTGTCTCTTTGTCCATCATTTCAGGTTGATATATCACTTTTTCATGCTACACAAGTTCCCTTAAGACAACCACACCCTTTTTTCTAATCTCTATGACCTTAGACTTGTAGCTACCCCTATTATCAAAAATATGTAACCTTAAACCAACAATTTCTCTTATGGTAAGAGCTCCATGACCTAAAACTTGAAGTAGTTACAGTTTGAGTTGTGTGAATTTAAACAAAAAATACCAATGTTCACAACACATAACATTGAACTATAGTCTTACCTTGTATAAACTGGGATATCCCATATAATTGGTATGGATAACTAAAAAAATGTTACCCCATATCAAACTGGTATTCCCCGTATGATGAATATGGGATGACAAAAAACCAACATCCTTAGAATACAATGCTAAACTATAAGCATACAATGTATAAAATTGGAATGACTCATATGAGAAATAATGGATGACCAAAATTAATACTTAGAAAACAATGATAAACTATTCCCTTACCCCATATAAAACCACGATGACTTATAATATTAGATGATTCAATATCATAAAAGAGATAATTTCACCACTATGGTGTCAGTATCCTACAAAACCATGTCCTTGAAATAGGTGTGACTTGATTCCCATTATCATGGGATACATAGTGAATATCATATATCTCATAATGGGAGAATCCATTCCATAAACTCATTTTGAGATCTTTCCCCTCTAGGAAATTATTGATTCTCTCCAACTGGTATGTTCATCTTTCACATTATAGAACATTGAGGAATAGATCCCAGGGCACTTTGTATTAACTCCAAGACACACCCCACTCTATCTATTTTGCTTCATTCATTAATTGATTTAAAAATCATCATCCTCTAAATCTGAGCAGGTTGTCTGACATAAATAGTTCTATACCACAATAGATCACCTATTTTCATAGGCTTACACATCGAAGGATCTTCGATAACAAATAGTGGCCCCCATATTTAAAACTTGGTCAATGGTTTATTTTTCATTTTTTTACCCCATATTTAACTGAATCATATACAGAACATGTGTTTTGAAAATGATAAATAGTTCCCCCCCCCCTCATCATGTATTCCCCTTTTATTATTTAGGTCCCATTAGTAATGATCTCCCTCATGTGATTCTTTGGTCACTTTCAACCCTCATTGTGTTATCCCCTACAAAAAATTAAATCTCCATAACACTCCTTGTTTCATGAATCAAGCATGGATTACATGAGATTAGGGGTTTGGAGGGAGTTTTATTCAAGCAATTTTGAGATGCATGAGTTCCCTTATGTCCAACAACTACAAACATAAACTATGAGCCTGGGTCCATGAACCACGACCCTAATCTATGCTAAAGTTGTCTTGGAGTTGTTTTCTATAGCATTAGGTTACCTCCCAGGCCCCTCCAGACACATTGGGTAACCATTTATCAATATTGTAAAAATTTCATCGAGACATACAGATCATGTTTTGAGCCCTACATCATTAAACTAAGAACCCAAAACCAAGTATCATGAATTGAAAATTTGTTCAGGTCACCCAAGGAATGCATTCCACATAGTTGGTCATCCTTAGACCTCAATTAATGTCAGTTTGTCACTATATTGGACTACACATGTCCTTTTGGGATGTTCTCCCAATTTTTTTGACTCTAAAAAACCATAAAATATGACCCCAAGTCTATGAATCATGACTTCAAACGATATTAAAGTCATCATGGGAATGTGTTATGTGGTTTTGGGCCTCTTAAACTATCCTTTCACACTGGGCTGCATCCCTTTCATGACATACACACTCCATTTAGATCCTACCCTTTGGTCTATATTGTGTGACCATTAACTATTTCCTACTTCATTGTATGAAATATACACCCTTAAACTGAGATCCTAGGTCCAAACATCCCAACCTAAACAATTCTCAAGATTTCTCTGAGGTTTTCTGTAATGAAAGGCCCCATATAATCCTCATTAAAATAGGGTTGTATCTCCCCAACACCAAAAAAATACCCTTAGAGACACACAACCCTATGGTATAATAATCATGAACATAAACTATGTGTGACCTTCCTTACATTATTTGGCTTAGTGTAGATCCTCCAAGGAACACAATTTCCATTGGTTTTGAGCCCTCTGATGTCACAAGATCCTTCCTAATAGGTGCCCCATTAGGTATAAAAATTATAACCTTAAAGTATTATCAAACCTATGGACTAATATATATGACCCTAATATATGAGTCATGGTCTGAGAATTATGAACCAGAACAATTTTTAGCTTCTTGGTCTAACTGTAATGGTATTAAACGACAAAAGGCAAGAGTTACACATTTCTGGAAGGCTGAAAACTCATATGGGTAACTTGAGAATGAGTCAGAAAGACTCTATCACGTCACTCTTGTGACTTGGGAATGAATAGGGGGACCAGAAACATTGGTACAAAGATATTAGATACCGATCATGGTCCCTGAAAGAAACCTAGTTGTGTTCAATCAACCTATTAGTTCTGGAAAATGTTATAGCCAAATATTAAAATAACATTGAATCATTATCCTCTCTAGGGAGTACCCCATTGTGTTACAATCCTATGTCCCCTTCCACCTTGTCTGGGTGTGTGTTATTTACTTATATTCACACTTCCCAGTCACACGCATTAAACTATGTGATACATCATCCTCAATGTATGATGTTAATCTACGTGTACATCATCTTCATTTCATGGTATTACACTGTGTTTCCATTTTCCCTATTGCATGATGTTAAACATAAATGAATATTTATCCCTTTCTTAATAATATAATTTCCCCCTTTTGGTGTCGGTAACCTACCACATCGTCATGTTCTTCAACCATTTCTTGACATCTGAGATGATGCTCTTCTTAGAAGACACGTATGACCTTTGTTCAAATCGATATTCAATCCCAATGTGATCAATTACTCAATGGAATAATTAGTAGATTGTTGATCACCATTCAAACATTTAATCACTTTATCCCCCCAATTCACATCTCCTCGGACTTGGATCCCCATCATCCTTCACGTACAAACAACCCCTTGAAAACAAGGGCATGTGCCACACTAGCTTGCCTACCATCCTAAGCACACCCTCTAAAATGATTCTAACAACATTTTTTGATAGATCCCATGTTTTGAACATGGTCAGTGGTTGTCCCTAATTTTTTTGACCACATCCTTAGAAAAATGATAATTGATTCTATATTTTGAACATGATCAATAATTATCCTCCATCATCAAACAACCCCATTTTTTTTCATATTCATCTGTATTGATTTATGATCTCCATCAACCATTTTTTTTTCTAGAATTCAATTCCCCTAGTTATCCCTCATTCGTGAAATAGTTTATATTGAGAAAAAAATTGGGTTTTCTAGAGAGTATCATGCTCTAGTCAATACATTATTGGGTAGGATACTACATGTGGTCAATAAACATGTTTAGACCCCAAGTGTTCGACCCTTTCCTGGTACATTCATATAAAATGATCAGTATTATATTTTTCCCTTTTCTATATTTATAATGAATCACATGTGATTAGGGATTCATTTTTGGTTTTCCCATAAATGTGATTAAGATGTATAAAAATAAAACATTTCAATCATGCAATATTTTAAAGAAACCCATCCAATATTTAGGACTATCATCCACATATTGGATACTATCCTCATTTTCGAACAAGGTAAAATTTTTATATAGCTCTGCATCAGCAACCATGTTCTTGATCTCATCCAAAATTAGTTGAGTAGCCTCTAGAGTCTAATGATGCTCCACCAGATCGGATGGCTCTTCCTTTATGACAGGATGAACCAATTTTCCCTTGATGTGCATCAGATCATACTCATCTTAGAACTCTACCACCAGAGATACTATCTTTATTATGTTTCCCTCACCCACCACTAACTTATCTCTCAGTTGTATAATTATCTCTTCCTCAGAAGTGATAAAAACTTCATGCTCCTACGCTAACCCTTCTAGGTAAGCGATCTCCTCCTCAGCCACTCAGGGAGCTTGAGTTCCCTCAGCCTTATTATGCCAACATACATCAAACACTTACCACTTGGAATATGCTCGCTCAATGATAATGTATCGAGATAATTGATATATTCATATAGAGTCCACCCCACAAGCCCCCAGGCTAACAAGACAATGGCAGAGAGATCCCACCTGATTTGGAGGATCATCCAATAGGGCATGGGTGATAATGTTCCACATACTCATACACACCTTGCACTAGATGATTTAGTTCTCCTTAGAAACATCCAATACAAAATAATTAAATTCCTCAAGTGGTTGAGGCTCATACGGAGGGAATACTACCAAAACATTAGTATATTGGTCATCCATGACCATGACCTCAGGTGGGATAAACCCCAGTTTTAGGGGAAATGCATCCATACTAGACCACCATCTACTACGAGAGCCTTAACTACCTCTTATAGAACCTATGAGGTCGGCTCATCCATCACATCCTACATGGCCAAATCCTGTAGTGGCATGATCGTATCCTCATTATTTAAGGCATCAACTATAACAGCTACCACTAGCGACACCTCTGAGGTAGTCATGTTAACTACAACTTCCATAACAACCTCATTTATTGGCATGATTTCCGCTTCCTCCACTGAGGTTTCATCCCCAAAAACTACCTCTTGATGAACCTCTGAGGTAGGCATGGTCACTACAACCTATTAAACCACTGTAGTTTCTATAATTATGTCTTCCTCCTCCATCATGCCTTCAACTCCTACAGCAACCTCTTATAGAACTTCCATTGAAGTATCATCCACCACAGCCTCCTTATACACCTTTGCCAAGTGAATATCCTCTCTCACTACTACTGACCTAGGATCGAGTATCACCATAGCTGGATAAGCTCCAAATATATTTTTAACATCCATTTAAAACACATTGTTATTCGAGTGCAACATAAGAGCAAAAACATGAATAGAATGGTGGAAAAGGTTAATGGTCATAAAATAATTGTACAATGTGATGAGAAGCTCAGAGAGAGTCATAGGAAATACCCACAGTGATATAATTACCCAAGAATTTGTCAACTTATTTATATGATCCACTTCAACCAATGTTTGTGATCCCATAACCGGGAAATCAGTGAAAGTCCCCACACTTTCCCCTTTAAGTCTTGAGGCTCTCTCACCCTATTTCAAGTGTCTGTCATAGACGCCTAGACCATGCTCACCAATTATTGCACAACTAAAAAAGTATTTAAATATAAATCATAATGGTTGGGGAATATTAAAGGAATAAATGATTATAAGATTTACCTTATCGATTGAAGGAATTTAATTACCAATAGATTACCAATAGAAATAACATACCTAGGACTCCTCCTACAACCCCTCCTATAGTGGAAAATTAATGGAAGGATCACTTGGTGAGAGGTATGAAGAAGAAATTATGTCTAAAAACACATTCACTTGGTTGGATAGGGGATGAATAGTTCCCCAATAGTAGACCATTTCCTCTAACTCCACCATGTATTGTATCGATTTAGTAAAGGAAACATAAAATCCTCCCCTCACATGGCTCGGACCGTTGATGGATATACGCTCATCATGAATACACTTCCACACCCCATATAGAAATTTGTTCTAATCCTATATTCTTCTAACCTCATAGAAATTATGGAATAAAATGTAATAAGGTACTTCAGGGTGGTGAATTTTCATACCTTAACCATAGAAATATTCCATTGGTATTCCACTAGAGGGTCTACCTTCCTCCTCTAGCTGCATTCCCAAGAGAATTGAACCTGCCCCCCCCCCCTTCATATGGCTTTCATCAGTGTAGGTTCAGCTAGATCTGTAGTCTATCATCCACCCACTAGACCATCCTATCTACCATAATGATCCCTTCCTACTAATTTTCCACAGCCCCATGGTTTTGGGATCCCTCTTTTGACCAGAGGGATTTGTAACCTCACCATTTGCCCAGGATATGAACTCTCTCTACCCTAAACATAGTTGTTGATGTTCTTGTAAGAAATACTAAGTGGTGGAAATTCATTTCAGTCCCTCTCATCCTGGATAATGAACATGTGCTAGATCTATCAAAGAAATGAGGGTTGAAGTTCACCACATACCAAAGTGTACACCTTTGGCGTCATCCGATGGAGGCATCATAATTTCCTCCTGAACATATATGGTGCATACAAATCAAAAATCACTTTGAAGTTAACCCTCAACACCATTACCCTATATTGACAAGAAATGAGGTATGAATACTTCTCAAAAGTTCCTATGTATTCATCAATCACCATCCCCATAAGAAGGAGGAATGGGTGGAAAATGAAGTTGTCCATCTGGACGATCCTTCCTAGCATGTGGATTGATTCCATGTTTAGAGGGTGACTCCTAGTGATGTTCAGAATCGACAGTTGAAATTTTCTGATGGAGGGGATATGGGGTTCATATATTCATATCCCCCCATGTCTACTATGAACCAAAAATATATAAATAGGAATGGCCTTTACACATAGAGAAGAGTCTTCCCCTAGAGGATGTGTTGGATCACCTTGTACAAATTCACCAATACAAGGAAATCCAAGTTGATGCACTCCTCCATAGCTAGTATTTTATTTATGATGAAGGTTCTCAGCCACAACCCCGTGCACATATCCCACACTAGGATCATCCACCCATTGATTAGTGCAGTGTTAAATACAATAATCCTAGCCATGGGAGACTCAAGATTCATGTTGAATCCCCACATATTCTACTAGATTTCCTCAAAAAAAACTCATGTATGTTTGCTTACTTCTCCACTATTACACAATAGTGCACTAGAACGACCTCCCTAATAGCCTATTGAATGGTGTGTTAAAAAATTTCCCAATCCACAATTTGAAAGGTATGTCCTTTATCCCCGATTTTGTTCCCTCATCCCTTTAGCCAAACATAACAACAACCTTTCTACTATTGGGGGGATTCTCCTGGTCCTCCTAAACAATATTTGTGGGTATTAATTCATCGAAACTGGTTCCTTAGATTGGGATCCAAAAAATCTGGTAAATATCCAACAAGCTAACGCCAACCTCACCATAGTGAAGATGGAATGTATTGGTCCCTATAGACCACCTACTCATCAAATACAACAAGATATCTATGCATCATTAGACATGTAACAATGAGGACTATGTTTCCTCATAAATCCTTACCCACTTTAGTTCCACCTCAAACTCATGAAATGATTAGCATTCCAAATACACCCAGGACCACTCATCCATGCAATTATTTCCATGGTGTCAATTCCATATTTGTTTCATCCCTTTTGAGATTCCCCAAAGCCCACCTTGAGAATCATATTGTACTGTTGGATATTCCTATGCCTCCAGTGCCTCCACATAGACATTATTCACAAGGTTCCTTAGAGTGTGCACATTGATAGATGAATGGTTCTTTAGGATGTAACCTCTAATGGCCTCTAGCCACTGGTATAGACTAGGAATTCTCCTAAAATAGTGGGAGGGATCATCCCAGTCAGTAATATGGATGAACACCTTGTCCATCAGCCCGAATCCATATAACAACAACCTTTTACATAGAGGGTATTACTTCTAATCCTCCATCAGTAATATAGTGATTTTTTTGTAATCCAAAAAATTTGGATTGTTTTCTCCAATAATGATATTTTTGACCATCTCATCTCCACATGTTTAAGATGAATTAACACCTTCAGTAGTTACTTTTATACAATAATATAATTTTTTTAAACATGTTCATGACGTTTCCCTCATGAAAATTATAATTTTTGAAGTTAATTCATGGATTTATGTTCATAGATGTTTTTACATGGACCCATGGTTAACAAAAGAGGTCAGTTTCTTGGTATTTAAGGATAAAAATCAAAATACACTTGTCATGGTCTATATTTTCATGAAAAACTGTATAGTCTTATCTTATGCGAAGGACTAATGGTCCCCTAAGGGACTCTGCCCCTATTTATTGGCATATGGTCAGACCTAGTTTCACTTGTTCGATTTTCCAATCACCCATTTTCAGTTGTTTTCCCATAGAATTTGACCCACCATTCCATCATTAGATCCAATTATAAGGGTGGGGGGATTTATTGACACTAGAATACATGTTTCAGGGGAGAGTTTAAGGAAATATTGGCCTATTGAAAGTGGATTCAAGAAAAAAATTACCCCAAAAATACACTTAAGGAATTATATTCTTGAGTGTACACAACTTAATGAATGGTCAAATATTGCGAATGTCCCCAAACAAGTCAACATTTAATAGTAACCTCCATGAAGTTTTAGTATTTTTCACGAAGCACCATTTCACATAAGTCCCTGGCCATATGGATCTTTGAATGCAACCTTCACACTATGTGACTCTATTTCAAGGAACCCTGTCAGTTCTTGAAGATCATAATGTCACACAAAAACCTCCGTATTTTGTGAAAATAGTTCCATTTCCTCAATTGGGACAATAAATACCCCCCTATATCCAAATTTTTAGTGGGAACACCATTCCCTATTCTATGAAAGGCTCTGAATTCATGATACTCAAAATCATTGTGAGTGAAAGAAGAGATTAACCTCCAAAATTATCCATATTTCATGAAACTTCCTTTCATGGGTTTTTGAGAACCTCAAACCATGGTGAAGAATAATTTAATGACGTTCCAAGAACTTCATGTAAGAATAATGGCTTTTTAGGATCTTGGGATTTTGTGAGATAACCATCCTTTGTGAAACCAACCCCACGGGAACCATGAATTTACTCCATGGTAGGGTCACCCAATTTTGTGGAATGTACTCTTTCATGAGACCCTTGACCCCCATGACACCATATGACTTTTTCAAGAACCAAACTACTATGATGCCCTAATCTTCTCAAAACCCATTCTCTAAGACTCTTTATGTTTGCTCCTTTCATCCAACACCTTTTCAAGAAAGTTGAGTGCCCAGGGCCCCCATACCAATCCTGGACTAGTTCAAAATCACCCAAAATTTTTGTATGATCGGTACCACCTACTATTATGTCTTCCCACTTTGATTCATGTGTGGAATTATCCTTCACACTATGTGTTTATATATTTAATAGGTATCATAATTCCTATCAATCCAAATAATAGGTAACCAAAATTCACGACTCCTAATTTCTAATCCTATATAGTGGTGTCTATAACATACCCTAATTAGAGGCACATGAGAAGTTTACACATAATCCCTAAAGGTTGTGTCATGAATAAAATTATAATACTTGTCTTGGTAGAGTATCCTTCTAAATAATCATCCTCTCTTATTTCCTTAGTCACCCTTGGGGTGTGATCCCCATCATAGTCCAAGCTGCATTGCCAAAAACTGAATAGATCTAAATCCTAGATATATGACATTAAATTGTAAATACATGACTTTAAACTGTGGTCTTATCCTATGTATAAAATATAGTATTCCCCATGAATGGAATACATGGGATAAATCCATTTCCCAACCATCAACTGTGACTCCCATACCAAGTATCTTGTACATGTAAGCCTCACACTATATTTACCCAGCGTTGTATGTGACTCTGATTCCTTGAATTTTCCATTTATAATCGCCATAAAATTCCACAAAGAATCCATTTCTATGATATGATCATCCTTAACACATGACATTAAAATTCGTGGATCAGTTCTATCACAAAAATGTAAATTATGACATCAAAATATGTGGGTTTTGATCCTTG
Organism: Viscum album; assembly: GCA_963277665.1. Taxonomy (NCBI): domain Eukaryota; kingdom Viridiplantae; phylum Streptophyta; class Magnoliopsida; order Santalales; family Viscaceae; genus Viscum; species Viscum album. Next base: position 569,896,124 of record OY728153.1, read on the forward strand.
TCTCTTTAATGAGGTACGTAGGACACCTACCTGGGGTTTAATCTCGATACCAAACTGTGTGAAATCACCCTCCTTAGGGGGACTTTGTATACCATCAAATGTGAAATTTCCCACCTTAGGGGTAATAACTCCATCATCCCTTTGTGAATTTATCCCCCTTGGTGGGACACACACAATCATCCCAGTGTGAAAATATCTCCTATATAGGGACACGCTCTATTAGATCCTAATGTGATATAACCCCCCTTTTGGAACAAAATCTACAATCCATGTGTGAAATATTCTCCTCCTGGGACATATTCCACCACTTGTCCCCACAAGATATCAAACCTAAAATTGGATCTGCACAATGTTAAATTTGAGATTGATCCAAAATCCCTACCGCATTAAATTATTATTCGATTCCTAAGGTAAAATACTTGTAAAAATTATGACCCTAGCATAAATTACCTTGTGATTGAAACAATATTCCTTGGGATTCATGCATAAGATTCCTCACAAATGAGATTACCTAAGAAATAAGAAGACTTTACTAGTGACCACTCTATCCAACGTCTAGAAATGACCAATGTTCCCAAAGTTACTACCTCCCTGGATTAATGGTTTTTGACCAGTCATGATAAAATTATCATAATTAACTCATTTACACCATGAGAGGGATGCAAAAAAAGTTACATGAACATTAATTTAATCTTTGAGGGAGACCAAGACTAGGTGATAAACACCATTCAGAAATCAATGGGAGGACTAATTGACATCCCATAATACCATTTTGATCATGGTATCAAACTCTTCAATCAATGTGATGGAAATATCCCACATTTTGAAACTGGGAATATGGAGAAATAAAATTAGCACATCTCCACTATGAGGAAGGATGATGTCGGCCCTAGTGAAGGCGTTTTAAACACTTGTGAAGGAATATATTTCATGAAATAGTGTGACCCTACCTCCTAGTAAAGTCTTGGTTCCCATGGGGATGGTTTTCCAAATGATAATTATCCAAAAAAACATAATATCCTCAAAGGTATTTCTTCTTATGCAAGGGTCATGGAAGTTAAAAGAAGGCATATCTGCCATGGTATAAGGTGCTCAATAACTCATGAGAGTATGTTCATGAAAGATGACTACAAGGGGTAATCCATCACTTATTTTCTCATGATGTTTTGATTTTCATGAATTCAAATATTTTGTTGGAATTCCAAAGGTAATGTCCCATTAATAGTCATGTGGAAGAAGGTATTTTTAGTCATGGAGAAGGAAGGGATTTAAATTTCCAAAAAGATTGTATCATTTGTGTAAGATGATGAGTTTTTTAAGGTATTGATAGTTACATTGAAAAACATATGATGCATGGAGGTAATCTCCTCAACCTCTGTAGTAGCCAAATACCTCCGTGATTGGGCTTATGTTGTGTGTAGGTTACTACCTCAACCTTTGTGATGGCCGATGACCTTTTCTAGGTGTTGGACATTTATGTAAGTCTTTACCTTCACGTATCTAGACCCTTAGGTGTATTTTTGGACTATTGTAGCCCTAAAACGCCACAAAAAAACCATGGATTCCTTAAAATTTACCATAACACATATTTTTCATCATCAATACTCTCACTATTTGAACACTATGGCCTAGGATAGAATGAAGAAAGAAAGAAAATCTAGTTAGAAAAACATTAACACTATCATAGATGCATTCCATTCTATTAGACCAGAATCAACCACTTCATAATAATTAGATGATATATTTCATTCAATATATATTTTCTCTAATCTTCACTAGAAATATATTCAACATATTTTGTATCCCAAATTCTTCATGGAACACAACTATAACATAAACTATAACCTCTAGCATTGAAAGGGGGAAATGGACACTAGAACTAATCCTATTTAAAGGGAACTAGAAGAAAATGAGGAAATAAAATATACTATCTCATATGGTGTTTTTGAATTATATGGTCTAATGATGCTCATCATGTTTGATTGTTGTTTTTTTGGTTTTGGGCTTGTGAAAAAATTCATCGATCTTCACACTAACCTATGATACTTTCACCCAATTAACTTACTTCTAATCTACTAATGTTTTACATTGATATTTAAATAATTAATCTTTTCATCCGTCATGTCATCTTAATTGTTTATACCATAAAATATGGTAGATTATAAAAGGTTCCTTCCACTATTTGGGTGATTTTTATATTTTCATTCAATAGCCCCCTTGTATACTCAATGAAGCGAAATAATCTTTTTTTATTATGATGAAGTGATATGATGAAAATGTATTTGGGAAACAAAACCATATCAATCCATTTATTCTATAATAGAATTATAACTCATACCAGAACTTGTAAATGAAATGATATTCTTCCACTAGTACTCATATCTTCTTTTATTAGGTTGGTTGGAGTGCTTGAATTATACTTGACTGAGTAGATCATGTCAGGATCTTTACTATGAATTATCCTTTAGAGGTTTGAATAATTAGATCATTTCACGACACACCATTGATTAACTAGATGGGATAAATAAAATATATGGGGATAAAAACCATTCATATCATTGTGAAATAGAATACATTCAATCAGTTCTACCCTCTAATCTCTTTGTCCCTATATTCAACATTTACATAACTTTATCCCTCGATCATTGAATTTTCACCTTACACTCCTCCAGCCACCTGACTAATGTGTATGGTCATGAAGGTGATGATTTGATGAATTTTTTATAGGAAAAAAAATATAAGGCTAAACAACTAGTATAATGGATAACCCCAAGTAAAAGATCACCCAAGTTGATTGAAAGATTTTGTTCGAACAATGAATGAATCTATTGGGGAGTGATTTATATCTTGAATCCATATAACTGGTCATGAGAATGACCTAATTCTAGAAGTGGTAGGATAGGGGCTTCGATAAAGATAAAAATATTAAAGATTCCCAAGTCAATGAATGTATGCCTATTGGAATTACAATGACGTAAAAGGGTATATCATTCGTATTCCATAGAGAGTAAGATGTGGCCTTTCATTCTTGATGGAGTGAGAAGGATCTAGGGAAAAGGGTTGGTGGATTTCTTATCTATGTATTCGGATAGAATAGAAGAAAATATAGATAAAATAGGTCGTTTATGGTTCTGTATTGGTTATCCATCTTCAATTTTCATATCTTGAAGAATGAAATTGAAAATAGGTCCCTCTTCATGGAATAATACTTAGATGAGAAGGAAACTAAATGGATAAAGAATATTGAACAGAAACATTATTTAATCCAAATTTTCTTTTTGATTATTTAGTGGGTACTCATTCGATATCAACAATCCAGTTTTGTAGGAAGGTGGGAATGAGATGATTTTCTAATAGGCATTCACAAAATCAAAGCTCTTTTCTGCCACTTTTAGGTTATGACCAGTCTGAGTTTTATTAATAGGAATGTTATCTTTTTCAGGTCTGGATGTATCTAAACTATCTCGTTTCATGATATGTGGACACTATTGGAAGGAAGGGTATAAAATTTATCCTTTCACCGATTCTAGTTGAACCTTATCTGGTCTCATTTAGTGGTAGGGAAATTTCAATCTCCCTTGATAGTGATACCAAAAACCCTAGATAGTTAATGTTCCCCCAATTGAAACTCATACCCAATACTATAAGGGAAGGAAAGAGTAGTATAAAAATTTATTAATTTCTCTTTTAGGATAATTGTAGGGTTTTAAACAACTAAAACTCGTACCCACACACAGTTCAAGAGGAACATGTGGGGGGAACTCATTTTATAATTTTTCACATAACACTAATATATAAAGGAAAAGAATATGTGAATCAATCAATGATCCGAGGAGTCTGTTTTATTTCTTTTTCCATGATTTCTAATGGAAATAATCCCTTACGTGCGATTTATTGAAACTAGGTTGATCATGGGTAGGTGAATAGCATCACATATTCTAGTTGAATCATATTTTCTAATATCGTAGCGTTCAATTAAATTATAATAATTTCTAAAAGAAAGGAATGTGGTTTTCAGTATCTCTAAATTATATGGGCCACTAACTCTAGTATTTGATTTTCCTATGATTGAATTGACTATGAACTCAAGGTGTTTTTTCAATTCACTCTTTTTTTAGATCTCTTTTTGAATCATCCAAGAATAGAAATATTTAAATTGAATCATACAAACCTAGACTTAAAACTTCATTAGATAGTGGATTAGTCTCCAAAGTATACATTGATGCTGCATATTATTAAGGATATATGGTTAGTTCATAGGCATTTGAATAACCGAATGTTCCTTTCATCTACAAGGGTCTATAGGAATAATTTATCTTACATATTTCTTATTTACATTGGTTATTACTAGGAGAAAAATATAGACTATTTCATTGTATTACCCCATTGAGATATGATATTACCTCTATATTAACTATAATCTCACCTTCGTTCCATAGATAAATCACTAATCCTAGTCATGTTACTAGTACTAGTTGAATTGGAACCCCTTGGCCACCACCATGGAACCCCAAGGAATGATGTCATTATGTAAACCTACCATCACCCAACTATATAGATTTAGTCCCTTTATTTTCTCCCCACACACCCATGAACTAATTTTATTGAGTTACTAGATGATGAATAACACCCTACAAATTAGATCATTAATGCCCGATACGGAATGCTAGTGCATCCAATAGTGGGAATCTGGGTTCCATGTTCTAGTAATTAAGAGTTGATATAGAGCTATTGTTGAATGGATATCCATCAAATAAATGAAAAAAAATTCTTGTGAATTCACTCCAAAACATAAATATCTCACTATACATGACACTTTTTTATCAGATCACACAACATCACCACATAGTTCTCAATAACATCTTAATAATTCTCGAGACCCAAATCATATCATCCCAACCGAGTTACCAACATTTCATAAGAGAATTAAGTCCCCCAATACCCCCAATATATTATATAATACAGTTCACATGGGATTGAACCTAGGTAATGTGGTCTATTGGGCCATTAGCTTTCCATTCGTTGCATCGTGTATGGTCTAGGATCACTATGCTAATCAACAGTATACACTATGATAGTTTTCAAAGAGTCGAATCAAATCTAAAACCCCATATGACAAATCATGATTCATGAACCCCTATACATGGAGTATATTATATCACTTCGATATTCACATTGAGGTTAAAATATTTTCTGGACCAATTATTGATAAAAGGCAATCATAACAGTGTATATCTGACTTGTTTTTTAAAAAAATACTATCGGTATATGTAAGGATCTCAAGACAAATATCCCCACTAACTCGACATGGTTGGTAATGAGTGGTTTCTAAAATTATTTCATCATGGTTTAGATCATTTAGACACCAATTTAAAAAACCACAGTACTCATCACATTTTTTATTTATGACACCTTCAAACCCCCTTCCAATAGAGGAACCATGCATAAGTTGTCCACATACCACGATTTCGGATATTTATTGATAAACCATTAATACCAGAAATTCAAAATTTATCCAACTATTAATGATAATAAATATTCCCTTGTCATTCACCTATGGATACCCCCATCATACTAATTTTTATTGGAATGACACCATGCCTTCAATTTTGAAACTGGACTGAATGTTTGGATAGGTTCTAAACATACCTATTTGATCTTTCATGAATCTAAATTGTTTAATGGTGTATGTATATGTTGTTATTACATTGATAATTTTCTCTACTAATGAATTATATATCTTCAATACTTTCACCATTCAATAACTTGAAACCATGTAGAATAAACTGGGTCAATGACTTGTTTCATTCATAGAATCCTCTCTTAACTTGTTTCCCACTACCACCCATACCATAAGGTTTAATTATTGACCAAGATGATGGCATCGTGGACTTCAAATGTACCATATAACTATCAGTCAATATCATTCCAACCATATATTATGCCTTTGCAAGTCAATGTGAAGGAAAAGTGACCTGAAAAAAGCTTTCCCAGACTCTTTCTACACCACATTGTAGCTCAACTTCTCAGAGTGTATCATCAGACCCTAGATTTCATCTAGACATAAGGTAGTCTTAATCAACCATATAATTGTCCAACTAATTTTTATTTCAAATTTTATTTCCCATGGTGTGCATAGTATTTTTTTGTGGTGCCTAATCGTTGGTGTCACATACCGCTTATCATGATTACCATGTTCATTTCTCACTTCCCCTCTATATATCAGTGTTATAGTTCCTATGAAATTTGAAAAACAAATCTGTAGTTATGAATCATAGTAAGACCCTGATTCCAACTATATATGGGGAATACCATTTCAAAAGAAGAGAATGGTTCCTTTATGGTACTGACACTACTACCTCACATTGATCTATCAGCCTTCTAAAACTAACCCATTTGGATGTTTTTTATGAAAGAGAGGATTTATTCCATTTGAACTCAAAATAATTATAGTTGATGAGCACTAAACTATAATTCCTCTTCAATGAATATAATCTTCATCTCCAAATCTCATGTCATAATACTCTAAAACAACCACTCATGATCCCCAAAATTAAATTGAAGAACACCCCACACAATAAACTAATAGTATGTGTGTACCCCCCCCCCCCCCGATGATAATGATTCCCCTCAAAACCTCACCCTTTTCTCACATTATAGGTGGTGAAATAGAGGTTGTATTAGGTGTTCCATCATTTCAAAATAGACATTGTCACCATAAATGAAGACAAACAATTCTGTAATTTTCTCATTATTTTCATTGATATTGGTGAAGCAGAAAGCACCATCACTAGATCATCGTAGTCTTGATATCAACCCTATGAAAGAATAAGTTGAATTTCAACATGAAACCCCAATTTTAACCATCAAAAATTGGTCTATAACATCAAGAAAATATGTAATAGGAAGTCCAATATATTCAATCAACCTAAAACTCATTAGTCATATAGAGTCACTGGTGTTCCGAATGGACCACAACCACTTATATCCGACACTCATTGATTTACAAGGATGCTTCCCAATCATAGTCCCATGAACCCCAACACTCATTTTTCCTGACATTTTCAATCAAAACCAACTTGATTTTTCATATTGGTTCCACCTGCAATTCCAATGCCAACATAACCTCAACTAAAATTATCTCATGTTACCTCTCTGAATAGACATGAATATTATTCATCCCCAATTAACCCACAAAAATTCAATACTGTAAGAGCAACAATGAAATGAAAAGGGTCCTAACATTACACATATACTTTATAGTTGTTTTTTCCTTCCTTATTGGGATCAACTACCTCAATTGTGTAATTAAAACTCAATTGGGAATCATAATAATAAAAAACACTATACCCATATGACAATGAGGGGAAAATGAAGTCATTGGAATGAAAAATGTATTATCCTAGAACATATTGAGAGGGGAGGTGGTGAATTAGGGTGTGCAATTTTCTTCTAATGTAATGAATATTGTTCTCATCTCTGTTGGAAATTCTAAAACCTATCTGATTTAATTGTGTAGTTATAAAACATTCATATGGAGATAGAAAAAACATCATTTTTAAATGTTTCACTTCTATGGTATATTCCAAGGAGAATAAATCAACAATGTTTCGGTCGTACCAAAATCCACTAAGAATCAATAGTTTTGTAAAGTATATATAATCATACATAGTCACTTACTGCTAGAGAAACTGACATTACATGAATTATATAGAGAGCACACTATATCCTTATGAACACTTCTATTGACTCCCCCTAGATCACTACCTTAGGATATGTCTTACTCAGTTTAATGACTTGAAGGTCATCGTAGTAGATTGAGAATTATGTCTTTGTCCCTGATTATCATGAGACAATTCTATAACCATTATCCTAAATCAATGAACTTGTATGTACTTATCAATAAAATTCAATATTAAAAACCTACATGTCACTAAATTGTTTCACTTTCAATAAATTATAAAAATTGTACAAAATTTTTTTGTTTTATCGCTCAAGGATAACATTCAGGAAAACTGTTCGTGAATATCACTCGGTATTGATTGACACAAGGAACATTCTGCACATAACTCTACATCATTTAACTCTACTACGAACAACTCTTTCATATAAAAGAAGCACCAGATATTCATTGAAGATGTTTATTTTAATGAAGGGGGTAGCCTCCTATTTATAGACATGGAAAACCCTATGAGTAAATTCATTGCACAGCTTCCACTGTGTGCAAAAATTTCCTTCTAAATTGAACTTCTCATTTTGATGCTTCCTTTAGCAAGAAAATCCATATCTATTTCATGGGCACATGAAACTCTTCCTATGTTGTGAAATTTCACCTTTCATATAGTTTCATATCTTTCATGAATCTCTTCCCTCAGCCATATTTTGATGATTCATCCCTCAAAAATAATTTTCATGAAACTATTTATGTCTACATCAACTTTTTCCAAAAAAAATAACCTTTACATGAACCAACATTACCCATCCTCCAAATTTTGGACAAAAAAAATATGTAAACCACTTTGAAATAATGCCACATTCAATAATGAAGACATCTACACTGTACAAACACTTATATTTCAAACTCCATGATCAAAACAATGTGCATTTCAAAAACACAAAAAAAACACACTGTTTTTAGATATGAAAACCCTTGGTTCCAAAAATTTACCCCTTTGGGTTAGTTTGCAATATGATGTTAAATTCAATAAAGCACCATCCATGACCAAAAACTTGGATAACATGAAATAAAACATCCATTTTTCATATACTATGTGAGCAGATATTGGTGTAGAAAACAATATTGGCAAAATAGGTTTTCATTCCTAGATAGACCACTATCCAACCTTATACTATTCATTCCTAAAAAGTACTCTTCATTGAGTTTCACTAATCTAACCCTTTGGAAATAAACCCAGAGAAAGGTATGTGACCTTTCAACACATAAAAAACACCCCCAAGGCTGTATCTACCCCATATACCAACATAACATCCAAAAATAGATTGAAATAGTTAACATATATGGGGATAGATGGATTAATGTGACCTCCTCATGCAATGGAAGGTGGATAAACAAAGAGATTTAACCAATGTTTCTTGAGAATTGGTGATACCACGGGCTTAGTTAGAATGTCAGCCACTTGGTCATCAGTTCCAACATGCTCCATTTTAATCACGACTTGTTCAACCTTTTTTTGATGAAGTGATATATATTTACAGTATGTTTATTATGTGATTTCTGAACTATATTCTTCATAATATTGATTTTGCTGTTGTTTTAATAGTGAATCACCATTAGATACTTCACCATGTAAACAATATCAGTTAGTGACATCTTCATCTAAAATAGCTAAGTTCATGCCTTTAAAGTAGAGATATACACTGATTTAGCCATACTAAGAGAATTGATTTCTTGTTTCATGCTCAACCAACCTACACATGTTTTTCCAATGAGGAATTCTCCACCACTTTTACACATTCAATAAACAACATCTGCATCTCAGTGAACAGTAGAGAATTCCAATAATCCATTATCTCTTACTGCTATAATGTATAATCAAAAATTTAGAGTACCTTATATATTAATCATGATTATTTAAATTGCTTCAAAATTATCTTCCTTAATTTTTCTTTGGAAGCAAAAAATTTAAGCATCTTTCAATGATGATATTTGGAAATTTTGCATCCATGTGTAATAAGATTCTAATGAAATTAGTATACAAGGTAGGATCTAAAGATTTCTCATCCTTGATCTTTCCACAATTTTTTCCAACCATAATAGAATTCAAAATTGGTTTGGAGTCATGAATGTTGAATTTCATCAGTATCTTGCTTGCATATTTTTCATAATAAATGAAGGTTTAATCATTATTTTGATTCACTTTCAACCCCAATAATTATGTGAGTTCACTAATAATAGAAATTTGAAATTCATATTTTATATGATTAGAAAATTATTCAACTGATCCTTATCAACATTCCATGAAAATAATATCATCCACATACACAATCACCATAAACAAATATTTCTAATAATTCTTCACAATGAGATTTTGGTCAACACATCCCCTTTTAAATTCTATATTCTTCATATAATAAAAAAATAAAAAATACAATTATCACAGTGCCCAATTTATAATATAGAGATCCTCCTTTAACCTAAAAATATTTGTCTCATCATTTATAATCATAAGTACCCCTGGTTTTCAATGTAGACTTCATCTTCAAGAACACCATTTAATAATATCATTTTGACATCCATCAAATAAAAATTGTAACATACTTGAATTTCTATGAAAATAAAGAGACTTATTGACTCTAATATAGAGATTGGAGCTAAAATTTCTTCAATATCAATTCCTTTAATCTTTGCATAGAATTTACATTCCTTGCATTCCTTATTTTTGATCACTTTTCCATGATCATCGAATTTGTTTTTTAAGGTTCAATTTCTTCCAATCACGTTGTGATTTTATTTTCTATTAACAAGATCACATGTCTAGATATTATCAATATAATCCAGTTATTCATTCATGGCATTAACCCATGATATATCCCTCACTACATCGTCAAATAAGGATGGTTATATAATTGATAGGAAGGCAGAATGTGCTTTATTCCTCACTCTTCTTGTCTATATAGGTTTGATCTAATCCCTAATGGTGTTGGATTGATAAAAATATTATCTTTTATTTCTCATGTAAGGTTATGATAAATTTTATTCAGGAATAGTTTCCTATTCTTATTCTTCTTCTGAATTATCGCCATTTTGTGAGCCCTGAATCTTTTGAAAGCCTTCCACTATTTCTACACCTGAATCTGTCTGTGGTATAGTTTATTCTTTATTTTAAATCACATAAATATAAGATATCAATGAGGTATTTATGGTATTATCCTAAATTATATTGATGTCACTTATTTCCACAATATTTCTAATATAATTTTTTAAACATGTATAAGCTTTAATCCTCATTGAATATCCAAGGAATATTACCTCATCTGAAACATCATAATACATTCCATGATTTTCTTCATTGTTTTAGATTAAAAATTTACTTCCAAAGACACAAAAATAATTCATAGAGGGATTACTTACATAATACATCTCATATGGTGTCATGGTATCTAATATAAAAATTCATGTTTAATTTTTAGTGTACACCGCTACTTGAACAACCTCTTTCTATTAATGATAGAAAAAAATCTCAATCAATATTCTTATAGCCATATAATTTACCTATATATTTTTTTAAATTTAAAAAACCCATTTTTTAAGGGTCATAACTATAGAAACCACATGATTTGTCCATTTTGGAGGTAATTTTTAAATTCAATGGATGTATATTCTCTTCCATTGTCTGATCATAGAATCATGATTATGTGGCCAGTTTCATTCTTATCTATTTATTGATAACTTTTCAAGAACTTATCATTTATTTTTTATAGAAATCATAAAATACATTATTATATAATCATAAATAAAAATAATATATTATTAATCTTCATATGTTTCAGGAACATTTATTAGACCACAAACGGTTTGGTAGATGAGGTAAAGAAAATTCATTTCCCTCTTGTTCATTTGTTGATATGAACGTGTGAAAATCCTTCCTTTTATGCATTTATCACATGTATTTTCCCAATAATGCTTCAGATGTGGAATGTCAGTAATAATATTTGTCTTAGATATTTATTCCATAAACTTTTGATTAATGTGACCAAACCTCAAGTTCCACATGTTTTTTACTTTTTCAATTGTTTAGAAACAAGTGTTCTATATTCTATCAACCAAGTATAAGTTTCTTTATATTATTCATCATTAAATTAGAAAATTACTCTTCATTCACTTGATAGTTCACCACTTTTTATTAAAGGTCACCACTAGTCCTAAATCACATAGTTGACTCACACTTATATGATTTTTAGGCAATCCATCTATGTAGAGAACTTCATTTTTTCTTATCTTTTCATTTTCTAGTTCTAAATTTACACTTCCTTTGATATTTAACGAACCATCATCTCCAAATCTCACTATTCCACAAAGCCTTTTCATAATTTTTTTTAATAAATCCAGTTTTCTTATCATGTGGAATGATTATCTACTGTTAAGAATCTAGGTGCTATTATTCTTTATTCTTTGAGGGCAATTACTATAAGATTGTTTTTCATGATTTTACTCTTTTCCTTCCATGAGATACCTGATTGAGTGGAGAAAAATATGGAATTTAAAATTTCTTTTAAAAACTAATGGGTTCATCATACACATATTCTTTTTCAATAGGATAATACATATTTTCAAGAGTAATTGTTTTTGTTTGATAGGTATTCACCTTCCCCAGAGTTTTGTATTTACTGTTACAACCTTTACATTTCCTATAATGAATAGATTTATGGCCACAATTAGAAAAGTGAAAACAATATCCCAAAAAATATTCATCTGTATTGATGAAGGATATGGTCTCATTATTATTTTTAACATCCATGAACTTCCTTATTCAGATAGATCCTTACCACTTCAAAGTAAGAAATGTTTTGGCCCAAAAAATCATCTAATTAACACTTCATAATGGAAAAAATCTTATCACTTATATTACTCTACATTTCTACTTCTTTTGTAATGGTATTTGACCATGGATCCTCTATAGATACTTCAGGATTATTTTCATATCTCTTTTCTATTTTTTTTTAAGCATTCTTTGTTAGGAAATCATGTGCCTTTTTTATAAGTATAACTTTATGCTTCCCTTTAATTGGCTCATCTTATTTCTATCCTTTGAAGTTTCTTCATCACAACCAACACTAATTTTTCCCATAGATGTGGGTCTGTTATCATTTAAGTCATTATATACTTCTTTAGAGCCATGTTTAGATCTTTATAATAGCTTTTCATTTTAGAATCTTTCAAACTATAATTTATTCATTATTTCCCATGATTCTGATTCAGTTTCTAGTTTACTCATTAGGGTAAAAAACTATTCTTTATATCCACCAAATATCTTATCCTTTTCCTCTAGTCTCTATGTAAGGTCATTGATGAATTTTTTACTTCTCTTAAATCCTGAGTTTATACTAAAAAACCTATTCTGAGCCTTCAAGAGTTCTTAATTGTTCTTTTTTTTCTCCTTCCATTAAATCAATTTCTTCTTCTAGATGATCAAAATACTCTAATTACTATTTTATCACATCTCCCATCTATTTTTTTTCTTTATTTGAATTTAAATATTATCACGAGAACCATAAAGTTCCACCTTGATATCAATAACACCGATCAACTGATCATCTTTATCTTTTATGGGTTCTACCTTTACAATTATATCCATCATGTATTATTCATATTTTGATTTAAACAGTGCTTCTATATCCTTAAAAAACTCATTATCATCTTGTTCTTTTTTTTAGACAAAGATCATTCTTTGTAATTTCATTCCTTATTTGAAATATCCTTTGTTATGGAACTTATTATAAGTCTTCTTCATGATTTCTTCTTCACTTTATTCATCATAAAATTTCCTTGGGCATTGAGTGACAATGTACCCTAATTTACCACATAAATTCCAATCCATTGAAATATTTCCTTCAAATATCCATTTTCCTCACTTGATTTTTATAGAAATAATATAAATAAATCCATCATTTATATCATCTCCATCATCACTACCTTGGGCAATGTAAATATTTTCCATGAATTTGAATTCCATTTACTTTATTACTTGAATTTTTTTTATTATGGATGGACTCTCATTTAATAATCCACCAGACTGTTTAGCAGATTATCAATAGAATGTTCCAAAAGATCGATTTCCTCAAGGGATGAAACTTTGGGGTTGTACAGGGCGGGAAGCCATCTCATGATTTTCTTCACAATGTAAATATCTTTAATTTATTCACCATCTCATTTATTTTATTCAATAAATTATGTAATTCAATTAAAAAATATATCTTTATTTTCATCTAGATGAATTTTCAAATCAGTTATCTTATTATGAATATCTTGGAGTTTTTCCTCATTCACTTTGATATCATCTCCTTGTATATTTTTTAGTTTCTCCCACATGTAATTTTCTGAATCGAATTGCATGACCTTAAAATAAATTTGATTAGATAAGGTTATAGTAAGGGAAATTTTTTCCCTTGGGATCTATATCATGAACTTTTCCATCTGTTTCATTCATAGAAATACCTACTTCATTAGTGACATGAATCCCTTGAGCTATAGAATATAGAAATTCCATACCAAGGTATTAAAGATGATATCTCATACTATTATTCCAAATATATATGCCTCTTCCATAAAATAGGGTTACTCCTAGAACATTCACTAAACTCTCCATGAAAAAAATATAGGATATATTTAACAACAAAAACATGTACTCTCTAATACCACTTGTAGGAGACTAGAGCTCTATGAGTGGTGGCCGAATACGGGTGTGAAATTTTTATTTTAAAGAAATATATATTGTTACCACATTAGTAATAAATTATAACAATTATATTTTGGAATTTTGCAGTAATGAAACATTCATATACATAGATACAACACAATAGTTTTTCCTAGTTCACCACTAAGGGCTATTCCAAGGAACATACATGTACAATGTGTCAGTTATAAAAAAATCCACAAAGCTTCGCTTGTTATTGTAGAGTATAGAAGATCAAACACAATCAATCTATTCCAGGAACACATCCATTACAATAATAATAAGGATAACACAGTACCACCTTCAGAAAATTTTTGTCAACTCCCCTTGCTCACCGACATGGGAGAATTATTACATAGTTTAACTACTTGATGGTTTCTTTAATAGATTGGGAATTTATGTATTTATAAATTATTATCATGAGACTCTACTTGCACAATTTTCTATAATAAATTCACTTTTATGTACTTATCAATCAAATCATTTTTTTAAAACATGTTTGTCATCCAATAATTTCAATTATTTGCAACTCTTAAACTAGTGCACAATTTTTTGATTTTATCATGTGAGGATAACTTTCATACAAATTGTTCTTGAATATTAGTTGGTCTCAATATACATAAGGAACATTATGTGTGAAACTATGTGTCTCATAACTCTAATGTGTGTAACTCTTTCATGAGGCAGAGGCACCAGATCTTCATTGGAAAAGTTACTTTGATTGAAGGGGGTAGCCTCTTATTTATAAAAATAGATGACCCTATGAAAAAATTCCTTTCCCGCCTTCCAATGTGTGTACAACATTCCTCCTATTATTAACATCTGGTTTTGACATCTCCCTTAGTGTGCAAAACTCCACCTATATTTAAGAAGAGCGAAAAAATCTTCTAGGGTCACACAACTCCATATTTTACATAATTTCAAATATTTCGTAAAACAGTTACCTTATCTATATTTCAATGATGAATCCTTAAAAAATCCTTTGTGTGAAACTCTTTTAGTCTAACTTAACCTTTCTCAAAAATAATTCCTTTTACAAAAACAACTTTCTCCATCCTTCAAATGTTGGACCCAAATTATTTGAAAATTCTAGGAAAATATTCCACCTTGAACACTATAAAAATCTGCTTCATAAAAATAATTATCTTGAGAAAAAATTAATAAATATTTTTAAGATTAAAAACAAACAAAAATCACACTATTTCCTGTTATGAAAAAACCTAGTTCAAACCAAAAAATGGTTAAAAGGAACCTTGCAGATTGGAACACCATATTCTATTTGATAACCCCAACCAGAAACATGTTGAACAAGAAAATATAGGTTCATGGCCATTTAATACAACCTATTTCAACATTGAAATTTATTATACTGACTTTGAAACAGTGGAATTCTTAAAATGTGGTTTATTTGAACTATTATGGCAATTGGTTTTGCTCAGTTTCCCATTACTTTCATTGTAGTGTCAGTTGATGGGGGCATTCAAGAACCAGAATTCCATTAGTTGAGATAGTTAATCAAGTAATTTAAGTTTCTATCATTGATCCTAGAATAGACATCTGGATTGTACACCACATCACCTTAGAGATCATCTAGGAAATCATGAAACCAGTTGGATATTGCTTTTAAACCATACATTCAACCATTATCACTTCACAATCAACCCCTACTCTCCCACTAATTTGATGCATGGATTATTTCTAGTATTTTATTTTAGTTCCCATTTCCAATGAATGCAGACATAATAACTATACTCTAATAGTGTATAAATCAGACAAGATTAGCTTCTAAAAAAACACTTGACACCGCCCCACCGGTATACAATTCCACCCAATATCTCAAGATGAACCCCCCAATTTGATGACATGCCTATGGGTGAATTTAATATGCCAAAAGGGATATAAAGTTGGATAAAAATTATGATATAAAATAACATAAAATATATTCAATACAATATATAATGCAAATTCTATGATCCAATGGCTTTATAAGGATGATACTCTATGGCTTCCCCTTGTGCGCCAATCGACTATATTCATGATACCTTTTTTGGGTACCCCTTCAACACAAAATTAATCCTTACCCCTACCTTATTGTGTAATCATTTCTGGTACAATCCCTTTCACTAAACACCTTCAACACATAATATTAGTTCCCAAGTGGTTCGATGTTATCACATTATCTATTACAATTTCACTGTATACCACATTCTGATTTATAGGTCACCCTAAAGCCTCTATAACAATCAACCCCTACCTAATGCCTACAAAAAACCCCGTCTATTCCATTTTTATGAAAGAAACATGAAAACTTGATGGGATTGATAATTTCTTCTTGTACAATTCACTATGTTTCCAATAGGACAAGGTAAATGGGTGTGGTATGGTACACGGGAAATGATTGGCAATGCCATCTCAAAACACTAATGCACCTATTGGAGTGTAGGTGCCTACCCATTAGTGTTGATAGATGGGTTATGTGGTGTTATCTATGGTCCAATAGAATTTATAAGTGGTTCATCATTGAGTAGATGTAATGGAATAGAGGGTAGTGAATGTGAACTCCCCATGAAGATATCCAAAAAATAACATTTACAAATCACATAACCACTATTCTAATCCCATCAATACCACCACTCACTCATTGTAGTAATAATACTGATTTCCTTTTTCACCACACACCATCTACCCTACTAGATATTAATTCTCTATTAGAATGTAATTTTCCACTATACAACCTACTACCTATATTATACTGAGAATTGTTGTGTTTTGGGTATGGGCTTCAAAAAAAATTAACCCCTTCCTTCATTTTCCCATATAATACCAATAAATTGTTATTTCACAATACCAAATCAATAGTATACCACTAACCACATACAAATCCCATTTTGAAAATTGCAATTCACAAGACCCATCAACCCCCATCACCGACAGCACAAACAGCCTAAATACCTCATACAGATTGATAGTGATGCTATATTGTTGACCATTCACACCACTAGTGTGAGATGTAGGTCATCAATTTATGCTAAGGACCTATTACACCATCCACTCAATGACTAATGGGATTTTTTAAGAACATATTATCCCAATGAAATTCTAGAAAATAATTAGCAGTCAGATATTGTAGGGCTATTTTCAATCCTATGGTATCAGAGGTAAACCATAGTGGTTTATATGGGGGTATTTGTGGTAGATATCTGATCAATAACAATAAAATATTATATATATATTCCATAAATGACCTTTGTATTCATATCCTACATTGGGGGGAACAAGTTCATATCCATTGATAAGATTCAGGAGGTCCAACTACTAGGGACCGATGAATGCATTGCTACCATGGGATTGCAGGAATGTCAGTCATTGCATAATTATTGTTCATAAGAATATAATGGGTATAATATATTAGATTTTGATATATTTCATTCAATATGAAACCCATATTCTGAAGGTAATCGAGTTATCATGGTATAATCTCTATTTGGTGTCCATCTTGTGCCCCTTGGAAGTACCTATTTCAAGGGACCATAGTTTATTTCCTTTCCCAAATGTATAACAAAGTGATCGATATGGCTAACACAATCCATAAATTTTTGCACTCCATTTCCCCATATAGCCCATCAAACCCATACCCTTTGTTCGGTTGAACCCATTCGGTGTGTTCATAATATGAAACCATTGTAGTTGAACAATCAATAACTAGGAATGTCACAGTAGAAGACCTCTCTTTTTTCAATTCATTACCCAATGACTCAAGGGTTCGGGGGTAAAGAAAATTTATTTTCTTCCTATTAGAGTTGAGATGTTCATATCTTCAAGATGAGTTAGATGTTGAACCTTTATATATGACATGATCTACTCCACCCAAAGGTAATCATAAAATGATGGCGGTCAATGGAATGGAGTTGGTTCATTCCCAAAGGAATTAAAGTGTCCCCTTATAAGTGACATATGAACTGGAACCATGAATCATACTGCGTGGAATTTATTAACCTTAATTATCATAGTGCATCATCTAATTTACCATACTATATACTATAAATAATGGAAGAAATGAATAAATAAAGAAAATTAATAAATAATGAAATAAAGAGAAAAAAAGAGAAATATGCATTCTTTACATGTGTTTTGTTATATTATCAAAAGGTGAAAGGAAAAGGTAAAATTTAACCTTGTGAAACTAGTCATATGAAAGATTTATATGCAACATTTAATCATGTCCCTAGGTCCTTGAGTAGTAAAATAATAGATGATATCCGATAAACAAGGTTATAATAGTCTCATATATTTTTTATACTAAGGGTTCCAAATTCATAAATCAATAGAAAATTATGTTATATTCCATTATCATATAAGAATAAATGAATACTCAGTAATGTTGTATCGAGAATAACTAATACAGATGGTGCATTTAGGAGATTCCCATATCCTATTGGAATATCCACAAGGTCAGTAGGGGTAGTTTGTCATTCTAATGAAAAAAATATACCTAGGAATAGGATTTATCCTATCCTTTCTCATATCTCAATTGGTTATATATTTAACTCAATTTTTAATGAAATATTTTACATCTACTATAAGTAGTCTTTCATTATTTCCATTCCTCCTTTTCAGTTCCTTCGGTTATGATATTCGCAATCAATCAATTTATTGCTTCCTATATTCCTTCTTATATGAATTTATTATTTAATAAGTGAAACTAAATAAATAATATAGATTTATTCAATTAAAATTAGATTTATTAATCTCCTCAAATATTCTTACTATAACTTTCATTTTCTCTTTATCATCAATATTGGAAACAATCTAATGCGAGGTTTGTCACATTAGTGAGGGAAAAAAATCATATCCACAGGTCTAGAAAAAATATTATATAGAAAACTATATCATTTATATTATCTCCTAAATAGGTATTTGATAATGTTTCAACACACTTCCCTAGTCACTGACACCGATCAACGCCAACCATTAGTATCAAAAGTCTGATGCCATCATGGCGAGTAGAGTAGAAAACACTGTAATTTATTGCCAAATGTTGAATTCTCTTGGTGTGAATTTTTAACAGATTATAAGTGGTAATATGGGGGAAAATCATCATCTTATCACACAATTATGGGTTTAACAAGGAGTGGTGTATGCCACCGGGTCATGTTTCATCACATATCCAGGCTGGCTTCCCCTTACTTTACAAAATCAATTAAAGGTCTCACTTCTAAAAGGATGTTATTAGGGGTTATAATAACGTGTTCTACGTTTATGACTATCCTCCTTTACATGATCATGTCTACATTGGGATAATCATCTATTTATTTTATAAA
This sequence comes from Viscum album, assembly GCA_963277665.1. Classification (NCBI taxonomy): domain Eukaryota; kingdom Viridiplantae; phylum Streptophyta; class Magnoliopsida; order Santalales; family Viscaceae; genus Viscum; species Viscum album. The sequence continues at coordinate 569,915,859 of OY728153.1, forward strand.
TCCTTTATTATATTTATCGCACAATAATGTTTGGGTTTTCTTGATGCAGATATAATTGAACTTATCGATCAAATCCTCTAAATCCTCCAGTAGAGATGAATAACTGAGGTTTTGGATCGAAGGTCTTGAGCCTGAGTGATATTGTGATTTTGGTTTTCTTATTTGAATGTATTTGTCGAGATTCCCTTACTATCAAATTAATAAATAAGTCTAATATAATATATTAGACCATATCTATTTGAATTTAGTGTTTTTGGTCGATCTTATGTTAGGCACCTAAACACTCTGTCACTCATTATAGCATCGAGATCAATGTTATCTGGGGGAACTTCAATGTGATAATGAATATTTTAAAGTCATAGTGAGATTCCTGAATATAATTTTGTATTATTAGAAGAGGTTTGATGTAATTTATCTCTAAGTCAGACAAATTTTCCTTAATTGTAGAGGTGTGGAGAATCTCGACTGACTATAATGAGAGGAATCAATATTCTTTTCAAGTAATTTATCACTACCCAATATATATATTAATATATAGAAGATATATTATGGTTCAAGAAAATAATTTTCAAGGATTCTATGGATTTTAAATCCTCTATAGAAAAGCTTTTCTAATATCCCATTAAAATACTCCATGTCAATATGCTTCACACAAACCGAATATACAACACATTTATATACTATATTATTTCTATTTTAGGTGGGGTTCCACATAATCATGAGATATTACTAGATGGTGTGGGTACCATCATTTTAAATTAATCAACATGATAGTAACCATTCAAGACTAGTATATTGATTCCTGAGTCCTGCATTGATAAGCGGTATTCAAGATCTATGTTTGTGAAACAGCATTCTAGTGTTTGGTTATATGAAATGGTCAGAGTAACATTGAGGTATGAGGATTATATTGTATTAATTACCCCCTTAATTCAATGGGATTTTTCATAATCTATCAACATATTATTTGATAGACCATATTTTTTTGTGTATTGGCTCACCATGGGTGATGTATGATTTTGGCCTACGGTTTCATTTTCTGGTTTTCACCAAAAATCCAAGATAATAGGCTTGCAGTACCAGAGTTGTCCAACATGCTACATTGAACTGAGGATCCCTTGATGTTCCATCTAAACCAGTCCAACTAGTTAATGAATAAAATACCTTGTTCCCAAAGATTCATATTTATTTTTTTATCATCCACAATTCACCCCTATGCTTCCTATTTGTTATTGAGTGTCTTGTGCATTCCTTTCAATTGGGTTGATGATGGTTTATCATTATTGCAAAATAAAAAGTGTCTTATTTATTTTATTTCAATCGCCATGGATTTGGTGGGGAATTTCCTAAACATTTACTCTCTAATTGAAAAATGAGTGAGTAGGGTGGAAGGTTCTGTCTGGTGGGGATCAAGAAAACACATTTATCCAATTTTACTCCACACCGTCTTATACCAGAATGCTTCAATTGTTTATAGTTTTTCAATGGATTTAAGGGTTATGAGAGGAATTTAGGATAGTGGGTTAATCAGTGTGCTATTAATAGATCGGGGAAGTTCCAGAGATAGGTGTAAAAACCTAGTATGAGAAAGGTTATAGTGATTTTTTCATTAGACTTTCATAACTCAAACTCAATCAAACTCACCCTTCATCGCCACTCCAATGATATGCCACAAGGGTTCTCTATTCAATGATGTTTGATTTCATAAATCTAGTGGTTTCCAAAATACATGTTATAAGAAACATTTTCAAGGATGGTATCAAATGTATTCTTCATTAAATGATATCACCAACACCATTCCCATTGCATGTCCACCTGGGACCCTAAACTCTTCAGAAAAAAAGGAGATGAGTGAAACCCTAGGACCCCCTGATCAATAAATCATGTCCCTAACATGGATACATGAATTATTTGAGTCACTTGGTCATTCCTAGTATTTTTAAATTGTTTTTTGTCTTACTATTATGTCCCTTTCCCCCCACACAATAATAACAGACCCATCATGAGTGTGAATGGTTTTGAAACACCAATTAAATAGATTTGGTATGTTTTGGGAGGGGAAATCCAGGTTCCATGATTTATACTATGATTCTCCTTTAATCAAACATTATATGATCATTCAAGTTTTCAATATAGCCCAAATATTTGAATTTTTATTGGGTTGTGGTCATGGTCCAAGGCAGGTACTATCAATGGTAGTACAATAAATGTGAAGGTGGGGGTATAATGAGTGGTTGGAATGGAGATTGAAGTATTAAATAGGGTACATAGTTGGAAAATTATGGGAATATAGCTTCATAAACCACCTCATGCCATATAAAAAACATGTGTTTTGAGAGATTGATTCCAATTTTTCCCAATGGTCGACCAAGGGGAAGAAAATGTGGGCATTCCTATCTTCCAAGACATTTCAAAACCCTACATAATATAATATCCACAAACATACTAAACATGTCCATAAATAAAATGTCATAAAATTAGCATCATCCACTATGTGAGAGTATGGAACATAGGCGTATATAGGAAAGGGTAGAAGTACCATAAATAGATGAGCTAAGAGTAAAAATGTATCGTATTGTAAAACAAATTCCTATGATGATAAAAACCAAGAAACCCCCATAATGTTTTATTATAACGATTCAAGATGATAAGTAGAAATCATATAAATCTTTTGGATACATTTATTTAATTTTTAACAATGATTTATTTGAATATAAACTAATTACTTATGTATTTTTATAGGAATTATGAATTCATGACTCAAAGGAGGAAAAGTTGAATAATTAGTAAAATTAGCATTACACGTTGTGAATCTGGTGTACACAACATGTACTCCTAGAGAAGACCACCTACCAGCCATTTTCAAGGCATGAATCCCATTTACAAGATGTTAACCATGTACAAGATTTGAATCCAAAGTATACGTCTGGAAAGACTCAAATTTGAAATTTAATGAGATGCATGACATGAAATCAATACATGACATGAAAAGTTAAAAAAGTAATTACCACTAAAAATTCAGTCTTTGAAATCTAGAGATTCATGATATTTGGTAGAATTTTCATATCTAAAATGCACTGTGTGAAAGATAATTACACACCATGAAAGCTGCGATGCATATGTTACTTGAAGCAAGTTCACTATGTGAATCAGTTACATGCCATGAACTGACCAGGCTCTATATATATGCAGTGACCTCTTATGTGAAACATAGTTGGATACCCATAACTCTTTTAATTTATTTATGTTTATTTCCAATTTTTTATTTTTTATCTCTATTAAAAAAATTTATTGATCTATTTATTCCTTTTCCCCCTATTTATTACAAGGATATTTTATTGCTTATTTTTTGTTATGGAATCTGAATCCAATATAGATTGTCGTAAAACTTCAATTTCAACTATGTTATTCAATTTTCATTCATTCAAGTTAGTATTTAATTGTTTTTTATTGTGGTTTATATTTATTTTGTATTTCTTGTCATATGTTTCCCTAATTTCATCTATTACCATCATGCATGGATAATCCACTTTGAGTTAGGGATCTAGAGTATAGTTGGATTTAAAAATATTTAATCTATGAATAAAAATTTAGTCTCCCAATGGCTAGTAATTAGGTTAAAATAAATTCTAAATATCATTCTTTTGAAACTACCCTAACCATATTAGGTTCAAAAAAGGATCGTTGACATATTTGGAGTTGAGCTGCTAAGGCTCTTGTGTTGATTTTCCTATCGATTTTTGTGTCTGTTATGATTTGTGATGTTTCGGTTTGTTTGGTATATTGTGTTTGACCACACAAAACCTGATGAATTTTATTGTTTGGTTCATTGGTCTGGCTCATGTCTATAATGGTGGATCCCCTTGGACACACTGCCTCTTATTTTTCTCTTCTTGTTCAGTTCTCATTTAACCATAAAGTTATTTTATTTGGAGAATATAAAAAAATAGTTTTGTGTTGTACTTAGGAAGTAAAATTTATCTATACCAAGGAGATGTTTTGATAATATGTTGATCCAATTGGTTGGACCAAGACTAATTGGTGAACTTATCAACACTTTGTATCCCAATCAATAGGTTTTCCCAAGTTAGATTTGGGATTATAGTGTTCTTAAACCCAAATATTAACCATGAAACCTTATTTTAATCTCATTAAATCAACAGATAGATAGTTTTAGAAATCCTAAACACTTAAGAGAGATCATGGGGACTCCTATAAAAAATTTCTTACTGATTAGTCACCTTCCTACCATATATCAATTTAGTTTGACCCTACACTACCATATTTCTACTCCTTAGTAGCTGAGTGTAGTTTGGAAAATATAAATTCTAATATGATCAATTCCCATTAATAATCAACATCACCATGAGAGCTAGTCAAATTTTGGAATTGTTTCCAGGGATAGGTATTCATAAGCAAAGTAACCTTTATTACAGACCTATGATTACTTCCCCCCATTTATTTTTCTATCCCATTTTCTTTTTTAAATTTTCTCTCACATACTAGAACCTGAATCAACATTTCTTCATCTAGGGCATGTTTCAAGGATCTTTGACTAATTCAATAATCCTTAACACTCAAGGAATACATGCTTTATATCCCAAGATTAATTGATATCTTTCAGATGATGTTTTTTCTCCATGGATGATCACAACAATCATGCACCTCCAAACCTCTGATTATCACCACCTGAAATTCAAGATGAGAGACCAATTCCATAGGAGCACACCATCATGAATTACAACTTTTCATCCGTTAATGGTGATGTGCCAAGAATTTTTCTCCCTCTTATTCATGCGTAATCATTAAACTTCAAACATGGAATCAACAATGTGATTAAGAACATGGTCCAATTTAGTGGACATCAAAATGAAGACTCCCATGAACACATTTCTAATTTTCTAAAATTTTAAGAAAACATTCTCATCTAGGTAATATCCTCTGATGCCAATATATTACGAGTGTTCACATTCTACATGTGTGACAGAGCTATGTATTAGCATAAAATTAAAGCTAATCAAGCTATCATGACTTGGGGAGATATAAAAGAAATTCCTAGGCATGTATTTCTCACCAATATGAAGCTATATTCTTAGAGATGAAATAAAAAGTTTCAACTAGATAGATGGAGAATCGCTTGTGAGGCTTAGTATTGATATAAGGAACTGACTCACAAATGCCCACATCACCAGAATGATGTGTGGACAAAGCTGAAAAACTTATACCAAGGACTCCAATTATATGCACACACTGTTGTAGACATTGTTTCCAATTATAGGCTTGTTATCAGGACACCTAATGTTGGAAAATTGTTGTTGGATGAGATTTTACAGAATACCAGTCTGTGGAAAAGTGATAGGGGACCACCTTGGTGTGTAATCTAGCAGGTGGATAGAAATGCCTTCCTAGAAGCACAATTCGAATCTCTCATGAAGAATGTGGAGCCTTTCCAACTGCATATATCGCCACCCCTCCTTCCCCTATTAAATAGATACAATCATGAGAGATGTGTGGAGGCCCTCACCAATATCAAGAATTTAGGGAAGGTATAGAGGATCCTCAAATCTATGATTATAATCACATTAATAATAATAATAATAAATATATAGTACCAACATCCTCAACAATATCATGGGAAATACTATCTAAAATTCTAGATCAGAAGATTCATTAGCCAAATCAAGGATATTATCAACAAACTAGTTGAAAAGTTCCATTATAGAATCAAGGACCACCTCTGTACCCAACGAAAATTCCATCTCATTGACCGCCACAAAATTGATACCGACAACCATTTACTAGAGATCAACAATTTCCACTAGATCAATAATAGAATGATTAATAAGATCAAATAATACCACCACAACAATCTCAAACTCTTCAATCCAATCTTGTGAACCTTCTCATCGCCTTTATTCAAATAGTAGATCTAAGGATGAAAACCCAAGAAACTGAAATGAAAAACCAAATGGATGCCTTATTCAACCTTGAGGACTATTTCCTAAATCATTCTTCGACTCTATAAAATCAATTACTTGGTATTTTTTCCAGTAACAGCAAAACTCATCCAATGAGATGAGTCTAGGGTTGTAGTTCATAGATGTTTAAAATAGAATGATTCTCATTCTCCATGAGTAGATAATAAATATCATCTAAATGTGATTCAAAAATGTGCTTCAATCATCAGGGAAGATTACGATTCTTTCACAAATAAATACGTTGTAGAGAAAAAGCCATAATTAGAGAAATATAAAAGAAATCTAGTTCAATAAAATTTGAAAAATAATAAGTGTATATAGAACCAACGCCATAAAAATACCCTCTCTTCTTTCTAGAGAGGATTGGACAAGCCAAAATATAGGATCAATGTAATTTTATTATGAATGTTTAAAAAAATTCACAGCAACATGCCCTTTTCAAAAGATATTTCTCAAATTCATTTTTATTATAGGTTTTTGAAGACATTATCTCATGTAAGCGAAAAATGGGATATCTAGAAGTAATCTTCTTAAATGAGGAACTCTCCATAGTTGATCGGTTGAATCTACCTCCTAAGGTGAGATACCCCAAAAGTTTCTCTATTTCCTGCATTATAGGGACATGAAATTTCAGAAAAACCTTGCGAGATCATGTTGTGAGTATCAATCTCATTCCTACAAGTAACTTCTGAAAATTGGGGTTTTGAGACTTAAAACCAATGAGAGTAAAACTTCAACTGGCTAACCAATCATTCATATTCCCTTGAGGACTTCTCGAGAATATCTTAGTCAAAGTTTTGAAATTCATCTTCCATATGGATTTCATTACCTTGCAAATGGATGAAAAGGGAGACATTACCATCATTATAGGTAGACCATTTCATTCCATTTGGAATGCATTGATTGATGGAAATCAGGGATGACTGATATTTAGAGTTGGTAATGAAAAGGTAATGTTCAACATAGTAATAGATGCCAAGAAAAGTGATGACTCATTTGACTATAAAGACATCTTTATTACTAATGAGAGAGATTATTATATGACCAATTAACATAACAGAGAGACCCATTATATGGATGAAGATGAATGTAGTGACTATGAGGGAATAAATTACACTAAACCCTTGACAAGGGATATCATAAACCATTCAATCCCTTAGTCATCAGACCTCCAATGCTAGAATTAAAATTTTTTGAGCACACTAAAGTATTTATTCATAGAAACTATAGTTTCACTACTAGTTATTAACAATACAGAATTGAATCAAGTACAGTAAGAAAAAATCAATTATGTCCTAAAAAGGAACAAGAATTCAATTTCCTTGGGAGTGGTTGACATTTAATGAATCAGCCTCATGATATGAACTTGTAAAATTTTGTTTGAAGAAGGTACTAAACCCAAATGTAATCCCCAGAGGTGACTCACCCCACTGATGATATAGGTATCCAAAATGGTTGTTTCAAAACTTCTCAGCACTGAGATAATATTTTCAAACTATGATAGTGGGTGCTTGGTCCCATTGTAAGTCTTCTTGAAGAAAGGCATATTTACCATTGTTAAAAACAACTAAGAATAACTCATTTCAACTCGAACCATCACATTGTGGTGAGTATGTGTTGATTATATAAAAATAAACATGGTGACCTAAAAGGATCCTTTTATGCTCCCTTTTATGGATATAATGCTGGAGAGAGTATCCAAAAATCAATTATATTTTTTTAGATGGATATTCTGGATATAATCATATTTATATAGACCCACCAGACTACTCAAAAATTACTTTACATGTGATTTTTAACCCTTGTCCTATAGACGAATGTACTTTGGAATTTTCAATGAACTAGAAAATTTATCGTGGTGTATGACCAGAATATTTAATGATACAATGAAGGTGTTCTTAAAAAATTTCATGGAAAATTTCTCCATTTAAAGATGATGTTTTCAAGTTTTCATGAGAAATATAGACCTAGTTCTACAATGTTGTGAATAGAAATTATTAGTGATAAATTGGGAAAAATTCATTTCATGGTCCAAGGAAGAATGGTCCTAGAAAAAAATTCAATGTAAGGTGTGGATATTGATCCAATTAAAATAAAATTAATTAATGATTTATGTTAGCCAAGAAAATTGAAATGTATAAAGAGTTTTTTGGGAAAAATAATATGTTATCACCACTTTTTTCAAGACATTAAACGAATATCCAACCTAGTAGAACACATTTTATCAAAGGATACTCCTTTTTTGTTTCACTGATGAGTGTCAATGGATGATAAACACTCAAAATAATAACCTAGTGACTGCTCCTATTATAATATCATAGGATTGGGACCAAGGTTTTGAACTGATGTGTGATGCCATCGATTAATCTATAGGCATAGGTTTAGGAAAGAGGGTTGTACATAGCTTCTTTCCCATTTATTATTTCAGTCATAAACTAAAAAGATCTCATGTAAACTATACACCCACTAATGAAGAACTGCTCATAGTTTCCTATGATCATGAAATTTTTATTCATACATCATGTTCTCTAAGTAGTGGTCTATACTAATCTTGCAACACTAAAATACATATTGAGTAAAAAGGATTCAACCTCATGACTGATATGGTGGATCCTGCTACTATAGGAATTTGATATAATAATCAAGGATACAAAAGGGACTGAGAACATAATTGTTGATGACTTGTCCAGACTCCAACTACCAATCATTAAAGATGATGATAATCAAGATATTTATGATTAATTTCCCAATTAAATTATTTGTAATATAAATACACAAGATCAACCATGGTTTTATAATATTGATAAATATATTTCCATGAGAACACTTTACCCCCACATCTTTTACCAACAAAGGAAAAAAATTGACCAAATCCACACACTATTACTAGGATGGTCCACAACTATTTAAGCATTGTGTTGATGGATTAATATGGCATTGAACCTACAAAGATGATGTTCAAAGAATACTCCATTTTTTTCACACGTCTTCAGCTAGAGGACATCATGGGACTAAATGCACAATGGATAAAATCCTAAAAGTAAGACTATTCTGAACCACAATTTATTGGGATGTGAGGAGTGTTTTCCAAGCTGTTATCAATGCCAACAAACCTTTACTTTTACAAAAAGAAACAAATAACCCATAATCTTAATATATAATACATAAAAGAAACTATAGTACATCATGACCCAAAATGCAAAATTGATAAAATCCTACAAAGAAGACTATTTTGAACCACACTCCATTAGGATGTGAGGATTTTTTTTCAAATCATTGACCAGTGCCAAAGAACATGTGCTACTAGAGAAACAAACTAAATACCAATAATACTATTATATAATTCAAAATGTTTGTCGTATGGTGAGTAGATTTTATGGGTACATTCCCACATTATCTTGGGAAATTATAAATCCTAGTCGGTGTGAACTGAATTTCGATGTGGGTAGAATATGAGGCCACCACCCATGAACCAGGTGCGGTGGTCATGAAATTATTAAGGAAAACACTTTCTCAGGATTTGGATTTACTTGATTTCTCATTGGTGATTGGGGATCTCATTTTTCCAATAATGATGTGAAGTTATTTCTTGGAAAGTATGGAATCCCTTATATATAACACTAGAACTCCCTACGACCATTAGAAAAGTGGTCAATTTGAATTGTTAAATAAGAATACTAAACAAATTATTGAAAAGATAGTGGCCACTAATCACATGATTATCATGGGTCGTAGTCAAATAAGATGTCTAAAATACTCCTAATGCAATCTAGTAGCTGACTAGGGTCATCTCTCAAGGAGAAATGGTTGAGGAGTGATCCTTATCATAGAACATATATTTTTTTCCTAAATCTGAAAGAAGACATACATTATTTATTTTTTGATTAAATGGTAATAGTTAAAGGTAAATCAAGTTCAAATAGAATTAATGGTTCAACTGACAATGAACCTTAGGATGAATTCCAGTGACATTTTCATCATTTAATTTTGTTCTAAATCAATTAATTAAATGTGTAGGTTCAATTTCATTCATCCATTCAACCTTCACTATTTTATTTGGAATGAAACCAATAATCATCTCAAGAGATCCTTAAGCAGAACAGTCAATCCATGTGTCCTTCTAGGTGAATGGGTAAGAGAATTCCTCAATCTAGTGAATGAAATCACTCACACACCTTGAATAAATCATATACCATTATTTTAATCAAAAAACATGACTCTAGTAGTATGAAGTGTGATCAGAATGAAGGTATAATTTTTTGTGAAATAGTTGGAAGAGTTTGATGGTCTTAATGGGTTACTGGGTGATAATAACCACCTCTGCATTTCACTTCCACTATATCAATAAAATTAGAGTGGAGATAAATTGAGAATTAAATTCATAAATTCATGATCATCATTATGATTCCTCTTTGTAAAATCCATAATGGTTTATCTCTCCATGATAATAGAGATATGAGTCTCTAGGGCATCACATAGATGAGAGTCATGAAGAAATGGTGGGGTCAAAGAACATCAGAATTTGATTAAATGAAGAGCAGTATGAACAAATAATGACAAAGTGCAGAAAGAAAAGTAATTATAATGGAGGAAAGGCCTAATCATTAGAGGTTGAATGTTTACAATGAGTGGGGAAGAACATATTTATAGAGCAGGTGAGGTAGAAACTTTCTCCTCATTGCCAGTAATGAGGAGAGGGTTTTGATTTCCTATGGATGGATTTTTCTTTTTGTAAAGAACAATTGAGATTAATTTTACTAACACATATTCTTCCTATGATTTCACTATGATTTAGAGTAGTTCCAGTTGTTCTTGGTTGTAGTTTCATGTGCTAGAAATTTGGTTTGGGTTTGTACGACTTCAATGTAGGGCTTGGGCACATATGTTACTGTGAACATTAACATATAGTAATAAGTATTATGTATTTACATAATTATGTATATAATTATATTAAAATTCATATATTATAAATACATATGTATATTTATATAAACATTATATTTTATAAAAATATTTGGAAACAATTATTTTTATTATTATATATACATATATTGAAAAATGAAGGAAGATAAATTAATCATGAAGAAAAGGAGTTACAAGATCAAGAATCTATGAAGGGAATCAATCAAACAAGAGGTGATTGTCTCTTGGAAAAAAAAGTATCCATATGATGAGCTGCTTCATTCCCCTCCCTTATGTTGAAAGAGAAGGAGAAAGAAAAAAAATGCAACTGACTGACTGGATTTCATGGATGATGAAGCCATATGATTGGAAGATAAAATCATATATTTTTATTGGGTTAATGATGTTGATGCAGATAGATTCAATTTTTGTAATATCCCATCCATGATCAATTTCCATAGTTAGACCAGTAAGGATATCATGGGCTTCAAAAAAAGCAGGTTCCCAGAAGGTGTGGATCGAGTCCTATCTGACAGTGATGATATTACCACAATGGTCCCTAACCGCACTCCAATTCCAACAATACCATCTTTGGGTAGAGAATAATCATCATTGATGTTGAGGGTCCCTTTCTTAGGAGGATTCCATTCAGATTCATTTGTTTGAGGTGCGGAGAAACGATTCTTGTTAGGGTCTCGATTCTATCCATTGATCAAGAAGATTACTCATTCGATCCAGAAACCAAATAGTTTCACTACACAATTAAAGATGAAATAATATTATATAACCCAAATAATCCAACCCACAATACACAATGATGAGATTTTATCTGCAGTGAAAGTGGATGACCACATCATAAGAATTTAATGGAGATCCAACATCACATTCAGAAAAATCTCTGAATGAGATCCCCATGTAAACCAAACCTTCGTATCCCCAAGGCATTTAATAATATCATTAAACGGGAATTCCATAACTTCATTACAAAATGTGAAATACTAGTTGTTAGTAATGTGGTGATGGGAGCTGATGTTCATGGTAGGAAGAATCCAAGTGAAAATCTTCCACTAAAATTAGCGGATCTTGTGGGGGGACACAGAAATTGCCGTAGAATTTTACAAATCCCCTATTTTTCTTCAATGTGGGAATCAATAGAATGTATGTATCTTGGAATCACAGGGTTAGATCCTGATATATCCTTTCTCCATAATAGACAATCATGTCATGCATCCATCACACAAGGAATGTGGAGAATAATATTTTTATCCCATTCATTAAACCATGAGTTAATTTCATCCAGACACCAACCAATACCAGAATCATTAACAGGTAGTGGAAAACAACATCCTCATATCCAGGAACAATCAGATAAGAACCCATCATACAATCTTTATCGATCAACCAAGGTTCATTCTAGATGTTGATAGTTGATCCATCCCTAATCCCCCAACCCACTCCTTTTTCAAGTAATTTTCGTGATCCCCAAATTCTTCTCCCTAGCAAGTTGGGACGTGGTCCAGTAGAGGAATTAAAGAAATCATAGTGAGGAAAATATTTTGTATGAATGATCAGCGTGAATAAGTAGGATGGTTAGGTAAGAAGTTGTTATCCCTCTTTATCCATGAGTGCATCATTAAGCCATATGAGGTCCTAGAAACCCATGTCGCCACCTGCTTTAGGGGTGCATATTGACTTCTATGAAATCCAATGAATTTTATATATACCATTAATGTTTTCCCACTAGAAGTTGGAAATGCGGGGGTTAATTTGATCTACAATGGTACTAGGAATCTTGAACAGTGAAAGGATATAGCTTGTGATATCTTGGAGTGTTGCCTTAAAGAGAGTTTCTATTCCCTCTTTTGATATTATATTCAGAGACCATCCTTGAATTGTTTCTCAATTTCTTCCACATTATATGAGATGATTTATTTTTTTGATTGACCACAAAAGGTGGGGAGCCCAGAGTATTTATTCTATTTGTCGACCATCTAAATTCTGGTACTGAGAGAAAGTGTAGTTCTCTTGAATGGTGGTATACCGAAGCTGAAGGAAACATCTGATTTGTCCTGATTAATCACTTATATAGAGTCCCTCTTGTATAGGTAGATCACATTGCATATAGAAAGTAATTCCTTATATATATATATATAGACACACACACATTCATCTTTATCATTCTTATGTTTTTCAATTGTTTATTTTTTTCTATTTTTTTATTTTTACGGATAGATTGAGGGGGGGTCATGGGGCTTCATCATTTTCTCAGGAGCACTATTGTAGTGGCACAGTTTCATCCTCCTCAACTAGTGGTGCGGTGACTCTCAGGGTTTATATGGGGTTCGAAAATGATTGGCCCACCAGTACAATGATAATCATAAGATAATATAAAGTGAAAATGCAGAAATAAATGACACCAGATGTAATGTGGAAAAACCCCCAAATGGAAGGGCAAAAAAACCACAGGAAAATGTAATGATCACTACGGGGTAAAAATTTTTACACACTCCCTCACTTATTACAAGGAGAAAACACTTAGAAAAATCTCTCTTGAATATAGTGGGGAAACCGCGTCACAAATACCACTCAAATTAGAACACATAAAATCAGATTGAATACTTTGTTGGAGTAGATGAAAAAAGTCAGGGAATACAATGCCTTTTATAGGAAATCCTCATCCTTTCATCCTTCCTTTGCTGGACTTATTTGGTAGGGATGGTAACCCACCTCACATCAATCCACATGCCTCCATTTGAAAACCCATGGAGGGGCGACGCCATCCAGAATAATGTATTCTAATAACATATCACCCACATTGATATCTGATTGTAAACCAATTACATCACCACAGATACTTTCTCATTTCAAAATCATGCTACTCATGTATCAGAAAGGCTGCTCAAGGATCTTCATCATCTGATGTGATCAGAGTTAATCACCTTCATTGGGAAATCTTCCATATTTTATTTAGTTTAAATTTTCTGCATGTCCACACTCCTTTCATCCACAACATCTCAAAAAATGTGATATTTTACCCCAATGTTCTTCATCCTGATATGAACATATGGATCTCTTTCAATGTGAAAGGTGATATAACTATCAAAAAATAATGGAATCTTCTCATGTCTGTTCCTGAGCTCCTCCAACAAATTTCTCATCCAAATAACCTCTCTGAAAGCATGTGTATATACCATTTACTCTTCCTCCATCATGGAGAAATCCATAGCTAACTGTAACCATGAAATCCAGCTCACAGCTCCTCCTAAAAGAGTAAACACAAAACAAATACTGGATTTCCTCTAGTCCGAATCTCCGGCAAAATCTGAATCAACATAGACTATGATAGTAAAATATGATCCTCCATAACACAATGCAGGATCTGAGGTATCCATTATGTATCTATGGATCCTATTCACTGTGATATAATGCTCAAGTCCCATACCCTCTATGTACAAACTATTTTCTCCCACTAAATGTGCAATGTATGGTCCTGTACAAACCATAGAGAGCATGAAACTATGCACTACTGATGGACATGGTAATTGATAAATTTTGTTTCTCTCTGCTACACTGTTGGGACTCATTATTGAGGATAACATGAAATTAATGAGAATAGGGGTAGAGATTGGCATATATTCTTACATGTTGAAGGGTTTTAACACTATCTGCAAGTAATTCTTCTATGATATAAAAATATTCCAATTATTTCTATCATTTTAAATCTTCATCTCAAAGATATTTTTTGATGTTCCCATGTCCTTTATATCAACCTCCCTAGAGAACTGTGACTGCGTCTCCTAGATATGGTCATTGTTGGGGCCTACAAAAAACATGTAATCCACATACAATAGAATAATGATGAAATAATTACCATCCAAACTCCTAAAATATTATCAAGGATATAAATGAAGTCTTTTGTATCCAAGGCTCATGATATAGAAATCAAATCTCTTGTACCAACACCTCAATGCATGTTCGAGACTGTATAGATATTTGTTCAACCTGCAAACCAACTTCTATTTTCCTTATTTTGAAAAAGCTTCCAGTGGAAGAATATAGATCTCTTCATCAAGATCACCATGGAGAAATGAGGTCTTCACATCCAGCTACTCTAGATGTAAAATTTATATATCACACATCGCTAGAAGTATCCGAAACATTCATCAGTCTAACAACATGATAAAATATTTCATTGAAATAAATACCTTCCATCTGAGCATATCCTTTTACCACAAGTATTTCATGATATCTTTACACCTGGTCCTTTCTGACCTGCTTGATCTTAAAGACCCATTTTTTCTGATATCCTTCCTTCTACGAGGTAATGGAACAATATCTGAAGTCTTGTTCCAGCATATGGATTCAATTTCCTCCTGCATTTCCACTATCCATGAAGATATATCTTGACTTTGGGTCACATACAAAAAATAATATGTATCTCCATCCTATGTCAATAAGCATTTCACAATATTTTTCTCA
Source organism: Viscum album (assembly GCA_963277665.1). Lineage (NCBI taxonomy): Eukaryota > Viridiplantae > Streptophyta > Magnoliopsida > Santalales > Viscaceae > Viscum > Viscum album. The sequence continues at coordinate 569,931,218 of OY728153.1, forward strand.
GTGACATAGTTTTAGTGCCATACTAGTTATCATTTGTCCTGAGTTGACTGTTGTGGTTCAGACTCAGTTGGTACTTGATCTTCGTGCTCTGGTCATTCCATAGAGGAAATTGGTTTTTCCGTGGACTTGTACTCTACTTAGACTATAGTATTTTTTGTATTCTCCATCTATATATCACGATCAATTGTCATTTTCACATTTTCTTGTAAAAAATTGACATATATGATGATGATAAGTTTGTGGGAAGTGGGATCCCACAAACAATACCCCTTTGCACAATTGGCATATCCCAAGATAATACATTTCCTGGATATTTCATCTAACTTTTATATGTCCTGGTCATTAAAAATTGCATATACATGACTAAAAACATATGTAATCAAGAATATTCAGCGGGTTTACCAGTCCAAATCTCCATTTGTGTCTTCAGATCAATCTCCATTGATGGATATCCGTTGATCACATAACAGGTATTATTCACTTCTTCGACTAAAAATGTTTTCAAAAATCCTACATTCATTAACATATCTCTTGTTCTATCCCACAAGGTTCTGTTCATCTTCTCTGCCACCACATTCTGCTGAGGAGTGTATGCCACTATGAACAGTCTCTTGATTCCGTTATGTTGAAAAGAATTATCTAAATTCTCACTTGTATATTCTCCATCATTTTCAGTTATTAGACACTTTATCTTCTTACCATATTCATGTTCCTTATACACTTTGAATGTTATGAAGACATCAAAAACAGATTCCTTTCTCTTAGTTGGGTACACCAAACATCTCCTAGAATAATAATCAACAAATGATACAATGTACATTGATCCTCCCAGGGATATAATCGGTGCATTCCAAACATCGGAATGGATCAACTCTAAGATCTCCTTGCTTCATGTTGTTGAATTCCTAAACTTTAACATGTGTTTATTGATCAAAACACAATGATCACAAAATTTTAAGGTTACTTTGTAAGACAAGACATAAAATTATAATATGCTAGAATTGTCAGCCCTCGTTCTGACAAATGGCCACGATTCTGATTCCATAACATCCTTCGCCGAGGTATTTCATGTGACAAGTATCTCCACCTCCCAATATGTCTCACCAATAAGAACATACATGTTCATTGAGATCTTCTATGCCATAATTACCACAAGCGTTCCCTTCACGGTTCTATTCATTCCATTCTTGATGCGAGTCTTTCATTTTAAGTCATCAATTTGTCCCAAAGACAATATATTCTTCTTTAGTCCCTTCACATGACGTACCACTTGGATGGTCCCTACTATGCCGTCATGCATCTTCAATTTGATGGTACCGACTCTAATGATCTCTAGAGTGTGATCAGTCCCCATGTACACTGGTCCTTCCGAGATAGTTCCATATTTGTTATACCATTCCCATCGAGACATCATGTTCCATGTTTCCCCTGAGTCGATTATTCATGCATCGTTGAGATGTTGTCTTCTTCCAATAGTCGTCACCACTTTGCTGACTATATTATCTCCTTTTTCTGAATTACTCACCATATCTCCACATAAGTCATGATTTTGGCTCCCCCTGAAACCATGCTCCATCATCACCTCTGTTGTCCTTTCACCAATTTTTAGTTAACAATTATCCATGCACAACACTGATTACATCTTCATTTTCCACAATGAAAAATATACTTGTTGAATTTTTTGATCATGAATTTCAACACCATCTGAACACATTGATAGTCTAGAACCTCATCCCTTTAAAAAATATGTATTTAATAATCTCAATAAATTCTTTTTGATGTGGATGATAAATAGAAGTTTCAATCACAGAGCATACTCAAATTAATGATAATTATTGATTCCCAAAAACCAAAATAGTATCAGGACAGAACCTCACCTCTGATACTACTTGTTGGGATAAAAAATGATTTTCCCAACACTGTAGTGATATTATTGAGATAAAATCAAGTGAAAAATGCATAAATAAATGACACTAGATGTAACATTGAAAACCCCCAAATAGAAGAGGTAAAAAACCACAACAAAAATAGAAGGATCGCTATGGGGTAAAAGTGGGTACACAATCCCTTACTGATTAAAATGATAAAAAAGACAGAAAAATAACTCTTGAATATAGTGGGGATACTACCTTAGAAGTACCACTCAAATTAGAACAGATAAAATTAGATTGATGAACTTGTTGGAGATGATTAAAAAACTCAGGGAATCCACTGCTTTTTATAGGCACTCCTCCCCCTTGAATCCTCCCTCTTGTAGATGGATTTGGTGGGGGTTGGTCACCCACCTCAAAATTAGACATGCCTACCTCCATTAACAACTCAAAGAGGGGTAAAAATGTCTAGAATAAAGCATTCTTCCAACAATTTACTAATCTGACAAGCATGGAGGATTGTTTCTAGTGGACTGGAAATGTGTGACTCAGATTTTCTATAACAAATTTTGGTTAGTATTTTTTAGAAAATTGAGTTTTTGGATTTCTATTATGGTGGTTCTCAATTTCATGTGGGTTCTAGGGTGTTCTATTTTTAATGACCTTCTCTAGTGGTGCTCGGTTTTCTTTAGCTTGACAGGTGGATCAACATCTTGTAGGTGTTCACCTTCTCATCTTAGGCGGTGCAATGCCTTTCATTGGAGAATGGGTGGAGTTCGATTAATAGTCTTTAGTTTAGTAGATTTCTCTATGGTGTCTGATTTGGAATCTGGTATACATTGTCGTGGTTCTTCTCAAGGGAGTAAGAGAGTTGCGTGGTTGCATCTGGTTTGATTTTGGCCAGACTAGAAATTTGAATTTAGCTCGGATCATGAATGTATGGAGGTGTGGTATGGTTGGTTTCCATGAATGGAGTCACAATCAACTGAGTATAAAGTCCTATGGTATGGTGGATAGACATGGATAGGGGTTGCAGTTGGGAGAGGTGGGAATCCATGGTAAGGTGGGTGACTGTGGATGGTCAGTGTGGATAGGTGAAGGATTCACAATAGGTATGCCAACTGTGAGAGGAGTGGGTGTGTGGAAGAGTTTCTCATTGTCCATAGACTGACCAGGAAAATGATTTACAGCAAGTAGCCCTCAAAGGCGTAGTCAGATGATTGTGCCAAGACATCGAAAAATTTCTCATCCAACATTCAAAAATAATTCTAGTTTAATGATGTTTTTTCTCAAATAAATTATAAATAAATTGAAATAGTATTTAAACAATTAATATTTTAAATCACATAAAAATTAATTGCAATCATTTTTTTCATATTTGAAAATTCTGAATTATCAAAAATCAATATCTATTTCTATTTATTTTATTTAATAAAATAATTTTATTATGTAATTTAAATCACTTCATTTTAGGTTAAATGTAAAAATTTAATTGAGTGGAATTAACAAATTAATTCAAAAAAACAAATAGATTCATAAAAATAATTAGTTAATCCATTTTAGAAATTAAGAATGGATTATTATATTTCACAAAAACACTTGTTTTAAGAGGGAAATAGAATTAAAATCATAGGTATTTTCAATGAATAATGGATAAGAATATGATAATTTATAGATCACATCACCCCCACACACATAAAACTATTTCACTCATGGGAAATTTATCATTAAATTCCAACTAATAAAAAAATAAAACAAAATAAATTTCATCTTGCCTAAATCTAAATTTACTATCTGTAGTTGAAACAAAACACAGATTCATCCAAAGTGAGAAATAGTATACCTCATGTGTAAATAAAGTCACTTTGTTATTTAAATTAAATCAATGTTTCAATTTAATAGTAGATAAAATTACATTAAATTGGAAACAAAATTTCAACAAAAAGCACCTCCATTTATCCCTCATTCTAATGTTTCCTAAACCATAGTTTGATTTCCCACTTTTTTAAACAAAACTTAAAATGAATGTTTTATGTTAATTTACCCTCGTTCTATGGGCTCAATATTCACCTCACTTAAATGAACTCATTGTTGACAAGGCCCATTTGAATTTTTTCTTCCTAGAAATAATTGTGTGAAAATTACTTGGCATATAAATTATTAAGGTTTCTTTATTTGAATATATAAACACACCAAATTCCCTTGTCTTAGAGATCAATTATGGGTTCCCAATTGAAAATTTTTATTACAGGTTCAAAAGACTTACAATATTTTCATTTTTGTTACCTCCCTAAGGTGATTGTTTTAAAAAGGTCATATTACATCAGATTATGTTCAAAATTACTATTTCTTAAAGTTATAAAATTGAATCAACATAAATATTTTCACTCACATTCCATTAATTAATAATAATAATTTTTTTCTTAAAAGAATATATCAAACTCACTCGCAACTATAAAGCCTAAAATTTTCAGAACCAATTAATTCCCTCCACTCTAGCATGGTTTTTTTAATCTAGGAAGAGTATTAATGAAGTTCATGAAATTGGTGGGAAATTAAAATTAAAACTATAACAAAGTGTAATGTAAAATATTTCATTTTCCAAACAACATCTATTTTACAAAAAATAGACTGCTATAGTATGTACAGATTGATAAAAAATATATTTTTTTTGTTTTTTTCTGTTTTAGTTTTAGTTTTTTTAAAAAAAATAAAAAAATAAAACTAAAAATAGGAAAATATTATTTACAATATTTACAAATAGAAAAACATTATCTTTTCCTTTTTGACTTTTTTTTGCTTTTTTATGTATATTAAAAACTCACTGAAATATAAAAAAAATATTTATTTTCATATTTTAATAAATTAACTAAAATTAATTAAATAAGTATTATAAATAGTTTTAATCGACTCCAAAACACTTATTCAATACTCCCCATTTTTGTTCTAGAAGATAGCACATAAACTACAGTGAGTAAACAATTCAAAAGGGGAGATACAACTTGATGTTTATTTTCCATCAAGTTTAATGTAGGCTCTCCCCATGGATATTACTGTGGATAGTGGAGATAGCTATGATGTAATGTCTACTTAGGGAAAATTGTATAACAATAAAATTAAAAATTATGAATTTTATTTTATTAAAAATAAATTTAAATTAAATGAAAAAGCGTAGGAGGGGAGGGGATTCTTGGGATTAACCCCCCATGATTTGTTATAGTTAGAATATCCATAGATATATAGTACTTCATGAAACATCTTATTTTTTACAGGAGCTCTGATACGGTGGTGTGGTTTCCTCCTCCTCAACATGTGGCACCGTGGATCTTGGAACTTATATATCTGATGAATGACATGGTTTATTTATGGTGGAATATCATCACACAACTCGAGTTTTCTCAAATTGGCGATGGTGATGATTAATTCATTACACTGTGGTGATGCTCAATTTCATGGTGGTTTGAGGGTCTTAAACAGTGGAGTGTCCTTCTTCTATGGTTCTTGATTTTATTTATCTTTTTAGGCACATAAAAATATAGAGGGCTTCTCCTTCCTCCTCTTTGGTGGTGGGATAGATTTCAGGGAAGCATTGGTGAGATTCACTTGGGTTTGGTTGATTTCTCTATTGTGGGTGATTTGAAATCTGGTGTATGGTATGATAGTTCTGGCAATGGCAGGAGGAATTATATTTGGGTGAATAGGGTTTGGTTTTGCTCAGACCATAGATTTAAAGTTAGATCATATCATCAATGGATGGAGGTGTGGCAAGTTGGATTACCGTGAATGGAAAAATGTTCGGCTAAGGAAAAAGGCTTGTGGTACGATGGATTTCTATGGATAAGGCTTGTGTCTAGAAGAGGTTTAAATCTATGGTAAGGTGGGTGACCATGGATTCTGGATGCAGTAATCTGAAGGTGAAGGATTCATGGTAGGAATGCCTATCATGAGAGGAGTTGGGGTGTGGAAGATTGTCTCACGGTTAGTAGAATCACCATGAGAATGGTTTGTAGTAGGCAGCCACGTAAGGTGCCGTCAGCTATGCCTGGTTTGTTATCTGACCATGTGAGGACTTTTAAAAAAATCATCGCTAATTCAAAAATAATTCATGTTTAATGTATTATTTTTTCCCATAAATTTAAATTCAATTAAAATCAATATTTAAACAATTAAAAATTCAAATCACTTCAAAATTAATTCCAATCAGTGTTTTCATATTCAAAAATTATTAATTATAAAAAATAAATGTTAATTTAAATTTTATTTATTTAAGACATTAATTTTAGAATTGAATTCCAACCAATTTTTTTCCAGTTTTAAATAAAGATTTAATTTTTGGAATTATAAAATTAATTCCAACAAATAAATATATTAATAAAAAATAATTTATTAACCAATTTTAACATTTAATTAAATGTTGTTAATGTTTCCAAAAACAATTATTTTACCGAATAATTATAATTAAATTCAATCTTATTTTCAATTAATAATAGATAAAAACAATGGAATTTACATTTCACATTATCTCCAAGTAGAAAATATTGGAGTTTCAAATTGAATGATGCACATTAGGTGTATCACAAAATGTATAAAACACCCATCAACACTACACTATTCACTATTGTTTATAGGAATTCATGTCACTTTCCAATTTAATTATAGCAATACTCTTATTGGGCTATTATGAAACAATATTTGGATTCTCAAAAAGCTGGTAAAGTTAGAATGATAGAAATCGATGAGGTGGAAGATAACAAAAGGGTATCTTATGATAATTATCATATTTATAAAGAAAAAACAACTGAATGAAATAAAAATTCATTGTGAAAGAATCTTCTAACCAAGGGATAAAAGTATACTTTTTATCTCCCGATTAAAACTTTTCTCAGGGAAGATAAAATCTAAATGGCTAGGTCCCTTTACAATTTTCAAAGTGTTCCCCTATGGGGAAATCTAAATTCAACATAGTGAAGGACCACCCTTCAATGTCAATGGACAATGAATGAAAATTTAATGATAAAAATTTCCCGAAGGGGGTTCCCTTTAATTAATGTTCATCTGATTCTTTTATCCATTCATCTAGTTGATGATGCCATTGTTATCAATTTATAAGAGGCAACCCATATTTTTTTATTTACTTTTATTATGTTCTTAGGATCATTGTTTTTTTATATTTTCTAGAAGTTTTTGTTCTTTGGTCATTCCAAAAATCATTATAGTTTATTCATGCATTTAACTAAGCTACATTCTCTTGATATTAATTGTATACACCTACCCATATATATTATTACATATTTATTTACCCATATATACTAATGGTTTATCGAGTAGAGGTATTTTGTTTATAACAATTTTTGTAGGTATCACAATTTCCCATCACTATCCAACAATTTCCCTCATGGTATGAATTTCACTATAGGGTGCTCTCGATTATCTAATTTAAAACTCTTAATTTAAATTTCATTTATATGTATTTCATACTTTATATCTCTCCCACATCTCTTTCTTGAACAGTACACACACTTTATCATTATAAGTGTGTGGGATTCATTAGTGATCTTTATTGTCAATAAACATTAATTATTGCTTTTTTAATTAGTCTAGGAGGAATTTTTCATTTAAAGAAGGATTTAACATAAAATTTCATTACATCAATTTAAATAAAAGAAAATTTTTCATTGAATATTGGTTAAATAAAATTTTACTAATGTTTTTAATTTTTGAAAGATCGATGAGTTGAGTAATTAATTTATAATTCTAGATTCTTGAAATTTATTTTGATTTTAATATTACATGATACAATTATTTTTTTGATTTCCAATTACTTAATAATCTGATTATTGAAAGGATTCTATACCTACATTGTCATATATTTTTTGAGCATATTTCTTAAGAGATACTTGGCGAATGAAAAACTATTAGAACTTGAATTGGAATCTTATTAAGGTAATGAATGAACAAATATTTTTTTAATATGAATGATTCAATCATTGTTTATTCATTTATATAGAGACCCACATATACATATATCCTTATGTATCCCATAGAATCCATGAATAACCATGTTATGATGGATTATTTTCAATACTATTTTCTATTCCTACCCTACTATTGGTACCAATCATGATTTTATTTTGAAACGTTGTGGGGGAATTTTCATCTCTTCTATACATGGGATGTTGATACTGATGAGACCTATGGTGGAATTTCATCATATTTATTTTACATGGTTCATGATTAAATTTTGAATTTTATATTCATAACCTGTACCTTTGAAAAAATAAATACTAAAAAATAAACTAAAATAAAATGATAAAAAATAATGGGTTGTGTATTAGGAAAGTAAAAAATAATCATTACTGGGATGATGAATCTTATGATACATTATATTTGGTTAGGTGAAGTATGTGAGTTCTGTCTTAGACATGATTTTTTAAAAAATAAATAATGTGAAAAACAAAAAGGAACAAGGAGTATTCTTTATTCTTTCTTTACGTATTCATAAACCCACTTTGTTCAACTTGGGGTGTTTTGTAGGAAGGACATGCTAATCACCCAAATATAAAGAAAAAAATGGTTTATTGAGAATAATTTAGTCTATCATTTTAAACTTGTAGAGTAGTTTGAGTTAAATGATTTCACGTCGAGTCCATCATTTTTGTTTTTTCAAAAAGATTACACTCATTTTTGGGACAAAATGGTCCAATGGTTCGATTTTTTGTGTGTGTGTTTGGGGGGTGTATGTTTGAACAACCATTCACATTGGTTTCACCATTCATGTTTAATATCCATAGAAATTCCCAATGGTTTTGAAAACCATAAATAGGTACATACCTATGTTCCAATGGTATGAGGTCAACAGGATTTTCAGAAACAATGACACTTAGGAACTCACATTGGCCGAGAGGATGGAAGTTCAGGCCCATCACTCCCTTTTCGGAGGAATTACTTTCTACTCTAGGACTCTCTTATAGATTTAATATATGTTTCATAATATATTCCTAATACCAATATAAGACTGGTTACCCTAACAAAAGGATCAATTATTGAATCCTTCCATGTGTAAAAGAGGGCATAATAGTAATTCCATCTGTATGTATATGAGGTTATTCCTCAATTTCCAATTGATGAGTATCTTATTTTATATTGAGTCTATATAACCAGACACCCCTGGATGTTCCTTCATCCAAGGAGGTGATTAATATTTTGAGTATAGAATTGAGTTATTATGAGATGTCCAACTTATCCTGTTTATAATTGGAATAATAAACCATGTAGTTTATTAAACCCATGTAGTTTAACTTCATGAGGAAATTGAAAATTTGGGGGAACTTAGGCACCGAGTATCGATCCCTATCACTAAAGAGGCATCCTAAAAATCCTTTTTATAAAAGGAATTAGAGTTATAATTTTTTTCTTGTGCCCGTGGAACATTCGCTGAGGTGGACTCTCTTATATGGGAGTACTTATATCATTCCCCTGATTAGGACTTACATACTAAGGATTCCATGTATTTTGGATATTAATTATGCAAATTACATGTCCATTTAAAATTCTTATACCCATGTGATTCATGCTCGGTGTGATAAATAAGGGATATCAAGTAATCATCCTCTCTATATATGGATTTGGGAATTATGTTCTAGGACAACATTATAGCTGTTTAATGTGGAGATCGGGCCGTAGGAATATGTCCAACATATTCTGGTTATGGTGGGAATCAGATTCATTTTAGTTGAGTGGCCTTCTCAATCTGTTGGTGGATGAGGCATAAAGACTATCCCATGAGAGTGATTGGGTTTTGATGGTTGGAATGTCAGAGACATGGTGGACCATACACCGAGGAGGATGACCATTTGATCATGAGACATTTGAAATAATCAAATGTATCCTGATTGTGGAAGGAATCAAATTTCTCATAGTTCAGTTGATCATATCTTACACACTGAGTTTTCCTTTATATATCAACTAGACAAGGTAATCATGTCTTGGGAATTATACTCCACATGGCCTTATTGTCTTCTTGAAATATTCTGATTTTCTTCCTGACATGTTTGAGGATGTCAAGAGATGTTATTATTTCTTAGCATACATTCCAAAAGACAAATCCAATATTCAGTTGACATGTTTGAAGGAAATGACAAGGCCAATGTTTTTATGTCCTGGAGACATCATGAGAAATGGTTTAAATGTTATGGTGTCATCACGAGAACTAGATGACATGTCTAGGCATCACTGCATGATTTGGGGAGAAAAATTTGGATTCCATCATAAGGGTTGGGTGGAAAACCCGGAGAACTTCATGAGACTTGGGTGGCATGATCAGAGGTTATCATGTGAATTTCTTGATATGTACAAGGTAAATCACATGATTCATATTGATTATTGAGGGAGATTCATATGATCTGGACGACATGTCCAAAGCTAGGGAAATATTAGTTTTTCATGTGAAGCACATGAGGATCAAAGAATCTAACTTTGTGTAAGTGGATCTTCTTTTCATAGTCTTTTATTCCATCCATTATTTCATATATGACTCAGGTTTATCCATGGATTTCATTTTATAGGTTCGTGTGACCCAACCAACATGTGGAAATCCCCATCACATAATCTATGTAGTGACTTTACCCTAAATAGCCCATATCTAGCGTTTTTTACTAATTACATTGGTATGATTATTTGGAATGAATTCCCAAATGACTGATCAGTTTATTAGTCTTAGTTAACCAGATACATAAATGAGCCTTTTATTACAAATGTCTACACTAATTACAATATAATTTTTCCTTCTTTATAAAAAAATAACTTTGTGGGTAATCTCTAATCCATCTAGTAAATCCCTACAAATCTTTCATGGTACTCTTCTTGGATTCTTTGGGAAGGAAACATAATAAGGGATTGAAAAAATGCTCAGTAAGGGAAAATATAGTGGAAGAAACAATAAATCAATGATATTAATAATTATCACATGGTAAATAACTAATCACACATACCATGTAATAAAAAACAGATAAGGAAGTACATAAACAATATGGTAAAATAATAACTTGAAACACATACCATTCAAAAAACTAGATAAGGAAAAAAATAAGGAATTGTAAGAAACTGGAACACTTTCAATTTAATTAAATAAATGAAAATTAAATGTATCTATAGAAATTATGATGCAAAATATCATGGATTAATAATAAATAAAATTAAATGAGGGAAAATGAATAATTATTAGACTCTATGTTTCCAAGGTACATAGAAACAATATCGTCAAGATTCGGTTTACATATTCAAATTTTCACAACTAAATAATCCCATGATTCTACTGATGCATTATGTGGATTTCATTAACTAGTCCCAAACCCTTAGATATTGAAAAACTAGTCTTTAACCCATAGGTATTGCATTAACCAGTCCACAACTTGTATATTGCATTTCCAAAGAATTAAAATAAAAGAGTGCCTTATAAAATATCTATATTGAATAAAGGATAAATGTTTATCTATATTTCCTCAAATAATAAAATAATATTCGATGTAAACACCATATAAAAAATGGGATATTGTTCAATTAACAATCATATCCATGAAAAAATATATTGACATTTACTGGAAATTCAATGTTAAATGATCATAGGAAATTGAGTATTTCAAGAGGATTACAATAAATCATGAAAGTGAATGTGAATACTATCCTTGGAAAAATAAATCATCAACCAACAAGAGAAATAATAAAGATGGTATTAATAAATAATATCCCATGTGTAGAAGAATAAAGTTTCGTTATCAATGAATAATAGAAAAACAATAATAAGATATTTTAAAGATATTCATACAGAAAATATCTATTTATTATGAAAATAATTTGGAAAGGATTTTCATTGAAATTCACTTTTGAAAAAATTATCTTTAAAAAATAACCTTATAAATATGCAATGTAATCTTAAAATAAATTATGTTTGGTAAATCCGTACTTTCTATATGAGGTAAAATAACATTCCTTTTGAACTGTAAAAATGTTTTAAAAATTACTTGTTGTGAAAGTGATAAGAATATTCCTTTAAAAAAATTAGTAAAATAAAAAATGGCCTTTACCAAAACATTGAAAAATCATTTTTCAAAACATTTTAAAAAAACATGGTTTTTAAATGAAAATATTTTTCTTACTATAGATTGAAATGAAGTCATGTTTTATTAAAAACATTTTCTAATACATTTTTAGTACCAAAGAGTGTAAAAATGGTAATAATACAAGAAATGGTCATGAATAATGAGAGGACTATAAAATAAAAGGTTTTATTTAATAATGGTCATATAATATTTTCAAATGGAAATACCATTGAAAGATCAATAAATTTATTGTTGAGGAAAATAATCATTAAACATTTCAGAGTGTCTCATTCCATATTGAAACATTTTAATTCATAATCCTCATGAAGGAATAAAATTATTTGAAAATTTTAATATAATGAGAAAAAATATATTCATGATATAAAATTTCAATGGAAATATATGCACCATATAAAATAAACTAGGTCCATGACAACAATCATTTATGAACAGAATATAAATTGAGAAGAAAATCACATACCTTGTGTTTTCTTTCAGGTGAACGTCTTTTAAAATATTTCATAAGGGGTTAAAACATGTTAATAAATTATAATAAATTTTATTAATATTTATAATATAATATATGATCCTCTTATAATATCTTATTACCCATTTGTTAACAACCTTTCATTATTTTAACTATTTAGGGTTTTAATTGCCTAGTTTATCAAGTACGGTTTAACTTGTTATTTGTTATTCCTATTAAATAAATCATGGTTTCATCATATACAAAATATAAAACTTGATTTTAATATCATATATATCTATTATCTTTGTATCTATAATAATATATAATTTTTGGAGATAATAAATTGAATGCACCATTCATGGTGAGTGTAGTCTGTACGTATGCATGAATGCTACCTTCATTATATTGTCGTATTTTAAAAAAATGAAAAACAAATTATATTTCAAAAAATGTATATTATTATTACAGTACCATATTTATGTGATATATTTCATTTATTTTTATTAAAATTATCGTTAATATGGTCCATGTTTTGTGTGAATGAATCACATCATTTTGAGGGGGCGGTAGTCCAAACTTCCTCAAACGATGTTACTGTATTAAAAAAAATAGAAAGTATTAAATTTATTTGTTATAAAAGTATTATAAAAGTATAAATATTTAATAAATATCATATATAACATATATAGATATAGTTTACACCATAATTACCAACCATTAAAGTTGTTAATGGAAAAATGAACAATCATCATTCAATGAGGCGGTAGTTCGCCGTACATAGAAACAATATTTTCATTACCCATTAGATGGATTTGTGTGTTATTGTAGGTATAAAACATTAAATAAAAACATCAAAGTATATTTCTAACATTGGTATTATAATATTAACATGGAAGAATAATATTTGTGGTGGTGGAGAAGTAAATAACAGAAAGGTGATTATTGGAAAGCATTAACTTTAAAATCGGATACTCCTTTTGGTTTATAGAAAAGAGAGACTTCAAGGTAAAGGGGAGAGATTTTGGGAAGATATTTGGGTATATATAGGCCAAAATTATGTTTTTTATAGGTTTTAGGAATAGATAGAAGTGGATGACTTTTATAGTGGAGGTGGAGTGGCACTCTCTTAATATTTTTGATAATAGAATTCCTACAATGTTTTTCATGTTGCAAGTATATCCAATAGTGGACCAAATTAGATAAATGATATGATAGGGTGTATATATTTCCAAAAAATTGTTATTTTACAAGTTTATTTTTCATTTTATCCATTATGGTTAAGGTTTAGTCCCATAATAATCTTAATTTAACATTAATTGTTATAATCAATTTTAATCAATTTCATTAATATTTTTGGTGAAATTTTTTTAATATTATTAGACATTATAAATAATGATAATTTAAAATATTTAATCCATTTTTATAGATAATATTCATATAATTGGATAAAATTAATTTGAAATTCTTCTCGCATGCGGGACACAAATGTGGGTTTTTAATGTAAAAAATATCTGAAAGTTTACAATGTTTTTAATTTTCATTTTACATTAAAATTTATTCAAATGACATAAATTGTATTAATTTTTTAAAATATTATCTACTTAAACTTTAAAAAAAATTAAATGTATAACTTATCCTTATAAATAATTTGGATGAAAAAGCAGTTTTGAATTAAAATTTAGTAATTTAAACTGTTCATTAAAAAAATGAAATGTTTCAAAAAAAATGAAAAAATAACCCTAAACAAATTCTTATGTTTAATTTTCATGGAGGAAGTTTATTTTGAAATATTTAATCAATTAAAGTTTCATAATTCACATTTAAATAAAATTTGGAGTTAAAAGGAGGTAAACTTTCCTTTATACAAATATAAATTTTTATGTATAAAATAGGGTTTGTTCTTATATAATGAATATCAAACATAATGGATGAATATCAAAAATAATTTTTTGAATATATATAATATTTATTTAATTAAAATCATTAAATAATCATAATTATTATTTTTATTATGACAAAACTCATGTTAACGCATAAATATAATAATATTTCTTTTTATATCCAATTGGTTCTTATTTTCCTTTATCATTAATTAGTAACAAAAAAATTCATTTTATATTTACATAAACCATAATTTTTCTGAAGTTAGTTAATAATATTTATAACTTCTAACATAACGGCTAGGTTATATCATATTATATAATAATATTTTAATAATACATTATTATTTGGGGAAACTCATTTTTGCATGTAACGAACGCTATCGAGGAAGGTCGCACATGAATGTAATGCAAGAAAAATAAGTGTTTCATAAATTAAAACCTATAACATGTATTAAATTATTTAAAATATTAAATATGTTGTATATTATCATTATATTATATTCCCTTACATGCTTGGTGATGTGTGTCACACACGCTATCCAATGCAAATATGTACTTTAGAATATTTGGGTGTTAAAATCTAGCTAAAATGCCAAAAGTCCATCGTATGATATATAAGTGATAATGTGATGTTCATATGGATGTTGTGTGATCCCTGTGTTCATTCCCCAGATTTTACCGAGTAGAAGACATTTGTGATCACATGAATGGCCGCTCCAAAAAAAATTTCTTGCGCTCCCATCCGTGATGGATTATGGATAGGTTTTTTTGCTAAGTTAGAGGGATTTATAGTCCTTTCCACCCCAAGAATAAATTTTCTTGTGCGATTTATATATCTTGGATTCCATATGGATTTTGTGGATGTTCGTGGTGTCATGTGATTCACCTGATCTTTTAGTGGGTCATTCATGGAACCACCTAATGACAACGACCACGAGAATGTTCCTCATTTTTTATTTTTATTGGAACCTGGATGATCAAAGGGATTTCAGCTGACCATGTGGTCATGCTAAAGAGCTTCCAAAAGGTTAGGAAGACATGTATAGGGGTATTTTCAAGATCAGGATAGTTGTGTAAAGGATTTCACATGATTTATTACAACTTTTAAGGAGTATTATGTGATATAAAAGAATATAGTAAAGAGGGCTTATATAGGATCATGATGACACACATCAAGGGGTCTCTTGAGATCATGATGTCCCCCCAAGAGAGCCTTCATGTGTTTAGTCCAGTGTGTATAAGGGTATTTGTGAGACCACACTAGATTTTTTAGAGGTCCTCGCGTGATCAATGGTAATATCTTGAGGAATGTAGCCTCTTTTTCATGAAGTTAAACGTATTATAACTCATAAAGAAGCTTATGTATTTCCTGATTTTATTTCCCTCTTTATTTTACAAGAGATGGGGATCTCGTGAATATTTGGGAGTGTTGTCAAAGAGAATCACTCACCTTCCATGTGATGCAATACATGACCATTAATGGGTCTTGCGATGATGTGCAAAAATTTCCATGGGAAATCCTTCTAATTGTTTATTGATATAAATGGGAAACAAAAATTGAGTGGACATTTCTAATACCCTTTTCATGATGAAGGGGTCATGTCAATAGGCTCTTGCATGACAAGGTGGGCATGTTGCCAGTGGCATCGTTACATCTTTCAAATAGTATGAGTGTGTTTGATGAATATCAACAACTACATAATGTCTCCTCATTTTTTAGATTTTCATCCTTTATATTACATTTAATTTCAGCCTTTTCTCATCAGTTGTCTGTTAGGGCGCCGCATGAACAAACTGACATACTGAAAGGATTATGCAATATCATTCTGAATCTTTTGACGACGTGAAAGAATTTTCATGGATAAACGCTATTATTTTCTATGTATCCAAAGGGTTTCATATGATTTTGAAAGTTTCATGATATCACATAAATATTATCCCATGATCCAAGGCATATTAGGTCATCTCATAATCAAGGGGTCTTGTCCAATCAATATGGGTTAAGCGCATGAGACCGAAATCCTAAGTCGTATGAAGTCATCACTAAACAAAGGATTATAGTTTCATGTACCTGGTGCATGTAATTAACACAAGTATAGGGGTTCCCATGTCAATTTTGATGTCTTTCATGACTGGATATGAGTCACATGATCATGGATGCATGTCCAATGCATGTGATGATCATGACACCCTAGTTCGCATGAAAGTGTCATGAGACCGGGTTCACATGGTCAAATATGAGTCATTAACATTGGTATAATGCTTCATATTACAATTTTTCAAATTAATTCATCACATAATATAATTTTATTGAAGGTTTTTGTCAACTCATAGTTCCCATGAGGGGGTCACATGACTATCAGTGAGCGCAAGTCATCTTGTCCTTGAAATCTTTTCCAAAGTCCATTGCATGATTGAAATGACATCTGGAGATCATGTATCCATGAGGATGCCACATAATCACCAACTAACATAGGTTTCCATCATTGATAACCTATTTTTTTGTTTCACATGATACTAGTAAGGCTACATGATCAGTAATCTCTGCATTAATAGCTATTACATATTATTATGCGTTGTCTTTTGTATTTCACTTCATGTCTACATCATTATCTAAATTTTAAAAACTTATTCATGGAATGTTATGTTCAAAACATTATCCTTAATAATAATATGTATTGGATATTTATCTTGTTCTTTGCAATGGGATAGTGAAATGTGGTGTCTCTACCCTTCGCATGACAGATGATGTGGTGTTGTAGTGTTTTACAGGATGGGTTACAAAAATCCAAAAACATTCACATGATAAGTTACATAGTCCCTCATACATTCACATGATGGATTATGTGGTTTATCAGCTCTTCATATGATTGAAATCATGAGACTCACATAACCTTCTATGCATAACCATTATGGGTACTGGGATGCATTGTTTTTAAAGGAAAACGAGATTTCCCCTTTCAGAGAGGCTATGGTATTCTCCAACTCATGATTCCCTTGAATTAATAGATGATGTATCTCACCACATTGTCATATCCAAAAATGGTGATGTGTCATGTAAACATGTTCCATAATTCATCACACCAATTCTCATAGCTTTAGATTCGATGATATTAGTGAATCAAATTATCCTCATGCGATGTTGAGGTTCACCTTGTTGTGATTTTTCAAATGCCACGCTATTTGCATATCTCCACTGCCAAGAAGTAGGTGGTTATCATGAGTCCAAACCATAACATGAGATCTTTATCAGCACTAGTGGAACTCTTGATAAATTCAGATGGGCAACAATATTGAGTAGCAGATAGTGGTTATACTTAATGAGGTTTATTCTCTAGTTTCCCTATTGGTTGATAAAGGTGATGAAAATAATGATCCGAGCATGGGAGGAACCATTCATTATCCAACTAATTAATAGTGGATAATATTAGTGTGCATTAAATATCTATAACCATATGGAAATCATAGTAGGATATAATTGGAATCATCACCTTCACTGTATGCTCTATTTTCAGAAATAATGTTTCTTTACTTCATTTGATGCGTATGGGCATAGTGATGGAATCATTCAATGCCTTCAGTGGAAAATCCACTTTCTTTTCTAGCTGAATATTTTCTTTTTCTTTTTCTATAATCCTTCCCCGTATGTATATTATTCATATATTCATCCATTAACAAGGATAGGCAATGATATAATTGTACATTGCATGATACGTACTCATGCATGTGTGGGTCATCATACATAATGGCCATGGAATGTGTGTAAGATTCTGATCCCATACACATAGAATCTTTTCATCATCATGTGTCCAAATGGAGGCCATGTATGATCCCATGACATACATATTCTTATGCTCTCTAGATTTATATTGTTGGCTTCATGCGTGATCATTCAATGTATTCTAACACACCCAAATATGACGACACATGTTTTTGGGATATGAGCACTTGAATTGAGTAGATTAGGTTAAAGAGTCTATGGAACCTTGGGGTGTTGATAATGTTACTTGAACAACCTCAATGGTACTATGATTAATAATATAAGGGATATGAGCCTCATTTGACATCGTGGACAGAATATTCTATCCTACCTTTTGGGATTGTGTTGGGATATTAGCCTATTATATAACAATTTTCAAAATATGTTGATAACCATATTATGTTTTGTGAGTATGAGCTTGATTATAAGAAGATTCTAGAGTATTCCAATGATCTTCTTTATTATTGATAGGAATATGACCCTGTCGATGGGTGCATTCCAGAATATGCTGGTCAACCATGGCTAATGTGGGGATATGAGCTCGGTTCAACTATTATTTAGCCTTATAAATATGCCAAAATACCTTCATTGTTGAATAATTGATATGTTCCTCCTTCTATATAGCCTTAGAAGGATGTAGGTGCAATCATTCATTGGCAAAAATTGGGATATGTGCCTGGATTCTTTGATCTATTGAAATATTCCAAGAAGCATTACATACATGAATATGAGCTTTCCCCAAGGTGTGTGGCACTCTCACTTGGTGGGCCTTGGTTTTAATGGGTATATGAGCCAAATTCTGAGCCTCTAGATTCCGCCTCCATTCTTTTTTGATAGGAATATGATCCTATCTTGAGGATTTTTCTGCTCTCACTTGATGAGCCTTGATCTGAATGAGGATATAAACCCGATATTGAACCTTTGGAGTATGTTGCTGGTATTTTTTGATAGGAATTATCCCTTTTACTATGGAATTCTATTCTCTCACTTTTTGATCCTCAATCAGAATTGGAATATGGCCCATGTCCAGTGCCCCTTTTTTTACCAAAATATACCAATAATCCTCCTGGTTAGGAGCAAGAATGTGCTCTTACTTTGAAGAAAAAACTTTTTTATGAGGGTCAATGTGTTGGGTTGTTCTAGCTATAGGGATATGAATATGTGCATGTCCCTATATATTTACCAGTTCCAGAATATGCCGATGGATTTATTCAACTGTTACTAATTTTTAAATAAACTTTATCAAAGTGTGTGCAGGAATGCAAGTCTACACATTTTCTATCTCCACTGTATACCTACATATGTATTTGATTGATTTATGGATATGATCCCACTTCTATCCTTATTATGTCATTTGAATATGTCGATGGGATTCATGCATGGGAGTAGGGAAATGTGCCTCCATCATGCTTGCTCCAGGAATATACATGCAAACTTGTTCTGACTTAGAAAGGATATTAGCTAGTTTGTTGGCTACTGTTAAAATATTCTGGTGACCTTCATTATCTAAAGCAGGGATATGATTCAACTACCATTTATCCAGATCTTTACATGCCATATGTGTCTGCCATTTTTCCCATGTTTGGGAGTCAAAGGTGGAAATTTTTTGGGCGGTGCCCTCATTAGGAAACTGAGTGGCACCGGTGAGATGCTTCTAGTAATGATAGTTGACAAGAGACCTCCATAGAGTCTCCTGAATAGGAAGGGATATAGAGTTTACACATTGAAATAACATCATCATATACTAATGGTGGATATTTCTATGATCTGATGATATGTTTTTGATGCATTTTGTGGTTGAAATGAGAACAACTGGATTTACTACAGCTTTCTTTAGATGTTGCAAACTCATCGGTTTCTGTGTTTAGAGACCCTCACATAAATCCTTAAAGGTCAAGATCATACCATGTAAATGGTATTCCTAGACCATTGAATTCTCCATAGAACACTAAAGGTGTTGGGTGGGTGAGGTTGTTCTATACCCCATAGGGGGTGCATCTATAGCTGAATTTTTATAATGGTCACTATATAAAGACATGATCTCGGGTTGAGTGTTATTTTTCGGAGAAGTATCTACCACCATGAAAACAACTTATAAAAATTTCACTGATCAACACATAATCTTAGTCATGATACATGTTGAATCAAATATGAATGGGTAACACCATTGTCAATTCTTATTCTCAGTCTAACCATTCATCTTGTGTGGAATTTTCATAGTGAGGATAGACTTATTTCATGAGAACCCTAACTATAGAGGATCGCCTGATTGTTTCCCTCATTTTAAATATCCACATTCGGTACATAATTTTTTTTATCATTGGTTATGAAAACAAAATGGCCTGACACATGTTAAATAGGTCATTTTGTTATTTGAGAGAATCATGTCATATTCACTGTTTTTTGTTTTGTGGTAAGGATATACTAATAACCCATATGGTAGGGAAAAATATTCCAAAAATAAATTGTAATTATATCATTTTTATATTGTAAAGGGGATGCAGTAGTTAAATTTTTTCATGTCAGGTTCACCATTATTGTTTCATCAGAAAGATCACTTGCATGATTGGGATAAAATGGTGTGATGGATTTATTGTGGGGGTTTATATGATTATAAAATAATTCAAATTAGTGTCACCATTCAATTTTATCATACATATAAACTATCAATGATTCTCACATCCATAACTAGGTATAGAACTTCCTTCTAAAGGTAGGTAGTCAATTGGGGTTTCAGAGTCATTAACACTTAGGAAATAACATTGGTTGAGAAGATGGGAGGTCGGGATCATCACAACCTTGGGGGGGGGTTCTTCCTCTAGGACTCTATTATATAATTTATATATCTTTAATAATCTATTTCTTATCCCAATATAGGACTCATTACCCTAAAAATGATCAATTATTGAATCCTTCCATTTTTAAAAGAGGTCCCATTAATGAGTCCATCTGTATGTAACTGAGGTTCTTCATCTATTTACCATTGATGGGTAGCTTTTTTATGTTGATCTATATAACTAGGAACTCAATAATGTTTTTTCATTCAAGGAGTTGATTAATATTTTGAGAGTGGTATTGAGTTGTCATTAGGTATCATGCGTATCCTATTTATAACAATAATCAAAACCCATGAAGTTTGATAATCATGTGTAGTTTAATTTCATGTAGAAATTATATATACAGTGAACTTAGGCACCAAGTATCAAGTTCTACCATCAAAAAGGATTTATATGTATCCAAGTTATAACAAGAATCAAATTCATCACAGTTTGATCACACCCTTTGGACTTTCCCCAAGTTGGATGACCTTATATGGGAGTATTTATATCACACAAATTATTGAGACATATATACTACGGTTTCCATAGAAAGTGGAGATTCATGATGAAGATGATTTTACCATTATAAATAATTAAACCCACATGATTTATGTTTGATGTGAGAAATAAGGGAAGAAAACTAATCATCCCCACTTCATATAGATGTTGGGATTAAGTTCTAGGAAAATCCATTGGAATCATAATATAGAGATCGACCCTTAGGAAGTCAAATTAACATATCCTGGTTAATATGGGAATCAAATTCATCCTATTTTGGTTTCCTTATCGATCCACTATTAGACAAGGAGGAATGGTTGGACTATTGGAATGATTGGGTTGTAATGGTTGTAATGTTGGAGATATGGTGGGACATACACCGAGGTGGATGCCCTTTTTAACTTTGGACTTAGGAAGGCTTCCTATGTATCCTAGTTATGAAAGGTATCAATGTTCTCACAGTTCAGTTGATCAGGGATTACATACTAATGTTTACCTTATATATCCACTGGAAAATGTTATCTTTTCCCAATATGTTTTCTCGACATGGCCTGATTGTCAGCTTGACATATTCTGATTATCCTCCTGAAAAGTATGTGGACATATAGACATGTCCTGGTTTCATAGATGACATGATTAAAGACAATCATAGGGTCCATTTGACTTTCCTAAAGGATGTCGCATAACCTAAATGACATATTTAGAGACCATAAAATGATAAATTCTTACATGTTGTGGGGGTATCACGTGATCTGTCAGAGATGTCCAGTGGACATCATGAACTCAATGCTGACATGTTCTACTAACATCTCAAGAACATGTTGAAATGTCCCAGTGTCATCACAAGACCTATCTGACATGTCATGGTGTAGCTGCATGATTTGGGGAAACATTTCTGGAGTCCATCCTAGGGTTTGGTTGGCAAGCCCGAAGGACTTCACAAGACTTGGTTGGCATACCCGAACGGCATCATGAAACTTTTCTTACATGTGCAATAGGCATATTTTGATTCACCTAGTATGTCGAGGAGGAATCACACGATTTGGACGACATGTCCCAGAGTTCTAGCATGATTTTGCTAAGCCTTATAAAGAACATAAGGATCAGTGAATATGTATTCTCTTAAGTATATAGTATGTTTATATTATTTTATTATATCCTTTATTATAAATGTACCTATGGTTTTCCTAGGGTTATCTTATTTTAGGTTTCACATGACCCAACTGACATGAAGGGTCTCTGCTTATAATTTAGATAACATGACAGAAGTCCTTCATGTGATCTATTAGTTATCAGAAGAAGTATATGTGCATTTTCTGTAATACTTCAGGTCGTTCTTGGATTTTACCCGGTGGAATACCCTTGCAATCGTTTGACTGGCCACTCCGAGAAAATTTATCCTACGTTGTCACATGTGATGGATCATTAGTCATTTTTTTGTGATGAGTTTTATAGATTTATAGGCCTCACTACCCAAGTCATACTCTACCTTACACCATGAGTATATCATGTATTTAGAATATATTTAGTGGAGTGTTTTGGTGTCACATGTTTCATATAATCTTTCTGTTGTTCATTCATGGTGCCGCCTAATGATAATAACCATGTGATTGTTCCTGCTTTTCCATTTTTATTGGACCTGGGCTAATAAAATGGAATCCTCCTAAACAAGTGTTCATTCCAAGGAGCATCAACAGGGTGAGGAAAATATGTCTAAGGGTCATCATGAGACCAGGATTCTAGTGGAACAGATTTCTCATTATTGGAGATAACTTTTCTTGTGTCTCCTCTCTGATAATTGAATCTTGTTAAGAGGGCATTTGAGGGATCATGCAGACATGTTGAGGGGTATTACATGATCAAGATATCTTTACAATGAATTTATTGTGATATCAGGCTATCATGTCTAATGGACTTTTTAATACCATGTTGTTATGTAAAATGTTTCTTTATTATTTTTCCATTAGTTTTGTTTTTTAAATAATAAACACTTTCCAAAATAATTGATTACAAAATTTTTATGTGCCAATCATTTTTATAATTTTTTTTAGAAAAAATATAAATTTTCCATACTTATAAATAGTTCTAAAATATTCATGAATTTATACTAACTTTCTTAATTTTGATTATTATAATTATAATGGATCCAATAACAATCAGATTCAACTTATCAGATCATATTTAATAATTTGTACCATATATTCACATTGAATAAGTATTTTTAATCAGACTGATATAGGAATGATTAAACATAGGATTAACACTCATAAATATTATCAAAATGGAATTTGTAAAGAAGTCCATTATTCTGACAAAGTCTAAATTATGAATAAGAAAAAATATTTTCTATCACAGTGGTACATCTCATACCATGTGATATTATAATTGAATATGACATTGTACAATTAGTCAAAAATGATCCATTGAAGTTCCATCTATCTAAGTCATTGCAAAAGACATAGATAAATATGAACATTGGGATGAAAATATGAACATTAAAAGTATTCCCATGAATACTTGATAATTCAAAGAGTTTGGAGCATCTGTTACAGTGCTGATTTCATTTGAAAATTCTCAGTGTACAAGAGATCTGAAAATTTTTAAAATTTTGAACATATATTTCTTATATTTTTTAATTGTTTAGATATTTTTTTCTAATGGAATCTATGTATGAGTTGTTTTTTTTAGAACATTATCAAATTGTTTTTTCATCTGATTGTGTGAATACAAAAAAGGGCTTGATGGGATAACAAGATAGATAATCTTAATTATCATATTGATCAAGGGATTGTAGTGATAACAAGATAGATTTGATCCATCCGATTGAGGGCTTCCAGGGATTGGAAGAGAGAAAATATTATTATTATATTAATGGATTTACTTGTAGAGAAAAGAAAAAATTTCTTGTAAGTTTAAAACAATGGAATCCCTTAGCCAAGATTTGTGGCTACCTTACTCTTATGGATAAAATAAATTTATTATTTTCAAATATTTAATGTAATTATTATACTATTGATATTACACTACTTTTTTCATACATGTTCATTATTTCTTTGTTCATTTATGTATCAATTTTACCATGACAACTCTAAATATGATAAACACAATCTTTTTTACAAATCATATCCTCTGTAAATCAAAGACCTACTCTTTTAATAGTATCTATCTTGAATACAATCTATTTACTCTGATTGAATCATATAATTTCTTATTACATTTTTTACTCTGATATAATCATATCAACTCTAAATATAATAGAATCATAATATTTATGATTGTAATTGGTTTACTCTTATTTTTCGAAATCACTTTGATTAGGATACATTTCTAATCGGGAAGAGGGACATTTATAAATATAAAATTTTTCTTAGAAGATGTTTTTTTGAATTGGTTTAGTTTAAATTTTTATTAAACTATTGTTTTTAAACTAAAATTCACCCCTTTTATAATTAAATCATCTTGAAAATATTATTCAATCCTAATTAAAATATAATTCAAATTTTTATCTGACAATTGATATCAGTGTATTAGTACACTACTTATATACTTTCTATGTTTTTCTATCTTTTAATTTTTCATGCTTTTTCAATTACTTAATGAAATTTTTTCCTATAAAACTGTATTACACTAATGTGTATTTTGGAAAAGAATTTTTGTATTTGTTTTTGATATATGGAAGGGTATAATGTTGGATCCATTGATAATCTCAATAACAATAGACCACCAATTTTTTTTCTGAAATGACTATGAGTATTTGAGGGATAGAATGAATATGTTTTTAATATACACTGGAGTTCATAATTTTTTCATAATGACTGGTGATTAAAAAATTCATGATAAAGAAGTTATATCCTTTACTAATTATGAAAATTTGGAATATCAATTGAATTACAAAGTAAGGAATAATTATTTTGTTCAATTACTAGAAGAATATGTAGTCAAATTTCATCATCTGAAGAAAAAAATAGTGTTTGGAGAATGTTATATGCCACTTGGTTCATAACATCAAAGTTTATGGAAACTAGGAGATCTATGCTTGGAGTTCACTATCAAGACTTTTAGTTTTTTTCTAATATAATTTGTAGCTAAAATGCATTAATGATTTATGATTATCATAAATTGATTAATGTAAATTGTTAAAAAAAATTAGATATTGGCATCCTTGTTGAGAAGATAATAGACATAATGCATAATTGATGGGAATCTAAGAGAATAGTTGTTGGTGAATCAAGTAAGGTTAATAATATGACTTTGGATGGTCTTATTATAACCTCAATGTATTATTAAAGTAGATTAAAAATAGATATTGATAATGCCAATAAAAATAATGGATGTGTTTCATTCAATACAACTACAAATACTACTAGAGTTCAAACACATAAAATGGTTGTTAAGTATTCCCAAAAGAAGAATTTTGTTATCCAATATGATTCAAGTGATTTTGAAAAATCATAAAATGAACTAGATAATATTGCTTGAAGTATGAAAAAGAAATATGGTAAAAATGATTTTTAGTATCGATATAATAAAGCTAATATGGATCATAATGAAATTAAATATTCTAAAGTTAGTTTTTATGAGTGTAAGAAATATGGAAACATCAGACTAGATTAACTTATGTTGAAAAGAAAATATAGAAAGGATTGAAATTATGATAGGAATTAAAAAAGTATTATAAGTTAAAAGGAAATAAATTTCTTTAAGTTAATGAATCTTTTAGTGAATGAGGAGGATATTTCTTAGAAAATTCTTCTGGTCAGGAATGTTCTAGATAAAGGAAAATTGGTACTCCTTCTAGGGTATATAAATAAAATATTCGTCATATAGATAAGGTAGAAATCATTGTGATCCTTACAAAATTTTTATTAAATGAATATTATCCCAAATCTATTAATGTGAAAAATTATAAATCTTCAGATGAAGAATCTTCCTCACTAGAAGATAATAATATTCCTTCTTAGGATGAAGTATCTTGTTTTTCTAAACATCTTGATAATATAAATTGTAATGTTTGTAAAAAACATGATAAGGAAAATTCTAGGATAAGTGTTTTTGAAAAATAAGTATCAGATCCCTATAAATATATTGATATGTCTATTTGAGAAAAATATACTATTTATAAATATTATGAAAAATGATTTCCGAAAAATATTGTTTAAAAACTATTTTTGATAAATTCAATTCTGAAACTTATACTAAAGGGGATAAGGATTTAGCTGTAATACTTAAGGCCAAAATTTCAACCCAGAATATTTTTTTGTAAAACCTTAAATTTGGTATTAATAACATGGATAAAATTTATAAACAATTATAACCTCATTATATAAATTATGGAATCAGATTTACATATAAGATACCTATTTTTTGCAAAAAATTCCTTGTTCCCAAAAATGGACCATTATTCAATTAAATTAAACGTGGAAGTAATTGTAAAAAGAATTTTTTATCTTAGAAAAATATAATCTCTTGGTTTCCATAGAGACTATTTTTCAAAATAAATATGGATTCTGAAAGTTGTGTTTGCTGACTTTTGCAAACCCAAGAATATTTGGGTGTTGAAAACCTAATGTTTTTAATTTCATGAAAATAAATAATGTACCAGTAAGAAGAATAATTAGTACATTGATATTTCATGTTCTAGACATATATAAATATATAGTTATTTATTATAAATGATTATCATGATTAATGGTGGAAACGTTACCTTCAGAGACAATGCTCAATGATAGATTATAGTTATAAGTAATATTTTTCTTCTTGGTAAAGATTTAATTTCAAATGATTTATTTGTTAACGGTATTAAACACAACCTTATAATCATAAGTCAATTATGTGATAAAGGTTACCTTGTGAATTTTAGAAATGATAAATGTGTTGTACACAATTCAAAGGATGAATACATTTTCTCTTCCGACCAGCACAAGTATGTTTTTGGACATAACTTATAAGACCTTAGGATCCATCACATACCTTTCCTTATTTTAATGGAAGATCACTATTGGATATGGCATAAAAGGTTAGGACACTATAAACATAGAAACTAATTTAATTTTACTAAGAAAATACTTGTTAAGGATCTATCAGAACATAGGTTTGATTCTTCAAAATTATGTGACCCTTGTAAATATGTTAAGAAACAAAAGTCAATTATTAAATATATTATTGAAGTATCGACTAATGATTTTTTATATATAGTGCACATAGATTTATTCGGTCCTACATAAACTATGAGTTTGGGAGAAAATACTATATATTTGTATTTGTTGATGAATACACTAGATACACATGGGTTAATTTTTTAGAAAATAAATATGAATCCCTTTTTTATTTTAATACTTTTATAGGAAAAGTTAAAAATGATAAAAACCATCCCTTGATAACTATTTTTATTGATCATTGTGGATAATTTGTTAATTCAAATTTTGAAGAATTTTTTATTAAAAAACATTACACATAACATTTCATCTCTTTGATCTACTCATAATAATGGTGTTGTTAAAAGAATAAAATGTATTCTTCAAGAAATAAAAAGAACCATGTTGAGTGAATACTAATTTTCTAAATTTTTATTCGTTAAAATAGTCTGTACTTATTGTTATAAAATAAATCGAGTTTTAATAAGACCATTTATTGATAAAACTCTTTCTGAATTGTGGACTAATTTAAAACCAATAGATTCTTACTCCGGGGTATTTTGGTGAAGAGTAATCATCTTGAATAAAAAGATATATTACACAAATTTGAACCCAAATATGAAAATGGTATATTTTTAGGTTATTCCAATATTTCTAAGGAAAACTGATTTTTCAATAAAAATTGTTGTGCTATTGAGGGTAAAATACATATCAATTTTTATGAAACCGAACCTTTGGTTTTAAAATAACCCCATCCATTATCCTCATATGTGTTTTCTAAAAATAATTTTTAACCTCTGTTAGAAAATTATTCTTATAAGGAATGTACCCATGAAATAGTTTCTGATGTATTTACTCATGAATATTTTCTAACTTATGTTAATGAACATGTTTTACAAAACTCATATAAGTTGTATATTAGAAATAATATTAGTGATAATATCATAGGTGATGTTTATTATCCAGTTAGGACCAGAATTTTCTTATGGAATGAAATAGAACATCTTTCTTTCATTTTTTAATTTGAACTTAAGAATCCTGATGAGGCTTTAGGTGATAGGGATTTAATTAATGCTATCTAAGATGAGCAAAATTAATTCAAGAGGAATAATGTCTGGAACATGGTTGAACGACCTAAATAAACTTTAATAATTCGAGAAAACTGTGATTTAAGAAAAAAATATGATGAAAATGGAATATTTATTAGAAAAAAATAATGAATTTTTTTAATGTTTATAATAAACAAAGAGTCATAGTATATTAATAAACCTATTCACCAATACCTAAATTAGAAGCTATTTGTATTATACTATTCTTTGCGGCATTATTTAATTCAAAACTTTTTCAAATTGATATGATGTGCGATTTCCTTAATGAATATATTTCAGAGGAATTTAATGTTGAACAACCCCCTGGTTTTGAAAATATAAAACATACTAAATACGTTTATAAACATACCAATGCTTTATATGAGCATAAACAAGCCCACAGAGCATGTTATGTTAGGTTAATAGGATTTTTGTTACATTTTTTTTTAAATGGAGTTATGGATCCTACTAATTTTATAAAATAAGTTAAAAAACATTATTATTGTTAAAATCTATAGTGATTAATTTGTATTTGAATCAACTAAAATATCATAAAGAGATTCCTTTGCGAATCTTATGAAATTTGGGTTTGAGATGGTTATGATGGGTGAGTTAACATTTTTCCATAGTTTTAAAATTTCTAAAAACAAAAAGGTAATTATATATATTAACAAAAAAATCTTCTTAAATGTTAGGTCCACTAGGCTGAATACCCTGAGAGGGGGGGTGAATCAGGGTATGACCAATTAAAAATTAAAGCCCGTTCTGATCTTGTTTCGCTGTTAAGCAAAACACTCTTCTCTCTCTTTCCTGCTGCACAATATAAACAGAAAGTAAAGCAAGCACAGGACACAAAAATTTTACTTGGTTCACCGCTAAGGGCTACGTCCAAGGAGCATATGCTGACAGGTTGTCGGTCGTACCAAGTCCACTAAACTTCACTAGCTGTGGATTACAATGTTCGGGCTAGATCACTTCTATGCCCAGGCTCACTGCCTATACAAGGTTTAGGGTCAGCTCACTGCTTTCCCAAGGGTCACTCCCTGTTTCTCTCTCTCTGGCTCACTGCCGGTGGAGAGGATCACCTTTTTCCTCTTCCTAAGCTCACTCCTTTGTGAAGGGAATCAACTCACAGTTTATATACCTGTAGGTCTCTTCATTTCCATTAAAGAATGCATCTTTCTATATATGTAGATGCTCTGTTGAAGTTCAACTTTCACCTGTAGATGAATACCCCTTTGCCACTATCCACTGGGCAAACTACCTTTGTAAAGACCTTCGCAAAGCACCCTATAATGCGAGGCTCCCAATTTCGCGAAGCTCAAACAAGCCTTCGCGAAGCTCCTGCCTTTTCGCGAAGCTCACTCGCGAAGCTCCCTCGCGAATCTCCCTCGCGAAGCACGCTTGCGATGCTCAAGCCGTCGCAAAGCAACGACCCTCGCGATGCTAAGTAAGCCAACGCGGAGCTCGCAGGTTTCGCAGAGCTACAATAGCCGTCGCGAAGCACCTCTTTCGTGAAGCACACTGGCTCCGTGAACCACCTTCGCAAATCGAGGGCAAAGTATTTTCTCTGAAAATTCTCTCTACTTCGCTCGAAGGGGTCGGCCTCTATTTATAGGAGATTCCACCGACCCTCGTACCTTCTTCGCGAAGTCAACGCCACATCATCTCAAATCGCGAAGCTCTAAAGTTTCCACCGAAATTCTGTCCAAATCGCGAAGCTCCACTGTAATTTTCCATTCGCGGAGCTTGACGTAATCGCAAAGAATCACCATCAACTTACCTTCGCGCCTCGCGCCTTCGCCGCGACGCTCCCTCGCAAAGCCCAAAATTCCTTCACGCCTTCGCCGCGAAGCTCTCTCGCAAAGCCTATCTTCGCAGCGATGCGCTTCAACCTCTGCCATTCGCGAAGCTTGACGTAATCGTGAAACATCACCGCCTCCATTCTTCTGGTCTTCGCGAAATCCAATCCATACATCCTATCTTGGCGAAATTCATGCCTTTGCCATATTAAATTATGCTCTTCATGGAAATCCACTTTTCGCGATGCTCACCAAACTCCAAATTTTGGACCCCAAAAATTTGGCAAACACTAGGAAACAGCGCCACCTTGTACTACTCGTTTTGTACCGCCTCCAGAATGTCCTTTCCCTTGTCATCGTTCTTTGTCAACAAGGATTGTCAACAACTTCTTGGGAACTCGAAAAATATCTAGGAAAACCTGCTTTGTCAACAAACACAATCAACCCAAAAATACTTCAATGTTACCTTTAGGGATTTTTTCCAAAATTAAAATTATTGGATTCAAAAATAATGAATGTATTAGTACTCCCATCAGTACCTCAAATACATTAGATCTTGATGAGACTGGGCAACTATTTCATCAAATATCTTTTAGAGGCATGATAGGAAGTTTACTATAATTTACTTCTAGTCAACCGGTCTTAATATTTAATATATTATTATGTGTAAGATATCAAGACAATTCAAAATAATCACATTTAAAATCCGTAAGACTAATTTTTTGTTATCGAAAGGGAAATATAGATTTAAGACTTTACTATTCTTCTAGAAATGATTTTAAACTAAAACGTTTTTTGAATACTAACTTTGGCAGCTATAGAATGGATAGATAAAATAAAATTTGAAATTTTCACATATTCAGATATTTATTAGATTCTCATGCTTGTAAGAAATAACACTTGGTAGCACTTTCCACTACTGAAGCTGAATATGTGGTAGTACAAAGTTGTTTTTCTCAAGTGTTGTTGATGCAACACACACTCACAGATTATAGAATGATTTTTACTAAAACTCAAATACTATGTGATAACACAAGTAAAATTTTCTTATGTAATAACCCTACACATCACTCTAGATAAAAAAACATATATATTAGGCATAAATTTTATAGGGATAACACACTCAAAGGAGATATCATTTTATAATTCATCAGGATACAAGAACTATTTGATGAAATTTTTAGAAAACTGTTACCTTCCGATATATTTGAATACATTAAGTAGAATCTATGAATAATAAATATAAATTGATCATTATAATATACTTCATTTTTACCCATATTATTACATTAATTACTCATTTTCATAGAGGGATTACACATTTCTTTTGTTTTCCAAAAAAATTATGTTTTTCAATATTTTTTTTTCTTAAAATATTTATCATAATGTAGTTTTCTGAAATCATGATTCATTACATTTTTTTGGAGTCAGTATTCACAAAATAATCATTGGTCCTAGAAAATATTAATAATGTTCTTGACTTTTTATTTCAAAATTTTTGGATTTAAGATAATCTTTAGTAATAAGTTTTTAATTTTAAAATTTTATATTCTAAAATCTATTTTAGGTTTTCCATTAAAAATTCCCATATTTTATTTTTTTGTTAAAAATATCATTTTAAAAATTTTAAAACTACTGTAATCATATTAGTTTACAAAATTTTAAGAAGAATATTTATATACTTACTGATGAAACTTTACAAATCTGAAAGGTATTCCTATTATATTTTAAAAAAAATCACTACTACAATTCAATGTTTTATCATTTTTATTGAAATACTTTTATTTATTTTGTTTTTAAAATTATTTTTAAATTCCTATCATATTCACTATAAATATGGTTAAAAAATTAAACCTCAAGAGTTTCATAATCATTTAAATAATTATTCAATGATTTCCCAACCGTCAAATAAGATAAGATTTAATCTCAACTGTTGGATTAGATTTTGAAGAGAAACTCTCACTCTAAATAACCTATATAAATGGGGGACCCCCATTTCACACATTGGATATCTATATCTCCAAGAGAATTTGTGTGGATGTATTCAATAGTATCTAGTTCAATTTTTAAAAAATCTATAGTTCAACAATCGGAATCGTCAGTTCCTTCCTAGAATACGATACTTGCAGACAATAATTATGATGAGTAGTTCGTATTCAGAGAAAAGATAGTTGAGAATATTTTTTATGGTAAATAAATTTTTTTTGTGGATTATCATAAAATTTACAAGATGAGAATAATTTTTTGTACCAAAACTCGATGAGGATTAGGATTCAGTAATTCTTGATATAGTTCAAAAAATTTATAAATCAGTTGTGTTTCAAGCTGATAATTCACAATTTATGGAATAGGAGACGAGATGTATTTTAGAAAAGCAGCTATTTTTCATAGAATACCTTTTGAAGGGGAATCAATATGTCCATCCCACAAATTTTCAAAAAGTCTTGGATATTTTGATAAGAAGAAACATGTGGTTCTTTTGTTTGATCATTATATTAAGGTTAAGAAAGTTCGTCACTTAATATCCAATAATAGGATTACATAATTATGGATTCAAGGTTTCCTGATATCTAGAAAAAGGGGATCGTGATACCCTAAAAGTGACTGATTTTTTTGTTTTGGAATTTCAGGTGAATATGATAATGATAGAACTCATCAGATACATTTGTCTCACTATCAGAACAATAATATCTCATTCCATTAATTCCGAGATAAATATTTTTCAGGAAGTGTAAACAATGTTATTAAATTAGTGCATGAAAATTTTCATTATTGAAAATAAGTCAAATTCAAAGAAGATGAAATTTCTTCTCATCACTGATGGTACTCTAAAAAGGATAAAGTATAGTTTTGATGAAGAAAAAAGAAGTTTTTTGACAAGTCCAGTAGATCCACTATTGAAGTATAATGATCCAAGAAACAAGAGATATGTTTTCAAATGATTAAGAAGAAAATTTTTTATGTTGAGAAAGAAAAGAAAATAAAATCAGAATCTTTGGAGCCTTAGAAAACAAAGAAACAAACGATAGTACCAAAATAAGATACTGAATAATGGATAAAGAAAAAGGATAAGAGGATTAAAGGATATCCTCAAATATGATTTTACTTGGTAGAGGCTCTGCCCATAATAATTCATGGTGCCTATGTGTTAAAAAAGAAAGAAAGAGAAAAAAATATAAAAAGAAATCTATATATTCTATGATCGTAGACTCACTATTAAAAGCTATAGAAGTAGCCTTAGCAAATTTCATTTTTTTCCTTCATCCCATATCAATCATGTATTTCTTGATCCCATTATATAATTTCAAGAAACCACTATTTTTAATGTTGATTTTCCTCTAGCAACTGATAAAATAAATGTAATAATTTTTTATGAATCTATCCCTACCTAAGTTCAAATAAAATCATAAAAACCAGTTCTCATTGTTTAAGAAGATTTATGATCAAAAGAATAGATCCATGAAGAGGTTAAATAATCAATGGAGGAATGATCCACTAGAATTGATAAGTTATAAAAATCTATATAAGGATAAAATGATAGAAATGTGTATATGAGGAGAAAAATTTAGAATAAAAAGTTCATAATAATAATGATGAAGAATGAGAAGATAATGATGATGAAGAAGGATAAGAAGATAAATACAAAGAAGATGAATAGGATGAGTATTATAGTGAAAATAAACATAAATATAAAGATTTTTAGTTTGATATGTTTTCCATAAGAACATCACAAGAATCATCATTGGAGTTATCCACTAGATTTGATCATAATGAAAAAAATTAATGTCTAGAAAATAAAAAAGTCCCCTCTCGATCAAAGAAGTTGAATCCTCATCAATAAATGATGAAAAACAATAGAATTCAAAAATAGAAACTCATAGTGATAATTATGATAAAATAAATGATGATTATAATAATATCATTCAATTTATAATTGAAAAATTATTGGAGAAAGAGTTGAAAATATTGTTTCAAATAATAAAGATAAAGGAAAAAGAAATTAAGTGGAAGTCGGAACTACTAATCGTCAAATACCTCTGATCGAATTATCGAATTTAGTAAATAAAATCAGAGTACAAGGAGTTAATTATATTTTTCAAGATTTAAAAATAATTGAATAAACAATTTCATACATTCCTAGATTAGAATCCAATGTTTATTTGGTTCATGAAAATCAGAATTTGAAATCAATGTCTACCAAATTTTTATTAGGAAGAGTAATTAAAAATGAGGATGAGCGTAAAATTCTTCAAGAAAGTTCTGAAGATCACAAGAAAAGATATAACAAAGCTATTAAATGGTTACACAATTTTTATAATGATATCAAGTTACATGAGTAATAAATTGAATAATTAAATAAATACATGGATAAATCACCATAATCATTCAATTACTTCTCCAAAAAACTAGAAGACATGGTAATGTTTGTGGTGAGATTCATGAATATGGATGATATTACGATTCAAGAAATGAATGTGACAAATGGGAAAATGAAACAAACACCTACAATTGTTTCTTTAAAAAATGTTTATAAAGATGAAATCATCAGTTTGAATAATCAGAATAATATTTTGGAAAAAATAATTCAAATCTAGGAAGAGAAAACAGGTTTCCATGATAAAGTGATATCTAAACTTTTAGAAAAAAGAAAAGAGTTCTAAAAGGTGAAATCCATTTTTAGATCCTTAATAAATAAGAAATAGTGAAATAATATTCCATTATGAACTATTTTTGTAATTTTTTCCTGAAAACAATTTTTAATTGAAAGATATCTTCATCCAAATACGTTTGTTTCAATGTTTTCCAAATTATAATTGCTTTATTATTCTGTCATAATTTTTTTGGATGCTTAGTTAGTTCATTATTTTGTTTATATATTTGTTTCTCTAAGTATATCTCAGAAACATCATTATTTTCCCCATTACTTTTTGAAAATCACCAAGGGTGAGATGCATTAATTAAGGGAGAGGAAAAAATTCTTAAGGTGGAATTCTAAAAAGGGAGATAAATTTCATTTAGGAAGATAATATGATCCTTATGGGAAGTTATTATCCTAAGGGGAGTTAGTAATATTCTTCAATATATGAAGATGAAATATAAAGTTAGGGAGAGATAAGTATTAATGTCTGTTTTTGGATATGAATTTCTTAAAATATAATGGACTTATGTTTTAAAACTTATTTTTTATTTACGTTTTGTGGTTTATACTTTCCAAAAATGGGAATATTTTTAAGTCAAAAACTTTTTTATGAATTTTACATTCCATTTTTTGGAAATCACAAAATCTTTCTTAAAAACATTATTACTAAATTTTTTTTGTCCAAATTAATTTTAGAATGGTTTTGTTAAAAAAATATACTTTACAATACATATAAATAGTTCTAGAATATTAATGAATTTATGATAACATTATTCATTGTGATTATCATAATGAGTATGGTGCTGATAATAATTAGATCCACCTTATCAAATCAGATTTAAGACATTTTTTATTTTCTTCATACTGAAAAATTCTCTTTAATTGGAATGATATCAGAACTGATAAACATCTTATTCAAATTCATAAATATTATCAAAATGACATTTGAAAAGAAGTCCATTAGACTGAACAAGTTTAAATTCTGAATACAGGAAACTATTTTCTAATGGACTAGAACATATTTTACACTATGATGGTGTAATTTAGTATGACGTTAGAAAATTATTTATAGAAGAGCTGTTGATGTTCTAGTTGTCAAAGTCATTTCAAAAAACTCTAAGAAATATGACCATTGGGAAGAAAATATGACCATTGGAATTCTTACTATAGATACAAGATCATTCAAAGAGTTTGAGCAGTTTCTACAATGCTTATTTCATTTTCAAATTCCTAGTTTTTTAGTTATTTTAAAATACTCAAAATTTTGAACAACTTGTTCTTAGAATTTTTCAATCATTTAGAGTGTTTTCTATTCTATAGGAATTATTGTATAGGTTGTTTTTTATCCTTTTTAAATGATTTTTGCATCTGATTGTTTCAAATTGATCGAGGGATTGCGGGGATAGAAAGATGGAGAATCTGATCACCATATTGATTGAGGGATTGTAGGGATGGAATATCAAAGATGATCCATCAGATTTAGGGCTATCAGGGATAGGAAGACATAAAATCGTATAATCGTGTCAAGGTACATCCTTGTTGAGGAAAGATAGATTTCCTTGTAAGTATAAAACAATGGACACCTTTAGCCATGGTTTGGGGATACCTTACACTTAAGTATAAAAGATATTTATTATTTTCCAATAATTGTAAGTCATTATTATACTATTTCAATTATTTTACTTATTTAATATATTTTCTTTATTTTACTATGCATATATTTAATAGTTTTATTGTAACAACCATTAATAAGATAAATAAAATATCTTTTACTAATAGGATCTACTAAAAATATGAGACCTACCCTTTTAATCATATCTATCTTGAATATGATCTATTTACTGTGATTGAAGAATATAATTTTTTATTACAATTTTGTTACTCTCGTATAGTTTTATCCACTTTGAATAGGATATAATAATATTATTTATGATTATAATGATTTCACTCTGATTTATCAAAATCACTTTCATTACGATACTTTTATAATCAGACTAAGGGATAGCTATGAATCTGATATTTTTCTTAAAATAGGATTGTGAATTAGTTAGGTTTATATTATAATTAATCTAATTTTTTTATAAAACAATTCACCCACACTTGTAATTGATCCATTTTGAATAAATTCTTCAATACTAATTACAATATAATTTATAATGTTATATAACACATGCTTTATTTTTGAGAGGGCCTTGCATGAAAAATAGAGATTTCCTTTGGAATATGACCTCTGTCGCATGAAGGCCATCATATCCTCTCTTGGAAATAAGCTTTTTCATTTTCCCTTTTTATCTCCATCATTATTTATCAAGATATGGGTATCTTTTGATATTGTAAAAGTATCATCAAAGACAATCACTCTCCTTGAATGTGATGCACTGCGTGACCAATAATGGGTCTTGTGGTGATGTGGGATAATTTACATGGAAAATCCTTCTTCTTGTCTATAGAGCTGAAGCGAAAATAAAAAATTTAATGGACATTTCCCTGACTCTCCACATGATGAAGGTGACATTTCAACAGGCTATTGTGTGATGAGGTGGGCTTGTTTCCAGAGGCTTTACAACTTCTTGTGAACTATATGAGCGTGTCACATGGATATCAATGATCTCATGGGGTCTCCAAATTCTGAGTATTTTCATCCCTTATTTTATAAGTAATGTTGGCCATCTTCCATTGGTTTTATTTTAGGTCTCCGAGTGATCAAACTAACATACAGAAGGTATTTTACAATATTAGGCTAAATCTCATGACTACATTCTTGCATTGTCATGGAAATATGCTCCACTTGTCTGTGGATCCAAAGGGACATCACATTTTGTTAAAAGTGTCATGCGATCACATAAAGTGGATCCCATGATCAAATTCATATGATGCCATCACATAATCAAGGGGGAATATCCAAGCCACATGGGATAAGGGTATGTGGTCGACATCCCAAGTCGCATGATGTCATGACTAGACCAAGGTTTCAAGTTGATTGTCCAATGTTCTTTTCAAGGACACTTTTCTAATATTTCACATGTCAAGGAATATTTCCTTCATGTCTAGATATAAATCACATGATCATGGGTGCATGTCAAAGTAATATGAAGAATTTGATACCCTAGTTCACTTAAAGATTGAATAAGAACAAGCTCACTTGGCCAAAGGTGATGCATGACCAAGGGTGAATGGTTTCCTCTTGCAAATCATAGAATGAATGAATCTCATAATCCAAGATGCTTAATGGTGTTGCACAACTGATTGTTCACATGAGGGTGTTGTAGGACTATCGGTGTTTTCAAGTCATCACATCCTTGACATCTTTTCCAAGGTCCATTTCTTGATCCAAAGGATATATTATGATTGTGCATCCCTAAGGACACTATATAATCATAAACGATAGTAGGTGTCTGTCAACAATAACCTAATTCATATTCATTACATTAAACTGTGAAGGTTTTATGATTATAAATCTTGGAATGAATGGCAATCACATATTATTATGCACTATCTTCATATTTCACTGCTTGTATACTTCAATGGTTTGATTGGGAACACTTATTATTCATGAAAAGTAATGTTCATATCTTTATCCATCGTAATTTCCTGGGGTTAAATAATTAAACCCTAAAACATACAATATCCACTCTTCTGTATTATCATATTATTTATTTGATATGTTCAATTAATTAGTTGGAGATAAGGAACCAGAACAGTGTTTCTTAAATAATTTGGAAACCGGAAGAAAAAAACAAAAAGTACATAAAGGAAATAACACATCATATAATGTAATTTAGATTAGTATGATTGTATGTGAATGGATATAACACTTACCAGAGCATCATTTTATTACTAAGAAAGAACACTAGCAAAGAATGATATAGACTCGAATAAATGAAAGGAAAAGACCATAGAGACTCTCTGAGGAGGCCAGCCTTATTATACTAGGTGGAAGTAGTGAATCCTTTCATGTAGAGTCAATTTCATCAACTCCCAGAAAAACTCATGAACACAACCAATATGGATATAGATCTAT
Organism: Viscum album; assembly: GCA_963277665.1. Taxonomy (NCBI): domain Eukaryota; kingdom Viridiplantae; phylum Streptophyta; class Magnoliopsida; order Santalales; family Viscaceae; genus Viscum; species Viscum album. The sequence continues at coordinate 569,970,299 of OY728153.1, forward strand.
AAATGTGAAAATGAATAAATCACTACAGATCCAAGAATCTGGACCAAAACCTAGTAACAATGTATATGAAATTCAAGATCGATAAACTCCTTTATTTTCAGACGTCTGGAACCCAAGAACGAATCTATCTCAACTAAATATCCACAAGAGAAGTAATCTAGTTATATGAGGTGGATCGAACTCGAGGATGGGGACTGTGGGTGGAAGAATTACCTCTTTTCTTCTTCTTCTTTTGAGAACCCCTATGCACAGTAAAGGAGCTACACATTAGGAACTCACATACTGAACTAGATTAAAAGAACATCTTTGGGAGAATGGATCGATCAAATCCAAGTGACCAGTGTTGCAATCATGACCTGTCATAGATCATCAGTCTATTAGGAAGAGTTATAGTATTATAGTCATGAGGATGTCCTAGATCATGGCCAACAGTTCACAAAACTGATGGTGATATAGCACATGGGACAAGTGGTACCATGGGATTGGCATGATAGTGGTACCCCAAATCAAATTTGAGAAAAAGAGACAAACCTTGAGCATACAAGGGCTGTTAAATTTCCTTTAATAAAATTCCTAGATAATCAACCTATATAGGTAATGAAAATAGATATTCCAATACAAAAAATTATCAGGTTACAGGAAATAAATCCCCACATTAAAAGTTCCATGAAAGTGTATATATCACTATAAAAATGAAGAACACGTAATCCAATATTAGTAACTCATATAAGATTATATTAAAGTAATATAAATGAAACAACATAGGGTTATAAAACAAAAAATCTTCACCTTGAAATTAAATGGAATTTAAGGTTGATGTTATCGCAGCTGATGTTATAGAATTGGGACTAAGTTCACTAGTGTATGAAAATTAAAAAAAATTAAGCAATGGTACATCCTTAGTCAAACTATCAGGAGGGTTGTCCTTAGTGGGTATCTTGGTGACACTCACTGTCCCATATTCTATAATATCCCTAACAAAATGAAGTCTAATGTCAATGAGATTTGATCTAAAATGGAATATATAGTTTTTAGACATATGTAATGTATATTGGCTATCCCACTGAACAACAATGCTATTAGTAGATTATGATATCTTGTAAATAAATCATTTCTACCATATAGCCTCATTGATTTAATATGTTAAGGAAATATACTATGACTAATTAGTGGAGATTGAAACCACTAACTATATATTAAATTTCTTGGATAACGGTCCTCCATATGAAAGAAACACAAAACCAGTTATAGAATTTCATGTTTCAATGTTTTCAGTGTAATCGGAATCAAAAAATCCAAAAAAAAATTATCATTAAAATAACTATTTGAGTCATATAAAATTAATAGCTTATCAGATATCGAGATATACATGTGTGGACATTTTAATGCATGCCAATGATTCGTAATAGGTTTCCACATAAAAATTCTCAATGTAAAATGAGAAAATGAAATGTCTGGCATAAAACAGACCATAACATACATAATACTTCCTACTAAATTAGAATATGAAATCTTATTTGTGATGACGACCTCATCATAATTTATTATAGATTGATCCAAAGAAAAATTAAAATGTTTCCCTAAAGGAATGAAAACAAGTTTAATGTGCCCCAACAAAAATATTTTTAATACCTTTTTTACATTACTAGACTTAGATAAGTACTAGGTTAATTCCTTCCTATCTCCTATAATGTCCATACTTAAGAATTTATTATCATGTCCTATGTATTTCATTTCAAAGAAAGAGTTCAATTGATTATTGAGAGAATTATTAATCCTCATATTTTTTTGATTAAAATCATTTAATCAGTATATAATAATAGGTAAATATATTCATGTTTAACTGCCTTATAGTATACATATTCATCAAATTTACTTCTATAAAACTGATTTTCAATCATAATGGAATCAATTATTTTATACCATTGTCTATAAGACTGTTTGAGTCCGTACAAATACTTATTAAGATGTAATAATTGATTGGGATTAAAAAAATTGAAAATCCTTAAGGTGGGGTCATATAAAATGATACATCAAAAGTTCCATGTGAAAAATAAATCCTTACATCTAATTGTTAAACATGAAAATCATATTTGATAGAAAAAGAAAGAAGAATTATTATAGATGAATGTTTAAAAATAGGGTGAATATCTCACTATAATCAATACCTTCACATTGATGAAATCCTTTAGAAACAATTTACGATTTTAATTTGATTTTAGTTTCTTAAATATTGTTTTATATCTTCTTATATATCAGATTAGAACCTGTTAACTTTTTTTTTATTACGTCTAGAAACAAAAACCCAAGTGTTGTTGTTGAGAAGTGAATTAATCTCTTCTTGCATTGAAACCTACCCATTTTGTGGCCTCTTTGGACTTAACATCTTTCTTATAAGTTTTGGATTCATCATTAAATAAATCCTGAGCAACATTAAATGCATGGTCATTAATATCTGCCTGATTAATGTGGGTTGGAGGTCTAATTACTCATCTCTCCCAATCCCATGTGACCTGATAGTTTATTCGATCATCTGGATCCTCTCTTTCAGGTTCTAAACCTAAATCATAATCAGATTTATCTTATGTTTAAAAAATAGTAAGAGCATAATTAGACTCATTTTGGGATTGAGGTTGGTCTCTGGATTCATTGGGAACATCAACACCTAAGGGTGTTGAGACTCTAGAGGGTTCATTAGTGTCATCAGACGACTCTACAGGTTCAGTTCCCTTATCATTAGGAATAATAGACTCATTAAACATGAAATATCATCTAACTATACACTTTTTTTACCTGGTCATATACCCACAAATAATACCCCTTAAACACCCTCTAGATATCCCATGAATATACACTTCACATACAACAGATGTATCTTATCATTACGTGAATGAGTATAATATATGGACCAAAAAATCATAAAGTGTGAAAGGATCAGGAGAAACCTTTATCGATTACTTCAGGAATATAATTAGAATTATAAGTGGATGGCCAATAGTTTACAAGATAGACTACTATTAAGGTATCCTCATCCTAGAATAACCTGGGGATTTTTGAGTGGAAAACATGCACCTAACAATCATAGCGGTAATTTTTTTTATCCACTCAGCTAATCTATTCTATTGTGGACTTTCCAAAATAGTCTGGTAACTTTTGATTCCATTAGATTCACAAAATTCAATGAATTTTGTGGATAGATACTCTAAACTATTATGAGTTCTTAAGGATTTATGTTTCATGTTAGATAACTTTCTACACTAGATTTCCATTTCTTAAAATTTTGAGAAGTATCATACATATGTTTGAGTATATAAATCCAAAATTTCCTATAGTATTTATCAATGAATTTTATTAAGTATTATCCTCCACCATGTGATGTGACCCTAGAAGGACCATGTATATCATAACAAACACATTCAAGGGGTTAGTTAGCCTTATACATAGACCTACTAAATCTAACCCTTCTAAATTTTCCTTATAAACAATATTCATAGAATGTGGCACTGTAAGAAGTGATATTATTCAAAATCCCATGTTTTTTGACTTCATTAAGGACCTCTTCACTAATTTCCCATAAGCTTCTATGCCAAAGGGTGGTGGAATAGTTTTCTGAGCTACAATAGTTGTTTAAATGATGTCTATAAACTTTTCCATCAAACATATAAAGGACATTATGAATGTTTCCTTTCATAATCATGATGGATCCTCAGGAAACTCAATGGATTCCATAGTCTAATTTGAAACTATATCCTTTATAGTTAAGGATTCCAAGGGAAATTAGGTTATTTTTAATTTTTTTAACATCCTAACTTTATCAAGAGTCTTAACAGTACAATCATGAAGATATAATGAAACCGATATTATTCCCATAATGTGACAACTCCATTTGTTCCCTAGAAATACGTCACTATATTTAATTTCCCTCAACTCAATAAGGAATTCCCTCATAAGAGACATGTGTAATGAACATCCTAAATATAGGATATATTCATTAGATATGTCAATGTCAAAAAATTAAGCACATCAGTAGTTTCAATGTCCTACTAAAATATTAAGGAATGGTAATTACTATTGTCTCTATAGTCCCCATTATTATTAGGGAAATTACTCTTAATATTTCAAGGTTGTTTACATTGAAAACACATGATTACATTGTTCTTATACTTATACCTTTGTTGCTTAGACCGACCCTTGTATTTTCTCCTACACTAGACTCACTTCTACCTCTATTCCCACTTCTATCCCTAATACTTAAACCCTCTGCATTATCCTTAACACATCCCTTCCTTTGAAGGTCTTTGGATATTAAAACAGATTTAACTTCTTCAAGAGTAAGTGTATCTTTTCCATAAATCATATAATCATTGATAATATTAAAGTAATTATGTAATGAAGATAATGGTATAATGATCTGTTCTTCATCATCAAAATTAATGTATATGTCTTCTAGATATAACCAGATTTTATGAAATTTAACATTTGGTATCCTAAATGCAGTTCCAGGGTGCATTTTCAAAGTATATAATCTCATTTTTATATATAATCTACCAAAAATAGATTAATAATATAAAGGGATTCAAGACTAGACCATATACCAGTGTCATAAGACTCATATGAAACCTCTATTAGGACATTGTCTAATGAAGATAAAATTATTAGTCGATAGGCTTTCCTAAGAGTCTCTTTGAAGACATCAATTAATGTAATGAAAATCAGCCCATCTGGGGCTAGGGTGGTGATTTTCTTTCTCAAACCAACAAGGGTATAAATTAAATTTTTTTGGTCCTATAAGGTTATCATTTTGATTCTAAAAATATTGAAATAATTTTCACTATAAAATTTATCAATATAAAATGTAGTAGAGCCCATTATTAATGTTATAGTAGGCTTTGATACCTCTTGTTGGAGATAATCCTTTAAACCCAAATACATACAAGATCCACTATCTCATATTATCATGTTATTTATTTGATATGTTCAATTAATAAGTTGTATAATAATTACTAGAATAGGTTTATTTAATAATTAGGCTACCATAAGAACAAAATAGAATGTATATAAAGGAAGTAACACATAATAGAACATGCTTTAGATCATCATGATCCTACATGCTTAGAGAGAAAACCTCCCAGAGAATCCTTTTATTACTAATAAAGAACACAAGAAAATAAATATAAAAACTCAAATAAATGCATGTTAAAGTCCAGGGAAATAATATGAGGAAACTGACCTTGTTGAACTATGTGGTAGTGGCGAAGCCTATCACATACAGTCAACACTATCCACTCTTAGACGGACTCACACACACACACACCAAAAAATGATACAAATATATACATTAATGAAAGGAATAAATCACTAGAGATCCTAGGATCTTGACCGAATCCTTGTTATAATGTAACAGAAAGTTAATATTGGTAACCTCCTTGATGTATAGTTTTCTAGAACCCAAGAATGAATTGGTCTCCAATAAATCTACATTGGATAAGTACTTTTATTCCTAGAGGAAGATCAAACTCGAGGATGGGGAGTTTAGGTGGCGGGATTACATAGTTTATCTTTATTATTACTCAAATAACCCATCTACACAATAATAGAGCTTCTCATTGGGAACTCACAGACTGAACCAAATGAAAGGTGTTCCTCAGTAGAATGGATCGATTGAATTCAAGTGACTTGCATGGAAATCATGGAATTCTATAGACCATTTGTTGTTCAGGCAAAGTCATGGGTTACAACTTCATGGATGATCGAGATCAAGGCTGATAGTTCATGTCACTAAAGGGGGGATAACACACATGATAAGTGGCGCCATGGGATTGTCATGGTGGTGTCACCCCAGATTGAAGTTGAGCCCAAGAAACACACCCATAGAATATGAAAGATGTTCGATCTCCTTCAATCAATGCTCTTGATAATCAATTGATATAGGTATTAAAAAAATATTTTGGTAAAAAAATATTGTGTTAAAGTAAATAAAAACCCCATGTGAAAACTTCCATTGAAGTGTATATAAACCCATGAAAATTGAGCACCCTTAACCCAATATGAATATATTATGATCCCATTACATTTATAGATGAATTATCACACTACATCTACACATCTGATAATGGTAGAGTTTCATGTCAACATGTTCTACTATTCATCACACTAAATCTCATTGCTTTAGATATGAGGATATCAGTGAATTGAATTATGCTTATTTGACGTTGGGGTTCACCATGTTATGGGTTTTCAAATGCCCTATTATTTTCATATCTCCTCTACAATGAAGTTGGTGGTGATCATGGGTCTGAGCAGAAACATGGGCTATCTATCAACACAAGAGGGTCTCTGGATGAATTTAGACTAAAAACAATCTTGAGTGGAATAAGGGGGTTATACCTAATGAGTATGATTCCCTAGTTTCCCTTCAGGCTGATGAAGGTTAAAAAAATAATGATCCCCGTGGCAGAGGAACCATTCATTATCCTCCTCCTTCGCAGTGGATAATCATGGTGTGCCTGTGATATCTTTACTCCTATGGAATTTTTATTATTCTATATATGGAATAATATCCTTCATGGTATGAGCTATTTTTAGGCATAGTGTTTATTTGCTTAATATACTTCATATGGGAGTGGTGGTGTCTTATCTCAACATCTTCAGAGTGTTGTCTATTTTATATGATTGATACATCTTTTATTTTGATGGATTGATCCTCCATCCCCATAAGTACATTATCCTAATTTTCATCTATTCACTAGTACTTGAAGGTGTGGAACTCCTTTACTTTTCATGTTTTATACTCAAAAAAGAGTTTTCTATAAAACTAGATGGCCATTAATTGTGCATCCCACTATGATTCTATCCATAGACCATCTTTGCAGCATCATATGTCCACATGGAGGCCTTGTATGATCCCATGAACTTTATATGATTATGTTCGCCAGATTCCCATTATTGGATCCATGCATGGCCTTACTATGTGTCACAGTCATGGTCATCAAACTCATGGGTCTACCCTCTAGGTCTGCATAGTGAGATCGGTGAGTTTACATTGTGTCTATGAGTTTACACACGAATTTACAATGAATATATCTAGTTTTATACTTAATTTGAATTGTAAACTCCCTGATTTTTTCTACCATGATCCCAACACGCCTGTTGTTGTCAACATAAACTGGGAGCTGTGGTGTGGGTCATCTCATGTCTTGGTCCAAGAGAAAGTTCACACAAATGAGTATATTCTTCTCTTTTCATGATAGAATATTAGGAATAGGACCTTCATTTTATGGTGTTTAATATGGAAGTCTTGGTATGGTGATTTGTGTCATGATAATTCTCGTGCAATCAAGGTTTTTCTGGTGCGCAATACCAATACTAGGTATGATTGGAAAACCAAAACCCTTTCACCATGAGGTTGAAGAAGAGACATGTCATGATATTTAATACATTGTTTAAAATGCACCCCAATAAACATTATCACATGTTAGTATGCATTATAATTTTCTAATCACTCATCACATGTGGAAAAGTTTGTGACATGAATTTAGTTGTGTTAAAATGGAGCATAAAGAAATTTTTCCTGAGGAGGAGTTACTTCATTTCACTTTTCACAACTATAATTCATTATACTATAGTGTTTACCCTCTTTTTGAGCTTTATTTTTATCATTTATCCAACATACCCCCATACTTAGACTCATTTAAACCTAATTGGTGATGCCCTCATGATTAATTTTGTATTTGTATTTATGAAGTCACTACCACCTAAACCCCTTTTAACTATGCTAGAAAAAGTCATTACCAACACTAAAAAATCAATGGTAATATATGTGTTGTTAAAAGGGGTCCATTTTTTAACGATATTTTATATGTAAATATGTTAAAATATTTATTTATAATGATAAATTTTTTATGTGTAAATTTAAAAAAAATATGAATATATGTGTACATAATTAATTTTAAATAACCTTATATTATGACAAATAAAAAAAATTAACGTCATAATATCCTTATTAGTGTAATGGAGGAAAATAGATTGAGTAACTACTGGAAAAAGATAATAAGACCCCCTCAAACAAGGATGAAATTTCATCGAATGTTAAAATTTTAGGGTTTCGTGACAAAAACCACAGATTTTTAGGCCTATTGGATCTTTTTTGGCCTCTCAAAACATGACCAGGGGACCCCTTAATTTCTAGGGTGTAGTGCTCATTAAAGCATTGATTTGATATATGGAAGAGCCCAAACAAACTCCCAAATCAAATGTTATGGCCATTTGATGTTTGAGTTGTGTTTTCAAAATATTTTGGATCTTCTATTAATTTTTTTCTTTTTTTTAATCTTCAAATTGTGTTAAATGACTATTACTTGAGAATAATTTGAAAATTATTAATTAAAAATATTTTTTAAATTATTTTATAATCCATTTTCATTAAATATTATATATATTGTGTAAATTCCTATTTAAATTTATCTAAAACATATTTTGAATATATATATATTATATTTAAATCAATATAAATATATTTATATATTAATATATAATTTTTAACGATATATACTTATTTTTTAAATATACCAATTATAAGTGCTGGTAAAAAACGGCTAATAAAGAGGGGTTTTTTCACCACTTATAAAAAAGCACTAATATAGGGGGTACTTTTAAGAACCATAAAAAAAGTGATGATAAAGTGAGTACATTTATCTGTGAAAAAAGAACTGCTAAAGGGGTTCTTTTTACAACACTTTTTTACCACTATTAAGTACCTTTTATTAGTTCTATTTTTTAGTGTGGTCAAATGGTGGAGATTTAAAAACCCATTTCATTAGTAGTTAGAGAATATGAAAAAACCAATGACATCCTATAGTTACAAACATGTATTCAAGGTAGGATAAAAACAATAGCTTTATTTTACCTTCGGTGATGATGGAAAATTCATTTTGATGTAAATTGGAAATTGAGTATATCTTCTAAAGACAAGTAATGGAATTCTAATTAAAAGAAGAAAGAATAATAATAAAGAACATAACTATGAGTAATGACTAGATTTCTCAATAAGATTGATTCTGGATGAGATACCATTTTCCTCTTGCGCTTATTTTGTTTCTAGTTGTAATGCATGTTTCCTATTTAAAAACTATATGATTTTAAATCCCTATCAAGATATTTTTTTCATAAGGACAATAAATTGTTCAAGTGTGTTGGAATTGTATATGATTAATTCATATTCATATTTTGGATACATTTATTTAATGTTAAATCATTTGTTATTCGATAATACATAGGTTTTTATGTGTTTATTCAAGAATCATGAATTCAGAACTCAAAAGTGGATATGATAAAAAAAATTAGACAAATCAATATTACACATCATGGATCTAAAGTACAAAACATGTACTCCTCAAGTGAAATGAACAGGAACTATTTTAAAGTCATGAATCCCATGCACAAGATGCGAACCATGTACATTTCATTAATCTAGCATAAACATTGTGTATTAATCGAATTTAAAATATGAGGACATAAACTACATAAGATCAGTATACAATGTGCAAAGATCAAAAACCTAATTTCTATCATAGATTCAAGATATGAAATATGTAGATCCAATATCTTCAGAGGATTTTTGGATCTAAATTATATTCATCGAAAACCAATTAAACACTATGACAACCTTTATGTAGAATTCACTTAAATATTGTTCACGACATGAATTAGTTACACATTTTGAACTACTTGGGATCTAAATATATGAAGCGAACTCTAAAGTACAAAATATTTGGATGCCGCTAACTCTTTTTTACATTCATAATCATTTATTTATTTATTTATTTACATTTTTTTAATTTCCATCTTTTATTGTTTTATTCATTCCACTATTTCTGCTTTTGATTCCAAGACTCGTTTATTTCTTATTTGTTGTTCCGAATTTTGAATCTAAACCCAAATTTCATGCAACATCAATCGTCGCTTCATTATTTATTGTTTATTCATTCAAGTTATTTTGTAATTAATTTTTTTATTATTTAAATTGTGCATTTATTTTTTTAAATAGTTTATTTATTATATCGATCATGTCATCTATTTACCTTCTTTAATATAATATTGTCATGCACAGATAATCTTCCAAGGGTTAGGGATCGAGAGTAGACACGAATTAAAACATAATGAATATATTAATCAAAACATGGTAAGAATATTACAAGTAATTTGGTTAAAAATTTGTTATATCAGATTATTTTTCAACTACCCTGACCATTAGAGGTGCAAAATGAAGGATCATTGACCTAGTTGGAGTTAAGCATGCTAGGACCAGTAGACTGTCATTCTTTCTTCTGAGAAGCTAAGCTTCTTACACTTCATTTGTCTATTATCTCTGGACCAAGGAGTAGTTTCCATTTTAGGTTGGTCTAATTATTCAGAAAAAGATCAATTGGTGACCTTTACACTTCTTTTCAGCCTAATACATAACTATATACTAATATATATTTAGTATTATAGTTTTTAACCCTAGAATTAACCATGAAACCTTATTTGAATATATTTAAATCACATGCTATGTAGTTTTACAAAAACCATAAACCAATGAGTGATCATGATGAATCCTATGAAATGGCTTTTACTGCTTGGTCACCTACCTACGAACTGTCCATGTGGGTTTTTCCCTAGAATTCCATTATTCTATGCCATAGTTGATGAGTGTAGTGTAGGAAATATAAATTCTAATCTGATTAATTCCCACATGTAATCAAAGATTCCATGTGGGTTGATCACGTGACCTCCAACACAAAGCATAATGAAATTATTTGGACCAAATTGTGAAAACCAGTCTTTTAAAGAACTCGTGATTCTAAAGAAAGTGGTCTAATCTTATAATATAATACTAGAAAATGAAACAGAAAATTAAACATTTCTATGCATGTTTCAAAAATTGAAAATCATGAAAAATGAATTGAGATTTAATCAGAAGAATGATAAAACCAATAAAAATACTCATATCGTATTAATAGAATGATTCCATCAAATAGGGCGGTCAATCACTTGTAGTTTCTCAACAATTTCCTTGGTCTAAGGAGAAAGTGTCAAAAAAATAAAAAACTAGAAACGATAAACAAATTATTGGACTATAATACACTATTAGATTAAAGTAGTGAAGTCAAACTTGATATGTTCAAGAAGAACTATTTGGTACTATTAGAGTAGAGTACTCATATCAATTCTTACAATATGATTATTTTATAAATCAAGATATTTCAAGTCCAATTTCAACCAAATCGTCTATAACTATATCTTTTGAGTCAGTTAGTCGGGATATATTGTCATCGTCACTCTCTCACTCATCTTGGATGGATTTTTTAGTGTCCTTATTCCTATGGGAAAAAATGGATTGGTGTCAGATCATAGTGGGTTATGTATGAACTACATTTAGTAGTTCTCTAACCCTACTTGTGACAGGATATCTCCCAATTCAGGTCATAAATCTTCCTAATATATATATGAGAGAAGTAAACATTGGATGGAGGGTAGTTAGGATTGAATGATAGAAGGCATGTAATCTTCAAGGGCCATTAGAATGTGTGGCGTTTATTCGAGTAACTCATCTAAAACTCCATAAAGCTGGAGACTTTTTATGTTCGATATTCTTCCCTCTATGGAACCTTATGGAGTAGAGGAATCAAATTGGTTTCTCCCTAAACCAATGGTACACTACAAAAAAAGGTTCTTTGTGGAGGTTAATTAGCGACTATTCTAATATCCACCATGAATTAAATCCAGTTATAAAATAATATAATATAGTGGCAGTTTGATCAAACAAATACTATATTTTTTTTTATTTTAACAATTATCGGAATTTTTTAAATAAATTTCCACTAAACATTTAAACCCCCCCCCCCAATTCCTCCCCCTCCCATTCTCCCTATGTGTGTCCACTAACCCTTTTCACCCCCTCCCTCCACTGACCTCAACCCCTGCCTCACCTGGTAGAATCCATGACCCCACGAACTTCTTACCACACCCCTCCAACCTACCCCCTACCTTCTGGATAAATTCCCTAACAACCGTGATAACCCCCTCTGGTCCCGACCACCACGACACCCCCCTGCGATCCCCTCCAAACTCCCTCTCCCAGCTTGCGGTTCCTCACCCCTTTGATGATGAAACTCCCCTATCTCTAACCTCCCTCTCCCCATATCGATTCTCATCCTTACTGGTGACATAGACCCCCCCTCCAACCTCCCTCTCTCCGGATCGAATTCCCTTCTCAGTGGCAATGCAGAACACCCTTAAATGTTACATCATCCTCCACTTAAATCTATTATTGAGTTGTATTATATAGATAATCATGGGTGATAAAAAAGTATATAATTTATTTTTCATTAATTAAAAAGTAATTTATATATGTAATTTTGGTTTATAATGTGTTATTTGTATTTTGAAGTTATTTTTTTTGGAGTTATAATAATCATTAATTATGGTAATGTTATATTAAATTAAAAAAATAAATTTTTTTATTATATATTCCAACTATGGAATCAAGATCATTCATAATTTCATGGATCATGTTTCATAATATTATATTCCAATTTTATCTATAAATGTTAATACCTCCAATTTTTGACACATATGTAATTGAAACTATTTTACAACTCATGAAAAATTGGTGTTAGTGTTTGGGGTTACTCGTGATTTTATGAAAAACACTAGAAAGATATATAAGGATAAATTCCATGAAAATTAGATATTAGAACCTTTTTAAATTTTTCAGAATGATTATATTTTATGCATATGTGAAGAATCATTTAGTTTATTAAAATCTATCAAAAATGATAAAGTAGTTAGTGTTATGTTTTAAATGAGTGATAATCAATTATTGGTTATGGTAACTAGAACATCCAACATAGTTTCATTGATATTATTTTAACTAACATGATTTTTAAGAGAACTAATTATAGTGTGTAGTTTGTTTGTTTTTTAGTCAAATGACATTTTTATCATATGATTTGAAAATCATGATACACATTATTTAAATTTATGCCAACATCATGTTATTTATTTTTTGCTCAAATTGAAGGAACATATGATTCAATGTTATGTGAACAGAGTTGATTTATATAATTTATAGAAAAACATGAAGACACACTAAACTAATTAGTATTATATAGACATATAGAGTTGAATATTTTGGGTATGTATGCCATATCATGATATCCAAATAAATTATACTTTTCAATCGTATTTTTAAAGGGGTGACCTTTGTATTAGTTAGATTATGGGAAATGGTTCATACATTTATCAATATAGTTAATTTTTCAAGGGAATGAGCTCACCTCATTTATAACACTAGGGTAAAATACACCATGATATTTTTCTCCCATAAAAATAATATCATTTACATATAAAATATAAAAAATTGATACATTTTTATCATTTATAATGTAGAGGCTATTTTACACACATAAATCCTTAAATACTTATTGTTTCAATCATTTATCAAACTTCAAATACCATGATCTTGAGTCTTACTATAATCTGTATAGATTATTCTTTAACATAAAATAAATTAATTTATATTTACCATGAAAGACACTGCATCATAAAACTCTCAATTTAGGAATAAATTTTTTATATCTTTTAGAATGTTCATGGGTTTATTTTGTGATAAAATGTTGTGTTTATCTAATTATTCCATTATTAATCTATGTTTGTGAGAAATAGTAATTTATTTGATTCATGTTTTTATATTAGAATCTTCTTAAGAAAAAATTAATTACTTGATTCATTGCATGTTCCTTTATAGTTGTTATGAAAGATTTAATGGAGAAGTTGGGTGATATTTTGTTTTGATTGTATTTCTTTGAATAAAAATTTATATCATTATATATGAATGTATAGGGAGAATAAAATCCATTAACTATAGATAAAATTTTGATTAATTTACCTAAAAATACACCTACATTTTCCATGGGTTTGGGAGAATAATTAGATTAAGAATTTGGAAACCGATCAGCGGATGGTAGTATAAAATTTCTATGTCCTTATTGTAAAATATGGGAATGTCTGAATATAATATAATTATATGATCAATTGATATTGAAATATTTTCCTCTTCTATATGTATGTTGGATATGAAATTGTGAATAAAATGTTATGGAATGTCAAAACAGTCACAATACTATCAATGGAATACAAAGTGACCCAGTAGAGGATAATTTAGTTTGAAATTTCATAAATGAGGCATTTGTATTTACATAATACAATTTAAAATATTGTAATAGGTCAATTGAACTTTTAGTTTATCATGATCTGGTTAATCTTAGTCAAAACATCAGTGACCAAAAAAATGATTTCTATGAATTAGTTGAAGATGGACAATGAGAACTGTATGAAGGGTGTGCCATGTATTTTAAGTTGAATTTTCTACTTTAGTTGTATTAAATCTAGTGTTTCTATAGAATTACTGAAACATAAATTTCCATGATTTTTGAGTTTAATCTGAATGAATTTAATAAATCTATTATCTATGCATCATTCTATGAGATGAATAAAGTCATCAAAAAACATGGAATTGTTTATACAATGATGCATGCATGACCTAATGATTGCATTATTTACTGGAAGAATAGTATAATAAATAATAATTCACAAGATTTCATACATGCAGATGGATGTCAATGATCAAAAACAATATATCAAATCAATGCACCCTTGGGAATAAATAGGAGAAGAAAACTCCTGCAAAAGGTATTATGTTACATTCTTATAAAACAATGCCTAAAAAGATTATTCATGTTATCTAACACTGTATACGACATGAAGATTAAACATCATGGAAGATGATTACAATTATAGGTCTATTTTTTCTTCTGATCCTAGTAATGTACATTTGGTATTGTATTCTGATGGTTTTAACCCTTTGGTACTTTAAGTACTAATTATAGAATATTTACAGTTTTTTTTGTTCCCATATAATCTACCCCCATGGTTGTGTATGAAGAAGAAGTCTTTAATTATTTAGATGATTATTCATGGAAAGAAAATTCCTAGAAATGACATTGATTTATACCTTTATCCTCTAATAAATGAATTATAAGAATCATGGGATGATGGTGTGGAAACATATGATTATTCAACAAGACAACTATTCAAAATGCATGCTTCTATAATGTGTAAAATTACCAACTTTTCTAGAATAAGAAATTTACCTAGTCAAAACACTCATACTAATTTGGTTTTCTAGTTTCAAATTTTGATTTTGATCCTCAGTGATTACATCATAGAATAAAATGGTGTTTTATGTGTAATTATTGAGCACATGAGCCTCAGCCTTGTTGGTGAGGTAACCTTATCTGCATCTACGAGATTCAGATTCAAAACTAGGTAGAGGAATATTTTGGGGGTACTGTAGCAGGCATAATAGCAGAACTGTACACTGTATGGGTATTGTAGCAGGAACTGTAAGAGTTACTATAGTAGGTATTGTTCAGTCGTGTATCAGCTGGAACTATTCACCTTGGGCCACTGATTTGGGCATCGAGTCCTTAATTCTTTTGGGACACCAAGGCCTTGGGGCAGTAGGGATTTCAGGGCACCATTAAGGAATTTTTTCCACCTTAAGGCCTTCGGGCCACATGCATTTTCCCCAGACAGACTCTACAAAAAAAGGAGAATCCCTAGAAGTGGATTTAGAGCAGGTGCACTCACTAGAGAAGAGCCAAATGGATTTTTCAGAATTAGAGGGTATAGTTATGCCATCGGGACCAGCCGGTGCTTGTACGGGAAGCCTAGACAGACGACCATGGCAAGGTGGAGACCTACTATCATGATGCAGATGCTAGGGATGGGATGTTCCTTGTAGACAGTCTCCTTGAATTCCCTTAGACCTTCGGGTCATGTATTCTCATAAGCCTATCGGCCATGTAATCTCTGAGCCTAAGGCCCTTGTAAGGGTTCCCCCTCATCCCTTGAAAGGGGGTTATCAAAAATCAATAATAATGAAGGCCTTCGGGCCATTAAGGCTATGTGTCATTATGGATTTATTGATGCTTCTAATATATTCAGTTTTAACAAGACATGATTCAATGAAGATATTGAAATGAGAAAGTCACTGAAGGTTTTATCTGGTTCATAAATCTTGGGATAATTAATTAATGTCACTGAATAATTTGTAAAATGTCATTATTATAATGATAGGGGGAAATGGAATGTGGTACATTATCTGAAGAAGATGGAACACAACAAAAGTAGAAAAAGAGTATATATTTTTAAAGATCCTTATTAGGAGTTTAATTTTATATGTCCTAATCATTAAGTAATGTATATTGAGAAGATCATTTGTGACAATGTAATTTTTACAGTGCATAATGAGCATGTTAAATCAAAGGATCATCGTAATGCTCATAAGAATCTAAAGTCGATGAACACAAAGCAAGTTTTTTGGGAAAACGATAATGAAAAGTATCCTTTAGCTATTTTTAAAATTAAAATCATCAGAAAGATATATTATTTCAAACATTTAAGAATTTAAAAGTTCCCGATGGGTATTAAAGTAATATATCATGGTGTGTTTACTTAAAACATGAAAAGTTACATGGATTGAAAAATCCTAAATCACATATTTTTTTGGAGTACTTATTTCTGTTGGATTTGTATAATACTTAACCTGAAAAAGTAACTGTGATTCTATTTGATTTTTTTAACTTTTTCATATTGATTTGTTGAAAAATCTGATTCCAAATGATATTGATATATATCAATAAATATTTTTTAAAAAATATTTCTTTTAATGATTTTATTTCCCCATTAATTTTTCACTAGCATAACTCATTTGAATTTTCATTTGGTTAAAGAAGCTATGCTTGGTGGATTAGTACACTATCAATGGATATATACAATTTAGAGCTATGTTGATATTTTTCTTATTTTCATTGGTGAATTAGGTTTTGAAAAATAATTTCATATTTTTTAATAGGTTTCTTTTTTTATAAAGAACTTCAGTCATTTGAAATCATATGAGAGGAATACATCTTAAATAGAAGGCTCTATTTATGAAGGATTCATAGATGGGGAGTGACTAAATTTTTGTTCTACGTATTTGTATAGTATTGAGAATAGATTAAATTGAGATGGATGTGCTACATACATCTCCAATAATTCTCATTCTGAAAACCCATCATCGGTATTTCCATATGGTGGATGACCAATTGAATGGGGTTAAATTTTACATTGACTGAATTAGAGTTTCTACAAGAACATTGATATGTGATAATAAATAGTGTTATTAAATATCCATTTATTAAAGAAATGTGACTATAAAAAAATATGTGACTAATTTTTCGATCATGAAATTATATGGAATTTAAAAAAGTTATTAATAAGGATCAGGTCGAATGGTCCACCTATCATGTAAGTATATAAACATATTCACATCATTTATGTGTGGTTATTTTTCCTATGTTAAAAGTATCAACTTATGTATTTATTTCTAGAAAATTATTGTTTAAAATATAGGATCATGGTCCTCTAAGGAATGATAAGACACTCGATGCCTACAATATTCATGGAATCAGGTTTCATAGAATTTATCAAGAAGAAGACTTGAGAACATAGAATATTGGTGTATTTACATTTTTCAGAGGTGGGATACAATGTGATGCTGAATGATATAGTTGAATTAATCTAATATTCCTAGTTCTTGGTTGAATTTTTCAAATTCATGTGGCTCAATATTTATATGTGTATAATGAAAGATTCATTAAATTTTACTTTTATAATATTATCTCATTTGATGGATACTGGTGAACATGCATAACATGATCCATTTATCTTATCTTCACAAGAGAAGATGGTTTATCATTTGTATGCTTAATTATATTAAGGTTATAGTGTTTTTGTATACTTAAAGAAGAAATAATTATGTGATATAGGTGAGGAAGATCAAATGGTTCTTTTTGACAATGAACCTCATCAACCACAAAACATTGAAAAGTTTTTCCTGAAAATATCGAACTATTAGAACACGTATGATAGTGTGAAAATCAAGGACTCATCATAATAGAGGTTGATAATAATGAATATAATAAATATAAAGATAATTGAATATATATATATATTGGAAATGAAAATATATTATAATTTCTCATTGATAAGTGTTTCATACAAATATTCATTGTTCTAGTTTTTCATTTCTTTTTTTTTGTAAAAAAAACTTTTAGTTTTTCCTTTTTTATACATTTAATATACCTTTACCATTTAAAATGTAGGAATTTTGAGACAAAAAATCAAGATCCTAGAAGATTCGTATCTCAGACCACACCACAACTACCATCATCTTCTGTGGATCCTAGTGATTCTGTTATACATGAGACTATAAGCAAGCCATCCATTTCCCCATATTTCATTTGTATCTGACTACATGATTCACCTCCGATGATGGAATAGTTCATCACCCCTCTATCTATGGGATATTGGTGAGTTAGCGTTACTGGTAAGTATTTAATTTTTTTGGACAACACATTATATTTTTTTAATTGGTTAATGCATTTTTCAAACAAATAAATACAACCATAAAAGGGACACAAATATGAACAAAAAACATATATGGGACATAAAGAAATTAAATATTATCATTTCCATTGATTACTTTGGGGTTTCTATCAGTGATGTTTCTAGAATCTATTGGAATATTCTTGGGTAACTTTCTTATGATATGGTGAGCTTTCTGATTATTTATAAATATTCAAGGTATATCCTTATATCTTGGAAAAACGAGATCTTTGATAATCAAGTAAGGGTAATATTAATTTAATATTCCTTGGAAACAAATTTAAAATACTTGAGTAATTTTTTTTAATATACTGATAAAGTGTTATGTTTATTATTTCTAGGTGTGTTATCATTTTGATGTCCCTTATTCCATTTCATAAACATTTACATTGAAAATTTTGGTCATGAAATTGAGAGATTTTAAATGGAGATTATGGAATGAGATTAATGAAACTTCCCTTAGCTCATGAAAATTGCACGAGAAAGTGACTAGATGTATTTCTCATGAGAAATGGAATCTCTTTGTTGATATCAATAGAGATGAATCTGAAGAGGAAATTTCATATTTTATAGAATCATAACAACATAAACATATGAAAATTATAAACTGTATTAATATTTCTATTTTGTAGGCCATAAACATGGTGTTAGTGGTATAAAACACTAAAACGTGGATGAAATAGTAAAATACATATAAAAATATTATATTGATGTGAAATCATAGGAAAACCACCATTTAGATTTTTTGACAAGTACACACATAAAACACATCAATCCGACGAGCAATGTGGCTGGAATTACTCAGTATACACTTCTGAAAGGTAAAAATTCCTTTAAAAAGGAATATTAAGGGGGTCAAAACTAATAAAACAACATTTAATTTCCCTGAAATCTGTGGAAATTTATTTTATATTTGATTTTTAAATATAGGAATCGACAACCCATCATTTCGAATTATGGTTTGACTTTTGTGGCTGTAAACATGTTTCCAGAGTTTCAAAACACTAAAACATGTGTGAAATGATAAAAAACATACAAATATACCCTATATTGATGTGAAATCATGGGACAAAGACCTTTGAGTTGTTTTTTATATGTATGAATAGAAAAGACATCAATCCAATGTGCGGTGTGGTCGAAATTACTCTGAATGCACTTCTAAATGGTTCAAAATCCTTTAAAACAAGTGTTAAGGGGTCAAAACTAAAAAAACGATGTCTTATTAACCTGAAATCATGGGAAATGACTGTAGATTTAAATTTGAATTGTAAGAATTGACAATGCATCATTATGGATTGTTGTTTTTCCTTTATGGCTGTAAAAACGTTTTAAGAGTTTTAAAACACTAAAACATGCATGGAAAGGTCAAAACCAAAGAAAAATCCCTCAAATTTGTGTGAAATCATTTCAAAACCACCAATTATTAAGTTTACATGTACTCGTATATAAGAAGTCAATCCGATTGGTGGTGTGGTCATAATTACATGGTATACAATTCTAAAAGGTATAAAATCCTTTAAAAACAATTTTTGGTGGTTTAACACTAGTTAAACGACATCATATTTCCCTTAAATCATTGGAAAACGACAATAGATATAATTTTTAATTATAGGAACTAAGAGATAAAATCATTCGGAATTACGGTTTTCCCATTATGGTGGTAAAAGTGTTTTATGTGTTTTAAAAAACTAAGACTTGCATAGAACAGTCAAAACCATAGAAAAATGCCTCATATTGATGTGAAAATATGTGAATACTACATATGAGTTGTTTTTGACATGTAAATATATATAACACATCTATCTGGCATGTGGTGTGGTTGTAATTACATGGTATACACTTATAAAAGGTACAAAAGCCTTTAAAAATGTGTTGGGGGTAAAAACCAGGAAACCGATGTCAGATTACACTAAAATCATGGGAAAACAACCATAAATTTAATTTCCAAATGTAGGAACTAAAGACACATCATTTTGAATTACTATTTTTTACATTATGGAAATAAAAATGCTTATAGTGTTCTAAAACACTAAAACTTGCATGGAACTGTCAAATGCATAGAAAATGACCTCATATTGACGTGAAATCAGGGGAAAACCACATATATGTTTCTTTTAAATAAATGGAATTCTATCATATCAAAAACATTAAAAAATATTATTATGTAAATTTTAAGCACCCCACATGTGACTTTAAAAGTAAATTAGAATATTAACTCCTCCTTTTTCAGTTTCAACTATTGAATCTTTTCTTAAATAGATATGTCTATGTTTTCAAAGTGTTATAAAGTATATATTATTAGTTTTATGTTTAAAAATCTTTTGTTTGATCAAAAAAATTACAAAATATATTGGAAACATTCTAAATATATTCTATTGATTTTCTCATTCACATTTCTTTTCTTAAATTTTTTGGTTTTCTTTGTAGGTGACAGATTCCAATTGTAGGCAAGTGGTTGACTATTATGATCCATAAAATTCTTCATAATGAAGGCATTGTGGTTTTTAGTTTATATGTTACTTTAAAAATTAATCAATTATTCTAATATAATTCTGATTTATTATGTGTAGTTTTATTTTTGTTTTATTTTTCATTATAGTTGGTGAGATGACATGGTCAGCTTCAGTTGATGAAATTATATTGAATTAAAAAGATATAGTGGAGGTCATGAAATATATGTATATTGGTAATGGGTTGTTGTTGGACATATTGTATATGTGTAGTGATAGATGGGATGGTTGACTTATATTGAGGTTATGATGACTGGATGTTTTTATATGACTTTGGAGGGAAGACATATGTTTGATGGGTTTATCATATATTTATATTTTTGTTTATTATATGTTAGTTTTTTTATATTTATATTTTTAATTTCTTTTTAAAAATCTGATTTAGCTATGGTTTTAAATAACCACTAATAAATAAAATTTATATAAAATGTTTAGAGGTAGTTACGCTTAACCGCCGTAAAAAGAAACCACTACCCATATGTTCTACGATGGTTTATTTTATTTTACTTATATTTCCCTCAGAAAATTTTTTCATAAAAACACAAATTCTAAATAAATAGGTTACCAATGCTAAATAATTAAAAAAATGTAAAAATATTGTTCTAAATGTCTATAGACTGTGAAATACAATATGGTTTTAATAACCACCACTACATAATTAAGCAACAGCTTAAACCGCATCTAGTTTAGAAAAAATTGTTGCTACTGACCGTTTTTGTCGGAGTGGTATGCCATATTTATGGAAGGCTAATACATTATTCCCATACTATTGAGTAATTTATTCAATCAAGACCCATATTAGGACATCCTTATCTTCCTCATTCTCTTTTAAACAAAGGATTTTTATTTCTTATCGCGACTAGTCCATATGCCTCCATACCTTCTAATAGAAATCCATTTGGAATCCGAAATTTACTAATCAATCTATGAAATAATTTTGGTTAGGTATTATAATTTTTCAATGAATATTTATAAATTTACTAAAAAATAACACTATGTTATACTAGAAAATCTTCGACAAAATGAGGTCGGTTACTTTCACTAGGGTCTGGGGGCCTCCTTTATGGAATTTATTTTCTCTTCATTAATGTATCATATTCTGTTTGTGTCTCATATGTATTATTTAATTTTATAACAATACATATAAAAAATATACATCCTTGTGAGTAATAATACAATGAGAAATGGATATCATAGGGTCATATCATCATATAGGAAAAGTGATTTAATATCTCTTGTATGTGTAGTAGCTAGTTCGTTAATATATCTATTTGAAATACAAGGTATTCTATATAGGGGGGTCAAAGAGTCTGTGTCAGACTGAGCTAGCTAAAAGTAGGGGATATATTGATATGTAGTGCAGGCACTATCACAATTAGTTGTTTTCATATATGGTTAGATTTCATATTCTTAACATGAATTAATAAAGCGACTATAGTGACAATAAATATTGAATCAAAAAATGGTCAGCATGAGAGATAGGCAGTGATGGTGCGGGCAATTGAGCTAGCTTCCCTTCTCTGATTCACTTTTAGCAGCCTCTATAGCTTTATTAGTTTGAAGGATATAATTCATCTTCCCTTTTAAATAAATCCCATGGTTTTTTGTTGAAGTGTTTAGAAATAGGAGACATTAGCATGAATAATCCCTCAAGGACTGATAGATTTTTTTTATGTTCTAATGGACTAGACTTGAATAAGTGGATTAAAATGAAACCCATGACTTATACAAACAACAAAAAAATAAAAAAAAATAAGATTTTATCCAATCAATGTCATGTCACTAGTAATAGTTCTGATCCACAACATAGTATACTCATTTCCTCTTTCTTCAAACCCATAGACATTCGATAGTCAACAGATTATTGAAATGAATATCGGTGTACCCATCATCTAGTATGGTGGTGTGAGTTCCATATCGATGATAAGGGTTTATAAGGTTTATTTTTATCATGTTTCAAACTCTAATACTTATATTGTACTGATGTAGATGCACAAATATGACCTTGATCCACTAATTCCCTTGCCGAACTTGCCTACCACCTAGACACAACATGGGAACCAATGGAAAAAGGAACCTATAGGCCATGGGGTGGATGGATTATATCTTGTATGGTTTATCATGTATTTTTTAGGAATATTGGAAGGATTTCAATGAACAAGGGGTAAAAATTGTGTGGCAGTAGTGAGGTAACACAAGGCTGAACATGATGTCCTGATAGTGTGGCTCCATTGCTTCTCGTGATTCCAAGAAATTTGCTATGATGGTTTGAAAGAAGAGTGAAATTTTTTCTATTGTAAACTAATATCTTGTATTGGATAGTTGGTAAAGGGATAGAAATTGGACACTTGGTGATGAGTTGGAAAACAAGTCGGCAGTGGTTCAGTCATCCAGTGGTCTGGTCAAACTGTACCACAAGGAACTCAAAGCACTAGGGAAAATATAAAATTTGGAAAAATATTAGACAAAATATTGTCTAGTGGGATATGAAAAGGATTAGGGTTGTTTTAGTGCACCTGGGGAACAATTATATTATTTCTTATAGGTGTTTGTAGGAATCCCCATGATACATAGTGATTCAAGCCCAATGTAGTCCAATGGTTTCACTTCAGGGTCCCATGTGTATGTATTTTGTGCATACAAGAGTAACAGATGTGTAATATAATTCCCTCTTATTATATTTATATAGTTTAAAGGATCTCTAAACACCAAATATACCCATGATATCTACCAATATACGAGTGGGTTACTACAACACAAATGAGGCCATTGGTGGGTTATATGCACCATGTAAACTAGATGTTTTATTCTGGTTCTCCTTGTCTATGCTCGATGATTTATAAATATTTGGATTCTATGGACACCTACCAGCCTATTATGGGTGTAATTTTTTAGTTCTAGTTAAATAGACTAGAATATATTGGGTCAACCATTCCTCCTTGAGGTTTCGACATGTATCACATCACTTTGGAAAAATCATCCTATAAAAACACCTTCAACCACTAGAAATATGATAGGTAAGTAAGGATAGGTATGTATATTAGTGACGTTTAAAATATCAATACAATTATGGTACATGATTCTCCATCATTGTATAGTGTAGCAGTCAACACCAAGGGAAATTATTTAACAAGCTAGGTGGGCAAACACATCATAGTGAGTTAATAGCTAATGAGGTATTGAGAATGTCAGTGATATTACTGGATATAGATTGGAATTCATTTTAGTATGATTATAATGGAATATAAAGGATACATGGACTAATATTTTTCATTTTGTGACGAACCATGAATGTGATTGAAGCTATAATGGTCTCCATAGACATTGGAGGAAAACCCTTAGATAACTTGTGGAATGGTTTCATAATTCATGCATCATGGGATGCTACCATATTCATAGGTGGTCCAAGCTCCTCCTGGTGGTGTCCTGCAATTGATATATCCCATTGAGGGATTATGATGAAAATCCAAACTTGGTGGAAGGTCTTACCATCCCTAGACTAATACAGTTGGTTCTAAAAAACAAAGGACCATGCACCTCTACCACTAAATAAATGTTGGTCAAATCCTACCCCATGGGATTAAAATCATATGTATAAGAGGCATACCCCTTGATTAATGGATTTAAAATATTATAAAATAAATATTTTATAATTCATGGGTTGGGTATGTTCAAGAACATATCAAAAAATTGATACATAGAGGTTAAAATGAAGTTATTGTGTTGTGTATCCTTCCTTCACCATAGGAAGTGAAATGATATGGAAAAGGTTCAACTCCATGATTAGTTTCAATTAAAATCGTTCGATCAACTATGTGGTGAAATGGATGGGTACCCTGTAATGTATTGGTCACTCCCAATCCCTCCCTATGATACATAAAGTATCCCGGAATAGGTCATCTTAGTTTCGATAAAATATTGGTAGTGGATTGAGGCTAAGGAGGAATTTAATTGGTTACTTACTATCCCTATAAATCCATGTCTTATTAGTTTAGGTATAATACAGTTAGTAGACTGTGGTTAGGTAAGAATTTAACATGTAATTCCTTTGATATTACCATATTCATTTAGAGAAATAATTTTGTATTTCATAAGGAAATTCTTGAATGTCAGTCGTGTTCTATGTGACTTAAGGAGTAAGAATGATTCATGTGAGATAATAAATCACTATAGGGAATGGGTTATGTCATTTTTCATTCTAGAAATACCTCCAAAACATGTTAATGTAAGAGAAAAATTTCATATCAATTTTTTCATGTATGCTCTTCATTTTCATACTATCCTATATTTCATTGAGGGGATTCTCCCTATTTAACAAGAACAAAAATCTATTCAACCAACTCATCACCTACTCTACGTTCAATGCATATTAAAAAACTTCCATTCCCAATGCTTCTATGTGTGAGTCTACTTGAAATATATTTGATCACTATCCTTGTAACCTACACCCAACCCAAGACCATTACTATCAAGGATGTCACTAGTTGGGACATTCCGAATGGACCAGGACTAGCCTATATTTATTTCTAGATGTTATAGTTCCTGTTGTCTCAGGGAGGTCCACTATAATTGGAATTCAGATTTGAGATAACATCCTTTGATTTTCTCGCACGATCGAACTTACGAATCGGTCAGTTTTTCTTCATTCTTTTCAACATCACAATGAATATCTTTGTTTGGATCATAGATACATTCCTCAAGTAAAATATATGGGACATAATTAAATGAAAATATATCATATCATGGGTAGGTACTTAACTGAATGCTATAACATTTCATTTGGAAATTCTATCAAATCATGTGAATGTATAGGATTTTTGACACCAACCAAATAAGTATTATAAAATTCACAACGAAATATCATTATATGGTTACTATTTTCCCTACAAAACAAAGGAAGAAGAAGGTTTCCATGATCATACATATTTCCTAAAACATTAGGACACACATGATTTCATGACCGGTAGAAGATCATGTAGACAGTCATACATAATGCATACCCCATAGAAGATCTAGTAGATCCCCTTAGACAAGCCCTTATGATCTTGTGAAGGTGCCCTGAACAATCTGTAACCATGTAACCACTTCCATATGAGCACCCTCGGGTCATGAGAATTGTAATTTTCCATGATCCTGAAAAACCATCTAACTATACATAGAAT
Organism: Viscum album; assembly: GCA_963277665.1. NCBI lineage: Eukaryota > Viridiplantae > Streptophyta > Magnoliopsida > Santalales > Viscaceae > Viscum > Viscum album. The sequence goes on from OY728153.1 coordinate 569,996,505, forward strand.
ATTCAATGAAAATATCCAAAAATGTGGGAGCCTCTTGTAGTTTTAAATGTCCCATGATGAATTGCCAATAAATAGAGTGATTGTCTTAAAAAACACTCATACAAACTCATGAGATTTCCAATCTCTAAAAAATAAACAATGGAAATAAATAGGGTAATGGTGGACCCTATTACGGTCATAAAACTAATAGGGCACACACATGCAGCCGACAAGACACTACAAAAGCCCCAGTTACATGTCTGCCTAGTCACACAAGAGCTTGTTGGAATACCACCCACATCATGTGAAAGGATTATAACATGTCCAAGAAGTCTTGAGCTCTCCATTTCAATCAAAAAACAAGAATAATGGTTTATCAATGAAGTGATTGTTCATCAATACAAGTCCTTTTGTGTGCCATGCAGTGCATCACTGATGGGGAGAATGATTTTCCACAATAACACTCAAGAAAACATGTAAGACCCTTGGAACTTATAAAATAAACAAGAATAATAAAGAGGATAAAAGGTTAAATAAAATTGTAAACATAAAACTCATGTTATGCACCGTCATGATCTCTCAAATCCTCTTGAGAGACCATCATTGCCTTATGAAATATCCCGAAGAAGGCATTAATGATCATGAAAATTTCATTCAGTAGGAATCCTAATCTTAAAAAATTCATTAGAAATGTTGGCCTCAAAATATAGAAGACCCTCAATATGTCTCAATGATTTGTAAATTCAGCTTTAATTATACATAATCCCATTAATTGGTCTTTGACAAAATAGTCCTATGGTCACTGAAAATCAAGCGACGACCCTAGAATAACCTATAAGAAAACATTGCAAAGACACATGTCACCAAATCCCTTCATCTAATCTAGTTTGGATTAGTGTTATATGAACCAAAAAAAGTGGTGAATAAATGGGGTGGTGAGGCCTATAAATCCCCCACCACAACATAAAAAATAATCCTGGACACAAACAGAATTTTCCTTCAATCCTCATATAGAAGAACCTAGGTATCATAGCAAGTTTCTCGGAGTAGCTAATCTTGTGGTTGTGAATGTTTTCTATTAGGTAATATCTATAGAAAAACTATAGTGATAATGAAGCATGTACATAAAATTCACATTATCACTCAAAGGTTGTGTAAAGGACTTATGAAAGGTCATGTGAAGAACATCCCACATACCTACAAGATCATGCAAGACATAAAAAAATATAACACTGAAAAAATCTAAGGAATATGTAATAAATGGTTGGAATGAAGACTAAAAACATTAAATACATATAAAAAGAACTTATAAGATTATCCTTATCCACTTCACATGAAACACCTAGACCATGAAACAATACCTGGACATGTCACCCAGGACATGCGCTGCTCTTTTGGTATACTATTTGGATAATTTGAAGTCCCCTGGACATGTTAGAGGAAGTCACATGGCACACCCATAGGATGCCAAAAAAGTATCACGAAACCCTCAGATCATGACATATATGTCTCAAAATGTCCCCTAGACATGTAACTCATGTCACCTGGAGGTATCTGTACGTATTAGCTAAGTCTCATGATAGCACTAGAGCGTCTCAGCTAGCTCTTCTGACATCCCCCGAACATGGAAGTTGGCTTTTGCGATGACACCCAGACAAGTCATGCAAGATATATGACACCCTCTAAGACATGTCACACATACTCTCATGACACTATCCACATGTTTCATCTAGATTTCATGATGATGATAGGGAATTTTAGTTGGATCATGAGATTATCTCTAAGCATGTCTTTCTGTATCATGCAAGGGATTTTAAGAAAATTCAATCAGGTCTTGTAATGTCCTATGTATAGTTCAACCTTGATCGTGTGAAAATTTTCAGACATGTCATCTAATTCATGCAAAATTTTTCATAAAAGTCAACTTGATTATGAAATTGTATTTGGAAATGTAATGTATACATACTCCAACATGTCAAGAATACAATCAAGTCATGTCGAGCAGAAAATAAATGCATGATAAGCATACAAGCAGGTCATGTCAAATGGGAATCCCATGACATGAGAACCTTGAAAAAAATCCACAAAGAGAAACCTCAGCGTGTAAGCCCTGATCAGTTGAAAAATATGACATGCCCCACATATAAGTAAAATTTCAGTGTGTCAGTGAAATGCACGGCTGATTGAACCTATCAACTGGTCATAGTTCTGATGCTCTAATATTGTGTATAGTAACACTCGGGTCGAATCCTCAGTGATGATACTTTTTAATAGTCATTTGTTTTTAGTTGATTGAATTCTAATTGGTGGGTTTGTTTGTAGAGATTAATTGAAATGATTGATTTATTATGATTAATTTAACAAATTGATAAATATTAGGGTGAGTTCATCATTAGCGAGTTAATCTTGTGATATCCTTGATCCTTTCTTTGTATTGCATTAAATTAACAACCATGTCACAAGTTGATGTTGATTGGAATTCCTAAGTGTTAAGGATTTAATTTAAGCCTTAACTTAACATAGGGTTCTAATATTAATCATATCTTGTTTATGGTAGTGTATTTATGTTCCAATGATCAATGGAAACTGCATGTTAAACAAAAAAAGTCATTAATCCCTGACATGTTAAGTCCAACATACACAATGTTAATTCAAAGAATACTTATCGAGAAAATACTCTCACTAACTTAACATCCCTAAATTATACCTCACCCCAATGAAATAACGACCCATCCAATGAAATGATTAGTAATCTGGTTATAATTATTATGGTGAGGAATTAAGAAGATATGAAAAAGAAAGGGATGAGAAAAGAGTAGTGTGTCGAACACACACACACGAACAATTATGATAACATAAAAAGGACTTTTGATTAAATAAAGAAGCAAAATAAGGGAGGGTGATTTAACTGAATTTAAACTATTTTAGGAACATTAATATGAAACTATAGATGGTGGATGAGAATAAGAGATATTGAAGAAGAAACTTGCATTAAAACAGAATTACAAAAGAAAGACTTAAAAGAATACAACAAAGAAAAACACAAAAGTAAATGTAAATAAAGAGAGGAGGAAAGGTCTATCAAGAGAATACATGAGTATGGAAGGTCCTCTCAATACTTTTTTAAGGATTTGGTCGTGCCAACAAGATCTCCTCTCTTCTGAAATGCCAACCCCTCTCAAGCGGATAAGGGGGGAGATTTTATAACCCACGGAGTGGACTGTTTGCATTACCAATTGGTCCCTCCACTTGAATCACCAAATTGGCTTTTTAGAAAGCCGAATCATGAGAAATGTCCTTCTTAAAAGCTGTAGAGAATACAGTTTTCTGACCTCTCTCAAACGTTGGAGTCATTTTCACTGAAGGAGCCAATGTTATGGACTGTTTATTAAATAGATTTAAACTGTCTATTTCCATCCATTCTTTTTCAATGGCAAAAATGTGAAAGGATTTTTTAAAAGGAAGTTTCCTTAAAAACTGAATGATTTATTAAACAAAGTAGGCCGGCTATATATTCTCTTCACACTACAAAATCTAAACTCAAAAGGATGTCTATATCAGGATCCATGTCATCAACTCTGTACTGATTTTAATTCTCGGCCAAAAATGCAGGCTCAGTTTCAAAGCATTAGTTGGGCCCCTGGTATTTAGAGTTCGGCCCAGAAATTTTTATCCAATACTCCTTTTATTATCCCCCAAGCTTTTGAGGAGAAAAAATGAATTTTTACTTCCTGATTGAGCCCATCAATTAAATCTTCATGGCTGGTCCAGTTTCTTCACAGATTATGTAGGCCTCCTTGTGTGGTTCATATGGGCCTTAAAATGGAAGAATTATCCCATTCTCCCTTCTAATTAAATGTTTTATATTGAGTTTGGAATCCTAAAAAACAATAACCACACAAATTGGATCAGTAGGGGAGAGTTATTAATAAAATAGTAAAGTGACTCAATTGGACTACTTCTAAAAATGCAGAAAAATTATACTTAGTATTAAAACATTAATATTTCACTCAAATTATGCACATTTCTTATAAAATAAGTAAAGGGGGTATATAATAAGTCATGAAAATATAAATAACATCAACTCCCCCACACTTAGTCTTGTGCATGTCCTCATGTGCAACATATGTAAAAACATGACAAAATAATTTTCACTCACCAACAAATATTAAAATTTTGTTTTCTTCAATCAGGGGAGGTTTAGACTATTTCACTCATCCATTTTGAATTACACCACAAGTTGTTACAGAAACAATGTTCCAAAACTAATTCATTTTTTCATGCTTAAATTTATAAATGGAAAATGTGGACACTCAAAACTCACACCTCTCAAGATGATAAAATTCATTTGTAGAGGTTCACTCTTTCACCAACCAAGAGTAAAAATCTTATTGTTTGAAAGAGCTCTCAGCTTCCACTCCCTATCCAAAGTGCACAGGAATTAGGAGGTCTTTTTATGGGGTTTTTCTATGGCTATGGTATGGTAGTAATATAATGTCCAAGAGAGAGAAGAAGAGTGTTAAAACACCAACATAGAAAAATAAATGCACATTTGTTTTGAAATAAAACATGGAAGGAAATGAAAACACATATTTACAAGGGAATGATTGTGTGAATAAAGACACAATAGAGGGCAGAAATTTGAAGTGGAAGAGAAGATGAAATATTTACAAACCACGAAAATTCTCCCAATGACATAAGAATATAATACAACTGTTCTTTTTTTCTTTTTTTCAAAATTTTATCTTGGAAAAGATCTCACACTCATATCTCAACCCATGATTGATCTCCTCATGAAACTAATTGTAATAGTTATTGTAGAGACCCGAAGCTTGACGTACATGGAAATTACATTACTTTTGTGGAATACTTAGTACATAACAAAGACACACACACAAGGATCGTAATAGTTTAGTGTCTTTGGAAACTAGGAATATAATCTTCTAATCGTGGTGAAAGATCTTCAACATCTCCCATATAGATATTCTTTTTTTTACCTAAAACCTTTCTTTATATCCTGGGGAAAAGAAAACATAAAAGTGTGAGCTCAAATTCTCAGTAAGGGTAAACAAAATAAATATCAATCACATCATATTCATAAGAACGTAACATTTTGGAAATCTTATCCTGCAAAAGAGTGCATAATTTCATAACATGGGATAAATCATAGTAGTGAAATGAAATTCAAATAATCATAACTTAAAACATGAAACTTTGTGACATACACACATAGTCATGGAAAATCATTTCTTATTAGTCAAGACTCATTTCCAAGACTATCTTAGTGGACAAAGTCCCTTTCTGAACCGAGTCACCCTCGTTTCAGTCATGTTCCACTGAACCGGTATAACCTACCATTCCAGCCATTTCTATCTCATGAGATATAAAATCATTACCTAATGCATTGGAGGGAGATATAGGTCCCACCCATCTTATAATGATACCATTCTTATGTGTGCCACAAAATCATAAATCATACATCATTGCATAACCCATGTAATACAAATGGGAATCTTAAACATCATGACATCATAAAACAATTCATATAAGATAAAGGAATTCATAAAAATAATTCCATCACAACATGATCAAATAAATGTAATAATAGGGATAAAAACAAAACCCTTTATTATCTTATATGGAAAATAATTTTGATAAAACACTTGAACTCCATTATTGAGGAAAATATCCTTTCTTCTTTAAAAACATTTTTCCTTTCTTAACATGTCATACGACTTTAAACTAAAAAAAGTTGATTAAAAATAAACTTGAAAACTTGTAAAGGAAGTTTCTTGGAAATAATGTTTTAAAAATCCATTCATGCCGTATAAGTTAAAAAAAACATTCTTCTCATACTTTTGTCGGAAAAGTCAAAAAAGTACCTCGTACGAAAAATGACAAAAGATTCCTTTCATATCTTTTACTAAAAACTCACCGAAGGGTAAAATTGGATTTGAAAAATTGGAGGTGGATAGAAATAATATTACATATTGAGGAAACATGGATGTGGATGATAAAATACACCCCAGTAAAATACCAAAGTATAAACAATCTCGGATAAAAATGAGATTGTGATATTTCCCTTACCTTAGGTCCGATTTGCTTCGTAAGTGTCTGAACCTCCTGTATAATGATTTAAATAATGTCATTGACTTATTAAAGAATCATATTCATTGTTATGATATCATATATGGTTCACTTATGACTTTATATTACCCGTTCTTTTGTAAATTCCATGTTAAAGAGCGTTTTGGGTAAAATTGTTTCATTTGTCGTCCGTGTTTTGACTTGTAATTATTCATATGATTACTTAGATCATGATTACATAATTCCAGAATATAAAACATTATTTATATATATATATTAAGAATATAAATATATATAATAAATCAGTAAATGGAAAGAAATACACCGTTCATGGAGACGGTAGGTCGTACGTACGCATGAACGCTGTTTTCGTTTCCTTATTGAGTTGAACGGAATTAAGTAGATGACATACATATATATACACATAAATAAAGTATCATTATTATGTCATATATTTCATGATTACTTATTATATATACTTTATAATCATTCATGAATGGTTAAAGTGGAGAATGAATCTGATCGCGTCGTGGAGACGGTAGTCCGTACGTACGCACGAGCGATGATATCGTTCGCATGATCGTGGGACTGTATTGGAGTGTATGTATACTATTTCAAAATCAACATAACTTTAAAATAATAATATATAGTTATTATTTACACCATTATACCCATCCAAGTAAGGTGGTGGTGGAAAATAGATTTCACCACGGTGTGGAGACGGTATTCTGTACGTACGCACGCGCGGTGATTTCGTTTTCCGTAGGATGGATAGATGGTGAAATAGGATTGTTTCATACTTATAATAACATATAAGTATATGAGTGATACTGATGTTATTACTTCATAATGAAACAACCTAAGAATAAGAAGTGGAAGAAGAAATAAAGGTGAAAGAATCGGTAACGGAAATTACCTCTTCTTTGAAGCGCCTCTTTGATACCTCCTCTTAGGGCACTAAAATTGGTCTTTGAGGAAGACCAGAACCTCTAGGATGTTTCTAGGGAAGTGGAGAAGAGAATTTGGCAGGGGTTGGACGAGCTTGAAGTCTCAAAGTTGTGTGAGGAAGAGAGGGAGGAGGTGCCCTTTTATAAGGGAGGATAGGGGCACCTTTGGAATAACTAATAATATTATTTTATTATAAAGTCAAGTTCGGTTTTAAATAGCTCCAAATTGATTTATTTCGAGGATAAGGTGGGTATGGGTATAAATCCTCTCATCCAATAGGATTTAGACAAGTTTAGGTTATTATTTTAACCTTATCAATTAGATTTAACTCTAAGTTAAATAATTTAACTTTTACCGTGTCTTTTTGTTTTCTTACACTATATGGTTAATATTCTTACTATATCAAGCCAAAAGAACCTCAAGTTGTTTATTATTAATATATATAAACTTATCTAAGTCATTTGGCCGAACCTTGATTTTTAGTAATAAAATAACAATAAATAATATAATATTTGTTTTAAAAACTAATTTATGTCAATTTTGACACTATTTGGTACATGATTTTTATGAAATTCATAACAGAATGATAAGTTCGAACCAAGTTACTTAAATCAACAATAACATGTCATATTAACCTATAAAATTATTTTAAGTCATAAAAAGTCTCAAATTACATTTATTTGGGCATTTATAACATCAATTATGTCAATATTTCATTAATAAGACAATTACTGCATCATCTTTGTGTCATAATAAATGATAATTATTTAATCCCTAAAAATTCTAAATAAATTCTTATGATGTATATAATTGTATTAGAGTTCTGGAGACTATTCATGATCGAAGTTTCATGAAGTGTATCACTAGATTAAAATTATTATACTTATAAGATTTAAGAAAGTGACATGTTGTCACATTCTTTGGTTTTAATAATAATTAAATTATTTTCATTGAAAAAATTTAATTAAATGAATCTAATACGACCCTTAGGTGTTATGGGTCGACTTTTAGTCATCCAATAGGATTTTTACATTTGTTAGGGTAATTTTAAAATATTATATTTACCCTTAATTACCTGATTTACCTTTAACTATGATAAATAAAATTTACCGTAGTTACTATTCATAATTCCCAAAAATAAAAAGTAGCTTATTAACATAATTTTGATCCACTGATTCCAAATATGGAATCAATTTTTCCAAATTTAATACACAAAATTTGCAGAAATTAAATTAAAATTAATCCCGTTGTCGAAAGAAAAGGGGTTTTCTTTAAAACATTGCAAAAGATTGAATTGATTTAACCTACGAATTCAAGGTAAACTCAATGATAATGTCATACATTATATTAAATGGTAAAAATATATTCTATTTATACTTTAAAACCATTCAATATTATAATTTAACCACATAAGATATTACGATTAAAAAAAATTTTTTAATTAAAATATAGCGTGTTTTTACTATTCATTAAAATATGAAAGTTATCGGAAAAATATCAAAACATTATCTAATGTAAATTTTTATATCCTGATTCAAAAGAATAATTTTATTTTGTCAAATTTAACTTATAAAAATGTCAAAAACTAGATTTTAAGTGTGTGCGCCATCAAAAGGCGGCAAAACTGCATTTTTTGAAAAATACTTATTTTACCCGAAAAAATTATTTTGTTCTTATACCATGTTCTAGAAATTTGTAAGATGAATAATAATGTTATCAAATTCAAAATTTAGTTAACACTATTCATAACGGCTAGTTCATGACAATATTATAATAATATATCGTTGTTTATTAAAACCCAGTATTGCGTACAACACACGCTATCGAGGAAGGTCGTGATTGCGTGTAATGCAAGCCAAGTCAGGGTTGCGTGTTGTGAAAGAATCCTTCATTGTTTCATATAACAGAATCCAACCATATTTCATTTATACATTGAATATATATATATATATACTCAATGTTGCGTAGAATAACTATTATCAAAATTGTGTGTAACACGATAGTGTTGCGTATACTACAAGATAATACGGTGTTGCGTATAGCGCAAGATAATCTTGGTGTAGAATACAACAAAAGACATTAATGAAATTAAAAGAATATTTTTCTTAAAATCTCGGGCTGTTACATTCTACCCCCCTTAAAATGAATTTCTCCCTCGAAATTCGTTGGGGTTATAACTGGTTTACTATTCGAAAGTTTCTTTAATAGAAACCCACATCGTAAAAAGGAATACCAAAACCAATCCTTAAAAACAAAAGTATGAAACGTAACGGTTACCCAAATAAACTAATCACTGGGTTTCCACATAGGTTAAAATATGGATATGGAAGAGAAATCTAACCATCATGTTCTGATGGAGAGTGGTAGAGAACATGGCTATGGAAAATCCAGCAATCACAAAGCCATAAATTTTTGATGATTTAAGGTACCATCTGATTCATCAGATATAAGACCACTAGGACAACATTTTTGGTTTTCAAGATCATTTCTCTAAATTTGGTGAATTAAAAGAAATATTTACATGATTTTGGTACAATTTCACTGTTGTTCGTGCTTTGAACAATTTCCACTTCATCTCTTAAAGAAATGAATTTGAATTTGTTATTCATGAAGTGTTAATAGATCGTGTGATAAAATGATTGGTCATTCCATCTGTTTCAAACAAAAGGTTAGCAAAAGTTATCAAATATACATAAGTCCATCTATGGTGAGGTTAATCGTATACGATTCCAAAAATTAACTTATACTTCATATATCATACCGCGTAATAAAATAAAACTAGTTTCTACTAACCAGGGACTTCTTGTAGGCCAGTGGTAGGCGATAAAGGCCAGTCGCACTTCGGTTGTGGGTTTGATTCCCACAGCCTTGTTCGACATGATGGGCCGTCGTCCTTCCTGTAGGTTGTCCTTTTTCTAAAGCTATATTACTATAACATCCCATCAATAATATCAAAAAAAGGTATATCCTAACTTATGTCCAACATAATCCATTCCAATCTTTTGGTTTATCTAAAATACTTCGGTCCAAGCTCATAGTATAAAGAAAACGATTACTTGAAATTTCGTCAACCAAGCATGTGAATACCATCATTTATCCCCCATATATCTTGTTGGTCACATTCCAATCATGTGAATACCTTAATGATGCATTCTCTTGAAAAATGAATACCCATTGAACCTTAGTGAAAACATAAATGCAGTAAAAAGTTAACTCTCTCCACATACCAAAATCCAAATATTCTATATACTTAAACCATGATATAACCTTCTCCTTGTATCAGTCATGAGCTCATGAATACTATCAAACATTTAATTTTCTCATTATCCCTTCATTATGCGCATATCATCTACATTCCAAAAATATATGAATAACCTTTCATGGATACTGGTACCATTAATCATACACTTTCAAAACTCAAGGAAAGACAATAGTGTAACAATCCTTATATGTCTCTTTATTCCATAGTACTATGATATTACTTATACAACATTACACATGATAAACATGTAATCATTCCACTACATTCCTAAACCATTGACCGAGCTTCAACAATTCTTTCATCTCACATATCATTTGTAGTCTCTTCATCATCATCCACATAAATACTACCCATACAACCATACTGATTCTCTTCATGATACTTTCCCTTAGGGAATTGGTTTGCATAATGCCCGTACATTCCACATTTAAAACATTTAACCATTGTTGATGTCGTAGCAATACCATTATCCTCATCCCTGGTGTTAACTGAACCTTTTCCTTTTCACTTACTGGCATTGTGTCCTTCTTTTCCACACCTAAAACATCTTCCAGTTCCTTTCAAACATTCTCCTTGATGCCTCTTCCCACATGATTTACATAGGGGAAATTTAACTTTCTTTCCTCTATGATCATCATGAAATTTCATCTTTCTCTTATTAGCCGAGTCAGGAAACTTACCAAATTTTACTTTATTGATCATATTATGAGATTGCTGATTCGGCATAATAATGATGTTTGGACTTCCAAATCCCATTTCATTTGGTTGCTCATGAAGAATATCATTCCATTGTCTATTATATCCTCCAATATCGTGAATCATCTTGTTTCCAGCCATTTTCTATAACCCAAAAAGAATAGTGTGAGAGGCAAAAATCATAATAAAGGGGGAGTAACTTCAATATATAACATCTTTGGTTTAATCTAATATCGTTACCATAGTTCTATGACTATATCTTATACATATACTTATCCTTAGGGACATCCCTAGAAATACCTTAGAAATATCTCTAGGGATCTTAGTAACGTTTTCGCATCCTATTTTCCAAAGGTTGACTAAACTTTTCCTCTGATACCAACTGTAGAGACCTGAATCTTGACATACATGGACATTACATTACTTTTGCGGAATACTTAGTACATAACAAAAACACACACACAAGGATCATAATAGTTTAGTGTCTTTGGAAACTCGAAATATAATCTTCTAATCGTGGTGAAAGATCTTCAACATCTCCCATAAAGATCTTCTTTTTTTTACCTAAAACCCATCTTTATATCCTGGGGAAAAGAAAACATAAAAGGGTGAGCTCAAATTCTTAGTAAGGGTAAACAAAAGAAATATCAATCACATCATATTCATAAGAACGTAACATTTTGGAAATCTTATCCTACAAAAGAGAGCATAATTTCATAACATGGGATAAATCACAGTAGTGAACTGAAATCCCAATAATCATAACTTAAAACATGAAACTTTGTGGCATACACAAATAGTCATAGAAAATCATTTCTTATTAGTCAAGACTCATTTCTAAGACTATATTAGTGGACAAAGTCCCTTTCTGAACCGAGTCACCCTCGTTTCAGTCCTGTTCCACTGAACCGGTATAACCTACCATTCCAGCCATTTCTATCTCCTGAGATAAAAAATCTTTACCCAATTCATTGGAGGGAGATATAGGTCCCACCCATCTCAGAATGATACCATTATTATGTATTCCACAAAATCATAAATCATACATCATTGCATAACCCATGTAATACAAATGGGAATCTTAAACATCATGACATCATAAAACAATTCATATAAGATAAAAAAATTCATAAAAATAATTCCATCACAACATGATGAAATCAATGTAATAATATGGATAAAAACAGAACCCTTTATTATCTTAGATGGAAAATAATTTTGATAAAACACTTGAACTCCATTCTTGAGGAAAATATCCTTTCTTCTTCAAAAACATTTTTCCTTTCTTAACATGTCATACGACTTTAAACTAAAAGAATTTGATTAAAAATAAACTTGAAAACTTGTAAAGGAGGCTTCTTGGAAATAATGTTTTAAAAATCCATTCATGTCTTATATGGTAAAAAAACATTCTTCTCGTACTTTTGTCAGAAAAGTCAAAAAAGTACCGCGTACGAAAAACGACAAAAGATTCCTTTTATGTCTTTTACTAAAAACTCACCGAAGGGTAAAATTGGATTTGAACAATTGTAGGTGGATAGAAATAATATTACATATTGAGGAAACACGGATGTGGATGATAAAATACACCCCAATAAAATACCAAAGTATAAACAATCTCGGATAAAAATGAGATTGTGATATTTCCCTTACCTTAGGTCGGATTTGCTTCGTAAGTGTATGAACCTACTATATAATGATTTAAATAATGTCATTGACTATTACAGAATCATATTCATTGTTATGATATCATATATGGTTCACTTATGACTTTATATTACCCGTTCTTTTGTAAATTCCATGTTAAAGAGCGTTTTGGGTAAAATTGTTTCATTTGACGTCCGTGTTTTGACTTGTAATTATTCATATGATTACTTAGATCATGATTACTTAATTACATATTATAAAACATGATTTATATATATATATTCAGAATATAAATATATATAATAAATCAGTAAATGGAAAGAAATGCATCGTTCATGGAGACAGTAGGTCGTACGTACGCATGAACGTTGTTTTCGTTTCCTTATTGAGTTGAACAGAATTAAGTAGATGACATACATATATATACACATAAATCCAGTATCATTATTATGTCATATATTTCATGATTACTTATTATATATACTTTATAATCATTCATGAATGGTTAAAGTGGAGAATGAATCTCATCACGTCGTGGAGATAGTAGTCTGTACGTACGCACGAGCGATGATATCGTTCTCATGATCGTGGGACTATATTGGAGTGTATGTATACTATTTCAGAATAAATATCAATTTAAAATAATAATATATAGTTATTATTTACACCATTATACCCATCCAAGTAAGGTGGTGGTGGAAAATAGATTTCACCACGGCGTGGAGACGGTATTCCGTACGTACGCACGCGCGGTGATTTCGTTTTCCGTAGGATGGATAGATGGTGAAATAGGATTGTTTCATACTTATAATAACATATCAATATATTAGTGATACTGATTTTATTACTTCATAATGAAACAACCTAAGAAGAAGAAGTGGAAGAAGAAATAAAGGTGAAATAATCGGTAACGGAAATTACCTCTTCTTTAAAGCGCCTCTTTGATACCTCCTCTTAGGGCACTAAAATTGGTCTTTGAGGAAGACCAGAACCTATAGGATGTTTCTAGGGAAGTGAAGAAGAGAATTAGTCAGGTTTTGGCCGAGCTTGAAGGCTTAAATTTGTGTGAGGAAGAGAGGGATGAGGTGCCCTTTTATAAGGGAGGAGAGGGGCACCTTTGGAATAACTAAAAATATTATTTTATTATAAAGTCAAGTTGGGTTTTAAATAGCTCCAAATTGATTTATTTCGAGGCTAAGGTGGGGATGGGTCGAACTCCTCTCATCCAATAGGATTTAGACAAGTTTAGGTTATTATTTTAACCTTATCAATTAGATTTAACTCTAAGTTAAATAATTTAACTTTTACCGTGTCTTTTTGTTTTCTTACACTATATGGTTATTATTCTTACTATATCAAGCCAAAAGAACCCCAAGTTGTTTATTATTAATATATATAATCTTATCTAAGTCATTTGGATGAAACTTGATTTTTAGTAATAAAATAACAATAAATAATATAATATTTGTTTTAAAAACTAATTTATGTCAATTTTGACACTATTTGGTACATGATTTTTATGAAATTAATAACAGAATTATAAGTTCTAAAAAAGTTACTTAAATCAACAATAACATGTCATATTAACCTATAAAATTAGTTTAAGTCATAAAAAGTCTCAAATTAAATTTATTTGGGCATTTATAACATCAATTATGTCAATATTTCATTAATAAGACAATTACTGCATCATCTTTGTGTCATAATAAATGATAAGTATTTAATCCCTAAAAATTCTAAATAAATTCTTATGATGTATATAATTTTATTATATTTCTTGAGACTATTCATGTTCGAAGTTTCATGAAGTTTATCACTAGATTAAAATTATTATACTTATAAGATTTAAGAAAGTGACATGTTGTCGCATTCTTTGGTTTTAATAATAATTAAATTATTTTCTTTGAAAAAATTTAATTAAATGAATCTAATCCGACACTTAGGTGATATGGGTCTACGTTTAGTCATCAAATAGGATTTTTACATTTGTTAGGTTAATTTTAAAATATTAAATTTACCCTTAATTACCCGATTTACCTTTAACTATGGTAAATAAAATTTACCGTAGTTACTATTCATAATTCCCAAAAATAAAAAGTAGCTTATTAACATAATTGGGATCCACTTATTCCAAATATGGAATCCATTTTTCCAAATTCAGTATACAAAATTTGCATAAATTAAATTAAAATTAATCCCGTTGTCGAAAGAAAATGGGTTTTCTTTAAAACATTGCAAAAGATTGAATTCATTTAACCTACGAATTCAAGGTAAAATCAATTCTAATGTCATACATTATATTAAATGGTAAAAATATATTCTATTTATACTTTAAAACCATTAAATATTATAATTTAACCACATAAGATATTACGATGAAAAAAGTTTTTTTTAATTAAAATATAGCGTGTTTTTACTATTCATTAAAATATGAAAGTTATCAGAAAAATATCAAAACTTTATCTAATGTAAATTTTTATATCCTGATTCAAAAGAAGAATTTTATTTTGTCAAATTGAACTTATAAACATGTCAAAAACTAGATTTTAAGTGGGTGCACCATCAAAAGGCAGCAAAACTGCATTTTTTGAAAAATACTTATTTTACCCGAAAATTTTATTTTGTTCTTATACCATGTTCTAGAAATGTGTAAGATGAATAATAATGTTATCAAATTCAAAATTTAGTTAACACTATTCATAACAGCTAGTTCATGACAATATTATAATAATATATCTTTGTTTATTAAAACCCAGTATTGCGTACAACACATGCTATCGGGGAAGGTCACGATTGTGTGTAATGCAAGCCAAGTCAGGGTTGCGTGTTGTGAAAGAATCCTTCATTGTTTCATATAACAGAATCCAACCATATTTCATTTATACATTGAATATATATATATATATACTCAATGTTTTGTAGAATAACTATTATCAAAATTGTGTGTAACACGATAGTGTTGCGTATACTGCAAGCTAATACGGTGTTGCGTATAGCGCAAGGTAATATTGGTGTAGAATACAACACAAGACATTAATGAAATTAAAAGAATATTTTTCTTAAAATCTCAGGGTGTTACATTATACCCCCCCCCCCCTTAAAATGAATTTCTCCCTCGAAATTCGTTGGGGTTATAAATGGTTTACTATTCGAAAGTTTCTTTAACAGAAACCCACATCGTAAAAAGGAATACCAAAACCAATCCTTAAAAACAAAAGTATGAAACGTAACGGTTACCCAAATAAACTAATAACTGGGTTTCCACATAGGTTAAAATATGGATATGGAAGAGAAATCTAACCATCATGTTCTGATGGAGAGTGGTAGAGAACATGGCTATGGAAAAGCCAGCAATCACAAAGCCATAAATTTGTGATGATCTAAGGTACCATCTGATTCATCAGATATAAGACCACTAGGACAACATTTTTGGTTTTCAAGATCATTTCCCTAAAGTTGGTTAATTAAAAGAAATACTTACATGATTTTGGTACAATTTCATTGTTGTTCGTGCTTTGAACAATTTCCACTTCATCACTTAAAGAAATGAATTTGAATTTGTTATTCATGAAGTGTTAATAGATCATGTGATAAAATTATTGGTCATTCCATCTGTTTCAAACAAAAGGTTAGCAAAAGTTATCAAATATACATAAGTCCATCTATGGTGAGGTTAATCGTATACGATTCCAAAAATGAACTTATACTTCATATATCATACCGCGTAGTAAAATAAAACTAGTTTCTACTAACCAGGGACTTCTTGTAGGCCAGTGGTAGGCGATAAAGGCCAGTCGCACTTCGGTTGTGGGTTCGATTCCCACAGCCTTGTTCGACACGATGGGTCGTCGCCCGTCCTGCAGGTTGTCCTTTTTCTAAAGCTATATTACTATAACATCCCATCAATAATATTGAAAAAAGTTATATCCTAACTTATGTCCAACATAATCCATTCCAATCTTTTGTCTTATCTAAAATACTTCGGTCCAAGCTCATAGTGTAAAGAAAACAATTACTTGAAATGTCGTCAACCAAGCATGTGAATACCATCATTTATCCCCCATATATCTTGTTGGTCACATTCCAATCATATGAATACCTTAATGATGTATTCTCTTGAAAAATGAATACCCATTGAACCTTAGTGAAAACATAAATGCAGTCAAAAGTTAACTCTCTCCACATACAAAAATCCAAATATTCTATATACTTAAATCATGATATAACCTTCTCGTAATATCATTCATGAGCTCATGAATACTATCAAACATTTAATTTTCTCTTTATCCCTTCATTATGCGCATATCATCTACATTCCAAAAATATCTGAATAACCTTTCATGGATACTGGTACCCTTAATCATACACTTTCAAACTCAAGGAAAGACAACAGTGTAACAATCCTTATATGTCTCTTTATTCCATAGTACCATGAGATTACTTATACAACAATACACATGATAAACATGTAATCATTCCACTACATTCTTAAACCATTGACTGAGCTTCAACAATTCTTTCATCTCACATATCATTTGTAGTCTCTTCATCATCATCTACATAAATACTACCCATACGACTATACTGATTCTCTTCATGATACTTTCCCTTAGGGCATTGGTTTGCATAATGCCTGTACATTCCACATTTAAAACATTTAACCATTGTTGATGTCGTAGCAATACCATTATCCTCATCCCTGGTGTTAATTGAACCTTTTCCTTTGCAATTACTAGCTTTGTGTCCTTCTTTTCCACACCTAAAGCATCTTCCAGTTCCTTTGAAACATTCTCCTTGATGCCTCTTCCCACATGATTTACATAGGGGAAATTGAACTTTCTTTCCTCTAAGATCATCATGAAATTCCATCTTTCTCTTATTAGCCGAGTCAGGAAACTTACCAAATTTTACTTTATTGATCATATTATGAGATTGCCGATTCGGAATAATAATGATGTTTGGACTTCCAAATCCCATTTCATTTGGTTTCTCATGAAGAATATCATTCCATTGTCTATCATATCCTCCATTATCGTGAATAATCTTGTTTCCAGCCATTTTCTATAACCCAAAAAGAATAGTGTGAGAGGCAAAAATCATAATAAAGGGGGAGTAACTTCAATATCTAACATCTTTGGTTTAATCTAATATCGTTACCATAGTTCTAGGACTATATCCTATACGTATAATTATCCTTAGGGACATCCCTAGAAATACCTTAGAAATATCTCTAGGGATCTTAGTAACATTTTCGCATCCTAGTTTCCAAAGGTTGACTAAACTTTTCCTCTGATACCAAATGTAGAGACCCGAAGATTGACGTACATGGACATTACATTACTTTTGCGGAATACTTAGTACATAAAAAAAACACACACACAAGGATCGTAATAGTTTAGTGTCTTTGGAAACTCCGAATATAATCTTCTAATCGTGGTGAAAGATCTTCAACATCTCCCATAAAGATCTTCTTTTTTTTTACCTAAAACCTTTCTTTATATCCAGGGAAAAAAGAAAACATAAAAGGGTGAGCTCAAATGCTCAGTAAGGGTAAAAAAAATAAATATCAATCACATCATATTCATAAGAACGTAACATTTTGGAAATATTATCCTACAAAAGAGAGCATAATTTCATAACATGGGATAAATCATAGTAGTGAAATGAAATCCCAATAATCATAACTTAAAACATGAAACTTTTTGGCATACACACATAGTCATATAAAATCATTTCTTATTAGTCAAGACTAATTTCCAAGACTATCTTAGTGTACAAAGTCCCTTTCTGAACCGAGTCACCCTCATTTCAGTCCTGTTCCACTGAACCGGTATAACCTACCATTCCAGCCATTTATATCTCATGAGATATAAAATTTTTACCCAATGCATAGGAGGGAGATATAGGTCCCACCCATCTCATAATGATACCATTCTTATGTGTGCCACAAAATCATAAATCATACATCATTGCATAACCCATGTAATACAAATGGGAATCTTAAACATCATGACATCATAAAAAAAATCATATAAGATAAAAAAATTCATTAAAATAATTCCATCACAACATGATCAAATCAATGTAATAATAGGGATAAAAACAGAACCCTTTATTATCTTATATGTAAAATAATTTTGATAAAACACTTGAACTCCATTCTTGAGGAAAATATCCTTTCTTCTTCAAAAACATTTTTCCTTTCTTAACATGTCATACGACTCTAAACTAAAATAAGTTGATTAAAAATAAACATGAAAACTTGTAAAGGAAGCTTCTTGGAAATAATGTTTTAAAAATCCATTCATGCCGTATAAGTTAAAAAAACATTCTTCTCGTACTTTTGTCGGAAAAGTCAAAAAAGTACCTCGTATGAAAAACGACAAAAGATTCCTTTCATATCATTTACTAAAAACTCACCGAAGGGTAAAATTGGAATTGAACAATTGTAGGTGGATAGAAATAATATTACATATTGAGGAAACATGGATGTGGATGATAAAATACACCCCAGTAAAATACCAAAGTATAAACAATCTCGGATAAAAATGAGATTGTGATATTTCCCTTACCCTAGGTCCGATTTTCTTCGTAAGTGTCCGAACCTCCTGTATAATGATTTAAATAATGTCATTGACTTATTACAGAATCATATTCATTGTTAGTATATCATATATGGTTCACGTATGACTTTATATTACCCGTTCTTTTGTAAATTCAATGTTAAAGAGCGTTTTGGGTAAAATTGTTTCATTTGTCGTCCGTGTTTTGACTTGTAATTATTCATATGATTACTTAGATCATGATTACTTAATTACAAAATATAAAACATGATTTATATATATATATTCAGAATATAAATATATATAATAAATCAGTAAATGGAAATAAATACACCGTTCATGGAGACGGTAGGTCGTACGTACGCATGAACGCTGTTTTCTTTTCCTTATTGAGTTGAACAGAATTAAGTAGATGACATACATATATATACACATAAATCCAGTATAATTATTATGTCATATATTTCAGGATTACTTATAATATATACTTTATAATCATTCATGAATGGTTAAAGTGGAGAATTAATCTCATCGCGTCGTGGAGACGGTAGTCCGTACGTACGCACGAGCGATGATATCGTTCTCATGATCGTGGGACTGTATTGGAGTGTATGTATACTATTTCAAAATCAATATCACTTTAAAATAATAATATATAGTTATTATTTACACCATTATACCCATCCAAGTAAGGTGGTGGTGGAAAATAGATTTCACCACGGCGTGGAGACGGTATTCCGTACGTACGCACGCGCGGTGATTTCATTTTCCGTAGGATGGATAGATGGTGAAATAGGATTGTTTCATACTTATAATAACATATCTGTATATGAGTGATACTGATGTTATTACTTCATAATGAAACAACCTAATAAGAAGAAGTGGAGGAAGAAATAAAGGTGAAATAATCGGTAACGGAAATTACCTCTTCTTTGAAGCACCTCTTTGATACCTCCTCTTAGGGAAATAAAATTGGTCTTTGAGGATGACCAGAACCTCTAGGATGTTTATAGGGAAGTGGAGAAGAGAATTGTTCAGGGGTTGGCCGAACTTGAAGGCTCAATGTTGTGTGAGGAAGAGAGGGAGGAGGTTCCCTTTTATAAGGGAGGAGAGGGGAACCTTTGGAATAACTAAACATATTATTTTATTATAAAGTCAATTTCGGTTTTAAATAGCTCCAAATTGATTTATTTCGAGGCTAAGGTGGGTATGGGTCTAAATCCTCTCATCCAATATGATTTAGACAAGTTTAGGTTGTTATTTTAACCTTATCAATTAGATTTAACTCTAAGTTAAATAATTTAACTTTTACCGTTTCTTTTTGTTTTCTTACACTATATGGTTAATAAACTTACTATATCAAGCCAAAAGAACCCCAAGTTGTTTATTATTAATATATATAATCGTATCTAAGTCATGTGGCCGAATCTTGATTTTTAGTAATAAAATAACAATAAATAATATAATATTTTTTTAAAAACTAATTTATGTCAATTTTGACACTATTTGGTACTTGATTTTTATGAAATTCATAACAGAATGATAAGTTCGAACCAAGTTACTAAAATCAACAATAACATGTCATATTAACCTAGAAAATTATTTTAAGTCATAAAAAGTCTCAAATTACTTTTATTTTTTCATTTATAACATCAATTATGTCAATATTTCATTAATAAGACAATTACTGCATCATCCTTGTGTCATAATAAATGATAATTATTTAATCCCTAAAAATTCTAAATAAATTACTATGATGTAGATAATTTTATTAGATTTATGGAGACTATTCATGTTTGAAGTTTCATGAAGTTTATCACTAGATTAAAATTATTATACTTATAAGATTTATGAAAGTGACA
This sequence comes from Viscum album, assembly GCA_963277665.1. Taxonomy (NCBI): domain Eukaryota; kingdom Viridiplantae; phylum Streptophyta; class Magnoliopsida; order Santalales; family Viscaceae; genus Viscum; species Viscum album. Next base: position 570,017,549 of record OY728153.1, read on the forward strand.
TGTTGTCACATTCTTTGGTTTTAATAATAATTAAATTATTTTCATTGAAAAAATTTAATTAAATGAATCTAATCCGACCCTTAGGTGATATGGGTCGACTTTTAGTCATCCAATAGGATTTTTACTTTTTTTAGGGTAATTTTAAAATATTATATTTACCCTTAATTACACGATTTACCTTTAACTATGGTAAATAAAATTTACCGTAGTTACTATTCATAATTCCCAAAAATAAAAAGTAGCCTATTAACATAATTTGGATCCACTGATTCCAAATATGGAATCCATTTTTCAAAATTCAATACACAAAATTGGCAGAAATTAAATTAAAATTAATCCTGTTGTCGAAAGAAAACGGGTTTTCTTTAAAACATTGCAAAAGATTGAATTGATTTAACCTACGAATTCAAGGTAAAATCAATGCTAATGTCATACATTATATTAAATGGTAAAAATATATTCTATTTATACTTTAAATCAATTAAATATTATAATTTAACCACATAAGATATTACGATGAAAACAGTTGTTTTTAATTAAAATATAGCGTGTTTTTACTATTCATTAAAATATGAAAGTTATCGGAAAAATATCAAAACTTTATATAATGTAAATTTTTATATCCTGATTCAAAATAAGAATTTTATTTTGTAAAATTTGAACTTATAAACATGAAAAAAACTAGATTTTAAGTGGTTGCACCATCAAAAGGCAGCAAAACTTCATTTTTTGAAAAATACTTATTTTACCCGAAAAATTTATTTTGTTCTTATACCATGTTCTAGAAATGTGTAAGATGAATAATAATGTTATAAAATTAAAAATTTATTTAACACTATTCATAAAGGCTAGTTCATGACAATATTATAATAATATATCGTTGTTTATTAAAACCCAGTATTGCGTACAACACACGCTATCGAGGAAGGTCGCGATTGAGTGTAATGCAAGCCAAGTCAGGGTTGCATGTTGTGAAAGAATCCTTCGTTGTTTCATATAACAGAATCCAACCATATTTCATTTATACATTGAATATATATATATATACTCAATGTTGCGTAGAATAACTATTATCAAAATTGTGTGTAACACGATAGTGTTGCGTATACTGCAAGCTAATACGGTGTTGTGTATAGCGCAAGGTAATCTTGGTGTAGAATAAAACACAAGACATTAATGAAATTAAAAGAATATTTTTCTTAAAATCTCAGGGTGTTACAGTTATAACATGATCAGAGGTTGAAGAATGGTTATTTTTTACCTACCCAAGAAACAACCCAATCAATTTTTTTTTCTCTATTTATTTTATTTTTTTAATTTTTTTTAACACTTTTCAATAACATTTAAAAAATCACATAATTTAAAGTACATTAGATACCCCAAAACACACTGAATGACAACCTCTCCCCCACACTGAATGGTTTCTTTCTCTCAAGCATATAATAACATGGTGAAGTCAACAAATGGTACCCATAATGAAATCCATCCCCCCCACACTTAAATTTCAAAAAATAATGCAATGAAAATCCATGTTGATATTGGGTGGGAAAAGGTATTGGTCTTGTAATGTGTCTATCAAGAAAATGTTTTTCATAGGCTTGAAGGGGATTTCAAAAAGAGGATTAAGGTAAGAGAAATGGGAGGCTATTTGGATATTGTGATTCTCATGTGGTTCATAAAATGCCTCTATCATATTAATTCACACTAAAGTAGGAAATTCAGCTTGAAGGTCTACAAACTCAAGACTCACAAATGAGGGTAAAAACACACATTAGAAAAGATGGCCATATGTGTCCTTGGCATGAAAGAAAATTTTGTTCCTTACGGATTGGGAAATTCATTTTCCAAATCCAAAATTGAGCATCCAAAATTTTTTAATTTTGACACAAAATTCTTTATCCAATGTGATGATTAAAATACAAAATTTTTGAGATGAAAACATGTATGTTAACTCCCCAAAATGGTTGGACAAAATTTCCAAACTCGATGGTGAGTAATCATGACTCTTTTTTCATTTTTTTATATATTTTTTTAGTGTTTCAGTGTTTTTGGAAAATACACAACCACACAAAAGAGAAAGATAAAAATAAAGGGTATTATGAGGGAAGTGGTAAAAAATGAAAGAGAGAGTAAGAAAAAGAAAAATGTATAGAGAGGAAGAGAGATATAGAGAGAGATAATAGGAGTTAAAGGGAAAGAGGTGGCCCCTAGTTTGGATTTGGTGGGTCTCCATCTTCATCTAGTAGTAGGTCAACTACAGAAGTTGTGAATCCTTATGTGGGATGTTATCTGAAAAAAATGAAAAATCATTATTCTTCTAATGAAAAACTAAAAAGAAAATAGAATTTAAAAATTAAAAAGAAAACATGGGTAGCCTCCAAAGAAGTGATGCATTTATTTTTCTACAGCTGGATAGTTACAGTAGACTACCCATAGACTAATGGTGGCTACCGTATTTTCTCAACTCCAGTGTGCTTCCAGAAAAACTTTTCCTTTGGGAGGCTCGATGATTCATTGGATAATTTCTCCCCTTCCTTGATGTGGTTTTTGCAATTCAATGGGGGTTGAAGGAGAATATGACTATTCTCCCTTTGGTCTTCAATGTGAGGAATCATGTTATCCAAAAAGTGATGGATTTCTATGCTCGAAAATTCAGGAAGATGCTTCAATTATAATGGTTTATTTTTGTAAGGTTTTGATGACATGAAACTAGAGTATGAGATCCCAATTGTTTGTGACTCAATTATTTCATCACTTAACGACGTAGTGTAATGAGAATCATTAGAGTCGTAAGACTAAATAAAATTTTCAATATCCTTTATATCAATTATGTTTTCCAAAGAATGGTCAATTTCAACCTCACTAGTGATCACTTTATTAATTATGGAACAAATCTCACAACATTCACTACCATCAAGATAATATAAACACATTGGTTTGGGGTTCACCTCACATATAACAGAATTTTCAGAATCATGGATAGGAAATGATGAATGTTGTATAATCTGATTTGATTCAAAAAAATGAACATTCTTGTTTGTTTTCCCCATTACGATACATGTTGGAGTAGTGTTTGTAAGAGGTGATATGGTATTCCAAAAAGTCTTCAAGATCCTTTATATCAATGGAGTTTTCATTTGTAATGTCAATATCAACTTCTCTATTTATGACTTGGTTAATGAGGATGAAATATTAAAAATATCCTTTATCATCAGAACAGGATGAACATGATGGAATGGGGTTCAATTGACTCTTAGAAGTGTCCTTAGAAGAATGGATTGAGAATGAAAATTGATCCTCAGATGGGTATCGCATGGCTTGGAAAATGTTGAACATAACCAGTTGGTCAACTAATTCTATGGATATGATGCTTGAATGGACATCAATCATGGTTCCCACAGTCATCAGGAATGGTCTTCCTAGAATTATGGGAGACTGAGAAGAGTTCACCTCACCTTCCATGTCAAGGACATAGAAATCAGTAGGGAAAATAATATCATTGACTCGGACAAGGACATCCTCGATTATTCCCTCAGGACTGGTTGTGCATCGATTAGCTAATTGAATGACTACACCTATTGGATGTAAGGGACCTAGAACAAGGTTGGAGAAGATGTATTTGAGCATGAAATTAATTGAGGCTCCTAGGTATATTAGTGCATCATCAAAGTTGGAACATCCTATTTGGCATGGAACCATAAAGTTCTCAGGATATTTTCAATTTATGGGAATAGAATACTAGGTAGAAACATTTTTGAAGGAATTAAGTTGTCTCTTGTGGGTACACAATTATTTAAGAAATTTGGTATACTTAGGGATTTTTTTATGGAATCTAAGTGGGGAATTTTGACTTCAACACATCTAAACATGTCGATCATTTCAGGATCGGGTTCAAAGGACTTCTTTGGCTTATAAATAGCTTGAGGAAAAGAAATTGGATTCTTAAGTGGAATGGAAGGAGGTGATGGAATGGTTTCAGGTTCCATTTCAAGTTTCATTTTCTTTTCATTCTCTTGGTCAACATTTAAATGGGGGTTGGAGGACTCAACATGTGGCATAGCAATTTTCATTCCCGATCTAAGTGAAATTGCACTTACATTACCCTTGGGGTTGGGTAATGGTTGAGCTGGGAGTTGGGAAGAATTGGATGGTTGTTTCTAACTAAGGTGGGATGCAAGTTGACCAATTTAGGTTTCAATGTTCTTGAGGCTGGAATGGGTGAAGGAGGAAAGATGTTCCACTGCACTTTCCCATGGTTGCATGGAATAAGAGGCTTGTCCTGAATTGGGATTACCTAGATTTCGGTTCTTGGGAAAGTGATTGTATTGGTTTTGGAATTGGGAAGGCTCACTTGGATAATGGAATTGAGGAGGAGGATTGTTCCTTTGAGGTTGAGGAACAAAAGGATAAGGTTGTTTGAAATTACCAACACCTTGACCATATTGGAACAGGTTTTGGTTTTGAGGAGGGAATTGAGGGGGAAGTGATATGGGATTACCATACCCTAGGCCTTGGTTATATGAAGAAGAGAAGGGATCAGAGTGAGGTTGGTTGATATTTTTAACAAACTGACCTGATAGTTGAGGGTTGGTGTACCGCTGAGCATATGCTGCATTAAGCTACATTGGTCCAGATGAATCAGATTTATCCTATTGAAGTTGTGGACATTTTTTCGTTGGATGAGATGAATAATTGCAGATTCCATAGTTCTTGACAGGTCTAGGAAACATTGATTGCGGAGAAGATGAAGTTGGGGATTTGGTAGCCACAGCTAGTTGTCGCAAAATACCTATAATTTCACTCATCCACTCGGCCATCTTGTTTAGCTCAATTGATTGATTATCTTGGGCTTGTTTGACTTGAGCATGTGCTCGATTATGGAATTGTTGTTTGTTTACAGCCATGTTACTTATGAGATCTTTTGCAGCTGTGGGAGTTTTATCAACAAGAGCACCACCACTTGCAGCATCAATGAGAGTTCTCTCCATAGCCAATAACCCCCATATAGTTGGTCAGGTATTTGGTGATGTGGGCAGGTTGCAACAAGCATTTTGAACCTCTCTCAGTACTCATGGAGTGATTCATTTTGGAATCGATGGATACCACTTATTTCCTTTCGGATAGAAGCAGTATGAGAAGCAGGAAAGAATTTCTCTATGAAGGGTCGCTTCATGTCATTCCATGTTTAAATGGAACTGCGAGGAAGGTTATAGAGCCATGACTTGGCATTTTCAGCTAGGGAGAAAGGGAATGATCGAGGTTTGATTTGTTCCTCAGAAACCCCTTGAGGCTTCATGGTAGAGCACACCACTTGGAACTCTTTATGGTGGAGATGTGGATCCTCCCCGGCTAGCCCGTGGAAATGAGGAAGAAGGTGAATCAAACCCGATTTGAGTTCGAAGTCAGCATCTATGTTTGGATATTTAATTACAAGAGGTTGGTAATTCATATCAGGGGTAGTGAGTTCTTTAAGTGTTTGTTCCCAAGGATTGACCATATCTAATTCAATTGGTTGTACAAGGACTGGTTCTTGAATGAGTTGATTATCTTTTAAGTTCCTCCTTAGTTGGTGAAGATATTGCTCAATTTCTGGGTTAATCAAATCCGATGGATTGCTTGGGAGGCTATGGGTAATTCATAGAGATTTGGAAGAAAGAGAAGTTTAGATTTTCTTTGTATTTTTTCAGTTTATGATTTTTATGAGAAAACAGGTTTTTCGTTCTATTTTTTTTCAATTTTTTTTTTAAATTTTGTTTTTTTTTAATAACCAGAAACTATAGACTACATAAAGCACCATCCCTGGAAATGGGTCCATTTGAAACACACGGCCATTTTTCAACTATCGATCGGTCAATGTTCTGATACTCTGATAATGTGTATAGCAGCACTTGGGTCGAATCCTCAGCAATGATACTTTTTAATAGCCATTTGTTTTTAGTTGATTTTATTCTGATTGGGGGGTTTGTTTGTAGAGTTTAATTGAAATGATTGATTCATTATGATTGATTTAAAAAATTGATACAGATTGGGGTGAGTTCATCATTAGGGATTTAAGCTTGAGATATCCTTGATCCTGGCTTTGTATTGCATTAAATTAACACCCATGTCACAAGTTGATGTTGATTGAAATTTTTAAGTGTAAAGGCTTTAATCCTAGCCTTAACATAACTTAGGGTTCTAATATCAATCATATCTTGTTTATGGTAGTGTATTTATGGTTCCAATAATCCATTTAAACCACACGTTAAACAAAACATGTCATTAATCAATGACTTGTTAAGTCCAACATACACAATGTTAATTCAATGAATACTCATCGAGCAAATACTCTCAATCACTTAACATCCCTAAATTATAACTCAACCCAATGTGATAACTACTCATACTTTGAAATGATTAGTAATCTGGTTATAATTATTATGGTATGTAATTAAGAAGATAAGAAAAAGAAAGGTATGAGAAAAGATTGGTGTGTCGAACACACACAAACGAACAATGATGATAACTTAAAAAGGACTTTCGATTGAATGAGGAAGCAAAATACAGGAAGGGGATTTAACTGAATTTAAAATATTTTAAGGTCATTAAAATGAACTATATAGGGTGGATGTGAATAATAGATATTGATGAAGAAACATGCATTAAAAAATAATTACAAACGAAAGACTGACAAGATTACAACAAAGAAAAACACAAAAGTAAATGTAAACAAAGAGAGGAGGAATGGTCACTAAAGTGAAAACATGAGTATGTAAGGTCCTACTAAGACATTGGAAATGATTTCTTCATGAAAATATGATATCCTCTCTTCTGAAATGCCAACCCCTCTCAAGGAGAGAAGGGGGGAGATTTTATAGCCCAAGGAGTGGACTGTTTGCATTCCCAAAATGTCCCCCCACTTGAATCGCCAGGTTGGCAATTCAGAAAGCTGAATCTCGAGAAATTTCCTTCTTCAAAGTTGTAGATAATAAAGTTTTATGACCACTCTAAAAATTTGGAGTTTTTTGAAATTAAGGAGATAGGGTTATGGAATGTTTATTAAACAAAGTTAAATTATCCATGTCAATCCATTCTTTTTATATGGACAAAATTTGAAAGGTTTTTTGAATAGAAAGATGCCTTAAAACCGAATTATGTATTCAACAAATTAGGCCGCCTATATCTCCTATTTCACACTGAAAATTCTCAACTCAAAATTTTGTGTATATTAGGATCCATGTCATCAACATTGTACTGATTTTAATTCTCGAAAAAAAATGTGGGCTGAGTTTTAGAGCATTAGATGGGCCCTTGTCTTTAGAATTGGGCCCTGAAATTTTTATCCCAAACTCCTTTAATTAGCCCCAGATCATTGGAGGAGAATAAAGGAATTTTAAATTCCTGATTGAGCCCAGGAATTAAATCTTCATGGATGATCCAGTTTCTTCACAGATTCTGTAGGCCTCCTTGTGTGGTCTATATGGGCCTTAAAATGAAAGAATTAGACCATTCTCCCTTCTAATGAAATGTTTTATATTGAATTAGTAATCCTAAAAACAAGAACCACACAAATTGGATCAGTAGGGTGAGAGTTATAAATAAAATAGTAAACTGAATCAATTGGACTACTTCTAAAAATGCTCAAAAATTATACTTAGTATTAAAACATTAATATTTCACTCAAATTATGCACATTTCAGATAAAATAAGTAAAGGTGGTATATAATAAGTCATTAAAATATTAATAACATCAGTTAGCCACAACCAATTGAACTATGAGGACTCTTTTTCTTTCTATATCTAGGATATGTAAGACGTGTTCCTAATGCCTGAACACTTTTTTAATACATTAGTAGGGTAGTCCCATCACATAAGTCCCACACCTACAAGAGATTAGAATGTTTATTTTCTGTCTATTTTTTATCACATTGACCATAGATCAAATGGTATTATGGAGTCCCAATGATTATATCATTCAATTCACAAGCCTCTATCAAGATAAGGGAAACTCTGTTGTGTAAGCCTCTTCCAATTAAATGACAAGGACTCTGATTCCTTCTATTACAAGGACATGTAGTACGCCTTCCTAAGGCCAGAGCCGAAACTCAAATGGGAATTAACTTCGGTGTTAGTCCCTTAATGTCTTCAATATTTTAACCATCAAGGCCCAATCATTCCCATTGGATGATCATTCAACCTCATCCATCTGTGGGATGAGAATCCAACTGAACTATGATAACTCTAATTCATTCTATAACCAGGATATGTAGGTTTCCTTCTTAAGGCCCATTTTCCATGAAAAAAATACCAAGAATTGTCCCAATACATAAGTCTCACATCCATAAAGATTGAGGCTGATTACATCTTATTCATTGTTTCTCAGACCAATCAAAGATCGTATGGGCTTTAGGAATTGAAATGGTCATGTCATTCTCATCCAAAATATCCACCAGCTAGGGAAACAAAATATTGTAAGACCCAACAAGTGGCATGATATGATTACCACTATATAAGAACATCTACCTTTGGGATAGTCCCTTAGGAATGAATGAACTATGATAACTCTGATTCATACCATAATTAGGATATGTCTAACATATCCTTGAGACGCGATCTTGAATACAAGGTTCCCAAGTGACCACATATATTTTCTTTTCTGAAAGAAATCAAAATTCAAAAGAATAACAAACTACAATAACTCTAATTCCTACCATAATCAGGATTCATAGGACATCTCCGAGGGACTTGAGCTTCAATACCTGTTTCCCAAGTTACAACATATATATCCTTTCCATATTATGTCAAACTGCATGGGATTAAAGAACTATAATAACTATCATTCCTATCATAATTAGGATATGCAAGTTGTCTCCTCGAGACTCGAGATTGAATACAAGGTTCCCAAGTTCCCACATATATGTACTTTATGAACGAAGTTAAACTAAATGGGTTTAGAAAACTACGTTGGTTATGATTACGACCATAATATAGATATATAGGTTGCCTCTTTGATAATAGATCTTGAATATCAGGTGCCCAAGTGCCGAAATATACATTTTTTGTAAGATGTTAAACTGCACTTGTTTAACAAACAATGATAACTTTGATTCCTTCCATAATCGTGATAAGTAGGGAGTCTCCCCATGACTCGAGCATGAATACCATGTTCCCAAATTCCTACATATATGTCCTTTCCATATGATATTAAAATTCATGTTTTTAATGAAATATGTGGGTTTTGATTCATTGTATAAATAAAATATGTAGGATGCATCATAGTCCCGCAATCCCCTCCGCAGAATATTAACTGCCTCCCTGCATGGTAGAAAATTCCAAAGTGACTAGTTGTGTAGCTTTAGAATCTAAGAAGCAACTCATTACTGAGAAAAGGATGAAGAACCTATAATACATATTCATGGGATCACTAATGAGATCCACTTTTCTTCACATAATTGGATATAACCTATGATCATTTTATTAGGGTAATCGGTTGTGTATTAGGATTAGGAAGAGATTCAAAAATATATACTAAATCCATAATAGAGTCTTAGAGTAGAAAATGAATCATCCCAAAACGATGTGATGTGACCATCCTCCCATACACTCAACCAATGTGAGTCCCTATGTGTCATTGGGTCTAAAAGCCCAACTGATTGTCTGAATTTGAAAAATAGGCCATACCCATTTCTGGATGTGGGAACTATTGGGATTTTCTGTGAAATGATACCTAATGGTGAGCCTGATATTAATGATTGTGTAAAAAATTTAACTACCCATAATTATACAAATGGACAAATTCCACCCACATCTCTTAGTCAAAACAAAAATGGAGAACCCAATATGAAATTAAGTAACTGTGACATCTTTTTTGCAAGATAGAAAGAATAGAATACCTAGTTCTCGTTAGAACATTTGTTTCTCTTCACATGGGTGATCACCATCAACATGCATCTTTCTGAGAAACAAAAATGGGGAACCTTAAGTGAAATTATGAAACAGTGGAATCTCTTTCATAAGATAAAAAGAATAGATTGCATAGTTCTCATTAGAACATTTTGTTCTTTCCACATGGGTGATCACCATCAACATAAATCTTTTAATACTAAAAATATAGGATTATCCAATGCTAGGGATTTAACCAAAATGGTTAAAAGCACTATTAAATACCCCTATATAAGTGCTAGAAAAATGGATGTTAAAGGTGGTCTTTAATAGTGTTAAAAAAAGCATTGTTAATGGGGGACCTTTATTAGAGTTTTTTTACAAGTGCTGATAAAGGCCAACCCTTTATTAGCGCTTGTAAAAAAACATCAATAAATGGGGAAATTTTTCTACATTTGTTAAATAGCACTAATAAATGGGGATTTTTTATCAGTTCTTCTTTAGAAGAATTAATAAAGACCCCCCCCCCCCCATCACGATTTTTTTACTAGAAATAATAAAGGGTATATTTCACAAAACATATATATTTCATTAAAAATAATATATTAATATATAAAATATTTATATTGATATAAATATAATATATATATTTAATATGTTTAAGATAAGTTAAATAAGCATTTATATATAGTATATAATATATTTAGTGAAAATAGTTAATGAAATAATTTAAGAAATACTTTTAATTAATAATTTTCCTATTATTATTTATTAAGAGTCATTTAATATCAATTTTAAGATAAAATAAATCAAAAAATCAATTAAATATCTAAAATATGTTGGAAACGTAACTCAAGCTTCAAAAGAACATAAATTTGATCCATATGTCCATTTGGGTTTCACCACATATCAAATCAAATACTATGAAAATCTCTACTCCATTTTGATATGGGGGCATACACAAATTTTTAGAGGGGAAAAAGTCCCTAAAGGCCTCCATAGCTGAGTTTTTAGTCTGGGTACCCCAATTATTTAACATTCGATATATTTTTAGCCTTGATTAAGGGGTTATTATTTATTTTAATTAGTGAATATTAAATTTATTCCTTGGTATTACATTCATATTGAGATTTTGATTTGTAAAATTTATCATTTTTCACTATGTAGTATTATTTATAATAAAATATATGAATTTTATTCTGATATTTACATATAGTAAATCACTTTTATAAATACATATATCAACATATTTACTAAAAACTTATTTTTTAATATATATCATAAATATTTATTATTCATTTTATTTAAAGTAAAAAATTATACATTTTATTTAACTTATAAAAATGAAATAATATGTATATATATACCTATACAATTAAAGTTTATATATAAAATGTGCTTTTCATTAAATAAAAAATATATATGTATAGGTATATTATCATATACGTAAATAAATAAATATTCTAAAAATTTATTTAAAAAAATATCTAACCCATTTTTATATTATGAAACTATATATATAAGGTTTATATGTACATATATATGTGTATTAATAAATATATATATATATATATTATATTCTAGAATTTTTAAATGAATATAATATATAATAGATTTAAATAAATATAATTATATATATATCAAACACACACATATATTTTATATATTTATTTAAAAATAATTATTAAAATATATGAATAATATGTATATATATAAATAAATATAAATATCATTAGACAAACAACAATACATCATGGTGTAGTGGTGAAAGCATTCCATCTTTGAAGGAGAGGTGCAGGGTTCGAATTCGAGAAGGCCCGCATGAGGCTGTAAATTTGTAAAGCACTAATAAAAGGTGTGGTGGAGTGAAAAGCACTGATTGGTGGGGGGTACTGTTAAAGGTGTCATGGAAGAACTCATAAAGAGGTCAGGATCATGGAGGTTCTAAATAAATATTATTTTACCCCATTTAATAGCACTGACTTTATCAGTGATAAAAAAACTCTGTTAAAGGCCCCCTTTAATAACACTAAAAAAAGCAATGTTAAAAGGTTCCTTTAATAGCGCTACAAAAATCTATGTTAAAGTATGCTGTTAATAGTTCTTTTTTAGCACATTTAAATGGGGGATTTAACATTTATTTTTTTATGATGATAAAATCCTAGGGTTTTTAACCACTCTCTCGTAGTCATCACTTTTTAAGAACTGATGATGGCATGTTCTATCATTATTAAACGCCCCATTGGTAGTAGTGTTTTCAAGGAAACAAAAATGGTTAACAGAACGTGAAATTATAAAACTATGGATTCTCTTTCTCAATATAAAAATAATAGGCTATGTGGTTCTCATTAGACATTTTTTTTCTCACCGCATGGGTGATCAACATCAACATGCATCTTTATGAGGAAACAAAAAATGGTGAACCCAACATGAATCTCTCAAATAATAGAATGATCAATAAATCATGTGTCATCCCATTTTTCTTTTCATAATTCACTAAAAAACAATTAGCCTGATGTGAAACCTTAAAATAGAAGGATGGTTGTCTTCCATGCGTTAGACCACTTTGTTCGCATATCAACCAAAGAAGATAAGCCCGAGATAAATCTTACAACAGATCTATTTAATCCGGGTTCCCATGAAATAAGTCAATCCTCACATTGAAATGTTTATATGAGTAGAAGGGTCAGATTTGGAAAAAGAAAAATTGTGTTAACAATGAATATCTTATTGAACATGAATCAAACCTATGATATTACACTAATCCATCACCTTATTCCTCATTGTCTTCATGACGGTAGATAATTATATCATCAACAGAATATGGATCTGAGATAGCCTCTTTATACAATGACCATTCTAGCAAATTATCTATGGCTAAAACCCCTACGGATCATACAAATATCTGACCTTCAAGATAACATCAATATTAGGTGGAAAAAACAATGATCTGGGAATACCATTGACATAGTACAATAATGAATCTTGAATTTACCTGTGAGGGTCTCTAAGTACTGAAACCGATGATTCCACATCATCCATTTAAAGTTGTAGCAAAGACAGTGGCCCTCATTGACACAACCGACCACATCAGGAGCTTATCCTTAGAGTGCAAAAATCACCACCTTCAGTATCTAATTAAGGTGGACTAGGGAGTCATATATGGCTCCCTTCAATATTAGGAGTCTCTAAGGAAGGTTCCTATTAACCTCCTTCACCCACACCATCCCATCGGTACCCAACATTCTCTTGATGAGGGTACTACAAAACACCCATCCACATCTGAAACCTATGCATGGGAAACAAGTAAGACACATCAGGTGAAGAAGGCTCTGGATAATTGTGAGTGGTATCATATCCCCACTCTCTCAGATGATTCATGTCGACATATTTCGGTAGTAAACATCAAGAATGATCATTTCCCTTCTCACTCAGAATAAGTCTGTGGGCATATTCCCTCTCTAGTCACGGGGGAGGTACATATCCCTACCTTTGTGTATGAATACCTTTTATATATTCTGGTGGATTAATGAGGACATAAGTGGTCTCATATCCCTTCTTCAATTGAATATATCTTCCAATATATAGTTGAGATGGAAAATGTGTCGGCTTATATCCATGTACATACATTTCAAAAATTACATTACATCTTAACAACATCTGAATAACTCTACTGACATATTTCGAAATTGGTACAAATACAGGTATAGGTGCATATTCCCATCCCTCCTGCCAGAGTAGCTCAACATTCTGATCATTATGAACAAGTGGTTACTATAGAGAAAGAAAACATTCTTTCTCCCTTCTAGGAGTATTATTAATATATTCTAGTAAAGTATGAGGCATTATACTAGTAACATATTCTCGTTCCAACCATGGCTCACCAGGTGAGAGCGGAACAAGCTTGTGGAAAAGGGCACATTCCTGTAGAAAAATTACATCAACATATTCCAAATTCCAAGGATTGGGTTCATATTCTCATTCTGGCTGGTGATCACCACGTGATAGGGGAACATACCTAAGCCCATCAAAGAATACCAACAACATACACCAAAGGCCCAGTATCAGGCTCATATCCTTGTTCAATCCAGGGATAATCATGTGAGAATGGAACATGCTTCAAGACATGATCATGTTCCTATCTATGAATATGACTCACATATTCTAGTAGATTAGGGGATCTAGTTACATATTCCTAATTCCATAGAAGAACAAATAAACCGACATCCTTCTAAGGAAATATTAGAGGCTCATATACCTTCTCCCATTCTAGAGGTCTATCAGTATATTCTGAAAGGGAATTCATATTCATACTAGGCACATATTCCTATTCAAAATGGGGATCACCATGTCAAAAGAAGACATTCCTCAGTGGTGACTCATATCCGTACCAAAAAAAGATCAGCAGCATGTTCAAAAGGCTCATGATTGGGCTCATAATTCTATTTTCAATGAGTCTCATCAAGTGAGAATGTCGCATTCATTGAGACTGTCCATATTCCTATCATTAATGAAGAAGCTCAATGGAATGTTACAGCAACTTCTTAGTAGTATGATCTTACTCTCATACACCAGACATTTATAAAAAAGTTCTATAAACCATCATAGATTAGTCTGATGTCACTACATAATTCTTGAAGTCATTCCATCATATTCCAGCAAAAACATTGAATGAGGCTCATAACCCCAATATGATCAATGAAAGTTTAATTGAGGTTGTTAAATACAGATTCTCACCATCCCAAGGGTCCATCAACTCTTCAAAAAAAATATGATCATTACCACAAAAATCCTCATCATTTTAGTGAAGAGATAGATTATAGGGACTCTAATCTTGACATTACTCTTGGTTAACCTCCTCGTGGTAATATCTACCATGGATAAGTGAATACTCCCCTTTTACCAACAAATATATATATATATATATGTGTGTGTGTGTGTGTTTTTGTGTGTGTGTGTCCAAAAATCATATGCCTTCATATAGAGAGGTTCTTGAAACATTGGGTACAACCATATATAATTCCCCATCAAGAATATTCTATGGTCTGATAGGATGGATGCATGTAAGTATGATGAATAGGAGGATAAAACTAAAATATAGAGAGTGTTAGAAATAAAAAACCTCTACACCGTGATCTATCCCCACACCACTTCTATATATGAGGTCCCAAATTGAATATAATAGGATTTCATTCCTTATATACAAAAAATATTAGGGCTACTCAATAGAAACTTAAGGATAAACATATACCTTATCTAGGGTACAAGTATCACCTTTAGATCATCAATACACTCTATTGTTAGCTGGATATGGCTACCTTTTCCATAGAGCGAAACCCAAGAATGGAGGATAATGACAAACATATATACAATGTTTGTCGTTGCATTGTGAGAAATCTCCACTGACTTGTTTCCTGACCATCACTAGTCATGCTTATTCTACGATGGAAGAAATATGGATAACTGCACTTCACTATGTCCCCATACCAATAAAACCCTTCGGTTATAGTCTCCTATAATTTCAAATCCTCTGATGAAATTAGAGTATTGGGTAACCTTTGAGCTGGTTAGTCACTACAATAAAATTCCCCCAGTTTAATGATGCTTAGACATCAAGAATGAAGGGAGATGATAGTTGAAATTTTTTTGAACTCGACCCATCAAAGAAATGATATTTCATTTTATACATGAAATATGTAGTTTTAACAGACCAAAAAACATCCTATAAAGAATTATTCCCATCATGGGATGCCATTTTACCCAACTTCTACATGAAAATTATTCCACCGCATCAAATAGAATGTAGTATCATCTTCCATAGAAAACATCCATGAGAAAACCATTCCCGTGAGATTGGGGGAATATCTACCATATCCTCCACCCCAAAGATCTTTAATTCCTAAGTGGAATGTAGACATATCGTCAGTAGCTGCAAAAAAACCCCACCCTTCCAGGCTAGAGGAATTTATATATCAATTTCTATCACTAGGTTCATCATCCACTGAGAGGGTCTTGGGGAAATAAACAGAGATTCCATATCAACCCTAGCCTTCTGGGATGGGGGAATTTATATCTCAATGTCCATCTCTAGAGTCATCAAATACCATAATGGAATCATTTTATCCTAAAAAACATGATAAATCAATTCCAATATTCACTCCAGATAATCCTCATCCCGCAAGGTTGGGGTAATTTTCATCATCATCACCATCATAAAGAGAATCGGTCTTCTACAAGTTGGGACATAGATATCGATATTCAGAATCCCATCTATTCCTCCCACTACACGGTAAACCTCTATTATTTGAGGACTATAAAAAATCATGATCAGATACCCCCTCAATCTCATTGCTCATAGGACAAGATAGGAGGAGTGTACGATGAAGGAAATCAGACCAAGTTGGGGTCGCAAGTCACAACGGCCTAATATGGCTAGGTTTTGAGAAAAAAACCTGTTGAAGGTAGTGAATAATCAATATTTTGTGTTGAAAGTAATAAAAAACACCATTTCTTTATGCACCTCTGAAAATTTCATCACTATCAACATGATAGATATTGTGCATCAATTTAAAAATGTAGAGGTCTGCAACACAGAAAATATACCATGAGAGTAAGTGATATACATGCACCAAATGAGGTTGTATGCATCCAAAACCATTGAAGTCTCCAAAACCTAGCTCTTATGAATAACGAGTTTCTATATATACGGATATACACTGCCAAAGAAAATGGAAAAGGTGTGGCGACATCCCAATCACAACCCTGAAGAGTCCATGTTACCTCAATGGAGGAACAATTTTCATAATATGAGAATGAAATACTAGCTCCCAGACAACTCAATTAGAAATACATAGGGTAAATATTCCCAATGGGTATCATCCTCAGGTTGAGGAAAATATTCCAATTCCCATACATCTAGAAATATCTGAACTGCTAGAAAGATCAGTATTTGAGTGTCAGACTTGCTCCAGATCAAGGAAGTCAGTCTACATAAACAAGGTAATAAAAAATAATCACGACTTCCATATGTTGCATAAATAGCCTATCCCTTGATGGGGAAATAATTTAGTCTTAGTAAAAAATATAGAATAAATAGGAGACGAAGGTGATACCACCTTATCAAGCCCCAACCACTCACTGTAGATGGGAGGTGGATTAAAAAATAGTTCCCCGAGAACTTCTTAACATCATCAAGTTCCTAGCTACTCAAATTGAATCCATGGAAGGGTGACGTACACATATGAAACCTAAGAAAAATCTATATCCCAAGTGGGTGGATGATACTATTCCTCCGCCCAGTTTTTGAAATCCTACCTTTCTTTCCTTTGATAGTGCAGGAATACCAAAACAATATCTCAAAAACATTTTATCCCAATGTGGTCTGACGATGGTATATCAATCTAATTGCATGATCCATTGCTGGATTGGAATACCTTCATCATCAATTCCTTTATTAGTTTAGATCCATGTAGAGGAAACCGGCGATCATCAACCTGATGAACTGCAAACAACGTGAAAATGAGAGGGTGTATAATTTCATAGCCATATGAAAAGGTAGAATGTATTCAATTAGCATACCTCTCTTATAGAATCAATTGATGGAATTCTATATTGAAAGTCTACCGGATGAGTTACAGTAACCTTTGATCTTAGTGAAGTATCTAGTTGGATTCCATGAGTTTTCATAAAAAACACAACAATTAGACTATTCCATTAAATAAACCAAATCAAAATCTCAACTCAATCTCTCAACATTAGAGAAAAGTCTAGGAAAATAAGAAGATAATTTTTCCACACTCAAAATAGCATCAGTGCCCACTGATACTCATAATAAGGTCCCAAACCGACTGACACCACCTGTTGAGCAATAAAAAACACAAAATTTACCTCATCCATAAGCAAAGAGAGATCAAAGTCACTTGAGATTTTATTAACGAATGAATAAAGAATACTTCTTATGAAATGAACAAGTATCATGTTTTTTATTAGTATCCATAGACAACAACCTACTCAACCTACGGTAGCCTAGGAATCCCAATGAGGTCAACCTCACCGACCATCTTGACTACTTCACATTCAATAGAAGGTTGGGTCATAATATCCATGACTACTTCATCCTCAAAAACATCCTTCATGGAATGGTAAATTTTAGATAGGTGGCATTAGATAACTCCTCAGAGAAGGTGGACTACATAACTATTGCCCAGTTAGAAGAGTAAAGGGAATGGTAGAAGGTACAGGCCAGGTGGGGGCAGAATTTCAACAACTAAATGACTCAAAAAACATTGATTGAGATCATTCCACCGTAAGAGCATAGCTACATATACCTAAAACATCTCCACCACCCAGGGAGGTAACATTTGATATGCCTCCCAAATGTGGATGCAACCATTATAAGTAGGAGAAAATAGAAGAGGAGTCATATTATGTTCCAACACAATCTCTGACACTTGAAGTCTTCTTCCCTACAGCATCCAAAGCATGGACACCGCCCCACCAAAAAGAACCCCCGTTATATAAATAGATTATATTTGGTGATGTAAATGTGATAAACATGGAATACCCCTTTATTCAATGATTAAAATTCTTCATATTGTGATTTTCCCGCACATAATTGGGAAATAGGAGGCCATATGCATAGGAACCAAGGATACATGAGATAGAACGGGCATTGTCACACCCAATATCTCATTAATTTTCCCCAAAAGGAAATATATACAGAAAAACCCATGGTAAATCACTTTATCAAGACCACAAAGAGATGGAGGTGTCTCAGAACCATCCAGTGGTCGTCATCACCTAGTTTTCTGGAATGACTACTTAATAGGTGTTCAATTATCTGAATATCCCAGGCAACAGGGAAGGTCGGTACAACCTGTACCACTGGTCCAAGATGCTCTAATGAAATCTTCATAGGAACTAGGCCCATCCATCCCAAATGTATCAATTCCTAAAATTTATTTCCAGGATAAACCACACCTTAGGAAGCACCAACCTTTGGTATAAAAGTAAGAAATTATGAAATAGCTGTAAGTTTTCCCAACCAATCTCGAAATTAGTAATTTGCTCCTTCTTTCCAAATAAATCATATATTCACCCATTTAATCCATCTAAATCCCACAAGAATTCAATAAATAAGTCAGTAAATCTAAGGTCTATCGAATGGGAACCATTTCAAGAGAATTCCATGTCTCCATCTTGTTAATAAAACATGATCAATAAGTGTTCATCTATGGACACATAAGACCCCTGTATGTTTTGAGAATACTCGATAATGTCAAAATACAAAGGGATCATATTTAAAATGGATCTAGGATCAACCTCATCATAGTTTAAACTCTCCGATGTTTCGGATATAGGGAAGGGGATTTGTCTCCCATAAAGATGTCCATTCAAGGGTTTGATAAGCATGGGAAAAGTCCTCCTAGTAAGTTCAAACTTAAAGATCATTTTGGAGATCTAAAATCGAGCATGGTATTTATGGTTATCAAACAAGAAACCAAATACAATTTACTACTTGGAAGGCCCTAGGTCCATATCCACATTAAAGTACCTTCAAAACTCCATAAATTTCTGAAATACCTGATCAATGGAAAAGTTGACATACTACATGGTGACAATGTTTTCTTTGAGGCCTGTAGAGCCACATATGTTGAAGTAGGATTCTATAAAAGTTATGTAAAATAAACAATGTTAGATGATGATATACATCTTAATGCCCCCATTATATTGGGGATCACCTCTAAAAATCCATGTTGTATGCTCAAAAGAAAATATGTGCTCCCCAAAAATCTTGTTGAGGTTATAGAATTGGTCCCAGATTCCCAAGACCCTCCTATTCCTAATGATATTGTAAAATACTATAAGCTCTAACATCTCTCTATAATGAAATAAGTTTAGGGGATGATAATGTATCTTCTCACAACCTCCCTCGCCTCAACAACGATGTAGATTCACCTAGATTTTCTCCCCAATTTGATAATTCCTCTACAATCTTAGAGGTGGATGAAGATATAGATAAACTCATGAATGATCCTCCCATATTCGATGAAGGAATATCCACCACCATTGATGAGCTCGGGTAGGTGAATCTGGTAATAAAATATGATTTAAAACCTACACTAATTAGTCCCACCATACCCCTCAAAGAGAACGATATGTAAATTGAATTCCTAAACCAACACCAATATGTGTACACATGTAACTACACAAAAATTCATGAAATTAATCCAGATGTGGCGATGCACCATCTCAGATTACCTGATGAACATAAATCTTTCATGCAGGTATCCAAGAGGATACATGCCTTTCATGAAACCAATGTAAAGTCAGAAGTAGAAAAATTGATCAAAGAAAAAAATTTATGAGAAGTAAAATATCCCTGGTGGCTTACCAAAATCATCTCTATTAAGAAAAAGAATGTGAAAATTATTCCATATATTAATTTCATAAACCTTAATCGGCACTTCCCAAAGGATTATTTCCCATTACCAATCACATAGATCTCGATTGATGCAATTTCTGGATTCTAATCCATTTCCTTCATAGATAGGTCTTTAGGATATTATCAAATAAATATGGCCCCTAATGATGAGGAATCCACTTCCTTCATAAAACCTTATGGGTTCTTTTTCTATCAGGTCATTCCCGTTGAATTAAAGAACACCAATACTACATATCAATGTTCCATGAATCATATCATTAATCTATTCTTAGGTAGAATAATCGAATGCTATTTCGAAGACCTAATGATGAAATCCTGTTAGTGATGTGATAACATCATGGAACTTCAAGAAATTTGTGACAAGATGTGACATAATTTTCTGAAGTTGAATATGTTGAAATGAACTTTCAAGGAAACATTTGGAAAGTTCCTCAGATTTTTTGTATGCCACCACAACATTGAAGTTAACCCATATAATATTATTGTTTTTTAGTAATTTGACCACCCACAAATCTCAAAGATCTGAGGGGACTTCAAGAGAACCTTTTATACATTCGAAATTTCTTATCCAACTCGGTTGATGAAGGTATTCCCTTCACCAGGATAATGAAGAATGGAATTGACTATCAACTGGACAATGATTTCCACAAAGCCTTCTAAAGTTTCATCCAATATTTATTACACCTGCCGGTTCTAATTCCTGTGGTAGAATGGAGGCCACAATTCTTATACGTGGACTCCATGAAATGCTCACTAGGCACCCTACTGGAATAGAAAAATGATGTGTGGAGTTATAAAAATCTCCATTACCTCATCCAAACAATGTTAATTACTAAGATCGGATACTCGGATGTCAGGAAGAACTACCTTGTAATCATCTTTGTAGTGAAAAAGACGATGCATTAATTACAGCACCACAAAGTCCATCTGGTCTCTCATAATGATCTTATTAAAGACATACATTTCAACCCCATGCTAAATGGAGGTTTGGTCTAATGGGAGGAAATTTTTCAAAAATATTACAATGAGTTACTTTTAAAAAATTTGGTGAAAAGGTAAGCCCTGGATGATTTCCTTATAGCACATCCAACCCTGGAGAATACACTAGTGGACACCATGATTCTAGATGAGAGTGTATTATATTCCCATGAAACTCCCATTACATGGGAGATATATTTTTATGGCACCTCCCAAAGCCTAATAAAAAATGATGGAAACCCCAATGCTCAATCAGGTTGGCTTAGGGAATTTATTTGTCTCTACAGATCAAGTAGTTCTTCCCTAATCTTTCAGACTATATAAAGGCTACATGAATAATGAGGTAGAATACCAAGTCCTCATCATGGGGATGGAACTATCCCTACAGTGGAAAATAGGATACCTAAATATCATAGGGGATTTAGCGCTACTGATAAAGAAAATCAATGGTGAATATTACATAAAAAAATAAATAATCAGTCCCCCTAATAGGCTACATTTGGGGACTGATTTTATAGTTCACTTATGGGCCCACATTTCATCATGTTCCCTAATCATATAATTCTTTCACCAACGCATTGTCTAATGCAACCACAATCACGACCAACCCTGAACAAGAGGAATAAATCTTCTATATTAATCACCGAAGAATGGTCTCATCAATCATCATATATGATATGTAAGAAATAAATCAGATAAACACTTCCCTATTACAGGATTAAACGATATCCACCTCTGGATGGATGGAGACCATAATTAGTTATCTCTAAAATTGGACTTTCTTGACAAACTGTGCAGGATGGGAATAAATTTGGTGATGTACAGTGAACATTACCCTATAGGGTGGTCCAAATAAGAAAATTTTTCCCTATAGGAATGGATTTAATGAGATACTCCTTAGATTCATATCATAATGAGATATTCACATTGTCATGAAATAAGTCCATGTGGGATACTGTGATGCTCATCATTCTTGGGCTGAGCTCTCCCACAAAATCATGAGGATGGTTTATTACTAGAAAACAATGATACAAGACTATGTGGAATTGACCATGAAATTTCATTCATTCCAGATCGATGATAACTTCACCCATCAACCCCCGTAATTAATAAATATAGCTAAATATTCCAAGATATTTTTCATTTGGGAATAGATTTTTTTCGGTCCATATCCCACAACCATATCTAAGAAGGTCAAGTACATACTTACTTATAACGACTTGTTTTACAAATGGAATAAGTCAATACCCCTCAAATAATTTTGGATGAAGAATATCATCAACATTATAAAGGTCCATATCATTTGTATGTTTGTAGTCCATCACACAATATTGATGGAAAATGACACCAAATTCTATACTACATTGTTGGATAAGTTGTGCTAAGATTAAACATTTGAGCCCAATCACTCATCACGTTATTATATAGGGGAAAATGGACAGATATAGGATTTCAATAAGGATCTTTCAAATATTCTTCATAATATGGTGAACATGGATATGAAGTCATGGACATACAAGCTTCTCCATGCTTTATGGACCAACCATACCACCATGCGTACTGATACACAAGAAACACTATACTCATTGGTGTATGGGACTGAGGAAGTTTTACCCATAGAATTACATCATTCTTCACTCCTAAGATCCATTTGTGGAAAACTCTAATATAATGAGAAATTTCAAAACTGACTAGATGAATTGGAGAGACTCAATGAGAATAGGTTGTGCAGATTGTACAACATTGAAATCCATTAGAATTGGATCACAAAAGCCTCTAATAATAAGGTTCTCCTCTATTCATTCCTCTAAGTGAACTATTATTGGATCTTAGGTCCCTAATGATAATAGGAAAGAAGTATCAAAATCTAGAACCCAAAGGGGAAGGGCCATTCATCATTCATATGATCTATCACAAAAGAGCTTACTAACTATCCAAAATGGATGCAGAACATGTCACACACCCCCAAAATGAATGGTTTCTCCAGAAATACTTTTCATAGTTGTCATCAAGTTCCCCTCATCTTGTTTTCATAACATCAAACTGTATAAGCTCATCCTAGTTTCATGAAATTAGACTGCACAAGATCATCCTAGCAGTAAGATGTTAAACTGCATGACTTCTCAAGTCCAAGATGAATGACTTTAAACATAAATGCATCTCATCTTCTAACCACATGATTCTAAACTATACAGAACATGTCCTTACTATATGATGTTAAAATTCATAGAATATATATATATCATGTGATGTTAAACTATATGGGAAGTACCACCTCATTAATGACTGACCACACATGAGCTAGACCTATGTGAAGGAAGGATAAAATGCCCCATCCCCATGTGATAGTTATCCCAAAATAGGTAATCTCTTCATCAAAGAACTATGTTTGTCTTGATTCCTTAAATCACAAGATATGTAGTGATTCCCAAACCTCTAGTCTTGTTTCCAACTTCAATATTCCTTTTCTTTCGCATTGAGTGATCTCCATACATACCACGTGATATTAAACAACACAACAGATATCCATACCACAATATGAAAAAATGCATGAATCCACAGTGTTATTTCCCATTCACATCGAGTGACCCATATCCCCACCGCATGACGTTAAACTACATGACTGATGTCCTTGACACGTGCCACCGAACTGCACAAGTTTCAAGAACTATGTATGGCTTGATTATCATTTTCAATGAGATATTTAGGGATTCATTGATCATATATCTTGGTCCATCCACCACATGATACAAAATTCCCCTGTCATATCCTTAGTTTCCTATGCACGGTGAGAGAAACCCTTTCCATCCCTTGTTTCTCACACCAATCATAGCTCATGTGAGATTTTGAATTTCAATAGGGATTCCTCATGTAATCAAATCATAACATATGATGACATGCTCACCATGTTCCCGAATGTGAGACCTTAAAAGGAATACCATGATTCCTCAACACGTGAAGTTAAATTGTATGGTTGATTCCCCTTGAACAACAGAACATAGTACATTCCTATGGACCGTGCCTGAGAGGAACACTATTGTTGGTGATTTTTCTCCTACCAAAAATCCATTCAAGAATTAAATATGACTTGATTCTTGAAATCACAATATACATAGTGACACCTGAATCTCCAAACCCAGGTCCAGTCACAACAAATAAACATTAAAATTCCACCACCATGCATCTAGGTTATACTTTCACAGGAATCTTAAATTTGAAGAACTATGAATGGATTGATTCCTATTAATGTAGGACACATAGTGATTCCCACATTTCTATCCTATGGTCCATCCACAATACCCATTTTCACATTAGGAATCCAACATCCTTGTTGAATGGCGTTAAACTAAACAGTTCTATGAGAATTATGTGTTGCTCAATTCCTATCATCACAAGATACATAGTAATTCCCAAATCTCTAATACTGGGGAAAGTTATAACAATCAACAGAATCAATGTCCAAATTTGCATATTGTTCATAACTATGGAGAGAGTTTCCCATTAAAGAACTATGTGTGGCTTGATTCCTGTCATCATAGGATATATAGGGACACTTGGATATCAAATCAAAGACCCAACTAAAACAACCAATAAAATTAGTTCACCCCAAATACATAGGGGTTGAGCCATACAAGAATGTTTTTCTTATGTACAAGTCATATCAACATACAAAAATTTGGTTCAAGTAATATATCTTGCACAATTGTTCACATCGGTTCCCAAATCATCAGCACATGATGACTTAAATGCAAGGAAAATGTCCTTACCACATGAAGTTAAACTTCAAAAATGTATATAAATCCCTACTATATGACGTTAAACAACAATAACCATCATCCATTGTCACCCTTTATAAAAGTGCCACATGATCCTTACCCATGTTATCTAGAGTACAAGGAACTTCCTCCATATTTTAAGAACCTCAATACATACTTCATGTATCGATCTCCTCAAATTACCACAAAGATTTCATAGCCCTTGGAAAATGATACCTCACATTAAGATACCCTTTGTTTTATTATTCAATTATGCTAATTTCTCATTTATATGAACCTATGGTTATCAACCAAATGAGTCACTCTGTAAAAAAAGGCTTTACGATCCTTGTGATCCCTAACATCACCGTGGAATAACTCAGCACCTCAGTTTGTTCTAATCCATTCCTGGAATGGTCATTTCATATCATTAAACATGACCTGAGAACCTTGATCTATGATTTTGAAAATTTTCATCTCCCTCTCAGAAGGATATCGGGGTACTCTTGACCTTAGGTATCCTAATTAGGGTCCTTTGTATCATCCCCAATATTAGGTTTATCCGTGTCTTGACCTTAAACATCATACACTTTGGTCAAATCTATAAGAACATAAAATATTTAATATAATAGTACAAATCCCGAGAACTTAAACTACTAGAAAAGGATATACATAACCTATCAGGTTCAAAACCATAAATAGATCCCTTAAAATAAGTCAAGAATTCTCTAACTAAACTCTTAATATCTAGAGTTTAGGAAAAAATTAGGGAACAAATAAAAAATGAAAAAATCTCATAGGGCCTAATATGTATCCCTAGTGGAAGATATGACATGCTCACTGGACCCCCTGGTTCCAGAAAAAGTTAGAGTAATGATTTTTCATATCTACTCACCGTGAGAATATGTTTTCTAGGGGGTGACATAATTTTTAGGGTGCACAAACTGATCATGGATATTACACTTTCTACAATTCAAAATTTATTATTTGAGTTTCATAGATCACTATAAACCATCTATAGTCCTTGGAAAAGGATACCTAGATTAAAGGGACTCTTTGTTTGACTATGAATGTTTGCCTATGGATCCTACATATGTACCTACAGTTGTCAACCAGATGCATGACTATTTATAATGAGATTTTTGATCCTTGTGAGCCTTGACATCACCATGGTAGAAATAATCACATGAGTGTGTTTTGTACTATTCCTGATATGATTTTCCCATACCTTATTTATGACTTGAGAACATTGGACCATGATTTAGAATCCATGTACCAAACTATCTGAGTGGATTTGACATCCTCAACATTATGTCACTATATTTTTTACCCTTTCTCAAAGTAGGTACGCAACACTCAATTCCCAATACTTTAATTTCCTACACCTTGGGATTAGAAACCACATAGCATAGTGCTCAAGGTTCACAATTAAGAGTTTAACTACCCTTGGGTGATAGAACACTTCTCATATAGCTTTCCTCCACACCCAACCTCATTATCTATACATATATTAGTTATCACAAATATCTCATGGCCCTTATAAATGAGTGGAGATAATCTTTTCATGACCATGCTATCCATGCATAAGGGATTTGACCTACTGATTAAAGGCATATCCTCCTTTAAATAAAAGAGCATCAATCCGTGTGAGACTTGGAAACACTATGGTGGAATGTGGAACCTCATGGTGTTATGGTTCATCCCCATCATGTCTGTTAATTTGATATTCATCGACTCACACATTTGGGTTAAGAATTATATCACCCATATTACAATTATACTAGTGGACCTAAAATCCTTAGTATTTCTCCCATAACCAATTCCCCCCCATAAATCTTCTATGACCCTTGTAAAAGAGTAGAGACAACATTTTTTGAAAATTCTATCGACACATAAGGGATTTGACCTACCAACCAAAGGCATCTCCTACTTACAGGAGGAAATCTGATCCTCAGAATCCTCAACAACACTACTATAGAACTCAACACCCTAGGGTGTTTTAGGACACTCCTTTCATGTCTGTATTGTATTCCATGATCATCTATCCAGTCCTAGATGTATGAATTTTAACTTCATGGAAGCCTATGGTTTGAGCTAAAATATCCTAAACTACAACAATATAAGGTGTGATATAAAATACCATAAACTACTATGATAGAAGGTCTGATCTAAAAGACCATAAACTACAATGATAGAAGGTTTGATCTAAAATAAGCTAAACTATAGTGATTGAAGGTCTGAGATAAAAGGCCCTAAACTAAAATGATATAATGTCCATGTTGAATGACCCTAAGCTATAGTGATAGCAGGTCCATGAAAAAATAACCTATACTAGAGAAATAGATGGTCTAAGATAAATGTCCCTAAACTAAAATGATAAAATGTCAGAGATAAAAGACTCTAAACTACATCCCATAAACATATTATTATGAAAGAATGTAAAATATATTAACGACCACCATATGGACTTGGTCTCTAAGCCTATAAATTTCATAAAAATATAGATCACTATCCCTATATGATATATATTCAACCCAAATTATCCTTCATAGATAAAGTGATCTCAAGATATCTAGATAATATATATCCATAAATAATATCATGTTTGTGGGAATTCGTGTGAACTTATCGAGAAGAATTTATTATGATTTAAATATTCTGATCCAGACATTCAATTTCACTTGATATTATGAAAAGGATGGGTATCATTGGTGATTTATATGACATTGTATTAGTGAAAATTCATATAGACCAATAATGAAATAAAAACTATAAAACAACATGGAAGGTTTTGAAAATCCATTCATTGATAATGTGAAATAGGTGGAAGCTCCACATTTCATAGTCTCTCCATCAATACAATAAAAATAGATTCCATATCAACAATAACTACAATAAGATTCAATCAGCTAAGTTTCCCAAGTTGGTAAGAGTCTAGAGATATCTTCCAATTCAATGCGGATGTGTCGCTTTCACTTCCTCATCTTCATATATCCAAGGATAGATTGTCCTGACAAATGTATTAATCTCATCAACTACATTTTGATATGTTTCCAATGAGGATGATGATGTTGAATGTTCATAACTCATGAAAGCTTTGATATCTTAAAATATCAATATTTTCATGGCCCATACATCCATCGGATCTTGAAATTGTTATATAAACCATTGTCTCTCCTCCAGTGCCTCTAATTCCTCCTTTATTTTTTCAGAAAGGGGAGCCTCAACTTCAAGATCATAAAATCTCCTCTCATTAGTGGACAAATCATTCCAAGTCAGGATAATTGTCCACATGATTTATTACAATGGTTTTTGATCAAAACCATATACACCCAACTCGCTAAATAGCTGATGAAGGAATTCCAATTGGCTACAAATTGTTTCTAAAGGAGTATTGAAAATAAAGGCACGAATTTTCTACCAGATCATCTTGTACCATGTCTGAGATTACGTGATTGATGGGATGGGAATGCCAAAAGGAGGAATAGTTATCTATGATAGCATGAAAACATGAGAAGATGGTCTATATATCCTTCCCTCAATAGAGGAATCACACATTTCTTTTGCTAGAGGGATTATTTCATTAATATATTCTATTCCACTATTAGGATATTCATATCTAGGATGAAGTCACTTCCTCGAAATATCTCCCAGGTCCCGAATCAACTCTAGTGTTTCTATAATCAAAGGGGTTGGTGAGGAAAATGCCTTGAACACATGATAAACTAGTTTTCAAAGCACACCACCCATATAGGCTACTACATAATCTTGGGAATATTCCTGAGTATGAAAGGTAGGAGCCCTAGTATATAGAAGAATGATCTTATCATATATGTATTCATTCAATAACATCATCCAAAAATAGTGGATGATCTCGGTGTGGGGATCTCCTAACACATAGACCAAAGAGATAGGGGAGATGATTTGGGTGCAACTGAACTGATAAGAAACCCAATAAGGTTTATACAACCCATAGATGATCAAGTCATCTATCATGGCCACAAGAACCCAGTCCTAAATGCAGATCTTGTTTGACCTTTCATCAAGAGAGACACTTCCATTATCAATGATTGTACTATTAGGTGAGGAAAATGGGTGAAATCAAAGCTATTCTATTGAATGAACACATTGGTAACCTCATAAGAGCATAGTTAAATATCCCAAACCCCAGATATGTTCAACAACCTGGGATGAGATACGGAATCAGGGGTCCTAGTGGCATTGTAGTATTTAAATAAATTAAAATGTTACCTTATCTAGCCACGTAAAATCTAGAAAGGACCATTGATCCAATAATGGATGATACAATGATGAATGTGGTATAATAGTTAGTAAATTAATGAAATTGTTAAAACCACAACATTATGGTTGTGTCCATCTGCTAGCCACACTTCCATCACCAGTGCACTAACCTGAATTCTTGAACACGCATCCCTAGTTTGGAAAATCCACCTATTCTAGAACATTAATATGAATCCCACAAACCTGAGGTCTACATTGATATTCAGATTTACTCAATGCCCCATAAAGTGTGATCCACAAATTAAAAAATGGACCAATACAAACCGACACTATCATGAAATTTTTGGGAAGGGAACCAATAGGAGAGTATAGTAGTCAACCTAATTATGCTATAAAAAAAGGTAAATATTGATCCTGTCTTTGATGGAGATAAGAAATAACATAATCAAATCATTTCATAACTTTTCCTTCACAATGATGAGCATGCCCCTCACCAAAACTATAATCTACAAGGGGTCATCCTAGACATCAATGCATGAAGGAACTAATCACACATCTCTCTAAGAAAGATATACCACCCAGTTGGTAGATATCACATAGCTTGATTCCAAGATCTATATGGGATAAATGAAAGGATTTGATTACAAGACACCAATGACTGACCAGTTCTCAATGAATATCAGGATGGAGATAGACAATAAAATGTGAAATACATATTGATTCATAAATATGAAGAATATATGATGTGTTAGTGAACTTTAATTAGTTTTTCCTAACCCATAATGCCCAATCCCATTCATCTAAAATGTTACCACATGGATGGAGATCCCATTTCAAGCTTCATCCACCACCTAGGTTGTTAATAGAAGATATAAATATACTCAAGTATCTCTGAGTAATTGGTTAATGAGATAAATCATAGCCATCTAAAGCCAAGGGAAATCTTTACAACATATTTGAAAACACTTGGTATTGAGTTCTGACTAGGAGACCATCCATGGAAAATGTCATCTAAATATATTCAAGTGGATTTGATACCCAATAAGAGGGAATATTGACGTCTGGGGGAGGAATGAAAA
Source organism: Viscum album (assembly GCA_963277665.1). Classification (NCBI taxonomy): domain Eukaryota; kingdom Viridiplantae; phylum Streptophyta; class Magnoliopsida; order Santalales; family Viscaceae; genus Viscum; species Viscum album. The sequence continues at coordinate 570,047,908 of OY728153.1, forward strand.
CATCATCGAGCAAGACTATCCCATATAGAGTAAGCCGATGTGATAAAGGATAATGTTTAATCCAGAATGGAAGAATACATTTCAGAATATTGTTATCATAATTCACAAAATATATAGGGTAAGAATTGTAGTTTCTATTAATCATTTCCATTTTATTCACTGTAGTAGAAGAAATTTTACGAGAGATAAAATCCATCTGAACAAAATTAAGATACATATATGAGATAGAGAAAATATTTTAAAAGGAAGTTCATAAAATTATAGTTGCTTCATGGGCATCGGGTGAACCCAAAGGATTCAAAAATGACATAAAGGAGTCACAAATCTCATAACTCTTGAAGATCTCATGGAACACATAAACTAAAAAGGCATCACACAACTGCTTCAGTCCTCCAAAGACTCATGATCTTGTGACCTTAACAAGGCCATGAAAGCTAAAAATATTCAAAATATCATGATATCAAGCCAGTAGATCTTTTGAAACCCTCAAGACGGTCATGAATACCCAAAGAAAATGTTTAAACAAGTACCGCAGATAATTCTATGAATTTATTCGATCTGGAACATGGGAAAAGGATGTATTGTGAAGAGGTTCTCATTAAATGTGCACGTAGTGAGGTCTCATAATGGATTATTATAGGAAGGTATTGTGATGAGGTTACATGAAGGAATGAAGTAGAAGGAGCTCTAGATATTCAAGTAGTCAGTGAATGAATCTTTCTCTCCTCCCCTATTTATAGGGTATGCCATAGAATACCAAACATCACATGGAATACAAAACTTTTCCCATCACACCAATCGATGACAATGTTAAAGCCTTAGGTAGGCATTCACATTCCTTAGAACTGATCCCTCATCCTCACAGACATCGCTCTTAAGGAGTGGGGGGAATTATTTATTCCCACCAAATGATCATTGAAAAATTCAATAAGGATGAAATAAAATAACATGGGAATTATAATCCCTACAAAAAAAAGTATGAAGAAAGTGGAAATGATCATGAAGTTCACATGAACCATTAATATATTCATGATTTCATGACCTACAAAAGGTCATGCAGATGGTCTCACATGGATAATATCCTATGGAAGATCCCATGGATCCCCTTATACAAGTTTTTATACTATTGAAAAGGTTCCCCAAATAGCCAGTGACCACGAAACAATTTGAAGATGATCACCCCCAGTTCATGAGAATTTTTAGGTAGTAGAATCTTAAAAGACCGTCCAGAAAACATTGGAAAATGGAAGGAAATTATCTAAAAAGGTAAGAGACTCTTTTGGTTGTAAATATCATGTATCAAATCATCGATACGTAGAGTTGTTTTCTTTGAAAACACTCATAAAACCTTGAGATATTCCCATCATTTGTAAAATAATAAATGGAAATAGTAAGGGGAAAGGTGGGAGCCTCTTTTGATCATAAAACTCATGAGATTCACTCATGAAACCCATGAGACACCGTGGAAGCCTTAGTGACATGTTTTCCAAGTTTCTCAAGATCCAACTAACATGTCACCCTTGTCATGTGAATGGATTTAGACCTATCCAGGCAGTCTTTTTCTCCCCATTTGGCTCCAAAAATAAGCATAAGGGTTTATCGATGAAGTTCTCACACATCACCACTAGTCCTTTTGTTTGTCACACATCACATCACTGATGGGGAGAATGGTTATCCTTGACAACACTCAGGAAAACTCGCTAGTGCCCAGGACCTTGTAAAATAAACATGGATAATAAATAGTAGAAAATTCATGGGCCTCTTATGGTCGTAAAAATCATGTTACACACCAAAACATTCTCACAAAGCCCCTTGAGAAGCCATCACTGTCTCACAAAATATCCCAAACAAGGCATCAATGAACATGTGAAATCCTTTCATCATGCATCATGATCTAATGAAAGTCCATAGACATGTCAACCTAACAATACATAAGACCTTCATCATGTCCACATGATTCAGAAAGAACCCTTTAATTGTCAATAATCTAATAAATGGAGCATTGATGTGATGTCCCAGTGGCCACTAAAAATCCTGAAACACCTCCAGAATAGCCTACATTAAAAACTAATGAAGATTCTTGACATGAAATCCCTCCACTGATTCCATATTGGATTTGTGCGATATGCCCCATGTAATGCACTGAATAAATAAGAATGTGAGGCCTATAAATCCCCCACCCTAGTATGAAAAATAATCATAGAAACCAATGGAATTTTCCTTGTAACCTCTCACCGGTGCACCCAGAAATCATAGAATGTTTCTCAGAGCGGTTGATATCATGAATGGGAATGTTTTTTAGAAGGTTATCTCTAGAGAACAACTATAGAAATCATACAACATGAATAGTCACTTAGAATGACCACTCATAGATCACATGAAGTAATTTGGACAGATCAAACAAAGAACATCCAACATTACTATTAGATCACATGATACATAAACAATATAACACTAGAAAAATCTATATTATATTAAATATAAGGTTGGAATAATGACTAAAAATACTATATAATTATGAGAAGAACACATACACTTATCCTCATGAGTATCATATGAACCACTTGGGTCATTAAAAAACACTAGGAAATGTTTCCCAAGTCATGTGATGCTTCTTTGGTATATTATTGTGTTCATGTAAAGTCCCCTATACATATCATATCAAGTCACACGACACCCCACTGGGAATGCCACCAAAGTCTTAAGAAACCCTCCCAGATCACCATCTCGGTCTCACAAAATCCTCTAGATATGTCACTTGGATCATATAGAGACATCATAATGTATTATCTATGACTTCTGATAGTACGACGGAATTTGAGCTAGCTTTTGTGACGTCCCATAGTCATGTCATTCAACTTTCACAATGACACCTAGACAAGTCATATAGGATATAAGAAACCCTCCAAGACATGTCACAGTGAATTTTTCAATGTTCTAAAACCGTGTTAGCCTACTTTGGTGTTGACAACAAAGAAAGTCATTTAGATCATGTGATTACCTCTAAGCATGTCAATCAGGATCATGTGATTTATTCAAGAAAATCTAGTCAAGTCTTGAGATGTACTACATAAAAGTAAACCTTGATCATGATACAACCTTAAAACATGCCATCCATGTCATGCGATGTCCCTCAAACAATTCAAATGGATCAAGTGATTGTTTTGTACATGATAGGAAGACATCCTCTGACATGTCGAGTAGAAAATCAAGGAATATCAAGAGAACAATAAATGGATGGCAAGTAGATAAGAAGGATAGGTTAAACGGGCATCCCATGACTTGATAGTCTTTTCCAACCTCTGTAAAGGGAAACCTCATTGTGTAATCCCCAATCAGTGACATAATATGGTATGTCCCGCATATAAGGGAAGCTTAATTATTAAATTCCAGACCAATTGAACTACAATGACTTTGATTCCAACTATAACCAAGATACATAGGATGCCTTCCTAAAGATTTAGGTCCATGTTAAAACATTGATAGTATAGTTCAAACACATAATTCCTAAATCTACAAACAATGAAAATTATTATTTTTCATCCCTTGTTTCTCAAACTAAGAATATATCACCTGGGATTATGGAGTTGAAATGATTATATCCTTCACATCAATAGACTCTATGTGGATAAGGTAAACGCCAATGTGTAAGACCTAACCAATTGAACTATGAGGAATATGATTCCTTCCATAATCAGGATTCATAGAATGTGTTCCTACAGCATGATATTGAACTCAAATGAGAATCTAATTTGGTTTAAGTTATTATATTTCAAAGAAATCTCAACCATCAAGATTCAGTCATTCCCATGTGTTGATCATTTCAACTCATCCATCAACTGATTAATAATCCAACTAAACTATGATAACTCTAATTTATTATAAAACTAGGATATGGAGGATTCCTTCTTAAGGACTGATTTCCATGATAAACATCCCAAGGGATGTCTTAGTACATAAGTCTTGAATCCATATGCAATGATGCTGACTACTTTCTATCCCTCATTTCTCACACCGAGCATATCTCATGTGGGATTAGGAAATTTTAATGGACATATCATTCACATCATGAATCATTACCATCCATGGAAACCTCAGCATGTAACCATCAATGAGTGGAATGATTTGATTACCTTCATATAAGAGTATCTACCTTGGGACCAGTCCTAAGGGTGTGAATGAACTATTATAATTATGATTCCATCCATAATAAAGATACGTATGATGTATCCTTGAAAATTGAGCTTCAATAACTGGTGCCTAAGTGCCCATATATATATCAATTCAATATGTTGTTAAATTGAACAGGTTTAACAATATTTGGTAACACCGATTCTTTCCATAATCAAGATATGTATGACATCCTTGATACTCGATCTTGAATACCAGGTTCCCATGTACACTCATATATATTGTTTCAATATGATGTTAAACTATACGAGTTTAAAAAACAATGAAAACATTGATTCGTTCAATAATTGGGATATATTGGACATCTCTTCAATACTTGATCTTGAATACCAGTTTCCCAAGTTCCCAAATTTATGTCCTTTACATATAATATTACACTACATACGTTTAATAAACTACATGGGTTTTGATTACCGCTATAAATAGGATACCTAGGACACCTCATAGTGGCTTAATCCCCTCCTCGGAATATTAAATACCTCCCTGCATAGAAGAAAATTCCAAAGTGACTAGTTATGTAGCTTAAAAAAATAAGAATCTTCTCATTACTGAGAAATGGATAAGGAACCTCAAATATATAACTAGATCCTCTTCTTTTACACATAAAAGGGTATAACCTTTTATCATTATGTTAGGGTAACTGGTCATGTATCAGTATTAGGAATAGATTCATAAACATATCTTAAATATGCAAGAGAGTCACGGAGAAGGAAATAATTCTCCCCCAAAAGGGGTGTGATGTGGCTGACTTCCCATCCTCACAACCAATGTGAGTTCATTCGCATCATTTTTTCTGAAACCCCATCCAAATACCTACCCTTGGAAATCAATTATATACCCTTTTATGGATGTAGGAACTATTCAGAGTTTATGTGAAAGGGTTACAGATGGAGAGCCTAATGAAGATTATTGTGCACAAAATTTGACCCCCGAAAATGAGACCATTGGAAAAATGCCACCCACATATCTACATCAAAACAAAAATAAAAAACTCAACATGAAATTATCTAACAGTGGTATCTCTTTTGAAAGATAAAAATAATCGACAATGCATTTCTTGTCAGATCATTTTATTCTCGCTATATGGGTGATCACCATCAACATGCATCTTTAAAAGGAAACAATGATGGTAAACCCAATGTGAAATTATATAAATATGGCCTCTATTTCACATGATAAAAATAATAGACTGTGAATTTCTCATTAGACCATTTTTTCTCACCAAATGGGTGATCACCATAAACATGCATCTTTCCAAGGAAAAAAATGGAGCACCGACATGAAATGATCTAACTATGGAGTTTCATTCTCAAGGTTAAATTAATTGATTGTTCATTTTTCATTAGGACATTTTTTATCTCCACGTGGGTGATAACCTCCAACATGCATTTTTATAAGAAACAATGATAGAGTTATTTCACCTCCATAAGTAACTTTAAATATGTACCCAATAACTCAGCACCACCTTATGATTGATCCATTAACCCTAGTACCTCTTAGTGATTTTCTTATCAACAATTTCCTCAAATTATTGATATCTAGTTTGATTATTATGTGAGATATTTCATCTTGGTGATAGATTAAGTTAATTGGATATGATTAAGAAATTTCACTTACTTAGTGACCTGCTGATTATGTTAACGTACCCAAAAGGATATGTTATGAACATATCTGAGTTGGATCCTTAGTGTCCCACATTGTTTCTTATTGTAAGGGACCAAGAAATGTCCTTAATTATGTTATATGATTACCTATTAGATATTATTCCAATTGACCAAGTGCAAAATTTTATTTTTCAAGAAAGAATATGATAGTAGGAATTGATAGAGTAACACTCTGAATCCTCCTGAAAAGCAAGACCTGTGTTTCAACACTAGAAATTGAACTCAATGGATATTATACCAAAGCCAAAGTTCTTTGAATCAACTCTTTATCAGAATTATCATCACAAAAAGACCTTTATATATCATTTCCTACTCTTGAATCAATTTATAAAAGGTTCCTCTTGATATTGGGTGAAAATGGATAGATTATAAAAGAAAATATCCCATTGAGTAGTTTATGATCAAATTAATTCGGAGCCCTCTTTTTATTACTCATGAACTATTCCTTTGTAAATTTCTTGATGTTTTATCCATTTCCAAATGATTTGAACTCTGGGAATCCCGGTTAGAACATGATCCATCATCTACCATCAAAGAGGAAATGCCCATATTGTTCCATGTTTCTCTATTAAATATAGAAAAAATATCTTAGGGTAGTACACCTACTCAAATGACATTCAATGAGTTAGTAAAGATAGTGAATTTTCTTTCATGTGAATTTATTAAGTCATCCCACTCCCAAACCCTATCACCCAAAAGTGGATATTCAAGCTATATTCTCACCCATAGTGCTAGTGTGGAAGTCTATCCCCCTAAACATGTTTTATTAGGAGAACCAATCCACTATAAAACCCTCATCTAAAATTGTCATTGTCCCATAACCCTTATACTATACCATAAGCCTAGTATTTTTATCACTCTAGTAAGGATGAAAAAAACTCATATCTCATGCCTACTAATTCAAACAAGACACCCAATATAGAGGATGACCCATTTAATTCAATGTTATCTATGTAAATATGTCATGTAATCTATCCTTGTATGATTTGGAGTTAGATTCATCTAGTTAGCCTTCATATAGTTCTAGATTGACTAATGTTCTATAGACATTAAAATCTAGATGACTAAATTAAGTAATAATAAAGACCCTACATCATGTGATTTTAAGTTAGTGGGTGGAATTTATAGTTCTATTTGATATTCCATCCCCTAAACACCTTAGGTGTGTTTAGTTGAGCCTTTTGGGAGTCATTTAGTGGCCTAATAATGAACCATCATAGAATATATTCTAATATATCCAAAAGAATTATAAATGATGGTTCATGCTCACTGCTTACAAGGAACTCTTTTGTGATAAATGATAGTGATATGTCTTATCCCCATAGGTGTTCAGGTGTCCTAATGAAAGCCTACCAGTTGTCTAGATTATATATTTAGGGTAACCCATGCTATAATCCCAGTTACCCCAGTACCATATGAAGAATAAACAACTATGATATCACCCAGATCACTATATTCAAGTCATATTAGCATTCTCAGGGGATGATAGGCCAAAGGGTTGATCTACCAGCTAATTTCATTCCAACTAGATGTCACCTAAAATGGAACAAACCACATGTAATGGGAATGATATTGAACTATGTGATATAGATATGATAATTTTGGGAAAGTAGAAGACATAAATTTGTGTATTCTCACATGGAAGAACCCACATGTGAAAGCGAATATGGTCAAAAGAGATACAATAAACATTTATTGACACATGTTGTGTTGTTCAGAGGCACACCTTTGAATTAGAGTGAAGGGGGATAAATTTATAAAATTGTTAATCCCATTACCCAGTAAGTTTATTTTGGGCTTCAATGTATTTCTTATAAGTTGTTCAACTATACTCTAAATCATGAATCTCAATAGAGTCATATGTCCAGTCATACCACCTCGAACCGATGTATTCAATATAAATATCCGCTCCATCCTATATCTTAGAAATGATCATGTGACCTCCACGCCGATAATATTTATATCCCAATATCAACTATTCCATACCACCACCTTAATCCAAGGTCCACATAAAATACTTGAAGGACAATCATATGAGACTTAATTCATCATATGGGGTTGGAAACACTATTGATTGGGGTTCTTCTTAGAGGATTTGGCCCTAGCCTATATCACAAGTCCAAGAAACCAACCACTTAAATGACCTATAAATTCATTGATACCACATTATCCATCTCAAAAAATTCCAATAGAAATATGCTATGAAAAATAATTAAAAAACATCATTGATGTGGAGAACCATGAACAATCAATAAATTCCCTATGGAAACATACAGGGAAACAAGGATACGAAATAATCTTTCAAAATCACTTCTTACCCCAACCAATACTGAAAACAAGAGAGATTGAGTCCTAGAACCATTGAATTGACCCTGTTTCTAAAAATCACTATTTTCATTTTCTCTATTAATGTGATGTATTTGAGAATATCACCTCAATGATTCAATTAAAAAATCCAATAGTGGATATGGAATCCAAGGTTTTGTAGTGTATTTTCATAGCTTCAATTACCCTTGACATCCCATCCAATATGTTGAAAGAACAAGGATGACCTAAAAAACATTTAAAAAATGATATCACCAAGATAAAATTTCAAATATAATGTGATGCACCCTACTAAAATTCTTTATGGATTAACAATAACAATAGGTGCTCGAGTATAGTGTACCAATGATCATATGCAACCCATGCCATCCGATTTTAAGGAAAATATTGAACTATATAAACTATTCAATAATAATATATTATTTTTTTCATATTCCATCCCATTAAACATAGTGAAAATGATTTCCATTGAAATGATAGCGAGTAAAGAAAAAATAGATCGATGGTACCTGTCTTCCAGTAGATCATGATGATCCCAAGTGATTGATGCTCTAAACATTGAGAGAATCAAGGTATTCATCATTAGAATATACTGATGATAAAAATTAACAATTTATCATGGATTCTAGATCAATATTATCTTAATCATTGGCACCAAACTAGAATTATAATATTCTTAAAAGAGAGAAGGAAAGAACATAACCTTTGATATTATTAACAACAAAGATCCATAGCATAGTCTATTTTATAATACTGTGGTATGATTCCCTACCTTCTCTGGATGTAGAACATCATGTCAGCGATTGAAAAATGTGTATAAGATTAGAACTAGCCCCATTATACCAACTTTTGAATAATCATGAATTGGATGAATGTATAAAACACTACCAACTATAATGATCCAAATGCCGATAAATCCTGACATTGGCGATGGACTTGGATCCGCAAAATGATAAGAATAAATCAATGAATCAATAATGCATTAACATCATGAGATGTTTAATGAACCTTACATACTACCCTATACACTCCATGATAGTAGGTATGTAGTGGTATATGTTATGTTCGATCTGATCATGATCTATTACCATCTGTCTATTTTCCTTCCACATCTACCCAATGTCCAAAATTTAATGTACTAATGCGATTGATTCCCCAACATATAATTCCTTAACAACTAACACTATCCCCTTCAATCTCTTCATCTGATCCCCTATGACTACCTCATCTCTATCATCATATATTTCCTATAGTCATCATATGGATTGATAAAATACTACAAATGGTACTCTAATTTCCTCGTTATGTTGATGCACCTTGGTATCTTGCTCTTCCACCACCTTTAAAAGACCTTATGTGATGATAGATAACCATCAAGGTCTGACCACATTCTCCACTCAGCCAATACATTCTTTCCACTCCTTCCCATATTTTTCTAATATCAATATACCTGGAAAACATAATGTACGATTCCATTATGGTGCCTCAAGTTTCTTTTACTGCATAACCTCACCAAAACACCATCTTAACTTCCATTTCAATTACAATATAAAAATTGTTAATAGGAATAGATAATTGGAATTAACTAATAATGATAAGAAACTGAGCCTGATTATATATATATATAGAACAACACCTATTTTGAGTGTATTTTTCTAAGAGTACTGCATCGAAAAAGTCTAAGTGGAATAATGAACAAGAAAATAAAATCAGTCACTCCTATTTAAGTCATTACCTTATTTTTACAACCATATAACATTGGTTCACATGTAGACTACTAATGAATGGCTTCATGTATCTTCAACACTTTGCGCTCTGCATCCCGGTTGACCAATTCACTAGCCATATTGACACACAGGGATGTAAATCTGCTGATACTTATAAAGGAGGGAATAAATTTGGATCAATACTTAAATAAAAAATCTTTACTTTTTTGAATTTTGATGAAAAAATTCTGAACCAGTGATATTATTTAAACTTTGATGAACCCATCCAGAATTAAAAAAGTAGTATGAATATTCATGAGATGGATGAATCTTCTATGATGATTAAAGATGAAAATATTCAATTTCTACTAGTATTATTGATTATCATCCTTCCAGTCATCACCCATCCAGTGAATGGGTCACGGATCTTCCATTTTACCTACATGAAAAATTGGGAGAGTTGGTGGCTAATACGAGTTACCAAGATGTTCTATAAGTATACCATTAATAAATCCATGATATCCATTTTCTTGAGCACCTAATTGATAATTTTTACATCATAGGTGGTGGAGTTGGAGGTGAAGCTTTTCAAGATATTTTTTTTCTAGCGGGGATCAATCTCATCTCATTGAAGCAGTTTTCCATTTACCTATAAATTCTTTTGATTTTCATAAACTTGTATCACTCATTTAAAAATCCCATCCTATTTTTGCGGCATTTTTGGTAGTCATATTGGTTCTTTCCTTGGTCACTCAAAATGGGGGAGCCTCAATACCTCATGCAGTGAAATTATTTTCATATATAGTTTTTGATTTCATTCTTATTCTAGTCAATGATTATATAGGAGGTTGGAGAATAAATGTGAAATAATTTTATCACCTCATATATAAATCACTTTTAATTTCTCATTATTTTATAATTCCCTAGGTTTTGTTTCATTTGGCTTCACTTTCACTAGTATCCTTCTCTATACATGGTCTTATTAATTTTTGATTTTTACTGGAATCATTCAATAAGGAGTTGATATATATGGGTTTTATTATTTAAGCATCAACTTACTTGAAGGAATTTACATAATGTTATCCCCAATACTAAGACTGATCAAGATCTTCCATCATTTTTTTCATGAATTGATATCAAGTATCGATTTATATTACAATATGATGGTTGTTCATAGTTCATTCATGATCTTGAGTAATTTCACATGGAAAATTATACTACTACACTATTGATCCTATTTTATTAGTGATATGGGAACTCTTTCAGTGGTTCTAGTGTTAAATAGGTTGGAACTAGGGGTATTTATCTTAAATGATTTTTTAATAAATTAATATGTATCTAGTTGAACGATGCTCAAAATATCCATAAATTCTGTTTCCCCAACTCCATCTGATCGACCGTCCAATCCACCCTATGTGATACACATATCATGGTATATTGGTGGTAGAATTTAATTATCACTGAGTGTTGGAATTGGAAAATCATTATGATTGAATGGTAGTTCGTTCATGGTGTCAGTATTATCATGGATATTATTTTCCAGGTATATCTTCTTTACTATTATTGAACAATGGGGGATGCTTTTCCAACTTTAAGTCCAATTGAAATCTATCTATCAATGATAAATTAATCCAACTCAATTATCGACATCATTCTAGTGGTCAATCCCTAGAAATGGTTTTCTTGCTGTCACAAATCATAGTAGAAAGTAGTGGGATGTGTTGGGAATGATAGTTATGACACAGATATGGAAATGATTCAAGTGTAGAGCATGGGGTTCAAATTCAATATTCACTTGTGGTCATATGCCATTGTTGAATGCATCATCTGATTGATTGTGATATTATGATTTGATTAATGATTGGGGAGGGTGTATGGAATGATCAAAGTAGAAAATTTGTGGTAGCATGTTTGGAATGGATTTGAAGGTTCTTGGGAATTGCAAAAATATCAACTCTGAACTCCTTTATCGAATGTTATCTAGGATCAGTGCACTATTACACCATTTTTTTATTGAATGTTTGGGTATATGGAATGGGGGAAGAATTGGTAGATCAAAATTAAGATCCGGGGAAGATAATAAACGTTAATGACTGAATTAAGTGACATTGATTTTTGATATTTAAAGAACATGTCATCTCAACACTCCATAAAAACTTGATTTCTCATCAAACCCTAAACAATATATCTTGTTATTGGTGTATCAAGACTTTATCTAGTTTTATTTTTTTTAGTTAGTCTCTATCATTTTATTATATATGAATTGCATACTAAATTTTTGATCTTATGTTCTCATGTATGGAAACCTTGGTGAGGGATGTTTTTGTAGGATAGTTTCTCCAATATATGAATCCAAATGGGGGAGTATTATTATATTATACATTCATCTAAATCTCTTTGTTGGTCTCTATATTATTATTATTGTCAGTCCTTGGGAATGGGTTTAGGGTTTTTGTGTGTTTCTACTACACTTATTAACTGGGAATGTTTTTTTGGGATATGTTCTTTCTCAGGGGTAGGTGAAGTAAAGTACGCATGGACTGGTGGTCAAGGTGACAAATGTAACACTAGTAGTGTTCCATGATAATTGGAATCATGTTTTAGTTCCCAAGACAACATGGGAATAGGATACCATAATCAAAATTTTCATTACAATTGGGAACATGAATTTGGAATGTAAAGTGATCAAGGATCAACATGAAATGGTGAATCTGTACACTGGACCTATACACACCACATTTCATGTGCATTTTATGATTTTATATTGATGCATAAGTTATAACATTTTTATCATTACTTTATTCATGGTTCTATTATATCGCTACAAATCCCAAAGGATAGTAGGGGTTTGGCCAATACATGTACATTGTGTTGATCATGGTATAGTTTTATACATGTAACTTCCATTACATTTTTACAGTAGGTTAAATTCCTAACAATGTTGCCAAATGGAAAAATATGGATGGATTTGGATGAATATACTACTATGATTCCATTGATTGGAGCTACATGGGGAATCCATGAATTCATATATTTGGTACACGATTTCATACATTATGGAATGGAATCAGAGAGAGTGGTTAAACTATGTGAAACTCGACATCACATCATGGATCCTCTATGATGGAATGTGACATTGGAACCACTTGAACCTCCCCATACTTCAAGGGAAATAAGTCCCATGGCATTCCATGATCGATGTGTTCTGGACACCTTGAGTCCAACTACTCTAAAAGGGTATGCACCAGATAGTGAACTGACCATGAATTAAATTTAGCTATATTTTTATTGAATTGATACAAAACATGGAGAGAAAATAGGAACTCGGTTTCATGGTAGTGGACTATAAAAATGAGACTTTTGTTATTAATTGTTTGGAAAGATCGACCAAGCTACACTAATCCAACATGGAATGCTAATTGATTCTTGGTGGTTTAAGTTGGGGGAGATAATTGAGGCCATTGTGTATTGAGATTATCAAGAGACATGGTTATGGATATAATCATGCATTAAATTGGAATATGGTAATTTATTTATTGGATATACAACCCTATATAGTTGTGGAAGGAAACAGGTTGAAGTGGCCTTCAGATCATATATCCACTCTCCTTGTGATCTTGACTAATTTTTGTTCTTCATATCATAATAGAATGTGTAGAAATATCGTTTTCCTCGTAAAAATAAAAAGGGTGGTGTTTCTTCTAGCAGTGTATCTATATTGATGTACTCCACCACCATGCACTACCACAACACCCCATGAAATGACAACTCATTCACAAGAGATGAAACAAAAATGGTCGTGTGAATGACCAATTGGACTACTAGTTCACCAATGGGTCTTAGGGAGTATAATAATGTTTAAAGGTTCAGTATGGTCTCTGGGGATGATGTTATAGTGTTAAATTCAAGGTTATAAAAATTTTTATGTTGGAAGGGTGATTTAAATGGTACACCAGCTTGTGGAGCCTAGTTATTTTCTAATATTTCAGTGTTCTAACCTAGTTTTGATTATTCAAATATCAAATTTACCACAAATAATACTTGTTCAACTAATGTAATCACTATTTCTAGGATGTTACCATGATTACGAAATTAATGATAATTGGTGGGAATCCCCTTGGATTCCATATTCTTGACCAATCCCTTCTTGAGTACGGTGTTGAATATGAGTCAAACAAAGAGTTACTGCACAACAAACTGAAATGGTCATATGAATTTGAGAGAATAGTGAATTTACTGTGAATATTGGGTTCTATTGGGATCCCTAATAATATAATCTTGATGTTTGTGGGGTCAGATGGATTGGGATAACAAAAAAATGTTGAGGGAGTTGATGGATTGTTTGATTACCTTTCATGGTGGTCTATGTGACTACTATTGAACCTATGGTCCTTCAAGATTTATTGGGTCATAATAGGGGTAAGTATAGAATTTGGTACATCCATTCCATTCATAATCAAAAAACTAGAAGTTGAATAGTTTCAATCATTGTTCAATGACCATGAATTGGAACCCTTCCTACTGAGATTGCACCAATACTACATTTGGAATTACACCTAATTTCACCGGTAGGGTTGAATGGAGTCCAATATGTTCTAGGATTTGTGATGGTGGATGATCAACTCGTCAATGAAACCTAGAATTTGAAGTGGTTATATATTTTCGGAATAATGGGAACATCCACCAACCCCATCAATTATAGAGGGATCATGAAACAGAAATGGTTCTAGTACAGTGATGAGATTATATGGTATTTTTTGTTAAAATTATGGGAGTATTGAGATTTTTACTTTAATAAGATCACTAACAAGACCAAAATCAAGTGCATGGGTTATGGATCATCAAATATGGGGGAGAGTGAACTAGAGAGGTCTAAATGCCCAAGCACCGGATATGAACACCTAATTCAATAGCATAAGGACAATGAACTTTTTTACCTACTACATCAGAACGTACCATATGGAAAAACCTAGAGGTTGGGTACTATTTCCTACACCATCCACCCCAATGAAAATACTAGTACCAAAGGGGAATATAGGATATCCAACTCCATTCCAGAATTGTGAAACCTGATATGACACTATCTATGTTCATGGATATCTAGTAGAGCACACTCGAGACTGGTCAAATAGTTTATTTGATGATGAAATATACATTTCCATACCAAAAATTCCATTTTCTTCGACTTATATTCTTTATCCACTCATATCATAGTTCCATTGTATATTAAAATAGGTGTACGATGTTTTTTGGGACCTGAATATCCCTGAATATAGACAGAATTCAGAAAGACCTACAACTCACACCTATTGACCCTGCCCCATACCATCTGATAGTCTAGTATTTCAATGGTTCTCTCAAATTATAAGGATGATGAAATGGGTACATGATGAGTATTGAAATCATTGAAGATCTCTTTTTTGTTCCAAGACAAAAAAATTCATAGTGTGCTCATTGACTAAGTGAAGAAAAAAAACCTCCCAGGTCTGGGATACATAAAGTATCCTAGTTAAAAATTAGATTTCCTCAAAAGGATCGGGGATCAAACCAAAATATTAGGCCATGAAGTTAATGAGAACTCATTTTTGAATCAATAAATCTATCCAATGTCAATGAGCCACTAACGATCAACCAAGAGAACACCCCTCGTCTACATTGGTATTCATGATGATATAGGTATATATATAGTTTTAAAAGAGTTTCATGGATATGAAAACTATTCTTCAATAGGAGGTTCCATAAATGGTTCTGTGTTGTTAGGAGGCCAAGAGTTATGTCATAAAAGTAATTTATTAGAGTGAAGTATTAATTTCGAATGAACTTAGTTGAGTTGATATATCATGGTGGGTCTATCCCTTTAAATATTTGTTTTTCTATATACATCAAAAAATTAATCATTCAATGCTTCTAATTTATAATATCCTTCATTGAGGTCCATAGGTCATAAAATTGCCTCAATTTATACATTGAATGATCTTTCACGCCACCTTTATATCTATTTAGAATATAAACCCAGAAAACCCTTATGCATAATCCAACCAAGATAGTAGTCATTATTCAACCAATTTTTTATTCAAATACAACTCACTCAGTACTTTATAGATATATAAAATTCTCTCTTACTATATCCTTTCTTTCTGTACATTTTAAATCTATAATGAAATGAGTGTAGGGATGCCCAAGAATGGAGTGACTTAATACAAGGCCAATATTTTTCATTCATCCAAATGAAAAGTTTTAATAAAGTAGATTATTGGAAATTCTTCTATTTAGTTGGTAGATGAATTATCATCACACTCATTATTAGCACTCCCTTCATGTTAGTACAAACACTACCTTTTATTCCAAAATCAATGTGGATGATTTTTCTACACTTGACTAAGACAAACATCTCACTTAAGCACTACCTTTATATCAAGTGACTATATCCTTCAATATTATATGTATTTAAGAGAACCTCAACTATTATTAGAAGGTCTTAAGGGTTTCTTCCTTTACCATAATATTAACTATTTGATGTATATCCATATATAGTCTTTAAATCACTTTTTGAGTCCATGATGATGGAAAATGAGGACACATCACATCCTGCTAGAATAGTGTCAGAAACAAGATAGAATATTTATTATTCTTATGAAAATATGCGATATCTTCCCATTTGCAGGAAATAAATTCCCTCTCTTCATGAATTTACTTGTAATAATACTTCTAACCTTATCTTTTTTCAATAAGTGTGATTTCATTTTTTCAAGTCAGTAGAGGACTTTCATTTAAGAGTTTTTGCAAAGACACTATATCATTATCTATTATATCATTTCCTATCCAAAGAACCTATATTTTTTCTCTCCCCAAGAGCACATAATATCTTGGATCTATTGTATCCTTATTGGAGATAAATTGATCATTGAATTAAATTAATAAGCTATATTTCCTTGAAATATTAGATTCAAGGGTGAAAAATTCTTGACAGAGAGAAAGGGATTGATATTTATTTGACCAACTGAGGCCTTACCAATAAGGCAGAGTAGGTTGAACCACATAGGAATGAGGATCAAGATAAAACAACTAGAACACTAAAGATATTTTTACTAGGAGAAGGATGAATAATATAATTTTCATATCCCATTGGATGCCAAAATACTAGTCTAGACTAGACTGAATAAAAGAAGAAATTATGATAACTATAGGAAGACAAATAATGAAAAGAGACATAAGTCATTAAACCTGAAGAGACCAAGGAACTATAATGAAGGATAAAGAATTCAACCGGATATATATTTTCAGAAATAGCTTCTCAGATATATATTCTTGGATATATCTTATTAGATATAGATATAATAGATGTGATATCTGAGAATCTATGTATAAGAAGAAGGGGAAAGTAGATGAACAAATGATCAAATATGGGTCTTGAGGTTTGGAAAGAGTCTGGTTCAAATGATGTACTACTTTTAAAACACTGATTTAAAAACATTGAGACATATTCCAAAATTAATAAGAAGTCAATTAATTCCCCTAAGACTCATATTCTTGGACTCAAGAGTACCTTTGGTAGAGATGGTACATAGATGTGACCAATAATTAAAATGAATTAGATCAAACACTCATGTGGCTAACGATGAACCATATCCAATGATTAATGAGATTTTACTAGATGGTGGATGATCACATCATAGAAGCAAGAGATAGAAATGTCCTTAAAAACCAATAATGGTATTCTCACATGACTAGAAGGATGATAATGAATAGACGATCACTCTTCAAGATTAACAAAGTCATCTATGTGACCAATTCATGATTTAGAGAAATCAGGGTAATCATTTTGATGACTAACTCTCAATATAAGAAAATAATGTGGATGTTGATGATGAAGGACTCAAAATTAAAATGCCTTTGAATGACTATTATAAACCATGTTTTGAAAAATATTTTTAATTATTATGCATTGTCCGCATGAAATGTTCTTCTTGATATTAGTGTGTACTAAAGGTAAGTCTAATTCCATTATTTTTTTTACATGTGAGTTCAATAGACCAAATAAACTGCACCTACAATGTATTTCATTTGATAAGACTATGTTTCCACTTTACTAAGACTTGTGAAATGACCTTACTAGAAAAAGGAGCAATGGTGGTGTAGGAAATATAATAGTCATTGGCATTCCCATTCCAACAATGGAAATTCATATGGCAGCATCAGTGAGTCACCCTTACTGGCTCATAGATAGATTAAGTTTAAATGGTGGTTGTTGTTTTGATTTGAGGTTTATCATTGGTAATGATGGATCAATTTTAATAAAAAACATGGATAGTTGTTTTCCTATCTATGAAATGTCATTGTGGCATGGGAATTGTTTTAATTAAGAGGGTTTGAGTTGGATAGGTTGATGGGAATGAATTCGGAAAACCATGAACTGTACTAGCTGAAAGGAATTGAAATGGGGTATCATTTCAAATATATGGTACCTCTACCATGATATGGGGGGGTTAGAATTATGTTTTTAGGGAATATTACTGATTTTTTCGAAACCTATCACACATGTCAAACACTAATGATCACATAGGTAGAATTAAAGTCACCAAGTTCTTCCCATCTCCAATAAATTCCTAGGCCCCTTGGGTGGTGATGGAATAGATGGTGGGATTTCATTTTCTAGTGTATTTTTGGGTACATAGATGGAATTCACAACCAAGATATACATGAAAGTGATATGAGGATTGAAAGCAGAAATCGGGGGACCTTTTGAGTGAATATATTAGTTATGGTATATTGGGGTAAAATATGAGCAAAAAAATACAATACAAGATGGAATTTTTGATATAATACAAAAAATGAGGCATCAATAATAGGGATAAAATATTAGAGTACTGTTCATGGGAAACGTTAGAAATAAAATGGGGTGTTCGGGTACTTTGGTAGCTCTATGATATAGTGATATGAGGAATTAAATTAGAGAATTAAATTCATCCTTATCCTCAAAATTCAAAACAGGGTTCAAATGTTCACGGCCTGGGATAAATAATGTCTTCCAGTAAATAATCATGGAGGACTTGGTCATTCATGGGTGTTGAATTCAAATACCTCTCATGACTGATTGGATAATAGGAAGCGATGTTACACTATTGTTAGGATGAATAGTATCATATACAAGGTTATATTATTTCTATATGACAACAAAATAGATTTAGATGAATGGAGTGTGAAGTGGGGTTCTTGACCTAGCCTTCAACCTCGTAGCTAATTGAAAGAGTATCCTTAAAAAACATCCATCCATATATGCGGTAACCCAGTAGTATGATATCACACTAAAAATTTATATCATGGGAAATCTCTTGTACCAAACTTGTACTGGTGTTTGGTGTTCCTTCCCTCTCATTCCTAGGTACCCTCAATGGGTGAGTGGGAATGCCCCCAGCCTCTCAAGTTGTGACTATTCTGACCACACTCTAATGGGGTATCTGCCTTCCAATATCCCCCAAATTCCCCCAAAACTCTACTATAATCACCAATGAAATTTTTTTATGAATAATAATCTACCTTCATTCTCCCATGGTTCACTAATCATATTTATTAGTAACAAGGTCATTCACATAGCTACCCACCTTGATGCGATCCCACAACCCATCAAACTGATCCTAATTGGTTTTGCAATAACCATTTATTAGTTGAATGAATTTATTGTTAACTATGTATCATCTTTTACTATTTCATTCTAATAATCCAGTTCAGTCACTTACCCCAAATATATTCATCTCATTATGGGGGTAGAAAATTACACACTACTCTACTGTTGGCATCAGGTTTTTCCTAGTATACACTTATAGTGAGGTGTCACTGAAGGATCCCAAGTCTCTCTTGATTTATATCTTTACATCCCCACACTATTTAACTGATTTGGTAATATGTATGGGTGATATTGTTCCTATATTTTTACAATATGGTTATCATTTTCACCCCCAACACAACACCTTGATTCCTTCCCCTAAGGGTTTGTGCTCCAGTCCTACCAGTCGAAACAACTACAAAATCAATTGAGTAGTGGGGTTCGATGTCAAGAAGGATGGAAAAGTTTTTGTAATGAAATGTATAATATTCATTTATTATATATATATATATAGATAGATAATTTTATGGTATTTTTATAGCCATTCATTTAATATTCACTGGTATGAGAGTCCATGAATGTAATAAAGGGGCTGGTTGTTGTGAGATATCCATAGAAGTGGTACTAATCATGGATGGATGTACCTGATACATTGAGGTCTACATTTTCAATCACTATTTTAATTATAGATCGTCCTTGAGTACCTACCAACCTATACCACAAAATGAATGTCTGGGTGTTCCCGCAGTTTAGTTGGTGGGGAACCCAAGGGAAGGTTCGTACATGAAAAATCTAGGAACTAAGGAATTCGACATCATGTGTAATATATTTAAATACTAGCATAGAAACATGGTTATCGAGAATTGGGGTGGCATCAAGCTAATCAAATTCCATTCAGTTGATGGGATGGTGTGATATCAAATTTCAATTCAACTTCATGGACAACTTGAAATCTTAATGTTCTCAGTGCCAAAAATATCAAAAGCATTTGAAAGGGTGGAGAGATCATGGGTTTTACAACTAGAAATAAGATCGATGAAATTAAAATGGGAATGATTTTTGTATGAGTTTTAACAAGGTTTTTTTACCATAGATCAAAACACTAGCGGTATCAGGATTTAGGACTTATTCCAAGTATGTAGGTATGATTGGGGAATGGATGGTGGCACTCTATAATGGCCTGGTCATCATCTAGGATGATACAAGAAAGATGTTTCATGAAGTGTATCTCATCCATTAAATTCTAGGACTCATCATCCTATAGGTGAAAGGGTCATGGACAAAAATTATACTCAAAAACATTGTACATTTCTCCAACCTAGTGTATGATTTTGGGCATGGCAGATTGTTCATGGTTCACAAGAAACTCGGTTAGACCATCCACTATACTTACTCAGTTGGATAAGTCATTCTGGAAGCATGGGGGACACTGGATCTTTCTTGTATGGTCTGCATCAAAAAATAGGTCATGAATAACAAGTTCTCATTAATTTTTGTATCCTAGTTCCTCTAATAACTGTGATTCATTATTCATCCATGTAAGGAGGGACTTTTATCATATTTCTAGTCAGTACCTGGTATGAACTGTGGGACAATTCATGCCTCCTTGATGCTATTATCATCCTCAAAAAACTACAACATTTTGTGGCCCTTTCTACGCCTATTAGGTTCTTTGGTTTCAACCAATAATATGGATTTGGCTCCACTAACAATTTAGGAATAGAGGGTTCCAGTATTTACTTCATTGGTCAGGTCATCAGGGGTGATGGGGATAATTCTTTCCATATGGGTCAGTAGTTGATGGCATTCAACTGGTGGTGGATGGATGGGGTTCACATTATTTAGATCCTTCAAGTGGGTCATTGTATGGAATATGATTGTATGGTTACACATAGGACTAAAAATAAATGAGTTACATAAGGTTATTAGTACGATGAAATGGGTAATGATCCTTTCACTACTGGAATGGGTGAGAAATATTAGAGTGAAATTTAATACCACCACATCATCCACCTATAGCCATAGAAGGAATAATCAAAGAACAAATAGAAGTGACCAAGTAGGATGGTATGATTAGGATGGAGGTAATGTGTTGTTCTACCTCCCATGAAATGGGATGTCCAATGGTCAATCAAATGGGTGTGAGAGTTTTTGGTGATGGAAATGGGGGAAAATATGAGAGAATTGAAATAACTAACTAGATCCATCCACTAAATCAACCAAGAAAATGGAAGTAGTTATGACTGATAGTGATGGGTTAAGTAGGATCATGTGGCTGGTAGGCATCCACTAGTCCATGGGCACCTATCAGCCTATGGGTCCTACATTTGGAATCTCAAATCGCAAGGTTGATATCCAAGGATACTTTAATGATGTTGAATATTATCAAAAACAATATGAATATCACTCCTTTCAATTTAGGTCTTGGGATGAAAAATCAAGTGTGGTTTTAATATTTTGTAATGATCTTCCAATGAAGGTGAAATTTTTTATATTCTTCTTGGCCATTGAGAGTTGATCCTCACAAAATACTACACGACGTGTGTTTTTTATGCTTTCACTGGGGTGTGCTGTCGTGCATGTGGTCTTTTTTCCCTGATGGTTCATTGTAACTTACATTACTTCATTACAAATTTGGGCTACATTGATCACTTATATAGAGAGGTTATCTACTTGATCGAAATCAGATGATGCGATGTCAGTTCCTCCTTCTATTTATTTCTCTGAAGAATTCATCACCTAGTCTGGGTCTCCCTCATAGATTAAGACATTGTTTGTGAAACTCCTTATCAGTAACATCTCTTTGTGGACACCAGTTCATTATGAAACTTTTTTCTAGACATTCCATGGGGTCAATACATGGGAAAAACCTTCAATTAGGGGAGTAGTCATGTTGGTAATCACTGAGCATGTTTAGACACTATAACATTGGTACAACAATATTCATCCTCATAAGAGGGATTGTCAAGTATGAAGAAACCTAAGGTATCTTATGTCAATTATAGAAAATTTTATGCCATAGTCATGTATTTAGAGGTTTTCCTTAGGAATCTCTTGTTTAACATGGGGTGGGCCGAGAGTTTAATGTATAGAAGAGATGGAGGCTCGCGAGGTTAATGCCTTTTAGATATGGATTATACTGAATAGAAAACTTTTGAAGGTGGACAAGATAGGTACATCCCTAGTAGGGAGCACCTGGACATTTTACCAGATGGGTATATCAGAACTCCAAATCATGATGGACCCTAGGATGGCATGTCCCATAAAGGGAACATTTAGCACTGTGAAAGCTAATCTGGACACCACTGAGGGTGGATAAAGGAGGTATACCCTAATAAAGGGAAAAAAATGTTTAGAATTGGTTGGGATTGAACCTCATTGGGGAATCCTATGTACCCTATTTAGAATATAAGGATCAAGACCATTATAGTTCATTGATGGAGTGTGGCTTATGCACTAGGACTTTCCATCATAATAGGATTTCTCTTGGTTGGATTTTATGGAGATTACACACTGAGACTTCCCAAATTATATTAAGATTAGTGATGATATGGGAGAATGGTTCTTACAAATTGAGATGACCCATATGGATGATGTGGTCCCATCAGGATATGGGTGATCTGAGGAAGTAGATAGTTAGGTCTTACACATAGGAGCTT
The DNA here is from genome assembly GCA_963277665.1 of Viscum album. Taxonomy (NCBI): domain Eukaryota; kingdom Viridiplantae; phylum Streptophyta; class Magnoliopsida; order Santalales; family Viscaceae; genus Viscum; species Viscum album. The sequence continues at coordinate 570,071,057 of OY728153.1, forward strand.
CCCATATGAATGGAATGATCTCACTATGATGTGGTGGCCTGGGTAAATTTGGTATGGATGAAACTAAGGTGGGAGAAATGGATGGAATGGATGGGTTGTTTAGGGTATTGGTCTTTAACCTCAGGGAGGTTTCCTACTTATACCCGTTAGTTGAGAATCAAAGTCCACATAGAAATGAAAGGGGGTATAGGGCTTATATGTAGATTTTTTCTGATGAAACTAGATAAGATAAGGTATTTTATGTGAATGGAATGAAATTACCAGGGATATGACCCAGAAGTGATCAAGATGGAAATAAATGATGTGATTGGTCCTTAGAGAGGCATCTAATGTAAGCCATCAGGTTTTGAATCAAAGTTTGCGTAGTTCAGAGAGGGTTATTGGGGCATACACCTAAGGAGTAGGCTCATGTGAAGGCTGATTTGTAAACCACTGAAGTTGGATCAAGGAGGTTCACCCCTATGAGGGGTAAACCAATTTTTAACTTTAACTGGGATTGAACATCATGAATGCTTCCTACGTACCCTGTTTAGAAGACATGGATCAAAACCCACATAGTTCAGATGGATGATGGTACAAGGATTATGCATATAAGTATCTTTAAGAAGTGTTTCATAGTTACTACTAACCTCTAATACCATGAGAGTCATCCTCAGTATGAAAATCAAGAGGAAGTAGTAGACCAGACGGTTTTGTCGCAAAAGATGCGTCAGCGAGGGATGGAGTGGGGATTACACATGGAAGAATCCTAAAAATGATGTCTTTTTGTATGAGGAGGATGTCATTACATGTGAGTATGATCTCATTTCATTCCATTAATGCATATAGTACCCTATAAAGGTGTGTTAGGGATTATTTGGAGACTACCTGAGGTGCACAAGGTGATAAAGACCAATGGGAGAGACTGATGGCGGATTGAGAAGGTAGTATTTTAAAGGTTCACAGTCCCATACCATCTCTAATACTGGAAGACTTTCCAAAATTGGGGTAACCAATGTTTAAATTCCAACATCTTAGATGTGGGGGAACACACTTGTCACTCCTTGGACTTACATAAATGATACATTCCCTCACATGGGGAAGGGAAGGCATCAGTAATTCTATATGGGAGCATGGTGGAAGAGTGGTTAGTCATGGGGTCTATGTAATCATATCTATGTTGAAATGAAATATCTATTAAGGTACATATGATGAAATACAAAATTTAAGGAAACACAACAAGTAATTCCAATTGATGGTCCAAGAAGTCACTACATACAAGCCTGGAGGGCTGCAAGGAGAAGCATTTCTCGAAGAAGGGAGAATCCATTTGAAAAGATAAGGTGCTTCATAGAGTTCAGGGGCTTTGTGAAAATAAGAGAATCGTGAATAAAGTTGACCCTTCCTTGTCATAAATACATGAGTTGGAAAATGATTGATTCATAAAGGCTTAATGCTTTATGAATCCTCAAGTAACCTCGAGGTCCTTCATCCTCTATGAAGTGTATAGTCTTTCATTAATGTAATCCCTACCGTAGGAAGGGGTAAATAGGAACAAGGGAAATTGGTTTTCATGATTATCCATTACATTGGGTGATTCATTTTTCTATCCAGTTCATGGTGCTCCGGAGCATCACGAAATGGTACATCAGAAGGTGAATGGTCAGGGTATATATGATTTTGAGGTGGGTTGAATGAACTATTTATATTAAAATGTGGATCACAATGCTTAGAGTTGCACCATGAAATAAAAATGATCTCCACAATGAGGTGTGGGCTATCAAACTTTTGGATCTATCCATCTCCTTCTTTAATGTGGTCGTGAAACTCGTCGGACTTGTGAAGGCATCTGCCTCTTTCCATGGCATGGTCACGGGACTCATTGGACCTATAGAGAAATTTTCATTTTTCCTTCATGAATTAGAGAATATCTTCATACTTACAGATCTGTCTACCTCCTACCTTGGAATAGTCATAATGTCCAAAAACTTCTGTGAAGGAGCATTTCAAGGCAGACACCTAAGATGATTTTTTGGGTTGTTTGTGCTTAGATGCATCCCGACGACCAAATATTTACTTAACTTATCCCAAAAAATGCATTCTGGAACAAAACATTCCCCACTCTAAGAAAGGGAGATAATGGGAAAATTAGGATCCAATTATAAGGGTAAATCAACAAAAACATATATTCTCACGAAGCTAGGTCATGATAAAGGGTGTGTCATGCACACTGGTTTTGGATCGTCATGAAGATCATGGTTGAGAAGGATACCGCAAAGCACAATTGGTCTCTACCTATAAATAGGGTGTGAGGGGTCCATTTCTCATACTAGATATCTATGAAATACTAATAATAGTCTATCTTATCATGAATTCCTCTATTCCTTGAATGTGTATTCATGAACTAGGTTTTTTAGATCATTGCTCTATGAACATTGATGCATAACAGTCCTTTATTTCTAGGTGATACATACATAGTTCACTTTGACACCATGATCTGATGCTATGTGAATGTTCTTCATCAACTAAGTCCATGAAATGATTTTGGAAAATCAACATAGTCCCAAATAATTGGATCCTTGGGAAGATACTCGGGTGGTCCTTATAGAAGCTACCTGAAGGGAAGATAGGATATAAAATATCATGATTGGGGAGTACTTCCTAACCCATTCAGATCAAAAATCACTATTGGAGATTCTATCATAATTTAAGGAATTTCCCCTATGTAAAATAAACCTATTTTATGACTTCGCTTTGAGGGATTACATCATCATCTCAGAGGAGAGTAGGGATGAACCGATTTACTAGCTCAATGGTACAATGGGGAAATACTAATGGTACTGAAATACTAATGGTCACGTGGGGATAGATCACTCCCCTATCACAGTGGGATTACATTAAAACCAACTCAAAAATATTGATGGGAAGCCACTAGAGGAAAAAAATCCCCACTGTAATATAATAAAATAATAAAGGTGGGTTTAGTGAATCTAGAGAAAGGGTGGGAAAATGAATAGGATTTTCACCAGGGAAACATCTTCATTGAAGAATAGGCTTGGTCTTACTGAGAATGTATATACTATGCATAGTTCAAGAGAGTGTTGAGGCGAGTGGGTCTTTATGAAGTAGCAAGGTCTTCCCAGTTTCATGTTTATCAACCAAGGAACATCATGTGAGAACATCCTAATAGATGGTCCTCAGATATCAATAAATTATATTTCCATCACGATGTGGTCTACATTAGCATATGGGATCTGCATAATATTTTTGAATTCCCATCCAAGGAGCCATGTATGATGAGTTTCTCCCCATAGAGAATTCATGGGTAGATGAAGAGAATATAAAATTTCTGGTGAAGGTGCTTATGAATTTGGTGTCAGGAACATACAAGGACAAGAATATGACAAGGGATGTCCACTTTATTTAGTGGCTTAGATATTTCTTGAACATCCTAGTGGAGGTTTCATCTGATGGTGAGGATCAACCCATAAAGTTTCTGAAAATTCCTCGTACCTACCCAAGAGTCCCTCAGTGGGAATGATATAGATCCTACTGGAGGATATCCAATTACATCATTTGGGGTACAACATCAAAAATGAGCAGTGACTAATAGTTAGGCTAGATTGATTCAGTGTGGCACTCATCTTTGGGTGGATTCTATTGGTGAGAGAGGCACACATGGGAGCATGGACAGGCATTATTTATCATCATGATGATGGTAGAAATGTGAAAGTGAGACAATATGTGGATCTTGGTGCTGGAAAATCTATATAAGGTGATTCAGTATATTTGGAAAAAGAAGTAGCCAATGTGTGTGTGGTCCACTTCAATTTTTATATAGGTGGGTGGCTACACATATGGGAGGCTATGAATATCTAAATCTCATCTCCCCTCCCAAGAAAATATTTTTACCAATGGTTCTAAATATTTCATGGAGTTTCCTATTCAACTAAGCTCTATAGCGGTGCTAACCATGATTGGGAAAGATGATTCGTTCAACTTTCCCTCCATTTCCTCAGTTCATGGGAGTGATAACCAATGATAGCACTAGAACTGATGAGAAACAGTAATATCTCCTAGAATTTCAAAGTGAAATGCTGGTGACATGAGTGGACTACGAGACGATATGTGAATCATACACCCTAAACTGATTTTTGAGGTAGTTTAGGTGTCTGCAGAGGATGACCCCAAAAGTATACCTTGGCATACATCAAGAATACCACCCATGTGTGACGAGGAAGCTCAGTCTCATGTTAATGAGTAAAGATGGAATGATGTGGAATGATATTCCTTCATCCACTGATGAATCCATATAGGTCCATGCATATGCACTGGGATGGAAAGATACATACCCTAGAGAAATGATGAAGCTGTGAAAAATATAGGCCAATGAAGGTGTATCCCATCTACATTGAGGCCAAGGATGAATGGCGATGAGAGAGAGTTGTGGTGTTATAACTGGAGTTCATCGTGATGTTGAAGTTGTAGCAGTGATCCCAACTAAGTGGACCTAGGAGGTATGAGAGAAATTAAGGAGGTTCTCCAGAACATCCAAGTAGGATATTGGGAAACAATTTCTTAATTTAGAGATTCCTAATGATGTTGTTTTTCCCGAGACTTGGGAGGCCTGGGATACCTAAAGATAGTTCCTCAACACCAATAGGTTGTGGGATCCTCTGAAAAAATATGGGAAGGAATTTGAGGGAATCATTTATGTAAAGGGTGGTTTCCTTTTAGTCTAGATAAAAGTGCTGGGGTATGCGGCCAAGATGGAGAACTTAGTGAATTATCTAGGTACTTTGAGTCCCATGAAGGATAGAGTAAAAGTATTGATGTATCTAACAACTCCACCACAATTGGTAGCGGCTGAGAAGGAAGTGTTTTTCCCCTTTCCAAGGAGTAAGGAAGGTCCTAGGGGGATGATTAACCTCACTATATAGATCTAGATCCATCGACCATGATTCAAGAGGAATATCCTACTACGGAATTCCTTTCCACATTTGCACAGTACAAACCTGCCAAACTGGAGGAGCTGGAGGAGTTTAATTTTAATGCAGTTGAAAAAAATCAGGCTACCCGATGCTGGGTATGGAAGTTGGTCAAGTATTTCATCAATAATATTCTAGAACCATATTGGATAAGAAGGATGGGATCACTTCACCACTGGATACAAAATATATGTGTTATAGTGGTGGATGTATGAGGTCTGAAAATGATCATTTGATACAACCTTTCCAAAAAGGTGTAGGAAAGAAGTCACTATTTAAGCATCTCCTAGAAATTGGAGAAGTCGTTCATCACTCGGATTCATAGGGAGGCTGAATAGTAGATCAGAGGCCTATGAACTGAGTTGGACCTGGAATAAACTAGGGTATATGATCTTCTTATGGAATACATTTAAGAAGAAATATATATTAGGAGATGACAGTGGATCATGGAGGCCACATGCCAATGGGTGGTAGAGTTGATGTGCTCCAATGATGGGGCAGATCCATAGGGGATGTGTATTTCTGAACTGATGAAACGTTATTTCATTACTTATGATATATTTTCAAGAATAAAAGCACTCTTACTTGATTTAATTTTTTCATATTAATCATATATTTGAAACAAATAACAATCAATCTATAAGCTCACATGGGTCATGCTCGGCATGAAAAACAAGGGACGATCACATAATTATTAACTTTGTATGAGAGTGTCATATAATCATCTAGTACTTATAGTATTGTATTTTTGACTGGGCACCATATGTATTTGGGATGAGAGAGGTTGTGTATAGAGAATAGGGAACTTGGATCATCTAACTTGCCTTTCCCAATGTGCTCTAATGCACAAATGGGATAATGCTAGGGGTGTTAGAATCTATCTTAAAAGAGGTGAGTGGGAAGTGTGAATCACAGTACCTAAAATTTGAAACACAATGGGAGTGGAATCATGAAATAGGATAACTGATGACCATGTTTGAAAACATATATTCCATATTTCATAGCCTTAAGTGGGGGAAAACAAACAAGGGTCAACCAATGACCATGTTCGAAACACAAGAAATGTCTTGAATTGTTTTCCAAAATCATCGAGGGCATTTCCCTAGGACAATAGGTGAGCTATATGGCCAGGAACTAAGCCATTAGGGGGTGCCTTTAGACATGATAGAGGTTGGGGATCCAAATAAGGGGCATGAGAATCATTGAAGTAAAGTGATGTAATGTACAAATGGTTTCTAACACTATTGGAATTATTCCACTATGGCTTAAAGAACATTAGTGTTGGAACGTTAGTTTGAATAAATATCAAACATATTTTCTAGGGGAGTGTCATATAGGATATGAGTGATAGCTGAAGATGTGAAAAATATGGTAGATCAATAGAATTGATAGAGAAAACCTCTTAGGAGAGGATAGAGATTCTTTACAGTTTTATGTTATGACAAATAAGCAAAACGAACACGTAGTTTAACACCGTACGGTGAGAAAACGCATGAAATATATTAACATGATGTGACCAAGATGTTGCACATATTTTAAGGTCATACTACCAAGACCCTATAATTTTTTTTAATTCTTGTTGCATAGACTAAATAATTTCTATCCATACAATATTTTTATGGCATAGAGGAAATGACCCTGACATGAATAAGGCAAAGGTGGCTTTCACACCATACAAGTATTAGGATACAGATGGGATGGGGACATCCCAAAATGGTTGTATGTGGTGCGGAAGAGTAATAAACCCAATTTGAATAGGACCCTAAGTGGCCAAGGGAAATACTACATTTTCCTAGTAAGGCTCATAGTTTATGGTTGTAGAATTTGGACCATGGAACCTTTAGGAGGATAAACTATATCAGTATTCACCGAACAAAAATTACAAATCCTAAATGATATATGATCAGTGTAGGAAAAAATAAATAGTGAAGGGGTTTTACCTAACATATGGGAGGTCCTATTAGGGGTAAACACCGAGGATGAATTCCCACCATGATAAAAGGATGTTAAAAAGATGTAAATTGAGAATTCCAAGGCATGGGTGAAGGGGAAATTAGTGAGTAAGGGTTTGATATTGACCCTATTTGAAACACATGGACCATAAATCTAGTATAAAAGAATGGGAAAATAAAATACAGGGTCAAAAATTCTCAAGGTTTGAAACATGTGACCCGTCTCATATTTCCAAAGATCTATTAGGGGTTGGCTGATCATACCATGATTCACTATTTTGTTTCACCATTATACCAATATATTAAACTAGGTTTTCCCTAATAATTCCATGAATAATAAAATAATTCACTTCATTTTTGGTTAAGTAAATAAATTATAATCACTGTTAAAAATGTATATTTCACTTTTTATTATGTTTTTCTCATAGGTGGAGGTGATTTAGAAGGCCTAAGATGAATTTGAAGAAAAAAGGTCACAATTACATAGGAATCCAAAAACATATATGGACTCAACCACATACTACTACTAATACGTCTGTCTAACTAGGCAAAACGTTTGTGTATTGATCTAAAATTAATTGGTCTATAACATTCATAAAGAATATCAATCCCAATTTTTTCATTAAAAGGCCCATCTAAACTGATCTTCCCAATAAAAGAAATTAACACATAGTCAAAAGTTTTCCTCTATATTTTGAAAATATATCTTATTATAAATAATATCTCGCTTCCAAATTTTACAGGGAGAAAAAAATAGGCCTATGAACAAGTCTGTTGTTTTTGGGAAAGTGATATATTATTTCAATTAGATGAAAACCATGGTTAAATAGTTTTCTTGAAATCAGGGTCCCCAAAACCACCTCACATTTTACCTATAAAAGATCACCTTGGGATAACCATTTAGTAGTTCTACCGAGAGGGAAGTTGATGACATTATTGTATACCAAAGGAGTCCTACCATCATCCCTAGAATTTCTGGATGCTATGGAAATTTCTACTTCAACATATTCTTATTCCTCCCCTCCCATGGATTTCTAAACACCTCAGGATCACCTTGGGAGGAACGTGATGTAATCCTGAGCTTCATGTTTTTATTTTATTGAAGGATATTTTTAGTTCTAGATTTAATATTTCTTTCTTAATCGTCTGTTTTTATTTAATTGAGTTATGTACTAGTATTTCATGCTCAATCTAATATGATCATGTTTGGGGGTAACCTTTCATGTGATGTTTCACACACCGTTCATCCCTTTTTCATCCCCCTTTAAATTACGATGTTTGTGTGGTTCATATTGGTCAATTAAACTCTCATAAACACTATCAAGGCCATGAATATTTATTTCATAGTATCATAAATCAATAACAAAAAATCCTATAAAACACATTGTATTCTTCGTTTGTTTCTTTGGTGAGTTTCGGCTATGAGGTTAAATAAAATTTAACCAATCATCCGCGGTATCCGGTGAATCATTTTGTGTTTTCGACTGAACCCTAAGAGATATCCTAGTGGAAAATATGTTATAAACTAGTTTTAGGTTTTACAAACTAGGTATTATAGATCATAATCCTATCCCATGAAGAGATGAATGATGAGGATCATTATATTTCCCCTGGCTGATCACACTTAATCAAATCTGTTAATTTCTTCTTTGTTTTATCACTTTCATTTTTCTATTGACTTCTTAATTTATCAACCACCATGTTTCAAAAATATCATTCCAATTTTATGATCATAATAAAAACCATTATATTTTATAAATTATCTAAGGCATTGTCAAGAGATGACCTGGGGTTCCTCTTATACTATCGATATTCTAGTAAAACTAAACATTTAATTTGACGTGCTTGACAACACGATCATTGTCCTTGGATTGGAGGTGAGCCAAAGCAGCATGAGACCATCACCATTTGGGGGTCCTTATGGTTTTGAAATACTATTATAATCCAAACCCATAAATTCATGATATTTTGAAATGGTTCATCATAAAGTGAGATTTAGACCCTAGTGTACAAATAATTTATGGCCATATTGCATAGACCATGGAAAACAGTTTAAAGTTGTTTCTCTCATACTATTAAGTGTATAGTATTATGGTATAAATTAAATAAGAATTAGGTAAAAAACCAAATTAACTTGGATAATGAAACTCATGTTTTTCAAATAAACCTTAAGATGAATGTAATAATGTTTAGGGTCATAATGATTGGTCCATACCTGTTACTAAAAGGCCAAAAATGTTATTGAACATGTGCCTGGGGCCAAAGAAAAATTATTTGTGTGTCACTAAATATCCCATAAGGATGGTAATAAATCCACATAGAGTTCTTACGCACAGTGTGTTAGGATACAAATACTAGAGATGCAATCCTATCTAGGTAGGAAGATAAAGCATCTCACGATTGTCGGGTGGAATCTTGAACTTGTTCACGGTAGGGTCATAGATTAATGTCTTGTGGAGGACATCTTCTCTTGGTTTAGGGTCATAGAGTTTGTACCATAGAGGGTAGATCAAGTGGATGTGTAGTGCAGTGTCATGATAAACCTGACATGAATGAGGTCAAATAGGCCCAATACCACACTATAGATATCTGAGGAATCTTGAATTCATTTTAAAGTCATGTTTTTTAAACTAGAATGAGGGAAAAGGGACATATGGTTTGATGGATTTTTGGATGGGTATAAATAAATAGTTTATGGACGTCGCTATGTATCCATAGAGGTAACGAATCAAGACACACATACTTCTAAGATCCCATGAACTTTAACATAATGTTGTGAGTAAAAATGTGATCGAATGTGAATGGACAGAAATATCAAAGCTGGGTCCAAGGATTGAACTTGAGCATCACTACGTATCCTGTGAGGCATGTAATCAAGACACATTTAGTTATTGCATGTGGCATAGTGAATGACAGTGCCAGGGGTGATGCTCTATTAGGATAGGACACCGTGATGTGGTGACTTTTTTCATTTTGATGGTAGGAAGATAATTGAAATACAATTTAAGTCGCACAAATAATATATGGGAATGTTACTTTTTTGGTCATGTAGAAAGGACAATAAATGATGCATAGGTAAAAATCATGGAGCTATGAAATGGATTCTATATAGTTTATCATTGTGAAGCTAGGACATTGATTTCACGATTTAGGGTCATGTGGTAGGACTGGCCTTTGAATGTTAACGTTTTGTGGGAAATACACTTGATGAGACATAGTTTATCATCATGTGGATAAGAAATAAACATGTATAAAGTTTAGATTCATGATTTTTAGACTCTAGGGGCCTAAAATAGTTTGAGGTTATAATACTTTGACCTGATGTGGATAGTTTAATGTCATGTTTCTTGGACTATAGAATCTTAGTTTAAGTTCATAATGTTAGGACCTTGGAGAAAAAGGGTGTAACTTCCCTGACCCGGAAGCCACTAAACTGCTACCTTGAGATGGGTCGCCACATGAACTCAATTGCGCCTCCCCGTACACCAGATATTGATGACTTTTATCAAGGGTTTAATAGAATAAATGGGGTGACTATACCATCTTTACTAGAGTAATCCATTTTAAAAAATAGTTTAAATAACGGAAACAATAGGGGACAATCAATAACATGCACAAATATCCCACTCCCAAACTGGGTACAACCATATCCAACAGTAAACATGCCATGCTATGATATAGTTCCAAGTGAACAGAACACAAAATAAAGAAAAAAAATAGAATCCACAAATTTTTTGTACTCCATGTATGGACCCTCATCCATATATGTCCCACATCCTACTCAACACCCTAGCATATGGCCCTTTCCATTGTACTGACCTAAAAGCATGAAATCTGTTTGGGTACCCAATGGTATCCCCAATAGTGTGTGAGTATAACTCTGTAGGCCACCACCAATGGTGTCTATAAAATATCCAGTAAAACCAGATAGGGCATGCAAGTGATAAATAATGACAAGTAACAGTAAACAGTCCAATAATACATTATAGACTATGTTACTTTAAAATTATACTACTATTGATTCTAGGTTCACTACATAGTCATCCAATGGCTTAATCTACCTTTTTCATGTTTTCATTTGAATAGGCATGTTCAATATTCTCAATCATATGGGAACAAAATCATGTTCCATCTAACTATGAATCAAATTATTATAACCTCATAGTCTTCACCTCAAAGCTCCAGTTTGGGTAGAATGTTGCTATTATGAGAATAGAACTTTATCCCCTTCCCTAACCCATGCATTTAGGGATGGAGTTAGAACCTCGGTCCAACTCGACCCATGGGCATAGAACCACAAGTTTATACCCCACTCTACCAATCCACGTGAACAATCTTATTTATCATTCACCAAAATTAACCACATTACAACAAGTATAGCCAATATCATTTACAAAAACACAATAGTAATAATAAATAGAAAATTAACATTATTACTGAATCCACTAAAAAATTCATAATTTATATTACTTAACCCTTTATTCCCATTTACCATTTCCCATTCCTATCTCATTATGTAAATTCAATTTTAAGAATAATTCCTTATCATATTCCCATTAATACCATTTAACCCATTTAAATGTCAACCAAACAATCCCTTAACCTTTAACCCAATTAGAAAAAACTAGATACCATCCATTATAAATCTTTACATCAACCAATTAACCTACTTGCTAAGTCTCTACATAATTATAAGTCAATTTCACAACTTACATTTTTGTTATCCCAATTGGGACGGTAGACACACCCCATGGGTGGCCCTAATTTGGTCAACTCATCCTCTTTGCATCCCAGGGGGATCAAGAGGGTTTCAATTAATCATTTTGAAACCCAATACACCACATATTGTGAATGGAATTAAGGAAACATCAAGATGGGAAACATGAATAAAACCCTACATGCACAAATATTTGAATAAACTGTGGGAAATAACTTGTAGACACCTACCTTTAATTTTTTGGTGAACACACCCCTAATCGAGGCCTCAAATCATGATTCAACAAACCTTTGAATACTCAACCTAAAACTCACAGTAAATAATGGTTTTTAGAGATTCTGGTGGATATGGAGAAAAGGTGTGAACCCTAACCCAAAAAAGAGAAGTTAGGTGGAGATTAGACTTGCTCAGATATTCAATTGTCAACTAACGTCACTCCAAACAGCCTCGGAATGAAGGAGAGTCACCTCTTGGGTCATCATGGAAGATTTGCTCGTCACTAGGGTTGATGAATAAATAAGGGGGAGAAAACCTGAGTTGGGAATTAAAATCCTGTAATGTCATTTTTGTAATTTTCCCAAAATTACTGGGCCCCACAGTTTACCTGTAAAGTTTGACAAACCCTACGGAAACCGTGAAGATGCTTCTATATGAAAATATCCCCCTCAAATTGTTACCTTGGATTTCCACATGGTTTTTGGAACTGTGTGATAACCAAGATAAATCCTCTTTCCAATATTGTAGAGTTACCTCAGATGATCCACACATTTTTCACTAACCATGCAAAAACTATGAAACATGCCCAAAAACACATTTTTCTTCCCTTCTCATATCCCGATCATGCCAAACACCCCCAATCCTTCCCTTGAACATTGTAAAAAAATATTTATCCAAATGTGTAACATAAACTGAAATGTTAATAAAAACATAACTTAATGGAGATCCAAGATCTTACAACCTCCCCACCTTATGACAACTAGTCCTCAAGCCGCTCTTCCCGAGCATTAATGAGTTCACAAAAAAAAATTAATTCGGCCAGGGGGCCCAAATATCTGATTCTCGCTCCTAATACTCATCCTGAACGTTTCCATGCTACCATAGAACATGATCCATAGGAACTACCTTCCCCCACAAGACCTTATCACTATGATTCACAACATGAACCCATTTCTCCTCAAAGAACGCATCAGCCCCAAGCTCGCTATCATCGGAATTTATCACATGAGATGGATTTGGGTGATGTTTTCGAAGTTGTGAAACATGGAAAACATCACGCATCCCACTATACTATTGTGGAAGAGACAATCGGTAAGCCACCAGTCTAGTCCTCTCCACAATCCCAAATGCTCCCCAAACCTTGGTTACAACTTTCCCTGCTACTGAATTCGATAGTGAACCAAACTTATTTACACCCAAATAAATACACTATTACCCACCATGAACTCAATAGTTCTACGATGCCAATATTCATATAAATTCAATCAACTTTGTGCCATTTCTATATGCATATGAATCAATTGAAACTTCTCTGACATCTCATGCACCAGGGGTGGTCCTAAAAACTCAAACTCCCTATCCTCTAACCAACACAACAAACATCTACACAGTCTCCCATAGAGTGACTCAAATGGATCCATCTGAATTTGGGACTGGAAACTATTATTGTAGGAAAACACAACAACTGAAAAGTTTCTTTCCCACAAACCACCAAATTAAAAAACACATGCTCTCAACATGTCTTATAAAACCAAAATTGTAAACTCTGACTGCCTGTCAGTCTGTAGGTGGTAATCCGTACTCAAAAACATCTGGTCACCATGTGCCTTCTATAGTCCCTTCATGAAGCGTGAGGAAAAATGTGGGTCACAATCTGAAACTATGTTTCTAATTACCCCAGGAAACCATACTATTTCTCGGACATACAAACCGGTCGACTGTATTGGTCTCCGGGACCAGAATGAAATGAGCCACTTTGATCTTCCAGTCTACCACCACCCTAATTGTATCTTTCTTATTAGAGGTCATCGGAAGGCCCACTACGAAGTCCATTGTGATTTCATTCCACTTCCACTCTAGAATAGGAAAGCACAACAATAACCCAATTGGACGTTGATGTTCATCGTTCTCCTGTTGATAGGTAAGGCATCGTGCCACAAAACTTGCAACTTCTTTCTTCATTACCAGACAACAAAACTCCCCATGAAGATCACAGTACACCTTAGTCAGGAAATGATTCTCTTCCCATTTTGACATGTGAAACTCGAACATCAACTCCTCTCATACATCTTATGGAACCATAACATGGTCGTGAACATGAGAAACTCTATTGGCACCGAATGTACAACCAGAAGGTGACTCCCACATTTAAGTAATTCCTTCATAGAAAAAATCTCAGGATCCACCAACTGACACTCTTTAACTTAGCTCAAAAGTTCGGATTCGACTACAGTAGTCACAAGGTTAATCTACCCAAGCCCATACTTCACCTCCAAATTCATCTCAACAAACATGGCCATCATCTTCCACTCTAAACTAGATTCCTAAACCACCTTATTCTAAGTCATCTGGCTTAGAGAATCAGCGACACTATTCCCTTTCCCTAGTGTGTATACCAACTCAAAATAAAAGGACTGTAGGTACTCAACCCACCTTCACTGTTGAAGATTCAAATACTACATAGAGAATATGTATGTGAGACTTTTATGGCCGGTGAACACCATGAAAGGTTCTCCCAATAAGTAATTCCCCCAACACCTTAAGGAATTAACCACAACCGCTAGATCCAAGTGATGAGTAGGACAATTCATTTCATGTGGCCTCAATTTTCTTGACCCATAAGCTACAACCTAATCATCCTGCATTAACACTTTCCCATTTCCAACACCGGATGAATCACAGAAGAAGGTTTACCTCTTACCTAGTTCATGTAAACCCAAAAATCATTGTGTAAGCTAACCGCTTTGTCAGCTCCTAAAAAGAATTATCACAAGCCTCTGACCAATCAAACTTAAACCGTTTCTTGGTTAGGTCTATGATTGGCACTTCCAAATGAGAGAAATTTATAATAAACCTTCAGTAATAAATGGCCAAACAAAAAAAATCCGAACAATAGAGACGTTATTGGGATGCTCACAAGATATCATAGCATGCACCTTTTCTGGATCCACCGACACACCTGGATATGAAATGATGTGTCCTTGAAAGTGAAACTCATTAATCCAAAACTGACACTTTGATATCTTGGTTTAAAGACTATTCTCTCTTAGTGTACTGAAGATGATATCACAATATTTGGCATGATCATCAGGTGTTCTAGAGTAAACCAAGATTTCATCAACGAAGACAACTAAAAACCGATCTAGGTGTGGGTGAATATCTGATTCATCAAGGCAATGAACACATCCAGTGTATTGTTCAATCCAAACAGCATCACCAGAAATTCGTACAACCCATACCTTCTATAGAATGTTGTCTGGGAGAGGTTTTATGGTCTCACACTCAACTGATGATATCCTGATATCAAACCAATCTTATAAAACACAGAGGCACCTCTGAGCTAATCAAACAGGTCATTGATTCTAGGAAGAGGGTATTGGTTCATAAAAATCATCTGGTTCAGCTTACTATAATTGAAAAATAACTTCAGTGATCCACCATCGTTCTTAGAAAACAACACAGGATATCCCCAAGGTGATGTGCTAGGATGTATAAACCTTTTATGCTCTAATTCCTCTAACGGAACCTTCAATTCTGGGAGTTATACAAGCACCAGTTGATATGGTGTAATGGAAACTAGGTATGATCCCTCTAACAACACAATCGTAAACTAAACATCTCTCTCAAGTGGTAACCCTAATAAGTCCTTATGAAACACACCCTAAAATTGTTCCATAAGAAAGGGAAGTTTGGATACACTTTCTCCCCATCATCTAACATAAGGCATGATAATTGGGTTGTGAGTTTTCCCAAATGCCGGTGTAGCATCCCTACACGACCTACTCGAGTATCCCACTCACCACGAAGGGCATAAGATATTCCATAGAGATATGTGAACATAACTTGAATTTGGTAATAGTATATATCGTCCTGATATAACACCATCCAATCCATCCACAAGATCAAGTCAAAACCTAACATCTCTAGGACAAAAATATCCCACAGATAATTATACCCACCAACCTCTAGAGCACAATCCTTACACAGCATGATGTCCACAACTCATACCCCTAGAGGAGTAGAAAGTGACATTACCCCACATGAAGTATCCAAACATAATCCCAAAACAACTACAAACTGGGCAGAAATAGAGGAATGTGTAGCACCTATATCAAATAAAACACTAGAGAGCGTGGAATCTACAAGAATTGTACCTCAAACAGTAGGCGATCCCACCTCACCACCTTCAGGTGTAGTCAGAACTACATGGATATGAATTACCTTTTTACCCAGGGCCCCAGCCTGTATACCCTACACTATGCTACCTTTTTTATAAGGTTGATCTCGCCCTATAGTTCCACATCCACCAACTATACCAGTATGACATGTGGAGCTCTAAATGCCTTCCATATATGGGGTAACCAACCCCCTACATACACTCGGTATCTTCCTATGACCTCCATCATTCCCTGATTGATGCGGATTCTAGAAAAACCTCGGCACATGGCATACCCTTCTGCACACTCGGCACTCAACCGGTGGGTGTATACATTGGTCATGCTTGTACCCCAGCCTACCAAAATAATCCCAAAATACCTGGTCACTACCCTGATAAGTTGACCCTCTCTTATGACTACTCTGTGTGCTTCCACCCTGTTGAAAGATTCCTAATCGGCGCTTCCTACTATCGGTAGCTGCACAAATTGTCTACCCAAATGGAACCACAATTTCACTACTTGAAGCTCCCTTTAGTTTTTCCTCTAAGATAATAGCTTGATCCACCACATCATAAATCCTTTTAAGAAATAAAGATAATCATCTGAGACCTGATATCGTGTCTCAGCCTATCCTGGATGCATTTCTCAATGACAACCTTGTCTCCTGTCCACATCAAAACAAAGCATCTCAAATTGGTTAAATATCTAGAATAGTCTACTAGTGAAATTTTTCTATACCTCATAAAATCCACAGCCTTATCGTACAACAATGATTATAAGTAGAAGTACTCAATAAACATATCCGGAAAATCATTCCACATCATTCCTTCATCCTTCTCTCACTAAACTATGATGTCCCACCATTACATTGCTCTACCTCTTAGCATATAAGCCACTAACTTGACTTGCTTCTCAATATAAGTCTCTATATGACCTATAATAGTTTGTATGGGCTCTATTTAGAACATCACTTCCTCTATCCCACCCTATCTAGTAATGGTCAGAGGGTTATGCTCCTAAAACTCCCTAGTAAACTCAAACATACTCAGTGCAGCCCTCCCTTGGGCTCGTTCTCTCATTTTCATAAAATTAGAAAAGTTCTTATGCAATTGTTCTTCCATATCCTCTTGGATCACCAAGTTCACTTTCTCCACAATTAGAGGAGTGTTCTTGGAAATTTCCATATATCACCCAACCGACACACATCTTCGAGGTGGAATTTATCTACAATGCCAACCATGATCTTTAGAATGCAACCACATTGATATTACGAAAAGGAAAAAGATATAGGTAGGCTCATCACATGTCATACCCAAAAAAAATCAAATAAAATATACAAACGATCCCACTCACAACTGGATCACTAACCTTTGACATATTTGAAAAGGTCATGGCTAACATGGGTATATAATTCACACAGTTACAAAACTCATCTTTTACATCATTTCAAAAAAAATTCCACATCCCAATTTACTCTAATAACATGGTAATCAAATTTTAATTCTTTATCAAGAACCATATTCTAATTGCTACTTGAAATTTCCATAACCCTTTTTATCCATACATACCATCATATTAGGCACAATTTATTTACTTTTATGAAAAACTAATACATCCTAAACATTATATCCCACACACCAATCCCATGTGCATTCCAACCATGAAGCATGTCGCCTACCTACATAGGTTCCTAGAATTATGCATGAATTCACAATCTCATAACCTTCCAACCATGAGATAAATATCACAAAATCATCAAATCACAAAACATGAACATCAACCAATGGTGAAATATCATCAAATATAACAACACACAATCAGAACAACAATACCAACCTAGGGGGACCTAGGTTTTCCCTCATACATGAGTTAGCTACTCCTAAGAATGAGATAATTACCAAGGCCCAAAACTTCCCTAACTACTTTTCTATTATCCCCAAATAGTAAAGAAGATAAAATATCACCTTTGATAACACTTTGTAATTTCCCAAACCTAGAATCCCCTACACCGGTGCCCGAATCTGGGTCTCCACATGACCTCAAGCATGCCTCCCCATATGCCATAGGTTGTCGATTACAACAATGGTTTAATAAGATATGTGGGGAGACTATACCCTCTTTACCGGACTATGAAATAATATAAAATAGTTTTAATAGAAAAAAAATAGGTAACAGTCAATAACATGCACAAATAACCCAATCCCAAATTGTGTACAACCATTTCCAACAGTAATCATGTCAAGCCATGTTGTAGTGCTAATTGAACAAAACCCCAAAGAATGAAAAACACGAGAATCGCTGAAGTGGTCTGAACTCTAAGTTTGGACCCTCACCCGTACATGTCCCACATTCATCTCAGCTCCCTAGCATAGGGCCCTTGTCCTTTTCTTGACTTGGAAGCATGAAAACTACTCAGGTACCCAATGGTGGCCCGAGTAGGGTGTGAGTATAACTCTATAGGAAACCACCAACAATTACTACAAAATATATAGTGAAATCAGATAGTGTATGCAAGTTATAAATAATGAAAAGTAAAGGTAATCAGTCAAATAATTCATTATAGACTATGTTCCTTTGAAATTATAATACTATTGATTCCAGGTAAAATAATTTGGAATCCCATGATTTAATACACCTTTTTCATGTTTTCAATGGATTATCCATTGTTAATATTATCAAGCATATGGGAACAAAATCAAGTTCTATCTCACTAAGAATTACATTATAATAACCACATAGTCTATACCTTGAAGTCTCAATCCATGTGGAATGAAATAATTAGGGGAATAGGACTTTGTCCCCTTCCCTAACACATGTATTTAGGGGTGGAGTTAAAACCTCAGTCAAACTCAACCCGTGGGCGTAGAATCTCAAGTCTATACCCAACTCTACCAAGCCATGTTCACATGCTTATCTATCATTCACCAAAATTAACAGCATTATAATAATCATATCCAATATCATTTACAATATCATAACAATATCAATAAGTGTGAAATTAACATTATACCTTAATCCACTAACACATTCATCATTTATATTACTTAACCCATTCTCCTCATTTCCCATTTCCCATGCCTATCTCACTATACATATTAAAGTTTAAACATAATTACTTTTCATATTCCCATTAATCCCATTTAATCCATTTAAATTGCAACCAAACAATAATTTAGCCTTTAACCACACTAGAACCAACTAGCCACCATCAATTATAACTCGTTACATAAACCAATTAACCTCCTAGATAAGTCTCTACATCATTTTGAGTCAATTTGACACCATATATTTTTGTTATCCTGATTGGGAGGGCCGACACACCCCATGGGTGGCCCTAATTTGGTCAAGTCATCCTCCTTACATCCCATGGGGATCAATAGGGGTTAAATTAATCATTTTGACCCCCAATACACCATATATTCTGAATGGAATCAAGAACATATCAAGAATGGAAACAAGAATGAAACCCTACATGCATAAATATTTGAATAAACTCTGAGATATAACTTTTAGACCACCTACCTTTAGTCTATTACTGAATACACTCCTAATAGTGACCTTAGATTTTGATTCCACACACCTTTGAAGACTCAACCTAAAACTCACAATAAATAAATAGTTCTAGAGATTCGGAAGAAGTTGATGAAAAGTTATGAACACTAACCCAAAAAGAGAAGCATGGAAGAGATTGGACTTACCCAAATATTCATTCTTGAACTAATGGAACTCCAAATGTACTAGTATTGAAGTAGAATCAAATCTTGGATGATCTTGGAATCATATCTCGTCACTTAGTTTGAAGTAGAAAGAAGGGGGAGAAATCCCAAGTTAGAACATAAAATCCAGTAATTGAGTTTTTGTAATTTTCTCAAAGTTACTGGGATGCACAGTTTATCATCATGTTTTAGAAAACCGTGCACAAACCATGAGGATTATACTATCCAAAAATAGTCCCTCACATGATTACTTGGGATTTCTACATTGTTTTCTATATTGTGTGATAACCATTTTAAAGACTCTATCCAAGGTTTAACGATTACCTCAGATGGTCTGAATGGTTTTGACTAAGTGTGCGCAAACTGTATTACATGCTTATAAACTCATTTTCTTGTATTTTTGTATCCCAAATCCCTAAAACACACCTGATCATTATCGTGAACTTTGGGATAAAATATTTAAACAATATAAGAAACATAAAATGAAATGTAAACAAAAATATACCTTAATAGAGATCTTGGATCTTACAAAGTGATTCGATAGTATGTGTATATCATGGTTCCATAGAGAACCTAACATTAATGAGGACCAACGAGGCCCAACACAACTCAACAAAATCCAAAAGATTCATGTATACAGTTTAAATTCATAACTCTTAGACTCATAAAATGTTATTTATTTTATAATCATACAACTAGTATGATGGAGAGAAGAGTGTTCCTGATGGATGTACATGAAATAACCATTATAACCAGATGTGAATGATATGTAGGGAGGCCCTATACCACACCACCTACACTCAGGTAATATTGGGAAAATGGGCCTAAAGATTGAAATTTTTCAGCTCCTCTATGTGGGTACAAAGATCACCAAGAATCCTAATCCCACGTGATCCATGATCGGTGTGGGAAACAAGGAGATATGTTAGTTTCTCTCAATCACATGTAGAATCAGATGAAATGGGTAATGAAATTTCAGGATGAGAATGTCATGATGATTTTTAGGGTTCAACTAAACTTACGTGGATGCATTTAGGGGAAACACTAGGGGTTCTAGAGTTTAATTAGAACATAGGGATGTGAGAAGGATGTAAATCAATAAACTTTGGGATAATAATTAAGGAAGGAGAGACTGATTGGAAGGACCATTGTTGACCATGTTCGAAACAAATAGTTGACCACTTCACTAGTCAAGGATAGGATTTCCAAATGTAGAATCAGCTGTTGACCATGTTTGAAACCCATGATTCACTATTTTTCTCTATAAATACATTAGGGAATTCTCTTAGGATGGGAGGTGAGAGAAAGTGGAATGAGACCATATATATTAGGGGGTATGTATGGATAAAAATATAATGAAACCTAAACTTGAAAAGACTCAATTTATGGTGATGGGTCATGAAAGTGTCTTCAAGGAACTTGACACATTGCAGCTCTCACCCAGTGCATCAAAGTGTGTTAGTGGTAGGACCCAACTAAATCCCGAGTAGAAGACCCTGACATTACAAATTGTTCAATGTTATATTTCTTGGACCAAATGATCCTATTTTAATTTCCTATAGTTTGGACCAAGAGGATGATATTTCCAAATCAGAAATATGTAGTGAGGTGTCATTCCTGATGTGAATGAGGGCCTAGGGGGCCCACACCACATCACACATTACTAAAAAGAACTCACACACAGTTTAAATTCATAATGCTTGAACTATAAATAATGGGGTATTCAATAGAAGGAATACGTGTAGTGAAATAGGAGTAACCTTATGTGAATTAGGTTCAAAGAGGCCTATGTCACAAGACACATCCTCATGAAAAAACACATTCATAATTTAATGTTATAAGGGTTGTACATGGGTGTTTCATTTAACATCATGTGCCTGGGACATAAACTTCTTCATTATGGTCATAGTGTTTGTACTATAGGGACTGTGAAACACTTATCTAAGGTTAAAAAATCTACCAAGACTCTTAATCTCACAGTATCCATGCTCGGCATGGGAAACAAATAGCATTGAGGATTTCTCTGATGCATGGAGGTCCATAAAAGGGAAATAGAGAAGTTGGGTAATAGATGTTCCAATGTATCTGATCATCCTACTCAATGAGAAAATGTTCATGGAGGAGTAACACAAAGGGTGTTGGAGTTACATTAGAACATAAGGAGGTGGAAATATTTGAATTGCAGTGCCCGATATCTGGGAAAAAATTATGGAAGCATGATGATTTAGGATAACATCTGACCTTTTTCAAAACACAATTTCGACAACATGTTACCTAGGTTGGAATAAACATATTAGGGTCAACCGTTTCCCATGATCAAAATTCAAGGCTAGAATCAAAATTTCCTTTTATGTCCTTCGAGGTATTGGCTCAGGATGGTAGGTGTGCTATATGGCTCAGCACCAATCCATTAGGGGGTCCCTTCAGATGTGAAATATAATGGATACCCAAAGAAAGGGACATGTGTAGGATTGATATGGAATCAAAAAATGTACATGCAGAATCCAACACTATAAGTCCTACATCACATCACATCTAAGCAAGTCAATGAGGTGGATTTAATAGAGGTATTCAAACCCTTTCTCGAGGAGAGAGGTCCTAAGGTAACTATTGGATGTGGCATGGTAGTGGACTAATGCCAAATACAGAGGATGAATAGGGGTAAAAAAATTACTAAACCTATGGAAGGAACCAAAAACAAAATGTTCAGGCGTCGCTACGTATCCCATAAGGATTGGAGTCAAGACACATGTAGTTTTGAAGTTCTGTGCAGTTTAACATCATTTGATGAGGATTTAATGTGTAATACAGTTTATTTTCATGCAACTATGACGTTATGGGGGGGTACCTCTAAATGAATACATATGACATGACCATTATAACCTGATGTGAATGTGGACCAAATAATTCAATATTCTGCCATATATTCCTAGGTAAGGCCTATCCATTATTTAAAGTCTTAATTTTTTGACTTAGGATTCCATTTTAAGTTCATAGATATTATTCCATTGGTTGCTTCTCCAAAAGATATACGTAGCTTGGTGAGGTTAAAACCCCAATGTTAATGAGGACCAAGGAGGCTCGTTGCAATACCACGTATTCTTAAGGAGGCGTGCATACAATTTAGTGTCATGATTCGTGGACATGAACTTCCAGTTTAAGGTTATAGAGTTTGGACCATAGAATATTCCAAAAGGAAAAAAGGTTGATGAACCTGGGGATGAACTTGAAGACAAAATGTCTGGGCATCACAATGTATTCCATGAGTATAAGAATAAAGATACACATAGTTCCTAAGTTCCAGGAAATTTAACATCATGCGGTGGGGACGCTAGTTATGACGTAGTTTATTTTCATGTGTCTAAGACATTTGTGGGATAGATATCCCAAAGGGGATGTGTATGGAATTGAAAAATAATCCTACATGAATGTGAATAATGTAATTCCACACTACAACACACACTACCAAAAGATAACTTAGGCCAAGGGACTGAAAGGATGCAATTATGGTTGGGAAAAAATACTAAATGTAATGGAATTACTAAAAATACCATAATTATGGGAATCAAACCATTCATAGATCTTGAATGATGGAATGGTGAGTGACCAATTCCAAAGGTTATTTCTTCTCAAGTGATAACACCATGATTCTGTCACATTTTTCATCATGGATCTGTCACGATGATGTCATAGTTTAAGGTCGTATGATATGACCAGTCTATAAATTTTAACATCATGAAGTAAGGATGGGGGATGAAATATAGTTTAAAGTATTGATAATATGATTATAAAACACTATTTAACGTCATGTTTCAGGGACATATACAGGGAGTTTCAGGTCGTGTCACATGGATTGTAGTCTCTTAGTTTATTTTCATAGACTTTAGACCATAAAGTCCTACATTTTAAATAAATTTAATTAGGACAATGGTGCCAAGATGTTTTAAAGCCAACAGATCGGATGGAGATGATTCATACAATTTAACATCATGTGACTAATATGAGGGTGTTGGGCTATTGTACATCTTATAAATCGAATAGAGATATTTTATGAAATTTATTTCTTGAGAAACTTGGCTTTGGTCAGAGGACTGATACACTCCCCATCCACGGAGACCAATGATTATTCACCATTTTGATAAAAATTATGAATGATATAAGTACCTTCCATTTTGGGATCCAAATTTAGTGGCTTTCTACCAGTATCATTTGTTCTTAGAGGGTCAATACTGTATCACCCTGAAGGAAGGAAAAAATATGAACATTCTTCTTGAAAGATCTAGAGATATTATTTTGGATCCTCACTAGATTGTACAAGGACCAAAGCCTATTTTTTCAAAAGCATATAGTTCTTATAGACGGACTTGACCTATCATTTTTGAAGTCTATTAGTCATAGAAATCTATGCGATGTGACAAAAAATAAATATCAACAGGTATGACTCCCTTATTTCCATAAACCCATGAATGTGGGGTAACCTGGGTGGAATTATGAGTGCTCTTCCAATAGGACTAAATTACCATGGAGAGCTTATCGAACCAAATTTTCTTGTTCTAGACCACCATCGTTTTCATAATTTTTGAGATGGTCTTGTTAAATGCCTTGATATTTCCATTTTATCACACATGGTAGCAAGATTAATGGTTGGAATAGATTCCATACATAGATTACAATTTCATCTGCTCTGCTACCTAGAAATTGTTGTCGTTATTGGTGATAACAGTGTGTGGAACTCTAAATAAATGGATTATTCTAGAGATCACAAACATAACAATAGAATGGGAATTTACATCCTTGAGCAGAATCACCTCCGTTAATTTGGAAAAGAAATACATTGTAGTCAAAATAAATCTGCACTGGAGAACTATCACTGGTTGATATAGTCTCACGACATCAAGTCCTCGGATCAAAAATTTCCAAGAGAAATTGGTAGTATAGAGGGGATATGAAGGACGATGCATAATGTTATCATGAATAAAAAATCATGTAACATCTTTATAAACTAAATACAGTCACAAAACATAGTGGGATAAAAGTAGCCCATCCTTAAGATCATGTAGGAGAGCTTAAAACCTTCCTGATGAGATTCAAATGAACCAGTATCAACATACTGAATAACCTAGAGAATATTATCTACTTGAATTTACTATAGGATAATACCATCAAACCCATTATTTTGAATGATCTTCTAAAGACTAGGACCACTCTAGAGGGTGAACTATGTTGCACGTCGATAGATTCGGTCACACTTAATATTTTCTGGTAGGATATTTCTATACATGATGTACTTTACAAAGTTAGTCATCCAAATAGAGGTATCTTATATTATGGTAAGTTGATCTTGAGGTACTAATGTGAAAGTACCAATGGTAATATGACTTACCTACTGATTTTCATCATCACCCTTAGTAACGAAAGTGATGAACCTTCAATGTGCCACATGGATGATCATGTCATCCTTGTCAGGCTCTATGAGAGATGTGGTTAGGCTGGAAAAGGCATCATCTCTTCCATTATGTGACCCAGGAACATGAGTGACCTCTGGATGATAAGGGAACTAGGCCATCAGCTGGAGAGTGTTCTCTAATAAGGGCATGAGCATTAGCTTCCATACGACATAGTCACCATTAATCTGCATGATCACTAGCTCAGAGTCTCTCTTCACCTGTAGGTGGAGAACATAAATCTATAGTGATAGATCAATACTAGTGATGAGATTATGATTCCCTAACTTTTTTTTGTGCATAAATATAATAAAAAGAATAAATAGGGAAATATAAAAAGTGTAGGCATGATGAAGATGTTTCCCAAACATACTCTATTAAGTATGGGATCACGTAGCCTTCTACTAGTTGGGATTTACGAGGCACCAAAAAATGTATTTACAAGAATGGTAAAAGATAATCCACTGAGAGGATGGACTTGTTTGGAAAATCAAAATCCAAGGACTGCACTGTAGGGGTTGTATGGGTGGCCAAAAAATATTCCAGCACATGAACCATAAACGCTTTCGGTAGAACAAACTTGATGTCGAACTTTTGAATAATCACTGCCCACTGAGCTAGATAGCCTATAAACATAGGAAAGATCATAATATACATTAACGGGTCCACATGGGACAACAATTTTATATCATTTTGTTAAAGATAGTGCCACAAATTTTGCACTGCAAAAAATTAGTGTGAGATAGCTCTTATCGATAGAAGAATATCTGGTATATATGTTGAGAAGCATATGACTATGATAGAATAAACTATTATTTACCCCTGTATTGTTCTTATATGAGATATTAGTGTTGAGGGATCATTCTAGTGTGGTCACATAGAGGACCAATGGATTCTCGAAGATTGGTTGCATCAGAACCATAGGCTGTTTTAGATACTACTTGATCTCATCAAATGTGGAATGGCACACTTTCTCCAACTGGTAGATGAATCCTTTGTTCATGAGTGTATAAAATGGATTACACTTATAAGAAATATTCATAATGAATCAATGTTTTCCTGCTATGTGTCATTGAATAACTCAAAGATCTCAATAGTGGATCAGAGGAGACATCTAACTGATAGCCTCGATCTTCTATAGGTCGATCTCAATGCCTATATATCTTGCAACGAAGCCATGAAAATTCCAAGAGGTAATCCCAAATCCACATGTAAAGGGTTTCATATTTAGATGGTGAGAGTGGAGGAAGTCAGACACTTTCTCATGATATTTGATATGGTCCTAACGCTAGTCGGATTTGACCACAAAATCATCCATATAGCATTCCACTCGAATCTTGAGGATCAGTTTGAATATCTGGAACATAGCATACTAATTGAGGGATCCTGTATTCTTAAAACTGGAGGGCATTACCTGATAGAATAAGGTCCCTTGTAGCACCCTGATATTGGTAGAATATTAATCCTTGGGGTCCATTCGTGTTTGGTTATACCCAGAATATCCATCAATAGAGGAGAGAGCATGGAACCCAATGGTGGCATCGATCAACATATCTATCATATGAAGGGGAAAGCCATCATTCATACAATGGATTTTGAGATCTCAAAAGTAGATGCATACTTTGGTTTATCCACTCTTCTCCCTAATGGGATAAATTTTGGTTAACCATCATGGGTACTTAACATCATTGATGAAGCTGGAATTAATGATCTTATCATATTTGGGCCCCACCATGGCAACATGAGAGGGTTTCATCTTTTTAAGAGGCTATTTGAACCCATGATGAATCCCTATGAGATAGATAGATAAATGAGGATATAGTCCTAGAATCTATTAATAACTCTAGGAAAATATTTCATGATGATGCTTCAGAAAACCTACATACTATTTCTGTTCCTCTATAGGCATATCAGTGCTAATTAGTGTTGGACTTGGGTCTGCCTTAGTACCAAGATTCACATGTCCAACTCATCGATGGTGGTGGAGACACCCTATTCAAATGAGTAGGATCATCCTAAAAATACTCTTCATCATCTAAGGCAAGAGAATTTATGGAGGATATGGTTCATCCAAGATAGATGATCCTAGGGGAACACTAGTTCCCACTTTGGTGGATGTGGATTCTTCACTGGGAGACTCCTACACTACTAAAATCATGGAAACAAAGGATTTTGACCCAATTACATTAGTCCTTCAACCAATGGGTCAAAGCATGATGATTTCAATGTTGTAGTAGCTTGTCAGTTTATGTCAGTTCAACCTGGATTGGTGAAATGTCCAAGTTTGGTGCATAGCTATTACCATGGGGTAAACATCCCAATACTAGATAGGGGTATGGGGTTCTGGTATCACTTGATATTGATCTATTTAGGAGAAAGAAAGTAATATTCTAGAATTCCTTGTACCTGGGAATGTGTATCCCGCTATTTTTTTAAAAATCAAAGTAGTGTCCTAGGTTTTGGGTTGTGGCCTCCAACCGAGGAATCGGGAGGAATAAAGCATTTTTCATGTCTGTCCATGGGTCATCCATAGTTGTAGTGTTCTCAAAATAATTGTTCTGAACTCATTTTTCCAAGATCTTATAATATCCAGCATCAAAATAGTGGGCTTCACAAGAGGCAAAGGGAGATGCATCATCATGGAGCACACACACTTACCCATTGAGGGAGTACATTAGGCATTAGTGATACAAGGATGGAACTACTATGTGTATATGGTTCTAGGGAATACCCATCATCACGTTGTTTGTGGTATCTTTGTAGGGTTATAAATTTTCAACCAACGGGAGAAACTACCCCCATAGTCACTTTGCAGAAGGAAGAAAGTACTCTTACAAGTCTAGAAAGGTGAATTGACACAAATTGAGTTGAAAATGTCAGAAGAAACTTGATGGAATTCATGTTTTCAAAGAATTTCAAGTGGCCTGCATACCATCAGTATGAAAGGTCCATGGACCACCCGGATCACAAAACACCAGGTACACAAAATGAACTGTGAACCATTGTCCTGGGGAAAATCGCCAGCGAACAAGGAATACCGTGAACCATGTCGACGAAGAACTCGTGCGCGTGAAGTTCATCCACGTATCTTTCCTCAAACTCATCAGTTCATGGAAGAAGTGAACTAGTAGGGATACACAAACCAATATCGTGAACCGAAGCCTCCAAAAACCAAGGATTTACATAGTCTTTTGGGGTTCAGGATAACTACTCATGGGCCGCTGCAAATGGCGATGCATGCCCAATAGATATTATTGCCCTGAAGCTACATAAAATAAGAACATAAGGAATTGAGATGAGATGGACAGAGAAATATTTATGGTGACTCATATGTTGGAATAAAGAGATCAAAGAAGATTTAGGCTTCCATATTTATTCATCGACGAAGTACGAATTGTGAACCACACTCTTTGAAGGTACAGTCGGTTGCAAAACATAAAATGGGGGAATTGAATAATAATTATAGAACCAAAAACATAATTGGTGAAATGAGAACCAAATAATTCTCGCAGATGAACTTACTATGAACTATAATCCTTAGGACCCTCCTTCAATATGGTGCTCTGCATAGTGCACCGCTATGTGGACAGAACCCGACACTTCGTACTACATCAGTACCCAGAAGAAACCCAGAGCGGCATGATGGGCCACATAACACTATGTTATGAAGTCGTCTATAACCATGCTTGCATACCACATTGGTACAAGGATGGCCCCTCTGACCACATACCAATATGGTATGCGGAGCCTCCCCCATCCCGCATAAGCAATGAGTATGTGGAATGGGGTGTTTTCGAGTATTATTTCCTCTAGTTCCAACCCCGCCCTTCTATTACCATCCACTCCTCCATATTCCCTCTGTGAACCAGTCCTATAGGAATAGGATAAAGGATCATCCAAATCCACCAGTCCCATTTTATCAGACCATTTATTGCATCATCATTCCCCATTTAGTCTACAGATCCATGGTAAGGGGAGTCACAAAGGCTCTCCCCAAAACGGTTCAGGATTCGGGAATGTTTTTGGGTCTACTTTCCCATGGTAATCCAGAGTCCAACATTCGGACGCCAACATAAACCTCTTCGTTCTAGGCATTATGGGTGATCACTTGCATTTCCATTAAATTAGGAATAATTATTTGTCTAAGGAGTTATGTATGCTACTAATTTTGTTTAGGACGAAACTCCTCCCTTTCCCATAACATGTTATGGGGCCCTCCCATTGAGCTAAGTCCCTAATTTTTGGAGGTAGGGATGCATGACCATTAATGTAATTTCACATGGAAAGGTTCATCACTCCACACCCTCTCCACTGTCGCCTCGACCTCTTCCACCGTAGGCTCTCCCTCTCCTGCCAACAGGAGAAGAAGCACGTGGTTGGTCAAAGATCTCACATCCACTTTTTTCTAACACTGAGCGTAACTCATGTGGATTTAGAGGTTTGTGAAGATTACATCATCCACAAAATATGAACTACAAGAACTCTAATTCTTGATCAAACCAGGATACATATGATGCCTACTCAACGTACCAAGATCAAAAGGGTGCCCATCCAAAAGGGTCCACCCAATTAGGCGACTTTAAATGGTAAGCTTCCATGCATTAGCCCTGAAATAATCTAAAATACAAGGGTTCAGATTCCTCTCCTGAGGATACGTAGGAAACCCATATTATGGGTCTGATCCCAATATTAAGTCACCTTCTATCCCCCCTAGATGATGATAAACTCCAGAGCTCCTTATTATGTGGCTCAAGTTAGCATCACCTCCGCAGCATCAACTATATGCATGCTTACGATGATCCTGAAAAATAAGGGTAGCCTATATACATAATATTCAGGAATGAACCCAAGATTCATGAACAAATGATCAAGACAAAACTCTATAAGAGAGTCCTAGAGTAGGAAACAATCCTCTCCCAGAAGGGTGCGATGAGCCTAACATCTCATCCTCTCGACCAATGGAGTCCTTAGGTGTCATTGGATGAATCATCAACAACGAGCACCTTCCATTGGAAATAAGGTTCATGAATCATTGATACCAATTCCATTAGAAATTACTGGCTCCAAGAATAATCCCATTGGAGACCATCCAAGGAAGTTATATCTGAGGATGACCGATTGCACAAGTACATGACCCCATGCAATCTCCCGTTGGGATCATCTGACTATGGAACCTCCTTCGCAGGGCGAATGTGGTGAATTGACCAGTCCCCATGGGGTAAATCCAACCTTATTTAAAAGGAAAATGATGTTGAATATGTCAAAAAGAAGACATTATGAACATGATAGGAAACTGTATCCAAAAATTGGACGGTTGATGATCCTAGTAGGACTAGTTCCGCGCCACCCGAAACGTGTCACCTCGATGGCAGAACAAAAATGGTGAACCTGAAGTGATTCCATAACCAAGGAGGTGGTTCTACCCCAATGATCAAAGACAAATAGACATTTCATGTTAGACCGTTTTTTTTCACCCAGGTGCACGTGAAACGTGTCACCTTAGAGGTGGAACAAAAATGGTGAACCTGTATAAATCATTAACCAAGGTGGCGGTCTTACCTTACCTTACCCCTTCCGCCCCGTAGCTAATGAAAATGGTAAGGGGGACAAGAAAAATATAAAAATATTCATTTTATTAAAATAATTATACTTTGATGAGGTTTTGTGGTCTGTATGTCATATATGAATGTCACAGGTTCCCAAAGAGAAACCTTTGATCCAAATGGAATCATGATGACCAATGAAGACACACACATCATTGTTCCCACATGATCCCAGGGTCCCAATGAAGAGCAGCACCCCCTCACTTACCTAGCTCTTCAACGATTGGTATCCAACATGTCGATTAGAGAGTACCACGAAAATGGTATTCTCCCCACGCTGGAGGCTGGAAGACAAGACCACTAGTCTATGAAGGTTCTCCAACCGCATCGTTAGCCATGGATATCACCCCAGCACAAGGCAGCTCCAGTGGCCATCTCAAACTGTTTCAAGAGCCTGTTCCCAGAATTTGACAATGAGTACCTCCCTTATCTTAGAGATTCAGATTATGTAAATGCTGAAAACTTTATAAAAAACGCATAGGGGTCATAGTCATGAGACCCCACCAGAGTGCGTCGCTGCCAACAATAGATTACCAAGCCTCCTCCTGCTAAAGAGGACCTTATTCTGAGAGCACGTGCTAAGGTCCAGGATACCCGAGCCCCACAGGCTACCTACCAAGGGTGGTGAATATAAGATCAAGAACACGCAATAACCCTAATTCATGAAGAGAAAATATGTCTCACTAACATGGTGGAATTCATTGGGCAGACATAAGACTCTGACCCCTCTACTCTATCCCACCCAAGAAGAAGGTTGGAACAATACCATCACATGCACATTATTACTAGTTCTCATTGGTCCCACCATGTAGATAGAGTGAAAAACTACCATGAGATACAGATATTTTCCAAGGCACAAGAAGCCCGCCATCCAAATAGGATGGCATGAAAATATGATTAGAGTCAAATTCTTGTGGATGAAGAAAAATCCCATGAGACAAATACAATTAAAAATGACCTGATGAAACTCCCCTCTCATGAATATGAAGACCACCAGTCAAATATGGTGGGAATTAGAGAAGAAAACCAGTGGAACATCCATTCCTTTGTCCTGAAACAGGAGTGATGCAAGTATTTACTACCAACCCATGGAGGATTAGAGTAGGCACAAACTCCTTATTCAATATCTGAATCAGCCTTCATACCTGTCCCATCCAAATATGTATCTCATCACATCCTAGAAATGATGGAATATCGAATGTCGATTCCAGACCATATCCTCCAAATATTCCAAGATATCATTTCATTGGTGGAAATTGTGGGAATTGAGGCCCATGACCCAGTTTCCTAGAACGAAATAACTCACTCTCAAAATGAGTTAGTTACTACAGAGTAGTTATGTATCCATGCTCTAGTCCAGGAGGTCCGATGACAATATATTGTGATATACAGACAACCAGATCAGGAATAAATATCCATTCCAACTGGGGGATGCCATCCCAACATGGTGGCTGCTATAGGGAATGCATATATCCATGCCAAATATCAAGATGTCTGTATATGTATCTCGACGACATCATAGGACCCAATAAGATAGGGAACTATATATTAATGCCTTTAACAATAACAGATGGTCCCAGTTACCTGCAAGAGAGAACTCAAAAATGGAATGTGCTAAAGGCAACTAGAAAAGGAAGATCACATACATGATCTTGCTCTCATGGAAGCTGGGGTTCTTGACTCCCACAAACATATATTAATAAAGTCTCAAGACCCTATCTTTCCATTACCAAATTATGGATGTTGAAGTAGTCATGAAGGTCCTCCCTACAATATCTCTACCAACAGCTCAGAAGGTCCTTGACAGAGCACCCATGGGGGCTCGCTCCATGGGACTGGAATGATCGATCCTGATAGCGTATCCCTTGATGTGTGTTGGGGTATCCCTCCCCTCGACCTAAATATTAGACAGCAAGAAGGTCCTCCCCTTACTGTCATCTACCCTGATGGTCCTCCCCAGGGTATACACTATAGATATGTTTCTCCTTATAGTCGAACATCATGTCATGTTGGTAATACTCTACCTGATGATATTCATTACGAAGGCCCTCCCCAAAGAAGAATTTTATGTGAAGGTCCTCCCCAGGATGTGCACAATAGAAATTGTCCCTACATCCAGGTTTTAAGTCATGATGGTAGTCCTCACTATGATGACAGTCATTGCAAAGGCCCTCCATGCAATGGCAGTTGTTGGGACGGTTTTCCCCTAAGTGACATAAAGAATCAAACATTTCATCCCCCTACTGTAGCCTATCCTGAAGGTCCTCCCAAGGGTATAAAGTGTAAAAACATTTCCTGTGGTTTGGAATCAAGTTGCAAAAGTATCCCTCACCATTTCATCACGAATTTAGAAGGTCCTCCCTGTAACCACAAGACATGCTAGAAGGATGGCCATCCCACTTTTGGAGCAAATGTATGAAATCCATCGAATGATGAGGTGCTCGGAAAGGAGTCTGACACATCAAGATCTCAGTCTATAAAGAGTGGTATTCTTCATCAACCAGTGGATGGCCCGGGGCCATGACCATCTTCTAATCCACCCCTACACCATCTGAAAATAAATAAGGCTCCCATAATACTGGTTTCATGGAAAAAAATTATTAAGAAGCAGTCGAGATGGGAATATCAAGTAGAGGATCCTTTGGAAGAACAACATCATGATATGTTGCTTGTGAGAAGGAAACTGGATAAGTATATTATACCAGTGATATATTAGCCTATGAACACTTCTGACATCAACATACCAGGAGAGTTGTATAGGGAATTCATGCAATACATTCACATCAATATATGGATGACACTTTTTCAGCATAAATACAAATTTCTATCCTAAGAAGGTTATGCAGACCATGTCATCATGATAAGGGAGCTTCATCGTCTTATCGACCTGGAAGTCCTCCCATCCACACAGTAGCCAAAATCAAAAAGGAAAAATAATAACCTTGAACTAGTTTGCCTCCACGCACTTTATAAGTTGTCTCACATCATTGGAGATTCCCCATCTAGAGTCCACATTCAGATATGTGGAGAACATGGAGCTCTACACTTGACCCCATGCCTCATCCAGTAGGCACCATTGGAGATGAAATCTTATAACGTCATCACCCAAAGGCAGAAATATAGTGAAATAATTGCTCAAGAAATATGGTATACTCAAAAAAAACCATCCCTGAGTAAGTCTCAAAATTTCCAGGACTGAATATATCAATCCATAAAAAAGCATCTAAGTCAGGGAATCAAGAAAATACAGCAAGTTTTCGGCCTAAGGGAGGCCAACTAGCAAGCAGTTCCCACATCATCAAAAGACCATATACTCTGTGCGTACCCAATTCTATACACATATCATACCCATGTGAGAGTACGTGAAATTGAAAGGGTGGAAATAGCAGTAGCTACTGCCACAATACGGGAACAACCCCAACACACAGGGCTTGGGGAGTTTTTAAATCAAAGTGCCCTCGTAAGACCAAAAAATCTTGGTCGCAGCACATCAATGGAAGAATAGGAAAAACCCCAGTACTTAGGGCTGGGAAAATTTTTACCTCATTTTCCTGCACAGTGTAGGTATTTTTTTTACCATCTAGGAAGAATGATGGATATAGGATTTACCCATTCCACCCTTTCTCATGGTTGAAAAACTCTGAGACAATGGTGTGTTATGATGTCATACCACGGCTACCTTCAGGTCAATCATCACTGAGAAACATGAATAATACCACTGAATTGAAGGATAAAGTCCAAAAAGTTTGAAAAAAGCCTTCCTACCATTAGGAATATGGTGCACTACCCCCAATACGGTATGCCTCAGTGAACGTGCTAAACGTCAACCCCACAGATCTCACAAAAAATTACACAGAGGGAGAGAATTCAAAGGAAGATGGTCTCCTCCAAGAGGTAACCCACCCCAAATCTGATGGTGTGCATACAAGAAACTGGAGAGCAGTCATAAATATGGGCGCCCCCTCAGTTAATCCATTGCTACCTCCCCCAAAAACCCCCCAAAAGGAGAAGAATAAATATGAGATCTTCTATGGCCTGCCTCCTCCTCCCCCTGAGAATGCATCCCTCCCCCTTGAGTAAAGGTTCACCAGGAAAGAGAAATAAATGAAAGAGATCAGGTGAATTAATACTGAGCTATATTGAGGGAACTACCTTGCTGGATGGGTTCCTCATGAGGAACGCTAGTAGGTGCACCTAGAAGAGGTTCCCTTGCCACAGGCACTCTTATTAGTGAATGAATCCAAGATTAGAGGTCCGTTAAACCCGATCTCGGAAGGACATCATGTCTTTCCCCAATGTTAAGGAAACCAGAACA
Organism: Viscum album; assembly: GCA_963277665.1. Taxonomy (NCBI): domain Eukaryota; kingdom Viridiplantae; phylum Streptophyta; class Magnoliopsida; order Santalales; family Viscaceae; genus Viscum; species Viscum album. The sequence continues at coordinate 570,106,144 of OY728153.1, forward strand.
TATTCAGGAAACCCCACAAAGGATACCCCTGCTGGGTATCCACCGAAAATTCCAACAGCACCAGCACAACTAGTCTTGGCCAATACCACACCAGCTAAATCTCAAGCCCGACAGTAAATGAATCAAGGGCTCTTAAACACATTATAGAAACTAATAGCTCGTCTAGAAGACTAGGAGGGGTGGCACGCCCTGATACAGACATAGTCCAAACCCTACCCCATGTGGGTGATAAATGTTCCGCCACCACCAAACTTTAGGATCCCCGTATTCCAAGTATGTAATGGCTCAGGGGAACCCGAACAACATTTAATGCACTATGCTTATTATTTTGACCCCATGACTGGAACTCTAGAGTAGAAAGATGCGGTAAAACACTGGTGCTTCATAAAAACCCTATAGGGGTCGGTTTTCATATTGTATACTAGCCATCCATGCAATTCAATCATAGGTTGAGAGGATCTCCAGTGATTTTTTCTTTTCCAGTTCAGTTTAACGCTGCCTAAGATGACATTCAGGGATCTCATGAACTTTAAAAAGAGAGAGAATGAAATAGTCTTATACATCATTTCCTTATTAAAAGGCTTGAATTATTCCCTGAATCAGCTAGTCCCCAAGGATGAGATGGTCTCCATGTGCATCGATAAACATCAGGATGAATTGTGAACACCGCTCAACCCAGTGAAGTACACAGGAGGGTTCTGAGACATCTCTATCATTTCCCAAATAAAATAAGACTCCTTATAGCTGACCAATTTCAAGTATTGAGTGGCCCCATATTCCCTTATAATGTGAACAAGAAAAGAGGAAGTGTCTTCTGTCATGATTAATCCACCCCTAGCACCTGCTCCAATTGTGAGGCCCCCACTGAACCACGCAGCACCCCCTCAACGCCAAAAACCACCCCCACCTCAGCTAGATGAGCGATGGGGTGATAAAATAAATCAATTCGAATAACATAGAGTTAAATATTACTAGTTTCGAGATGACCAGGTCCGCAGATACTTCATATCCACTATGAATTGCAATTTCCTTTGGCTACCAGATCCAACATGAGCTAATGAAGTGGGTATCAATGACTATCTAAATTATTGTCCATATCACCAAATACTAGGGCACACAATCCTGGAATGATTTTTTTTCAAGGATATCCTACAAAAGATATTGGATTCTGTTCATGTTATGTTGGGTCTGCTACCATCACTAGTGGTGTATGTTTCCACCTCATACTAAATAGGGGAATAGGGATGGAAAACAATTACCAATAAGAAGGAGAAAACATTTGACCATTGGATGACCTGGAAGACCATCAACTGAGTTGATGGCTTCCTTCAAGAATATCTAAAACAACCAAATATGCCTCTAAAATAACTTGATATAAAACAACCATCCTCCTCAACTCCACAACCCTTTAAAGGCCAGAATGGTAGAAAGAAAGAGAAAGAAGATGATCTGAAACCATAGATAAAGTCAGTGTTGACACTTTCGGACATCATTCCATAAGACTTTGGACAACGTCCTCCACCCCTCCAAATAGTAAAATGGGAACTTCCTTGCCAAACGGCACAATAAGAAGTAGAAAATTAGACAGAAATAGTGTTAGATCAAGAACTAATATTTGACTCCATTAATGTAATTAATTTGATGGACCACTTCTCGGATGGAGACTATGGACACAAACTCGAATTCCCCAAAACAAAAAAGAGAGATGGAGGAAGAGTTCGCAGATGCCGGAGGTTTCCTGGATGGAATGATATAGTCAGGAGTCAAATTCTTGGCCACACCACAAGTCAAACCGTTAATATCATGAAAACTCATGGAAGGACCCTTTGGTAAACACAATAAGAACTTGAATTCTGCTTCTCCACCATCGGAATAGATCCAAGATAAATTATCTTGGAATATCCATTAGGGGAATACTATTATCAAACCTACAAAGTCATATAGGAAAAATAGTATAGCCAAATCCATAAAGGATCCTAGCACCACCAGCCCTGGCTACAGAGGCCGAACCATCTACATCCAAAGCCCAAAATCCTAATGTGTATGTGAAAGAGCATACCAAAGCCAGGAAGCACCGATATTTAGAGTATAACTATGATATTATAAAGTATATATATATAGCACCAGTAATTTTATCAATCTTGGATGTGTTAATCATGTCTGGAGATTATAGGGAAGAACTCATCAAATCCTTAATAAGTCACCCAGAGTTTGAGGCTAAAGTAGCAGCATCCGAAGTATATCCGATAGAGATCAGTCCCAAATAAGTTCACTTTGTCATCTCATTCACATACAGGGATGAAGATTCCATCATAAAAGGGAGCGTCAAACCCTTATATGTTCCTGAAAAATAAATGGAATTGATGTTCAGAGGATTTTCATCAATTATGGATCTAGAGTCAACCTCCTCCCATTGCGAAGGCTTCATCGACTAGGCTATGATGAAGAAAACTACACACCCTTCACTGCATCTCTGATAGGTTATGAAAATGGTGAGCAGAAACCATTGGGGTGATTCAAGATTAAAACTTATCTTAGAGCCCTCATGTTAGATTCTGAGTTCCTAGTAGTACTATAAAGTACGGCCTTTAACGTTCTGTTATGGAGGCTATTGCTACATCAACACATTGTAATTCCTTCACCATACCATCAGTGCATGAAATATTGAAATAATGGAAAATCATGTCCTTACACACAAATAAATACCCATTTGAGTCCTTTGAGTCGTATTATATTGACGTAGGGTTCTATGAATTAGAATAAAAACAGGTTTTAACTAGCAACACTGATTGGATAAATTCCCCAAATGGATTGGAAATGGCTCCCACTAACCTATCCAATAGTCTGGGTAAGAGTATGTATTACCCATCAAACAAGTTGAATGAAAAAGTGAATGTCTGAATGCAGAATCAATTGTATTCATGGTCTCTATTACGACATCCACATCCAAAGACATGGAAAATCGGACTGAATCTCATGATGTAAAGAAAATCCCTATCGAAAATGAACCTGACCTATTCAGGGGACCACATACGTCCCTTTCCTCGCTCACTAAGGAAAAAGACGATTTCTCTCCCAACATTAGAGAGTTAAACTCAAAAAAATCTATCTCCACCAGAAGAGGAAGAAGATGATGATGACAAAGGAGAAGAAAAGGAGGATGAAGACCTCAAAGATTCCCCTTCTACATTCGAAGAAGGTGTCTCCACCACATTCGATGAAAATAATGAGAGAAATCTGGGCACTGAAAATGACCTGCGACCCAATATGATTGTTTTAGCTATGCCCATCGAGGAGCAGGAGGAATATATCTCATTCATAAAAATTAATGGAGATGTGACTTCCTAGAACAACACCGAAATGCTAGGCCTCGATCCTGAGTTCTCCACTGATCATATGGGATTACAAGAAGATCACAGGGCGTATAATCAGGTAGATGGAAGGGTCCAACCAATGCATGCTACAAAAATAGAGACTGATGATGAAAATATGATCAAAGAAACCTTCATATGGGGGGTCCAATATCTGATCTGGATGGAAAACAAAGTCCCTATAAGAAATAAAAATAGACAGATTAGAATCTGCATTGACTACCGTGACCTTAATCATCATTTCCTAAAAGATGATATCCTATTCTAGATCATATAATTGTTGATTAAGGAAACAACCAGATACAATGTCCTATATTTTATGGACGTCTATTCAAGATACAACCAGATATGGATGGCCTAAGGAGATGAAGAAAATAATGCTTTAAGGGCCCCTCAGTGAGTGTTCTGTTATAAAGTTATGCCCTTTGGTCTGAAAAATGTCAGTGCCACATATCAGTACACCATTCATCGCATATTAAATCACTTATTAAGAAAGTTCATTGAGTGTTATATCGATGATCTAGTGGTTAAATTACAAAATCACTTGAACCACCTGGATAATCTTTAACTGTCTCCAACAAATTCCAACATCACAGTTTAAAAATAAACCCCCAAAAGTTTTCCTTTGGTGTTACCTTGAGAAAATTCCTAAGCTTTTTAGTATTAAATTGTGGCATCGGATTCCACCCTGAGAAGACAAAATCAATCCATGGAATTTCCCCACCTCACAGCCTCACCGAGTTGAAAGGTATCTAGGGGAACCTCACCTACATTAGGCGGTTCATAGCCAACATTGCAGGTAAATGTTTACCTTTCACTAGGATCATGAAGAAAGGAGTTACATATGAGTTGTATAATTATTTCCCAGAAGATTTTAATAATCTTAAAAGATATCTCCTAATCCCGATGGTGCTGCTTCCGCCAGTTGAGGGGAGACCACTTGTTTTGTACATAGTTACCCTGGAACGGTCATTTGGCACCTTCCTCATGTAGAATAATGATGTCGGTAGTGAAAAAAACCTCAATTACATTAGTTGGACAATGATTGATACTAAAACATGGTATTCATATATTGAAAAGAGATATTTATCCATAATTGTTTTATTTCAAAAACTCAGGCATTACCTACAACTCCATGATATCCATATGGTCTCCCACTATAACCCGATCAAATATATCTTCAATTGTCGCATGAAAAATGGGTTCTTATCATGATGGGAGGTAATACTAAAAAAATTTCACATATGGTACGTACCCCAGAAGTCCGTAAATGGTCCTATGTAAGAATTATGTAATCCTGCCTTTTTATTACACAACTTTTCATTACATTTTACAAACAGAGGATCTTTAAAGTCTAGTGTCTTGGAAATCAGGGACATAAAACATGAAAAAAAATAAATCATTATTCTAATACAATTTTATGGCTTCATAATATGTTCATCCTATGTAAAATTACTACATCTCATATCTTATAGATATACATCAAATTAAAGGGTGAGCAGAAGGCCTAGTAAGGGTAAACAAGGAATCAGTTTATTTGTGATATCAATAAGAACTTGAATAAAAACATAAAGACATGAGAAATGGATGTATAGGAATATAATAATGCAAATAACTTGAAACATAATTTAATATGTGTCTACAACATTTAATTTGGACATTCATTAACATATCACCAAGGTCCATCCCCAAGGTTTCATAAAAATTATTAAGGTTATTCACCAAGGTATCGTAAAACTTGTCATCTCGATAGATTAATTCTTTACCCAATGAATTGGAGCACTATCAGGGTGCACCCATAATATGTATTTACTTTTATGTGATCCACATAGATCATAATAAAACATTTCATAAATAACACATAGATAATAAAATAAATGGGTTTCATTTCAAAGTCATGGCGTTTTAAAAAGTACTTAAAAATAAGGTCATTATTACCATTATAACCCATGGAAAGGGAGTGAGGGTTATATGTATGTCAATTCCAGAATAAAATAAATCATATTTATATATTTATGAACACCAAAATATACTAAATAGGTCTTTTTTCACATAAATAAAACAAAAAAATTTCTGGAGAGAAAGAGATAGAAATTTTGAGGTGGAATTTCTGCAGCATAACAGCTATATAACAAGGTTTTAGAAAACATTTAAAAGAGTGGGTAAAAGAGTAACCCACTAATAAATAACTTATAATACAGTATAAATAAATAATAACATGGATATTATAACAGCTTATGGGTATTTGAATGAAACACCACATGAAATGGAAATATGAAATAAAAGAGAAGACATGATTCCTTTTACGAAAAATTCGGCAGCCTAACAGCATCACATAAAAATTCAGAAAACAAATTGATGACAGTGGAAAGGGTATCTCAAAAATTAGACATGAAATGGAAAGTAATGAGAACATATAAGAACATGCTCTCAACATATAGAGATGGAAACTAGAAGACACAACATAAAGGGAGTCATTCTTTAATAGAGGGGATGAAAAAAAGCCATACCGATTTGGTAACATTCGAAACGTACACCCCATGAAAGAAGAATCATAAAATAAAGATGTAAATACCCATAAATTATAGTATATTACACAAAGAGTAAAATCATGGGTAGTACATAAAACACACCAAAGGAAATAGGGGAAATATACCATGTATCTAACAGGAATAAGAAGTGAGATGAAAATCCCTTACCATGTTGTTTTCAATTGAGTCGTATGACCAACAACTACTAACCACCAAAAGAATCACATAATACCATGAATATAAAGAGAATCATAATAATATATATATATATATATATCCAATGGCAGTACACAATACACTACATTCATGAAATAAGTGGCGAACAATTGAAATCCCACTGAATTAAAAGTGAGATAAGAGATCCCCTTACTTCATTGTCCGACTTGACTCACTCGTATGTTCCTTGTTCTTAATGAATAATAAACATAAGTTAATTACTATTAGATTAGGAATATTTTTAAAAATTTATTATTCCTTTTATATTATTTATTACATTACAATAACAATTAGTTAATTATTTGAGTTCATATCGGACATTTTGTCAATGTTCAGAACTTAAGTCAAAAATGAAGTTGTTATAATTATAAATTGTCAATGTGGTCAAAATTTCTTTATCTCTAGAATGATATTAATCATTTATATTTAATATATATCATATATATCAAGTATATATTCGTATTTATAATGTTACATAACATTTAGAGATAAGAAATAAAATGCATCGTTCATTGAGACGGTAAGCCGTGCGTACGCATGAATGCTAATTTCATTTCTATTTCATATCTTAATGGAATAAAAAAACATAGTGATAAATAGGTATATTATAATTTTATTATAATATATATTTCATATATGTTACATAATTTCATAAATTCTATCATTTATATGTTCCACATATGGTAGGAACGAGTCATATAATTTTGAGGGGAAGCTAGTCTGCACTTCCTCAATTGAAATTATCGTGTTTACCCATTATGGTAACCATAAAGTTATGCTATAAATAAAAAATACAAAATAATTGAAACAATATAAATATAATATATATCACATATAAATAAATTTCCATCATAATGGCCACCATGATAGGCGGTATGATATAATTGAACAATCATCATTTCATGAGGCAGTAGTTCACCGTCCAGAGAAATAGTATGTTCTTTACCCATTAGATAGAAGTGTGTGTAAGTTTATCTCGAATTATTCTCATAAAAATAATCCTAGTATATTGAGGATACTGTTTTTTTATAAAATAAAGGAATAAAAAGAGTTTAGGTGGTTGGAGATGTAAAATAAAACAAAATAACTCAAGAGGAGATGTTACCTTTAAATCGGGTAAATCCCTTTGGATTGAACCAAAAGGGTTTCCTGAAGTGATTTATGACTAAGGTAAGGCTTATATTATTAATAGAGGGATATTGAGAGCTTATTGTATCAGAGGTTGGACGAGATAAGGGATTGAGAAGTTTGAGAAATGGGTATTAAGTGAGGGATTTTTATAAGCGAGAGGAGGAGATTTTTTGGAAAGTTTGAAAATATTATTTTATTATATAATTATTTCTGGTTTATAAAGTTCCAAAAATAATTATAGTTGATGATATGGTGTCCCATGTTCGAGATAAAATCATAAAATAATAATTGGAAAATTTTTGTATATTATTTTAATTTTTATCTTCTTATTTATATAAATCATCCATTAATGATGTAAACATTGCATCATCATTGTGTCATAAATAACATTATTTATTTTATGTCTAAAAATTATAAAGAAAATACCATCATGTAGGAAATATTTTTATATTTCCAATGAATATTTATAGTCTAAAATAGAAATTATATAACCCCATGTAAATATTGTTTTAGTAAAACAATTCATGTTTATGACGTTTTTATTTTTACTTTAAATAAAAAGTTATTAATGTCATTATCATACCCAAGTGGCTCCATGGGGAACCAAAATTGACCAATGGATTGTATTGGTAGGAAAGTACTCATCCAATAAGGTTAGGACAAGTCTCATGGTAATTTTTTATTAATATAGCATTATTTTTATATTAAATTACCCTAATTACCTTTAATCATGATTAATAAAAGTCAAAAGTTACTATTCACAAAAAAAATTATTCTCATCCCATTGAACCACATTTTACTTACTAATGACAACCATGTATGTTAGATTTTTGAAATTAAATTCACAGAAGTTGCAAAAATTTCATTTAAATGAAAATGTCCGTTTTTTAACTACTACTTAGTGGTCTCACTATTTATCAAAAATTGAAGGTTTTCATAAAAATTCAAAAAATTCACTCTAAGCTAAATATGATATTCTGAATTCAAAAAATATTTCTATATTACCAAATTCGAAAAATATAAGTTTCATTAATTGATTTTATAATTAATTATCGTCGTCAAAACAAAAAACGTGTTTTTAATAAATAATAACTATCAAAAGATTGATACTTGTTAATGTCCTATTTCAACTTGAAATTACATCCAAAGGAGATAATTGGGTTAAATGGTAAAAATATAATCTATTTACACTTTAAAACCAATTAAAAATATAATATAACCATATAAATAAATTAGATTAAAAGGCAGTTTTGAATTAAAATACATCATTTTTTCTACTATTCATTAAAAATGAACATTATTAGAAAAATATCAAAATTTTATCCAAAGTAAATTTTGATTTCCAGATTCTAAATATGAAAATTATTTTGTCAAATATAATATGTAAAAATAAAAAATATAGATTTAAAAAGGGTTCTCCATCAAAAGGCAGCAAATCACCCTTTTAAAGTAAATTATGCTTAAAATAGATTCATTTACATTTTATGCCTCTGACCGTTATTGGATGAATGTAAAAAGATTTCAAAAAAAATTATTATCATATTTAATATAGTTCTATTAATTCCTGTCAATACAACGTCTAGGTTTTAACTACCATTTAATATAATAAAATTATATTATTAGTGTACAACGTAAGATTTCAGAAAAAACTCATTGTTGCATTTCATGTACTCCATTGAATATTGTATCCCATTTAAAATAAAATTAATATTTAATTAAAAGATGTTAATAAATATGAAAATTTCTTATTCTTTATTTTCTTGGGATATCACATTCTTCCCCCATTTTGAAAATTGCGTCCTCACAATTTTAAAATTGGGCATGGAAACTTCATTGAAAGTCCCACATCGAAAAACTAGTCAGTAAAACTATCACTTTAAAAGAAAGATAGAGAAGTACAAAGGTCACCCGAGTTAACCCATACTAGGATTCCATGTAGGAAAACATGGATATGGAAGAGAAAACAAAGGTTCATGTTCTGAAGGAGAGTGATAGAAAATGTGATTTGGAGAACATTAACCACAAGAAAATCACAAACTTATGATGTGTTAAATGGAATTTGATTACCAAGTAGGAAACATAAACCATCAACATTTTTGTTTTACGTTCCTTTTCATAATTTTGATTAATTCATTTACTACATTGAAAAAAAATATATAAGGAAATATACTGACCTTCAAGTATAGTTTCATCCTTTAATATGTTTCTACCAAAAACTACTCTTTTTTCCAAACAAATGATAATTCAAAAGGTCTTGGTCTCATAAAAAGCACAAGAATCATATTCTAGAGAATCGCATAATCCAAAAAATAAATACTATATATTTCCCTTGTCCTTATTCATCAACTAAAACCAAAATGGTTAGTGCGAGATCATATAATTCCCAAAAATAATAGTCCTTTATAAAAAGAAAATACTACTATTAATATCAAAAATTCAATAAAGAGTACCAAGAGTTTAAGAATGACCATTCAATACACAATCTTCTTTAAATTTTTTTAAAATAATCCAAACTAATATTCAAACCCAAAACATATAAGGATTTAATCACATATTCTTCCACAATAAATCTTAACATTTATCCCCAAATAACTTCGACTACTATTAAAGTCTCATACTAAATCGTAATTCACCTAATCTCATATTATCTATTCTAGGTTAATAATTTTCCAGAAATAACCCAAATCATCGTATTTCCACAATAAATACATAGTTTCTTACAGAATAAAAAATTCCAACCATTCCTCCACAATTTAAATATTGTAGTATTTTATTTTCCTTAGGCATATAGTATTCCAAAAGAGAAAACATCTTCCAAAATAACCATTATCATTTAATCACCAAATCATTTCCCAATACTAAGGATATACATTTCATAAAACACATGTTCCCAAAATAAAATTATTATTGATCCATAAAATCATTTAACTAAAAAGAATAAGTCATACTAACAAGGGACTTCACGTAGGCCAGTGGTAGGTGATAAAACCCAACCGCACTTTGGTTGTGGGTTCGATTCCCATAGCTTCGTCTGATGCGACAGGTTATCACACGGTCTATGTGTTTTCCTTTTTATAAAAATCCAAAAATAACTCTAACATGTTTTAACCTTGAAGGTTTTATTATACCTTTGATTTTCATCCCCACACATTAAGATAGTTATGCTCGTATCCAGACAGGGATGTATTTTTTTGATAAACCACTTACTTCATACTCATCCAAAATACCAAGAAGTTTTCCAATATTTAAACTTTTCTATAAGGTTATTCCTAATTTTTTCATAGCCTAATTTACATAAATATCTAAACTATCCTTTTATACAAGTTGTGTCATCCCGCGTTTTTATTACATAACATTTCATTACATTTTACAAACACAGGATCTTTAAAGTCTAGTGTCTTGGAAATCCGGGACATAAAACATGAAAACAAAATAAACCATTCTTATAATACACTTTTAAGGATTCATCATATGTTCATACTATGTACAATTAATTCATCTCATATTATGGATACATTCATCAATGTAAAGGGTGAGAAGAAGGCCCAATAAGGGTAAACAAGGAATCAGTTTTCTTGTGATATCAATAAGAACTTGAATTAAAACATGGAGACATGGGAAATAGATGTATAGGCATATCGTAATGAAAATAAAATGAAACATAATTGAATATGTGGCTACAAAATATCATTTATACATTCATGAACATATCACCAATTTCCATCCCCAAGGTGTCAAAAAAATTACCAAGGTTATTCACCAAGGTATCGTGAAATTGGTCATCTCTAGAGATTAATTATTTACCAAATAGATTGGAGCACAATCAGGGCTCACCCTTAATATGTATTTACTTTCATGTGACCCACATATTTCATAATCAAACATTTCATAAATAACCCATAGAGAATAAATGAAATGGGTTTCATTTCAAAGTCATGACGTTTTAAAAGGTAATTAAATTAATGTCATTATGTAATTTATAACCCATGGAATGGGAGTGAGGGTTATATGTATGTCAATTATAGAATAAAATAAATCATATTTATATATTTATGAACACCCAAAGGAACTAAATAGGTCTGGGTATTCACATAAATAATATAAAATAATTTCCGGAGAGAAAGATATAGAAATTTTGAAGCGAAATTTCTGCAGCATAACAACTATATAACATGGTTTTAGAAAACATTGAAAAGAGAGGGTACACGAGTAACCCACTAATAAATAACTTATAATATAGTATAAATACATAATAACATGGAGATAAGAACATTTTTTAGAAATTTTAAGGACATACCACATGAAAAAGAAATATTAAAGAAAAGAGAAGACGCGATTCCTTTTACAAAACATTCAGTAGCCTAACGGCGTCACATAAAAATTCAGAAAACAAATTGATGAGAGAGGGAATGGTATATCAAAAATTAGTCATGAAATGGACAGTAATTATAACATGTAAGAACATACACTCAACATAAAGAGATGAAAACTAGAAGATGCCAGATAAAAAAAGTCATGCCTTAAAAGAGGAGGGTGAAAGAATATCTTACCGATTTTGTAACTTTCGAAACGTACACCCCATGAAAGAAGGATCATAAAATGAAGATGTAAATACCCATAAATTAAATTATATTATGCAGAGAGTAAAATAAAGTTCAGTACATAAAACACACAAAAGTAAATATAGGAAAATATACTATGAATCTCACAGGAATAAAAAGTCAGATGAAAATCCCTTACCATGTTGTTTTCAATCGAGTCGTATGATGAACAACTACTAACAACCAAATGAATCACATAATACCATTAATATAAAGAGATTCATGATAGAATATATACATATATAAATATCTAATGGCAGTACACAATACACAACAATCTTGAAATAAGTGTCAAACAATTGAAATCCCACTGAATTAAAAGTGAGATAAGAAATACCCTTACCTCGTTGTCCAACTTGACTCGCTCGTATGTTCATTGTTCTTCCGGAATAATAAACTTAAGTTACACACTACTATATTAGTAATAGTTTTTCAAATTTATTATTCCTTTTATATTATCTATTACCTTACTATAAGAATTAGTTAATTATTTGAGTTCATATTGGACATTTCGTCAATGTTCAGAACTTAAGTAAAAAATGAACTTATTATAATTATAAATTGTCCATGTGGTCAAAATTTCGTTATCTCCAGAATAATATTCATCAATTAGATTTAATATATATCATATATATCCAATATATATACGTATTTATAATACAACATAACATTTGGAGATAAGAAATAAAATGTGCCGTTCATGGAGACGGTAAGCCGTACGTACGCATGAAAGCTAATTTCATTTCTATTTAAAATTTTAATGGAATGAAAACATAGTGATACATAGGTATATTATAATTTCAGTATAATATATATTTCATATATGTTACATAAGTTCATAAATTATATCCTTTATACATTCCACATATGGCATTAACGAGTCATATCATTTTGAGGGGGCGGTAGTTCGCACTTTCTCAAATGAAATTATTGCGTTTACCCATTATGGTAAACATAAAGGTATGATATAAATGAAAAATAAATAAGCATTGAAACAATATAAATATAATATATATAAAATATAAATAATGTTCAATCATAATGTCCACCATGAGAGGCGGTAGGAGACAACTGAACAATCATCGTTTCATGATGCAATAGTTTGCAGTCTACAGAAACAGTATGTTCTTTACCCATTAGATGGAGGTGTGTGAAAGTTTAGCTCAAATTATTCTCATAAAAACATCCTAGTATATTGAGGATACTTTTTTTTATAAAATAAAGGAATAAAAATAGTTTATGGGGTTGGAGAAGTAAAATAAAACAAAAGATCTTAAGAGGAGATGTTACCATTAAATCAGGTAACTCCCTTTGGTTTGAACCAAAAGGGTTTCTTGAAGTGATTTCTGCCTAAGGTAAGGCTTCTATGATGACGAGAGGGATATTGGGAGATTATTAGAGCAGAGTTTTGACGATACAAGGTCTTGATAAGTGTGAGAAATGGATATGAAGTGAGGGATTTTTATAAGGGAGAGGAGGGGCTCTTTTGGAATGTTTGAAAATATTATTTTATTATATAATGATTTTTGGTTTCTAAAAATCCAAAAATCATTATAGTTGAGTATAAGGTGGGCCATGTTCTAGATAAAATAATTTAATAATAATTGGACATGTTTTGGATATTGTTTTAATTTTTGTCTTTTTATTTATTTAAATCATCCATTAATGATATAAACACTACATCATCATTGTGTCATAAATAACATTATTTATTTTATTTATAAAAATTAAAAAAAATACCATGATGTAGGAAATATTTTTAGATTTACAATGAATATTTATAGTCTAAACTATAACTTATATAACCCCATATAAAAATTGTTTTAGTAAAACAATGCATGTTTATGAAATTTTTATTTTTACTTTAAATAACAGTGGATCCATGCAGCCCAAAAATTGACCCATGGATTTTATTGGTCATCAATTACTCATAAAAAAAGTTTAGGACAAGTTTCAAGGTAATTTTTTATTATTATAACATTATTTTTACAATAAATTACCCTAATTACCTTTAATCGTGATTAATAAAAGTCAAAAGTTACAATTCACCAAAAATTACTTTCATCCCGTTGAAGCAAATTTTACTTACTAATTACAACCATGTATGTTGGATTTTTGAAATTAAATTAAAACAAGTGGAAAAATTTTATTTAAATGACAAAGTCAGTTTTTTAACTACTACTTAGTGGTTTCACTATTCCTCAAAAATTGATGGTTTTCAGAAAAATTCCAAAAATTCACTCTAAGCTAAATTTGATATTCCAAATTATAAAATGATTTCTATTTTACCAAATTAAAAACATATAAGTTTCATTAATTAATTTTATAATTAATTCCCATCGTCAAACAAAAAGCATGTTTTTATTAAATGATAACTATCAAAAGATTGATACTTACTAATGTCTGATTTCAACTTGAAATTACTTCCAATGGACATAATTATGTTAAATGGTAAAAATATAATCTATTTAAACATTAAAACCAATTAAAAATATAATATAACCATATAAATAAATTAGATTAAAAGGTGGTTTTGAATTAAAATCCTTCATTTTTCCGCTATTCATTAAAAATGAACATTATTAGAAAAATTACAAAGTTTTGTCCAAAGTAAAATTTGATATCCCAATTCTAAAGATGAAAATTATTTATGCAAGTATAATATTTAAAAGTGAAGAAACTAGATTTAAAAAGGGTTCGCCATCAAAAGGTGGTAAATTTCCCTTTTAAAGTAAATTATGCTTAAAATAGATTCATTTATATTTTCAGCCTCTGAATTTTATTGGATGAATGTAAAAACATTTAACAAACATATATTATCATATTTAAGTTAGTTCAATTAATTCCTGTCAAAACAATGTCTAGGTGTTAACTACCATTTGAAATAATAATATTATATTATTAGTGTGAAACGAAAGATTTCAAAGAAACCTGTTGTTGCGTGTCACGTACATCATTGAATATTGTATACCCTTTAAAGTAAAATAAATATTTAATTAAAAGATATTAATAAATATGAAAATTTCATATTCTTATTTTTCCTGGGTTGTTACAAGCAGACTCCCTGGATGAGCACCCCTCAAAAGAAACAACATCTTTGGATATTGAACTTCCAGATGAAGAAGTGTTTTCCATTTGGGAGGACCCCCAGAAATGGTATATATACTTCAATGGTTCTTGTTGAATCCTAAAAGGGAAAATGATGGAGGATCGTAACTCAAAAAAGTGGGGCTAGGAGTTATAATTTTATCCCCTAAAAAGGACGTCTTTCATTACCCTTTCCTTCTTTTTGAAGGGTGTAAAAATAATAAAGTGGAATATCAAGCCATCATTATAGGCCTGGAACAGGCACTTCATGTGCAAGTTAAACACCTAAAAATAATGTGTGATTAAGTTCTAGTCATCAAATATGTAAATGGTGACTATTCCATTCAGAAAGAAGTACTGTTCCCCTTCAAGAACCATGTTTGAGAACTAATGGTAGAATTACCATTAGAACCAACACTGGTCTATGTCCCCCAGTCCCAAAATGCTCAAGCCGATGCTTTGGGAAATGTAACCACATCCTTTTCCGATCCAGAATGGAATGTAAAAATCATTAGCATTTCCCATTGATGTATGTTCTTGACATTTATCAAGAGCAATACATAGAAAATTGATGAAATTAGCCCCATCTCTAAGCCTTATGGTCACACCACCTGCTGGATTATACCCATTTCAGATTACCTTCGGAAAGGGGAACTCCCACCAGATAGGGCTAGAAGGGAGAAGGTCCAATGAAAGGTAGTCAATTTTTTCTTGTACAATGGGGAAAACTATGAAATGGATCTCTATAAACAAGGCCTTTAAGGAGTCTTTCTAAGGTGCATTGATAGAGAAGAGACTAATGTTGTCATGAAAGAAGTTCACACAGGAGCTTGTGGAGTGCACCAATCAAAAAATATGCTCTCTCATCAGATTTGAAGTCTTCGGTATTACTGGCCCGCTATGATATAGGATTTTTCCATATTTGCTAATAAATGACATTCCTGACATGTTTATGCTAGTTTTTTACACCAAACCCCAGAGTTAATTCATGCAGCTAATTACTCCTGGACATTTTCCTCCTGGGGGTGGATGTTGTGGGACCATATCCTCTCCCACAACAATAAAATTCAAAGTCATACTCATAGAGACCAACTTATATTCCAAATGCGTTGAATCCATACCCTATAAGGATGTCAGGGTGAAAAACATCATCAGCTTTCTGAGGGCCAAAATCATTACTATATTTGGTGTCCCCCATACAATCTGGATGGACAATGGCACCAAATTCTACTATGCTGAGTTGGTCAAGCTATACCAAGACTATGGAATTAAATCCAACAATTCATCCCGTTACCACACGGTAGAAAATGGTAAGATAGAGGCCTTCAATATTTGTCCAAAATACTCTAATAGATGGTAGATAAGGATACTAAATCATGTCCATAAAATCTCCTTCATTCTTTGTGGGATTATCTGACCACGACCTACACCGCCACCCATGCAACCCCGTACTCATTAGTATACTAGGTAGAGGTAGTTTTTTCTATCTAAATCCATGTTCCATTACATCATGTGGTGATTTGTGATCAATTTTCCATGGACAAGAAGTACGAGAGAATGTTTGATGAGTTGGAGCAGCTAGATGAACAAAGGTCCCGCACTCTACACCATTTGAAAATCTACCAAAATTGGATTGCATGAACCTTCAACAAAAAGGTTTGCCTTCGATCTTTTCTCGAATAAGAAATGGTGTTAGTCCGTAGAACCCCAATCATACTCAGGAATAATCCCCCAATGCTTGAAACAATGTGGGAAAGATTATATGTCATACATAGGTTCTATTCCAGTGGATCATACGCCCTGATATCAATGGACAGACAACTCATCATGACTCCCACTAATGATAAGTTCTTCAAAAGGTGCTTTACATAGTATCATTCCCCCATAAAGTCATGGTCCAAACTCTATGAACCTAATCTATGAGAATCCATCATCCAAACTCTATAACCCTAAACACTGAGAATCCATGGTCAAAACATTAAAACACTAATGAATTAGTAGTAATAACATGAATCCTATGTCTATTCTCTATGACCCTAAACTATGAGTTATAATATGCCATGTTAAGGTCCAAACACTATGAACATAAAATATGAGGCATTGTCCTTTCCACATGAAATTAATCTGTAAATAAATCATCTCAGAAACATGATATTAATCTATTAATCATGTCCTTTCTATAAGGCATCAAACTACATGGAAAAAAGTGTCCTAATCACTTGAAAATAAACTCCATGATCTCTAAAAGAACTACGTACAACATGATTCCTTATATCGGAAGATACGTAGCAACGCCTCGACCCTTGATCTTGGCCCATCCCCCTCCAAAAAAATATGCTTCCTTCATGTACTATTCTCCCCACATTTTTAAGGGAAACCATTATCACTCCTTGTTTCTCACATTGAGTGTAACTCATGTGAGCTTAAGATAAGTGGTAGGAATTCTCTTACAAAAGAAAACTATACAGTAACATGGTAGACCTAGAAAACAATATGGATATAACAAAAATGTACCTACATATGTACCATGATAGATCAATATAGATAAATTTTATAACTACATATGGCATGATTCCTACCCTCGTAGGATATGTAGTCACACACAAATTTGGAATCCCATCCCAACCATCATCATCAAAGAAAACAATTCCCTCAAATGTCCTTACACATCGAGAAAACATTGGTAGAGAAAATTTAGAACTTTGTGTGGCTTGATTCCTACCCTCGCAGGATATGTAGAGACACCCGAATTTGGCATCCCGACCCATTCACCATAAAAAAAATGCCCCTTTCCCAATTCATAGGTTATAATTATATAGGGAGTCCATGAAAGGTCCTTATCACATTACAATAAATTGTGAAAGTCATCAAAAGTTATGTGTGGTATAGTCCTTGGTGTTACAAGATCCCACACATGGACTCCCCACTCATGGAAAGTCAAAATATCTTGCTTCCCCTTATACATATTTGTCAGACCAGTGTGGATGCTCTAGTGGTTCACAGTTAATCATGTTCTGGGTATTCTATACGTTCCTAGAAACATCATATATGTTTTTCAAACTCCATACCCTGGGAAAACATAGATCCCCATAATCATTCAAGGCCATTGGAGATGGAAGGCCAGTGTCCTACAGACACCTCTGATTTATTATGCACATCATGCCCCAGTGGCATTGCATACGTTTCCCACAAAAATGACCATAAATAAAAGGAAAATTTTTCCCCAGGAGAGTCCTATCCTATATTAGTATGACCAATGGATTCCAAGCCCCATATCATTTCTGATGATTCATGTTTCACTCAAGAATATTGTTTACACCTTCTATCATCACTCACGTCTAGGGAATTCCAGAACATCCTCATTATGATTAATTCAAAACTATAAAATATCTTTATGATAACATAATCATCCTCACTACATGACTCTAAACTACAGAACACCATGTCCTCCCTGCATGACAGTAAACTAAGAGGCCAGAATCATCCTTGTTGTATGGTTTTAATCATCATAGTAATGGTTTAATCCTAAAGCTCCCCCATATGTGGATTTTTCTATTCCTAGGTAATTCAATGAAATCCTTATAATCCCTTGTTTCTCACACCGAGCATAGATCACCTGAGCTTAGGGATATTAGCGAGAGATGCACCGTGACATTATGAAAAAGTAGTCCTGGAATTTGGTCCTAGAAACATGACCCTAAAAGGCATGTCACAGATCCCTCCCTCAAAAGGAACCCTCATCCTGGCCATGTGACGTTAAATGACAAGGTACCCCAAATATGGGATGAATGCCTCTCCCTGCATGTGAGTTGGATCTACATAAGTGATACCTGATAACATGAAGAAATGGTATCCCAAATGTCCCCATAATCTCCAGACATTCATTCTATACTCAAAACTCCGTGCTCTGAGTGATCTTCAATCCCCATAACCCTCCAAGGAAATATGTGATGGATGGTCAGTGTCTTGCGGACACATTTGATTGAATATGAAAATCATGCCCCGGTGGCTCTGTATATGTTTCCATAAAAAATGGCCATCAATCAAAGGAAATTATTTCCCCAGGAGAGTCATATCCTATATCAGTATGCCCAATGGATTCCAAGCCTCATTCCATCCCTCCTGATTCAAGGGTCTTCAAAGTCTTGGTTTATATTTTCCTCCATATACACATCCCAGGTATATCAAAACATGCATGCATGATTTATATGTTTTCCCTTTTGAGTTTTCTAAAGATTCCCCATTCATATGCGTAAAGTTGATCCACATAAAAAAGAAGAGTGCCCTCACTCATTTCTGGGATTCTTCCAAATAATTGCACCTAAAATTCCCCGTTTTGTGTTCAGGTACACCCCTTTTCGAATGTCCCATAGAATATTCATAAAGTTCCCAATCTCCATAATCCTTCATAGCAATCAGAGAAATAAGGCCAGTGTCATGAAAACACCTTTGTTTTACTGTGCACAACATGACCTAGAGGTTATGAACATGTTTTCCACAAAAATGAACATCAATCAAAGAAAAATTAATCCTATAGAGAGTCCTTTCTATCTTCTGTATGCTCAAATGACAATCATGTCTGGTTACCACCCCCGGATTTGGAAAACTTCAGGATAACGGCTTGCGTACCCCCTTATTTCCAAAATGCCCCAAACATAAGAAGGACTTCTAACTAAACTAACCATTCACCAACTCTCTATCATGTGAGTAAGAACCAGGGAGGAAAGCTTCCTACTCAAAGCCGATATGAATTTCCCTAATGTTTTAGACACCACTATTCAAGCGAGTCACCCATTGTGGCTCCCAACCTTAAAATAAATTCAAAATATTGCAAATCCCACCAAGGACATTGGAGATGGATGGCCAATGTCCTACAAACACCTTTGATTTACTTTTCACATCAATACCCAGTTTCCCTGCATATTTCATCTATATAATGACCATCAATCAAAGGAAAATATGTCCCCATGAGAGTCCTTTCCTACCTATGTATGCCTAAAAAATCTCCCATGCCTTTTTCATGTCAATAATTAAAAAATAAAGGGTCAATAAAAATCCCTAATCCATGTATGAAGGATATTTGAACATTCTCAGATGATGGTACCAAATTGGGGACCTACCCTATTACGTTTGGTCAAAGTTGTTGACCTAAAACACCAGTAATAAAATTGATTTGAAGGACTATGAACTGCCAGCAAAATAGGTTCAATAATTTCTATAGGGAAAATATATATAAGGACCCTCTTGGTAAAGGTCAATTATCGTCTTATTAAAAAAACATTGAGCCATTAAAAAAAGTTTTAAAGCTTATTAGGTCGAAAACCCACAATGGGCGGCCTAAGAAAAAGTCATGTTATGCCCAATAAGCCTGTATTAAGAAGGATTAGGGAAAAATTTGGGTAATAATGAAAAAGACAAAAATATTTTTGATGTATTTCATAAAACCTCACCAATAGTGGAACTACACGTGCTGATTCCCATGGATCAGACAAAAATTAGATCCTAATTCAATTATTTCAATTTACTAGTTTCAAATCATGTTTTAAAATAAATTCCTAACTAAAATGATGATTATATGACTGATCGTGATAAATTCACATGACAGGAAAAGAAAAAGAAGAAGAATTAAAAGGAAAATTGTTTCCATAATATTTCATAAAAATTTATGGTGGGAATCCACAGCTTGGAGACTCACCATGTAAGTAAGGCAAGACCTTTATAAGATACATTCGTCAGAGTCACAGAGTTGCATCACCGATTAGTACAACTCCTCAAAGGCTTGGATAAACTTCATTAAATCCATAATCTTGGCCTCTTCACTCTCCCACAGTGCCTCTACATACTTCATGTCTTGTAGGCTGGTCCTTTCTGCATTTTTCATATTCCATCGCCCCTCCTCAATGGTGGTTGTGGCCCGAGCGCACTTCTGTTTGACTCACTCCAATTTTTCTCTTTGTTTCTCAAATTCCATGTCAATTTATTCTATCAAAGTATCTTTATCCATGAGTTAATTTTACAAATTTTCAACCATTCCAACATTAGTAGCAGATTCGCCAACAAGAATTTGTCATGTATCATCTAGATAAGTCATCGACTCTGCCACAAAAAGGTGAGATTCAAGAACACTAGTTGCTTCCCAAGCAGAAACCACCTGACTTAAAATATAAAAAATTAAATGTTAGTTAAATACAATGAAGCCCAAGACCACAAATTGGTGGTGTAACTTAGAAAATTTTCACTGGAATCTCATCCAATATAGTCTAAGAGATTAATCTCCAAATGTTCCTCAATTCCTTTTCCTGAGTGAGATGAAAATCGACTAGGCTTTCTTGATCAGTCTCGGAATCACTCCCTGACGATGAAATGTAGTTAGTAATGAATGTAAAATTATAGAGAATTTATTTGGAATCTATAACATGACTCGGCCCTACAACAGCTACATCTTTGGTAATTGTAATAGATGACAAATTAGGGGTGTCCGCTTTTATTTCCATGGATTGTGGTTGCGATTCTGTGGATAGGGGGGAGAAATATTCAATATATCCCACCCCAAAAATAGTACCACTATCTAAAACAAGTGGTGATACATCTTCAACAATCAGTTTCACTCTGTGGATACACAGGAATACTGAAGACCCTAGTCCATGCTCGGCCAAAACAGTAGCCCCTAAGTTGTCCCTCAAAATGTTGATGGTTAATATAAGGCATGAAGGGATATTCATTACATATAAGGATACTTGTCTCGAAAACTAGGGGGTAAGAAACATAAACCCTATCAGAATAGGAAAAAGTGTATGATATCCCACTCCAAATTTTTAGGGGATGGAGCATCAGCCTCCCAGATTGTGACTTCCCTAGAGCCACCATGAGCAAACAGAAAATCAATCTATGAAGTGACTCCCTATGCATGGGAAAAAGCTGCTTGATTGAGATTGATTGGATCCTTGATATTTTAAGCTTCTCAACGATTCATCAAGGCCATGAGATCACTACTAGAATCGGCCCTTGCTATAAAGACCACCTTATCTCTATCCACAAGAGTCGACTAAAAAATGAAAAGTGAGCCCTAAACTTATGTATGTACTTCCATTATTGGGGAAGAGATTGTTTGATCAGGAGAAGGCACACCTAAGGGGTCAAAAACACCCCTGGTCTCTTCCAATAAACCTAATTCACTATTCTGATCTGCTGAAATAGATGGCGGCCCTACCTCTACCCTAAAAGGGATAGGAACTATAGATACTTGAGTGGTCGTTGTCTTGTCACAAATTGTCCCTGCATCAAAGTGCATATATTTACTAGTGAGTCGACACGGTAAGGTTTCTTGGTTCAATCACATGATAAAAAGACAATTACTTATGATCCCTCTGCGAATACGCTTGGACCGCTGGGAGGCTTACTTGTGTTTCTTTGACTGCCGGGGGGTGGCTCATGAATAAGAACCCCAAGAGTATATAGAGGTGGAAACTCCCAGGAAGGATCTATAATAACTACTTCTATATGTTATTGGGATCTAGGGAATTCTTTTTCAGTACCCCTACCACTAATGGGGTGTACTCCCCAGCGGCAGTACCTCCAGAAGAATAAATCGGGGAATCACCCATTTCTCGAGATCATCTAGGCCCATGGAAGAATAAAAAGGGGAGGAAAGGGGAAAATTTCAACATATTTACATTAAAATAATTTATGGTTATAGTTTTCAGATAAAACCTCTCTCGTCGGCGATGAGAATACTTCTATAAATGCCACGCGATCTGACCAATAATGCCTATCTATAGGAGTGTAGATACACCTATTCATTTCAGCCAAGTAATCAGCTACCTCATTAGGCTTGTCAATAGAAGAAATAATGATAGGAGAAATGGATCCAGCAATACCTGGATAATCGAATTGTTCCTTCTGTATAAGCCTCCATATATCTTAATTTGAGGTGCTCACCCTCAATTTATCCCAGACTCTCCAGGTATCTAGAAATGCATTCGTGATTGGGATGGCCAGCACTGGAGGATTGGTGCAAGGAAGCAGAGTGAGTTTCGACAATTACAAACATTTCCCGTGCGTCCCTGCAAACTTAGGACCTCTTGAATAGGAACATTTATGAGACAATTGGAGAAAGTAATAAACATTTTCCGTGGCAGCTACAGTAGGTGAGCCAATGACGTTGTCATCCTCATCAATGGTTTATGGTCACAACATGGTGAGTACATGATGCAAGTACATACGACTACTAATTTGGGATTGGATGAGGGTCTTGAGGTCCTTAAAGTAGATACTCACCTTATCTGGATTCACATCAAAAGAAATGTCAGCCAGTGCTAACACCTAGCCAATGCTAGTAAGAAAATTTTTTCCAATTTTGGATGAACTTCCATCAATCATTAGAGGACCGACTTTGGGTAGATTTTTAACCTTTCAAAATGTATCATTCTATCTAGGCCACTGGAAAATCAGACACGTAGGGGATGGATGGGGAACTCCCAACAGTAGATTCAACAACTTTTTTGGACTCTTGTGAGGTCATAACCCCAACTTCCACAACTTTCCTAGGGGGGACTAAGAGACCTCTGAAGGACTTTTCCCAACCAAGAGTGTCCAAAAACTACCTTTTTCTTCTCTTTCCCATTTAAATTAGGTTCGATTGATGTCGTCAAAATAGGGACCAGGTTGGCTAATTGGCCATCAGGATATGACTTATCCCAAGTCTTGGCGTAGTTTTTGGTAAGGAAGGTCACAAAATCCCAAGGATCTGGATATCTGTCTGGACTCTGGGTGTACTCTTGGGTAAAAATTATCCATAACTGATTGTCTATTGTCAGATTTTACTCCTGATGAGCACTATTGATAGAAGGGGGACATAACTTCTAGAGACAACTGAATTGTTTACTAAATCTAAAGGGTGCATAACCCTCGCAAATATGTTCCCCTCTGATATAGGCAACCTGGACGCCTTCTCACAGAGAAAATAAGTAACTTGGGTTGATAAAGTCCTCAACTACATTATTTTTAATAGTACTAGTAGGGGAATCATAAGGGTGGTAAGAGAAACATTCTTAAACATTGATACAAGCCATTAATTGTTTATCGTTATTTTCGATTTACTCCTATTGCTTATCCTGTGAAGCACAAGCCGCCAACATGACCCCAGTGGTGCTCTGAGGATATGGTTGGATGGTGGAATAAAGAATAGGTAAAGACTTTATGAAGGAATACCCTCCTTTGTGGGCTCCCATCCGGCCCCAAAAAAATTGAAAGGGCCCAACCATCTCAAAAGGTCACCCCCCCCCCCTCCATTGATTCGACCTAGTAGGTGGTAAATATTTTCCATCACTAGGATAGCCAAATTGATAGATTTCCTGGTGTCCAATTGAGCGGTGATGATAAAAGTTGTGGTTCATACACCACTAGATTCCTGCATTGGTAGAAGGAACCCACTAAGAAACATGGACAAGAATGTCACTAGTCGAAATAATCAATCGACATTAGGGATGATTCCCCATCCCCATTTCTGAAATTCTACTCTTTTAGGGTGGGCCAGTAAGAACCCACTTAAATCCGGGTGGTTTTGGTGGGATATGCCCTGGGTCTCCGCAGATCAAGCTCCATACCAGTATTCTTAACAAAAGTTCCAAACTAGTCATCAAAAGAAACGTCCTTCTTTAGACAGGTATTATATTACATCATAAGAACCCTCTATTTGACAATGAGTTTCTTTGCTGGGGTGGGTTCCTTCCTCATCATCCAAGTAGAGGTGGGAGGAATGAATTCATCATACATATCCACAGTGATAGGGACTCCAAAAATTAGCTGGATGTACAGAAGGCTGATGCCGAGCACCCCATGGGTCAAATAAAAGGTGTTGGTATATGGACTCTACCTGCTTAAGAGCTGTGAAATAAGGGAAGTACGATCTTGGGTATATGTCTGAGAATACCAAGTGGATTCGTACAGTCCCATAGTCTATATCTTGGTTTGGAATTCTTTGCAACTCTTGCGAACCCCAAAAGGCCACCCTAGTCCAAGCCAAACGACCCTCCAGGGTGAATGTCCCATTGGTATGACCAACCATACTTCTCATTCATTATATCCTTCCTTGAAATGTTCTAGTAATAGTGGTACATCTATTCAGGGTTCCACTACACTCCCTCTAATGTTTGAGGTGCATAGTTCAGCAAATACCTGGAGGTAGTATATCTCTAAAGCTACCTCCATTTGGAAGATATCAATGCCTATAGAATCGAGGAATTAATTATCCAGTAAATAATATGATTAGTCACATTTGTCTCTAGGATCGATGTTTCATATAGTAGACCAAACCAGTAAAAAGGAAGCTTGTCTGAAGCCGGGTACTCCTATTATTATGCTTTATGCAGATTCTTTAGATTTTGGTGAAATGGAATGACCAAAAATTTTTCTTCAACCAAATCCACAATTCCCATTGATCTTTCATTAGATACAGAAGGAGGGGATGTAATTGTAGACTCACAAGAAGTAGAAATGTCATAAAAAGCCTGTTAAGAAGCCATTTTAGGCTGTACAGGAAGATCTAGAAGCAAACATAAAATTAGTCCAATAAAAATTATTGGATAAAGGGTATGGAAGAATGGATAAAGGACTCAAAATATGTCTACATAAGTCTCCATGTATTGTTTCCAGAAATGTTACGTGATAGCCACATCCTACGTACTACATAGTGTGTGGAGGCATCATATCACCTATGCCTACAGTATGTGGATCGATTTCACCGTGTAAAACCATGGTAGGCGAAACATTCACGAGGCGATGGCATGTGGATCATTGGCTGGAAAACAGAAAGGTTTGTGAAAGGTGGACAACAAACATAGGCCCTGATTAAGTTCATGCTTAGAAATTGAGGATTAAAGTATAAAATCAGAATATTAATTATTAAAGTTTGATTTTCTGATCCATGTTTGTATGCGGACATGCCAACTACGTAGCGTCCTCCAACACGGAATCCGTATTTTAGTATTAAAATTCCATATTACTGTTCATGAACCACAAAATATGGTACGTATGAATAGAAATGGCATGAAGATCGGTTCTTGATATGTAAAAAGAAGTTCATGAATTGGGTTTTCTCAAGGAGCATGGTATGCAAGAGCAAAGGAAGCCGGGGAAGTCAAGAACACTTTTCTCCGAGATAAACGGTAAAAGACAAATGACATGGGACCCTATATATAGGTGTGGTCCCCTCCTACTGTGCCCATATGTTCTATGGAAAAATATTTTAGTTCAGGACTACTTTTACATTAGAATAGTCCCCTTTTCATTCCGAACAGACCCTATTCTAATGGAGTTCATTTTTAGGGTCTTAAAAATTATTCAAGGGGAAGAAAATACTCCCAAAATCACTTTGTAGAAGGATGAAAGTACTCATACAAGCTTAGAAAAGGGAATGGACTGAAATTGTGTTGTATGTTTCAAATGAAAATTAATGGAATTCATGTTCTCAAAGAATTTAATGTGGCCCACATATAATCCCTAGGGATGGTTCATAGACCTCCCGGATGAAAAACCACTAGGTATGCAAAACGATCTACAAACAGCTGGCTTGCGAAGTGATCGCCAGTGAAAAAGGAAGATCGCAAACCATGTAAATGAAGGACTCATGCGTGAGAAGGCCATCCATGAACTGTTTTGTGAACTCATCAGTTCGTAGATAAAGAGAACCAGTAGGGTTTTGTGAAAGATTATTGAAAAAAGTAGCCTCTACAAACCCCACAATTATGGAGTCTTCTATGGGTCAGGATATCTCCTCACGGGCCTCTACAAATGGTGTTGCATGCCCAATATATAAATTAAAATGATGCTCTATAAAGGTACCACAGAAGGAATTGATATGAGAGGGATGGAGAATTCTTGAAGGAGACCTGTAAGTTGGAATAAAGTGTTTTAAGAAGATTCCAGATTCCGTCTTGATTCATCAGCGAAGCACGAATTGAAAACCATGCCCTCTGTAGGTATAGTCGGTCATGAACCATAAAACAGTTGAATTAAACAATAATAATAGAACCAAAAACCTAATTTGTAAACCCTGAACCAAAAAATTCTCATCAATAAACTCCCCAAGAATGATAATCCCCCAGACCCTCCTTTAATATGGTTCTCCGCATAGTGCACCACCACACGAACCGAAACCATTTTCGTGTAATGCATTAGTATGCAGATGGAACCCGGAGTGGTGTGATGGGATGCATACCACTATGGTACATTGTTGTCTATACAATTTCCGACATACTACATCGGTACACAGACGAACCCTCTACCCACATACCATTATGGTATGAGGATCCTCCCCCACCCCACATAAGAAACAAGTACGCAGAATGGGGTGTTTTTAGGTAATATTTCCTTTGATTTCAACCCCAACCTTCCATTACTATCCACTCATCAATAGTCCCTCAGTGAACCAGTCCACCAGCATGAGGAAACAGCCTCCTCCAAAGACACCAGACATGTATGATCAGACCATCAGCTGCATCAACGTGCCCATTTTAGTCTACATACCCATGGTAAGCGGAGTCACAAAGTCTCTCCCCGCAACTGTTCAGGCTTTAGGAATGAATGTGGTTATATATTCCCATAGTACCCTAGAGTCCAAACATGGGGAGTCAATGTGAACATCCCATTTCTAGGGATTAAGGGTGATCAATTTCATTTCCATTCAATTAGGAATAGTGATCATTTAAAGGAGTTATGTTCGGTTCTCCTTTTTATGAGTAAAAAACTCATCCCCTTCCCAGAACGTGTTCCAGGGACCTCCCACTGAGGTAAGTCCCCAATCGTCTGAGGCTAGGTTGAATGACCTTTAATTTCATTTCACATGGAAAGTTTCATCACTCAAGACCCTCTCTGAACATTTCCCTAGAATCTTCTATTGTAGGCTCTCCCTCTCCCACCAATAGGAGAGGAATTATGTGAATTCTTGGATCTCTCACATCCTCTTGTTTATCACACCAAGAATGAATCACATAGGCTTAGAGGTTGGTGACACTTACAACATCCACAAAATCTGAACTATGATAAGTCTGATTCCTGATCAAAACAAGATAAATATGATGCATACTTGAAGGCCTGAGCTCAATAGTTTTCCCATCCCAAAGGATACACCCAATCATTCCACCTCAAATGGGAAGCTTCCATGAAAAAGCCCTAACATAATCCAAACAATGTGGGTTTGGATTCCTCTCTTAAGGATATGTAGAAAACACATATTTTGGGCCCGGTCGCAATATTAACTCACCTTCTGTCCCACCTAGATGATGATAATGTCTAGAGAACCTTATAATATGGATCATGTCATCATCACCTCCGTAGCATCAACTATATGCATGCTTACGATTATCTTTCTAACTAAGGGTAGCCTGTGGAAACACTATTTAGGAATGAACCAAGGATTCACGATCATATAAACACGAATTAAATCTATAAGAGAGTCCCAGAGTAGGAATCAATCATCTCTCAAAATGGTGGGGTGAGTTTGACGTCCCATCCTCTCGACCAATGGATTCCTTAAGTGGCGTTGGCTAAATCATCATTAAACAAGCACCTGCCGTTGGAATTAAGGTCCATGAATCATGGATACGAAGGCCATTGGTAATTCCTTTCACCATGAATAAACATGTTGGAGACCATATAAGGATGTTATATCTGATGAGGACCGATTTCACAAGTATTTTAACCCATGCAATCACTCGTTGTGATCCTATGAATATGGAACCTCCTTCATAGGTCAAAATTGGTGAATTTCCCAATCCCCATAGGGTTAATCAAACCTTTTTTAAAGGATAATGATTATGAATAGGTTGAAATAGAATAAATGGTTATCTTGATAGGAAACTGTCTCCAGAAAAAAGTAACGGGTGATGATCCTCATCTGACCATTTCCGCACCACCTGAAACACGCCACCTTAAAGGCGGAACAATCCTATAAGATTATAATAAATTTAGTAAAGGAAATCAGACCACCAAACTGGGTCTTCAAGAAAATTTTGACACAGGGCCTCTTCTTGATCCTATCATAACCCTAAATCTTCAAGTTAGAGGAACTCAAATATGCTTCAGTTAGTCCTAGCTTGCGGAGCATCCGAGTCATGATGATACTGTTCCCAGAACCTGTGTTGAAGAGACAACAGTGTACTTCCACACCATTGAACTAGACAATGATGTAAATTAGGAAGATGTTCCCCTGTACCGGAGAACCATCATTTTATCCTAATAATGAGATGTTGGATTTTCATTATGCTCACTCATCTTTCTCATCATGGAGGAATTATACAGATTTTTCCACCATTTAAAACTAGTGGGATATATTTAATGTCTCTTTAAGGGTTTCACATGTATCTTGTGACATATAGAGAGCATTGAGTATTGAGATATTTTTAGTAGTGTTGTATATTTTTATAATCTTGAGATACTTCTATGCTAGGAACACATTTCTACCAGTTGTAGGTTTCTATTTGGAATGAGGTGTAATGGTCGTCGTTGGTTGAACCGGTGGATTTTGGATAGTGCTGGGAATATCGTATTTTTTCTAGATAGACCCCAAAAAATTATTACCAACTGGCTATTGGATGATTGAGGTAGGGCCATAGCTGGATGCGACTGATCATGATGTGGTTACGGTGGCTCTGCTTGGTCAAGTAGTATGAATAACAGTGGTAGGGAATCTAATGAGATGAGATGAGAGGAATTTGTATATTTATCTCTTCATTGAGCCTTTTTTCTTGTATCGGTAGCATACACAGCTTGTCTAGAATCATTGGCATGTGAGTTCTAATGATTCACATTTCCATGGCCCCACTGATGATGGCATCGACTGGGAAAATTGTGTGGGCCTTCATGACACTCATTGTCACCAGGAACCATTTAAGGGTCCACAAGGTCAAAATTATTCACTACAACATACTCCAAATCATCACCTAAGAAATAATACAACACTGGGAAAATTATAAGGGTGATTCCCATTTATATGGGATTGAATTCACCGAGAGTGCAATAGGGATTCATCACCAATGAGGGGATTTTCTTTCCCTTGGTCCATCAATTACTACTCTTGATATAAGTAAAAGGTTGGGATATTGACGATGAAGAAAAAACTATAAGAGGGATGGAAAATTTAGGAGGATCAGACCAATTCAAAGAGGCATGAATGACACCATGTTCATAAGATACTTCCTTGGGATCCAACCAGTCACCATAAATCTAAGAACCATGTCTTGATACCATCTTCTTTTCATATTAATTGTTATTTTAAGGCTTTTCAAATATTCATGCAACCTATTTTCAGGAAACGAACCAATTTAACTACATTATTATCAATATGGTCTTGGATCCAGTCCTTGAATACATATAATATCTTGATGGTATTTCCAGGGATTTTGTGACAAGGGAATTAGTCAAGGTGATCAGTGAGATCAACTTCTTGGGGATTCCTTCATTCAGAAAATGATAGAATCCCTTTATCTAAGGAACTTTAGAAATAACCAGGAACATAAACTTCATTGATTGAGTAGGTCTAATTCCTCTTGTCTAGGAAAGGAACTTTGGGATCATAGCACTGATGAGGGGTTGTAGCCTCATGAGGGGCTAGAACCTGATTGTACCACCTATGTGGAGGTGGTGCATTATGCTATTTCACTAGCTAATTTGGTTTTGGGTGATTCTAATCCTGAGGTTGAACTTGCTACCATTTCCCTCAGTGAGGTTGTGGTTTAGGCTCTATCTGTAATAAATCTACTACTTGGGGCCTCTATCTATGCAACGACATCAGTCTCTACCTTGGTGGATCTTCTTTCCAGAGATATAGGAGACAATGTGTGTACCTTGTTATCTTCCAACAAGGATTCTTATAGGTTCTGATCCTTTTCAAAAAACATCATGAAATATACCAAGGAAAATATGGGTGATGGGGGATGGGACCAATTTAGCATTGACATTCCCCACACACAACATTAGTAGCTGGTGTATTATTTTAATACATTGGAATGATTTCATGGAATCAAGTCACGATGGACCGATTAGTTTAGTAGTCTTGGAAACAAGACACATACATAAGTTCAACATTACATCATGAAAAGAAAAACACCAGTAATTTATTCCATTAAAAACATCCTAGTATCTAAGATTATTCCTGCAAGTCACTATTAACTAGCTTCTTCATATCCTATGAAAATGAAACATGGGAAAGGGGTGTGATCAAACTCTTAGTAAGAGTAAGAAATACAATGGAAGATAACATAAACATTAGGCATGGTGAATAATTGAAAACACATGCCTTTACAAATAGTAAAAAAGAACAATTTATGGCATGAATATGAGCTGAGTAAATAATACCATAATATAAAATAGTCATGGGAATTATACTAGTCGAATAACCACATGAAATATCAATTGATATTCTCATAATGATGGAATGCATAATTCTGGAAATTTTGAATCATTTTTTCAAGGCCTCAGCCAAGACGTCTAAAAATGATTAAGGCCTCGGCCAATACCATATATCATAAATTTGGAAAGGCCACAACCAATTCCTCATATAATTGTCTCATGAGACCTACTTATGCATCAATAAGCTATAACAAGCTCTATACATCACTTACTAAGTCCAATACATTCCTCATATGAAATGGTTGAAACATAATCTAAACATTCGTATTAAAACTAGTATACAAAATGTCAATAATTTAACCTCAAACCATGAATAACATAAAAATAGCACATCCACAATCAAAAAAAAACTTAATCAATACAATATAGAAGATTTTATTATAATAGATTAACCTCAATCGATAATAATTAAGGATATTGACATAGATGAAAATAATTATCAAAACTATATGAGAGAAATATCCCCCTTTCTCTTGAAAACATTTATAAGTCTCACTATTTATCAAGAAGTCGTTTAAAATAGATTTCTGAATCAAAGATTCCCATACCACTTTGAAACTTTTCAAAGGGATTTTAATTTGAAAACAATAATTTCCATATTGATAAATATTTAAAACAATTTTTAAAGCATGGACATTAATGAGATTTATTTAGAAGAATTAATCTTTAAAACATTTAATAATGATATTTTAGTTAGAGTTTCTAACCAAAAGAGAGACACTTGAATAAAAATAATTTAGGTAATAAAACCTTTATAATACAATGAAAATAAAGGGATTCATGATATACTATGTAAAAGTACATTATATACAACATATGAAATTGAATTGGCGTATGGTAATAAAGAAGTCTCAATGGAATGTAAATTGAGATGAAATCCCTTATAAGGACTATATCTTTAGGTTAAGGATAAATCAACGACATAGTTGTGTGTGAAAAATTTAAATACACTCAATATGATTGGATATTCAGTGTAAATCAACCATAGGACATTTAAAAATATTCCTGTAAATACAACACCAATTACTTGGATGTTTATCTCAATGAATGGAAAATGAGTTAAGATTACTCTTATCATGTTCATATAAATGACTTGAGAAATTATCAGTGGATTGATTATGTGTATCAAATATATATCCACACAAAGGGGAGTGAAAATTAATACATAAATAATAAATAGTGATTCCACACATAATATTGGAGTAAAATAATCAATGAAGTATGCGTATAGACCAATGAGTGGAAATTGAAATTTGAAATTCCCTTACCAATTTGGTAACTCACGAAACATACACGCCATGAAAGAAGGGTCATACAATGAAGATGTAAACTCCCATAAATTAAATTATATTACACCAATAATACAATCATGGGCAGTACATATTCCACACAAAAGGAAATAGTCGCTAATATAGCCTGAATCTCACGGGAATAAAAAGTGAGATGAAAAAAAACCCCCTTACCACGTTGTAATCAATCGAGTCATATGAACAAAAGTTAATAACAACCAAATGAATTACAGAATACCATGAACTTAAAAATATTCATGATAATACATATAAAATGGAAGTAAAAAATGCACCACATACGACAAATATGTGGCGGACAATGGAAATCTCATTAAAATTATTTGTAAGATAAGAAACCCCTTACCTCGTGTCCGACTTGACTTGTTTGTTCCTTATTCTTCCTGAATAAAAAACTAAAGTTAATTTATAGTTTATTCAGAAAATTTTTCAAGTTTATTATTCTTATTATATCACCTATTACAATGTTATAAACATTATGTAATCATTTAAGCTAATAACGGTCATTTTGTCGATATTTGGTACTTTGAGTAAAAAAAATAAACACATTCTAATTATAAGTTGTTCATGTGATAAGATATCCATTATCTTCAGAATGATATTAATGAGTTAGATATCATATATATCATATATATGATATATATCATATATATGATATATATCATATATATCCTGTATATACATCTATTTATAATAGTACATAACATTTAGAGGTAAGAAATGAAATGCACCATTCATAGAGACGGTAAGTCGTACGTACGCATGAACGCTACTTCCATTTCTATTTCTTATATTAATGGAATTAAAACATAATTATATATAGTTATATTATAATTACAGTATAATATAATATAAAATATTATTAACTCCATCCTTTATATGTCCCACATAAGGAATTAATGAGTCATATCACTTTGAGGGGGCGGTAGTCCGTACTTCCTCTAATGAGATTGTCATATTTACCAACTATGGAAACCATAAATGAATTATATAAATGGAAAATAAAGAAGCATAAAGATAATATAAACATAATATATATCATATATAAATATATTTCCATCATAATGGCCACCATGAGAGGCGGTAAGAGATAATTGAACACTCATCGTTTCATGAGGCGTTTGTTTGGTATCCACGGAAACATTATGTTCTTCACCCATTAGATGGAGGTTTGAGTAAGTATTGTTCGAATCCTTCCCATAAAAAATCTAGTATATTTAGGATACTTATGTTGTTATAAATAAAGTAATAAAAATAGTTTAGGGGTTGGAGAAGTAAAATAAAATAAAACAATTTAAGAGAAATTGTTACCATTAATTTGGGTGACTCCCTTTGGTTTAAAACAAAATGACTTCTTGAAGTGCATTATTCATAAGTTAAGGCTTATAGGTGGAGTATAGGGATATAGGAAGCTTAATTTGTCAGATTTTGAGCAAGACAAAAGGCTTGATAGGTGTGAGTAATTGGTTATAAGTGAGGGATATTTATAAGGGAGAGGAGGGGCTCTTTAGGAAAGTGTGAAAATATTATTTTATTATAAACTTATATTCGGTTTCAAAAGTTCCAAAACACATTAAAGCCAAATATATGATGACTAATATGATAAATAAAACTACCTAATAATAATTGGACATGTTTTGGATAATATTTTAATCATTTTAATCTTATTTATTTAAATCATTAATAATGAGGAACACATGGCATCATTATTGTGTCATAAATAATTTTATTTATTGGATGTCTAAAAATTGTAAAATATATACCATGATGTAGGAAATATTTTTATCTTTCCATTGAATATTTATAGTATAAATGATAACTTATATAACTCTATGTAAAAATTACTTTACTAAAAGATATTTGTTTATGTCATTTTTGACTTTACATTAAATTAAATAATCTAAAGTGTCATTATAACTCCCAAGTGGCTCCATGGGGTCCCAAAATCGACCCATGGATTACCATGGTCTTACATGACTCATAAAATAAGGTTGTTAGGGCCAATAGGGGCCTATATACCCTGAGAGGGGGGGGTGAATCAGGGTATGGATATTCTTTTTAAAAGTTCTTCCTGCCCCACTGGATCTTGACCTCTTTGTTACAAGGGTCACTTTGTTTGCACTTATGTGGTTACTGTGATCACTTGTCTCCTTTACCTGATGATGATGCTTTGAATGCAATGCAGGGAAGTAAGCAGGCAGACACAGGTATTTTTACTTGGTTCACCGCTAAGGGCTACGTCCAAGGAGCATACGCCGACAAGTTGCCGGTTCGTACCAAATTCCACTAGACTTCACTAGCTGTGGATTACAAAGTTCAGGCTAGATCACTTCTATGCCCAGGCTCACTGCCTATACAATGTTTAGGGTCAGCTCACTGCTTTCCCAAGGGTCACTCCCTGTTTCTCTCTCTCTGGCTCACTGCCGGTGGAGAGGATCACCTTCTTCCTCTTCCTGAGCTCACTGCTCTTGGAAGGGATTCACTCACAGTTTATAGACCTGTAGGTCTCTTCATTTTCATGAAGGAATGCATCTTCCTCTGTATGTAGATGCTCTGTTGAAGTCCAACTTTCACCCGCAGATGAATCTCACTTTGCACCGGATGTACCGGGAAACCTCAATTTTTACGCGCAACCCTTACGGTGCCTTTGCGCGCAATTTCTATGATTTGCGCGAAATTCCTTTTTCGCGCAACCTCCAAATATTACGCGCAGCCTCGAAACTGCCTTGCGCGCAATTCACTGATTTTGCGCGAAATCCACTTTTCGCGCAATCTTCCTTTTACGCGCCAACCCCAACTTTCTGCGCAGCCTTTGCTTTTCGCGCAACAGCTGACTTTACGCGCAAACTTTAAGTTTACGCGCAACACCCTTTCTAACTTCAATTTCGCGCACCAGAGCTCGGGTATTTTCTATGTCTTGAGCTCTACTGAATGGAGGAGGGTCACTTCATATTTATAGGCAAAATCGACCCCGCGCGAAAAACCCTCCTTGAGCGCGTAATCCGCTTTGATCTTCCGCGCACAAACATTTTCCGCGCACTGCTCCATAATTTCGCGCACCTCATGCCTTTGCCATTTTACGAGCTTCGGACCTCGTAACACCTCTTGCGCGAAATACTTCATCCGCTATTTCGCGCGCCACTTCAATTTTCCGCGCACGCCTCCAAAATTTCGCGCGCCTCATGCCTTTACCGATTTTCAAGCTTTCGGCCTTGAAACATCTTTTGCGCGAAATACAATTTCGCGCAACCCGCTGTTTTGCGCGCCACACTTCAAGATTTCGCGCAACCCGCTAGTTTTGCGCGCCACGCTTAATTTTTCCGCACACCTCCTTCATTTCTCTCTCCTCAACCTTCGCCAACAACATATCACTCCATTTTCCATTGGCGATTTTCAGGCCCAAAAATTTGGCAAACACTGGAAAACGGCGCCACCTTGTACTGCTCTTTTGTACCGCCTCCAGATCGTCCTTTCCTTTGTCAAAGTTCTTTGTCAACATGGAATGTCAACAACTTCTCGGGAACTCGACAATTCTCCATGGAAACCTGCTTTGTCAACAAACACAATCAACCCAAAAATGCTGCAATGTTACCTTGAGGGATTTTTGACCAACAATCTCCCCCTTTGGGTTTGTTGACAACTCTTCACAACTCTGCTCAGAAATATTTTCTGCACTTTGATACCTCACTGAGTCTTCTTCCAGCTGCTACCACCATTCGCCTCTTGCGATAATGATAGCGTTCAAGGATTCACTTAACATGTACTCTAAGCCCACATGAGCAATGCTCGGCGTGAGAAACAAGAGTAGTATGAAAAGTTCATCAATGAATCACTTCATGTCAGACCCCAATTGTCGATTCCACCCTGATAACAATTCTTAAAATAAAACCAGTTGTTGAACCACACTGATACCAATTGGTGAATTCTTAAGTTGATACCAATTGTTGATAGCTGGACACCGTCTCACACCATTCCAACACCACTGTTCTGCTTTTATCACGATCCTCAGCTGTCGTGATTTCTATGATTTGATCGATCACGTCTAGCATCGTCAGATTTCAAACACTCCCCCTTTCTCATTGCTCCCCCTTTCTGGCTGCTCCACCTGTCAGCTTCTCCCCGTAACAATTATGATTTATCAAATCACCTCACTATTTTCTCCCTTGAACAAACACTGTTCTCCCCCTTTGTCAAGCACTTTTCAAGCACTTTTCTCCCCCTTTGTCAACGAACCCAAAGGTCACGCCTTTGTAGTCTGTAACATAGTAGAGAACACATATCAGCACATTAGGGAAAAACACACCATACCTCGGGGAGAGGGGGGTGGGGTCCCACATCCACTCTATTTCAAGTGTGGGGAATCGACTGAACTCCCAGAGCCAGTCGATGCCTCTCAAAAGCTTCCTTGGGTAAGGCCTTTGTCAGAAGGTCTGCAACCTGTAGTTCTGTAGGCACGTACTCCAACTTTACAATTCCCTGCTCAACCTTCTCCTTGATAAAATGGTACTTAATCTCAATGTGCTTTGTCCTTGAATGATGGACGGGATTTTTGCTAAGATTTATAGCACTTGAGTTGTCACACTGGATTCCGATCGGAGACTTCACTTAAACTCCCATATCTTCAAGCTGTTGTTTCATCCACAATAACTGTGTGCAGGCTTGAGTGGCCGCAATATACTCAGCTTCTGCGGTGCTCAATGAAATGAAATCTTGCTTCTTACTTAGCCAAGAAATACACAATCCACCAAGATAGAATGCACCACCTGACGTTGATTTTCTATCATCCGATGAACCGGCCCAGTCTGCATCAGTGTACCCCAATAACTCTGTCTGAGATTTGTCATTGTATGTCAAGCCGAAGTCCACCGTGCCCTTAATATACCGAAGTATTCTTTTCACTGCGAGCATGTGACTTCCCTTGGGATTACTCTGATATCTTGCTGCTTGGCATGTGGCGAAAACAATATCAGGCCTTGTTGCGGTTAAGTACAACAGACTTCCAATGATTTGCCTGTATTCTGTGATATTAACTGCCCTGCCACTGTCATCTTTTGATGATTTCATCCGGGTAGAAACCAGAGTCTTCATCTCCTTGGAATTTTCCATTCCAAAGCATCCTTGGCATACTCGGATTCAGAAATGAATGTTCTATTCCTGCCTTGTGTAACTATGCTTCATCTGATCTTCCAAATATTATGTCTTCTTCCTTGACCAGCCTCACCATCCTTTGATTACTATTGTTGTTGAAATAAAGATTGTAATCAAATCCCCCACACTGAAAACCAATCTTCTTCAAATACTGATATAGCCTTCAGTACCATTCTCTTGGGGTGTATGCTTTGCACACCAGTCGTGCTTTGTTTCGAATCATTGTGCCATCTTCGTTCATCTTGTCTAAATAGACCCATTTTGTCCTGATGACGTTTTTATCATCTGGCCTCGAAACAATTTCCCAGGTCTGATTCTTCTCAATTCTGACCTATCTCTTCATTCATGGAATGATCCCAGTTTTCATCTTCAGCTGCATCAGCAAAGCATTTTGACTCAACCTGAGATAGTAATGATGTCTGCTGTAGTGATTTCATTCTCTTTGTCTGAACTGGATCTCACTGATCACTGATGATAGTCTGCCTGTCAATTTCAGCTCGATTCTTTGTATTTTGTGCAGATAAGGATTTTACATCCTTGTACTCATCATCAGTATCTTATTCTGAGTCACCCTCAGCCACTTCTTCTCCCCCTGTGT
This sequence comes from Viscum album, assembly GCA_963277665.1. Classification (NCBI taxonomy): domain Eukaryota; kingdom Viridiplantae; phylum Streptophyta; class Magnoliopsida; order Santalales; family Viscaceae; genus Viscum; species Viscum album. Next base: position 570,144,541 of record OY728153.1, read on the forward strand.
TTCTTTCTTCCTCAACACTTTCGTCAGGAAATTGTTCACTGACTCATTTTTCAGTGGCTTCATTTCTTTCAGCTACTTTTCGTAGCTTCTTGGTATCCTGAAAAACAGTCAGCTGATACCACAATGTTAGATCAAAATAAATAAGCATGAAATGCTTGATCACTGCTGCTTCTCTCATAGTATGTCTTCTCTCGATAGACAACTCTTGAGCTGGGTCATCCAATTATTTCCTTGATGGATCTGGCATCTGATTTTGTTGTTGAATGCTCCCCCTATCAGATTTGAGCCACTAACAAAATCTCTAAGCCTACGGAGTTGAAACTCGGTGTAGGAAACAAGAGATAAAGTTAATAACACAATCACTTCCTATTGTGCTCTGTTGCTCTCCTTCTTCTTCAACTCTAGTATCTGATTTGAATCAATTGAAACTCTAGAGCATATCATTTCTCCACTTCGCATCCTTAGATGCCACTTCCCCTTGGATTGTATCTCCCTAAAACCTGAAACACAAGAATCATCAGTTAATAGCATTTATATACATAGGGAGAGGGGTATTGCTTCAGACTCCTCAAGATGAGGGTTGTGGTTGATCCTGATGGGTCAACCCTTTGATTCTTTCTTGGAGAGCATCACACTCCTTTCTTGCTTCCTCCAACTGCCCAGCCAACTTCAATTGTTCTGGCCATATGACAAGGCATTCATTGCCTACATTCTGAGCCTTTTTCTGATATGTAGATTTGGTAGGCTCAGCCTTTCTCACCACTTGGGGTTTAAACCCACTAGTACACATTTCCTTCTTTGAGGTTCTACCAAAATTCCATTTTCCTTGATTATTTCTCTGAGTAGGAACCTCTCTGTTTGGCATCTTCCCCTTCTTCTTCTCCCATCGTAGGGGTCTTCCTCTTTCTTTCACTTCTCGATGAGAAACACGACATGTGAATTTCTCAATACGTTCTTTGTTCATCCATCTTTTATCAGATGTCTGACTCACCACCCTATTTTTCATTGGTGGTGGGTCCTCCACTGAACGTCCATTCTTCTTACTCACAGTTGGAGTAGATCTCCCCTTAATCTTCCAGGTTTGTTCACATTCTCTCCTTGAGAGTGGTTGTGAGTACGATAGAGGAGGTGACTGATACACCTTTCGTTCAGATCCATGTGATTCCCCTGAGGTTTTAGGCCTATTTTTCACCTTAACACTTTGTCTCCCAGTGTATAATTTCTCATTATGTACCACTGGAGTTGGTAATCTCTTTCTCGGGTCTTTTTCCTTCCCCGCTTTCTTCATGATGCACTGTCTGGCCAAATGCCCATGATCAGAACATATGAAACATTTTCTATTAAAGGCATACCTCATTTCATCACTTCTCTGCTGAGATGTTGATGCAACTTGTTTTCTTCTTCTGGCATCGATCTCCTGAGCTTCCTGACACATACTCATGGTGTGTCCCATCCTTCCGCAGTAATAGCACTTGATAAATGTTCTCCTCTGAGAAACTCTTCTCTCTGATTTATCATGATGCTTCTTCTTATTCTCAGATTTAGTAATGTCTCTATTTTCACACCCTGAGATGTATTCCAGAGCCTCTGAACAGAAGCTTGATGTGTGGCCATGAATCCCACAAAAATAGCACATGTCATCACTACTTTTTGTATCTGTCCTTTTAGGCCTATCTCCAGCACCTATAGGATTTCTTTCCCATCTAGAACTGTTCATAGCTCTCTTTCTATCTTGCACGGGAGGGGATTCATCAAATCCGATACCAGCTTTTCCCAAACTTGCTGGTCTTTGAGCTGAGAAAATATTCTGTTGTTTCTCTTCAGAAATAGCATACCTATTCTTCATTTTATCATCACTTGTCGAAGGATGATCAAATAGCAAGTGTAAGGCATCCTTCATTTTTGGCATTCCTTTAGCTTTAGATTTATCCACATCCTTCTTTACTAATTCTAGATCCTCTTCCAACTTTTTAATCTTCGTCTCCCTTGATTCAAGTTGGACATCCAGTTCTTTCTTGATAAGCTTCCCATTACTCACCTCATCTTCTAGTTCCTGTGTGAGCTTTTCCACCATTGCACTTTGCTTCACTACTTTTAATTTTTCCTCAGAAACAGATTTAGAGACATATTCATTCTCTTGTTGTAGGCTTCGATTCTTCTGAACTTCTTCAGACAACTGTGCTGCTAGATCATCATTTCTAGCTTTCAGATTCTGTACTTCATCTGACTTTTGATTCTCTTCATAATCATCAGCCTTTTGTTTTCCTTTCATTTTAGCCAGCTTCTGTAGTTCCTCACCTTGAGAATCATTCTTCTTTGTTAGGTCAGTAACTATATCAATAAGCCTTTGATTTAAGCCTCTTAGCTTGTTGACCTCAGTTTCCAGAGCATAGATCTGTATGCCTTTAGATTTAATTTCTTCAGTGGATTTCTGATCCAATTCTTTAGTCCCATGGACAACTTCCACATTTTTGTTCAGGCCATCGATCTCTCTTTTCTGTTCTTCAACCTTCAGCTTATACTTACTAACGGATTCTGAGTTCTCTGATGTTGATAAATTTAGTTTCTCAATTTCTTCCATCAGCTCAGATTTCTCTTCTTCCTGCTGCTGCATATAGAGTTTGGCATCGCGAACAATTTTGTTAGCTTTCTTGGTTTTGTCCCTCCAAACATCTATCTCTTCCAGAGCAGCCTCCAACTCAGCTCGCATATCAATTCTTCCTTCAATTTCTTCTTCTTCATCATCAGTGGTTCCAACGTCACTTGGAAAGTCAGGTTCTTCACTCATTCCATCAACATATTTGAATGAGTAAGTATTTTTGTTGTATGATGTATCCAAATCATTTTTCTGTTCACTGCATGATTCCTTCAGTAAGCTGTTTGATTCTTTTAGTTGAATCACACTTTTTCCAAAGACACTTCCACACTGAGGGATACCACCTGACTTCTGATTCTTCTTTGAAGATTTTCTTTTCCCCATGGTAGACCGAGATAAGTGAAAACAATATCTTCAGCTACACAGGAAGACTACACCAAGTCCAAGCAAACAAATCTGATAAAAGCAACCTTCCCTCTGATACCAATTGTTAGGGCCAATAGGGGCCTATATACCCTGAGAGGGGGGGTGAATCAGGGTATGGATATTCTTTTTAAAAGTTCTTCCTGCCCCACTGGATCTTGACCTCTTTGTTACAAGGGTCACTTTGTTTTCACTTATGTGGTTACTGTGATCACTTGTCTCCTTTACCTGATGATGATGCTTTGAATGCAATGCAGGGAAGTAAGCAGGCAGACACAGGTATTTTTACTTGGTTCACCGCTAAGGGCTACGTCCAAGGAGCATATGCCGACAAGTTGCCGGTTCGTACCAAATTCCACTAGACTTCACTAGCTGTGGATTACAAAGTTCGGGCTAGATCACTTCTATGCCCAGGCTCACTGCCTATACAATGTTTAGGGTCAGCTCACTGCTTTCCCAAGGGTCACTCCCTGTTTCTCTCTCTCTGGCTCACTGCCGGTGGAGAGGATCACCTTCTTCCTCTTCCTGAGCTCACTGCTCTTGGAAGGGATTCACTCACAGTTTATAGACCTGTAGGTCTCTTCATTTTCATGAAGGAATGCATCTTCCTCTATATGTAGATGCTCTGTTGAAGTCCAACTTTCACCCGCAGATGAATCTCACTTTGCACCGGATGTACCGGGCAACCTCAATTTTTACGCGCAACCCTTACGGTGCCTTTGCGCGCAATTTCTATGATTTGCGCGAAATTCCTTTTTCGCGCAACCTCCAAATATTACGCGCAGCCTCGAAACTGCCTTGCGCGCAATTCACTGATTTTGCACGAAATCCACTTTTCGCGCAATCTTCCTTTTACGCGCCAACCCCAACTTTCTGCGCAGCCTTTGCTTTTCGCGCAACAGCTGACTTTACGCGCAAACTTTAAGTTTACGCGCAACACCCTTTCTAACTTCAATTTCGCGCACCAGAGCTCGGGTATTTTCTATGTCTTGAGCTCTACTGAATGGAGGAGGGTCACTTCATATTTATAGGCAAAATCGACCCCGCGCGAAAAACCCTCCTTGAGCGCGTAATCCGCTTTGATCTTCCGCGCACAAACATTTTCCGCGCACTGCTCCATAATTTCGCGCACCTCATGCCTTTTCCATTTTACGAGCTTCGGACCTCGTAACACCTCTTGCGCGAAATACTTCATCCGCTATTTCGCGCGCCACTTCAATTTTCCGCGCACGCCTCCAAAATTTCGCGCGCCTCATGCCTTTACCGATTTTCAAGCTTTCGGCCTTGAAACATCTTTTGCGCGAAATACAATTTCGCGCAACCCGCTGTTTTGCGCGCCACACTTCAAGATTTCGCGCAACCCGCTAGTTTTGCGCGCCACGCTTAATTTTTCCGCACACCTCCTTCATTTCTCTCTCCTCAACCTTCGCCAACAACATATCACTCCATTTTCCATTGGCGATTTTCAGGCCCAAAAATTTGGCAAACACTGGAAAACGGCGCCACCTTGTACTGCTCTTTTGTACCGCCTCCAGATCGTCCTTTCCTTTGTCAAAGTTCTTTGTCAACATGGAATGTCAACAACTTCTCGGGAACTCGACAATTCTCCATGGAAACCTGCTTTGTCAACAAACACAATCAACCCAAAAATGCTGCAATGTTACCTTGAGGGATTTTTGCCCAACAAAGGTTAATATAAGTGTTAAGGTAATTTTGAAAAATTATAATATCCTTTTTACCTTGAATTGGCCAATTTACCTTTAACCGTGGTAAATAAAAGTCAAAAGTTACAATTCACCAAAAATTATTTTCATTTAATTGAACCACATTTTACTTACTAATAACAACCATGTATGTAAAATTTTTGAAATTTAATTCACATAAGTGTTACAATTTCATTTAAATGAAAAAGTCATTTTTTAACTACTACTAAGTGGTTTCAATATTCATCAAAAATTGTAGTTATTCTGCAAAATACCAAAAATTCAGCCTAAGCTATATTTGATATTCCGAATACAAAAATGAGGTATATTTTACAAAATTCAAAACAATTAAGTTGAATTATTTATTTTAAAATTAATTTTCCGTTGTCAAAACAAAAAGCGTGTTTTTAAGAAACAATATCTATCAAAAGATTGACACTTGTTTATGCCTAATTTCAAACTGAAATTAATTCCAATGACCACCATTGGATTAAATGGTAAAAATATATTAAAATTACAATTTATAACAAATTAAAAATATAATCTAAAAATATATATAAATTATTTTAAATGGCATATTTGAATTAAATTACAATATTTTACACTATTCATAAAAATTGAATTTTATCAGAAAAATAAAAAAATTTAACCCAAAGTAAATTTTAATGTACCAATTCTAAAGAATAATTTAATTTGGTCAAATAGAATATATAAAAGTTTCCAAAACAAGATTTAAGTAAGGTTCACCATTAAAAGATGATAAATCGACATTTTAGAGTATATTAGAGTATTTTTACTTAAAATCGAATTATTTTCTTATTTTAAACCACTATCATTTATTGGATAAATTTAAAAACATTTAACAAGAATTTATAATCACATTTTAATTTTTTATATTCATTCCTGCCAATACAATGGCTAGGCATTAACTACCATTTAAAATAATAATAATTTATTATTACTGTGTAACCTATGATTTCAAAAAAAACCATTATTACGCATCGGGTACGCCATCGAACATAGGATTCGTTATAAAGTAAAATTAATATTTAATTCACAAATATTAATAAATATGTAAAATTTCATGTTCTCTATTTACCTGGGATGTTACATCCTCCCCCCCTTTTGGGAATTGTGTCTTCGCAATTTTATAACGGGGCCTAGAAACTTCATTAAAAGCCCCAAATCAAAAAATAGTTAGTAAAAATATCACTTCAAAAGAAATAAAGAGAAGAACAAAGGTCACCAGAAACAAAATATACTAGGATTACTTAGAAACATGGATATGGAGGAGAAAACAATCCATCATGTTCTGATGGAGAGTGATAGAAAATATGATTAGGGGAAAGTTAACCACCAGAAAATCACAAACATGTGATGGGTTAAACAGTTTTTGATTCCCTAGTAGGAAAAGTTATTAGAAAATGTTTTATTAAGTTGCTTTTCATTGAGGAATATATTTATGATATTAACTAAAAAAATAAGGAAACATACTTACTTGTCATGTAGACTTCCATCCTTTACTAGATTTCTAAGGAAAACTCATATTTTATCCAAACGATGAGTATTCAGGATGACTTGTTTTCATTAAAAGTTTTATAATCATCTTTGAGAGAATCAAATAATCTAAAAAAATAAACTATATATTTTCATTGTCTTTAGAGATTAACCAAAACCAAAATGGTTAGTACGAGATCATATAATCCCCTAAAAGGATAATCATTTATAAAAGGAAATACTACTATTAATCTCCAAAATTTAAGAAAAAGTACCCAATGTTCAAGAAACACCATTCAATACACAATTGTCTTTAAAAGTCATCAAAATAATAAAAACTAATATTGAAGCCCAAAACTTCGAAGAATTTTCTTATGTTGTCTTCCATGTTAAATTGTATCTCCAAATTACATCGACTAATCTTAAAGGAAAATACTTAAAAGTAATTAACCTAATCACATATTCTCTATGATAAGTCAATCATTTCTATATATAACCCAAATCACAATAAATCCATAATAAAAACATATATAAACACAAACCATTACTCCTCAAATGAAATCCAATAGTAATCGATTTTCTTTAGGCATATAGTGTAACCAAAAGAGAGAACATATTCCAAAATAACATTAATCACTTAATCACCAAATCATTTTCCTACAATAAGGATAAATAATAAGTTCCCAAAATCAACATATTCTTGACCCATAAAATAGTTTAAATAAAAATAATTTTTCATACTAACCAGGTACTTCACATAGTCCAGTCGTAGGTGATAAATCTCATTCGCACTTTGGTTGTGGGTTTGATTACCGTAGATTTTTCTGAAGCAATAGGTTGTCACATGGTCTGTGTGTTGTCCTTTTTCAAAAACTATATAATTTTATAATATTCCCAAAAATGTGATAATTTCCTCGAAAATAACCCTAAAATATTTTAACCATAAATTTTATCTCATACCTCATATTTTCATCTAAAAAGTAATAGACTTTAATTAAATGACTAGTTTGACTGAAACCAGAAAGTATAGTGTGAGTCATAAAATCATTTAGATGATATCATGACACCATATTTTCAACTTGAAACACCTTAGGATTAATCAAGGTCATTTTTTCTCTTCTTATATTAAAATCCTTCAATTCAGTTTGTAAAAAAAATGTGAATTATCCTAGGCAAATCCTCTAGGAGTGTCGTAACCAAGAGTACAGCAAGGCCCGTTGTTGGGCACTAGTTCCTGTTCAAGTCCAGATCAAAGTGGTGTTTTTGGGTTTTACCCCTAGGTACATATGTGCCAGAGATGCTTCTACTTGATCATATCCAGACACGGATGTTTTTCATGGAAAATAACACAAAATTTCTACATTACCAAAATTCTAGGAAAGTCTTCTATACTAATCCTCAAAGTCTATATTAGGGTAACGTTCTCTAATCATAGTTTTTCTAAACATAGTTTCCAAGGTTTATACTAAACTTCCTGTAACAGCCCAAGATTTTATAAAAAATATATTTTTTTTAATTTTATTAATGTCTTGTGTTGTACGCTACACCAAAAGAAGCTTGCACAACACGCATCCTTGTCTTGCCTTGCATTACATGCAATCGCGACCTTCCTCGATAGCGTGTGTAATACGCAATACCGAGTTTCACTAAACAACGATGTGCTATTAAAATATTATTAAAACTATCCGTTATGAATAGTAATAACCACTTTTTAAAATTCTGTAAATCTTATTTTTCAAAATGAACTTCATTCTTGGATTTGGAGTATCAAATTTAGCCTAAGGTGAAATTTTGGTACTTTTCGGATAACTTTCATATTCTGATGAATAGTGAAAAATTACTAAATTATAATTAAAAACAATTTTTTTAATCGAAATAATTAATAGTGATAAATTATTAATTTGAGTGGTTTTAAAGTATATTTAGAATATATTTTTACAATTTAATACAATGTTGGTCATTGGTTGTAATTTCACATTTAAACCAGACATAATCAAGTGTCAATCTTTTGATATATATTGTTTCCTAAAAACACGCTATTTATTTTAACAGCGGGATTTAATTATAAAATTAATTAATGCAACTTCTATGTTATGAATTTGGGAAAATAGATTTCATTTTTGAATTTGGAATATGAAATATAGCTTAGGATGAAATTTTGGCATTGTTCTGAAAAACATCAATTTTTGATGAATAGTGAAACTACTAAGTGGTAGTTAAAAAAACTGAATTTTTTTCATAAAACTTAATTTTGCCGCTTCTGTGAATGGAATTTCGAAAATCCAAGAGACACGGTTAATATCAAGGACTAAAATGTGGTTCAATGAGATGAAAATAATTTTTTGGTGAATAGTAACTTTTTACTTTTTTACCGCGGTTAATAGTAAATAGGGTAACTAAGGGTAAATATGATATTAATATTACCTTAACACATGTCCTAATTCTATTGGACAAGTGTAATTCGACCAAAAACAAACTTAGGAATAAAATATGACCATTTAGGCCCACTTGGATTAGATTAGGACATTTATTATTAATTTATTTAAAGAAGGGTTAAAATAGTTAAAATCAATGTTTAATAAGTCAATCATTTTTAATATGGGGTTATACATAAGATAAATTCGATTGTAAATATTCATTAGAAAGCTAAAAAGATTTCCTACATGATGGTATTTTATTTGTAATTTTTAGACATCAAATAATATAATTTATTTATGACACAAAGATGATGCAGTAATTATCTTATTAATGAAATATTGACATAATTGATAATATAAATACCAAAATAAATGTAATTTGAGACTTTTTATGAATTCCACTAATTTTCTAGGTTACTATGATATATTAACGTTGATTTAATAAACTTGGCTCGAACATTTAATTCTGTTATGACTTTCACAAAAATCATATATCAAATAGTGTCAAAATTGACACAAAATAGTTTTTAAATCAAATATTATATTATTAATTGTTATTTTATTCCTAAAAATCTAAGGTTCGGCCAAATGACTTAGATAAGGATATATATATTAATAATAAACAATTTGGGGTTCGTTTGGCATGTTATAGTAAGTTTATTAACCATATAGTGAAAGAAAACAAAAAGACATGGTAAAAGTTAAACTATTTAACTTAGAGTTAAATTTAATTGATGAGGTTAAAATAATATCCTAAACTTGTCTAAATTCTATTGGTTGATAGGATTTCGACCCCTCCCCACCTTATCTTCGAAATAAGACCCTTTGGAACCATTATAAACCGATTTTGACTTTAATATAAAATAATATTTTGAGATATTCCTAAGGTGCCCCTCTCCTCCCTTATAAAAGGACACCTCCTCCCCCTCCTCCTCACACCAATTTGAGCACTCAAGCTCGGCCAACCCCTGCCAATTTATCCTCTCCACTTCCCTAGCAACATCCTAGAGGTTCTGGTCTTCCTCAAAGACCAATTTTAGTGCCCTAAGAGGAGGTCTCAAAGAGGCACTTCAAAGAAGAGGTAATTACCGTTACCAATTCTTTCATATTTATTTCTTCTTCCACTTCTTCTTCTTAGGTTGTTTCATTATGAAGTAATAACATCAGTATCACTCATATACTGATATGTTATTATAAGTATGAAACAACCCTATTTCACCATCTATCCATCCTACGGAAAAAGAAATCACCGCGCGTGTGTACGTACGGAATACCGTCTCCACGCCGTGGTGTAATCTATTTTCCACCACCACCTTACATGGATGGGTATAATGGTGTAAAGAATAACTATACATAGTTATTACAACATCATATTGATTCTGATATATTGTATAATCCACTCCAATTCAATTCAATATTTATAGAAATGATATCATCGCTCGTGCGTACGTACGGACTACCGTCTCCACGACGCGATGAGATTCATTCTCCATGTTAACCATTTAAGAATGATTATAATGTATATATAAGAAATAATAATGAAATATATGAAATTATAAAGCTACTGGATTTATGTATATATATACCTATGTATTTCATCTACTTACTTCCATTTCAAGACAATAAGGAAAGGAAAACAGCGTTCATGCGTACGTACGGACTACCGTCTCCATGAACGGTGTTTTTCATTTTATTTATCTACCTATTATATATATATATATACTGAATATATATGATATATAAATCATATTTTATATTCTGGAAGTAAGTAAATCATGATATAAGTAATAATGATGTCAAGAACAACAAGTCAAAACACCTAAGATAAATGAAACGATTTTACCCAAAACGCTTCTTTAACATGGAATTTACAAAAGAACGGGTAATATAATGTCATAAGTGAACCATATATGATATCATAACAACGAATATGATTCTGTAATAAGTCAATAACATGATTTAAACCATTATACAGGAGCTTCGGACACGAACAAATCAAATCGGACCTAAGGTAAGGGAAATATCACAATCTCATTTTTATCCGAGATTGTTTATTCGTAAGTATTTACTGGGGTGTATTTTATCATCCACATCCATGTTCCCTCAATATGTAATATTTTTTCCATCCACTTGCAATAGTTTAAATCCAACTTTACCCTTAGGTGAGTTTTTAGTAAAGAATATGAAAGGAATCTTTTGTCGTTTTTCCGTACGAGGTACTTTTTGACTTTTCCGACAAAAGTACGAAGAATGTTTTTTTTTAACTTATACGGCACGAACGGATTTTTACGGTTTTATAAAGCCTTATTTTCATGAAGCTTCTTTCAAAAGATTTTATGACTATTTTCAATAAAATCTCTTTCTTTTAAAATTTCATGACGTTTTGTGAAAAGAAATTGATTTTGAAGAAGAAAGGATATTTTTCTCAATAATTCATTTCAAGTGTTTTGTCAAACTTATTTTCCATCTAAGATAATAAAGGGTTCTGTTTTTATCCCTATTATTACATGGATTTGATTATGTTGTGATGGAAATATTTTTATGAATTCCTTTATCTTATATGAATTGTTTTATGATGTCATGTTGTTTAAGAATCCCATTTTTATTATATGGGTTATGAAATGATGTATGGTTTATGATTTTGTGGCACACATAAGAAAGGATTCATTAAGAGATGGGTGGGACCTATATCTCCCTCCAATGCATTGGGTAAAGATTTTATATCTCATGAGATAGACATGGCTGGAATGGTAGGTTATACCGGTTCAGTGAAACAGGACTGAAACGAGGATTACTCGATTCAGAAAGGGACTTTGTCCACTAAGATAGTCTTGGCAATGAGTCTTGACTAACAAGAAATGATTCTCTATGATTATGTGTGTATGCCACAAAGTTCCATGTTTTATGTTATGATTATTGTGATTACATTTCACTGCCATGATTTATCCCATGTTCTGAAATTATGCTCTCTTTTGCAGGTTATGATTTCCAAAATGTTATGTTCTTATGAATATGATGTGATTGATATTTCTTTTGTTTACCCTTACTGAGCATTTGAGCTCACCCTTTTATGTTTTCTTTTCCCCAGATATAAATAAAGGTTTTAGGTAAAAAAAAGGAAGATCTTTATGGGAGATGTTGAAGATCATTCACCACGATTAGAAGATTATAGTCCTAGTTTCCAAAGACACTAAACTATTACGGTCCTTGTGTGTGTGTTTTTGTAATGTACTAAGTATTCCGCAAAAGTAATGTAAAGTCCATGTACGTCAGGCTTCGGGTCTCTACAGTTGGTATCAGAGGAAAGGTTTAGTCAACCTTTGGAAACTAGGACGTGAAAACGTTAGTGAGATCCCTAGAGATATTTCTAAGGTATGTCTAGGGATGTCCCTAAGGATAAATATACGTATAGGATATAGTCCTAGAACTACGGTAACGATCTTAGAATTTATCCTAAGATGTTAGACATTGAGGGTGCTCCCCCTTTACTATGTTGTCTTCCCTAGCATGATTTCGCCTCTCACAAAATTCTTTTTGTGTTTTTGTTAATGGAGGGAACCAGAAGGAATTCGGTTAACATTAAATCCAATGGACAAATTGGTGACTATGAGCAACAAAATTGTGTAATGCCTAGAGATAAAGATATTGTGATTATGTCGAATCAGTCATCGCGATATATGATTAACAAGGTGAAATTTAGTGGTATGACTAATTCATCAAAGAAGAGGAAGATAAACTATTATGCATGTTCGCATGTTGAGGAGCATAAAGAAAGGAAGATTGAGATTTCTAAAGAAGGGAAGAAGAACCTTGAGGAATACCTCAAATGGAGGGACCGATGTTATCTGTGTGGAGAAAAGGGTCATAGAGTGACAGATTGTTATGGAGTTCAATGTCTTATTTGTGGAGAACATGGGCATTACCCAACTCAATGCCCTGACCTAAAAAGATACTTCTAAATCAAGGAAGGACTTATTCCAGGACAGTCATTGAAGTGGATGGACTGAAGTGTTTATGTATTGGTATTCAAGAATAATGTTGTTGAGGTACTTTTATGGTGTATTGGAATATTTATGTATTGGTCTAATGTGGTATTCGAAGTGATTGAGGTATTTTTGAAAAAAATATGATATGCGCATAATGAAGGGAAAATGAGAAAATGAAATATTTGACAGTATTCATGAGCTCATGATTGATATAAGGACTAAGTGATATCATGGTTTGAGAATATAGAATTTTGGTATGTGGAAAGTGTTAACTTTTAACTGCATTCATGTTTTCACTAAGGATCAATGGGTATTCAAGAGAATACATGATTAAGGCCTTTGAATGTTTGGAATGTGACCAACAAGACATATCTTATGTTATATAGGGATCAAAGATGGTATTAAATCTCTGGAAATCGTTTTCACTATATTATGACAATGGACTGCAGTATTATGGATAATCCTAAAGATTGGAATGGATTGTGTTGGACGTAAGTTAGTATTGTTTAAGGATATAAGTTTTTTTTTCGATATTATTGATGGGATGTTATAGTAATGTAGTTTTAGAAAAAGGACAACCTGCAGGACGGGCGACAGCCCATCGCTTCGGACAAGGCTGTGGGAATCGAACCCACAACCGAAGTGCGACTGGCCTTTATCGCCTACCACTGACCTACAGGAAGTCCCTGTTTAGTAGAAACTAGTTTTATTATATTAAGCAGTATGATATATGAAGTATAAGTCCATTTTAGGAACCATATATGATTAATCTCACTATAGATCGACTTATGTATATAATTTTTGGTAACCTTTTGTTTGAGACAGATGGAATGACCCGTCATTCTATCACATGATCTGCTAACACTTCACGAATAACAATTTCAACTTCATTTATTTAAGAGATGAAGTGGAAATTGTTCTAGGCACGAACAATAGTGAGATTGTACCAAAATAATGAAAGTATTTATTCCAATTCAAATTTTCAACTTTAGGGAAATGATCTTGAAAACCAAAAATGTTGTCCTAGTGATCTTATACCTGATGAATCGGATGGTACCTTAGATCGTCACAAATTTATGGATTTGTGATTATTGGCTTTTCCATAGCCATGTTCTCTACCACTCTCCATCAGAACATGATGGTTAGATTTCTCTTCCATATCCATATTTTCACCTATGTGGAAACCCAGTGATTAGTTTATTTGGGTAATCGTTACATTTCCTACTTTAGTTTTTAAAGCCAAGTTTTGGTATTCCCTTTTACGATGTGGGTTTCTATTAAAGAAACTTTCGAATAGTAAACCATTTATAACCCCGACGAATTTCGAGGGCGAAATTCATTTTAAGGGGGGTAGAATGTAACAGCCCAAGATTTTATAAAAAATATATTTTTTTAATTTTATTAATGTCTTGTGTTGTACGCTACACCAAAAGAAGCTTGCACAACACGCATCCTTGTCTTGCCTTGCATTACATGCAATCGCGACCTTCCTCGATAGTGTGTGTAATACGCAATACCGAGTTTCACTAAACAACGATGTGCTATTAAAATATTATTAAAACTATCCGTTATGAATAGTAATAACCACTTTTTAAAATTCTGTAAATCTTATTTTTCAAAATGAACTTCATTCTTGGATTTGGAGTATCAAATTTAGCCTAAGGTGAAATTTTGGTACTTTTCGGATAACTTTCATATTCTGATGAATAGTGAAAAATTACTAAATTATAATTAAAAACAATTTTTTTAATCGAAATAATTAATAGTGATAAATTATTAATTTGAGTGGTTTTAAAGTATATTTAGAATATATTTTTACAATTTAATACAATGTTGGTCATTGGTTGTAATTTCACATTTAAACCAGACATAATCAAGTGTCAATCTTTTGATATATATTGTTTCCTAAAAACACGCTATTTATTTTAACAGCGGGATTTAATTATAAAATTAATTAATGCAACTTCTATGTTATGAATTTGGGAAAATAGATTTCATTTTTGAATTTGGAATATGAAATATAGCTTAGGATGAAATTTTGGCATTGTTCTGAAAAACATCAATTTTTGATGAATAGTGAAACTACTAAGTGGTAGTTAAAAAAACGGAATTTTTTTCATAAAACTTAATTTTGCCGCTTCTGTGAATGGAATTTCGAAAATCCGAGAGACACGGTTAATATCAAGGACTAAAATGTGGTTCAATGAGATGAAAATAATTTTTTGGTGAATAGTAACTTTTTACTTTTTTACCGCGGTTAATAGTAAATAGGGTAACTAAGGGTAAATATGATATTAATATTACCCTAACACATGTCCTAATTCTATTGGACAAGTGTAATTCGACCAAAAACAAACTTAGGAATAAAATATGACCATTTAGGCCCACTTGGATTAGATTAGGACATTTATTATTAATTTATTTAAAGAAGGGTTAAAATAGTTAAAATCAATGTTTAATAAGTAAATCATTTTTAATATGGGGTTATACATAAGATAAATTCGATTGTAAATATTCATTAGAAAGCTAAAAAGATTTCCTACATGATGGTATTTTATTTGTAATTTTTAGACATCAAATAATATAATTTATTTATGACACAAAGATGATGCAGTAATTATCTTATTAATGAAATATTGACATAATTGATAATATAAATACCAAAATAAATGTAATTTGAGACTTTTTATGAATTCCACTAATTTTCTAGGTTACTATGATATATTAACGTTGATTTAATCAACTTGTCTCGAACATTTAATTCTGTTATGACTTTCACAAAAATCATATATCAAATAGTGTCAAAATTGACACAAAATAGTTTTTAAATCAAATATTATATTATTAATTGTTATTTTATTCCTAAAAATCTAAGGTTCGGCCAAATGACTTAGATAAGGATATATATATTAATAATAAACAATTTGGGGTTCGTTTGGCATGTTATAGTAAGTTTATTAACCATATAGTGAAAGAAAACAAAAAGACATGGTAAAAGTTAAACTATTTAACTTAGAGTTAAATTTAATTGATAAGGTTAAAATAATATCCTAAACTTGTCTAAATTCTATTGGTTGATAGGATTTCGACCCCTCCCCACCTTATCTTCGAAATAAGACCCTTTGGAACCATTATAAACCGATTTTGACTTTAATATAAAATAATATTTTGAGATATTCCTAAGGTGCCCCTCTCCTCCCTTATAAAAGGACACCTCCTCCCCCTCCTCCTCACACCAATTTGAGCACTCAAGCTCGGCCAACCCCTGCCAATTTATCCTCTCCACTTCCCTAGCAACATCCTAGAGGTTCTGGTCTTCCTCAAAGACCAATTTTAGTGCCCTAAGAGGAGGTCTCAAAGAGGCACTTCAAAGAAGAGGTAATTACCGTTACCAATTCTTTCATATTTATTTCTTCTTCCACTTCTTCTTCTTAGGTTGTTTCATTATGAAGTAATAACATCAGTATCACTCATATACTGATATGTTATTATAAGTATGAAACAACCCTATTTCACCATCTATCCATCCTACGGAAAAAGAAATCACCGCGCGTGCGTACGTACGGAATACCGTCTCCACGCCGTGGTGTAATCTATTTTCCACCACCACCTTACATGGATGGGTATAATGGTGTAAAGAATAACTATACATAGTTATTACAACATCATATTGATTCTGATATATTGTATAATCCACTCCAATTCAATTCAATATTTATAGAAATGATATCATCGCTCGTGCGTACGTACGGACTACCGTCTCCACGACGCGATGAGATTCATTCTCCATGTTAACCATTTAAGAATGATTATAATGTATATATAAGAAATAATAATGAAATATATGAAATTATAAAGCTACTGGATTTATGTATATATATACCTATGTATTTCATCTACTTACTTCCATTTCAAGACAATAAGGAAAGGAAAACAGCGTTCATGCGTACGTACGGACTACCGTCTCCATGAACGGTGTTTTTCATTTTATTTATCTACCTATTATATATATATATATATACTGAATATATATGATATATAAATCATATTTTATATTCTGGAAGTAAGTAAATCATGATATAAGTAATAATTATGTCAAGAACAACAAGTCAAAACACCTAAGATAAATGAAACGATTTTACCCAAAACGCTTCTTTAACATGGAATTTACAAAAGAACGGGTAATATAATGTCATAAGTGAACCATATATGATATCATAACAACGAATATGATTCTGTAATAAGTCAATAACATGATTTAAACCATTATACAGGAGCTTCGGACACGAACAAAGCAAATCGGACCTAAGGTAAGGGAAATATCACAATCTCATTTTTATCCGAGATTGTTTATTCGTAAGTATTTACTGGGGTGTATTTTATCATCCACATCCATGTTCCCTCAATATGTAATATTTTTTCCATCCACTTGCAATAGTTTAAATCCAACTTTACCCTTAGGTGAGTTTTTAGTAAAGAATATGAAAGGAATCTTTTGTCGTTTTTCCGTACGAGGTACTTTTTGACTTTTCCGACAAAAGTACGAAGAATGTTTTTTTTTAACTTATACGGCACTAACGGATTTTTACGGTTTTATAAAGCCTTATTTTCATGAAGCTTCTTTCAAAAGATTTTATGACTATTTTCAATAAAATCTCTTTCTTTTAAAATTTCATGACGTTTTGTGAAAAGAAATTGATTTTGAAGAAGAAAGGATATTTTTCTCAAGAATTCATTTCAAGTGTTTTGTCAAACTTATTTTCCATCTAAGATAATAAAGGGTTCTGTTTTTATCCCTATTATTACATGGATTTGATTATGTTGTGATGGAAATATTTTTATGAATTCCTTTATCTTATATGAATTGTTTTATGATGTCATGTTGTTTAAGAATCCCATTTTTATTATATGGGTTATGAAATGATGTATGGTTTATGATTTTGTGGCACACATAAGAAAGGATTCATTAAGAGATGGGTGGGACCTATATCTCCCTCCAATGCATTGGGTAAAGATTTTATATCTCATGAGATAGACATGGCTGGAATGGTAGGTTATACCGGTTCAGTGAAACAGGACTGAAACGAGGATTACTCGATTCAGAAAGGGACTTTGTCCACTAAGATAGTATTGGCAATGAGTCTTGACTAACAAGAAATGATTCTCTATGATTATGTGTGTATGCCACAAAGTTCCATGTTTTATGTTATGATTATTGTGATTACATTTCACTGCCATGATTTATCCCATGTTATGAAATTATGCTCTCTTTTGCAGGTTATGATTTCCAAAATGTTATGTTCTTATGAATATGATGTGATTGATATTTCTTTTGTTTACCCTTACTGAGCATTTGAGCTCACCCTTTTATGTTTTCTTTTCCCCAGATATAAATAAAGGTTTTAGGTAAAAAAAGGAAGATCTTTATGGGAGATGTTGAAGATCATTCACCACGATTAGAAGATTATAGTCCGAGTTTCCAAAGACACTAAACTATTACGGCCCTTGTGTGTGTGTTTTTGTAATGTACTAAATATTCCGCAAAAGTAATGTAAAGTCCATGTACGTCAGGCTTCGGGTCTCTACACTTCCTCTGATACCAACTGTAACGCCCCGACCCCAGAATCCAGGAGCTGGTGAGTTATTTTAATATATTTTCATGATTACAAGGAGTAAAGTCCCAATAGTCCAATTGGTTTAGTAGTCGTGGAAACAAGATACATACATAATTTCAACATTACATTATGAAAAGAAAAACATCACTAATTTATTCTATTAAAACATCCAAGTTTCCATGATTATTCCTGGAATTCACTCATAACTAACTTCTTCATATCCTGGGAAAATGAAACATGAAACTGTGGTGATCTCAAATGATCAATAAGAGTAAGGAATACAGCAGAAGATAACATAAGTATTAGGCATGTTGAATAATTGAAAACACATGCCTTTACAAATAATAATCATAAACAATTTATGGAAGGAATATTAGCTGAGTAAATAATGCCATAATAAAACATATTCATGGGTATTCTACTAGTCGAATAACCACATGAAATATCAATAGCTAATCTCATAATTATGGAATGCATACTGTTGAACATTCTGAAACATTTTGTAAAGGCCTTGTCCAATACGTCTAAAAATGATTAAGGCCTCATCCAAAACCATATATCAAAAATTGGGAAAGGCCTCATCCAATTCCATGTCTAATTGTCTCATGAGACCTACCGATGCATAGAGGAGCTATAGCAGGCTCCATCCATCACTTACTAAGTCCAATGCATTCCTCATAAAAAATGGGTGAAACTTAATCTAAACATTCGTATTAAAACAAGCATACAAAATGTCAATACTTTAACCTCAAACCATGAATGGCACAAAAAAAGCACATCCATAGTCAAAAATAACTCAATCAATACAATATATAATATTTCATTATAATAGATTAACCTCAATAGATAATAATGAAGGATATTGACATAGATGAAAATAAATATCAAAACAATATGAGAGAAATATCAACCTTTTTTTCAAAACATTTAAAAGTCTCACTATTTATCAAGAAGTCGTTTAAAATAGATTTATGAATCAAAGTGTCCTATACCACTTTGAAAATTCTAAAAGGGATTTTAATTTAAAAACATTAATGTCCATTTAAATAAATCCTTAAAACAATTTTTAAAACATGGACATTAATGAGAAAGATTTAGAAGAATAAATCATTAATACATTGAAAAATGATATTTTAGTTTGAGTTTCTAACCAAAAGGGAGACACTTGAATACAAATAATTGAGGTAATCAACACATTATAATATCATGAGAATAAATTGATTCATGATATACTATGTCAAAGTACATTATATACACCATATAAAATTGAATTGTTGTATGGAAACAAAGAAGTCTCAATGTAATGTAAGTTGAGATGAAATCCCTTATAAAGACCATATACTTAGGTTAAGGATAAATCAATGAAATAATTATGTCTAACAACTATAAATACACTCAATATGATTGGATATTCAATTTAAATTAACCATAGGACATTCACACATATTCTTGTCAATACAACACCAATGACATAAATGCTTAACTCAATGAACTGAAATTGAGTTAAGATTAATCTTATCAAGTTCATATAAATGACATGAGAAATTATCAATGGATTGATTATGTTTATCAAAAGTATATCCACAAAAAGGGGAGTGGAAATTACTACATAAATAATAAATAATGATTCCACACATAATCTTGGAGTAAAATAATCAATGATGTATGCGTATAGCCCAATGAGTGGAAATTGAAATTTGAAATTCCCTTACCGATTTGGTAATTCACCAAACATACACCACATGAAAGAAGGATCATACAATGAAGATATAAATACCCATAAATTAAATTATATTAAACTAATAATACAATAATTGGTAGTACATACACTACACAAAAGGAAATAGTGTCTAATATAGCATTATTCTCACGGGAATAAAAAGTGAGATGAAAAAAACCCTTACCATGTTGTAATCAATCGAGCTATATGAAAAAAAGTTAATAACCACCAAATGAATTACAGAATACCATGAACATAAAAAGAATCAAGATAATTCATATCAAATGTCAGTACACAATACACCAAATGCAATAAATTTGTGGTGAACAATGGAAATCTCATGAAACTAAGAGTAAGATAAGAAACCCCTTACCTCATGTCCGACATGACTCGTTTGTTCCTTGATCATCATGAATAATAAACTAAAGTTAATTAATACTTACTTCATAAACTTTTTCAAGTTTATTATTCCTCTTATATCACTTATTACCTTGTAATAAACATTATATAATCATTTAAGCTAATAACGGTCGTTTTGTCGATATTTGATACTTTGAGTAAAAAATGAACACCTTATAATTACAAGTTGATCATGTGGTAAGATATCCATTATCTTCAGAATGATATTAATGATTTAGATATATTATATATCATATATATAGCATATATATCTATTATATACATGTATTTATAATAGTACATAACATTTAGAGGTAAGAAATGAAATACACCGTTCATGGAGACAGTAATCTGTACGTACGCATGAACGCTACTTCCATTTCTATTTCTTATTTTAATGGAATTAAAACATTACGATACATAGTTATATTATAATTCTATTATAATATAATATACAATATTACTAACTCTATCCTTTATACGTCCCACATAAGGCATTAATGAGTCATGTCACTTTGAGGGTGCGGTAGTCCACACTTCCTCTAATGAGATTATCCTATTTACCCACAATGGAAACCATAAAGTAATTATATAAATGGAAATTAAAGAATCATAAAGAAAATATAAACATAATATATATCATATATAAATATAGTTCCATCATAATGGCCAACATGATAAGAGGTAGGAGATAATTGAACAATCATTGTTTCGTGAGGTGTTTGTTTTCCATCCACAGAAACTTTATATTCTTCATCCATTACATGGAGGTGTGTGTAATTTTAGTTAGAATATGTCTCATAAAAACATCCTAGTATATTTAGGATAGTATTTTTTTTATAAAATAAAGTAATAAATTGATTTTAGGGGTTGGAGAAGTAAAATAAAAGAAAACAATTTAAGAGAAACTGTTACCATTAATTTTGGTGACTCCCTTTGGTTTGAACCAAAATGACTTCTTGAAGTGCATTATGCTTAAGTTAAGGCTTATAGGGGGAGTAGAGGGATGTATGGAGCTTAATTGGGTAGAGTGTGGACGAGCCAAAAGGATTGATAGTTGTGAGAAATTGGTTATAAGTGAGGGCATTTTATAAGGGAGAGGAGGGCTTCTTTAGGAAAGTTTGAAAATATTATTTTATAATAAACGTATCTTCAGTTTCAAAAGGTCTAAAACACATTACAATATAGGATAAGATGAATAATTTTAAAAATAAAATAATCCAATAAGAACTGGACATGTTTTGGATAATATTTTAATCATTAGAATCTTATTTATTTAAATCATTTATTAATGAGGTACACACTGCGTCATTATTATGTCATAAATAATTTTATTTATTTGATGTCTAAATATTGTAAAAAAATATAAAATGATGTAGGAAATCTTTTTATATTTCCAATGAATATTAATAGTATAAAAGATAACTTATATAACCCTATGTAAAAATTAATTTACTAAAAGATATTTGTTTATGCCATTTTTGCCTTTACATTAAATTAATTAATCTAAAGTGTCATTATCACTCCCAAGTGGATCCATGGGGTCCCAAAATAGACCCAAGTATTTCCATGGTCGTCAATGACTCATCCAATAAGGTTAGGACAAGTGTTAAGGTAATTTTGAATAATTATAATATCCTTTTTACCTTGAATTACTCTATTTACCTTTAACCGTAGTAAATAAAAGTCAAAAGTTACTATTCACCATATATTATTTTCATCTATTTGAACCACATTTTACATAATTATAACAACCATGTATGTCATATTTTTGAAATTCAATTCACAGAAGCGGTAAAACTTCATTTAAATGAAAAAGTAATTTTTTTTAACTACTACTAAGTGGTTTCACTATTCATCAAAAATTGAAGTTATTCAGAAAAATACCAAAAAACTCATCCAAAGCTATATTTGATATTCCAAATTCAAAAATGATGCCTATTTTACAAAATTCAAAACATAGAAGTTGCATTGTATAATTTAAAATTAATTTCCTATTGTCAAAACAAAAAGCGTGTTTTTAAGAAACAATATCTATCAAAAGATTGACACTTGTTTATGTCCAATTTCAAAGTGTAATTAATTCCAATGACCACCTTTAGATTAAATGGTAAAAATTTATTACAATTACACATTAAAACTAAATAAAAATATAATATAACCATATAAATAAATTATATTAAAAGGCATATTTGAATTAAAATACATTATTTTTCAGTATTCATAAAAAAATGAATTTTATCATAAAAATACCAAAATTTTACCCAAAGTATACTTTAATGTCCCAATTCTAAAGAAGAATTTAATTTGGTCAAATAGAATAAATAAAATTGTCCAAAACTAGATTTAATGACGGTTCACCAATAAAAGACGATAAATAGACCTTTTAGTGAATATTAGAGTATTTATGCTTAAAATTGAATAATTTTCTTATTTTAAACCTCTAACTTTTATTGGATAATTGTAAAAAAAATTAACAAACATGTATAATCATATTGTATTTAGTTATATTCATTCCCTCCAATACAATGTCCAAGCATTAAATACCATTTAAAATAATAATATTTTATTATCGGTATGTAACGTAAGATTTCAAAGTAACCCATTATTGCGTATCGGGTACGCCATCAAAAATGGAATCTCATTTAAAGTAAAATTAATATTTAATTCACAAATATTAATAAATGTGAAAAAATTTATGTTCTCTATTTTCCTAGGAAGTTAGAATGTCTTCCACAAATACACCAGACGGGTCAGAGGGCTTAGAGGTCATGATCTTCCATTTACCCTTATTAGGGTCTCCACCGAAAGGCAATGACTCTGAGGGCATTGCAAGGAATGATATTTTCCTTTTCTCATGAGTGATGATGCACATATGAGAGTCCACATGGTATTGCGCACTCTTGGGAGGCGATTCCTCTTCATCAATTCCCGACTTAGTGTCCTTTTACTTGAGAAGATTAAGGTCTTCAATATTCACCATGACTACACCTGGTGGAATATCATCGATATCGCCAGGGTAGTTTGGTTAGAGAAATATGGGACTGAAGTGAATATCAACATACTAATCCCATCCATGAATATGAAAGTGTGGGGTTTCCTCTTCAATAATAATGTGGATCTGGTGAAGCTCTGAATTCATCTTTTTTGAATGTTCTGGTGATATCTAGGAAATATAGGGTGTTGAGACATGGGATGTTTGGCTAACTCATCCCTGATACACTGTTGAATGATTTTGTTTCAATGCTCCTAGATATTTTTATAGGCCAAATTATGATTATGTTGGAAAAAATGCCTCAACCATATGGTTTGAAAAAAAAAACATGACCTCTTCATGGGTGAGAGACTCTGGGATGTTGAAGTCAGGGTTGTTGATTGGACATAAAATCATAGGCAACTGATTACACTACTATAAATTTTCCATATACCCATATT
The DNA here is from genome assembly GCA_963277665.1 of Viscum album. NCBI lineage: Eukaryota > Viridiplantae > Streptophyta > Magnoliopsida > Santalales > Viscaceae > Viscum > Viscum album. The sequence goes on from OY728153.1 coordinate 570,168,332, forward strand.
TTCAAACCATGGGAATATCCCTTGAAACCATGGGAAACTGAGGTATTGGTATATCCCTGAGCTATACCAACAATTTTGGAAACCATGGGTATAGATCCACTCCACCATGTCATTAACCTATACCCATGGTTTGTAAAACAATGGCTATAGCATTGAAAAAAATAAGAGGCTATGGGATTTGATCCCTAGACCATCCCTTTATTCTTACTAAGCCTAACCTCTACTCCATTTATCTTAGTGATATATATATATATATAGTTACTTATATATTTTTATATAAATCATGGCTATAGGTAAAAAACCATTGAAATAGGTGTTCCTGTGAATTTTTTTTTTGTGTCCCGTGATTTTTTCCTGCCATAAGGTTGGAAATATATTCCCATAGTTTTTCAAAACCATGGGTATTGGTATTTATAAAACAACTATATACCCAGGGTTTTTAAAAAACCCTGGGTATAGGTCTCTAAAAATAACCCTATAACCATAGTTTCTGCAAAACTATGGGTATATGTCTTGAAAAACATACTATACCCATGGTTTTCCAAAAACCATTGTATAGATTCCCATACCATACCCATAACCGTGTTTTTAACAAAAAAACATGAATATAGGGCCATTTTATTGTTGTGTTAGCGGTGAGGGTATCCCACAAGCTTCTCTATTCAGAATCTCGGTATGATTAATCATTTTACCATTCTTTGATTGGGTATGGAGGAGGAACAAGAAATGGCACTGATGTGGATCATTATGATAGTGGACTTTCTGGTAGAGAAACGATGGGCACGATGACTGGACACTGGTTAAAAGGTCATCTCTCAGAGGTGGTACTAAATGCATCATCATTTCCTTATAAGGAAGGGTTTTGACCACTGCTTCATGTACGAGGCCAACGAATGTTGGTGGTGGATCTGACAGGTAACCATCATCTACCAAGCCCCAAAATAACTCTTTGTGATCTCGTGTTGAGGTAGATAAAGAAACTAGTGATGATAGAGAGGAAGAAAAAACAAAACCCTGGAAGGGAACCAAATCTTTCTCCTCATACATGTACCTACGGAGGGTTTTGAGGATCTATTACATCTCACTTTCTGGGATTATGAAAGTCACACACTAGGTTCCCTACCCAGATTCCCATGAAAAGGATTAAGGTGAATGCTCCATCATTGAGTTTCACTCCACTTTAGAATCTAAAAACTGTATTGGATTCAAAATAACATGGCACTTCTTGGAGTTCTTCCTTCAATGTAGATAGTTCTCCCTTCCTCCCCAGGATAGATCTTTAGGGTAGGGTAGCTCTTTGTCATGGGTAGGACCTCTGTGTGGATTGGTAATGGAACGAGGAATAAATCCTCTTGATCCGGATGGGATACGAGGGGGAATTTATATCTGTTATTTTAGTAATGGGGAGGACCCTCATTGGAACTATTCTGGGAATGGGGTGGACCTCCACTCTAAGTGCTGATGTAGCAGGGAGAAGCTCTGATAGATTTTCCAAAGACATGGGGAGGACCTCTATGTCTAGAATGATATCATATAGTACCTCCACTTTGGTGAGCTGAGGTTTGAGGTACACCAAGAAAAATTTCAAATTCTATATAGGGAGGTCCTCCATGTTGGTGGTCCTGGGTATGGGGAGGACCTCCATATTGGTTGATGGATGCACATGGAGGACCACTGTGGTTGTGAGTGATGGAGAGGGGAGGACCTCCATTAGAGCTGGTGAGAACATGGGGAGGACATCCATGTTGTCTTTCTATGGAACAGGGAGGACCTGCATGCTGGTTGGAAGTGGTAGAAAAATGTGTTCAATCATACTGATCAAAATGGACAAGGGGAGGACCTATGTGTTGGTTGTTGATGAAACAAGGAGGACCTATACATTGATGGTTTCTGGATTTTGGAGGGCCTCCGCTTGAGCTATGGAAAATGGTAGGAGTTACTTATCATTGATAATCTGTTACATGAGGAGGGACTCTGTATCGGGACTCATGGGTAGGTGAAGACCTTCATGCCGAATGTTGACAAATTAGAGAGAAAATTCTTTTCAAATGTCGACAAGACAGGGTGACCTCTTATTGGATTGATTCGGAATGCAAGCGGAGGGTCTCCTTGGTTATGATCGATGTAGCGGGGATGACTTACACTTTTTCTAGAGATAGTATGGTGGGATAATTTTTTCTTTTTGTCATTTTCATGGGTTTTCCCACGATGGTTGTTGGATTTGTCGTTGACCTAATGAGTCAACCTGGTCTACCTGTGGGGTGTTTGAGGTCTCGATTCTGATCGAACACTGGTGAATCCCTTCTCAACAGTGTAAGGGACCAGGTAGAATGAAACATGGGTGGCATGGGCCCTTAACTACATAGAAGATGATGCCTCTGGATAGTAATCTTCCCGATCTTCTGCCCAACATTGGCCTCATGTCATCCAGCCCAGGACCGGTGGAGCAGGGGAGTAGACCACCTATTCATTAGCCTAAGGGGCCAGTTGGAGACATTGATAGGGCCTAGTGGGATCCCTCCAAGGCATCTCTTATATGGTTTTCACTACCATGATGGATCAGATATCCCTTACCTCATCAGCATAGAGGATTTAGTCTTAGTAATATTCAATGGGGAGGCCCCCGAAGCGATTGGATTTTTGGGTGGTAAGTAGTGGCTCCATTCATGTACATTGGGGGTGGTGGTGATGGTGAGGCACATATGCCTCTAGGTCCTCTTTGGGAATGTCTGTCATGGAAATTTCCCTGTTCTGTGTGTATATTCAAAAAACTGTGTCAATCACCCTCCTCTGAACATTTTTCAAGGGTGAGATGGGGTGTCTATATCCAGTAGTTGTGGTCATGGATGATGTCATGGAAAAGGAAGATTCATGCAGGGTGGATGCATTATTGTTCCTCATTACCCAGCAAATATGGGTGGGGGATATTGGATTCCCGTATCATAGTTTCTATAAAGAATGATGATTTATCTATTAGTATGGATATTGGGAAACTAATTCCCAATACCCCAATATCATTCAGTCTTCCATGGTTCGAGAGAGAGATCCATACTGATGATGTCGCAGACCAGACTACCCAAACTGCCTAGTATTATGGTGAGTTCCATGTGAGGATCACTATTCCCTTGGAAGGATCTGGAATCTAATAAATAGATATGGTGACACTCTTATCATATAATGTATCAAACAATACCAATATCCATATTGAGGAGAAGAGTTTCACGACAGGTCCACCATTTCTGTTTTAATTTTTTCACTAGGATACACCACCATGTGTGTGGTTTGTTGTTCATTAATGGTGCATTGTAAAATACATTACTGGTTTCCAAAGTCTATAAGAATTCATCACTTCTTCAAATATTTTTTTCCATGATCAAAATAAGATGATGGGATGTGAGTTCATCTTTTCGTGGATTCCTCCTCAAAATTAATAACCTTGTCCAAGTCTCTCGAATGAATTAAGAAATTTATCATGAAACTTATTCTCGATTCCATATCTTTGTGAATGCTGGTTAATTATGAAACATCTGTATGGAAATTCCAAGGGTTCAAGTCTGGGTAGAAACCTTCGACCAAGAGAGTTGTCACATTGGGAATAATTGAGAATGTCTGGATGCTGGAACAGTTATACACCTCTATTCTACTTCATAATATAGATTCTAAAGGGCATCAAAATAGGAGGCATCCCACATTGATTTTGGGGTATTTTATTCTAGAGGCAAGTCTTCCTAAGAATTTATTAGGCATCCCATGTTTGACATGATGTAGGATGTGATTTTAACATCTAGTGGAGACTGAGGGTCATGAGTTTAATGGAATGCAGAGATGGAGTATAATTATCAAAACACATTTCAATGTGGATCAGACAGGTAAATCCCTAGGAGGAAGCACCTTAAAGTTTAACCAAATGGGTGAATAAGAACTCCAAATGAATATTAACCCTTGGATGGCATGTCCCATAAAGGGAATATTTCACACTATGAAAGTTGATATATACCCCACTAAGGGTGGATCAATGAGGTATACACCAATGATGGGAACATTAAGGTTTACCATTGGATTGGATTGAACCTCATTGAGGGTTCCTACACACCCTGTTTAGAAGGAAATGATCAAAATCCACAAAGTTTGTTGGATGGAGTTGGCCTTATGCATTGAGACTACACATCACTGGAGGATTTCTCTTTGTCGGATTGTGTGGGGGATTACACACTTAGACTGCCCTAATTCTGTTTGGAGAAACGATGATGTGGTTGAATGGGTATAGTTCATTGAGATTGACCATATAGATGAAGTGGTCCCACTATTATATGTTTGAGGTTATGAAGTAGATTTTTGGGTCTTACACATAGGATTTTATTTAATGAATGGTGTGATCTCACTGAGATGTTGTGTTTTGGGTAAGAATTAGGATGGATGCGAATGAGGTGGGAGAAATGGATGGAATGGATGGGTTGTTGAGGGTGTTGATAAAGAACCTCAGGGTGGTTTCCTACATTACCCATTTAGTTGGGAATAAAACTCCAGATTGTTCTAAAATGGGGGAATGTGGAATACACGTATAAGCTTCCCTATGGGACAGGAATTGATAAGATCTCCCAGGTGAAGGGAATGATCTTACCAGGTATATGACTCAAAAGAGATCCATATTGAAATGGATGATTTAATTGGACCTTATATAGACTTCTTACATATCCCAGATTATTGGGAATCAATTTCCATATAGTTTAGAGAGGGGGATTACACTAAAGAAGGAGTCTCATGTGAAGATTGATCTAGACACCACTGAGGGTGGATCATGGAGGTTCAACCATAGGATGGGAACACCAAATTTACCTTTTAATGGGATTGAACCTCATGGAGACTTACTAAGTAACCTTTTTAGAGTACAAGGATAAAATACCACATAGTTCGAATGGATTATTGAATAGGGATTACACATAAATGTATCATAAAATAATATGTTTAATAGTCACTACTAGCCTCTAAGACCATGTGATTAATGCTCGGTGTGAGAGATAATAGGAAGCAGTAGACCAGATGATCGCATCACAAAAGATACATCAATGAGGGATGGAGTGGGGATTATGCATGGAATAAGCCTAAGGAGGATTTATTATTGTAATAATATGATGTCATTCCATGAGAGGAAGATATCATTACATCTCAGTCATATACAGGGCATCCTATCAAGGTGTGTTGGGTCTTACGTGGGGACTACTCATGGTGCACATGGAAACAAAGTCCAAAGGGAGAGATATACAGTGGATTGGGAAGATGAGAAGTGATAGGTTCTAAGTTAAATACAATATTTGGTCCTATTATATTTTTTGAACATGGGGAAACCATAGTTTAACGTCATGTGATGAGTACCTTGGTGCTAGTAAGTTAAACGTCTTGCAACTCGGACATGGGGGAACTCACTCCCCACCCCTTGGACTTACATAACTGATACTGACCTACACGTGGGAAAGGGAGTACACCAGCAATGATGGAAGAGATCAAGGTGTAGGAGTGTTCAGTCATGGTGTCCATATTACCATAGCTATGTTGAAATAAAATATCCATTAGTGTACCTATGATAAAATGATAAAGGTAAATAAACGAAACAAGGAATTCTACATGAGGGACCAAGAAGCCACCATGTACTAGTCTGGAGGGCAACATGGATGAGGGTATCACAATGTAGGGGCCCTTTCTAAGAGTCCCTTCATGATGCTCAACTGCTTCGTAGAGGTCAGGGGATTCACAAATATTGGAGCCCTACATAGGAGGGTGACCCTACCTTGTCATAAAGGCATGAGTTGGAAAAGGATTTCTTCACGAAGGCTTAATGCATAATGAAGCCTCATGTACCTAGGATGGATTTAATCCTCCATGATGTTTTTAGGCCTTCAATATGGAAATCCTGACCATAGGCTGGGGTAGATAGGAATAAGGGAAACTAGGATTCATGATGCTCCAATACCTTAGGTGATTCATTTTTCTCTCAAGTTTTCGATGCTCAGGAGATTTGTGAAATGGGATATGTGAAGGTGAATGGTCAGGATAGCAATGCTTTTGATGTGGGTGAGATGGCTATTTATATAAAAAGATGGATCATGATGAATTGAGTTGTGACACGAAGAAATAATAATCTATACGAAGATGCATAGATCTTCAGAATCATGGAACCATCCACCTCATGCCTTAGTGTGGTCGTGGTTCTCATCAAACTCATAGAGGCATCCTCCTCATACCTTATCATGGTCACTAGGCTCATCAGAATCAAGGAGTCATCCACCTCCTACCATGGAATGGTCTCATGGATCGTTACACTCATGGAGCAATACACCTTCTACCTTGGTGCGGTCTCAATGGTGAGATACCTCCATGAAGTAGCTTCATGATGCAAACCCCTTAGATGATTTTATGGGATGTTTATGCTCAGATGCAATGTGAATGCCATGGATTTTCTTAAATTATACCATATCATTTCTTTTTACACGAACAATGTGTTTTAAATCATTATTTTCTATGAAAACCTATAGAAACACATGGAACCAAACTCTAAAAGGTTTAACATACCGAACTCATCCATGAAATTGATAGCCTAATGAATACCATGAGGGGAATTTTAATGAGCACCCACCACATTTAAAACTCAGTGAAATAAAATCCCAAATCTAATGTTGATCAAACATTCAAAGAAGCGATAAGTATAACAATGGAGAGACAACACACTAGCTCAATTGGAGTGGTGGTTCACTCACTTAATTCCAAATAAGATACCATTTTCATGATGGGTTAGTGTTTCAATAGGTAATACTGCTAGAGAAAATTGGTAATGGTGCTACTCTCCATTAGGTCATTCTTCCTTTAGAACTAAAACCAATATATCTAGACATAGGAAGGTGGTCACTTACTAGATGTAAGTGGAATATTGATCCAAAGATTGTGGAAAAGTACAATGACGACTGGTGGATAGGAGTTATAGGACAACCAAAATTGGGGATAATTGGTTTTCTATGAAAAATAATTCATTAGTGCATAGATACAATCATAATAGATAATGATAGAGGGTGATAGTGATATATAATTGTAAATGGATATATGATTCTAGGGGGTGTTCGACTCCATGTGTACCCTATTCTAATATTAGTATGGTATCTATGGTATAATATTGATATTATGATTCCAAGTTCCACAGTCAAGAGGGAATGATCCTAGATCACCATATATGGTCCCCAAGAAACTATCTTAGTGTGTATGGAAGTGGAGGTATCAGAGTTAGTTCTGGAAGATGGATTAAACGTAGCCAAATAGATGATTGAAAGCATCATAGCTCATTAGTGAAGGGAGAATTTAATCTTATAGTGTCATGGGTCTACAATAAGTTCACTGAAGTGGTGAGATGATTCCCCCATGGTGTTGTAGATATGAATATTTTGGTTCTTTTAGAAGTGATAAATTACATTGATACATGGTAGGTCCTTAGATACTATTCCTAGGATTTTCTCATAATAGATAATGATTTCTTGAGTGTAGTATTTTGATCCTATTTCCACAGGGATTGATAGAATTATATCAATGTTTCAATGGTTGGTCAGAAGTGTTTAGTGAATCAGTCCTTTATCTCTCCTTTTATCAATGGGGGTAATCATGAATTATATGCCTATTTTAAGAATAATGAAATATCGATGAAGATGTATTTTATAATTTTTGGTTGTGGATGGCCATCCATTATTCACTTTTATAAGATTACTAACCATGTTTCTTAATAGATTAGGGTGGAGGTCATCATTACTCTTCTAATTGTTTTCATAGGTGGTAATGGATCCCACATGAAATGGATGGGTTCCTGTATAGAAGAAAAAACGTGTAATTGGGTTGTCCAGAACATCCCACATATAAATCACATATACATATACATATAGTAGACGTGGGTTGAGTTTAAAAATGGGTATGTTTGATCCCAATGTTCGACTGTTCATTGGGTTCTTGAATCATTCACTGTCACCACCTCAAAAATATAAGGGGAATGGAATTTATAGTACACTTATAATAGTTCTTACACCACCATATCATCTATATGGTTGTGGTGATAGTGTGGGAATTTCCATCCATCCTCTTATACTTTTTGGGGAAAAGGGATACTTTTGGAGGACAAGGTGAAATCCAATACAACTATTCATCCAATGTTGATGCTAGAAGTTATTGGGTTATGTCATGCATAAAGTGGAAATAAATATGAGTGGAAGAGTCGAATCAAGCTAGAAAATAGATGATTATACCAACAACTGATACAAGTGAATCAGTAGAGTATACTATTTGGTGTGTGAGAAACCCATTTGGAAGGAAATTAGGTAGATCTTAAATCACCAGTTGTGTCACTATTCTTTTAGAGTACTGAGGATCAATGTATATCATTGGATCAACTCTTATCCATGCATCCAAAAGGTGGGGGGAAAGAAATGGTGGTAGTGACTATTTTTAAAAAAGAATATTCTAAGTGTTCGACCTATGTATATAGTCTAACACCTATCTTGTTCTATAAGGATAACAATGTTGGGTACTGAGAAGAGTGGTCCCAACTTTATTTACCTAGTGACAAACAATGACTGCAACCCTAACTCTTAGAAGGTTGTGAAATTTATTTTCTCATAAAATTGTGACCTACATGAATGGTTCCATGACATCCCATTTGTATCCAAAATGGAATTTGGTTAAAATTAACTATGGGTTCAAATTATGAGTTCCCTATTTCTATATGGTAAGACCTCTTACAACTTGAATATTTGATCTGATGTGATAAATACATTTTAATTAGTTGTAAGATTTTAGTAGTGATACATTATCCAACTTCCACCACTCCACCAACAAGTGGGGCCACTCATTTGGCCAATTCTCAATTCTCTAACCTAAGAACATCATGAGTGAAATGAATTGATTCACCAGTTCCACAATACACGCAACAATGACCACCATATCCACATTGGATCAGAAGGCCCTAGAAAATTTATGGATAGGTGTGGAAATTAGTTCTTCCATTCATCCCCTTTGTTTCGATCATGTGTAAGCAATGGTTTCCCACTACTCTGATATGGTCATGGGGTAGTTTTCTTGGTATCATCTCTATATGGTGATAGACTTGGTGGTGTGATGGATAACAGTTTTCATTGTGAAATATATATGATGGTATTGGTTCATTACATTATTCATTAAATTCAAGTTGGAATAGAGAATTTTTAGTAGTTTATATGGGTTGAATGCCTCCAAAAGAGTAATTTGTGGTGCACAATAGACCAATAAAACTAACTCTATTAGGTTTGTATTGGTGTTCAATGCATTACTATAAGACAACACAACTCATGAAGGGATATAAAAATTAAAATGTAATCAGAGATACCAGAGATAGTGTACTATAAATTTTCATGCGGATGGGTTATCACGAAATAAATCATAGGTACACCCGTGATAACATGTTGATGAAACCCAAGAGCAGAGATCAATGGTTTCATTTAGCGCATTTATGTCGACTCATCACCTCCTGGGGGAAAAGCTGGTCCCAAGTGTTTGGTTGTTCATCTATTGAAAATGGTGGTATGTGAGTTGAGTTTAGAATACCATGAGAGAGTTCGGTGCATATATATCATTCCTTTATGAGAATAGAAAGATACAGTCCATAGTACTAGAAGTCATGAATATTTCATGGGGACAAACCATTGAGCACTGGATCCCGAGTGGAAGTATATATTGAAACTACATTGTTGGTATCATATCTATTGATGGTCATCACGAGTTTATGGATCTTCAAATTCCACTTGGAATCATTATCATACTCAGTATAAGAATAGTACTAGATAAAATAGGAAATATATGGACAATCCCTTTTTGAAATCAATATTTTTCACTTAGGGTGGAGATAGAAGAGGCTATCATGGAATAATCATATTTTTAATAACCAGAAAACTATTTAATAGGTAGGTAAGAGATCATGGACCACCACCCCAATCCAATGGAAAGGTACTGGATTCAAACCACCATGAACAACTGTATTTACATTTCACCATATCAAATTCAACTAACACGAATAACATAGATTATTAAGGTGAAAAACGACATTAGATCCATAGGAACCAGTTGAGAATACATTGAAGTCATGGTCTAGTCGACCTTAGGGATAATGCATCAACTAAACCATCATTTCAGAGGTATAATATTGTTTCATGTTTAAAGGGAAACATTCACCTCATATGATAGTTGATGGTTTAGGGTTTTGATAGTGGATATGGGGGTTATTGAATTGGTGTTGGAGGTATTATACTAAACTCGTAGTAGTATTAGTATGGCTATGATTGGATGGTGTCATGGAATTATCATGGCTCAATTATGGGTTGCTATTTTGGAAGAGCATGGTGGTTGGAACAGTCAGTTATTGTGGTATAATGGGTGTTTTGGTATTTGATATGTCATAAATTATATAATAGACAGTTTGGGAGTGTATGGAGGATTCCTTGATTGTTTGGTGGAGGTGTTTATTAGTGAGTGGTCTTTTCTATAGCACTCTACTGACTAAAATTCTAAGGTCAAGGTGCCAATAAGTCATGAATTGGTTTCGATGGCCAAAATAGTCATGTTAACCCCCTTCCTGACATGTTCTACATTTTCAACCAATTCTATTTGAGTGAGTATATTATAGGAAAATAACCACAACTATATCATAATAGAAATGGTGTGTGCATTATTTATAAAAGACAAGGGGTTTTCTACAAGACTGGAACTAGCTTCTTGACTCATCAGTAATTATTCCCATGGTTTTTAGTGGAATAATGTTGCTAATTATGATTGAGTGGATTCGGTGCTATTGAGAACCACCCTCTCAAAAACCACCAAAAAATCAAAAGGTTCATTGTCATATAGCATGTTTTGGAGTTCAACACACCAATAATGAAAATACTAAGAGTACCTTCAATCTAGGACTTGGGTGTATGGTTAGGTGCTCGATGCCAACCACTATTGGAAAAGTGTCCTTCCAACTAGTGAAAACAAAATACTTGTTTCTATTACTTTTTCTAAATTGTCACGAATAAAAAATTGGTAGGATTTATTCCATATCATGATTTCATTGAAATTTGTCAGTGGTAATAGTCATACATATCATCTTTGGTACTTGAATGATGCCATATAATAGACTAGCAGTTCGATATACAAGTGAATCGTGCCTGAATGTGAGGTCAAATCACATCAAGATTCTATTTGGTGATTGGAATTAGTATTTTTTTGGATGTTATATTTCTTGAATGACTGGACATTGGTTGTGGTATTTGGAAAGAGTAGAATTGGGATGTTGTTATATTAGTAAATAGGACACACTGCTTATCCGTTCTGAGAAAGTGTGATGGCACCATGTATCCATTATAGCCTTTTGGAAGGTGGTCTAGTATAAAAGTAATATGTATTAGTGTTTTGATTGATATGAGATTTAGGGTTTTTGGTTTGTATAGGATGGATCCATTTCATTGAAGGACTTTTACTACAAGGGGAAACCTAGTCATGACATCCATACAGTTACCCCATTTGAGTGCGGTCAGTCTCCAGAATGGTCAGGGGTTAGAACCATCCTCCTTATTTGGTACCAGTATCCCTATGGTCAACAATTTCTATCCTTGACAACCTTTCCACCAAAACATTTATAAGTACTAGATAACCATGGGGATATGGGGTGTTGGGTTTTCTAGTAACATCCATTCAATTAACAAGGATTTGATAGGATATGAACCACTAGAAGAATGGTGGGAATGATCCACATGGGAAAAAATAACATAACTAAAATAAAAAGAGGAACATGTTTGGATACATTGGTCACACATGATAGCCTATGTTGAATTTTGTACATTCCACTTTCAATTTGAGTTATTCTCATACTTGTTAGATTGTCATTATCTATTGAATCGACTCATACTTCCTACATCAACCCCTCTCAACCTTGGGGATATTGGGATGTGACATGTGTAGTTTAATTTATTTTCATAAAGGGAACAATATATAAATTGGAATGGTCATATATTTTCATAATGTATCATGGGAGTCAAACCAACCAATTATACAGAACTGAAAAACATATCTCATAGTCTAATTAACCTACTGGACAAAATGTGTACCCAAATGATGGAAACAAAAAGTCTAGTCTTGGAATATGGGGATGGCATTTCACATGGTTGTAGGATTTATCAACTGAAATATTGTCAAATGGTGTAGTTTTCTTGCAGTGTGGAAGGAATAACATCAAATTTCAAGACTGAGATTGTTTTAATAGTGGTTTTTGGGTTGGATACTACCATGAAATAAGAATATTAGGTCACAGACACTGGTTTGATCATGGATGTCCCTTCAAGGATGATTCATTTGGGTCATGTTGTCGAATATTTGGGTGTTATAAATGAAAATACCTTAAAAAAACCCAACTAATATGAGAGTATATGTTTTGATCTTAAAGGTATAAGAATTATGGAATATAAAATGGTTCACGAGCAAATGGAGGATGGTCTCAAAGAATTGGATAACCTAGTTCCTATCGGTCACAGAGAACATGTACTCATCATTATGAAAAAAAAATATGAAAAACTAGCATTGGGGTTGATTACATTATTTCCAAAAAGCCATTAAATTCGACCTCTCGGGAACTAGACAAGATTTATTATCTCTATGTTGCAATAGGACATAAAATGTTAATGGTTTCACATGACTTTCAATTGCTCTCGGATGCTTCCAGTATGGGGTATTCCATTCTGGTTGGTGTTGCAGCTTCAGAACCCCTAAACAAAAATTTATTGGACTTTATTCTGGGTGTGTAATGTTATAATATTTCCATGATCATTCAATGAACATTGTAATAATATATAATTATCTTTCAAAACCAGTATTGTTGTATCATAAAATTGAATTATTGTTACATGGACTAGTGGGCCATGTGGAATTCCCATGCATTGTTTTATATTTACATTCTCTTCTATTAGAAAAAGAAACTAAATCATTGGAAAAATGTAGTGTAGGCATCATAACCCAACATTCCATTATAAAAACACTTGTGGGAGATGTATTGGTCTATATTCTAACCAATGTGATCCCAATTACTAATGTAAAAATATGTTCAGACACAACACTCTTTTATCGATATATGTGACCATAAATCAATGTTTGATTATCGATCAACCGAGTTGGATTACCGACTATGTGGTGCTTCAAAACTAAAATTAGAATAATATGAACAATTATAATCCATTACTCATTTTGATTTGGACTTGGAAGAAGAAACTCTGGCTATTATGAATCAAGGTTCTCGACTTATGAAGGTTCTAAAAAACTCTTCAATCATCCACTATATCTTGAAAAACCACTACTGGTACTATATGAAATAGTAAATAGTTTTATTGATCAAATATTTGTTTATCGAACAACACAATATGATATAGTAATCACACACACCCTTAGAGAAGGTAGTCCTAATTTTGACTGGCTCTCTAGGTTCACACTCAAGGTCAAGAACCAAACCAATCACTTATTATTTGAGATTTATTCATTTATCGACTAGCTAGATATAATACAATAGTCTATATAATTTTCATTCAACCCCTTTGGAAGTAATTCTCTTAAAACATGATACTCATTGTTTGAATCTACCTAAGTTCAATGAAACTAGATACCTCAATATCTAGGTACAGTACTGTTGCGAATGACCTAATAATCATAGCTAGATTATTCTTTCTTCGTTAAAAGATCACTACCACCATCATCCTTCTATAATGGTATGATCAAGATCCATTTAATGATTAGTTAAATATTGCTACATAAAGAATCCATGATCAATTTCCAACTCTCACTGATGGATTCTATCTTGATGAAACAGTGAAATCAAGACTGAGTGAAATAATTGAAATGTACAGGATGGGTTCTGTGTATTATTTGAAACACTATTGTCAATGGGGATAAAATTTTAAGGTGGTGTTATTGATCATTGGAGTAATGATATCTCAACTCTATTATGTGATAAATGTGATTGACAGTGATGGTTGGGGAATAGTTGGTGGTGATTGGACTTAAAAATTCCAACTAAATGAGTCAACATATGGAGATAAACCTATTCTAATGTGGGTTTACACGACCCAACTATATAGTACTTTTTATTACTATTTCATGTATACATTAAACAATGCATGATGTACACTTACCATTATAGTGTAGACGTTTTTTTATTAAATATTTAATGGAAATTTACATAGATTAATTTACATATCAAATGGTTATAGAGGATCCCAGGCTATAATGATAACCTCAAGATACTTTAAAATTAATATTAAACATATGTAATATGTTTTATATACATCATAGAGACAAGACATAGTAGATGTTTGACTACCAAGTGTTGGGAGCTCTTAATAATTGAGACTTCTTCTCATGAAGTTCGTACATGGTGATCTATAGTAATTTAGATCATGATGACCTAACAACCAATTTGAACACCACATGTTTTGGGTGTCATTTTATGTTCTTATCTACAGACATGTGTATTAGTATCATGTATTGATATCATTATCAATGTGTTCCATTTGATCAGATACTTTGATGCAAGAAAAAACCATGATAATGAAATCAATGTGAGGTAGCTTGTGTTGGGTGAATCATTGGTGGTATGGCATTGGTTTATTGGTCAAGATTGAATTTTTCACTTCCAAGTTTAGAAATTAATATATCGCGTGCCAGGTTGATTAGGATGGTAATACATTGATAAATCCACAACCATGGTATTCTAAGGTAAACTGATCCATTTATATCAAAAAATAATTAACAAAGGATGATTACATGGGTTTGCATCATGTTTTATGATATAACTAATGGCAAGGATATTATATTATACAGTGTGTGTTCACAGGTTGGTTGTCCTTTCTAAAAATACTCCTTATATTTTTAAGGGCCTTGATGGGTTTCTATATTCTTATCTTTCTCTATTAACAGTATTCAGTGCTATTGAGATAAGGCCCTTGAGTGTCACACACAATAGCATATTCAATAATATTCCATATTCTGGGGATTAGGTATGAAGGATATTGTGGGCTCTACCACCAGGGTCCGAGATTTTTCCATGGATGGAAGATCAGCAAAGGAAAAATAAATTCATATTATTCAAGTTATGAATAATTGAAATTTAATTCATTAATTATATATATTTACAAGTATTAATGTAAATAAAGGGAAAATATTATATAAATGAATATTTTTTTTAAAAAATATTAGATTTCCATTTAATGTTTGTTGTAACAGCGAGTCAAGTAAATTTATTGGGCTTTATCACGTAATATATTTATCATATTAAAAGAATGTGATAAAAATATAATTTATATTTATAACTCAAGTGTTTGGGGATCATAATTATTTAAAATTCTTCACATGAAGTTTTCACATGGTGATATCTAGTAGTTGAGATCATGAGGATATACCATATAATAGCAACACCACATGTTTTGGGTGTCATTGGATATTCATATATATATAAATTCATATTGGTCACCTGACATGAGATCATTATCAATGTGATCCATTTGATAACATACTTTGAATCAAGATAAAACCCATGATAATGAAATCGTGGAGAGGTAGTTTTCTTTGGGTGCGTCATCAGTGGTATGGCATTGGTTGAATGGTCAAGATAGAATTTTTCACTTCTATGTTGACGAATTAATATATCATGGTATTGATTGACTAGGATGATAGTACTATGATAAATCAATGGCCATGGTAGTCCAACATAAGTTCATCTAGATTTATCAAAAAATAATAATGCAAGAATGGAAGATGACATAGGTATTCGTCCTAATTTACTAGATATCTAATGAATAAAAGATTATATTACAAAGTTTGAGTTCATAGGTTGGTTGTCCTAGCTAGGACTACTCCTTATCCATTTAGGGGCCATGATGGATTTCTATATTTTTCTCTTTGTATTTGAATAGTATTCACTCCTATTGAGATAATTTACTAGAGGGTCACACAAAATAGCATATTGAAGAATTTTCCCTATTCTAGTGAATTATTATATAGGACATAGTGGGACCCACCACTGGGTTTTGGGATTTTTTCACAAATGTACGATCACCAAAGAAATAAATAAATTCATATTATTGATGCTATGAATAATTGGAATTGAATTTATTTATTAAATTTAATTACAATTTTTAAATTGAATTCATGGAAAATATTATATTAATGAATACAAATATAAAATATTTAAGGTCCATTTAATATTTTTTTGGAATGACAAGTTGAGTTAATGGATCGGGCTTTATCACATAATATATTTAATATATTACAATAAAGTGATAAAAATATAATTTAAATTTCAGACTCAACATAGAATCCATAATATATCATTTATATAGCATGTAAAAATATTTGGGGGTGGGGGTGGGGGTCCTATTTTAGTAATTGTTTAATACACTAAAAATTGGAGAGTGGCTCTTTGTAAGATCTATTTATGGAGATCTCTTGAGAACTTCACTTTCCTCTCCATATTTCTAGAGAGAGAATCTCTCATTCTAGGTGATCAAATCACAATTTCCTTAGTTCATCAAAGGTATCCCGATTTGATATTCTTTGGGGCATTGAATACATCATAAAATATCCATGATAGAACCCAAAATAAGATGATCAACACTCTTGAATATTTATGAAGTGCATGTGGAAGAACTAGTGTAATTTGACTTTAGATTCATAGAGAAATGATAACTAGTAAAGAGATAATGAAAAACATGTGGATTCAAATATAACCAAGTACATATAGTTTTAATTTTTGGGTATTAATTTGTTTACCTATGATTTGTGGGCATTATCAAGGCTACCCTTCACTAGTGATGATGATGTTACCTCAATCACCGGTGAAAAAAATTCAAATTCTAATACCACCAGCTTCTACTGCGTGAACTAGTACCTTAAAAACCATGGGGGTTTCAATTCATATTATAAGTTGAATGGTTAGTTATAATAATCATATAATGGAAGTTATGGAATCAAAAACACCTCCAGGGTTCATGGGATCACTGAGACTAAAAAATAAATATTAAGGTAAATTACTCTCTATCCTCATTCTACTACCTATATTATACTAAACCTTGGAGTACCTTGTCTGGGATACATCATGCATCATAGGTATAATGGAATGATAAGATTGATGAATTGACACCTCCTACTACGTACACGTCAAATGAATCCCCATATTGTATCAGGTACAAGATAAGTCAATATCATCCCCAATACCATCAGCGTAACAATAAAATTTGAGGTGTATAGTTTCAATGAGACTATAGTGATAGCATCCCAATCTATATTTACACTATAAAAATAAATGAACATTTATATCAAAAAACTTTTTATTTTTTTGTGATGAATATTAGAAAATCATGATCTTAATTGGGAGACACACCAGTCATGCAAGGGATATTTGAGTCACATAATGATATCTCTCACCTCATATTCCTGGTCATACGGTTCATTCACATATGATGGTTCGATCATTGTTGTTATTAGCCATTACCAGTAGACTACATAACAAATGGACCATTCTTGGAACTGCTATTGGGCTTATTTAGACCATATTTCCGAGTATCATATGAATGTTTATTGTTATATATTACATTTATCTGTTATGTTCAATGGATGAGACCATTGAATTGATCCTAACGATCAAATTGATTGGACAACAATAGTATTATAGGGTGACTATTCCCTATCGAAATGATGTTTATTTCTCCAGTATTTCAATCAGGAAGTGAACCCCCATATAGTGTATACTATTAGTGTAGAGTAGTGAGAAGATTATGAACCATTGGATGCACCAATTGGGTGACTATAATGAACATGTGGTTTAAATATTCTCTTGTTTCAAAGAAGAACATGATTGAGATATAATCAATGGTTTTTTATATATAGTACAATTCAATTTCAACTAATATTGTCTTATGGGTTCATTGTAATAAGGGTGGAGTGGTTGGGTAAGAGCTTCATCAATTGTCTTGGGCCCACACAACAAAAATGATGGCATTGAGACCTGGGGATGGTGGGCTAATGTTTTGGGAATGGGAAATTTGGATCATCAAACCATGTAGAGAGAATTGATGAGTGTAGAATGAATCAATGTTTTTTAGAAGGATGTCTAGTAGGTTATACAAAAAGGAAACTAAATTTTAAGGGACCAGGGCTTCCATATCAGAATACTAATTCTCCAATAGAATAGTTTTATTTTCATATAGTTTATAAAAAATGATTGATGTGATAAATCCATATAATAATTGGTTGTGAATTAGAAATTTTATGATTGGAACCAATGGAACATGAGGTCATCCCATATATTCCACAACACCTCAAGGGACTGAATGGGAATGGTTTTATATGGTGTTCCATATCTTGTTTGAGCCATCCTACATAGACACATGGTTCCCCGAGGTGATGTGTGTGTATAACACAACCGGTAGAGAATTTTAATTTCAACCTGATTATAATAGGTTTAACTCTTACTAAAACCAACTCCCATTGGATGAGTTTATTTTATAGATATGGTCCATTCCTTCTTCTAACTAAGCTAGTATGCTAAAATGGTGATGTTATGCCTCTAGCTTGGTAGTCCCCATAAGAGTATCATCGATAGAAAACCATATCATATACCAAACCATACCATGGATCCTCTTTGTGGATGATGGAATTTGAGTATTTTAGATGGCCACCACCATGATATTTTTTCTATGTTATATGGTTGGGTTAGCAAGAAGGCTCCCAGTGCATTCCCCGAACCAAAGGCAAGTGAATGGGGAGAAAGTTGTCATTATTTTACGTTGATTGGATTTTTGTTTCACCCATTGGACATCATTAAAATCCCAGTTATCAACATTAAATATATATCCATAGATTTAATATCCATTTGGATGAAGGGGATTAGCCATAAAACACCACCGTGGTGGTGGAGTGGTTCAATACTAACTATAATGTCTCAAGATAGTTGACAGTTAGTAGCACTTGAAAAAAACAATGGTGTGAACCTGCACCACCATATTCATGATATAGGGGATTACCATATATATATAGTGCAAAATAATTCAATGAAACTATATTAATATGAAAAAGGTAGGTACTTAGGGAGATAGCCTATAAAATTTCATGGTATAACACTGATGACATCAACCATCACATAAATAGAAGAAATGAGGGATTCTTGATTGATTGAAATTAAAATAGAGAAAGGAATTGGTTGCATGATTGAACCTAATTTCCAGAACCAGAATACACATATTCACATATGAAACCACCAATGTTCATGAGTTCTGATATCAATGATGGGGCATATCTGGGGTTCATTTTCACACAATTGGTAGCTTCTTTTCACCTATTTATACTACCATGACATCATTTCATGAATCTGGGGTGATTTTTAGTATTAAATTTCCACATCCTATCATCCTTATTGGTTCAGAGTATGAGATGATTTATTTCCCCTATAACATAAGGCATTATAATTGTCCAATAGGTGCTCATGGATATGCCTGAAAAGTAACATTCATTCTAGTTTCCACCTTATGCTAAGGGAAAGTAATTCATGGATACTCTAGAATTTGGGTATTGAATACTATAATGATTCCAATAGGAATTGGTTTTTTGTGATTGAATTAACTCTAAGAAATCAACTAGACCAAGTTCCAAGTGGATTAATCATTTTTTAGATTGTAATAATGTATAAATACAAATGACACCACACCAAGTCAGGGGAATGAACAAGATGATAAAGACTCTTTCATCTCCAACAAGGAAGATGTATAATGACTATCCCATGAGATGTAACTACCCATATCACACTACAACATAAAATGTGGAAAAAACTAAACCTGAATAGGAACAATATTCATTGAAATGGTGTTCCATGTGATGGCCATAGGTTTTCTATTTCATAGAAGGTGGTCATTCCAATAGTCTTGAATCAGTGCTTTTATAGTTGTTTTTCAAATGGGAGAAATCATATATTATGTGTTTTTGTATATATATAAATTTTTTTAGTCAAATAATGTTTTAATGGGGTGGGTTGTATCATATATGATATATAGTTGACAAATTCTAGGATAAAATTATCAACATGAAATTAACATAGTGTTTTTTATACATTATCTTAAAAAATTAAAATGGTATCTTGATTGATAGAATAGAGGTGAGCCTGCAAGAGCTGCTACCCCATGGTGAAATTATATATCCATTGCACCACAACATCTCAATACCAATATAGTTCATTTGAGCATATCTTTTTCTCCATACACCCAATATAGCCCAAGTGATATTCTAGGTGGGGGTGAGGGAATCATAAACACTCCAATAAATTTAAAAGGGGTTTGAAATGGTATGGAATGTGGAAAAAGAAGATCACTAGGTTTACTATGAGGTATGGGGGCTCAGATCTGGCCTACTATGTTGCACGTACGTGATGAGGTGGTCTAGAAAATTACATCTATTTGAGTTTGGATACATTGAGGTTCACCAATCTTCTATAATAGCATGGTAAGCTATGGGTTTTTCATTTAGATTCATTGTCTTGGCGGTATATCATCAGGGTAGTGTCCATGTTCTAGTCATCAGTTGAAGATACACATTCGACTCGAGTATTGGGGTAGCGTAGTTAAGCTTAGGCACTAGATGTTTCTAATCTAGTATAATACACATCACTTGTTGTATATTCATTGGGTTTGGGCCCAATCAAGAAACCCCATTAACACCACCAATGCCAACCCACTCCAGTGATATTATACCTAAGGAACCATTATCCCAATCCAATACACAATGGTACTGAGGGTCATTTCCTAGAGATTCCTACCTGAGATCCCCATTATAACTTTAGTGAAACCCCATGCACTCCCTAGTCATTTAATATGATACATCATGTATCTTAGGTTTTTCCTGGTCTTAGAGGGCTAGTAAAATATTGGATATGACCTAGCCTTGGTCTAATACCTATATTATACTAAACCTAAGGGGACCTAGTGAGTGAGAACACTATGAAATGGAGTACTTAGACCAGATCAAATACCACCAATGGACATGGTGAGTGATGAAACTATGAAATAGAGTACTTGGACTGCGTTGTGATTCCATGAGTAATAAAATATTCCTATCATTTCCCCATTGATCTTATAATAATCATATTTGTGGTCGAATATAGTAGATAAATCTAAAACAGACTAAACTCATAGGTTCTCCTTTTGTGTGAAAGGAATTAGCTCAACCACCACTCCAAATGAAAAACCATATAGAATTATAAATGGTATCACCCTTAAATCAACTATTTCTGTCAGAGGGTCAAGATAGTTTCAAGTAAATGTAAATTTTCAACAGGGCTATGTGAGATGATTTATTCAAGGAATTATATGGTGGATGGTGAAAAATCAATGGTTGATGGTTGTACTAATATTTCTTTAACTGGAGTGGCAGTTGTAATTGTAATCATTTTTATTGTGTTGATTGAATCCATGTTTCATGATATATCAATGAAAAATCAACCATTTGGGTATGCAATTTTGGGGTTTTCTCTGACCAATTATATATCCTCATTTTCTATAATGATGGAATTTTTTCTCTCTTCCTTATTCCAACATGGTTCTCCCATTTTCCCACGGTCATTATCCAAGATACATCATGTCTTCTAGATTTAACTTATCCACACCTAGGTCCCTAACTAGGATAATTGAAGTATCCTAGAGGTAGTAAGTTCTTTTAAATCTTCTTTGACAAGAATACATGATATTCAGTATGTTAAAATGGATTTTCCTCAGTTATATTTTGGATTTATAATGAAAATAGTTTGGAACCCCTAAGAAATACCATACACATTCACTATTCTAATAAATCTCATAATGTAATGGGAAAATGGAATTGACCCATTTTAAAACCATGGAGGAGTTACTCGACCAACCATGAAAGAGTACTTTTTAGTGATCTAGTATAATAACATCAATGGAGCAGCTGGATGGAGAGGTTCCATAAATAATCCCTATTGTGGAATAAACTCAAATGTCATGGGTGCTGGGGAATTACACTATAGATTCACCAACCCATGTTTATCTCATTGGTGTACTCACAGTCTCGGTATTGTTCCCCATTTCTCATGTCAGTACAATAAAAAATATACCGAAACTTGTAGTATTTTTTTAGTTATCCTTTATTTATTTTCATATAATATATTTAATCCTCTTGATATGTAATATTTTTCCTTAATAAGTTCTAGGATGATACAATTTTTCAATAGAGCGGTGATCTAATTTTGTGAAACCGTGTATGATAGGGTTCATCAGGTGGATCTTTCATTTTTTCTAGTCAGACAACTCATAACGTGATTACTGAAAGTATGAAAGGTCTTCTATTTATCAATATCATGCTATGGTCAACACAAATAATAATATTGACCCACTAAAATTGGATGGGAGGTTCCAATTAAATTTTTATCTATTTTTTCATGGTATTACATGGATTAAAGAGGACTACTATTTGTTAGGGTTATTCTGTTCCAGCCTCATTGTGGAAATAGTTTCAAATAGAAGTGTTAAAGAAATAATTGAAAATATTATATACTATAATAAATCATGTTTCGAACTTTGTAAAATATAGGTAATAGATTAAATGATATTATTTTTCATGTCTCTATCCATTTTCTCTTTCTATCAGGCAGAAAATGGGATGAATGTACCTGCACATAAGAGATCATGATTTGGTTCTTGTTAGTTTGAATCTATGAGTATTACTTGGGGAACTGTTTTATATCTATAAATGGATCCATCAATGATGATAAACATATTGATTTTGATGAATAGGTTGATACTGATGGAGAAGTGAAGGATGGAGTGTTTGTTATATGAAACTATATTAAGAATTACTTTATATGACCTAACCCTGATTGTCTCATTCATTTTTTTCTTTCACCCTTACTATTCTCATGTTTATGTGTTAGATTTCCATTTATGTGTGTTTTATAATTGTGGCCCCGAGGTGCTTTGTGTTATGTGAATGTGGGTTCTTGTGACAGGTTGGTTTCGAGTAGGGGATACATCCCATAGGTGGATCGATATATGTTCGAGGGATGGTAGATTCCCCATATGTACTTTAGTTATGTGGTATATGGATATGACCACCCACACATATTTGGATACCATGTACAAACCGAATAGGGATTCAGTCATTGAGCATGTTTTCTAGGGGGTTTCAAACCTTGGGTTTTTATTTAATGTATACGAGGGAAAGTTATACCATGTTTTTTCATATCATTTATAGTCAGGTGTTCCAGGACCTAGGTGATTATATTTTATATACCTAGGTGAGTTATAACCCCCTATTATTACATTGTCTAGCATGATTATGCGATGTGCGCAAAGACACTGTGGCACTTTCCAAAGAAAGTATGGCTAACCTCGGGTGTCACCGCGAAACCTGAGGACTAGTAGGGATTTTTTATTTATGTTAAAGGGTTCATTTATTTATTTAATCATGTCGCATCTACATAAATATAATTTATTGGTTGTGTATTGGATGATGTCTTTTTTTCCCTATAGTGTTGTACCCACACCCTACTCAGGTGGTCATGAAACTTAGGTACCCGAGTAGACTTCATTGATCACAGGTACAGGATGGCCAGAGGCACAGGATGGGGTATGGCTAGAGATCTTGGATTGAGTATGGAGATGGATGGGGTATGTATCAAATATTGGTATAGGTTTCTAATTTTTTTATTTATTTACTTATTATTTTCATGTGGGATCGAACCAGTGGTTGATCGACTTGCATGACTATGAGTTTGTATGTATGTTTCATTTTATTTCATCATTGCTAGTTTTATTTATTGATTTTTTGTACTTTGATTATTTTATTGTGGAATTTAATTATTTTTATTGATTACACACTCTGATATGGGTGTATAATCTCTCCATAGGTACACCTTGGACCCCTGTTTCTAGTCGACTACCTCTGGATATGAGAAGGTCCGCATGAGGTCATGTGAACACCTAGTATGGTTACTATACTATGTGAACTAGGGAGGGGATGTTAGAAAGTGGTATCCAAGAATTAATTTTTTCCTTATCTTACCCTTATTGG
This sequence comes from Viscum album, assembly GCA_963277665.1. Taxonomy (NCBI): domain Eukaryota; kingdom Viridiplantae; phylum Streptophyta; class Magnoliopsida; order Santalales; family Viscaceae; genus Viscum; species Viscum album. Next base: position 570,192,476 of record OY728153.1, read on the forward strand.
GTATGGTATACATGAGATATAATAATGTGTAAGATATTTTGGTGGAACCTAGAACGACGCATCAAAAATACTTTTTGTAGTGGAAATCTATGGTATCAAGGATATTAGATTGATGTTCTTTGTTTTCACTAGTATTTTAGATTATTTGTCCTTGGGTGACTCAAAATAGATTTTGAGCTTTATGATTGATCATTTTTTTTTCATTGACCCATAGAGGCAAGAGAAGTCTCATGCATCATATTTGGTATGTAGGAGTCACATGAAATGTTCCTTATTGTGTGTGATTTTAACAAGGATGGGAGTTCAATTGTTTAATGTGTAAAAAACATATATGGTGTTTTACTATATATGTTATTTGTGTAATTATACATAGTTGAGTCATGATGTATTTCCTTCAAATGGTAGGTCATGTTGTTGTGAGTTGTATTTTTTTCTTATTTTTATATATTATTCATTTAAAATACCACTATTTTAATTCAAATACAATGTAAAATAATGATTTTTTTATTTTTAAATATTTGGAACTTAATGTTTTAAATGGATTTATTTTAAATTTTTATTTATATATTTATATCTATAATTAAATTGAAAAATAAATATAGTTAATTTTAAAAATTATTTTTAAACATTGAACATGAAATTGTAAACAGTCATTCTCTAATTTAATTGTTGGAATCTATTTTGAATTTTAGTTCTTCAATGTATTTTGTTTTAAGATATATTTATTTAATTAAATCAATCCCATATTTCAAAATTAAATTAATAAATGATTATTTGGAATTAAATAATGTAAATTAATTTGAAATTAATTTATTATTTAGAGTGGAGGTATTTCTTTCAATTGGTCTATTATTTTTTTATTGGATCAATATTTTGAATTAATTGTAATTATTCATGAATGAATATCGAGCAAAATATCAAATGTTGGGTACAATCAACAGACTCACCATACAGACCTGAACTTATGTTTAATTGTAACTGCCTCTATCAGTACCCTTATTGATTCAAATCATATCCATGGTCAGTCTAATGTCCATGGAAATCCAATTGAAACATTTATTCATGGTCAATATTTTGACTGTGAGGCACAAAATCTTAGGCCCCATCACCATCTACAAGTCCCCCCACTATCACCACAGTGACTGTGGCCTTCATCACATCTTATCGCACCTCTTTCCTACCGTACCTCCACTCCACGGTGACCTCCATTCCCACCATGACCATATTATAAACCGAATTAGACCAAAACTTTCATATAATTGATACACCACCTCAAAATAGATATCCTTGTACAATCGATTTCATCTCCAACTAATAGACAAATCCAAAACCAAATTTGAAAATCCTAAAGCTCACCATGGATGAAGTCGTCCTCATGTTTGATCTACTACTCAATGCCACCTGAGGAGAAATTATGAGTGAGCTCCACTAAGAATAGACATGATGAATCACCACTAGACTAGATCTGTGGAACCACCAGGCACCTCCTTGCACCACCATCGCCAAAATATCACCATAGACCACTCTCTCAAACACGAGTTGGCTATCCTATGTTGAACTCGGAGCCGAAGGAGAAGTCCACCATGAGTCACATAGGGATAAAGATAAGACCACCCAAAACCATAAATTCCACTCATTCTGTGTTGGCCCCACAAAATAATTTGGACCATCGTTACACCAGACCTCCCAAGAACCTATGTAAGAGAAGAGACCCATGAGACCCCCCTAAGGTGGGCCTAGATAAGAGAAAGAAAAATAAATAATAAATAAAAAATAAAAAATATATATTACATAATAAATATATATATCAATCTATATAAATATTAATATATATCTAAGAATAATAATAAACATTTTTATTTAAATATATTAATATATAAGAATTATATATATAAAAATAATATTTATTACTTTATTTTTCCTTGTAGTGATGTCTAAATTCTCAAGCCTAGTATTCATCCAAGCCCACTTTTAATTCCAAAATAAATTCCATATTAAGAAGAATCTGAGTTCCAATTGAGACATGATCCACTTGAACCAATTCAACTACAATAATGTTCAAAACATATGTGTGTGTGATTGTGGAGAGAGGACATGTTATTAGAATTAATCTCGACTATTTGATGTGACACAAAAAATACATCCAGTTGAATCCAAAGCTCTTTCCATGACACTAACTATAAGGAATAAGTTTCTACCTCACCTACACTCTATAAATATTCCTCTCCTATCCCAGTAGAATAATTCGGAATCCATCGATTAGGATTTTCCACTATTGTAATTTCTTTCTTTCATTATTTTTAATGTAATTTTCATTCTTTTATTTGTTAAATTGTATTTTTTTGTTCTTTTTCCCCCTCAATTTATTTGTGTCTCTCACCTCTTTGATGTCCCTATGAATCATATCTTCATGATACTAGAGAGTTAACCATTTTGATTGTTCCAAAGTGGAATCATAGTGACTATCACGAATTTATGCATTTCATTCTTAATCTACATCCTATATAATTATAGTGTGATAGTGGAAGTAGTATGTGAAGGAGGTGATTGTAACTCATCAATCCATTAGAACTATAATACTATTCCAACTTTAACACATGAAATCTTCTATCCATTATTGTCACACTTCATACAAATGGATTTGGGTGGTATTATTGGAACAATTGTATGTAATTGCTGCCAGGTGAGTGAGTATGTTCCTTGAATAGATTGATACATAATTCATACCCATTCACTAAGGAGAATATGTGGAATAAATGGTATTTTTTAGGATCTCTTGAGAAGATTAGTGGTTTCATACCAAAGAAAATAGTGGAGGGTTAATAGGGAATGGTATTAAACATACTCATTGAATTAGATGATTTATAAAAAAATTGAATGATGATTGATGTCACTAGAATCCATTATTAGGGCCATTTTTATTTATTTAATCCATCCTTCATTCGTTTTAATGTACTTTCCCTTTTTATATTTCCATTCGATTAACAACCAAATAGGAAACTCTGGATTCTTTAAAAACTATGAAATCAAAAGAAATATACATAAGTTCAAGGATAGTGAGAATCCCAACCATTTATCATTGAGAGATAAACCTGGACAGACAATAGGATACATTAGGAATTTTTTATAATTTTTTTTACCACAGCCTGTGAAAATCGTGTGATCAACTTTACGTCATTGTTGGGGAGATAAGTGGAGTTTCCACTGTCTTCAACACAATTATAAATATTTATTTCTTGTTTTTATTTTTTTTCATTTATTCATTATCATTTTTCTTAAATTGGGATAGTAATTCCAGTGAGGCCATTATTTAATGGATCATCACCCCTATTCCTAGTTCACACTCCCATAGGAATCCCATGAGATGAACTTTCAAATGCAACATCATCAATAACATTTTCTATATACCTATGGGTGGGTGGATGGAAGATGCTACATAAATTAATCAAAAAACCATAAAATAAAAATGCCCACACAAAATAGAAATGATGAATAACTAAAACCAAAGTAAATTCAAAGATACTCATCAATGTTGATGGATTTCCAAGTGAACCAACAACTAGAAGAATATAAAAACATTACTAAAATATTAAAAGTTAATGAAACTAAAATATCCACTTCCCTACAATATCACATCAATAATATGAATTTATAAGACGATTAAGAGTTAGAGACCTTGGAATTTTATAAAATAAGATATTCAAGAAGATAAGAGTTATTTTTTAGAATCAGAGGATCTTCCCCTACTCACCCATGATCACATCTTCCTTGAACTAATTTACTAGGAAATGAAACCAAAGTTGAAAAACTAGAAGGGGAATTAATTTCAAACATTGATATTTTTAATTTTATTTAAAACCAATTTCCTTCAAATCCCCCTCCTACTATTAATTAAATTACATAATCTAAATGCACTACAACAAAATTGCATGTTTGCACCATGTTTTATTTGGTGGCGGTTTAAACTACTACCAAATATTTTCACAACGATTTCAAAAAAACCGCCACTAAAGTTGGTGTTTTAATTCAACACTGGTCGGTTTATTCCATTTTTATCAGTTTCTAGTAACATTCATATAATGTATGTTTTGCAGCAATTTTTTTCATTTTGGAGGTGGGTTTGTAGCCAAAAATGATGAGTATTTAGTGGTGGTTTTCTGGCCAAAAATGGAGAGGATTTATTAGTGATTTAATCCTCAACCATATCCTCAATATTTTTTATATGAAAACTACCACAATAATGAAACAAATACCACTAAATAATAATAAATTAATATAGAGGTGTTTATAACTACCGAAAAAAATCAGAATTATATAGTTACAGTTAAAACTGTTGTAAAACAATAATATTTCATATTTAGTTAAATTTTAAATGACCTCTATAATCTGTTTTTTAAAAAAAATGTTGCAACATAATCTATTTCCCTAGAACCACAGTCAAACCTAAATGAAAAAAACAATGTACCTTTACACTATAGAGAGTTCCATAATATCATATTATGCCAACAATTTTATTTTTTGGTAGCACCCACTGCCCCAAATTTCATTAATATACCATAAATTATTGATCACTTAAAACCAACCCACAATTCATCTCATGCAATCCAAAAAATGACTACTACCCAAAGCATTCCAACCAATACATCCAAACCCAGTCATAGAAATCACATATTAACAACATAAAAATTAACCTCATTAACATAGAAACAACAATAATAAATTCAATAACACAAAAAATTATATATCAGCATCAAACAGTTCTCATTTTCACTATTATTAAAAATTAACTCATATTGATCCCCTTTTCACACAAAATCACATCTGAAACATTCCTATTATAATAATATTCACTGATAATGACAACACTAATCACTACTTGATGAACTCTACTCAACACCCTATCAATCTCTTTCTTAAATTCCTACTACCTACTCACCACTAGTCATCGATGTTATATAACTGGGTATAGATATGGTTGTCTTTTGATATAAATCAACCAACACTTTCTGTAAAGATGATATCTAAGCCCCTTGTTCAAGAATTTTGATTTGCATAGAAAAAAAATCTCTCTGAGTATCTCAGGTTGGGGAGTGACTAATACTAGGAGTAGATGCAGCTTTAATCCTCAATGGCCTACCAAATACCTTAGATGGTTATGGTCCCAAACACACCTTATGCACTCGACCGAGATGCTCCTTCCCAAGGACTTTACCAACTAGGTCATCCGGGGATACTAAGAAGGATTGTGTGAGATTTAAATCCCTTAGTACTTTAATTTTTACCTATAAATAAAATATCTATCATATTTTATGAAATATATATCAACATAGTGAAAAATAATAATAAGTTATTATAATGAAAAATGAATCCATATCCCAACTTCTTTGGGAGGCTTATTAACATAACTCCTATCATTTTTTTGAACATCCAACCGTAGTTATGTTTGGAAGACGTGGTTCCCTAATTTCACTGACTACATTAAAAAATATATAAATCAACAATATAATAAGTGAAACAGAGAATATTTCCTTATAAATATTTAATCTAATGAAAATATTACCATAGTCAATAAGTTTTTGGAGAACTATTTGACTTAGTAGTGTGAGGGGTGATTTTATTATCTCGATTTGATGCATCCATCCTTGAAATATCATGAAATAAATAAAATTTAATTTAATAGTAATGTATTCAATTTCATTCCCTTATTAAATTCATTTATAAATGTAAAATGAGATTAATATAGTAATGTATATTTGAATGCCATATTTTTCTCTTAACAATGGAAATCATTAAAAACATTCCATTTCTATCTAGATACACCATTGGGTAACTTGTCATACAGTTGTTGGGTGCTCAAGAAAGTATCGTTGAATTCATTTCATTATCTCTCTTGAAAATCCTTCTATTTCTTACCCAAATTATTCAATGTCCAATTTTGTGCTATAATATCAACAATGGGAAACTGGGAAAACATCCGTACAAAGAGATTCATTTTTAAAATATTATAATTTAATAACCTAATGACATTTAGTTGCACTATAATGTATTAAAATTGCCTTTATCTGTGAATAAAATGCATCACTTTTCCAAGATGGAGGCATATGAATCTAATCTACATATGTAATTGGAAGGGTAACCGACATGACTACATGTTGGCATAGAATCAGACCAAATAATCCTATAACATCATTCATAGAGACCCCATAGTAGAAAAATGGGAAAACGATTTTTATTATCTTCAGATTAATGAAATATGAACTTTTCATATTTCTCTCCATAGTAGCATTGATTCCATATTTTATGATTAAATATTTAGTAGTATAAAAAAAATTCCATAACATTTTTCATATTTAAATTTGTACCTGTAAAAATAACACTCCAATATTGTCCTGAAGAAATAGGAGTGACGAACTACTCCCTCATTGTGGAGGGTGATGAATGGGGAGGCATTGGATGAGCTGTTGATGGGACACTGATGAAGGGTGTTCTAGAAGATGATAGAATAGGGGGTGTGAGAGACGGTGTAGCAGGGAAATTAGAGGGTGTCCAAGATGCTGTAGGGAGTGATACCAATGGATCATCATATGTCGGTATGGTGGAGGGAACTTCAACTGAGTGTTTACTGGATTGCATAAAATGCTTCCTTCATGGAATTACTATCCTTTAATAAAATAAAATTAACATCAAAACATATATTTCAAAGAATTCTTGTAGAAAAAAATTAGAATGATAACAGATGCACAGTACTAAAAAAAAATTAACAAATCTATGATAATAAATGACTACATAAAGAACATATGAAATTGATAAATGAATGCACTACCACAAAACTAGGTTTCTGTGGCGTCACCCTTTATCAACGCTAAAAAAACACTAATAAAGGGAAATTTAAAACAATTCTAAAAAAGTGCTGTTAAAAGTGACCCTTTATCAGCGCTTTTTTTAGTACTGATAAAAGCTCCCCCTTTATCAGCCCCTTTTTAGCACTTTTAAAGGGTACCCCTTTGTCAATGCTTTTTTAGTTGCACTGATAACTGGGGGGCTTTATCAGCACTTTTTCCTAGCATTGATAAATTTTATATTACAAAAAAGATATTCATGAAAAATAAAATATTTTTATATAATTATATTTATATTGATATAAATATAACATATATTTTCTAAATATGATTTAGATAACAATAAATATTCTATTACAATGAATTTATAATGAATTTAGTGAAAATGGATTTAAAATATTTTAAAAAATATTATTAATTAATAATTTTCTAATTATCATCGATTAATAATCATTTAATATCAATTTCAAGACCCAAAAATTGAAAAAAATTAATAATAGATCTAAAATAAGTTGAAAATGTAACTCAAACTTCAAACGGAAATAACTTTTGATTCGAGTGTCTGTTTGAGATCTACATCATATCAAATCGAAGCTTGTGATGATCTCTACACAGTAATGACCCAAGGGAACATTCTTTCACATTTTTAGAGGCCCAAAAGGATCATAAATACTCCAAAACTGAGTTTTTAGTCTGGGTACCCTGATTGTTTAACATTCAAACAGCTATAACTTCTGATTTGGATATCCTCTAGGCATGTACCACATATCATATCAAAGATTGTTTAAAAAATATATATATTTATTTGTAAATATATATGTGTGTGTGTGTGTCTATGTGTGTGTGTGTTGTATATATGTATGTATGTATTTATTTATTTATAAACAGACATAAAAACATATTTTATAATTATATTTAAAACTAATCTTATAAATATATATTAATATACAAATAAATTTCAGGTTAAAAAATTATAACTAAATATATATATATATATAAATTAATATACAAATAAATATATATATACTAATATATGATTAAATATATATGTATTAATAGAACTAAATTTATTTATATTAATATGAATCTATATTAATATAAGAAAAAAATATAACAATATTTATAAAAATAAAAATAAATTTACATTAATATATGAATAAATAAATATCTATTAATATATGAATAAATATATATGTATTAATGTAACTAAATATATTTATATTAATATGAATATATATTAATATATTAATAAATATAACTGTATATATAAATATATATTAATATATGACTAAATATATATTAATATATGAATAAATATATATATATTAATATAACAAAATATATTTATATTAATATGAATCTATATTAATATAAGAATAAATATAACTATATTTATAAATATAAATAAATAGATATATCATTAAATAGAGAAAAAAACTAAATAGATTAGTGGTAAATGTGTAGGCGCGTAAGGGGGGAGGTCTCAGGTTTGAGTTTGGGTGGAATCAGGGAGGGGCACGTGGGAATGTGGGGGATGGGTAGGCAAGGGCAGAACACGAGAGAGTGGGAGGGGGTCCGTGTAACACTGATAAGGGGGGGTGGGGTTCAATTGTTATTGAAAGATCCCCCCTGCATTATATATTCTTTTTAACTTTGTTTTTTATTTTTTTGGCATTTATCAGCACTTAAAAAAGAGATGATAAATGGTGTCTTTAATTAGTGCTAAAAAAAGTGCTAATAAAGGAACCTTTTATCAGCAATTTTTTAGGGCTGATAAAGGCCCATTTTATCAGCATTTTTTTAGTGCTGATAAAAGGGGCCTTTATCAGTGCTTTTAGGAGCACTTATAAAAGGTACCCCCTTTATCTTCACCTCGATTAACAATGCTTTTTTTAGTGCCTTTAATGCACTTTTATAGCGCTTATAAAGGCCATATTTGTAGTAGTGATGGTTGAATGGACATAAAATCATTTTTTCCTTCAATAATGTCATTGCATTCCCACATCATTACGTCATCTACTTCATCCACCCATGAAAAACTAATATTTTCAATATCCTAATGAAAACATTTGTTTGATTCTTGCTATTGATGGGATTCAATGTTAGTTGTCAAAATTTCCACTTCATCACCCATATCATGAAACTCTATTTTTTTACATGAGAATATACACTCCACCATTCATCCACGAAATCTTCAACATTATATACAATTTTCTCCTATGATAATAATATTTACAGATCTTGTAATTCATGGTCACCACCATCTATCAATAAAGATAATTTCACATAATTAAATTGCACAAATCCTCTTTTAACACCTCTGATAATATTGATCCAATTTTATTTCAATAAAACAAAAAAAGGGTAATGGTTGTTTAATTTGATAATATCAGTTGACTTTATAAAGTATTAAACATCATAAAATGTAAATATACCACAATTTTATGTTTTCAAACACTCTTCCTGATTGTCTGTATGAAATTTAAATACATTCACAATGTAAGCGTTGAAATTTATAGCTTGTTTTGAAGGACCATGAGCATAAAAAACAAATACTCTATCAACTGAGCTAGAGTTTCAGTATTCATGATCTATAAAAAGTAATATACATTATTATATTTAAAAAATGTTTTTGTCAACCTAATATTCATATTGATTGAAATATTTATGAATTTACATATCATGAAAACCATTATACAACCTCTTTGTTAACAGATTTTATTGTATCTTTTTCATTTCATGATAAGCCTATTATTTGTCTCTTTTTTTTGTATCCTGAGCTATTCAATAAATTGATATGAAATTTATATATTTAGAAACAAATATCTATGTTCCTATAATAATTCAATTTCTGTCAATGTAATATTTGATCTCCTCCAAACTATTTAACCACTAGAAGGACTGATTTTTTGTTTCCCATGTAGTTGAGATTGAGTCAATGTGTCATCAAAACAACCAACATGATTGAATATTTTCTCAATATAATCCATATATCTAGAAAAATATCAAATACACTCCTATTCCAAATAGACTTTAGAAATAGATCCTTGAGTTTGAGCTTTATTTTTCACATATGATTTCAAATTCCCAATATATCTGTTAAATCAAATAAAAAAACATTAATGTGTACTTAATGAAGTTAAAATAATTTTTTTTAAATAAAAAAACATATAAATAAAGTAAATCTCAATTATATACATCCATCAATAACACACAAGGCCTCCTAATTTCAATTCCTCGACCAAATGCACATTTAAATGTATCATGAAAGTAAAAAAATGGAAGAGGAAATATCATCTCTATTGAACAAAGTGTTAATAAAAATATCTCCTAAATTTTTTTAAGAAAAAATGGTTTTATACTTTTCTCACATTGTTTTTTAAAGAATGTGAAAAATTGGAGTATAATAGCAATAACCTTTTTAGTTAATAATATACACAATTCCAATGGCAGTACCAATTGTAACAAAATATGTTAATCGTGACTTTTCAATCCATGTAACCTATGATTCATTAAGTCAAAAAAAAACTTCATATGTTACTTGAGAACCCCTTATATTCCTTGAAATGTTTTAAAATTCAATGGAATATATCTTTATCCCTATTTTTAATTGAAAAAACTACCAGAGCATACATTCCATTCTCATCTAGATAGAGATCATTCATTATGTTCATTGTTTGTAAGTCTTTCCGATCATTGATATGGTCCTTAAATTTTCCTTTATCATTATGAAATGTAAATATAAATTTTGGAAAAAATATTCTTAATATGCATAAGATCTAGATTATGCCGTAGAAAATTAAATTCCCAATATGAATGTTTTAAGAGCAAACTTTCTTTCGTCCATTGTTGCATTCCAATTACACTGGACAATTCACTTAGAACTAATTTCTCACTATCATTCAAATGATTCACATTCCAAAATTTTATTTCATCATTTATAAGTTGTTCATATATTTTACAACCTATCAAAAACATTGGAGGTGGTATATGATCAATATAACCAATTAATTTGGAATTGTTCAACCAAAATATATGATATGCTTCAAGAAATATTTGATTTCACAAGAAGCACAATTTAATTACTATGAGGTATTAATTCAAGATAAAAATAAAAGTTACAAATAGGAAAATACCAACCCATGAATGTTTTCCAACCAGATAAATTCCCAATTCCCAAGAATTCAATAATTTTCCACATTAGAGTAGTATACATTTTGAAAATTATTCTAGAATATGCATCATGTGTGTAAACATTGTTTATCCATTACTACTATAATTATTAAATTAGAGGTTTCAAGTATACATCAATATTATTTCCATGAATTTTTCCCATCAAAAATCATAAAAATGATAAAATAATTTTTTTCGTACATTTCCATGGAGGTAGATTATAATGGATCAAATCAACCGACTAAAGGCTATAACTGGGGCTCAAAGTATCAAATGGTTTGAATCCATCTGCAACCAATCCCATTAGAACATTCCAAGGATCATATTTGAAATATGGATATAATGATTCAAATTTCTTCCATGATTGTGAATCTATTGGATATCACATTAAACCATCATTGTTTTTATCTATAGAATGAAACATCATGTGATCATGGGTTTTCAATGACATGAATTATCTTTTAAATCAAGGCTTTAGAGGAAAGTAATGAAAAACATTTTTAGGTGGGTTTATATTATTATTCTTCATATTAGTATATTGACTCATAGATCCAACATCACCCATTTACTTCCATCTAGAAGAAGAACATTTTCTTTTCAATCATGTCTTCTTGAATACTCTCCCCAATAAGGAATACAATAATTGGGACACACATTTAATTTTTTATAATTCAAACCACAGTTGTTAATTTTTTTTCATATCATAAAAAATTATCTGGGATCCTTTCTTTAGGAAATGAATCGTGAAACTATTCAAATATTATGGAAATCACCTTATTTGTAATTCCACATAGTAATTTGATATGGTACAACTTCAACTGAAAAGATTGTTTGGAATATTTCAAACATCAACTATACAACTCTTGATTTCCATCATCAACTAAACCATGAAACACATTTTTATACTCAGTGAAGTTTTATCCAACATTAGTCTCCATAGAATCAAGAGGAGGATCCAATGATATGTTACAAACATGATCTAGTTTTCCTATGATATCAAAATTATCACATTTGATGTTAAAATTTTTAGCACCGTCTACTAGTTTTTCTGATATGTTTTTGATGTTGGTGTTGGTGTCTTGAGATTCTGAATTCATCATTTATATGGTTTTGAACTTTATTTTCCATTGTCGGTGAAGTTGGGAGCTCATTCCGTTGATTCACATCAATGCTAAAACATTCATTAACGTTCAATTATATGTGCCAAATCCAACAAAAATATTGATTAGGTAATTTCATAAATTTCAAGTGTTCAGAAAATTCAACTCTCTTCAAACTTCTTCTAAATTTACAATTAGTACCTGGAAATATTATTCTCCCATCAACAGATCGATTGGAAATTTCAAAATCTATAAACTCCTCCAAACCCTTAGCATACTGAGGTGTGTTTCTCAGTAATGTGATACAGCTTTTATCTAAATATATATTACAAAATATTCTTACACTTTAATTAAAAAAATTAAAACACACAAGTATTACTCTGTTTGAATAGAGATATTGGTAATATCTTGTAATGTGGAATAAGTTGGAATTAAATATATTCAATATTTAATTAAAATGTAAATTATTTGAATTAATATATAACCAATGGGAATATAAAGGAGTGTTTTCTAGAGAGTAGTTTCCCAGAATTGAGTTATATTATAATTGGTGGTCAAAGAAATCAATAATAATAAAATTTTTAATTTTATATTTGTTTTGGTTTTTGTTAAAACAGTCAATAGAAAAATAATTTGTGGATCAAATCACACCTTGATCCAAATATTCCTAACAAAAAACTCATAATTTCTTGACAATATTCATTTTAGAAATCATCCCCTCAATGAGTGATATGTTTATGACAACATATAAATCAGAAATAGATAATAAGTATATATAAATTAAGATATGTTTCATACCATTTATGAAAAAATGCATCCATAATGATTTTATAAATATTTTATGATTGAAAGGGAATTTGGATTAAAGAATGGGTTAAAAAATAAACAATTTGAAACATTTTTACTTTTAAAAAACTATACCCATGTTATATAGTGATTGTGTGTTTCCAAATTTTTCTAATTTCAATCAAATTACTAAATTGGTCTTGTGTAGAATTTGTGATGATTGTGTAATATACACAACCACATTTATGGAAACTATAATGAAAATATATCAATTTAAACAAATCATTTAAAAAACATACCTTTTAATTATAATAATTATCACTCTATAAATCCCTCAAACCCTTTACAAACCCTACCAACTATCAGTTTCACATGACCATCATAAGGGTTAAAGATATACCTTCATGGGTAAGAACCATAACACCACAAATACAATTTCATATGGATAATCATAGTCTCCCTTAAAGGTTTGTTAAAATGGAATGAAAACTTAGTAAAGTGTTTCCTAAAATAATCAAAACATAAAATATTACTTCAACTAAATCAATAACTATATAATTTTTGAGAAAAAAAATCATTCACAATTTTAACATCCCTCCCCATCCCATTGGCTTGAGAGGGAGAAGGAATGCTACATGGACATAAGCGACATTACCTATGCGCCAATGGCTGGAAATAAATATAAAGGGATTCAAGAGGCATTGGATAACAATTTTACCCTAAGGTAAAATCAACTAACCAAATATTCCATTACCAACAAAGCTACATGATGAAAGTCAACATAACAATCCAACCCATTCATTACCAAAATACAACCAATCTAATCCATAACAATTCCAAAATGTTGATACAACCATACCAAAAATCAGAGTACCAGGAAGAAGACTACACAATAAGACCCCAAATAACTAGGACACCATCCATAGATCTACACCAAGGTCCATGCTCCAAGCACAACAACACCTCCAAAGTATCATGTCAACCCACTAGCAAAATGAGGTGATTTTCCCTTACCAATGTCCCAAAACACAACATCTACAATAGCACCAAAGATCCAATGTAGGGGGTGAGTACTAATACTTAGTAGGATTTCCCCAAATGACTTCCATACACATGCCACTATCAATAAACTATTATCACATTTATATAAAACAGTTTATATAAATCATTAAATAGTGAAACAACTTACAACAAGACAAAAAATCCTTTACCAAGACATTTCACCCAAATGCCCGCAACACATAGGAAATTCAAACAACCATGCCACAAGCCATTTCACCATTTCACATTAGAACAAAAAATTACATCTTGCATAGAAACAAACAACAAGGAAAAAACATGGTGGATCTTCTTATCCAATCCCGTTTACTACTTTCCAAATCAGGTGGTGATTCCCACCCACCAATACTTAATGGTGGCCCTTACATCCGCTCTTCATCCTCTTTTTATAGTGGTAATCCCCGCCTAGTTCACATCATTCCAACCAAAAAAAATAACATGCACAATACATTATCCAAGCACATAACACACCAAGGTCACAAAAACATGCCCATAACCAAGAATATATCACACCAAGGCCACAACAACATGCCCATAACCAAGAATATACCACACTAAGGCCACAACAACATGTCGATAACCATTTCATAATCAAACTATCCCTTGAATCATCATCCATGTCACATAAAATTTCAATAATGAATCCCCTTTTATTGAAAATATTTTTCTCAAACCATTTCCATGAAACAAACCAAGTTACCAATTTTAAATTAAATATTTTAAAATCCAACAACAAGTAGATTTCACTACAAAACCCCCTTTTCCCAAAAAATCCACAAAACATTACCAAACAGATTTATAACCAATTTATCAAATCAAAGTCACAAATTAATTCGAGAAAACACAATTAATTGGAATAAGACATCTAATTCTAACAAAGTGGAGTCTAGAGATAATCAAAATACATTTAGGATTTCAGAGAAATAGACCCACAATAAACCGTACCATAGATCTGGTAAAATGCTCCCCAAAAACAACTCTAGATATCCTTACGTAACATAAACCAGCCATAATATCATCATTTAAGGAAAAAACACTAGATCGAGCCACAAAAGTAGTAGATCTAGAAAAATAAGAGTGAGGGAAGAGTATATCTAGATAAAACCAAAGAGAAACCAATAGAGAAGACTTACCGGAGATGAATCGCCTTCAAACCACCAAGAAAACCCCTCAAATCCCTTCCAAAATGAGTGGGAGAGCACCCATATCCCATGGGAATAGGAAATACTGTGTAGGGTTCATATGGGAGAATAAATGGGTTAGTTAGGGTAAATCCCAACTAACCCTATTTTAAAAAAACAAATTTAAGGGGTCATGGGGTTAGATCCCACAGTTTGACAAACCATGCGCTAACCATGCAGATGCTACAACATCAAAGGAATCTCGCACGACCTCCCCACATGGTTAGAAAAATCATGTGAAAATCATGTGAAACCCCACTACCTCAAGTTTCACACTTTTCATGAATCTCACATAGTCTCCCCTAATTGTTCTCAAACTGTGAACCCTTAAAAAGGCCTCCATTATTTTCCAAAACCAATACAAACTCTCCCAAACTCATCCAAAATCTTCCCAATCTCTTTAAAAACATATAAAGGAAGAAACAAAGGATACATTCTTCAAACATGGGGTGATAAATTCTCCCCACCATTGGAATTTTTGGCCTTGGAAAGTAGAGAACCATCTCATTTCCATAATAGCCTGAGCCACTGCTCGACCATCTCTTTCTCTCACTCCCATGTCTCCACCAGAACCTAACCATGCTACCACAAAACCCGAACTAAACAGATGCTTTTACCACACCATAATTTCTCTTTACTATCCATAATCGGCACTGGCACGTGCACTAAATAAGCATCTGGTTCTAGCTCAACATGATTCCCACAAATCACATGGTCATGACCTAGCTGATACTTTTCAACTATGACACATGAAACAAATTGTTCACCACACTAAACCATGGTGGTAAGGATGACCGATAATCCAACTCACCAATCCACTCAAGTATCTCAAAAGGCCCAATATTCCTTGGAGATAAATTACCCTTATTTTAAAACGGATGATTTCCCAACATAGGAGTGATTCTCAAAACACATGATCACCCACCTCAAACGACAATGTTTGTCCACAATGGTACACATATGATTTTTGAAAACATTGAGTTTTCTCCAACCTCTTTCTGATTAGATTGATTTTCTCTATAGTCTCTTGGACAATACTCGGTCCAATCATAGAAGTATCACCTGTTTTCACCCAACAAAGTGGAGAACAACACATATTTCGATACAATACCTCAACAGATTCATATATATTGAATGTTGAAAAATGTTTTTATAGGAGAACTCTACCAATGGTAAGTGATCCTACAAAAAACCAAAAAAATACATTACACAAGCCCTTATAATATCCTCCAAAGTTTGTATCATCCTCTTAGATTGGCCATCCATCTGAGGATGATACATTGTTTTCATCGTCAACTGTGTACCAAGGGATTTCTGTAATGATTTCCAAAAACGATATGTGAACCTCATATCTCTATCTGATTCAATAAATACTAGAACACCATGAATCTTTACCACTTCACTGATTATGATTTTGGATACATATTCCACTGTATGAGATTCACTAATCAAAATGAAATGGGATGAATTTGTGAGCCGATCCACAATAACCCATATGGAATCGTGTTTTCGGACCGTTCTTAGAAGACCTATCACAAAATCCATCTCTATTTTCCCCCACATCCAAATTGGAATAGGAAAAGATTTCCACATTCCTTTTGGTTACTGATGCTCTTCCTTGAATTGATGAAAAGTCAGGCATCTCGAAAAAAACTTAGCCACTTGTCTTTTCATACCATCCCACCAAAACTACTCTTTCAATGACTTATAAATCTTCTGAATTCTAGAATGGAAAAACCATTTATTATGTTGATAAGATATGATATGTTATTCCTCACAATCCATTGATACTAGCATCTGATTCTGAAAACACAAGACTAAATTCCCATTCAGTTCCAAGATCTCAATGGTCTCCCAACAATTAAGTTTCAACCTCATCACCATATATTCATAATCAGATGCCTTTTCCAATTTATCCAAACTATCCATGTCAGGAATCAACCCAACCAAGATGAAGACCACTCTTCTACCTTGGTCTTCACATTCCAATCGCATGTCGACTCTGACCAAGATCAACTTCCACTAATCTGATGCATAATTCACCACCTGGGCATATGAATTCATACTTAATGAATCTTCCACCAAGTTTCCCTTAACTGGTGTGTACATTAATTCCAAATTAGGCATCAAGAGGTATTCCATCAATATTATTTTTCACAAATTCAAATCTCTTTGTGATGAAATATGTTTTAAAATCTTTTGATCGATAAACACTCTAAATTTCTCACCAAAGAGATAATGACACAACATTTTTAAGGCATAAACCACTACTGCCAACTCCAAATAATGTGTGGGGTAGTTATTCTCATTAAAAATCAACTATATTGAGCCATATACAATGAAATTATACCCTTTCATGAGAAATAACCCCAAACTTGATCCTGATGCGTCACAACACACCACGTACCATTTCCATGGTTCATGCAAAACCAAGATTAGTGCTGATGTAAGGAAACCCTTTATATCTTCAAATAATTTCCAAAAAATTCTCATCCCATTGAAATTCAATATTCTTCCTTGTCAAAGAAGTCATTGGATAATCCAATCATGATAAATCAGGAATAAAACATCTATAATATCCAACTAGACCATGGAAGCTCCGTATCTCAAAAACATTCATTGGCGGCTGTGAGGAGATAATAGCCTCTATCTTTTCTGGATCAATTGAAACACCTTTCTCAAAAATAACATGGCCAAGGAAATGAACCTCCTAATATAAAATTAACACTTTGATAATTTGACATAAAACTGATTATCCCTCAAGATCCCCAACACTATCACAAAGTGCTTCTCATGCTCTACCCTTTTTCTCGAATACACCAGTATATCATCCACAAATACCTCCACAAAATAATCCAAATATATATAAATTATGTAATTCATCAATTCCATGAACACCATTAGTGCATTTTTTAGACCAAAGTGCATAACCACATAATTGTAATGGTCATATCTACATTTGAAAGCTATTTTGGGAATATTATCCTTCTTCACTAACAATTGATGATATCCTGAGTGAAATTAAATCCGGTAGAACCACAATGCTCCCCTAGACAGGTCAAAAAAATCATCAATGCATGACAGTGGATAACATTCTTTTATCATAACTTGATTAAGTCTATAATAATCAAAACAAATCCACATAGTTCCATACACCTTTTAAACAAACAAAACCGTCACTTCCCGCATAGACATGCTAGGCCGGATGAACCCTTTGATCTCTAACTCTTCCAATTGTACTTTTAATTCCCACAATTATACATATTCCATACGGTATGATGGAAGTGGGATAGGACATGTCCATGGAAATAGATCAATCTTAAACTCCACTTAATTTATGGGTGTAAATCCTAATAATTCACAGGAAAGACATCCATAAACTAATCCACAACTACTGAAAGAACACTCTACTCAACACCTTCCACTGATGCCAATGACAAAGCCACTAACTGATTTGACATCATGACAATAAATGGTGCCAAAAAATACATTTCACCCAAATTTTCATTCTTCTCTTCTCTAAAGAAATGTTCAATGCCATCCTCCATCGTAACACTAACAGTTCTTGAATTGAAATTGATGTGGGCCTTTAAAATTTCCAACCCATTCATTCCTTGGATTATATCATAAGCATCCATCCTAAGAACTGAGAAATACCATATCAAATCAATGTTGTCCACAACTAAGAAACACACTCTATATAGGAATTCTCAGTAGTATCTTTAGCCAAAATGAGATTTTAGTTTCAAAATAGAAGGCATCATTTCTAAATGAAAACCTAATAAATCAATTATCTGAGAATACATAAAAGAATGTGATGCACTTGTATCAAATAAATCTTACATCAATGTGGAATTTGAAATAATAATTCCTCGTACCGTGGATGGTCCCGACTGATCATCCATTACAGCCTATTCATCCCCAAACAACTACTTGCTTGCCACACTCTTCTCTTTATTACCCTGCTAGGGCATCGTGGTATTCTGATAATCTCGATGACCCACTTTTCTCTGCTGAAGTGGGGTATGCTGCTGACATTATCCCATCGAGGCATAATACCCCTATGACCCCTAAGGAGTGTCACGAAAAACCGACCTCGGAGCATTCCAATAATAACACTAATGATTAACCACCTATTTAAAATTCTAAAATTCTCAAGGTTATACCATTCAATACCGCTTGATGGGTCCCATAGAGCCACACTGAAAACATACCATCTTACTCTAAGGCGTCAAAGGAAGATTCACTGATCCTGTCATCAGATTATGAGTCTTAATCCCACCCTAGAAAAAAGTGTCCCTCTTTCCCTTGAACCCAGCATTCGAGTTCCCACTATTCACTTTGGGTACCAACATACTTCCCACACCTGTATCCCCAAAATGATCTCACTCATCCATGGTAGCTGTAATCATCATTTTAATGTTTTCATTTATACACAACACCAATATCTTGGAATAAATTTCCTAGTTCAACCCTACTTCAAAAATTATTTCCTTCAACAATGTACAACCTACCACCTCAGGTGAAAACCACACTATGTTCTTAAACATAGCCACATATTCGACAACTAACATTTTCTTATTTGGTTCTGGGGCCTGCAGCAGAAGCCGGTGGGCCAAGGATTTTAAAATTTTCATCAGCAGATTGATGGTACTTGTCGACGCCGATGATCCGAGCCCTGGTAAAGTTTGAGGATCTCATGTAAATTGTCAAGAGCACAAAAGAAAAATGAAAATGTACCCATTTCAAATGAGAATCCCTAGTCTACTACAACTAGTCAACGACAATCGTCTCTTGAAGGATCCAATGCAGGATCCCTCTAGGTCATCCACACATGCTCCAAAAATCCTCAAGAGTATTGATCATCAAATTCAGTGTGCTAACACGGAGATCTGACGATGCTTTTGATGTCCCAATGATCTCCGCATCGATATGCCTTCGATGAAAAAGATAGATCTTGATCCAAGCTCCTTGGATCGAGAGCTTCTCTCTCTAGAGAGCGGAAGGAGATAGTGGCTCTAGATTTCACTCCATGGAATGAGTGAATATTTAATTTCACACCAAGGGAGAGAGCCTCCTCTCTTATTTATAGTGTAATTCCAAAATAACTGGTTGGTTTCCCCGACCCCCGTTTATTTCAATGTCCACTAAATAAATAATTTTGATGAACTTAACTACGCCAATATTATTTATTATTTTATCACATACTTGTAATATATATATAATATATTATGTGATAAAACCGAGTAATTTAACTCAACTCTGTATCCTGCTTAATATTAATCGAACCTTGAATATTAAAATAATATTCATTCGATTAATATTATCTTGTATTTACTAAACTTTTAAATACATTAAATAAGTTCAATCCCAAATATTCATCACATGAATATTAATGAATATATTTAATTCTTCGGTGATCAATAACATGGAAAACACTTGGACACTGTGGCGGGGCCCACTATGTCCATATACCTATTCAACTAAATATGCCAGATTCTTGAATATGATATTGTGTGTGACCCTCTAAGACCTTATCTTGATAGTAGTGAATAAAATCCATAGACCATGAGTTAAGTCTAGCAACCCATCATGGCCCCTATTGAGATAAAAATAGTCATAGCAATGTCTACCATCCAACAAACAATGATTGTGTAATATAATATCTTTTTCATTAAATATCTCATAAAGCAGGACACACTCTTGTGCCATCGTCCTTGTCTTGCTTTATTATTTGTTGATCTATCCAGATGGATTTACCTTTGTACTGCATTGGCCAAAGACTTATGAAAGCAGCACCATCCTGATCAACTAGTCCTATGATATAAAACTTCCTAAATTTGGAAGTGAAAACCCATTTCATGACCATTCAACCAATGTCATATCACCAACGACACACCCAACACAAGCAACTTCACCACTATTTCAATACCATGATTTTCACCTTGTATTAATGTACATAATCAAATGATACACATTGGTAATGGTCTCATGTCAGGATACCAATACACATGTCCGTAGATAAGAACAACCAATGACAACCAAAACATGTGGTGTTCCTATTGGCAGGTCTATCCTGGTGATCTCACTACTAGATATCATCAAGTGCGAACTTCATGAGAAGAAGTCTCAATGCTTATGATCCCACAACACCTGATAGTCAATCATCTACTGTGTCTAGTTAGTAAGATGTATGTAGACCATAAAACATATATTTAAGATTAATTTCATCGTATCTCTAGGTTCTCATTATAGTTTGGGATCTACTATAACCTCATGACATTATAATTAACCTTCAGACATTACCATTATAATATTGGACGCATAAAATTCTACACTACAATCGTAAGAAGACATCATCTATAACTAACATTACACATGATATGGTAATCAAATGTACTTCATAGTTGGTTCTAGGGAACCCACTATTTTAACCCTCCCACTTGCACTAGATCCAACATGCTAACCACACTTGTTAGCTACTCAGAAGATAAAATCATGCTTCTACGGAGTTAGGGCATTAACTGATGGGTCTACCATGTTTTCTCCGTGTGGCATATCTGCTATATGAGACCTCATCTCCTTGTGTAAAACTTCTCAAGATAAGGTAATCCTGAGTATATCACTTTTTTCCCTTGACATAACTTCACAACTTGGCTAGTAAGAACCTCATAATTTAAATTATCATAAAAGTTTTCTCAGAAGGTGAAAATCCATGAACTGGAACAAATCATTGTGATTGATTACTACTTCTTAG
Organism: Viscum album; assembly: GCA_963277665.1. NCBI lineage: Eukaryota > Viridiplantae > Streptophyta > Magnoliopsida > Santalales > Viscaceae > Viscum > Viscum album. The sequence goes on from OY728153.1 coordinate 570,214,371, forward strand.
TTGTCTTAGAAGCTGCAACGTACTTTGTATTTGTAGGTATGACTACCAAAAGCTTTTATGAGCTTGACTCACTCATCTCCTTTGTGTAACTGCAATACTAGATAAAATTGATCTAAGGATTACTAGTTTATGTCCCAAAAAAACTAGTATACCTTCCTCTCCATATTCCAGGCACATATCATTTGTACTCGTCGAAGTACAAGATGATAGTTCTGAATGCTTCACTTGCAGTGCTCCTGGAAATAATTGATATCTACCTATAATAAATTATATCCTAGTATCATCAATTATTGTACATATTATAGAATATGTTATTGATCCATCACTAAAGTATATGGTATCAATTCATAACATTAATCTCTAAACTTATTCTGAAAAAGTTAACCTAGAGAGATTAATCCATGAGACATTGGCAACAATTCTTAACATTAATTATTCCAACTTGTATTTTTCAATAAAATATCACTATATTTATGATTGACTGGGTCCAAGAAACCTATAGATCTACCTCAGTAGATCCAGTTCCCTAGAACTCAGGTTGCTAGCTTAAGTCAATAATTGGAACATTTCCTTTTATTATAATCTTATCTAACTGTAAGATCAAGATTTGTTTTCCATATGCTAACGAACATCTTTCACTTGGAAAACATTGGCGCTCCCACTACCCTTTGGTAAACACAATTCAAATATCCTTTATAATGGATTCTCTAAGATATTGTTTCTTACTTTAATCTAGAACTGGATTTTAGTAACTGGAAACCTTCATTGGCATTCGATGGTGTCCTCATCCCTTTCTTCTTGCATCGTATAGACACCATCCACTAAAGATGATCTTGAAATCCAATGAAAAATTTATATATCTTAAATGTTAGGTATGAAAAGTAAAATTATAATGCATTTAGGCATAACAACTTTGTATAACCAATCGTGCCTTACTGGTACCAGGCTTGTACCATCCATGTATCATTTCAATTGAATACCCACTGAAGTATTCAATTTATATGCTCCTTTGTAATCTGATACATGGAGTCCATTATTGAATTTTAATTGATCTTGTCAATCTTAACTAATTTATATAAACTTCTTTCTTGTAGGATTTATTATTCACAATGAATAATTTATCATCAGTCATAGTTAATATCAAACTATCACCATGGTTTCATCCTTCTTAGGTAGTATGTGTCTCTGGAACATGCCTATTCCACATGTACTTTTGGAACTTGTTCCTATGTCAACCATATGTACATCATGAGCATTGACTTAGTCCAAGTCAATTTATCTCCCACTATCTCTAATAGATATGTGCAACCTTAAATAGAAATGTAGTCTAATACGTGACTACATCTTTTCTATCTTAGGGATTTATGTAATATCCTAAGAAACTGTTAGCATAATTACTTAGATGCACCATGTGTTCAGCATGATGCATGTTTTTTATGTCATATAAAACTTTTTTCATCCTAACACATGATCCATAACATAATGGATTTTCATCATACTTATGACTTGTATGATATCCATTTGTCATCTGGGTTGGCATTTAGGATATGGGTTTACGTTGTTATTTTAAAATCACACCATGAAATATAATGGAAGTTATTGTAGGTTGTAACATTGATACTCCATGCATCATAACTTTGATATATAAAAAATATGTGTTTAAGAATTGCTTTGTGCTACATTTTTTTTATCAATGTTAACATGTAAGACTTTATCATCAATCCTCTTTATGAACATCAACACAGTGATGTAGGTATGGTAACATGCATTTAGGAATTTCTCCACGCTATAATATAATGATCGATGGATGTTTGGTCAAGATATTATTTGGTATGCGAATCCGAAGAAACTCATATCTTCTGACAAAACATATACTTCACTGGTACATAACATAATGAATTAAATGAACCATATCAAGTATCTTTTCCTCTTTCTCTCATTTAGAATAGTTCAAACTCTATTGTTGAACTAATCCTCAGATGCTTTGTGGCATACCGTTATTTATAATGGTTTATTTGTCTTAACTAATTATGTCAATAATACCAACTATTTTTATTTTTTCTAAGTATAAATACCATACTGGGTATTTTCTTGACATCCACATTTAGTTTTACTTGAAAAATAATCATATTGCCACAACTTGGTAGGTCTTAGATTTTGTATTCATCATGCATTGTCTTTGATTCAAGTATGTCTGAACAATTTGTTGATTATTTTACCACAAACAACATTCATTCCAAAACATGGAATAATATCTCACAATTTCCAAAATGTCACTTGAATGTATTGGTTATACTCAACAACCTTTTCAATTTGAATCTATCACTTGGCAATTATAAATTATGTGTTTCTCACCACTGACTTAGTAATCACCGTTTCTTAGCTACATAGAGAGTACACTTTACTTCTAGTAATGTTTCTCTACTTACATGGATACTATATTTCAATACATATATGTGAAAAGAATATTGTATTTTAATACCCAAGAAGTATGTGAGAAAACAATACCTTTATTTGATGAAAATTAACTAAACGAGAAGCAGGTACTTGCTTCCATTATTTCAGTCTATTGCATTTTTAAGCATCCACAATTTATTTCAATATATGATGATAATAACCTATTTTTAAATAACTGACCGCTTTTCATTGAAGTACATGACGAAGGTTCTTTTGGCGTAACTTTTCATAAGCCTCTTCGCCTTGTCATTCAATGTATTCACCATAAGAACAAAAGGTTGTGCTACCTTAAATATTCTTATCACTTGGAGAATTTTACTTTAAAGGTAATGAAGCACTTACAATATATATATTTTTTGTATCCTTAAATTAATGTAGAGTAATTTGGTGTATATGGTATAAGAATAGGATGACATTTAAGATTGTAAATTGTCTTTCCCATTACACAAACCAAGTGCAATCATTACATTCAAATCTTACTTCACGTTCTCCATGGAAACTACTTAGAGATGACAATACATGTACTATCATCCATGTAATAGTTGTAGTGACCACAAGTAACATCAGACATTGGTGATAGCATTATGAAAGAACCATCATATGCTTGATTCATGAGTCTTCTGTAAGCAGTTTTACACCCTCGCTTCCTGAGTTAGGTTAACAGGTTGGGACACAAGCACCTTGATTTTCCATGATGTTAGTAATGTGCCCAAGCACCTACACTACACTTGGAATTTCGAGTTTGTTTAGACATTAACTTTGTCCAATATTTATCAAATATTTTATTATGGTATTAATTACCATTTGATTACAAATAAAATTTAGCAGGTTGTACATTTAAAATTTATTACCAAATGTGACATTACTGATTATTTAATCATTAGATGTCTCCCACTAATTTTTCAAATTCTTGGAACCCTCTGTACTAGAATCGGAATAATCATGAGTATTCTAGTTGAAAAGATCCCAAAAACTCCCTCATAGTCTACAAGGTATGGCTGCGCCACTACTCAGAGGTTCCAAGGTAAGATTTTTGGTGGCCAACCGCATTAACTCGCGGTTCATTGATCTGTTGAGTGAAGTCCTAGCTTCAAAAATCATTTACTGATTTACTCAATCATTGCCTCTGAAATTAAAACAAGCTAGTTATGGCTATTTAATTGCTTCAATTTTAGGTAAGTCGACCCACCACTCCAATAATAACTCCCCTGTTGTAAGAGGCACCCTCAGCTATAGCATGACTGGCACCTTGAACACCTGGTTTTGTTCAAACATGAATGATAGAAGGTTGTTATGACTTCATATATTCTTTGAGGGTTTTATTGGTTTTCTATCGACGAATGTGATCCCTTTCTATTAAACTTTCTCATATATGTTGTTGCGCTCACAACTGATCTTTAATAGAAAAACATACATCGCTTATTTATACATTTTATTATCTATTATTTTATGTATTTTTTACACTATTCTAAAATGCATAAAATAATAAATAAATGAATAAATGTAAATTACTACATGACTAGTCTTGAGCATCTAAACGACCCAAGGGTGTCTTACCTGAGTCGAAGCTTGACTGTTAATGAAGCTTTTCTCTTGTCTTGTATGTTCGCTTCACTTCTAGAACATCGACTTGTCTTGGCAGGGTCCACATCACTTCTTGGAATACCGCCTCGTCTTGGAGGAATTCACGTGTTGTCTTACACCCTCTTTATCAACATGCACCGCCTCGTAAATTAATTAATTTAATTTAATTGCAAAATTAAATTAATTTATATCACATGTATTAAAATAATTAACCAAAATTAATTTTAATTAATTTAATTTAGAAACTAAAATTAAATTAATTAAATTAATTTATTTTGATTAATTTTAAATGGTCGGTCTCCGAAATGTAATACCAGGGCCTGTGAGGGTCGGGCCAAAACTGCAGAGGACCCTATGAGTTCGTGCAGGGCCGAACTGGGCCGGACCAATCCGCCGAAACCCGTTTCGGGTTGGGAAGGTCCGCCTGGGTTTCGGGGGAAATTTTTGTCTTGCATAAAAAATAGAATAATACCTCTAGGACCTTTGATGGTACGGTGATGCATGGTGCACCTGGAAGGTCGAGCAGGGTGCTCGGGAGCTGGACGGCTGGGCGGCATGCACAACGAGGCAGCAGTAGCTGGCTGCTGCTTTGGCACGCTAGGCGACGACTTGGGAGAGGAGGAAGGTCAGATGGCTGGTTCGGGTTACTTGCCTTCGGTGGGAGCAGTGGAGGCGACGAGTCTCCTGGGGAAGGCCGACATCCGGGGGGTTGATCCTACGGCTGGAATAGCGGCGCAACATCACTACGGATCACCTAGGAGGGCCGGTAGGAGCTATGGAGGCAGAGGGGTGCGGAGGTAGCCCACTGGGTGAGGGGCTGGTGGCTCTGGTGTTGCGGCGTGGTATAGGAGCAGGCGGCGCCTACTGGGTGCAGTGCCAGACTGTCCGACGGTTCAGGTCGGGAGGCACCGTAGAAGGAGGCCAGCAGGCTGCTTGGATGATGAAGCAAGAGGCCGACCGGGGTCCCACCCAGAGAAAATAGGAAAGAGACAGCATGCTTGGGTGAGCCAATGCTATAGCTGGATGCAAAAATGGAAGGAGTCCGGGGAGCCTTGTGCAGGGGGAGGAACCCAGCTGAGGTGCGGTAGCTTACAAGGTCGGCAGGCAGGCGCGGGTGACTTGGTGCGGAGGTGGCCCACAGAGTGGCGAGCCTGGTGCGCCGGCAGACTCCTGCTATGCGGTGTCCTTCTGTTGTGCCGTGCGGGGAACACATAGGGGGTCCACGTGGACCCCCTTTCCATAATTTTTTTGCTTTTCTTTGCTTGCCCAGAAAAATCCAGCCCCCTCCCACTTTTTGTTTTTTAATAAAAAATAACTCTTTTAACTCTTTATCACTCATTTTTTTAAATTTTGAGTCATGTCTTCTCTCCTACATCATTTTCCACACACAAACATTCTAAAGGAAAAATAATAGCCATACAATTTAATAATAATAAATTTATTATAATAATATAATAATTTATTATAATTATATTATTATAATCATAAAATTAATATGAAAATTACTAAATTATAAAATTTATAATTTCACAATAAAATTTATTTCGTATGAACCAATTGAAACATAATCGGTTTTGCAAGATGAAATAAAAATTAGAACACGAGATCAAACTGCATATTCGATCTATTCCAAAAAATTAAACGGACCATAACTTGTTTAGTTTTAATCGATTTGACGCGCGGTTCGAACCATTGGGACCGTCTTTGAACACTATAGTTAATTTTATGAAAATTAGTTTTATTTGGCTGAGAAAATTTATATAATCCCTTTTATACCACTGTTAGGTTCTGAGGGCTGCAGTAGAAGCTGAAGGGTCGGAGATTTTTAAATTTTTGTCTATGGATTGACAGTACATGTCGACGCTGACGATCCGAGCCCCGAATAATTCCAAGGATGTCGTGTAAATTGTTAAGAGCACAAAACTAAAACGAAAACATACCCGTTTCAAATGCGAATCCGCGGTCGACATCAACTAGCCGATGGAAATCGTAGCTTGAAGGATCCAAAGCAGGATCCCTCTAGATCATCCCAACGCACTCCAAAAAATAGAGGGAGCATATATTGTCAAATTACAGGTGCTAGCGTGGAGATATGACGATGCTTTCGACGTCTTGATGATCACCGCATTGAGATTCCTTCGATGATGAAGAGGGATCTTGATCCAAGCGCCATGGATCGAGAGCTTCTCTCTCTAGAGAGCGGTAGGAGAAAGAGGCTATGGATTTCACTCCATGGAATGAGTGAATGATGAATTTCATACTAAGGGAGAGATCCTCCTCTCTTATTTATAGTGGAACTCCAAAATCCCCGATTGGGTTCCCCGACCCTCGTTTATTTCAATGTCCACTAAATAAATAAATTTGGAAAACTTAACTGCACCAATATTATTTATTTATTTTTCACATACTTGTAATATATACATATATATATATATATATATAATATAACATGATAAAACCAAGTCATTTAACTTGACTCGCTATCCCGCTTATTATTTAAAAACCTTAAATATTAAAATAATATTAATTTGATTAATATTATCTAGTATTTACTAAACTTGTAAATACATCAAATAAATTCAATCCAAAATATTCATAACTTGAATATTAATGAATTTATTTAATTATTTGGTGATGGATAACATGGAAAATGCTTGGACCCTGTGGTGAGGCCCACTATTTCCATATACCTATTTGACTGAATAGGGCAAATTCTTGAATACGATATTGTGTTTGACCTTCTAGGACATTATCTCCATAGCAGTGAATAAAATCCAGAGACCAAGAGTGGAGTCTAGAAACCCATAATGGGCCCTAAAGAGATAAGGATAGTAAAAAAAAGACTACCATCCTATGAACACTGACTGTGTACTATAATATCTTTTTCATTAAATATCTCATAAAGAAATATGCACTCTTGTGTCATCGTCCTTATCTTGCTTTATTATTTGTTGATCTATCTGGATGGATTTACCTTTGTATTGCTTGGGACAAAGACTTATGAAGGTTGCACCATCCTGATCAACCAACCCTGAGATATAAAACTTCTTAAACATGGAAGGGACAAATCCTTTCTTGACCATTCAACCAATGTCATATCACCAACAACCCACCCAACACAACTTACTTCTCCATGATTTCAATACCATGGTTTTCGCCTTGTATTAAAGGACACAGTCAAATGATACTCATTGGTAATGGTCCCATGTCAGGAGACCAATACCCATTTTCATAGATAGGAACGACCATTGATACCCAAAACATGTGGTGTTCCTATTGGCTGGTTTGTCGTCATGACCTCACTACTAATGATCACTAAGTGCGAACTTCATGAGAGCATGTCTCAATGTTTATGATCCCCCAACACATGATAGTCAAACATATACTGTTTCCTGTCAGTAAGATGTATCTAGATAGTAGAACATATATTTATGATTAATTTTATAGTATCTCGAGGTTCTCATTATATCCTAGGATCTATTATAACCTCTCAACACGACAATTAACCTTTAGAATTACCATTATAATAGTGGACATAGAAAATTCTACACTATAATGGTAAGAAGACATCATGTATAACTAAATGTACACATGATATGGTAATAAAAATTACTTCATAGTTAGGTCTAGGGCACCCACTATATCAACAGTTCCCTTGCATCAAACTGAAGGAATCTGTTGTACACTGAATTCTGAACGCATGAGGTAGAATTTTTTATTAAAAAATTCCACAAAACCCTCACATGTCACACCTTGGTCCATCATAGATTCGACCTCCATCTCCAACCACTAAAGTGAATGATCTTCCAAAATATACGTGCCTAACTTCACTTTCAACACTACCATTGTTCCTATGAAGTCAAATATCCTATTCATTCTATTCATCCATGCTTTATCCTTTCCTATCTCCGAATCACCACTAAAGATGGGTGGATTCTGTAACGCCCCAACCCCAGTTACGCAAAGTCAGTGCATTATAACGTATAATTGGAATGATCACAAAAGATCAAGTCTCAAAAGACCGATTAGTTTAGTAGCTTTGGAAGTAATAGATACATTCATAAGGTTTACATTACATCATAAAATAGAATAGTACAAAAACTTTTTATCCATAGAAAACACTGATATATCAGAGACTATCCCTTCAGGTCAGTCACAATATACTTTTTCGCATCCTGGGAAAAATAAGACATAGAAAGGGGTGAGCTCAGATGCTCATTAAGGATAACAATATAGCAGAAACTTTCATAAATAAGCATAAAAATTTAAGGAAATGTATAAGACTAAAACAAAATCCTTTTAAACCAAAAATTCATCATAAAATGGAAAATATAAAATCAAATAATTCCATTTACTTATTCACATGGATATTCTACTAGTCTAATAATCACATGCATATCAATAGCCACTTTCATAATGATGGAATTCATAATGCTAGACATTCATAACCACATAGTCAAGGCCTTGTGCCAAGACTACAAATAAAATTTTGTCAAAGACTTGTGCCAGGACAGTAGTTTATATCATTAGACCTACCTATGCATCGAGGATGTAACGCCCTGACCCTAGTTACCCAAAGTCGGTTCATTATTAAATAACATTGGCATGATCACAAACGATCAAATCTTGAACGACCGATTAGTTTAGTAGCCTTGGAAACACTAGATACATTCATAAGTCTTAAATTGAATAATAAAATGAAAAAACTAAAACAATATAGTCTCCATATACCACACTCATATCCCCTCTGACTATCCCTATAGGTCAGTCATAAAATACTTCTTGACATCCTAGGAAAAATAAAACATAGAAAGGGGTGAGCTCAAATGCTCAGTAAGGATTACAACATAGAGGAAACATTCATAAGTGAGCATAAACATTTAAGGAAATGTATAAGACTAGAACAAAAGCCTTTTAAACTTGAACTTCAACATAATATGGAAAACATAAAATAAAATAATTTCATTTACTTATTCACATGGATATTCTACTAGTCGAATAATCACATGAAATATCAATAGCCACTTTCATAATTATGGAATGAATAATTCCAGATTATCGTAACCATATAGTCAAGGAATTGTGCCAGGACTACAAATATGTTTTTCTCAAGGCCATCTGCCAAGACACTAGTTTTTCTCATGGGACCTACCGATGCATCGAATAGCTATAGCGGGCACCACCCATCACTTACTAAATCCAATGCATTCCTCATATGAAAAGGTTTAAACATAACATAAACATTCGTATTAAAACTAGCATACAAAATGTCAATAATTTATCTATAAACCATGAATGGTATGAAAAATAACACATTAACAGTCAAACATATCACAAAACCTTCAATACAATATAGAATTTTTGTATCCAATAAGATTAAAATCCATCAAAGGATATTGACATGGATGAAATCAAAACTACTTGAGAGAAATATCTCTTTATTTTTTTTAAATAATTTAAAGTCATATAATTACAAAAGAAAATATTTATTTTGAAAATACTCTTATATTATTTTAAGGGTATCTTCGACAATTTTATAACGGTGGAAAATAGCCACACTCATCATATATGTTAAAAAAACATTCTTATCTTAAATTTGCCGAAAGGTCAAAAAGTACCTTGTTTGGAAAACGACGGAAAGATTCCTTTCAAAAATGTATAAGATCGAATAAAGGTATAAATGACTTTAACCCACTGACTATTAAATAGTAATTTTTTTTGAAAGGAATTATTAAGAAACATGGATGTGGATAATAAAGAGGTCCCATTAGATAATTAAATATGAACAACCTCGGATAATAAAGAGATTGTAGAATTAACACTTTCCTTTTACGTTTCCTTGGTCGAGGGTAGGTTAACCTATTGTATAATAGTTAAATCATTTTTATTGGAATATACAAGAATCATATAAATAAAAATGATATCATATATGATCTTTTAACATTGCTTTGTTAATAATATTTTAGTATTATCGTCGTTTTGGGTGTTAACTTACTCGCTTTCTTTTATATGTTACATAAGCCATGTTTGTTATCGATAGGTTGTTTATTATTAATATCTAGAATGATATCAAGTCCTTATACATTTTTTTTATCATCAAATGAGAATTAGTATTGAATGGATACGATGGGGAATGAATCTCATCGCGTTCATGGAGACGGTAGTCCGTACGTACGCACGAGCGACAATGTCATTATATTGATATTAAACTAATATATAATTGGATGGTATATCATATATATAGAATAATAATCATGTTATATGTATTATATACATAAATTACACATCATTATCATACCCATCCAAATAATAATGTTTTGAATAACAATTACACCATGACGTGGAGACGGTAAGTCGTACGGATGCACGTATGATGACATGTCATTCAAAGGATGGACAGAATACAGAATATGGTTTCACCATATTTATAATAAAATAATATTATATATAATATACTGGATTTATTATTTTATAATTTAAATAAAAAATAAAGAAGAAGTGGAAAAAAAAGGAACTTGAAAGAGGGTGGTGAAAACATTACCTCTTCTCCGGGTTCTTCCTTTTGATTTGATCAAAAGGGTTCCTTAGGATGGATTTCTGATCAAACTAAGGCATCTAGGTTGAAGTGAGGGAAGTTTAAAAGATATTTGGGAAGGTTTTTTCTGATCCAAATGGCATTGAAGGTGTGAATTTGAGAGATGGGGAGTTCCCTTTTATAAAAGGGGTGAGGGGCACGTTAGGAAAAGCTAGAAATATTATTTTATAATAAATTCATATTCGATTTCTAATGGCTCCAAACTGATTTATTTAGAGTATAGAGTGGTTATGAGTATAAAACCATCAAACCAATAGGTTTTAGATAGGATTGGGCACTATATTAACCTTATCATTTAATTTTTACTCTTTGTTAATTAGTATGACATTTACCATGTCTCTTTGTATTTTTATTTTATATGGTTAATAAACATACTATATACATCCAATCGAACCCCAAATGGTTAATTAATGACAAAAATATTATTATATAAGTCTTTTGGCCGATCCTTAGATTTTTCAGAATAGAATATCAATTAATAATATAATATTTGTTTTAAAAACTCTTTTATGCCAATTTTGACACTATTTGGTATTTTATTTTTGTTAAACTCATAACAGCATGATTACATCAAAAAAAGTTAATTAAATCACTCCTAACATGTCATATTAACCTTGAAAATTATTGGAATTCATAAAAAGTCTAAAATTAAATTTATTTGGGTATTTATAATATCAATTATTTCAGTATTTCATTAATAAGGTAATTATTGCATCATCATTGTGTCATAAATAAATAAAATTATTTAATGTCTAAAAATTATAAATAAAACACCATCATGTAGGAAATATTTTTATATTTCTAATGAATATTTATAATCTAAATTATCTTATGTATTACCCTATATTAAAAATGATCTAGTTATTAAACATTGATTTTAACTCTTTTAACTCTTCTTTGAATTAAATAATAATAAATGTCCTATTCTAATCCAAGTTGACCTAAATGATCATATTTTATTTATAAGGTTGTTTTTGGTCGAAATAAACTTATCCAATAGAATTAGGACATGTGTTAGGGTAATATTAGTATCATTTTTACCCTTAATTTCTCTATTTACTTTTAACCGTGGTAAATAAATGTAAAAAGTTACTATTCACCAAAATTATTTTCATCTCATTGAACAAAATTTTACTTACTGATATCAACTGTGTCTCTTGGATTTTTGAAATTCCACACATAGATGCGGTAAAAATATGTTTTAGTAAAATTTGAAAAAGCTCCGAGGAGGTGGGTAAAAGACGGTAAAAAGTTCAATAAAATTTTATATATATAAAAAAATGACTCCAATGAATTAAATTGAACTTATATAGGTATTATTTATCTATTTTGACCTAAAATAAATTTAAATAAATTAAATAAAATGTTGGTTTTAACCAATAACTTAGTTTTTTCACTATTCATCAAAAATTGAAAGTTTTCAGAAAAATACCAAAAATTCCACCTAAGATAATTTTGATATTCCGAATCCAAAAATGATTTCTATTTTACCAAATTCAAAACATAAAAATTCCATTAATTAATTTAAAATTATTTCTCGTTGTCAAAACCAAAAAAGCGAGGTTTTAAGAAATAATAACTATCAAAAGATTGACACTTGTTTGTGTGCAATTTCAAAGTGAAATTACTCCAAATGAACAATATTTAATTAATTGGTAAAAATCTAATCTAATTATACATAAAAACGACTAAAATGTATAATTTAACACTATAAATTATTTTGATTAAAAAAAGATGTTTTTAGTTAAAATTTAGTATTTTTCACTATTCACCCAAATATGAAAGTTATCAGAAAAACATCAAAAATTCATCGAAACTAAATTTTTATGTCCTGATTCTAAAGAAGAAGTTTATTTTGTCAAATTGAATATATAAAAGTGTCAAATGTTTGATTTTAAAAAGGTTCTCTATTAAAAGGTAGTAAAATTGATTTTTTAAATACTTATTTTATCTAAAAATAATGAATTTGTTCTTATATTATGTTTACAAATCTCATAATATGGATTCTAAAATTTTAAGGATTATATGAAATTCAAAATTTAGTTAATACTATTCATAACCACTTTTGAATGGCTAGTTTGGTAAGTCGTGATGCGCTTGAATTCAGTGTTGCGTGTAGTGGGAGTTATTGAATTACATTGAAAAAATAACATACTATGAAATCATAGGGTGTTACAGAGGAGCTATAGCGGGATCCACTAGTCACTTACTAATTCCAATGAATTCTTCATATTAAAAGGTTTAAACATAACATAAACATTCATATTAAAACTAGAATACGAAATGCCAATAATTTATCCATAAACCATGAATGGTATAAAAATAACACATCCAAAGTCAAACATATCACAAAACCATCAATACAATATGGAAGTTTTGTATCATAATAAATCAACATCAAATAAGCATAAAATCCATCAAAGGATGTTGACATAGATGAAATCAAAACTATTTGAGAGGAATGTCTCTTTTTTGAAATCATTTAGAAGTCAAAAAATTATAAAATAAAACCTCTATTTTGAAAATATTCTTATAACCTTGTAAGGGAAGCTTTGATGATTTTATAACTGAGGAAAAAATCTGCACCCGCCGTATAAGTTAAAAAATACATTCTTAACTTAATTTTGTCGAAAAGTTTAAGAAGGAACTTGTTTGGAAAATGACAGAAAGATTCATTTATAAAAAAATTATAAAAAATCAAAAAAGGGTAAAAAAGACTTTAACCCATTGTATATTAAATAGTAAAAATGTTTTTAAATACATTCTTATGAAACATGGATGTGGATGATAAAGAGGTCCAATTAGATATTTATGTATAAACAACCTCAGATAATAAAGAGATTGTGAAATTAACCCTTACCTTGTAATTTTCCTTGGTCTAGGGTACGTTAAACTCTTGTAAAATAGTTAAATAAATGTTATTAAATTATACAAGAATAATATATGATATCATATATGATCTTCTAATATTGCTTTGTTAATAATATTTTAGTATTATCGTTGTTTCGGGTGTTAATTTACTTATTTTATTTTATATGTTTTGTTACATAAGACATGTTTATAATGGATAGGATGTATCTTATTCATATCCAAAATGATATCAATTCCTTAAACATTATTTTTAATCATCAAATGAAAATTATTCTTGAAGGGATACGTTGGGGAATTAATCTCATCGCGTTCGTGGAGACGGTAATCCATACGTACGTACGAGCGACAATATCATTCCTTTGATATTAAAATATTATATAATTGGGGGGTATATCATATATATATAATAATGTTATATTTTTCATTTACATAATTTATACTCATTATTATACCCATCCAAATGTTGAAATGTTTGAATAACAAACTACACCACGATGAGGAGATGATAAGTCGTACGTACGCACGTATGTTGACATTCTATTCAATGGATGGATAGAATAATAAATATGGTTGTACCATATTTATAATAACATTACAGTATATATAATATAATGGATTTATTATTTTATAATGGAAACATCAATGAACGAAGTGGAAGAAGAAAAGAACTTGAAAGAGGTGATGAAATATTTACCTCTTCTTTAGGTGTTTCCTTTTGAGTTGATAAAAAGGGATCCTTAGGATGGCTTTCTAACCAAAGTAAGGCCTATAGGTTTAAGTGATGAATGTTGGGAAGATATTTGTTTAGGGGTTGGCTGAGACAAATGGATTTGAAGGTGTGAAATTGAGAGAAGGGGAAGTGCCCTTTTATAAGAGGGGTGAGGGACACCTTAGGAAAAAGCTTGAAATATTATTTTATAATAAAATAAGTTTCATTTTATAATGACTCAAAAATGATTTATTTCGAGACTAAGGTAGGGATATGTCTAAAAACACTCAACCAATAGGTTTTAGATAGGTTTCAGTCACTACATTAACCTTATCTTTTAGATTGAAGTCTTAGTTAATTAGTTTGACATTTACCATGTGTCTTTGTATTTTTAAAACATATGGTTATTAATCTTACCATAACAAGCAAAGATAACCCCAAGTGGTTCATTATTAATTTATATATCCTTATATAAGTCATTTGGCCGAACAATAGATTTTTAGGAATATTATATCAATTAATAATATAATATTTGTTTTAAAAACTCTTTTTTGTCAATTTTGACAATATTTGGTATTTTGTTTTTTCAAAATTTATAAAAGCATTATTACTTAGAAAAAAATTCATATAATCAACCATAACATTTCATATTAAGCTATAAAATTATTTAAATTCAAAAAAAGTCTCAAATTAGATTTATTTGGATATTTATAATATCAATTATTTCAATCTTTCATTATTAATGTAATTACCGAATCATCATTGTGTCATAAATTAATTAAAATATTTAATGTCAAAAAATTATAAATAAAATACCATTATTTAGGAAATATTTTTATATTTATAATTAATATTTATAATCTAATTTATCTTATGTATAACCGTATATTAAAAATGTTTTATTTATTAAACATTAATTTTAACTCTTTTAACTCTTCTTAAAAAAAATAATGATAAATGTACTAATCTAATTAAAGTAAACCTAAATGATCATATTTTATTCCTAAGGTTGTTTTTGGTCAATATATACTTATACAATAGAATTAGGACATGTGTTAGGGTAAAAATAATATCATTTTTACCTTTAATTGCCCAATTTACTTTTAACTGTGGTAAATAAAAATCAAAAGTTACTATTCACCAAAAATTATTTTCATCTCAATGAACCAAATTTTACATACTGATATCAACCATATCTCTCATATTTTTTGAAATTCAATTCATAGAATTAGTAAAATTAAATTTTATGTGAATTTTCAAATGCTCCTAGGAGGTGGGTAAAAGACGGTAAAAAGTTCAATAAAATTTTATATATCTAAAATTATTATAAAATGACTACAATGAATTACATTAAACTTATATAGGTATTATATGTCTATTTATTACTAATATAAATTTAAATAAAAATACTATGTATTTAAATAAAAAGTCGGTTTTAACCAATAATACAATGTTTCTCACTATTCATAAAAAATTGAATGTTTTCATAAAAATACCAAAAATTCACCCTAAGCTAATTTTGAAATTCAGAATCCAAAAATGAATTCTATTTTACCAAATTAAAAACATAGAATTTATATTAATTAATTTCAAATTAATTCTCATTTTTAATATCAAAAAACATGTTTTTAAGAAAGTAAAAACTATTAAATGATTGACACGTGTTTATAGGAAGTTTAAATGTGAAATTAGTTACAATGACATTGATTATATTAAATGATAAAAACATAATCAAATTATACTTCCAAAACATTCAAATTTATAATTAAGCACTATAAATTATTTTTATTAAAAAAGTTGTTTTCAGTTAAAATTTAGTATTTTTCCCTATTCACCCAAATATGAATATTATCAGAAAAACACAAAAAATTTATCAAAATAGAATTTTTATGTCTAGATTCTAAGTAAGAAGTTTATTTTTTTAAATTGAATATATAAAAGTGTCAAATATCATATTTATAAAGGGTTCTCCATTAAAAGCTGGTAAAATTTCATTTTTTGGAAAATACTTCTTTTATCTAAAAAATTGAATTTGTTCTTACATTATGTATAATAAACTCATAATATGGATTCTAAAATTATAATTATTATATAAAGTTCAAAATTCAGTTATTACTATTCATAACCACTTTTGAACGACTAGTTTTGTAAGTCATGGTGCACTTGAACTCGGTGTTTCATGTAGTGTAAGTTATTGAATTACTTTGAATAAATAATGTACTATGAAATCTTGGGGTGTTACAGATTCTATCATTGAAACTGAACCTCATGATCCCCATGATTCGGTTAATTCACTTTATTCCCACGTTCCATATCTTGGAAATATTTCACTATACTCTGCACTACCTGCTAGTTCACATGAGGCTCAGGTGCAACCACATTTTCAACAGCTTCCTCCGGTTGGTCTCTACGATGCCTTCCTGGTTCCATTTCTTACAATAAAAGAACAACCATAAGTCCCACTCCCTTAACAATAGTGGGTATGCAATTTTCTAGTTCAATTACATAACAACTATAACAACCATGATTTCCACAAGTTCATGTTTCCCATGTTTCACTATTTTTAAAAATCCACCATGTTTTAATAATTGACCCATTTTCAAAATACCAAAAGTTTACATGTTTTAAATCCTTATGTTTTGAAACCCAATTCATATTTTCCAAAATCCACACATTTATATCACACCATAAACCATTATACCCCAATGAAATATGCATCCTAGTGGGAATTCAATTCTACAATGCATTTCGTGCTCATCTCATTGGATACACCAACAATAATGAGATATCCGATGCCTATAAGTGTCTCCAAAACACTTATGTACCCAACTAACTGGAAACATGATGTTCAACATAAAACTGTTAGCTATATCCTTTTATGCTATACATTCCATGTTCTGACAATCCTATGCTTTGTTACCATCCCAACTCAAGGAATAGGTCAAGAATGAATGTCAAAACGAAGACCTACAATCAATTCCAAAGGACCAAAAATTTATTCTGACTTGAAATACAAGGACTAAACAAATTGATACCCCTTGTAATATCCAACCCCATATAATTGGCTTGAGAGGGCGGATGAATGCTACTAGGACTTATGTGATGATTCTTGGGCAGCAAAGGCTGGAAATAAATTCCAAGGGCTTCAAGAATCATTGGGGAATGATTTTCCATTATGATAAAATCAACCAAAGAAACTTCCATTACCAACAAAGATACAGATGAATTTTAACGTAACTATACAAACCATACATTATCAAAATACAACCCAACTAATCCATAACAATTCCCCAATGCCGATACATCCAAACAAAATATCAGAGTACCAATCGGAAGACTACACAACAAGATGTAAAATAAAAATCCCACCATCTATAGATCCACACCAAGATCAATGCTCCATGCACCACAACAACACTAAATAATCATGTCAAACTTCTAGAATAATGAGACTCTTTACTCTTACATGTGTCCCAGAACACAACATATGTAAAATTACCAAAGTGCCAAAGTAGGGGGTGAGTACGAATACTCAGTAGGATTTGACCAAATGACTTCTCTACATATTTCAGTAGGAAAGAACCATTAGAAAATTTATATAAAATAGTTTATATAAAACATTATATAGTATAATAAATTACAACAAGACAAACACTCGTTTACCAATCCATTTTCACCAAAATTCCTATAACACATATGAAATACAAAAATCCATGCCACAATCCATTTCAACCTTTTACATTATCACAAAAATTTCATCTTTCATAGAAACACTCAAAAAGGAAACAAACATAGTGTAACTTACCGTTAAACCCCATTTACTACATTCAAAATCAAGTGGTACTTTCCAGCCCACCTATCCTTGATTGTGGCCCTTCTGTCTACTCTCTATCCTCTTTTTTTAGTGGTAATCCCCCACCCACTTAAAATTATTCCATCCACAACCATGAAATGAAAATCCAATAAAAAAACACATCACACACCAAGGCCAAAACAACATGACCATAACCAAGAATATAGCACACCAAGTCCACAACAACATGCCCATAACAAAGCATATATCACACAGTCTATAATAACATGAAAATAACCATTTCATAATAAAAAAAAATCCTTTGAAGCATCATCCACGTCATATCACAATTAAATAAAGAAATCCATTTTTGTTTAAAATAATTTTATCAAACCATTTCCATAAAACAACCCATGGTACCAATTTTAAAATCAATATTTTAAAATCCAACAACAATAACATTTCATCGCAAAACCCCTTTTCCCACAAAAATCAACAAAACATTACCAAAGTGATTTGTAAACAATTTCGCACATCCTATTAATCAATTAATTAATGAAAAATAATTTAATTGGTACAAGCCTTCTAGTTTTAACAATGATGAGTCATGATAGAAGCCACATACCATTAGGGTTATGGTGAAATTGATCCACAAGCAACAAGACCAAAAATCCTAGAAAAAGATCCTTGAAAACCACTCTAGATCTTCTTATCTAACATCAAAAATACCAAATATCATCATTTAATGAAACAAAACCCTATATCTCCACAAAACAGTTTGAGATCTATAAAAATTAGAGAGAGGGAAGGGTAGATCTAGGGAAAACCAAAGAGATACCAATATAGAAGGCTTACCAGAGATGAACCGCCTTCAAACCACCTAGAAACCCCTTCAAATAACTTCATAAATGAGTGGGAGAGCACCCATAGACCTTAAGAAGAGGAAATACCATGTAGGGTTTGTATGGAAGAAGAAATGGGTGAGTTAGGGCAATTCCCGACTAACCCCTTGTAAAAAATCCAACATTAATGGGTCGCACGAGTAGATCGCACAGTTTGAAAAATTGTGTGCTAACCGTGAGGATGCTACTTCCCAGAAAGAATATCTAAAGACCTCCTAGAATGGTTAGAAAAACTATTCACAAACCATGCAGAACCACTCTACCTCGAGTTGCACATTTTCCTGGGAATATTGCATGGTTTCACCTTACTGTTCTCAAACCGTGCGCCCTTATGAAGGCCTCCAAACATTTCCAAAACAATTTCCAACTCTCCCAAACTCATCCAAACTCATCCCAAGCACTTAAAAAAAATAAAAAGGCAAAAAAGCCTACATACCTAAAACCAGGTGTGTTACACAACTTCAAAATATTTCATATAAATTATTATGGGTATATTACACTATGATATAAACTAACACCTTAATATTTGGTGGCTCAACATTTCATTTATAAAAATGGGATTTAAGATAATGGTTTTAATGGAAATTGTAGATATTTTATATCTTGATAAGTTCAAAAGAAACATTTTCATTGATTAAAGTGATAATTTTATTTTTTCGAAAGGGTATTTACACCATTGGTATGTAAAAGAGTGATTAAGTTTTCAATGGGGAAAGTATGGTATTTGTTTTCATGAAGTACTTTCAAAAAAAGAATTACATAGATCACTTACCATAAGTTATTAATTCTATAAGTGGTTTTTAATAAGTTATTTCAAACCCATAAACCCATTAAAATCAAATGAAAACTAGGTCACTAAATAGATTCACCTTATAAGAGGATTGGATTCTCATTGGAAACTGAACATTTCAACCAACTTCAACATCAAGTAAAAGTGGTAAGAGAACATAATTGAATAAACCATTAAATTCATGAGTTTATAAATTTTTTCTATTAAGAGTCTAAACCTATTAAATTCATGAATAATAAAGACTAATCTAAACTAATAATGAAAAAAGTACAACATTGTAAAAACTCATTAAATTCATATAGAATGAGAAATCATTAAAATTTCAACATTCGTTGAAGTTAAAGTAGGAAAAACCAAAAGGGTCATACGTAGGAAATAAAGTGGATTGAAAACAAATTCAACCCCCAAACATGAAAAGGCCTATTAACACTAAAGTATTAATATATTTTATAAGAGTTGGGGAAAGATATGGAACATAGATAGGTAATTTTTGTTATGTTTAGCTGAAAGATGAACATAAAATGGATGGATAAGATTATGTAGCATCTTAATTGATCATGAAATTTATGATGTATAACTTTTATTTAAAGATAAATGATAACCATAATGGCTAGCTCAGAGGACTACAATACAATTATAGTTAAAAATCAATCAGACACGAGAAAATATCGTGCCCTTTATGAAAATTTTGGAACCCATATAAAAAATTTTGTCGAATAATTGTCCCTTAAGCATAACTTTAGAAATTAAACTCACCTCCAACATGGTCTCGAGTGAAGTCAGTGGTGGGGAGAGAGATTATGTGAGGATAAAGACTTGGGTGACCAAAAGGGTGGGGGAGATAGGTTAGGGGGCATGACCATAGAACCAACAAGGGCTTTGGGGGAATGAGATCATAGGGCTTCGGACAATCTTATGCACTAGAAAGGGGTTAATTATGTTGGTGCTAGGTTTTAGGATTTGGGGTGAATGAGAGATAAGGGGAGAAGAGTGAGATGTGATGGGGGGCTCAGGATAACCAGTGGGGGGGTGCTAGGTTTCGGGTAAGGGGGAGGGATCAAGAGCGATGATGGGTGGGGTGGTGATAGGGTTCAAGGCCTTGGAGGGATTGGTCCTCATAGGAGAATGTGGGGCATAGTGGATGGCTCAAGAGCACCGACCTCGGGTTGGGGGGAGGGGGAAGTAGTGGATGGGGGAGGAGGTTTGCGGGAGGCAGAAGGGTGGGTCGAGGCAGAAAAATATTATTATTTTTAATAAAAACAGAAATTTTAGTGGTGGAAAACACACCATGAAATAAGTTAATGTTTGTGGGATTTTAGTGAACTATCATTAAAAAACTACATATAAATAACGATATATCTTAGTAAGAATTCTTGCAGGACTTGGAGGATGATGATGTAGTGAATGAACTTACATTTGTAGAGAAGATGTAATTCCATATATTTCCTACATACACACAGGAAATCATCATAGAGGAATTATACATTGAGAATGATCAACATTTTTAATCTAAGGAGGGAGTTACAATTGAACTATGTTCATTCTATTTTTATTTTTTTCCAGATGAATTATGTTCTAATATCCCAAATTTTACATACATAGTATCACTGTTGTCCACAATAGATGATGATGATAAATAACCAAACATAACTCCCCTTAAATAAATATTACAGCTGTAAACAGTAAAATAAAATCTAGAGTTAATAGAAATTGGAGATGCAACTGCCCAGGATGATGAGAAAGTGGAGCTAGATGAAAACTATTTTGATATATTACGTGAATATATTTTTGAATAATCTAAAGAAGATTCTATAAATGAATTGTCTTCTCAAGAAGAAGGACTACCAAGACCTATGATGAAGACAATACTCCCTAAACCTCAATTTTAACATCAAATAGATGGAGGCATAGTTTTAGAAATATGCCAATTGATATTTCATGGAGAGATGGATGAAAATAATTTTTCTTATGAATGGAGAAATATTAATTTGAGTATAATTTTTTTTAATTATTCTCAATTTAAATTAGGTAATGACTCCCCCTTTTCTAAATATTGTGAATTAGAATTATTTTAGTTACCACTGGATGAAGAAGAAATCACAAATGGTGTGGAAGCATTTTAGGTGGACTCAATTTTGATTCTGCCACCCCAATTTTTTGATGTACCTCACACTGCTGATGGGGTGTGCATGAAGAACTCTATCAAAGGTGACCTCTAATAAGTGAGATGTATATATTCTAAAGGAACCACATATGTTTTTTTAAATCATTGAATCCCAATACCCCTGTAGATTGGGGTTGACCAAAATAATGACTAGTTTTGGATAGTCTAACTACAACCCATCTTGGGAGGGATAAAACAAGCCTATTTTTTCCTCTATCAATTAAATTTAATGAAATTTATTATTTTGTAAAATTTTTCTAATGATTCATTATTTTTGTATACAATGTCCCCTAAGTGAACATCCCCTTAAGGAATAGCTCTAATATCAACATAATACTAATGGGAGGGATCAACTCAAACCTGTTAGGAAATAAAACTCAGGCTGTATCTATATTTTTTTACTATTTAATCACATTTTTTTGATGTCCTCTACTATAACTAAAATGGGAAATGTTGAATAAGTGTTAGAGATGATGTTCAAAATAGTTTAATCTAGTTATTTAAAATATCTTTAGTTAATTTTTAAAAATATGAAAATAATAGAAAAAATATACTTTCTATTTTCTATAAGTTTTAATTAATAAATATTAAAACCAAAAAAAAATTGAAAAAAAATGATTCCATTTATGTGAGGTGAATATTGAAACCAAAGAAAGACAGGCAATTGACTTATAACACATTCATTTAAATTGTATTAATAAAGTGTTAAATCGTAATGTGGTATAGAGAACTTAAAAAAAAGATAAATGTATGTTCTTTTTGTTAAAAAAATTCTTCCACTTAAATCTAATTAAATAAACACATAAACTGAAACATTGATTAAATATAAATAAGGTAGTGATTTGATTCACATATAAAGAATTCTATTTCTCAATTTGGAAGAATATGTGTTTTGTTTCAACTCTGATTGGTAAACTTATAATTATTTGTGATGTTATTTATTACATTTTTAGTTAAATAAATTAAATTCAATGGTAAATTTTTTAAGAGTGCAATATTCTAAGTGTGGGGGAGTGAAGTGGGCTGGAATTTTCCATATTTTTATCCCTTATTCATTGAAAATACACCTTATTTTAATTCTTATATCAAGTAAAAAAATGGTTTCATGTCATTTTTAATATTTTTAATTGTTTAAATGAATTTATTTAAAAAATTTATTTCTATATTACTTTCATTATTTAAATTGGAAAACATGTAAAATAAATTTAGAGAATAATGTTTAGACATTTGACATAGAATTTTAAAAATTCAATCTAAGATTTAATTATTGGAATCAGTTTTTAATTTTAATTCATCAATGGATATTGTTTGTAGATTAATTGATTTAATTAAATGAAATATATATTTTCAAATTGAATTGAGAAATGATTATTTAAAATTAAATAATGGAAATTAATTTGAAATAAATTAATAATTTTGTGTGGAGGTGTTTATATAAATTTATTTATCATTTTTTTATTGGATCAATATTTTGCGTTAAATAAAATTATTTTTGAATGCTGGTTAAGAAAAAATATCAAACACCAAGCACGACCAGTATACTGATGATGCACAGTTGAACGCATGATGAATTACAACTACCTCTGTTAGTAACATGTATGCCGCAAATCATCTCAATGTTCAATCTACTAACCATGGAAAACCAATTGGAACCTCCACTCATGGTCAGTATGATGAACATGAGACACTCTATATCAATACCCATCACCTTGTCTCGTGTCTTTTGCGTGGTCACCACAGTAACAATATCCTTCACCGTACCATGATATCACCTCCTGCATGTCGCACCTCCCCTCCACGATCACATCCCTTCCACACAAAACCATATGCCAAACCCAATGAGACCAAACCATCCAGATTATTGAAACACCACATCTAACCAGATATCCTCCTAAAATATTTTTCATTTCCAAATGATGGAAAAATTCAAAACCAAATCAAAAAATACCAAAGCTCACTGTTAAATAAGTCGACCACAAGTCTAATCCACTACTCGCTACACCCCAAGGAGAAAGCTCGAGCATGTTCCACCGATAATGGAAAAGTTGATCCACTACTAGTCTAAATATTTAGAACCAATATGCACCACCTTTCACCACCATTTCCAGAATTTATGCATGCACCACTCTATCTACCACGATATAGCTGCATTATGTTAAACTCAGAGCCGATGGAGAAGCCCACCATGATCCACAATGGGAGAAAGTGAAGACCACCAAAACCCACCACCTTTGATCATTCTACACCTCCCCCATAGAAGATGATGGATCACCACTACACTAGAGCTCTCAACAACCTATGGAGAAGAAGAGACCTACATGATCCCCTCCCCCCAATGATGAGCATGGATTAGAGAATGAAAATAAAATAAAATATATATATATATATATAATATTGAATATATATATATATATTTAAATAGATAAATAAATATATATCGATTAATTATAATGAATATATATTTATTTATATATATTAATATATAATATAATATTTATTACTGTATTATTCTTTACAGTGATGTATAAATAATCGAGTCTAGAATTCATCCACTCCCAGTCCCAATTCATAGATCATTTCCACTTCAACAAACATCCAATTTCCATTAGAATCATGAAAAACTAGAACAAATTCTACACCAATAATTTTTGAGACTATGTTTGTGTGATTTTGGGGAGAGGACATGTTAGTGGAATTAATCTTGATTGTTCACCCCAACATGCAAAATCCAACCAACTGATGTCAAATCTCTCTCCTTGACACTAACTATGAGCAAGAATCTTCTACCTCACCTTCTCTATATAAATATCTAGGTCCCTTAACTAGTAGAAACATTCATCCTCTATTGATTAGTATTTTCCTCCATTGTAATTTCCTTCTTTATGTATTTTTATATTAATGTTCATTCTGTTCTTTGTTAAATCATATTCTTTTGTTCTTTTCACCCTTAATTCCTTTTTGTTTCTAATCTACGTGATTTCCTAGTGAATCTATCTCCTAATCATGGAGATATAACACATTTTGGGTGGTTTGAAGGGGAATCACAGTGATTATCTTGAATTTACGCATTTGATTCTAAATATATCTCCCCTCTAATTCTATTGTGATAATGGAAGTGAAATACAGAGAAGGAAATTGTCACTCCAAAATCCATAAACACTGTTATAATCTTCCTACTATAACACTTCAAATCCTCCCTCCATTCATATCGAACATCATTCTATTGGAGTTTTTTTGGTTTGATTGGAATAATTTTATGTGATTGATTCTAGGTGGGAGAGTTAGTTTGTTCACTCGATTGAGGAATAATGCTTAGCCATTCAGTAAGGAGAATATGTGGAATAACTTATCTATTTAATTATATCATGAGTATAATAGTGTTTTAATACCCAAAAAACATTATTGATTGAATATAAAAATTATATTGAACCTAACCATTGAATTAGAATATTTAGAACACAAGTAAATGATGTTTGATTTCATTAAGATTCATCCTCAGGCCCATTTTCATTTCATTCATCCATCCACTATGAATTTTCATGTACATTCCCTTTCCTTTTTTAATAAATTTAAATCCAAACAGATAAATTTA
The DNA here is from genome assembly GCA_963277665.1 of Viscum album. Taxonomy (NCBI): domain Eukaryota; kingdom Viridiplantae; phylum Streptophyta; class Magnoliopsida; order Santalales; family Viscaceae; genus Viscum; species Viscum album. The sequence goes on from OY728153.1 coordinate 570,239,828, forward strand.
ACATCTTTCAAATTTAATAAAACAAAATAAAGACACATAAGTTCTAGGATAGTGATACTCCCTAACCATTCTCCTTAAGAGAAGACCTTGGTCAGCCACTAGGTTTCATTATAAGTATTTTAGAATTTTTTTTATACGTGAACCATGAAAATTACATAACCACATATGGATCTATGGAGGGGTGATCCATGATGATTATGGTTTATTTATCTAGTTCACAAGAGGTGAAATGACCCTTGATGGGCTAGTATAGACACTTGGTTCCCGAATGATGCTTTGAATGAGAAAAGGGGTTTGGTTGCTTACTATTTAATAAATTGTCTATGTTTTCATTCCTATATCATTTCATGGTTCCCTTATACTTAATATAATAATTTCAATATGATTCATTTGGTACAGTTCATCTCAGGGTGATTTCGTTATATATTTGAATGTTAATGTGACCTGGTCCTCCACAGAGTAGTCTGATGTGTAAATTCTCAAAAAATATGGGGGGTTTAGGAGTGGGTAGTTGAATTTAGATTGTGACTCATGATTTATATATATGAGACATAGGATGAGAATATTTTAACATCATATACTTAGGTGATATGTGATATGGGAGAGAGATTCTTCCCATGAGGTATATTACGTGGGTATGACATTGTGCAATTTGACTTATGGGTTAGGTGGGAGAGGCTATTGTTTTATGGTGTAAGTCAGGATAGTTATGTGTTGGTTAATTTGGATTAGATAAGGTGAGATATGTATAAGGGTGACTCATTAAAGGGTTATATTGGTTTTTTGAGTTTTTATTTGGAATATGAATGGGTAGATGCTTCAGGTCGACATCAGTGTATGTGATGTGTTACCGAGTATGAGATACAATCATAGAGATGCCTCAGATGTTGTGAATTTTCAAGGAATGGGTTTCTTCTTTTCCATTAGATAAATACATCGGTGGTTCTTCTGTAGATATGGTTTATGAATGGGGATACCTTGGGTTTTTGAAATTATAAAAACCTTTAGTGTTTGTGTTTCATACTAATGCCAGTTTTGAATTCTATGATTCGTATGATTTCTAGCCCTAGTAATTTATGTTTTGGTTTTAAATTTGGTCAATAGTTATGATCCTAGTTATAAAAATCAAGGATAGTTATAAATAATGGTAATATGCTTATAGTTAGGTTATGACACTCAGGTTAGTAGGTGATCATGAAGTAGAAAATGAAATAGGTGAAAATAACCAATTCTTAATAAGAGTTCCAAGGGATATCTCTGACATAATGAAACTTTCATTCTTGTGGATCATGGTCAGTGGTTATTAATGAGATCCTAGGATTGATAGTGTAAAAATTAAGGGAGTGTGTTGAAGGTGAATATATATAGTGGTAAAAGATAATAAATTTTTTCAAGGAATGATATCGAGTTAGTGCCCATCAGTGATGTGTGGTTTTATTTGGTTCATGGTGTGGTGAAATGGTTCATGCGCAGGAAATTGAGGATAAATGGGTTGTGGAGGAAGTTTAGTGGTATAGAGGAAATATTATTATGATGGATTTGGTTTTTGGTTACTCCCATAGTGAGGTGACTTGTGTTTTTGGATAGATTTTGGTTCATGAAGGAACAACCTCATGTTGATAGGGTCATAGGTGTGATGTGACCAGTTGTTGGACAGTCGAGGTAGAACTTGGACGTCGATGATGTGGTGAATCTAATTTTATCTAGTCCGTTAGTGACTAACCTATTTTAAATTCAAATGCGTTCTTGGATGGATTATATGCATTGGAATAAGGCTGAAGATGGTTTGGCATGATATGAGTGTGAGTCATATCAGAGAAATGTCAATACCCATAAGGGGAGTATGGAGGCCAATCTGATTGTTCAATGATACAACAGAGGAATTCCATAGAAAGTTAGGATCAAAATTTTTTGTGGATGAGGGATGACTAGAGGATTGGTGAGATTTATTTATGATGATAATTTTTATATCAGGGAGGTTGCAATATCCCTTGTCTGTATGGGCGTGAAAATGATAGAGGAAATTTGGATCATTATGTTGATAATGGGGTAATATTTTGAATTAAAATTTGGAATTACATTCTAAGAATTTTAACATTTCTAAACAGTGGTTTTAGACATGGACAGTGACTTATAAGTTATTTGGGATGATAAATATAGGATCATAGTATGTTTAGGATGATAGGGCTATTGATGTTCTTTTGCAACTTTCCACTATATGATGGCGGTTTTTTTATGATTGATTTTAGTGGGAGAAAGAACATATTTTTATGATTAATCACCCTTATAGTTTAAGGTATTTTGATACCTAGTATAGGGTCATTTGGTTGATGCTTCCCCAACCATTCTCCTCCTCGGTCCCCCTTTGATATGGGGTGAGTTTTTTGAATTTTATTGGTGGTTTGAGTTATGATTTAATCATTTTTATTCTTAATACTTAATTAAAATCATATTTATTAATTTTTAGACCTACTATATTATGGATTTTATGGTGAATTCACAATATTATGGTGAAATTTTCTAAGAATGATGTAACTTTTATTCAGTGGCATAGCGGATATCCTATAATGGTGTCTGTATACCATCACATGTAATTTCAGTGGTGGTACGTCATCATATCATTTTGTTCTATGTTTTATAGTTAAAAGTAAAATTAAATAATTATTCAATCAACTTCCCCTGTTAGATATTTGTTATTGGGTGATACCAAGAGTGTGTCAGGTATCTCTTGTGTGTTTTTGGTTGTGATTTGAGTGTGGTGAAGTCACTTGTTGAATAGTCAGTGGTTATTTATATTAAATTAATATAGAAATAAATTATATATTTTTTATAATTGAGATTTATAATTAATTATAAATGATTATAATACATTATTGGATCTTTTTATGTGAAATAGGTTCATGGGGTATGATATGAGTCATTAACAAGCCTTAGTAGAGATGCCAGGGTATGAATTTAAAGAGGAATATATTCACTTATGAGGTAGGTGGTTTTGTTCATGCCATTTTTCTATTGTTAATTTGTTTATTTGTAATGTGGAAAGTGGTCTTGAATTGACGACTATTGACTTATTTAGATTAAATTAAATGATTGAAATTAAAATAAAATTTTTCATATTTAAAATAAAATTATTATGACTTAAATGAAAAAGTGTCAATTCCAAGAGGGATCTTATTCTCCAGCTTAATATATTGAACACCGATGGTTGGGGGAATATTTATAAATTTAAACTGTTATATGTATGAAACCTAAGGGGTGTAAATAAAAATAAATAATTAAATGAGATTTAGTGTCCCCTGAGTAAGATCACTATTACACTCTCAGGTAGTGGTGTGGATTGAATTAGCATTGGTTAACCATAGTATACCTTATTAGACACTTTTTCATGTGAACTTGGACCTTCCTTTTGATGGGATGTGGTAAATTGAAAAAATTTGGCCCTGATGAGCCTTTATGGATTATGAAGTGACTTATAGACCTTAATCTTGATGAGATGACCTAATATCTGAGATGTTATTTATACAATCTCTTGAGAGAAGTTAGTAGGTCATGAAACATAAGGAATAATATTTCATAATATAAATATGATGTTTCCATGTACAATGACGTTCTCTAAATTAAGGGTGTTAACAAACAAGATTATACCAAGTAGGTTTCCTTTCCACGTAGTGACTAAGGGGACATTGGTTTGTTATAGTTGATGTAGACCCTAGAGAGGGGTAGTGAATGGTAGTTATAATTGAATTACTGGGATTGACATTTCATTTTGTAATATAATCATGAAATTAAATGATTAATAATGTAATGTGTAACATGATGCATAACTATGAGGCCTCGGTGAAGGTGGATTATCTTAGGTGATCACTTGTTAATTTTATAGATTTAGGGATAATGGATACCCCAAGTTCATGTTTTGGATGCTCACCTATGCTTGTGATATGGTTACAACCCGTTGGAGGATAGGTCCCAAGATTTTTTTATTAGGTATAGTGTTATAGAACCAAATTATTGTAATTTTGATTACTTGTATATTCAAATATTTGAATATTAATTAAACATGATATTACATATTTTTTATTTTTATGCATTACATTGATGTAATAATGTCCTTGGTTGTCTTTCACATTAATAAGGTTATAATATATCCCTAATATGATGAGAACCTTAACATGATAGGATGATATTATTAAATAAAATTCTTAGGTCAGATAACATTTTATGATGGGTCATGTAGTATGTTGAGTTTCAGGAGAGAGTACTCGTATGCATATGCGACTTCTTCTCATGAAATTTACACTTGGTAATATCCAAGATGAGAGATTATGAGAACATACTCATTAGTAAGAATTTTGAATAATATTATGTCATTAGATATTCTTATATTCAATTTTGTGCAGTGGTCCTTATAAATTAAGATTAACATTAATGTATGTCATGAATCCCACACATATATTTAATGACCAAAACCATGACTCCATATGTTCATGGGAAGTAGGGAATGTTGGGTACATCACAGATGACATGTTATTAATGGATAAACTGAGGAAGTATTTATCCATTCCATATTTATGAATGTTTATATCTCCACTCTTTGATATGAATATATCCCTTTATTTAAATTATATGGCCATGGTGTAACAATGTGAAAGGACCAGTTTGGGATATACCTAACACTGAGAGGGGGGGTGAATCAGTGTTGGGGACTTTTTAAACCAATTCCAACTTTTTATCCCTGTACCTCTAGACCTGTTAGGATCTTGATTCTCTTATTCTCTTTTCCCTGTCGCATGCAATAATAGAAAGCAGTAAAAATGTGCACACGATATTTTTACAAGGTTCACCACTCAATAAGAGTAGCTACGTCCTTGCCATGCATGGATATGACCACTGCATGGATTCTCCACTATAAAGTAAAATTCTGTTACAATGGAGTGGCTAGGAAAACAATCCTCTAGCCAGTGTGAGTCCCTACACTTTGGAGGGGGGTGGGAAACAATCCTCTTCCCTGGACTGGTGAAAGCCAAGTCCAACTTGCAGCCTCTAGCTGGTTCTTTATACTGCCTATCGAGACAGTCTTCTTCTTTCTTCAAAAGGTTGGTTCTGCTCTTGATCTATTGTAGTGCTCTTCACTTGATTACTTGCAAAGCAGTAGGCAAGAAATTCTCTTCTTACTTTCTCTTCATCTCTAGTGCAAAAACAAACTGCACTAGTTCTTCTTCCTTCTTCCTCTTAGTGCAACAACTGACTGCACTAATCACCTTCTTTCTTTAGCTAGAATCACATACACCAATGTGATTATTCAATCACTGAAGATCTTCTCACAAAGAATCATCTGAATTAAACTACCCTGAATAATTGTCAGCCTTCAGTTGGGCATACTCTGTTCTTCTTCTTCTCTACCTTATCTTCTCAATACCAACACCTGAGTGTATTGGTATACTGAATTCTTCCTTTGTGCAGATATGAGTTCAATTGCACGTCTAGTTCTTCTTCACTTCGCAAAGCACAACGAGAGTGTTAAACACCAGTCGTGTGTGTGCGGTTCAACTTCTCTTTGTGAAACTGAATGGTTCACAGTTCTTTTTCCTCCACAAGGCTGCTTCGAGAGTGAAATGCACCTATCGAAGGCCTGAGGTACCCTCAAATTTTTCGCGCACCCTTCTAGGCGACTTGCGCATAAAATTCAAGCCTTGCGCGGAAAACACCTTTTGGCGCGAAAAACCTTTTTCGCGCAACTCTTCTTTTTCGCGCAGAAATTCCTTTTTCGCGCAGCAGTTCCTTTTTCGCGCAGCACTACTTCTTTTCGCGCAATACTCTATACTTCAATTTTTCCGCGCGTCAGAGCTCAGGATTTGTCTATGTGTCGAGACTCACATAATGAGAGGGGTTCACCCCATATTTATAGGCAGTTTTGACCTTGTGCATAAAAACCTCTTCCTGCGCGTAAAACCTCCTCCATGCGCGTAAAAACTCTTTTATGTAACTTCATATTTCGCGCCATGATTCAATATTCCGCGCACCTCATGCCTTTTCCATTTTTCATCCTTCTAAGCATGAAGCACCAATTGCGCGCAAAATTCCGCACCGCGTTCCATATAGCGCGCAAACCCAATCTTTCCTGCAACATCAGATTTCGCGCACTGCTCCAATATTTCGCGCATTTTATGCCTTTGCCAATTTTTGATCTTCTGATCTCTAACCATCATTTGTGCGAAAACTTCATTCCTCAATTTTGCGCACCACGCCAATATTTCGCGCATCCCGCAGATTTTTCGCGCAACCCGCTACTATTTCGCGCATCCCGCAGATATTGCGCGCACCACTTTATTTTTGCGCGAAACATGCCTAAATTTCCGCGCACTCCATTCCTTTGTCATTTTTCATAGTTCTGACCTTGAATAAATCTTTTTCACGTACAAACCATCTTCAATATTATGCACAACCTCCATTGCCAAGCACATTTCTTCATCTCCCGATTTTCAGGCCCTAAAATTTGGCAAACACTGGAAAACGGCGCCACCTTAAACTGTGCTTTTCTGCCATCCCCAGATTGTCTATGGATTTTCCATTTTGTCTCTTTACTGCTTCCCATAACCATTCTTCTGCTCTTATCACGAATCCCACTATCGTGATACTTATCCTTTGATAGATCAGCTTAGGCATCGTCAGAGTTGCAATGGGAACTGAATCTTTCCTATCTTCCAGCAGCATCATTCCTTCCAATCAAAACATTATATGACTGGCATCATCATTTCTCCCCCTTTCCTTCATAAGGCTTGCATCACAAGTTCTCCTAACTCATGATTTGTGTGAAATACATACCAGCAAAGCATCGCCTGATTTAGATACAATGTGAAATGCCTGTCTACCTCAGAATGTCAAGCCCTTCCACATTTTCTCTTCTTCATAACCATCATTATGCAAATCATATGATTCTATTCTTCAAGTAAGCTCTTGCATGGTTCACATGCAATCATAAATCATTGCATTGTCTTCTTCAAATCCTCATTGTTGTAAACAATGTGTCACCATTGACACATGTTCTTTGAACTTAGGATTAGCTCAACAATCGTCTGAATTTATCGTCTAAGAGAATTTCTCAATTATGAAATCCAATGCTATGATTCCATAACAATTCTCTAGGAAACTTCACTTCAACCGATCTCCATTAACTTTGGAGTTCTTCTTCATATCCTTTTTCATTTTGACCAGCATTGACAATTGTTGACAACAAATACAATCTTCATATACAAAGTGGTCCCAACACAATGTGTTTATATTTGATGATCAAAGAAATATTTATCAAGCATACAGGTTGATGAAATAAATATGAAACCTTGTCGATGAGATATTGTGACTAAGGGATTATGATACATAGTGATTGCTCATATATGGTTTTCAATGTTGCGACCTTAAGTTCTTTCTCTTGGGTGCTTTGACTAATTTATAGAGAGTAATAAGTAATTTTAAGTAATCCTAAATAGAAACAATGAGAATGAATCCTATGGGGTCACAAACTAAGTGTTTATATTGTTCATGAATAAATTCTATTTTTATTATGGAATAAATATTATTCTCAATAAGGAGGAATATTTTTATTAATGTTTTATTGATTGAAAATATTTATTAAATATTTAAAAAATATTTATTTAGTGGTTTGTAGATAATGTATTTATTTATGAATAAAATATTTATTTTGGAATTCAATGAAGGCCATGGAGCTAGAGAAGGACAAGATCATGTCCGGTGATGAATATTAATTTGAATTATGGTAAAATAATAATTATAATTTTATGAGTTAAAACACAACATAAAATACTAAGAATAATAATATTATTATATGGAATGAGGCTTGATAAGGATTATTATATTATTAAAGGGCCAATATGTAGTTAAATATTATTATAACCTAAAATATTACTCTATAAATAGATAGTTATGTCTATTGTGTAGGGTTAATTGAGATTTGTGAATTATTGGACACACCAGACTTCTTTCACCACATATCATCCTCTCTTTCTCTGAAGAATGAGAAGCACCAGAGAGATTCATTCAAGCCTATAAGAACTACAAGCAATCACAATGAACTACACAAGATGATAGATCAACCGTGATATCACATGATGATCCATCAGTGTTTTTTGAAGATCAAAGGAACACGCCTGGATCACCGCTAGAGGGATTCTACACTTGGATCCTACCAATGCAATAATGGTAATCCAAAAGGGTTTTGGATGATAATAAACACCATAAAAGAAATTTCCAAATATTGTGTATCATTTTATCTTATCATATTTAAATAAAATATAAATTTAACCTAAAAATATCATCTATATGTGACATGGGTTATCTAATGTCAACATTCAGTGGAAATAGTTTTTTGTTCATGGCGTTTCCATTTTTTACAAATTTAAGAATGATCCATCAAATCTAAAATAATCCATATGGTTATCCACCCACTATTATTCTTATGGTGTTCATGGAATCTTCAAGTGGTATCAAAGAAATCTTTTTTTTTAAAATTTATTGTTATTTATATGATTGTTGATCAATTATGTTAACGTTTCTTAGATATTTCATTTCAGGAATATTGATTATTTAATCCAATTTTAATTAACTACATTTCATCATATTAATTATCATTATTCAAAGTTTCATTTTCATAAAAAACTAAAAAAAATTGAATAATGATTGGAGATTCCATCAACAAGTGCCAAAAAATTTGGCATGTAAGATTGGGTAAAAGAACATGTATCCGGATTACACACCCTATACCTATGTTCACTACATTTGGACATGATTTAGGATAAAGAACATGTAAATCAGTAACTACATGTACTGAATTTATTGAAAACTTCATATATACCAAGCCAACCATACACATGACTCATCGTATTACTTGTCATGTAACTAGCATACACATTATATAGTCTTTGTGGTTTGGTGGTGAAATGAACACAAAATATGTGGTAAAATACATAGTTAAACCCTGCTTGAGATTTAAATTCTGGATCATTAATGAAATACATGATGTGTATCCAGTGTACATTGTGTTTAGTTAGTTATTTCCCACATATGAAGTATACACCTATTTACTTGGTGAATTAATCAGACACACATCTAGAGGAACACACAATAAGTATCCATAATACACATCATGTGGTATTGAATTGAAATAACACTTTGAGTCCATCAGTGGGTTTTGAGATTACATAAAAATAGTGATATATGACATTTAGTTGTCTATTACAACCTGAGAAGCCCAAACGAGGTTGTTTCTGATGCTTTCGCTGGGGCGCGCACATCCGTCTGTGATGACGCGCAGCTGTTGCCCTGCATTCCTGCTTTCCAAAGGTGGGTGGAATTCACTCATTGTTTAGGTACGTCTGCTCCTTGATTAAAACCAGGATGATGTGATGTTGGTTCATCCTTCTGTGGAATCCTCCTCAGAACTCGTCACCTTGTTCGGGTCTCCCTCATAGATTTAATATGTTGTTCGTGAAACTCTTCCCAGTGCCATGTTTTCATGGATGCTGGTTAATTACACTACTTCTGTCAGGTCATTCCAAAGGGTCTAGTTAGGGCAGCAACCTTCAGTCAGGGGAGTAGTCACGTCGAGGTATCAGTAGCGTGTCTGAACACTGGGGAACTAGCATGTCTGTCTTTTGTCCATTTTTATAGGGCTCCTCGAGGGCATGGAGGCCCGAGGCATCCCACATTGAGCACGAGGAATTATATTCCGTAGGCATACATCTGAGGTTTTCCTCAACTTCTTATGTTTAACACAGGGTATGCCATATGTTTAACATCCAGCAGAGACGGATCGGCCCGATCAGAGCATTAACTGGAATGGATCAGATCAAAGAATTTCCCTTGAAGGGACGCCGACATTGGGGCCAACCCATGGGCGGTTTCCCGAATACTATAAAGAAGAGCAGAATGGCATGATATTGTCGGGATATGGCGGTCAGGGTAAGAATCAGGATGGATGATAGATGGGTGAATGAAGTGGAGGGGGAATGAAATTGAACCATCGCAAGGGAAACAGTAAAGTTGGGCTTGAGCCTTAAAGTGACTTCCTACATATCTATGTGGTAGGGAATCAAAGTCTATGTAGTTCGGGTGGGTGCGCCGGAGGAAAGACGTGAATGTGGACCTTGGTCTGATGGGAATCGTCAGCGAACTGACATGAAGGTGAACCCAGGGGTTCACTGGTGGTGGTCTTGAACCTCGTAAAGGCTTCCTACGTACCATGCCTTGACATGGATCAAAGTCCCCATAGTTCATAATGGTGTGTCGTCGAACCGACGCAAGTGAGGACCTTGGTCCAGATACTGTGGGGCTTACTCACTTGGCTGCCTGGGTGTTGATGAACTGATGTGAAGAAGGTCGGAGTGACCAACAGGTGGTGGGATTGAACCTCGTGAGGCTTCCTACGTACCATGCCTTGACACAGATCAAAGACCTCATAGTTCAAAGGTCTTCATCAGTGAACCGACGTGAAGGCGAACCCAGGGGTCCACTGGTGGTGGGCTTGAACCTCGTAAAGGCTTCCTACGTACCATGCCTTAACATGGATCAAAGTCCCTATAGTTTGTAATGATGGTGGGTGTCGGCGAACCGACGTGAGGAAATGACCTTGGTCCAATGGGAGATGGGCTTGCACCTTAGGGAGGCTTCCTACGTGCCATGTCTTGACATGGATCAAAGTCCTCGTAGTTCGGGATGGTCAAAATGGATTACCGCTGGACTAGAATGCAGTTTAGCGTTATGCTGGACGAGGATGAACCCTGACATGAATAAACGACGGGCAGTGGGCTTGGACCTCATGGAGGCTTCCTATGTATCATGACTTGACATGGATAAAAGTCCTCATAGTTCAGGATGGTCACAACGGCTTACCGCTGGACCGGAATGCAGTTTAACGTCATGTTGGATGAGGATGAACCCGTACGTGAATAAATGACAGGCAGTGGGTGTCGGCGAACCGATGTGAAAAAGGACATTGGTCCAATGGGAGATGGGCTTGCACCTCAGGGAGGCTTCCTACGTACCATGCCTTGACATGGATCAAAGTCCACGTAGTTCAAAGGGTGGTACACAACGGCTTGCTGTCGAACTGGAACGCGGTTTAACGTCATGTTGGAAGAAGGTAGAACTCGACGTGAAGAAATGATGGGTGGGCTTGAACCTCATGGAGAATTCCTACGTACCTTGTCATGACATGGATCAAAGACCTCGTAGTTCAAATGGATGTGCATTTTAATGTCATGCGGGACAAGGGCATACAGTTTAACGTCATGCCAGACGAGGGAATTGTCATGGTCGATGCTTACTCTAAGCCCACGTGAGTCATGCTCGGTGTGAGAAACAAGAGGCAGCAGGGACCTGACAATCATGTCGTGAAGGGTGCGTCCGTGAGAGGCGAAGAGGGGCTTACGCGTTAGGCGGCCCACGGTGCTGGGACTTACTCCATGATGGAGGCCTGAAGTACGGCAAAGCGCAGCGAGAGAGGGATTTGAAACCAATGATGGGAGGTGCCTTGTTCCCTATCGCGCCCTGCACTGACATTGGAAGTGGGGAAGTACGGAGGTGCATGGGTGCTACCTTCCGAAAAAGGGGCTAAGGGCTTACACCAAGGTGGTCTCCCTTATCCCGTGGACATATGCTGCTCCGCTAAGGAGGATATCACCCCTTGTGGAGAGGGGGGTGGGATTCCATTCCCGTGGAGGCGAGTGGCGTAAATAATGTCTGAGCTGGGGGGACCCTACGTGCGAGGCACGGGGTCGGGTCATAGTTTTACGTCATGTGTTGAGGACGAGGTGCTTGGCAGTTTAACATCCTACAGTTCAGACGAGGCGGGTTTACTTCGCACCCCTAGGACATACATGACCGACACCCTCTGCTCCTTTGGAGAGGGAAGGTACCAGTAAGGCCGTGGTGAAAGGGGGGTCACGGAGCAAACCATCGTGGGGTCCACGTTAGTGTGGCTATGCGAAGAAGAAATAGCCATTAGCATGCCTATGTGAAGAAGCATTAGGCGAAGCAAAGCTATGAGTGGTGTTGTCTGTGAGACTTTGAAATCACATCGTGCAAACCTGGAGGGTCGCACGGGAAGAGGAATTTCCAAGCAAAGAAGTGAGCTTCGTGAAGTGGGGTGACTTGGCCTTAGCATGGGGTAGAGGTGTGAATAGGGGGTGCTTCGCAAAGTGGAATAGTACTCGCGGAGCACTGCCACGCAATGCAGAGTTGCCTCGTGAAGCAAGGTGCCACGAAGCAGTGTGCTTCGCGATACGCAGCGACCATGCCTTGGCATTGGGATCACTAGTACAGGATGGGTGTTTCGAGAAGCATAAACACTCCGCGGCTCCCCGGGTTCCCTTGGGAATCACCATCTTTCATGAATTCCATGGGCTTCGCGAAGGGCATCCCTCTCGGAAGAGGGGCTCAAAACGAGACAAGGCGAAGGAATCTCGCATAGTAAATATACCTCACGGAGCTCATGATTCCTAGGGTTAAGGGTGCTTCGTGATTTGGGCGTTGAGAATCCAAAAGGTCGGATCGTCCGTCCTCTGGACTCAAGGGGAGCCCAGTATTTATAGGCAAGGGGTGCCGCAGAGCAGAACTCACGCGGCACGAAGGGGCGGCATGTGATTCGTGGCGGGTTCGTGAATGTCAGGCCGTTCACGGAGCGTTACCTCCTCGGGTGCTTTGCGGTGGCCGTAGTGCTCGGGGGTGCTTCACGTCGGAGCTCCGAGAGGAAGCTTCTAGGATTTCTTTTTCGTCCCTTATTTTCATGCAATATTTTGGTGCCAACAAATGCCCCCCCTCAGACATGGAGCCACGGAGGGATGAAGGGTCGAAGTCTGAGGGAAAATCGCCAATATTATCGGCGGTTCGCGAAGCGGCCTCGCGAAGGGGCCCACGGTGCTGACCGCGGCCACGCGGTCTGGACGCGCCGCGATGCTCCGCGCGAGCGGGGTGCACTGCGATGAACCATGCGGGCGGGGCACGCCGCGATTCTCCGGGGTTCGCCGCCTATAAATAGGGTGGCTGACCTCTCTTTTGTCCTCTCATGACTTTTTTCCTTTTGCGCTCTTGACTTCGAGAAGCTCCGCGTCCTCTGCATCCACTCTCCACGAATCGAGCTTCAAGGCGCACCGCGAGTCTCCGACTCTGCACCGCGCCAAGAGAACTTCTATTTGCCGACCTAGTCTAGACTCTGTGGCTAGGTTTTGCAACCGATCTTCATGAGAGATCTTCATGAGAAAGCTTCGCGATCCAGCCTAAAAAAATTCTTTTTTGAGTGCTGAAACCGAGATGGCCCATCAAGAAGATGTATTAGGGGTACTTGTAGACGCCGCCCGGAGAGATGAGATGGCCAACTGTTCGGGCCTTGGGGAGATGGTCCGAAGCCACTCAGACCATACTTCATTGACAGAACTTCTATCGGAGGGTCAGAAGAACTATCTACAGTGCAAGAAGCTTCCATTGTACAGCTTCGGGTTGAGGGATGACGTCTTCATCCCTGAGGCGAGTAGGGACGAACCAGCTTGCTGGTCTAGGATCACGCCATGTCATCTCAAGTGGTTTAGGGCGACCGATGGTCATGCGTGGGAGGACTTCACACCCGTCACCGCTGACTGTCTCTACACCCATGTGAACAATATTGATGGGAAGCCACTACAACCAGGGACGTCCCCTCCTCTATACCATACCATGCTGAAGGCATCCTTGCAAGATTCGAAGAAGGGGTGGTCCGATGAGTGGTACCTGCACTAGGGCGACAACTTTACCGATGATTGGGCCTCGGCCTACTAGGTGGGTGCCTCATGCAAGGAGTTTGGGGCCGATCTGAGGAGAGTGGGTTTGTATGAGGCAGCAGGGGCCTCCCAATTAAACATTTACCAACCGAAACAGCTGATGCTGGAGTTGCTGAGCAGATGGTCATCTAGGACCAATACTGTTCACCTGCACCATGTAGAGGTGGGCATCAACCTGTTGGATGTCCACCAGATTTCAGGGGTTCCGATCCTGGGGGCCATGTATGATGAGTTCCTCCCCGTCATGAGCGCGTGGGAGGATACAGAGAAAATATCATGATTGGCGTCGGCACTGATGGCACTCATCCCTGGAGAGGTCAAGGAAGCGGTGAGATATGTCCACTTTAAGAAGTGGTTCAATCTCTTCCTGAATTTCCTGGAAAATCGAGAGTTCCCTTCGAAGCCTCGAACTTTTCCGAAGGTGGCTCAACGGGGTAAGGAGCACTTGTATTGGCGGGTCTTGGAGGATAGCCAATGGGAGACTTGGGGTTTTAGTGTCAGCACTGAACAACAGTCGATATAGTCAGGATGGCGGCATTCATTGCGACTCTCATCTGTGGTTGGATCCTACCCGTGAGGGATAACAGCATGGGGGTGCGGCCTAGCTCGTTTACCATGGAGTCCATGCTGGCCATGGGTCAGCGGGTCAATCTGGGGATTCCAATGCTCTCCAAGCTGTACATGATGTTGCGGCATGTTAGTGAGGGAAAGAAGCCGCCAAGGATATATAGGCCCTTCCACCTCCTGTATGGGTGGATTGCAGCACACATCAGGGGGATCTATGAGTATCCAAACCCTATTTCTCCGCCACAATAAAAATTTTTCCCCTCTATTCTGAATGCGGACGGGAGCTTCCCATTCAAACTAATTATGTCGATGGTGTTGAACCGGGTGTGGAGGGCGGATGAGTTTAATTTCCACCCATTCCCATTGTCGACGGGGATACTCACTGACGACGGGCAGGGAATGGAAGAGCACCGGGCTTATCTCCTGGCCTTTCAAGGTGGAGTTTTGGTGGCATGAGTGGATCGTGAGCCGCTCTATGAACTGTACACCCCGCATCGGTTTGCGAGGCAGTTCCGGTGCCTCCAGTGGATAACCCCGTAGGTCTACTGGGAGGTGTGTCATGAGGAGCACCAGTGTGTGATGAGGCAGTTGTGGCTCATGTTTACGCGGGAAGATGGGAAAATGCGAATTGCATTGCCTCCACCCGCTGCCGCCTTCGGATTAGTGAGGGAGTATGCCATTACTTGGGAGGGTGCTTATCCAGGGGAGATACTGAAGCAACCAACTATTCGAGTTGGTGACGGTGGGCCTCCTCTATCCTGAGTTCCGGGTCGGAGGGAAGCAAGGGCCTCTCACGGTGGCGGGGCTGCCATGGCGGCGAGTCCCACACCGGCCGAGGGTGTGGTAGCAGTGGCGGATCCGGAAGAGCAGGGCCATCTAGAGGGGCGACCGCCAAGGGGATTTCGTAGGATATCCACTCAGGCTCGGGGGAAGCGGTTGCGTCATATCAACATGGTAGAGGATGCCGTCTTACCGGAGGCCTGGGACATTTGGGATGTCAACCGGAAATTCCTCAGTCCACCCGAGATATGGGAGCACTTGAATTGCCTCGGGATGGAGTTACTGGGCATAGGCCTAGTCCGGGATGGTTTCACGGCGTCTCCGGTGGAGGTAGAGGAATACTTGGACGAGCTGGAGGACTACGTTCACTCCAGTGGTGTCCCATGCCCAATGACAGACCGAGTGAGGGTACTGCTGGATCGGACGGTCCCACCACAGTTGTCAGCTGCCGATCTGAGGGAGCGCTTCCCCCTACCGGAAGAATCAGTGGACTTCTCTCGGGAGGATGAGGCTGGCGGAGGGATCCCGTTGGAGGAGGGTGAGGTCAGAGACCAAGACTCAGATTCTGATGACTTCATGGAGGCTCTCGAGGTAGCATTCCGAACTTCTTTCCTTATGGTCCGTTCTTGGGCCATCATGGATTTCTCACCGATGTTTGAGCCATGCAGGAGGGACTTGTATGTAGGCCTCGCTCTCGCCCCTTGGCGGGTGACGATGCAGGACCTTCAGAACCCGCACCTACGGCTGCGTCTAGTTCTACGTCTGGTGGAGCCAGAGCATCTGAGGTGGTTCTTCAGGAATCTCTAGACCTTCCAACAGTATACAAAGGGTAAGCTCTTGGGGTCTCATCAGTATCGAATCAAGAACATCCCCAGGAGGTTGATCTTTGTAAGTTTCCTCCACCAGATTCATTTTTTTTCATATGTAGATAGTGCCAACTAATGTTTGTGTCCTTCTCCATCGTACAATTATTCGATTGGCGTGGGCTGCTGCGGCAAGGCTGGTCAGGATGTCTAGTGTCATCCCTCCTAGGGGCATGCTGGTGATGGTGGAGATAGTCCCCCCATCTCCCCGAGCTGCAACACACACTATCATCGACGGGGACACCAGCAAGGTCGTGCCTGAGGTTATTGAGGTGGGGTATGACGAGGAGGATTAATCGGCCGACCCAAGTCCTACCACGCCTGCTCTAGTGCCAGATGTCGTTCCGGATTCGACACCAAATGCAGATCCTGCCGAGGACTTCCTGCGGGCGTATCCTGCGTACGAGCCTGCAAACCATGCAGACTGAGACGAAACGGCCTCCGACGAGGAGGACAACAGCATAGTCCGCCGCCAATCATGGAATCTAATCATGCACTTCATCAAGGACACCCTCCAAGAATTATGGCTGAACGAAATAGACAGACATCGCTCGTGACTGCGCGAACTGTGCGGTGGGGGAGTGGATGCCCAATGTCCTCATGCGCTCATCCGAGATCTCATGGCTGAGAAGATCTGGGAGTATGATCACGGGCTCAGTGTGGGATGGCAGTGGAGGAAGGCGACAAACATCAAGAAGCTCCAGGAGGCTGAAAGTGAGGTCCAACAGCTGTAGACCCGGGTGGATGAGCACTCGGCCTCTCTTAATGTGCGATCTGAGCTGATCTCCCGGTTGAAGGCCCAGCTGGTAGAGGCAGAGGAGCATATGAGGCAGGCTTCTGGAAAGATGGCTACCATTCATACTGGCGTAGAGAGGGCCAGAGCCAAGGCTGACAAACTGTGCCCCGCCGCTGCTGAGGAGGAGCGAGAGCTGAGTCAGTGGTAGCATGTTTTGGACGCCACAAGCTGAAGGGTGGCTGAACTGCAACATTCCTTTGACAGGGTCAACCCGTCCATGGGGGGAGTCCACCCCCAGGTATTTTAACAAATTGCAAACCTTTTAATGATACTTTTGTGCTTCAATTCCTTCCTTCTTTATTTTGAATGTTGTAACATGCACGATTTCCACTGTTTGTATCGGTTCATTACATCCCTACAATGTTTGTGGGACGTCCGGAAACAATTCCCCAAGCTCATGTGGGTCAATCCCGATATGAGAAACATGAGATAATTGCCTCATCGTCCCACCCAACATAGGAGTGGAAACCAAGCTTCGGGCATCCTGGGTTTGGATAACCAGTCCGGATTTTCGAAAAAAAAGGAGAGACCTCGCCAGAGAAGGGAGTTCTCAAAACAACCGAATTACCGTTCCTTCAGTGTGCTCTTATGCACGAACAGTGCAATGCCAGGGGCGCTAAAATCAGTCCGAACAGATGGAAATGGAAAGTGTGAATCATGATACCCAAGATTTGGAACACTGTGGGGATGGCATGACAATAATGGACAACTGTTAACCATGGCAGAGAAATGATATCCTTACTGTGTTAGCTAGAAATGGGGACAAAAAATGAGGGTCGACTGTTGACCATATTCGAAACACGGGACCCAATCACAAATGTTGTCGATCAATCCTTCGGGACGTTGGACCAGGACAGTAGGTGAACCCTAGGTCAAGCATCCAAACTGTTAGGGGGTCCTTCCAAACCTGACCAGTCTTCCGGGACGTTGGCCCAGGATGGTAGGTGAGCTGATGCGGCATGAGACAAGGCGATTAGGTGGTCCCTTCAGACATAAAAGGGGACGAGGGTCCGAATAAGGGGCACTCAAAGCGTTGAAAATGGAGTGATGGTTTGTCCAAACATAATCCAACACTCATGTAATTACACCACCATGGTGGGAGTATGCCAGATGGGCGTATTAGTTTGATCAGGGATCATTCCTTCTTTGGGACAGGGCCTCTCTGTCGAGGGGTCTGACCAGGGGGCCGGAAAGGGTAAGGATATGATTAATGATTTTTATGGGCTGGGCCATAGGCGAAATACCAAGGTGTCCCTATGTATCCCATGAGGATGGGAATCAAGACATACATAGTTCTGCAAGCACAGTGGAGTCATAGACCAACACTGACAGGTGAAATCCTCTCTGGCAGAGGCTCTGGTGCATCCCATGATTAACATGGGGCATCCTGAACAGGGAAGAACCGTAGTTTAGTGTCATGTGTTGGGGACACATCCTGTAGTTTAACATCATACTATAGGATGTGGAGTGAAAGAGAAGATCCCATGGAGCATATGGAGTGGTAGTTATGAAACCGACGTGAGTGAGGACTTGGAGTCCAAATCACACCACGTACCCCCGGAGGAAACTCTTCAGGTTGAGGGACCAAGAGAGAGGATTAGGCTGGTCCTGATGCAGAGTGTTCGGGCATTCCTACGTACGCAATGAAGATGGGAATCAAGCCATACGTAGTTCTGAAAGTGAAGTTTAATGCCTTGCGGGATGATGAGAAGCCTGGCCGTGTTGGTACACATCCTGCCAAAACTACCAAGCCCACGTGAGTTATGCTCGGTGTGGGAAACAAGAAGTTGTGGTGGGATTTTTCCGACATAGAAGTGGTCAGGTTAGGGTGAAGGGATGCTCGGTGAATACTGACCCAAAAACACTAACACGACTATGTGGCACACCTAGATGCGTGAAGAGATAGAGCCGAGCATGTCGGAATTCCACCTGAACATGAGGAAGTGGAAATGTGTGAATCATGATGGTCAAGATTTGGATCATAATGATGGCAGCGTGACGATAGAGGATAACTATTAGCCGTGGCGAAAACGCAGAATCCATATCACGTTAGCCTAGAATGGGGACAGACAAATGAGGGTCGACCATTGACCATGTTCAAAACATGGGACCATGTCACAAATGTTGTCAGAGACCCGTAGGGATGTTGGCCTGAAATGATTGGAGGTCCCTTAGGTCCATCATTCATGGAGATCCCTTAGTCCTAACATCCATGTCGTCCGAGGGTCCTTTTGGATGTGGAAGAGGATGAGGATCCAAATAGCGAGCTCACGAAGCTTGGTCATGGGATGAGGGGAATGTCCCTATGAAAACCCCACACTTTAGGATCTTTGTCAAAACAAATCTAAATATTACAATGAGACGTATTAGATAGAGGGATCAGAGTCATTTCCCACAGGGAGATCTTAGTTTAGGGTTGTAGAATTCGGACCAGAGGGTGGGAGGAAACATAAGAGGCACATGGTGGCGTAACTCAAGCACTTGGCATAAATTGGAATAGGGGGTGTGTATGGTGCGGTGAACAATCCGACGTGAATGAGGACATAATCCCATATCACATAGCACGACCCCCTTAGGAGAGGTTTTAGGTCAAGGGACTGAAAGTGAAAGTTAGGTTGAGCCCGCGGGGAAGTTCCCGGGTGCTCCTACGTATCTCATAAGGATGAGAATGAATCCATATGTACTTATGAAGGGTGGAACGTCAAGGTACCAGTGCTGGGAAAAAAAGGGAGTGCCGACATGGCCCTTGCACTAAAAGAAGCGGAATTTGATAAATCTTGTTTGTCCTTTAAGGTGAGTGGTTTTTTTTGTGAAGCGATAGGCCTAGGGTAGCTGTCTCTAGTGTCGCCACAAGAATCAAGCCGTGATAGGTATTGAAAAATGGCATGCCACGTGACCAATACCCAACGTGATTTCCTCTACAACGAGGTCATCACAACACAATGCCGTTTTTCATCGTGCGGCCAGGACGATAATGTCATAGTTTAGGGTCGTATGATAGGACCAAGAATGCATTTTAACGTCATAAAGCGCCGATGTAGCATAGACGATGCTTGGTGGGGAATGTGTATGGTGTCATGCGACATAACCGAAGTGAATGGGGACATAATCCCACATTATATCGTATGAAATTTTGTAGTCAGGGTCCTGAAGGCAGGACGCTAAACTCAAGCTGGACCAAAAAATAGGAGGTTTGGGCGTTCCTACGTATCCCATGAGGACGGGAATCAAGCCAGACATAGTCCTTAGGAGATCTTAGTTTATGGTCTTAGAGCTTGGATCATGAGTGGATGAAAAATTTCCTGGTAAGCGCAGACCTCAACCCGATCCCTAAGCCCACGTGAGTTAAACTCGGTATGGTAAACAAGGGGGGGAAGATCCTTATCGCAATACCCGAAACATCCATCAAGGGGAAGTCAATGAAGGGCCCCGAAATATGCCTCTATCACAGCTGTGTTCCCCCAATGCGCAGACGTGCGTGAAGGAATAGTACCAAGAGTTTCGAAACTCCACTTGGACATGATGAGAATGGAGAAGGATGTGAATCGTGTAACCGACATTTTGGGCTTAATGGGGATGACATGGTGATGGAGGATAACCGTTAATCGTGGCGGAAAAACAGTCTCCATATCGCATTAGCCTGAGGTGGGAACAACAAACGAGCATCGATCGCTGACCAAATTCACAATGCAGGATTTTTATTGATTTTTTGTCCAAAACCCTCAAGGGAGTTGGCCCGTAACGGTATGAGAGCCCTTAGGCGTAGTATCCAGGCCGTTCATGGGAATCCCTCCGGGTATGAGAGATAGTGGAAGCCCTGAAAAAGGGATTCAAAAAGCCTGGAAAGTAGGTGCGGACATGTCCGAGTAAAGTCTGGCATTCCAGGTAATAAACCGGAGTACCCTTAGGCACATTGGTGAACCGTCGGGAAGGGTCGACGAAACATCTTGAGAATGAGAGGTACATGGCGTGGTTATTACTAGACCGATGTGAATAAGGGCATAATCCCACACCACACCATGTAATCCCCTCATAGAGGAAGAGTAGGCCGAGGAGTCGAGGTGGGATAAAGATTCCCAATAGATGGGGCTGGACCCGAAGCTTAGATATGCGGGTGGTCCTACGTATCCCATAAAGATGGGAATCAAGCCATACATAGTTCTCTAAATGCAGTTTAACGTCATGCGGGATGGGATGAGGGATTAAGATACCCCCAAGCAAAGGAAAGGGAAGTGTACAGTACGGCGGATGAACCGACATGGATAAGGGTATAACCGCGTACCACACCATACACTATGGGTAAGAAGTTGGGTGAAGGGGCCCGAGAAGGCCAATGGGCCTGAGGCCGAGCCTCAGTTAGGAAGGCCTGACTGGTTTGCAGTTTAATGTCTTGTAGTGAGGACAAGGGTCATGGTCCCAAAAAGGTCGAAAGGCCTGAGGCTGGGCCTCGTGAGGGAAAGCATACGACATGGTACATGATCCCGATGGGAATGAGGACATAGTCCCTCACCACATCGTACACTCTGTGTAAGAGGTTGAGCTAAGGGGCCCGAGAAGGCTAAGGGTCCTAAGGTTAGGCATCGGTCAGGAAGGCCTGACTGGTTTGCAGTTTAACATCTTACATGAGGACGAGGAAAGAAATAACTGTATCTCATCCGGGGATGTGCACAACATGGCAATTAACCCGGCGTGAATGAAGACATAATCCTTCACCCCACCGTACATCCTTTATAAGAGAGTTGGGTCCATGGGCCCGACTGCTGGCACCACCCAGAGAGAAGTTCGTCACTTCGGGATAGGGCAGAATGAATCACTGCACTCGATGTTTGGGACATCTCGGGGTGGACCCGAAGATCCAGGACACTGTCGACCATGTTTGAAACACAGCGTCCTGACGGTGACCTGATATGAGAGAAACAAATGAGCATCGACCGTTGACCAAATTCGCAACGCGGGACTTGTATCGGCTTGTTTCTCGGAATCCCTCGGGGGCATTGGCCCGTGTCGGTAGGAGAGCCCTTGGGCGTAGTATCTAGACCATTCTTGGGGGTCCCTCTAGGTGTGAAAGATGATGGAATCCCAGTCAAGGAGTGGGTGAAGCATAACTGTATCCATCCACGAAAAGGCGAACATCCCCAGGGGGATGTGCAGCCGGGTCGAGGCGTGCTCGACGTGAGTTGGGGAAAAGGGGCGCACCCTGCCATATGTCTTGACCTAAGGAGAAGATTTTGGCTTTTGGGCTGGACCAACAGATGAAATGTCTGGGTGTTCCTACGTATCCCATGAGGATGGGAATCAAGCCATACGTAGTTCTTGAAGGCCATGTAGTTTAACGCCGTGTGGTAAGGACATGGGAGAATAAAAGAACGGGAGTGGGCACATGGTGCAACCCTTATAATCCTTGTACGAGCGGAGCTAAGAAAGACTACTCCTCGTGTTGCAAGGATCCTCCAAGGAAACTATACCCAGGGGGGAGAGTGAATGAGTGGAGCTTGGGGATGGGGTCAAGACAAGACGTCTGAGCATTCCTACATATCTCATTAGGATGGGAATCATGCCACACGTAGTTCTTGAAGCGCAGTTTTAACGTCGTGCTGGACAAGAGATTCATCTCATTTGGGGATAGGTACGGCGGGTAACCCGACGTGAATGGGGCGTATCCCACACCACACTGTACAATCCCATAAGAGAGCATGAGCTGACAAAAACCAAGGGGCCTGAGGCCGAGCGCGGTCAGGGAGACCTGACTGGCTTGCAGTTTAACGTCCTATAGTAAGGATGGGGGAGATATTAGTTTAAGGTCATAGAGCTCGGACCATTTTGTAGTTTATCGTCTTACAGGACGACGATGCAGTTTAAGGTCGTGTAGGACCATACAGTTTAAGGTCATGTCAGACCATTGGGGATCATGTGAAGTACTGCTTGAGGAACTTGGAATTGGTGGGAGGAGTTACGCGCTCACCATTCGTTGTCACCAAGGAGTACACCCCGTTGGGATAAACCTTATGGATGATATATGGCCCATACCATTTGGGATCTAGCTTGGGCGGTTTTCTACCAGGGATCATTGGCACTTGAAGGGCCAACACTAGGTCACTCTATAGAAAAGAACGAAGGTGAACCTTCTTGTTGAAGACCCTCGCTATCTTATTCTGATGCCTTTCCAGGTTGTGCAGGGCACGAAGCCTGTTCTCGTCCAGTGCTTCTAATTCATCTAGATGGATTTCAGCCACCTCATCCGACACTTGGTGGTTATAGACTGCAGTGCATAATGATGGCAGCTGGATCTCAATGGGTAGGATGGCCTCAGTCCCATACACCAGGGAATATGGGGTCACCTAGGTACAGTTGCGAGTTGTCGTCCGATAAGCCCAGATGGCATTGGGGAGCTTTTACGACCAAATTTTCTTGTTCTGAACAACCATTTTCTGTAGAATGTTATAGAGGGTTTTGTTGAACACCTCGATTTGTCCATTTGCCTGTGTGTGATAGTGGGAGGTATGGTTCGAACAGATGTTGTACTTGGCGTACAATTTCTTCAGCTCGGCTGCTCGGAAGTTAGTGCTGTTATTGGTGAGGACAGTGTGAGGGACCCCAAACCGGTGGATGATGTTGGATCTCAAAAAGTTGATGATGGAACGGGCCTTAGCCTCTTTGAGTGGAACTGCCTCTGCCCACCTGGAGAAGAAATCTGTAGCAGTTAGGATGAACCTGCACTGGCGAGATGTCGCCGGTGGATATGGTCCCACTACATCAAGTCCCCACACCGCAAATGGCCAAGTGTACTTGGTGGGGTGGAGGGGCTCCGACGGCCGATGCAGGAAGTTGGCGTGAACTTGGCACACGTGACATCTCTTGGCATACCCGATACAATCATGAATCATAGAGGGCCAGAAGTTCCCCAACCTCTGGATTTGATGCGATAGCTTTGGTCCAGCTTTATGGGCACCACAGGAACCAGCATGGACCTCTTGCATAACCTAAGAAATATCTACTCCTTGAATTCAATAGAGGAGGACGCCATCGAAGCTCTTCTTATAAAGGATCTTCTCAAAGATGGGACCACTCTAGAGGGTAAATTGCAGTGTGAGACTTCAGATTCAGTCGCGCTCGGCCCGATCGTTCGGGAGGCAACCATTCTGGAGATACTCGACAAAAGGTGCCCTCCAGTTGGGAGCGTCCTCGGCCACTATTTCTGACGGACCCAGGACCCCGGGTGTAGCAGGTCTGGCAGTGAGATGACTTACCCGCATGCCATCATTATCTTCTTGGGTGACAGGGACAATGACTCTCCGGTGTGCCACATGTATAATCAAATCATCTTTCTCGGGTTCTGTGAGCGACGAAGCTAGGCTAGCCAAGGCATCTGCTCGACCGTTCTGTGACCGAGGGACATGGGTAACCTCTGGTCGAGAAGAGAATTGGGCCATTAGACAGAGGGTGTACTCCAGCAATGGTACAAGATCTAGCTTCCTGACGACATAGTCACCATTGACTTGTTTGATTACCATCTCAGAATCTCCTTTCACATGTAGATGGGGCACATCGATCTCAAGGGCCAACTCAATGCTGGTGATGAGAGCCTGATACTCTGCCTTGTTTTTGGTACAACCTGCTGACAACAGGAATGAGTATGGCAGGACGGCTTATGCCAGGGTAAGAAGACAATACCCAGACCCACTCTATTGAGCTTAAGATCGTTGATCCTTCTACCGGTGGGGCTCCGGGAGGCACCGTAGAAGTGTATTTGCTAACATGATACGTCATGATCGACTGATAGGATCACCTTATCAAAAAAATACAGGTCCGGGGACTGATCTGCAGAGGTTGGATGGGCGGCTAAAAAGTAGGCCAATGTCGGTCCCTTAATGGCCTTCTGAGGCACGAACCTGATGTCGAACTGCTAGAGGATCACTGCCCATCGTGTTAGTTGGCCAGTCAACATGGGGTGATTCAGTATGTATTTCAGTGGATCTACCCGAGAGACCAGTTGTGCCTCATGGTGCTGCAGGTAATGCCGCAACTTCAGTACGACAAAGAAGAGTGCAGGTAAGCTCTTTTCGATAGGGGAGTTTCTTATCTCCGTATCGAGAAGCATGCGACTGAGATAGTAGAGACTGTTCTCCGTACCCTCGTTATTCTTCTGGGTGAGAAGAGCACCGAGGGACCATTCCAGGGCGGTCACGTAAAGGACCAATGGCTTTTCAGAGACGGGTGGCATCAAAACCGGAGGTTGGAGGAGGTACTGCTTGATTTCCTCAAAGGCGGTCCGAAACTCCTCATCCAATTCGTGGGCAGCGCCCTTCTTCATGAGCTAGGAAAAGGGCTTACACTTGCCGTCCAGATTCACGATGAATCGACGTATATAGGCTAAGTGGCCTTGGAGACCTCGAAGTTCCTGAATATTACTTGGGGGAGGTATTTGGCTGATGGCTTTGATCTTCTCTGGGTTGATTTCAATGCCCCTATATCTAACAAAAATCCCAAGAAACATCCCAGTGGTGACCCCGAAAGCACACTTCAATAGGTTCATCTTCAGGTGATGGGAACGGAATAAACCGAACACTTTCTCAAGGTCTTTGAGATGGTCCTGGCGCTGGCCTGATTTGACCACTAGGTCATCTACATAGCATTCCACCAGCGTCTCGATAATTGGCTTGAATATGCGATGCATGGTCCTCTAATAAGTGGAACCTTCATTTTTTAGGCCGAAGGGCATAACCTGGTAGCAAAAGGTACCTTGGGAGCCTTGAAAGCAGTGGACTCCTCGTCCTCGGGGGTCATACGGATCTGGTTGTACCCGGAATACCCATCCATAAAAGAGAGAGCTTGGAACCCGGCCATGGCATCAATCAATAACTCGGTCACCGGGAGGGGAAAGTCATCCTTTGGGAAGTGGTGATTAAGGTCGCGGAAGTCGATGCAGACTCTGATCTGCCCATTCTTCTTCCTGACTGGCATGATGTTGGCAAGCCACTTGGGGTACTGGACTTCCTTGACGAAGTTGGCTTTGATAAGCTTGTCAACTTCGGCCTCAACCATAGCACTATGAGAAGGGTGCATCTTTCTGGGAGGCTGTTTGAACCCACGATGGTTTGACGGGAGGCCCAGATGGTGAACGACTACCTGGGGATCTAGTCCTAGCATCTCGTCGTAACTCCAGGCAAACACATCACGATATTACTTGAGAAAGTCTATGTACAACTGCTGCTCCTCAAGGGAAATGGCTGCACTGATCAACGTGAGTCTCGGATCTGCCTCGCTACCAAGGTTCACCTGTACCAATTCATCAACCGTGGTAGATACACCTTCCTCAAAGGCAGGGGGAGTATCCTTCAGATCTTCCTCTCCACCCGTGGAGGGTTTCCCCACAAAGGGAGCTTCTTCTGAGCTATCAAACCCTAACGGGTAGCTGGTACTGGCTTGGGCAGTAGTGGTCATCATACCAGGAGACCCACTCGCCACTGAGACTATAGCAATGAAGGTGGTTGATCCTATCCCATCTGGCCTTCGGCCTAAGGGGCCACATTTGATGATGTCAAAATAGTGGTGACGCCTCGGCCTAAGTCAGTTGATACCAGCCCGATGGAAGAGACACGTATGACATACTGAAGTTGTCATAATCTTGACATCCTAGTACCGCATAGGGGTAGGAGGCTTCGAGATCACCCTATCCTGGTCGGTGTAGGAGTACGAGGTGATTTTATGTTGTCACTTGGACATGGGAACATGCCTTCATTTTGTACTTAAAGCAACAAAACATTGCCCCATATCGGGGGTCGTGGTATCCAATCAGTGGATCAAAAGGACGTAGGCGTCATCTATGCTTGCCCAGAGATCACTTGTGACTGGGGCGGGTTCATCCTCACTTACTAGGATTTTCTTATCCTTTCTCTTATAATAATCGGCATCCAGATAGCGGGCTTCACAAGAGGCGAAAGGAGACGCATCTCCTTGGAGTACGCCTACTCGACCATTGAGGGAGTATTTGAGGAAATGGTGATATGACAAAGGGACCGCTGCATGAAGATGCATCCATGGCCTACCCATCAATGCGTTGTAGGCGGTGTCCTTGGAGACAAACATGAACTCGGTGCTGGCAATTAGGCCACCGAACTGAGTCTTCAGGCGGATCTTGCCGACTGGGGATTGCTCGGTCCTATCGTATCCCTGGATTCTGAGGTCAGAGGGAGTAAAATCATCTTCAGATAGACCCAGCTTTCGCAGTGTCCGAGTCGGGATTAAGTTGATCCCGGAACCCGTGTCAACGAGGCAGCGACAGACTTCCATGCCATTGAAGTGGCCAGTGATATACAATGGGCGAATATGACCATGTATGGGTGGGTCCTCATCTTCACCAGAGAACAAGATAACTGCCTCACATTCGGTGTTCTCAATTACCTCGGCGTGAAAGGATTTTTCAACTGCCACCTCCATCTCAAACTAGAGGGGGCTCTTTAGGGCCTCGGCTAGTGCCTCGCGCATTTCAGATGAGAGGAGAAGGGCCTTATGGATGGAAAGCCTTGCTGGAATTCCAGCCAGGTGCTTCAGGACATCATACTTTCATGCCAAGCGTGAGCCTCTTCTTACAAGAGGTCGTTCTGCAGTTGGAGGCATAGCGGGTCCTGCCGGTTGAACCATCGGTTGGATAGTGCTGGGTATGTCCCGCTGCCTACTTGTCGAAGCCTGAAGAGTAGTCGCCGGACTTGGATCGGACAACGAAGATTGGCCTGTAGCCAGGCATGACTGACTGTGATATGGACAAGGTGGCTCCGCCTAATCCAGTAGCACAAACGGTGGTGGAGGTAGAGATGAGGGCGTCAGATGGGGTTGCTCATGCTGAGCTCTATGTTGAGCCTGCTATCTGGTTTCAGTAGTATGCACGACCTGACTGAAAGTGCCCATTGATGTGCCTCGGTGACCGGTGTGGTTGCGGTTCCACTGATGTTGACATTGGCTGGAAACATTGGGGAGGTTCACCTGGTGTTCCCCCTCGTCGGGAGTCATATAGGGTTTTACCAGCTCCACGGTGTTAACCGAAGTGTACCCCTGACTATCGCTCGACGAGTCATCCACCACCGGGTGGATTCTGGGAGGAATCCCCATTTCAGGGGGCATAAAGTCACCAAGAGTGCGGGATGACAATGGTAGTGGTGGAGCGCGTTGCTTCTTCTTGCGTCGCCACTACTTGCCCTTTTGGGAAGAGGTCGGATGTAATGGCGATGCAGAGGTACCGACTACTTCCTACGAATGCTCTGGTTGATTCAAGCGTGCCCGGATGATACCATGGGCACGAGTGACGGTTTTTAGAGCCATCCAGTCATCGTATTTCTGGGACCCGAGGCTGGGAACTTGCTTCCACTCGCCTTCACTTTCGCTACCAATCTCTGACCCTACAAAGACACCCGCTACTTATGTTGGTGCCAGGCCCAACCTGACTATGTTGTTGTCGAACTGGTCTTGAAGCCAGTCTTTAAACACATAGAATTGCTTGAGGGAGTTCCCCATAATCCGATGATAAATACAGTAGTTGGGGTGATCGGTAAGATTCGCCTCTGCCATCCTTCTGCACTCAGGTAGGCGCAAAATCCATTGCTTTAGAGCACTTTGGAGGTAGCCAGGGACCTGATTCTCGTTGAACAAATAATTCTGGTGCCTTCTTTCCGGATAGGGGGCCTAGCCCTGATGGGGGGCTGGATGGGCCTGCCAAGGAGGCGGCGCCTGATTGTCTTGCCTAGGTGGTGGTGGCACATTGCACAGGGGAGCCTGTCGATCCTGTGGCAGCCACTGCTGGGCATGATCCTACGCTTGAGGTGGAGGACCTCTGCGAGGTTGCGGGGTTGGTGCCGCTGGCAGTAATTCCAGTTGTCTGGGGGCTTCTATTTGGACGACTGCGGCGAGTTAGGCTCTGGAAGCCCTCCTGGATGGGATCACAGGGGGCAGCGAATGTGCCTGAATAGCCTGCTGTAGAGCCTCCTCAAGGCACTGGGCCTTATCTGAGAAATACCGAAATCCTCCAGGGTAGTTCTGGGTGATTAGGGAAGGTACTAGCTCCGTTTTAACGTTCCATACACACATTGTCAGCAAGTTATCCTGAGTCAGTGGCATGTCGATGGAATATGTAAGTCCTTTACACCAGGCGATGAAGTCTGCGACTCGCTCATCAGGCCTTTTCTTGCACTTGAAGAGGTCTGCAATGCTAGTCTTCCATGTGGTGGAGCTGAACTGGTATAGGAACAACCGGTGGAGATCCTCCCAACCGGTCACTGACCCGATAGGGAGCTGGATTTACCAGACTAATGCGATACCCTCAAATGTCTGCACGAAACATCGGATCTTGGTGGCATCTTGCTGGGCCGGAGTCACCAGCATGGGGCCACACCTGGAAGAAAAATGGGCCAAGTTCTGTGGTGGGTCCCCTGTCCCGTTGAAGAGCGAGAAAGTGGGGTTCCCAAAACCTGAGGGTGCGGGCATATCATCCACCCATGCGGGATATGGCTTGCCATCTGGTGGGACTGCTACTTGCCGCGTTTCCAATATTTTGAGGCAGGATATGAGTGCCGCTATAAGATCATTCGTGTGGGGGTCACTGCCTTGACGGGGATCCCTAATCACAAGTGTGTTTTCGGGTTCTTCGACACGGTCGGTGGCTTCAGCCGCTCGTGGAGTGACTAGCGGAATGACCTGTGGGGCGACTGGGGGAGATCGAGCAAGATTACTCAGATTTCCCCCTCGTTCAGGAGGGTTTGGCCAGACGTATCGTGCCCTCTTACCGTGGGCTCCGGCTTCTGCCCTATCTGCGAAATCAGCATGATCAGGGTTGCCGGAGGCATCTCGCCGGGGGGAAATTGTTCCAGCCCCTTTTGCCCCGGCTTGGGATTACCATATTTGGGTCGCCGTTCTGCAGCATGCTCGGCCAAAAGTTCGTCAACCAGCCTCTTTTGTTCAATAAGCTGCTGGTGCAACGCGGCCTTTTCAGGGTCTTCGTCTGTCTTCTGTACAGAGGTAGACGGGTCAGAGTGCTTGACAGTTCTGACGTGCTCCATACCCTTACCGGTATTTTGGCTGCGTACCAGTGACTTGGTGGGTACAGGGAGGCCTAGAAGGTTCCTATGTTGACGGGAAACCCTCCCTGATGGGTCCATCAGTGGTGGCACGCCCTCGGGGGGTAAGTCTCCATCGAGAAATTCAAGCTCGTCTTCCTTGTCCACTACATCGGCCATGTGAACCGCAACCCCTCTCTAGGGAATGTCCTCAATGTCGCATAACGAATCGGGATTCCGTTGGATAGGGCTGAAGAGGAGAGCGGCATAGCATCCCCAGCCACAGACTTGCACATGGGGGGTAGATTCTCTGATGACTCTGCAGAGTACTTTGTAACTCTGAACGCATTTCTGTTGAAGGGTGCTCTGGAGGCCTGGTGACTCAGGGCGCTGGGCCACAGGGAGTGTGGCCAAATCGATCAGGCGACATTTCTCACTAATTTCTTCAAAGTGAAGTCGACTCCTGGGGTAAATCACCCACTTGTAACGAAGGCGGAAGTGTGTCTCCCATAGGGTTTGGAAGAAGCACCCTACTTCCTCTGGGGTAAGGGACTCTGGTGTGCAAAAGTTCGGAGCTACTGTCGGCCATAACTTTTCCGGGAAGTGATCCACTGTGAGAATGCTCCAGAAGGTCCTGGGCTCGGACTCAGGGTCTAGCCCCGTATTGCCCCACTAATTAACCAGAGGTGGTTGAGGGACCGGTAGCGGTACCGAGGCAGACCACTGGGACAGTAAACTTTATGGCGGAGAATACGGAGAACGAGCTGAATGGTCGTCGAACTTTGGGCCATCCATGGAAGAGTGGGGTGACCTGACCACGATATCGTGATATGATAGGATGATAGACAAAGCTTTTGGCGCAAGAGTTGCGGTTGCCAGTGATAGGTCATGTCGTTGCTCTACCTCCATTGGTCCCCAAAATAGCTCTCTGTGATCTCTGGTAGAGGTAGGGGAATTTCTGGTGACGATGGTGGTGATTTCATGGTTGGGACCTGCGGAATTTCCATGATTTCTTCTTCCTGGATATACTTGCGGAGTGAGGTGGGAATCCAGTGGACCTCACATTCTGGGAGAATGAGGCTGACGCGCCTGGTTCCTGCCCCAGTCCTTGACGCAGAGGAGCGGGGAGAAGGTTTCATCACTGAGTCGCATTCAACTTCAGAATCCGAGAAATGGGCTAGTTTGATCTCCACCCCCCTAGGACTCTTCTTGTGGTGGCGATGACCTTCTCTCCTTCCCCTGGGTGGCTCTTCGGGACAAGGTTGATTCTCAAGATGTAGTCTCGGGGCGACGCTGGTGCCGTGGCTGAGAGGGCCCCCTCTCGAGATAGCCAGGGTGCGTGGGGAACTAGGGAAAATGTCAAAGGGTACATGGGGAGGACCTCCATGGAAATCACCCATGTGGGCGGAACCTTTGTTGGAAACAATAAGAGCATGGGGAGGGCCTCCATGGTCGGTGCGTGCGGAGCGAGGCTGACCTTCACTCCTCGAGTTTCCGTGACGAGGAGGACCTTCGGTAGTTGCAGAGATGAAGTAGGGAGGACCCCCACATTGGATAAATACCAGAGGGACAATGCCTTCATATCGACGGTTTGGGGTAGGAGGAGGGACTCCATACCCTGTATGGTGGGCACGGGAGAGGTTTCAGCGCCGAGCATCACTGCCGCGGGGCATGTCTTCCCTTAGGATGGGGGTAGCATGGGCATACCTCTGTGAAGATCTTCAGAGCGGGGAAGGCCCATGATTTGTGGAATGGTGGTATCGAGTGGGCCTCCGTAGGGAGTGACGTTACCACGGATTGGATTGCGGAAATCATCGGCCAAACCTGCGACCCCGATAGTCAACCCAGTCTTCCCATGGGGCGGCTGAGGCCTCGATCTCATTCAGGTGAAGGAGTGCCCTTGCTCAACGTATGTAGGGAATCCATGATGTACGTCAGTGGTGGCTCGGGCCACAGTAGCTGTTGACGTCGACGTACCTTGGAGAGCATCCTCAGCTCGGGCCCGACACTGACATCGGGTCAGACGAGCTGGTGCAGGTGGTGCAGGGGAATAGCCTACCTACTCTACTTGTGAAGCTAAACGGTGGTGCTGACGCAGCCGGGTGGGAGCCCTTGCCTGGAGCCCTTGGATTGGGACTCTGAGCGGGCTGAGCCGGACATCATCTGTCTTATTAGTGTAAGGCGATGAGTCGTCAAGGCGTTCCAGGGACAGGCTCCCGAAACGATTGGACATTGGAGTGGGGAGCAGGGGCTCCCTACGCAGCCTGTGAGGGCAGTGTTGACGGCGAGGCTTGGATGACTCCAGGTCCAGGCAGGCCATATCCCGAGTTGGGATGACCCCATAATCCTCGTACCTATGTACAAGGTTATTGATCAACCTTCGCTGGATGATCTCTGACGGGGAAAGGGGACGTGGGTGCCCCATATTCATGGATGTAGAGGCTGTTGTGGCCACAACAGAGCCATGCTGGGCGGTTGTGTCGGTGTTTCCCCTGCACCTGCGTAGGTGAGAAGCGGTGATCGTGTCTCCACAACAGCAACCTGGTTCATGGGAAATGGAGAGATCAATTCATCAGCACCATGAGGAAGAGGATTGACAACCAGTGCCCTAGCGTCATTCCCTTCTCCATGTAGGTAAGAGGGATCCACACCAACACATTGCAGAATGGAATGCCCCACATTCTACTACCCCAAATTCTAGTGAGTTTCACGCCAGGCCCGCCATTTGCTTGGCGGGACCCGACACTAGATATCTGGATCCGGTGACACGTCAATCTACTGGTGTCTCGAACACTACTAATCTCCACATTAAGGAGAAGAATTTCACGTCTGGTTCACCATTTCTATTTCTGACGCTTTCTCCGGGGATCACGCATCCGTCTGTGAAGACGCGCAGCTGTTGCCCCACATTCCCGCTTTCCAAAGGCAGGCGACATTCGCTCCTTGTTCAGGTACGTATACTCCTTGATCGAAACCGGGATGATGGGATATTGGTTCTTCCTTCCGTGAATTCCTCCTCAGAACTTGTCTCCTAGTCCGGGTCTCCCTCATAGATTTAATACATTGTTTGTGAAACTCTTCCCATTTCTATGTTTTCATGGATGCAGGTTAATTACACTGCTTCTGTCAGGACATTCCAAAGGGTCCGGTCAGGGCAGCAACCTTCAGTTGGGGGAGTAGTCACGTCGAGGCATTAGTAGCATGTATGAACACTGGGGAACTGGCGTGTTTGTCTTTTGTCCCTTTTCATAGGGCTTCTTGAGGGTGTGGAGGCCTGAGGCATCCCACACCGAGAGAGGGGAATTATATGCCGTAGGCATACATCTGAAGTTTTCCTCAGCTTTTTATGTTTAACACCGGGTATGTCGTAGGTTTAACGACCAGCGGAGATGGATCGGCCTGATCAGAGCATTAACTGGAATGAATCAGATCAAAGAATTTCCC
The DNA here is from genome assembly GCA_963277665.1 of Viscum album. Lineage (NCBI taxonomy): Eukaryota > Viridiplantae > Streptophyta > Magnoliopsida > Santalales > Viscaceae > Viscum > Viscum album. The sequence goes on from OY728153.1 coordinate 570,273,144, forward strand.
TTGAAGGGACGCCGACATCGGGGCCATCTCGTGGGAAGTTTCTCAAATAATATGAAGAATAGAGGAATGGAATGATCTTTCCCGGATATGGCGGTCTTGGTGAGAATCAGGATGGATGATAGATGGGTGAATGAAGTGGAGGGGGAATGAAACAGAACCATCGCAAGGGCGAAAATATAGTTGGGCTTGAGCCTCAAAGAGACTTCCTACGTATCTCCGTGGTAGGGAATCAAAGTCTGCATAGTTCAGGTGGGTGTGCCGGAGGACAGACGTGAATGTGGACCTTGGTCCGATGGGCATCGTCAGAAAACCGACGTGAATGTGGACCTTGGTCCGATGGGCATCGTCAGCAAACCGACGTGAAGGTGAACCTAGGGGTTCATTGGTGTTGGGCTTGAACCTCGTAAGGGCTTCCTACGTACCATACATTGACATAGATCAAATTCTCCATAGTTCATAATGGTGTGTCGTCGAACCGACACGAGTGAGGACCTTGGTCCAGATAATGTGGGGCTTACACACTAGGCTGCCTGGGTGTTGATGAACTGTTGTAATGAAGGTCAGAGTGACCAACATGTGGTGGGATTGAACCTTGTGAGGCTTCCTACATACCATTACTTGACATGGATCAAAGACCTCGTAGTTCAAAGGGCTTCGTCAGTGAACCGACGTGAAGGTGAACCCAGGGGTCCACTGGTGGTGGGCTTGAACCTCGTAATGGCTTCCTATGTACCATGAATTGACATGAATCAATGTTCCCATAGTTCGTAATGATGGTGGGTGTCGGCGAACCGACGTGAGGAAAGGACCTTGATTCGATGGGAGATGGGCTTGCACCTCAGGGAGGCTTCCTACGTGCCATGAATTGACATGGATCAAAGTCCTCATAGTTCGGGTTGGTCACAATGGCTTACCGCTGGACCAGAATGCAGCTTAGCATGACGCTGGATGAGGATGAACCCTGGCGTGAATAAACGATGGGCAGTGGGATTAGACCTTGTGGGGGATTCCTACATATCATTCCTTGACATGGATCAAAGTCCTCGTAGTTATGGATGTTCACAATGGATTACCGCTGGACCGGAATATAGTTTAACGTCATGCTGGACGAGGATGAACCCGTACGTGAATAAACGATGGGCAGTGGGTGTTGGAAAACCGACATGAAAAAGGACCTTGGTCCAATGGGAGATGGGCTTGCAACTCAGGGAGGCTTCCTACGTACCATGCCTTGACATGGATCAAAGTCTACGTAGTTCAATGGGTGGGACACAACGGATTACCGTCGGACTGGAACGTGCTTTAAATTCATGCTGGATGAAGGTAGAACTCGACGTGAAGAAATGAAGGGTGGGCTTGAACATCGTGGAGGCTTTCTATGTACCATGCTGTGACATGGATCAAAGACCTCGTAGTTCAAATGGATGTGCAGTTTAATGTCATACGGGACAAGGGCATACAGTTTAACGCCATACTGGACGAGGGAATTGTCATGGTCGATGCTTACTCTAAGCCCACGTGAGTCATGCTCGGTGTGAGAAACAAGAGGCAGCAGGGACTTGAAGATCACGTCGTGAAGGGTGCGTCTGTGAGAAGCGAAGAGGGGCTTATGCATTAGGTGGCCCACGGTGCTGGGACTTACTCCAGGATAGAGGCTCGAAGTGCGGCAAAGCACAATGAGAGACAGATTTGGGACCAATGATGGGATGTTCCTCGTTCCCTATCACGCCCTCCAATGACCTTGGCAGTGGGGAAGTACGGAGGTGCATGGGTGCTACCATCTGTAAAAGGGGCTAAGGGATTACACCAAGGTGGTCTCCCTTCTCTCGTGGACATACGCCGCTCCGATAAGGAGGATATCACCCCTTGTGGAGGGGGGATTCCATTCCCTTGGAGGTGAGTGGTGTAAATAATGTCCGAGCTGGGGGGACCCTACGTGCGAGGCACGGGGTCGGGTCACAGTTTAACGTCATGTGTTGAGGACGAGGTTCTTGGCAGTTTAATGTCCTGCAGCTCAGACGAGGCGGGTTTACTTCGCACCAGTAGGACTTACATGACCAGCACCCTCTGCTCCTTAGGGGAGGGAAGGTACCAGTAAGGCCCTGGTGAAAGGGGGGTTGCGGAGCGAACCATCACGGGTTCCACATTAGCATGGCTATGCGAAGAAGCCATAGACGTTAGTGTGCCTATGCGAAGAAGCATTAGGCGAAGAAACGCTATGAGTGGTGTTGTCCGTGAGACTTTGAAATCACATCGTGCAAACCTGGAGGGTCGCACGGGAAGAGGAATTGCCAAGCAAAGGAGTGAGCTTCGTGAAGTGGGGTTCCTTGGCCTTAGCATGGGGAAGAGGTGTGAATAGGGGGTGCTTTGTGAAGTGGAATAGTACTCGCATAGCACTGCCTTGCAAAGCAGTGTTGCCTCGCGAAGAAAGGTGCCATGAAGCAGTGTGATTCGCAATACGTAGTGACCCTACCTTGGCATGGGGATCACTAGTACAGGATGGGTGTTTCACAAAGCATAAACGCTCCGCGACTCCCTGGGTTCCCTTGGGAATCCCCATACTTCGTGAATGCCATGGGATTCGTGAAGGGCATCCCTCTCGGAAGAGGGGATCAAAACGAGACAAGGCGAAGGCATCTCGTGAAGTAAATATACCTCGCGGAGCTCATGATTTCCAGGGTGAAGGTTGCTTCGCGATTCAGGTGTTGAGAAGCTGAAAGGTCAGATCATACATCCTCTGGACTCAGGGGGAGCCCAGTATATATAGGCAAGGGGATCCGCGAAGCAGAACTCACGCGGTGAGAATGGGCGGCGGGCTCGCGAACGTCTGGCCGTTCGTGGAGTGTTACCGCCTCGGGTGCTTTTCGGTGGCCGCGGTGCTCGGGGGTGCTTCGTGTCGGAGCTCTGTGAGGCAGCATTCGAGCTTTCTTTTTTGTCCCTTCTTTTCGTGCAATATTTTGGCGCCAACATATGTACACACCAAATCCCAAAGTGTTTATCATCGGTCCACAACATTTTAGGAACATTATTTGTAGCTCATAAGTACATTCCATGTAGTCTCCCAATAAATTAAAAAATTAAATTATATCAAATAATTAATTGTATCATTAAAACCATAATACATTTATTAGTACCTAATGTGTTTGAAATTTGAAGAAAGATTTTAGATGATTAAAAATGATCAATTAATTTATTGTAATTAGCTGTAATTGTTGGTCATGCCATTTATTTTCCTTGAATGCCTTTAATATGGGTATCTCTTAGATAATTAGGATAGTTATTCAGATAAAATGGAATTAATTTTTTAATTAATTAATGAAATCATTTTTATCATAATAATAAATAACAAATATAAATGAATTTTATCCATTATACTTTTTCATATTCATTACATAAGTATAAATATTCCTTATCTTGACCAAGACCTATCTACACATTGGTTTTATTCAATTGAATTTGTAGAATACTTTTTCAATTATTAATTATTAGATTAAAATTAGGGATTTTGATTCATCCCTCCCTCCTTTATTATTTAGGACCTACGTATCTAAGGTGATTTATTCAATTCCCATTAAAGAATCCTTTAGTACCCCTCACATTTGTGTGAGATATAAATACATGTAATAAAAGGAGAATACCAAGTTTCATGAAAGTAGTTCAAGATGGAACCACTATGATTCCATCTAATGTGATACACAAGTAGACAAGTGGAATGCTAAAACTCATGCCATTACCAACACATTGAGTTTTCCCCTAGGTCATAGGTTGGTTGATTGTCATCTCAATAAATAATCTATTAGATAATTTAGTTATCATGTCATTTATTTATTTAATTATTAATATATTATTCATAATTTATTTTATATATTCAATCTCACAATATAATAAATAAATGAATCAATATTCAGATATGGAATTTAAATAAATTGGTTATGAATAAATGTTTTACAAAACCTAGAAAATCACATAAGTAAGATCCATGAAATAATAACATGACATGTAAATGATGAAAAAAGTTAAAATTTATGCATAATAAATAAATTCCCTAAAATATATATTATGTTATACATGGACTTCCATTACTTGATTATAAATGAATGACATGGAACAATGTGTTTGACCATCCCACCATGGGAAACTTACTTTTATCATGGAGTTATTATGAAAGTTTTGGGTTGGATAAACCAACTTGAGTGAAGAGGTGTATCTCAAAATATACTTGATGTAACTTAGATGAAAGTGTTGAAGAAATCAAAATTCGGATTTTAGGATTGGGAAGCCCATTAAATTGGTCAAGGAACTATAATCCCATGATTGGAAACGACCCACCTACCTAAATACCTTCATGTAGCTTAACCATCCCACATCAAGGTTATGAAAAAAAGAATATGGATCATTGACACTATAATATTCTAGAAACTAGAAATAATGAGTTCAAAAGTGATGGCTATTGAGACTTTTTAAATGAGTTAGAGACTTATTAAAATTAATTATTATTATTTATTACCTAATTTATAATCAATCAAATTATTATTAATATGGTCTTTTATAATTTTAAAATAATAGAGAGTTCATCAACCACATTATCCCTACGATCAGTATTAGATAAATACCATCACTTCACTGGTAGTATCTTCTTGGAATGGTTCAGAAACCTTCAGGTTGTGTTGTTCCATGAACAAAAATCTTATGTTCAAAATTCTTATTACCCAATCCTCATGGAAAGGAGGCAAGTGATGAAGCGTTCATTGTATATGATAAAAAATGAGTTATGTGGTCAACATTTGATATTTAATTCTATAATCCATGTCTAGTTACCTCATGAAGTATCATGAAGACATGGATTCTTACAAAATACTCTAACATCTCCATGGACTATATCAGGAGATAGGTTGATATAAATAGTTTGAGATATCCAAGTGACTCTTTCTTAGTATGATTGGAGAGGGAATTCATTATAGGCCTAAAATATTAAAACTCATTGGATACATTGATAGAATTGAGGTTCTAGGATTTAAAAACATGAATAATTTCACACCAACATCATTCTCACATCACTCCCTTGTATATTTACCTATTTTGTTGTTAATTTAAACATGAACAACATTGAGAAGTCTCCCACATATCTAATCACTCTTCTTCACCAACATGATAAGGAGAGAGGAAATAAAAATTCTTCCATCCTTATATTGAATAAAAAGAAAGGCTAAGAAAATATCTCTAAGATAAAGGATTCTTCAAAACTCCCTTCCAAGAAGTGAAATATAAATGGGTAAGGGAACAAGATGTTTCCTATTTCATAGGTGGCGAGAAGGCCACTGAATGAATAACTTCTCATGGGAAAATTACCAAGGGGAATCTTTAGGTGAATTTTTTATTGAGTGCAATTTATCAATTTCTAAAAATTGGGTATTAGTTATAGCTTTTGGTGATCACATATGTATTCAATTACTGGAACTAAGTAGATTTAGAAATATTGACCAATGGGAGGTAAATATATAAGCATCTGAAAAATCCAAACATGTTTTATTGGCTATCATGGAATCCCAAGTCTCATTTACAATGGGAATGATCTTTATTTTAATTAATTATTATTTTTTGCCATTTATTACCAAAACATTATTTATATATCCATACTTTATACAGATGGATTTATTTTTCAGTTTGGGGACAAATTATTCATATTTTATAATTTTTTATGGTAATAAATATTTAAATAATTTTCATTACGTATTATATTACAGAAACCAATTAATGTAAATCAATAATGAAACTATATCAAATGAATCATACAATAACCAACTATGGAATCACTCGATGGGTCATGTAAATGAAAAGTTTTTGACTAAATTTTACCTTGATAGAAATTTAAATTCAATTAAAATAAAACCACTTGATGTATGTCATGCGTGGTTACATGGAAAAATAACAAAATCCCCAATTAATTAAAAAGGTTAAAGGGCCAAGGAGCTTCTTGAATTATTTTGTATCATTGTCTGTGGACCATATATATTTTAAGAAAAGGGTTGGTACTCATACTTTCTAACTTTTAATGATGGTTTTAGTAGATATGGTCATGAATGAAGTTGAGAACCATCTAGACAAGAAGATTAAAAAACTATACAAATAAAATGGTGGATAATATCTTAATAATTTTTTTTATTATATACAAGAGTTTGGGATTATATCTCAACTCACTCATCCTTATACACCTTAGTTCAATGGTGTTAGTGAAAAACAGGGTGAGATCAATGATGTGTCATGAAATGTTCTATCATCATTTTGGGGATGCATGTTATAAACAGAAGAATATATAGTAAACTAAGTGCCAACTAAAGTATAAAATAATATTCCATACCTAATTTGGAGTGTAAAGAAACTCATTTTTTCATACTTAAATATGTGGGGTTGTGAAGAGTTTATTAAGGAATTTTCAAGTAACTAAATTTCACCCTGAGGCATAAAGTGTATATATATAAGATACCTAAATAAAACAAGCGGATATTATCTATACCACCCCTTAGAAAAAAATATTATAGTTTAGAGACAGTCCATATTCCTTGATAGGGATCACATATCTAGAATAGGTGGTGGGAGTTATATTTATATTGATGAAGTCTGAGATAAAGATACACAAGACTTGGAACATGAAAAACTTCCACCAAGCCCCATGGAAGAAGATGTTATCAAGACACATGTACTATGTAGGAGTACACGAGTGGTTAGAGAAATAAGATGGTATGGTTATATAGTCAATAAGGATGGTGACTCATTATTAATTGATAATAATGATCATGTAACCTACAAAGAATTAGTAAATGGAATAGATGTTTCTAAATAGAAAGAATCCATGAATTATTAAATGGATTCCATAAACCAAAACAACATTTAGAATTGGGTTGATCCACTAGTGGATGTAAATGGTGAACTAGATACTTACTGATTGAATAATTCAAGAGGGGGGTTAATTTAGTTCATAAAATTTTTAGATAGTAACTCTATCCACTTCTAAGTATGTAAGTTAAATTTTATTACATATGAGTATATGGAGTGGAAAAGTAAAATATTCAGAAATGAAATTGAACTGAGAGATTTATAGTGGTTTGGGGAATAGAAATCCACGAGTCCACCCCACTAATGCTCTAATCACTGAGCTCAGATTTTTCACTAAACAACCCATTTATCAGCGGTTCCAAGATGAGTAAAAGTTGCTGGCACTTATTAAAATGGTCTGAGATATTTCAAACAGAATCTCCCTTTACAATACCTATCAATAGTCCTAGCCACACTCATACACTAAGTGAAATCATGATGGGATGTGATACAATATTTGAAAAACATTTACAGTGTATAGTTTCAAGAAGTAAATGAAAGTAGATGAAGATTCATCATAAGATAATGATATACTTCAAGGTCCATCTTGGGATGATATTCAGTGAAATTGATAGAACTAATTATCATAGCACTAGACATATTGATTCTCAATATTTATAGATATATGGTGTTATATAAGGTAAATGTATCATTTTTTTTCTTTATGTTCTCTTCTATTTGTGTTGTTTCTAATTGTTACATTTATCTTTCATTTGAACTTTAGAACAAGATAACTCTAAATGTTGAACGACACATGTAGTGATCCTGATTGGATTGGATAATAAGACTATGTATCCTCACTTTATAAATATTGAATTTCTTTTTCTATCATGATATTTGAGATTTTATCATTATATGATTTTTCCTCTTCATTGTAAGTATTATGGAATTTATTATTTCCTCTAATAGATAATATTCTTTTGATATACTAAGAAGGTATGAAATGAATTATCAAGATATTATCAAGGTAATAATATCATTCTTTAATAACATATCTTTATAGGATATCAACTAATTTTTTTTATTATATGATATCATTTGTAAGATAATTAATCTTTTCTTTGTAAGATAATCAGTCTTCAAAGTAATGTAAGATAATTATCCAATGTATGATAAAGTTTTACTATGACGTAGTATTCAATTTTCATCAACTTATTCTGGCTACAAATATTCTTCTCATAAGAATAAAGTCCTTTCACATTTTCATTTTGACTAAATGATATCTCATGTGTGACTCAGTCCAAAATCCTAAGAAAAAGATTTAAATGATACTTTCTAATTCCGAACACTAAATATTTTTTTCATATTTCATAAGAAAAACTAATTGCATATAGAGAGATAAGAATTTGATCACACTTCCTGAAATAAATGTATTCTGAAACACTTAAAAAACATGTTAAAATAAATGTAATGATTTTTTGAATCATTAAGATAGATAAAAGAGAGAAATATTGGAACCCTATACTCTTTAAAAAAATATCTCCCTTTTTTTATGATCAAGAAACCCAGGAAATAGAAAAACAAGAATTTTCTATAGTGGTTTTTAACTTTTCATAAAGGAAGATGTTTCCTTTTCTTTTCTTATAATTTTTTTCCTTTTTCTTCACCCCTTTTTTTGAAATAAGAAACAATTTAGAAATACAAGTAAATTTTTTGTACTTTTCTTTCCTTGTCCCATTTGTTTTTATATAAAAATTATGTTTAATTAAGGAAAAAATTTATATTTCACACATATATCAGTTAATTAAATAGATTTTTGGTACTAAATAAATTACATAATGAAAAATATAAATATCTATATATGAAGATAATAATTCTATGTATTGAAAATAAATTACAATCCATGAAAAATTAATTTCTAAAAATAAAGGCTTAATAATGATAAACATGAAATAAATGTTATTAATAGTATTAAGAGAATAATAAAAAACATAAGGTAAGATATTACAATTATCCAAGAGTGATATCATGATAAATAGATGAAGATGTTCAAATTCCATAAAAGGTATCATAATTAAAATGTTTTTTAAATTCCCTTTAAATGAGAAAATAATTTCACAAACATGAAAGAGAATAGTATCGACTACTTTTTAAAAAAAAATTGGGTTGGTGTTTTCATGAAATAGAGAGGTTGTTCATGAGGTAATGAAGATGAAGGTATAGGAGTGTCAGCTGTTGTGCCAACAATATTGACTAACTTTATTGATGATGCACCAAGGCTAATCCTTATGAGAAAAGATAACTCATTCTGATTGAATGTTGAAATTATCTTGCTGTTAACTCAACAAATTGATGTTATATCCTTGAGTAAATGGAAATTTAATGGTTTTTTTATGTAAGAATAATAATATATCTTTAGAAAACGTTTTATAATCCATTTGGTGAGCCTTCGAGGGATCGAATATTTCTTTAAGATAATGAGATCCACACGGGTAACGGTCAGAAATCTGTGGTTGAGGAATTCTTCTCCCACGCATTTGAAAAAGAGAATTAGAACATGCATCATTATTTTAACCATGTCACGTTTTAAATAGTCTAAGATATTTGTAAAACTATTCCACATTCATTGAGAAATGTATCCAACAAAGTTATAGTGGTCTCCTTTCTTAGCAAAACTAGATATAAAGTTCCTTGAATCTTCAATATAATTTTTTGCAATTCCCATGAAAAAAATTATTTTTTTAAAACTCTAAAAATATTTTCAAGATTACTTAAATTCATAAACATCCATTTCATGAAGATCTTCAAATTTATTTTATTTTTATACATAAATGTTTTTGAAAGTGCTAACTAACATTCCTATAACAAAATGATAAATATTATGTACATTTCAACATGAAGAATGTTTTCTTGAGTTTCTACATACTTTTAATTTAGCATAGAACTTAATTCTAGTGTTGATCTATCAATAGATCCAACAACTTACTTCATTAAAACCAGTTTTCTTATGACATCATATAAGAGAATCATATATAGATTTTTTCACATATCTCTAGGTAAATAATCACATTTAAGTGAATAAAAACTATAGTTACTGAATATATTTCTTGAGATAACTTTATTATCCTAAACTGAAAATCTTAACTATATGAAGTTCCAACTAGTGGTTGTTCTGAACACTTTTCCAAAATAGACTGTACCAATAATTGTACTTCCTAAACATATGATTTTGAGGCCATCTATTCACAGAGTGTTCTTATTTCAGTATTTGACTATGATATTGGAGATTTTATGGTCATGGAATCTAAATCTAACTTTGAAAGGATCTTTTGAGGTCTTTCAGAAACATTCCTTTCAGTTTCTATTATTTCATCAATCTGGGATTCTTGAGGAAAAAGGGAAACCCTTTCCTATTGAACTTCATCACTCTCTTCATGAACTGGTTGATTCTCAGTGACATTGGGTACTGTGTCTACATGATGTGATTCATGTGAATATTTTTTTATGATTCTTTGTTTAGTCTTTCTCTATATATCTTGTGTGTGAGACTTAACTAGAATAGGAAACATTCTTGACCTTATAACGATTGTGTTATCTAAACCAATTGATAAAATATGAGTGATAGTCATGGCTATTATTTTGTTTGGATTTTGTACTAGGAGAGAAGGAGGACTGGGAGGGGTCCTTTCCTAATGAACAACTTCTGAGATATATGTAATACCAATCTGAACTTACATCATAGATTAAGAGTTTCTTCTTCCTTAAAAACACTTTTTCTACTCTTAGAATGATGATACAATTATTCCACCACAATTGGTGTCTCAAGTAAACTAGAAGGACCCCCTTAGTCTATGTAGGGTATGATTATAGAATTGAGTAAAACAGAATCAACATTTTCATGTTAATTCCCATTGTAAGACACTTTTTCATAAAACACTTGCATTTAGGTTTGTCCAATCATGAAACGATGTTACATCTTTCTCATCCAAAACAACTTCGACACGTCAAAATACTAGTGTTAAGATTTCTTTGTATGGGAAGAAGTTGAGGAGTTTATTATTTATATGGCAAAATATCATAAGATACATCATGCTAGGTTTATAGGATTTTGTATCATAAAAAATAATTTTATGAAACATATTGAAAAACAATATTCTCAAAATCACCATTTCTTTGAGAAATACCTGAATGAATGAATTTAATGGAAACCTTTCTTTATAGATATTTGTTCTTCACATGATTATACTCAATGAAGGTGGTTTTGAAAATTGAATTCATGCTTTCTAGAGAATTAACACCGTCAATGGATGATGGAGAGGTATTAAAGAATGGGTCTACTTCATGAGGAACTTTCAACACTTTAGCTATATTAACTGATATTAATGAAAAATATTTTTGGTTGATAGTTGTAGTGACTAGGTATTAATCATCTCCAAAGTGGAAAACATCATAATCCTAGAACTAATGAAATTATTTCATGAAGACTACAGATGTTATAAATGCATTAGAAACATATTCACATCCCTGATGGTGGAAAATTTTCTTTAACAACATGTCTATTATGTCCATCCATTTAAAAAATATGGATCTTGCTCTAAAAAATTTTCTTTATAAAGTTTGATGTTTCATCCTACTAGATTAAGAATCATCTAATCCTTTCATTTCTCCAATTTTTTGAGTTTTTTTAGGATTGTAAGGTCAGAATGCTAGGGTAAAAAGGGTTTGAGTAATGATAAATAAGGTTCAAGGGGTTTGTGACTCATTTCACGGGTAGAGTTGATTCTCAATAATTTTTTTTCATGGTAATTGAGGGTTCATGAAGTAGAGTATAGGGTAATTATTAATAATAGTATGTGATGTGGTCTATCATATGTGACCATTACTCAAAATAGAGGTACAATGAAATAATTATATAAAACAAATAATGTTCTTATTGTATATATGATAGATATATTATAAAATATCACTTTTTATAATTAATCATACCAAATTATGATTTTATAAAACCTAATATGTCAGTAGGAAGAAGTTTTGTAAAAATAACTACTAATTCATTTTATGTACAAATAAATTCTAAAGATATATAATTTTTCTCATCTTGTTATCATATGAAATGATGTCTTATGTCAATGTACTTTTTCATTGAATGGTTTATAGAATTTTTTGAGATGTTGATAGAACTAGTGTTATAAGATCTTATTAGAAAATAAATAAAGTTAAATCAAAATTATAATTTGTTTTGTTTCATCCATAGACCTATTCACATCAACTTCATAAGGAAATATATTTAGCTTTAGGAGTTGACAGTGAAACAGAATGTTTCTTCTATCCAAACTAATTCATGAGAGATTTACAAAAAATTGACAGGTTCCTGATGTGCTATTTCTATCTAATCTACATCCATATAAATCATAATTTTAGTATGAAATAAAATTAAAATCATTGGTTTTTATAAAAATAATTGAAAGAGTTATGGTTCCTTTTGAATATCTTAAAATTAATTTCTCATCATTTAAATGCAATTATTTGGGATTAGATTGGAATCATGAATAAAGACATACTCAAAACATAATGTATAGTATTTTTGAATTATGGTACAACAAAAATTCAATGATTACTATATACAACATTCTTTCAACTAGTTTTCCGGTTTCATTTGAGTCAAGTTTGATATTTGAACTCATAGGGGTTGAGTAGGTCATACTGGTTTCAAGTTCAAAAATCTTATATATGTAGAGTATGTATTTTCTTTAATTTAAAATATTTCAAAAATATTCTTGACAAACATGATATCCTAGATTTTTTTTTCACACATCATAGTCATTTAAAATTCTTTTTGCATCATTTTTATAAATTCACAGCATAGTTTTTGATTTGTTGATCAGAAAATAACATCATCTACATATATACTTTCTAGAAAAATATCATAAAAATAATTTTTATTAAATAATTTAGGATCTTCAATTCCTATTGTAAAAGAGAAGAACATAACCATTTGATAAAAGAGAATAACATAACCATTTATACTATGCCGATGGAGCTTGTTTAAGTCCATATATATCATTGGTATTTTTGAACACATAATTTTTAAAATGAGGATCTTCAAAACTAAGAGGTTATTCTACATAAACATCCTCCATTAAAAAAACATATTAAAAGGATGGTTTTACATCCACATGATATAATTTTAAATTCATATAGGATGAATATCCTAGAAGGATTCTAATATCTTCTAATCTCTATAAGGGGGAAAAGTTTCTTCCTAATCTATTCCTTCATCTTGATTATATCCTTTGGAAGCTATTCTAGATTTTTTTCTAGTTATTAAACCATCATCATCTTATTTATTTCAAAAAACCTATTTTGTTCCAATTACAGTATAGTTTTCGAGTCTTTCAACTAATTCACACACATTATTTATTCTAAATTGATTGAGAACTTCTAGAATTCTTATGAACAAAATTTTATTAGATAAAGATTATTCAACTAATTTAGGTTCTAATTTGGATAGAAATACATAAAATTATACTAAATTACCTACATTTTTTTATAGTTCTTACTCCTTCATCCTGGTTTCCTATAACGTTTTCTAAAATATGATCTTTAGGGTTTCTGGGTGTTCTAGGAAAAATATTTCTTGTTGACTAGTGTCTTCCATTATTGGATTTCATTTAAAATGGTCAAGATCGAAATAATCATCCTAGTTTTCATAAAATAAAGGTTTCAGTCTCATATTTTTGAATGTATCATTTTGATCATGAATTTGATTGATTTGTGACTAAAATGATCACCTTTATCAAATTTCACTTGATATGATTATTCAACAATCCTCGAACATTTATTGAAAAGTCTATAAGATTTGGAAGTAGTAGAGTAGCCTAGGAAGATACCATCATCATAATTTTGATTAAAATTTCTAATATTATCTTTTATGTTCAGTATGTAAACCTTACATCCAAATAAATTGATGTATCCTACCTTGGGTTTTCTATTATTCCACAACTTGTAGGGTTTTTTCTTTAAAATAGGTATTATTAGTACTCTATTAATGATATAACATGTTTTATTAATATCCTTATCCCAAAAATGAATGGGCATGTCATATTCTCATAACATAGTGCAACACCCCAATCTTCCATGGTACTCTTCTCTTTGAATAATACAATAGCATGTGTTGTTTTCAATTTCTAGTTCTAACACACCACAACCAATCAATCTAGACGTTATGAATAGTAATACCCACTTTTAAAAAATTTATACATTTTTCCTTTAAAAATGTACTTTATTTTTGGATTCATAATATCGAAATTAGCTTAGGGTTAATTTTTGGTATTTTTCTAGGAACATCCAATTTTTGATGAATAGTGAAAAATACTAAACTTTAATTAAAAACAACTTTTTTAATCAAAATAATTTATAGTGATAAATTATAATAATGATTGGTTTTAAAGTATAATTAGAATATGTTTTTACCACTTAATACAAACATTGTTATTGGACACAATTTCACATTTAAATTGGACATAAACAACTGTCAATCTTTTGATAGTTATTATTTCTTAAAAACACGTTTTTTGGTTTGACAGCAGGAATTAATTTTAAATTAATTTCTGCCACTTCTGTGTTTTGAATTTGGAAAAATAGATTCCATATTTGGAATCAGGATGTCCAAATTGTGTAAATAGGTAACTTTTATTTTTAGAAAATTTGAAGAATTACTTCAGTAAATATTTTATTTACCATGGTTAAAGGGTATATCCAGTAAAGAGTGGTAAAAAATAATATTATAATAATATTAGATTATACTAACACATGTATAACCATATTGGATGATAAATTTATGACCATGGGTATCCTTGGGTCGATTTTGGGACCCCATGGATCCACTTGTAAGTGAAAATTACACTTTATATTAATTAAGTTAAAGTAAATACAAAAATGACATAAACAAGTATCTTTTAGTAAATAAAATTTTACATTGGGTTATATATGTCATCTATTCAACTATAAATATTCATTAGAAATATAAAAATATTTCCTACATTATGGTATTTTATTTATGATTTTTAGACATTGAATAATTAAAGTTATATATGACAAAATGATGATGTAGTATTTTCCTTATTAATGAAAGAATCAAATAAATGGTATTATAAATGTTAAAATACATATAATTTGAACATTTTAATTCCATTTATATGTTAATATGACATTTTATTATTTATAAAATGAGTTTATTTTTAATTGATATTTTTTTTGGAGTTTAACAAAAATCAATTACCAAATAGTGTCAAAATTGACATAAAAGCGTTTTTAAAACAAATATTATATTATTAATTGATATTCTATGCCTAAAAATCTAAGGTTTAGCCAAAAGAGTTATATAATTATATTTTTATAATTAATGAACCACTTGGGGTTCTATTGTAAGTTTATAGTATGTTTATTATCCATATAATATAAAAATACAAAGAGACAGGATAAATGTCAAACTAATTAACTAAGAGTTAAATCTAAGAGATAAGGTTAATATAATGACCCAACCCTGTCTAAAACTTATTGTTTGAGTGTATTTCGACCCATTCCCACCATATAATATAGATAATACACTTTTGATCAATTATAAAACGAAAATGAGTTTTTTATAAAATAATATTTCACTCTTTTCCTATGCTTCCCTCACCCCACTTATAAAAGGGCACTCCTCCTTGTCTCTAATTTACATCTTCAATGCCATTTCACTCAGCCAAAACCTACCCAAATATCCAATAAACTTACCTCAATTAATCCTAGAGGACCTACTTTCTTCATAAAGCCTACCTAAGGAGACCTTTGGACAAATCAAAAGGAAGAACCCGAAGAAGAGGTAATAATTTTACCACCCTCTTTCAGGTTACTTTCTTCTTTCACTTATTATTTATTTGTTATTTACATTATAAAATAATAAATCTAGTATCTTATATATACTGTTATGTTATTATAAATATTTTACAACCATATTCAGTATTCTATCCATCCTTTTAATGACATGTCATCATACGTGCGTAATACGGCTTACCGTTTCCACGTCGTGGTGTAATTGTTATTCAATACATTATTATTTGGATGGGTATAATAATGAGTATAAACTATGTAAATAATAAATATAACATGATAATTATTCTGTATATATAATATACCATCCAATTATATATTATTTTAATATCAAAAGAAAGATATTTTCGCTCGTGCGTACGTACGGAGTACCGTCTCCACGAATGCGATGAGATTCATTCTCCCATCATATTCATTCAAGAATAATTCTCATTTGATGATTAAAAATAATTTTTAAGGATTTGATATAATTCTGTATATGAATATGATACAACCTATCCATAACAAATATGTCTTATGTAACAAAACATATAAAATAAAAGTTAACACCCGAAATAACGATAATACTAAAATATTATTAACAAAGAAATTTTAAAAGATCATATATGATATCATATTTATGTATATGATTCATGAATAATTTAATAACAATTATTTAAAAATTATAATGGAGTTTAACCTAACCTTGATGAAGGAAAAGTACAAGGTAAGGGTTATTTCCACAATCTCTTTATTATCCGAGGTTGTTTATACGTAATTATCCAATGACACCTCTTTATCATCCACATCCAAGTTTCTTAAAAATGTATTTCAAAAAATTCTTACTATTTTATAGACTATGGTTTAAAGTCATTTATACACTTGTTTGAAATTTTATGATATGTTTATAAAGGAATCTTTTCATCGTTTTCCAAACAAGGTCATTTTTAACCTTTTTGACAAAATTAAGGTAAGAATGTTTTTTTAACTGATACGGAGGGTGCGACTATTTTCCTTCATTATAAAATCATCGAAGAATCCCTTAAAAAATTATAATAATATCTTTAAAATACGTATTTTATTTTATAATTATTTGACATTATATGATTTAAAAAAATGATATATTTCTCTCAAATAGTTTTGATTTCAACCATGTCAACATCATTTGATGGATTTTATACTAGTTTGAGGTCGATTCATTTTGATACAAATTTTCCAAATTGTATTGAATTTTTTGTGATATGTTTTACTATGGATGTGTTATTTTTATACCATTCATGGTTTATGGTTAAAGTATTGACATTTCATATAATATTTTAAATACGGAGGTTTATGTTATATTTCAACCTTTTCATATGAGGAATGTATTGGACATAGTATGTGATGGGTGGAGCCCGCTATAGACCCTCGATGCATCGATAGGTCTCATGAGGCATCTAAACATGGAATTAGCTGAGGCCTTTCCCAATTTTATATCCGTTTTTGGCCGATGCCTTAATCATTTTTAGACGTCTTGGACGAGGCCTTGAAAAAATGTTTAAGAATGTCTGGAATTATACATTCCCTAATTATGATAATAGTATTGATAGTTCATGTGGTCATTAGACTAGTAGAATACCCTTGATTATATTTTATTATGGCCTTATTTACTCAGATCATATTCATTCCATAAAAGTTTTCTTTTTATTATTTGTAAAGGCATGTGTTTTCAATTATTCACCATGATTAATGTTTATGTTATCATCCGTTGTATTGTTTACCCTTACTGAGCGTTTGTTCTCACCCCTTTCTTATGATTCATTTTCTCTGGATATGAAGAAGTTCGTTATCAGTGACTTGAAATCATAATCTAGAAGGCCTGGATGTTCTTATGGAATAATTTAGTGTTTTATTTCTTTTCAAGTTGTATTGTTGAACTTTTCTATGAATCTTTTTTCCAATACTACTAAACTAATCGGCCTTTTGAGACATGATATTTTTTATCATGCCAATGATACGTAATAATGAACCAACTCTGGGTAACTGGGGTCGGGGAGTTACAGTTGGTATTAGAGGAAGTTTAGTAATAAACCCTCGAAGCTAGATTTATATAAACTTTGATTAGAGCACATAGCCCTAAGATAGACTTTGAAGATTATTATAGAAGAATTTACTAGATTTTTTGTATTGTAGAGATTTTGTGAGTTTTTTGAGAAATACATCCATGTCTGGATACGAGCTGGTAGAGGTGGCTCTGGAATAGATGTACCTAGGGGTAAAACCCAAAAATACCGCTTTGAGCTAGACTCGAACGAGAACTGGTGCATGACCACGGGCCTTGCTACACTCTTGGTTACGACACTCATGGGGGATATGCTTAGGGTAAATCACATTTGATATACAAACCATTATGAAGGGTTTATGAGTATATAATTCCTTAAAGAAAACATTTTTATGATTATGGATTATATCCATAAACTGTTCAATTTATGTGAAGTGTTTTATAATTTTGAATTTATGTATTGCGATTCATAAACTAATCTAGTTTATTACATTATTTAGAAATGGTGTCTAGTGGAAAGAATGGAATCCATATCAATGTACACACTCCATGTAGGGATTTCCCTCCTGCTCAAGATAATTATAGTGGAGATGGTTATACAACTGGTGCTGATCAGCTTATCACTATACTAGGACAACTCACTCAGGTTATGAATAATAACCTTACCCGTATGTATCACCCTGATCCACAACTTGGAGGATCAATGTCAGATCGCTTCATGAGGTAAAAACCATCAACATTCAATGGGAGTATAATCCCATTGATAGTTTAGCAATGGATAAGTTCCCTAAAGAAAATATTTCAGGCTTTTGTGAGTAGTGAAAGTTAAAAAGTTGTCATGGTAGTTTATCGCCTCACTGGAGATGCTGATCAATAGTGGTCATTTATCCAAAATACAAAGGAAGATGAAAAGTATCAACTATGGAATGGAGGGAGTTTAACAGAATTTTCTTAGAAAAATACTTTCCTCATGAACATTGAGCGGATATGGAAAGACAATTTCTGAGTCTATGGAAAAAAGAGGATGAAAATGTCGTAAAGTATGAAGCTAATTTTACATCGTTAGCAAGGCATATAGTAGATTATATAAGTTACCAAAGGAGTATGATTGATCATTTCTTTGATGGTTTAAAACCATTTCTACATCAAGCATTAGTCTCAAAATCATTCTCAATGTACGAAGATATAGTCTCATGTGATATCAAGATAGAAAAGGAATTCCCTATTTCTTACAACTTTAAAGAAAAGAAAGAGAAGAAGAGATCTGCTGACACTATGGGAAAGGAAATAATGAAATAGGGAAGAAGGAATGTGTTGAATTTCAACCATGTGATTATTGTGGAAGGAAGCACCCTAGTTCCTGTCTAAACGGAATGGGGGTTTGTTACAAATGTGGAGAAAAATTTCACCAGGCTCGTGATTGGAAGGGAAAGAAAGAGGTTGTCAATATTGAATGCTATAATTGTATAGAAATAGGGAATTATGAAAATGAATGTCTTAAGCATAATGGAAACATACCTAAGAAAAGGCCAAGGGATCATGACCATACTTTTGATTTTACTACAGTTGAAGTGGAATAATTAATGTATTTGTGTTTTTGGAATCAAGGACTATATTTTGGTGATATATATAAGGATTGTACTACAGTACTTGTAGTTTTCATTAAGGTTTTAATATGACTAAGGTAATAATATTTTCAGAATGTGATAATAAGATAAGCTTTACATTTTTTGGGGAATATGATGTTACAATTGATTTTGGAATTTAGATACCTTTTACAGAGGGTCATGACATAGGTAGTTCGGATAACTATAATGTTTGGAATGGATTATGTTGAACTTTTGATAGTATCATTTAAGGTTAAAACATTTCTTATGATTATTGTTTGAATATTATGATACTATAGTTTTAGTAAAAACGACAACCTCTAGGTCGGGCGATAACCCATCGCGTTAGACAAAGCTGCAGGAATCGAACCTACAACCATAGTGTGACAGGCCTTTATTCCTACCACCAGCCTATAGGAATTCCCTGGTTATTACAAAATATTTTTCTTCATTTTAATGATATGTGTTAATATTTGAACCATATAGTAATAGGATAAATATAATTTTTTTGAGTTCTATTGTCTTTTGGAGTGAAAGATGTGTTTGTGGTAGAAATTAGTTGAAGGATGAAACTCTACTTTTCAAGTATATATATATATATATATATTTCACTAATTATATAAATAAATTAATTCTTAAACATTAGAGAAGGGATATTAAAACCAAAAATGTGTTATCCAATTACCTTAGGTTTTGTTGAACTGATGATATTTTAAATCATCGTAGATTGTAGGCTTTGAGGCCCTCAATTTTACACTTGTTTGTGATTGATGACCTCAATCACTCCCTATAAATATTTACATTTTCCCTCTATTTACGTGTCTATAATTGACACTAATTTTCTCCTATTTGAAACCCTAATTTTGTGGTAACTTTCTCATTTCCCTTTCCCTCTTATTAAAACTAAATTTTACTAACCCTATTTCCGATATGGGTTTTCCACAAAGGTATTTTCTATTTTCAACCTTTTATTTTCAAACAATAATTTCAAATTGAAAGGATAAAATTTATTTAAGGAGGGGATAATGTAACACCCCAATCTTCCATGGTATGCTTCTCTTCGAATAATACAATAGCATGTGTTGTACGCGACTTCGAGTTCTAACACACCACAACCAATCAAACTAGCTGTTATGAAAAGTAATACCCACT
Source organism: Viscum album (assembly GCA_963277665.1). NCBI lineage: Eukaryota > Viridiplantae > Streptophyta > Magnoliopsida > Santalales > Viscaceae > Viscum > Viscum album. The sequence continues at coordinate 570,293,610 of OY728153.1, forward strand.
TTTCAAAATTTTATAAATTTTATCTTTCAAAATGGACTAAATTTTTGGATTCAGAATATCGAAATTATATTAGGGTGAATTTTTGGTATTTTTCTAAGAACATCAAATTTTTGATGAATAGTGAAAAATACTAAACTTTAATTAAAAATAACCTTTTTAATAAAAAAAATTTATATTGAAAAATTATAATATTGAGTAGTTTTTAAGTATAATTAGAATAAATTTTTACTATTTAATCCATACTTGTTCATTGGATGTAATTTCACGATTAAGCTGGACATAAACTAGTGTCAATCTTTTGATAGTTATTATTTCTTAAAAACACGCTTTTCTTTTTGACAACGAGAATAAATTTTAAATTAATTTACACCAATTATGTGTTTTGAATTTGGAAAAATGGATTCTGTAATTGGTATCAGGATTTCAAAATTGTGTAAATAGGTAACTTTTATTTTTATACATTTTAAATAATTACTTCGGTAAATATTTTATTTACCATGGTTAAAGGGTAACTCCGATAAATAAGGGTAAAAAAATAATATTATAATATTATTAAATTACCCTAACACATTTCCTAACCCTATTTTCTGATACATTTCCGATCATGGGAATCCTTGGGTCGATTTGGGGACCCCATGGATCCACTTGTAAGTGAAAATGACACTATATTAATTATGTTAAAGTAAATACAAAAATGACACAAGCGTATATCTTTTAGTAAAACAATTTTTACATAGGGTTATATATGTTATATATTAGACTGTAAGTATTCATTGGAAATATAAAAAGATCTCATATATTATGGTATTTTATTTATGATTTTTAGACAATGAATAATTAAAGTTATTTATGACACAATGATGATGTAGTATTTTCCTTATTAATGAAAGAATCAAATAAATGGTATTATAAATTTTAAAATAAATATAATTTTAACATTTTGATGCCATAAAAAATTTAATTGGTTAATATTACATGTTAGGATTTATTCAATTATTTTATTTAAAATTAATAAATTTTTAGGACTTTATCAAAAATTAATTACCAAATAGTGTCAAAATTGACATAAAAGAGTTTTAAAAAAAAATATTATATTATTAATTGATATTATATTCCTAAAAATCTAAGGTTTGTCCAAGAGAATTATATAATGATATTTGTATAATTAATGAACCACTTGGGGATCTCTTAAATGTTTATATTATGTTTTTAAACATATAATATAAAAATACAAATAGACATGGTAAATGTCAAACTAATTAACTAAGAGTTAAATCTAAGAGATAATGTTAATATAATGACCCAATCCTGTCTAAAAAATATTGGTTGAGTGGATTTTGACCCATACCCACCTTATCATAGAAATAATCCACATTAACGCCATTAGATACCGAAAATTATTTTTTTATAAAATAATATTTTACTCATTTCCTAAGGTGCCCCTCACCCCTCTTATAAAAGGGCACTCCCCCTTCTCTCTAATTCACATCATCAAATCCATTTGGCCCAGCCAAAACCTGACCAAATATCCTCTAACCATCCCTAAAATCATTCTAGAGTCCCTACGTTAGTCATAAACCCAACCTAATGATCCCTTTTCATCAAATCAAAAGGAAGAACCTGAAGAAGAGGTAATAGTTTAACCACCCTATTTCAAGTTCCTTTCTTCTTCCACTTCTTCTTTCTTTGTTATTTCCATTATAAAATAATAAATATAGTATCTTCTATATACTTTTATGTTATTATAAATATGTTACAACCATATTCAGTATTCTATCCATCCTTTGAATGACATGTCACCATACGTGCGTACATACGGCTTACCATCTCCACATCATGGTGTAATTGTTATTAAATACATTATTATTTTGATTGGTATAATAATGAGTATAAAAGATTTAAATAATAAATATTAATGATAATTATTCTGTATAAATTATATACCATCCAATTATATATATTTTTTAATATCAAAAGAATGATATTGTCGCTCGTGCGTACGTACGAACTACCGTCTCCACGAACGTGATAAGATTCATTCCCCCATCGTATCCATTCAAGAATAATTCTCATTTGATGATTAAAAATAATTTTTAATGACATTATATAATTATTTATATGAATAAGATATATCCTATCCATAACAAACACGACTTATGTAACAAAACATATAAAAGAAAACGAGTAAGTTAACACCTGAAACAACGATAATACTAAAATATTATTAATAATGGAATGTTAAAAGATCATATATGGTATAATTTTTATGTATATTATTCATTTATAATTTAATAATAATGATTTAACAATTATATAGGAGGTTAACCAATCCCCGACCAAGGAAAAGTACAAGGTAAGGGTTATTTCCACAATCTCTTTATTATCCAAGGTTGTTTATATGTAATTATCTACTGAGAACTCTTTATCATCCACATCCATGTTTCTTAAAAATTTATTTCAAAACATTATTAATAATTTATATACTATGGGTTAAAGTCATTTATACCCTTGTTTTACTTTTTATAAGATTTTTATAAAGTAATCTTTTGGCCATTTTCCAAACAAGGTCTTTTTTAAACCTTTTCAACAAAATTAAGGTAAGAATGTTTTTTTCAACTTATACAGAGGGTGCAACTATTTTTCATCATTATAAAATCATATAATCTTCCCTTAAAATCTTATAATAATATTTTCAAAATTATTATTTTATTTTATAATTATGTTACTTTATATGATTTAAAAAAAAGAGATATTTATCTCAAATAGTTTTGATTTCATCCATGTCAACATCCTTTGATGGATTTTATACATGTTTGAGGTCGATTCTTTATGATACAAATTTTCCATATTGTATTCAAGGTTTTTTAATATGTTTTACTATGGATATGTTATTTTTATACCATTCATGGTTTATGGTTAAAGTACTGACATTTCTTATGCTATTTTTAATAAAAATGTTTTATGTTATGTTTAAACCTTTTCATATGAGGAATGTATTGGACATAGTATGTGACGGGTGGAGCCTTCTATAGCTCCTCGATGCATCAGTAGTTCTCATGAGAAAACTAGATGTGGAATTGGTCGAGGCCTTTCCGAATTTGATATATGATTTTGTCCGAGGCCGTAATCATTTTTAGACGTCTTGGCCGAGACCTTGACAAAATGTTTCAGAATATCTGGAATTATACATTCCATCATTATTATAATAGTATTTATGGTTCATGTGGTCCTTAGACCAGTAGAAGACCCATGATTATATTTTATTATGGCATTATTTACTCAGATCATATTCCTACCATAAAATTTTTCATGTTTATTATTTGTAAAGGAATGTGTTTTCAATTATTCACTATGCTTAATGTTTATGTTATCTCCCACTGTATTGTTTACCCTTATAGAGCGTTTGAGATCACCCCTTTCTTATGTTTAATTTTCCCAAGATATGAAGAAATTAGTTATGAGTGACTTGCAAGAATAATCTTGAATTCATGGATGTTCTAATGGAATAATTTAGTGTTGTATTTCTTTTCAAGTTGTTAAGATGAACTTATATATAAATCTTGTTTCCAATACTACTAAACTAATAGGTCTTTTGAGACGTGATCTTTTGTGATCATGCCAATGATATGTAATAATGCACCGACTCTAGATAACTGGGGTCGGGAAGTTACAGTTGTTATTAGAGGAAGTTTGGTAATAAACTTTGGAAGCTAGATTTGGATAAACTCTAATTAGAGCACATAGACCTAAGATATAATTTGAGGATTAGTATAGAAGAAATTCCTAGAATTTTTGTAATGTAGAAATTTTGTGAGTTTTACGAGAAATACATCCGTGTCTGGATACGAGTAAGTAGAGGTGGCTCTGGCACAGATGTACCTATGGGTAAAACCCTAAAACACCGCATTGAGCTAGACTCAAAGGGAAACTGGTGCACGACAATGAGCCTTGCGGCACTCTTGGTTACAACACTCACGGGGGATATATTTAGGATAATTATAATTTTATTTACAAAAAGTTATGAAGGGTTTATGATTATAAACTTCCTCAAAGAATTTTTTTTATGATTATGGATTATATCCATAAATTGTTCAATTTATGTTAAGTGTTTTATAATTTTGGATTTATGTATTGCGATTGATAAACTAATCTAGTTTATTCCATTATTTAGAAGTGGAGCCTAGTGGAAAGAATGGAAACTGTATCAATGCACTCACTCCATGTAGGGATTTCCCTCCTGCTCAAGATAATTATAGTGGATCTGGTGATACAATTGGTGCTGATCAACTAATCACTATACTAGGAAAACTAACTCAGGTTATGAATTACAAACTTACTAGTATGGAGCACCCTGATCCTCAGCATTAAGGATCAATTTTAGAACGCTTCATGAGGTAACAACGACCAAAATTCAATGGGATTTCAAACCCATTGGTAGCTTAGCAATGGATATGTCTCCTAGAGAAAATATTTTAGGCTTTGGGGAGTAGTGAGAGGGAAAAAGTTTTCACGGTAGTTTTTCGCCTCACTGGAGATGCTGATCAATGGTGGTCATTGATTCAAAATACAAAAAAAGATGAAGAAGTATCAAGTATGTAATGGGGGGAGTTTAACAGAATTTTCATAGAAAAATAAATTCCTCATGACCACTGAGCGGATATGGGAAGACAATTTCTTGAGTCTGAGGAAAAAAGAGGATGAGAACGTTGCAAAGTATGAGGATAATTTTACAAGGTTAGCAAGGTATGCATCAGATTATATATGTAACCCAAGGAGTAATATTGATCATTTCATTGATGGGTTAGAACCATTTCTACATCGAGCATTAGTCTCACAATATTTCTCAACGTATGAAGATATAGCCTCATGTGCTATCAAGACGAAAAAGGAATTCTCTAAGTCTTACGACACTAAAGAAAAGGAAGAGAAGAAGAGATCTGCTGAACACTCTGGGAAAGGAAATAATGAAACAGGGAAGAAGGAAAGAGTTTAATTTTCACCCTATGATAATTGTTGAAGGACGCACCCTGGTGCCTATCTAAAAGGAATGGGGGTTTGTTACAAATGTGGAGAAAAAGGTCACCAGGCTCATGATTGCAAGGGAAAGAAAAAAGGTATCAATATTGAATGCTATAATTGTAGAGAAATGGGGCATTATGCAAATGAATTTCCTAAGAGTTAGAGAAACATACCTCAGATAAGGGAAAGGGATCAAGGCCAAGCTTATACTATGACTACAGTTGAAGTGGAATCAATAATGTACGTGTGTTTTTGGAATCATGGAATATATTTTGGTGATATATATAAGGATTGTACTGTAGTACTTTTTGTTTTCGTTAAGGTTTTAATATGACTAAGGAAATCATATTTTCAGTATGTGAAAGTAAGATAAACTTTACATTGTTTGGGGAATCTGATGTTACAATTGATTTTTGAATTTTGATACCTTTTACAAAGGGTCTGGATAGAGGCACTTTGGATAAATATAAAGTTTGGAATGGATTAAGATGATCTTTTGATAGTATCATTTAAGGTTAAATTTTTTTTATGATTATTGTTGGAATATTATGATACTATAGTTTTATGAAAAAGGACAACCATCAGGTCGGGCAATAACCCATCGCATTGGAAAAAGCTACAGGAATTGAACCTACAACCATAATGCGACTGACCTTTATTCCTACCACTAGCCTACAGGAATTCCCTGGTTATTAAAAAATATTTTTATTCATTTTAATGTTATGTGTTGATATTTTTAACCTTATAAAATTAGGATGAATATAATATTTTTGAGTTCTATTGTCTTTTGGAGTGAAAGATGAGTTTCTGGTAGAAATTAGTTGATGGATGAAACTTTACTTTTCAATTATGTATATATATTTATCTTATTCTATGAAGAAATTATTTCTTAAACTTTAGAGAAGGGATATTAAAACAAAAAATGTGTTATCCTAATTCCTTATGTTTTGTTGAACTGATGATATTTTAAATCATCTTAGATTGATTGATTTGAGGCCCTCAATTTTACACTTGTTTTTGATTGATAACCTCAATCACTCCCTATAAATATTTACATTTTTCCTCTAATTACATGTCTATAATTGACACCAATTTTTTCCTATTCGAAACCCTAATTTGGTTGTGACATTCTCGTTTCCCTTTCCCTATTATTAAAACGAAATTTTATTAACCCTATTTCTAATATGGTTTTTTCACAAAGGTATTTTCTATTTTCAACATTTTTTTTTGAAGAACAATTTCAAATTGAGAGGATGCAATTTATTTAAGGAGGGGAGAATATAATACCCAAATCTTCCATGGTATGTTTCTCTTTAAATAATACAATAGTGTGTGTTGTACGCAACTTTGAGTTCTAACACACCACAACCAATCAAACTAGATGTTATGAATAGTAATACCCACTTTTTTAAATTTTATAAATTTTATCCTTCAAAGTAGACATCATTTTTGTATTCAGAATATCAAAATTAGCATAGGGGAATTTTCGGTATTTTTCTAAGAACATCCAATTTTTGATGAATAGTGAAAAATACTAAACATTAATTAAAAAAAACATTCTTAATAAAAATAATTTATAGTCATAAATTATACTATTTAGTGGTATTAAAGTATAATTAGAATATATTTTTATTATTTAATCCAAACTTGGTCATTGGATGTAATTTCACATTTGAACTGGATATAAACATGTGTCAATCTTTTGATAGTTATTATTTCTTAAAAACACACTTTTTGTTTTGACAGTGGGAATTAATTTTAAATTAATTTCTGAAACTTTTGTGTTTTAAATTTGGAAAAATGGATTCCATTTTTGGAATGAGTATGTCCAAATTTTTTAAATAGGAAACTTTTATTTTTAGACATTCTGAATAATTATTTAGGTAAATATTTTATTTATCATGGTTAAAGGGTAAATCCGGTAAAGAGGGGTAATAAAAATAATATTATAATAATATTAAATTACCCTAACATGTGTCTTAGCCATATTTTATGATAAATATCTGACCATGGGCATCCTTGGGTCGATTTTGGGACCCCATGGATCCACTTTTAAGTGAAAATGTCACATTATATTAATAAAGTTAAAGTAAATACAAAAATGACATAAGCGTATATCTTTTAGTAAAATTTTTTTTACATCAGGTTATATATGTTATATATTAAAATATGTATTTTCATTATAAATATAAAAATATTTCCTACATTATGGTATTTTATTTATGTTTTTTAGACATTGAATAATTAAATTTATTTATGACACAATGATGATGCAGTATTTTCTTTATTAATGAAGGAATCAAATAAATGGTATTATAAATGTTAAAATAAATATAATTTTAACATTTTGATGACATCCATGAATTTTATAGGTTAATATGACATGTTAGAATTTATCAAATGAGTTTATTTATAATTAATAAATTTTTTAGGACTTTAACAAAAATCAATTACAAAATAGTGTCAAAATTGACATAAAAGAGTTTTTAAAACAAATATTATATTATTAATTGATATTCTATTCCAAAAAATCTAAAGATTAGAAAAGAGACTTATATAATGATATTTGTATCATGAATTAATCACTTGGGGTTCTTTTGGAAGTTTATAGTATGTTTATTAACCATAAAATATAAAAATACAAAGAGACATGGAAAATGTCAAACTAATTAACTAAGAGTTAAATATAAGAGATAAGGTTAATATAATGACCCAAACCAATATAAAACCAATTGGTTGAGTTTATTTTAAACCATCCCCACCTTATCATAGAAATAATCCACTTTTTATCCATTATAAACCGAAAATGATTTTTTTTGTAAAATAATATTTCACTCTTTTCCTAAGGTTCCCCTCTCCCCTCTTATAACAGGGCAGTCACAATTGTCTCTAATTGGAATCTTAAAAGCAATTTGGATTGGAAAACCCCTGCCCAAATATCCTCTAAACTTCCCTAAATTTATCATAGAGGCCCTCATTTAGTCATAAATCCAACCTATGGAGCCCTTTTGATCAAATCAAAAGGAAGGACCTGAAGATTAGGTAATAATTTCACCACCCTCTTTCAAGTTCCTTTCTTGTTCCACTTCTTCTGCCTTTGTTATTTCTATTATAAAATAATAAATCCAGTATCTTCTATATAATATGATGTCATTATAAATATTTTACAACCATATTCAGTATTCTATCCATCCTTTGAATGACATGTCACCATACGTGCGTACATACGGCTTACCGTCTCCACGTCGTGGTGTAATTGTTATTCAATACATTATTATTTGGATTGGTATAATAATGAGTATAAATTGTGTAAATAATAAATATAACATGATAATTATTCTGTATATATGATATACAATCCAATTATATATTATTTTAATATCAAAAGAATGATATTGTCGCTTGTATGTACGTACGGACTACCGTCTCCACGAACGCGATAACATTCATTCCTCCATCGTATCCATTCAAGAATAATTCTCATTTTATGATTAAAAATAATTTTTAAGGACTTGATATCATTATATATATGAATAAGATACAACCTATCCATAACAAACACGGCTTATGTAACAAAACATATAAAAGAAAATGAGTAAGTTAACACCCGAAATGAAGATAATACTAAAATATTATTAACAAAGTAATTTTAAAAGATCATATATGATATCATATTTGTGTATATTATTAATGTATAATTTAGTAAAAATGATTTAACTATTATAGATGAGGTTAACCTACCCTCGACCAAGGAAAAATACAAGGTAAGGGTTATTTCCACAATCTCTTTATTATCTTATATTGTTTATACGTAATTATATACTGGGAACTCTTTATCATCCCCATCCATGTTTCATAAAAATGTATTTCAAAAAATTCTTAATATTTTATATACTATGGGTTAAAGTCATTTATACCATTGTTTGACATTTTATAAGATGTTTATAATGGAATATTTCCATCGATTTCCAATCAAGGTCCTTTTTAACCTTTTTGACAAAATTAAGGTAAGAATGTTTTTTAACTTATACAGAGAGTGCAGCTATTTTCTATCGTTATAAAATCATCATAGCTTCCCTTAAAATCTTATAAGAATATTTTCAGAATACATATTTTATTTTATAATTATGTGACTTTATATGATTTAAAAAAATAGATATTTCTCACAAATAGTTTTGATTTCATCCATGTCAACATCCTTTGAAGGATTTTATACTTGTTTGAGGTCGATTCATTATGATAGAAATTTTACATATTGTATTGATGTTTTTGTGATATATTTTACTATGGATGTGTTATTTTTATACCATTCATGGTTTATGGTTAATGTATTGACATTTCATATGCTAGTTTTAATACGAATGCTTATGTTATATTTCAACCTTTTCATATGAGGAATGTATTGAACTTAGTATGTGATGGGTGGAGCCCTCTATAGCTCCTTGATACATCGGTAGGTCTCATGAGACAACTAGACATGTAATTGGATGAGGCCTTTCCCAATTTGATAAATGATTTTGGCTGAGGTCTTAATAATTTTTAGACGTCTTGGTCGAGGCCTTGACAAAATGTTTTAGAATGTCCAACATTATACATTCCCTCATTATGATAATAGTATTGATGGTCCATGTGGTCATTCTACTAGTAAAATACCAATTATTATATTTTATTATGTCACTATTTACTTATATCATATTCCTACCATAAAAGTGTTCATGTTTATTATTTGTAAAGACTTGTGTGTTCAATTATTCACCATGCTTAATGATTATGTTATCTTCCATTGTATTGTTTACCCTTACTGAGTGTTTGAGCTCACCACTTTCTTATGTTTCATTTTCCCAGGATATGAAGAAGTTAGTTATGAGTGACTTGCAGGAATAATCAAGAAGGTGTGGATGTTCTAATGGAATAATTTAGTGTTGTATTTCTTTTCAAGTTGTAAAGTTGAACTTATGTATGAATCTTGTTTCCAATACTACTAAACTAATGATACTTTTGAGACTTGATCTTTTGTGATCATGCCAATGATATGTAATAATGCACTGACTTTGGGTAACTGGGGTCAGGGCGTTACAGTTTGTATCATAGGAATTCTAGTAATAATCCTTGGAAGATAGATTTAGATAAACTCTGATTAGAGAACATAGCCCTGTGATATACTTTGAGGATTAGTAATGAAGAACTTCTTATAATTTTGGTATTTTAGAGATTTTTTGAGTTTATAGAGCAATAAATCCCTTTCTGGATATGATAAGATAGAAGTAGATCTGTCACAGATGTACCTAGGGGTAAATCATGAAAACACCACTTTGAGCTAGACTCGAATGGGAACTGGTGCACGACAACGAGCCTTTCTACACTCTTAGATACGACACTCACGGGGGATATGCTATGGATAATTCTCATTTTATTTTAAAACATTATTAAGGGTTTATGAGTATATACTTACCCAAAGAAAACATGTTTATGATTATGGATTATATCCATAAACTGTTCAATTTATGTTAAGTGTTTTACAAGTTTGGATTTATGTATTCTGATTCATAAACTAATCTTGTTTATGCCATTAATTAGAAATGGAGCATAGTGGAAATAATGGAAACCGTATCAATTCACACACTCCATGTAGATATTTCCCTCCTGCTCAAGATAATTATAGTGGAGCGGGTGATACAACTTGTGCTGATCCACTTATCACTATATAGAGAAAACTCACTCAGGTTATGAATAATAACGTTACGCGTATGGAGCACCCTGATCCACAAAGTGAAGGATCAATGTTAGATAGCTTCATGAGATAAAAACCAACAACATTCAATGGGAGTACAAACCCATTGGTAGTTGAGCAATGGATAAGCTCCCTAGAGATAATATTTTAGGCTTTGGGGAGTAGTGAAAGGGAAAAAGTTGTTATGGCAGATTAACACCTCACTAGAGATGCTGATTAATGGTGGTCATTGATCCAAAATAAAAAGGAAGACAAAGAAGTATCAAGTATTGAATGGAGGGACTTTAAAGTAATTTTCTTAGAAAAATACTTTCTTCATGACCATCAAGCAGATATGGAAATACAATTTCTGAGTCTGTGGAAAAAAGAGGATGAGAATGTCGCAAAGTATGAGGATAATTTTACAAGGTTAGCAAGGCCTGAAGCATATTATATACATAACCCAAGGAGTAAGATTTATCATTTCATTGGTGGGTTAAAACCATTTCTACGTTGAGCATTAGTCTCACAATCTTTCTCAATGTACGAAGATATAGTCTCATGTGCTATCAAGACGGAGAAGTAATTCTCTATGTCTTACAACTTTAAAGAAAAGCAAGATAAGAAGAGATCTTCTGAACACTCTAGGAAAAGAAATAATGAATCAAGGGAGAAAGAAAGAGTTGAATTTCCACCATGTGATAATTGTGGAATGAATAACCCTGGTGCCTGTCTAAAAAGAATGGGGGTTTGTTACAAATGTGGAGAAAAATTTCACCAGGCTTGTGATTACAATGGAAAGAAAGAGGATGTCAATATTGAATTCTAAAATTGTAGAGAAATGGGGCATTATGAAAATTAGTGTCCTAAGCGTCAGGGAAACATACCTTAGAAAAGGCCAAGGGGTCAAGTCCAGGCTTATACTATTACTACAATTGAAGTGGAATAATTAATGTATTTGTGTTTTTGGAATCAAGGATTATATTTTGGTGATATATATAAGGATTGTACTGCAGTACTGTTTGTTTTCATTAAGGTTTTAATATGACTAAGGTAATCATATTTTCAGTATGTGACAATAAGAGAAACATTACTTTGTTTGCGGAATCTGATGTTACAATTGATTTTGGAATTTAGATACCTTTTACAGAGGGTCTGGATAGAGGCACTTTGGATAACAATAATGCTTGGAATGTATTAATTTGAACTTTGGATAGTATAATTTAAGGTTAAAACATTTTTATGATTATTTTTGGAATATTATTATACTATAGTTTTAGGAAAAAGGAAAACCTGCAGGTCGGGCGATAACCCGTCATGTCGGACAAAGCTGCAAGAATCGAACCTACAACCACAGTGCGACAGACCTTTATTCCTACCACTAGCCTACAAGAAGTCCCTGGTTATTAAAAAATATTTTTCTTCATTTTAATGGTATGTTTTAATATTTGTAACCTTATAATATTAGGATAAATATAATATTTTTGAGTTCTTTTGTCTTTTGGAGTGAAAGATGAGTTTGTGGTAGAAATTAGTTGAAGGATGAGACTCTACTTGTCAAGCACATATATATATATATGTATATTTCTCTTATTCAATGATGAAATTAATTCTTAAACTTTAGGGAATGGATATTAAAAGAAAAAATGTGTCATCCCAATACCTTATGTTTTGTTAAACTGATGATATTTAAAATCATCATTGATTGATGGCTTTGAGGCCCTCAATTTTACAATTGTTTGTGATTGATGACATCAATAACTCCCTATAAATATTTACATTTTTCCTCTAATTACATGTATATAATTGAAACCAATTTTCTCCTATTATAAACCCTAATTCAGTGGTAACATTCTCATTTCCCCTTCCCTCTTATTGAAACTAAATTTTATTAACCCTATTTCCGATATGGGTTTTCCACAAAGGTATTTTCTATTTTAAACCTTTTATTTTCAAAGAACAATTTAAAATTGCGAGGACATAATTTATTTAAGGAGGTGAGAATGTAACACCCCAATATTCCATGGTATATTTCTCTTTAAATAATACAATAGCGCGTGTTGTACGCAACTTCGAGTTCTAACACACCACAACCAATCAAACTAGCCGTTATGAATAGTAATACCCACTTTCCAAATTTCTTTAAATCTTATCTTTCAAAATGGAATTTATTTTAGGATTCAGAATATCAAAATTAGCTTAGGGTAAATTTTTAGTATTTTTCTAAGAACATTCAATTTTTGATGAATAGTGAAAAATACTAAACATTAATTAAAAACAACTTTTTTAATAAAAAAATTTATAGTGATAAATTATACTATTGAATGGTTTTAAAGTATAATTAGAATATATTTTTACCATTTAATCCAAAATTTGTCATTGGACATAATTTCACATTTAAACATGATATAAACAAGTGTCAATCTTTTGATAGTTATTATTTCTTAAATCCATGCTTTTTGTTTTGACAATGGGAATTATTTTTAAATTAATATATGCCACTTATGTGTTTTGAATTTGGAAAAATGGATTCGATATTTGGAATCAGGATGTCCAGATTGTGTAAATAGTTATCTTTTAGTTCTATACATTTCTAATAATTACATTGGTAAATATTTTATTTACCATGGTTAATGGGTAAATCCGGTAAAGAAGGATAAATAAAATAATATTATAATAATATTAAATTAACCTAACACATGTTATAACCCTATTTAAATATAAATGTTTGACCATGGGTATCCTTGGGTCGATTTTGGGACCCCATGGATCCACTTGTAAGTAAAAAGGACACTTTATATTAATTAAGTTAAAGTAAATGCAAAAAATGACATAAGACATATATCTTTTAGTAAAGAAATATTTAGATTGGGTTATATACGTTATCTATTTGAATATAAATATTAATTATAAAGATAAAAAGATTTAATAAGTTATGGTAGTTTATTTATGATTTTTAGACATTGAATAATTAATTTTATTTATGACACATTGATGATGCAGTATTTTCCTTATTAATCAAAGAATCCAATAAATGGTATTATAAATGTTAAAATAAATATAATTTGAACATTTTGATTCCATCCAAGAATTTTATAGGTCAATAGGACATGTTAGGATTCATAAAAAGAGTTTATTTCGAATTAATAAAGTTTTTAGGACTTTAACAAAAATCAATTACCAAATAGTGTAAAAATTGACATAAAAGAGTTTTTAAAACAAATATTATATTATTAATTAATATTCTACTTCAAAAAATATAAGGATCTGACAAGAGACTTATATAATGATATTTGTTTCATTAATTAACCACTTGGGGTTCTATTTGAATTTTATAGTAAGTTTATTAACCATATAATACAAAAATACAAAGAGACATGGTAAATGTCAAACTAATTAACTAAGAGTTAAATCTATGTGATAAGGTTAATATAATGACCCAAACCTGTCTAAAACCTATTGGTTGAGTGTATTTATACCCATCCCCACATTATTCTAGAAATATTATAATTTTTATCCATTAGAAACCAAAAAATTATTTTTTTATAAAATAATATTTACCTCTTTTCATAAGGTGCCCCTCACCCCTCTTATAAAAGGGCATTCCCAATTCTCTCTAATTCACATATTCAAAGCTATTTGTCTCCTCTAAACCCTGAAAAAATATCCTCTAAACTTCCCTCACTTTATCCTAGAGGCCCTAATTTAGTCAGGATGTCATCCTATTGAGCCCTTTTGATCAAATCAAAAGGAAGAACTCGAAGAAGAGGTAATAATTTCACCACCCTCTTTCGGATTCCTTTCTTATTCCACTTCTTCTTTCTTTGTTATTTACATAATAAAATAATAACTCCATAATCTTATATATACTGTGATGTTATTATAAATATGTTACAACCATATTCAGTATTTTGTCTATCCTTTGAATGACATGTCGCCATAGATGCGTACGTACGACTTACCATGTTCACGTCATGTTGTAATTGTTATTCAATACATTATTATTTGGATTGGTATAATAATGAGTATAAATGATGTAAATAATAAATGAAACATTATAATGATTCTGTATTTATTATATACCATCCAATTATATATTATTTTAATATCAAAAGTATGATATTATCGCTCGTGCGTACGTATGGACTACCGTCTCCACAAATGCGATGAGATTCATTCCCCCATCATATCCATTCAAGACTAATTCTAATTTGGTGATTAAAAATAATGTTTAAGGACTTGATATAATTCTGGATATTAATAAGGTAAAACCTATCCATAACAAACACGATTTATGTAATAGAACATATAATAGAAAACGAGTAAGTTAACACCCTAAATGATGATAATACTAATATTATTAAAAATTCAATGTTAAAAGATCATATATGATATCATATTTTTGTATATGATTCATGTATAATTTAATAAAAATTATTTAACTATTATACAGGAGGTTAAACTACCCTATACCAAGGAAAAGTACAAGGTAAAGGTTATTTCCACAATCTCTTTATTATCCGTGGTTGTTTATATGTAATTATCTACTAGGGCCTCTTTATCATCCACATCCATGTTTCTTAAAAATGTATTTCAAAACATTATTACTATTTTATAGACTATGGGTTAAATTCATTTATACCCTTTTTTGACTTTTTATATGATTTTTATAAAGGAATCTTTTCATCTTTTTCCAAACAAGGTCCTTTTTAACGTTTTCAACAAAGTTAAGGTCAGAATGTTTTTTAACTTATATGGAGGGTGCGACTATTTTCCATCATTATAAAATTGTTGAAGATTCCCTTACAAGCTTATAATAATATTTACAAAATATGTATTTTATTTTATAATTATTTGACTTTATATGATTTCAAAAAAAGAAATAGATATTTCTCTCAAATAGTTTTGATTTCATCCATGTCAACTTACTTTGATGGATTTTATACTTGTTTGAGGTTGATTCATTATGATAAAATTTTTCCATATTTTATTGAAGTTTTTGTGATATTTTTTACTATGGACATGTTATTTTTATACCATTAATTGTTTATGGTTAAAGTATTGACATTTCGTATTCTAGTTTTAATACAAATGTTTATGTTATATTTCAACCTTTTCATATAAGGAATGTATTGGACTTATTATATGATAAGTGGAGCCCGATATAGCTCTTCAATGCATTGGTAGGTCTCATGATACAACTAGACAAGGAATTTTCCAAGGCCTTTCCCAATTTGATATATGGTTTTGGTCGAGGCCTTAATCATTTTAGACGTCTTGGTTGAGGCTTTGAAAAAATGTTTCAGAATTTCTGGAATTATACATTCCCTCATTATGATAGTAGTATTGATGGTTCGAGTGGTCATTTGACTAGTAGAATACCCATGATTATGTTTTATTATGGAATTATTTACTCAGACCATATTCATGCCATAAATGTTTTCATGTTTATTATTTGTAAAGTCATGTGTTTTCAGTTATTCACCATGACTAATGTTTATGTTATCTTATACTGTTTTTACCCTTACTGAGCATTTAATCTCACCCCTTTATTATGTTTCCTTTTCCCAGGATATGAAGAAGTTAGTTATGAGTGACTTTCAGGCATAATCTAGAAGGCCTGGATGTTCTAATGGAATAATTTAGTGTTGTATTTATTTTCAAGTTGTAATGTTGAACTTATGTACGAATCTTGTTTCCAATACCCCTAAAATAATTGGTCTTTTGAGACTTGATCTTTTGTGATCACGATAATGATATGTAATAATGCACCAACTCTAGGTAACCGGGGTCGGGGCATTACACATAGTCCTATAAATTTCTTATAAATCCCAATTTCACCTTTCGATAGAACCATTATCTTGAGTTGTCCAAGGATTAGAGAATGTATGTTTAATTTCATCTAAAGGTAAATAAGAATTAAATTTATGATTCTCATGCTCACCTCCACGGTCACTTCTCAAAGAAAATTTTGACAACTTTTCCATCATTCACAAGTTTACAAATATCAATAAAAACATACCAGGATTAACTTTTATCTATAAAAAGTAAACCCATGTAAATATTTAAAAATCATCAACTAACACCTAAATAAAAATTTACCAGCAACACATGTAGTTCTAGTTGGTCTGAACATATCGATATTGATAATCTCAAGAGGTATATAAGTATAATATTATTTAACTAGTTTCAAATTTGAACTATTTTCCTTTCCTATTTTTCATGCATCACATAGTTTATTTCTGTCTAATTTAAGATTGGGAATGTCAGAAATCAAATGATTTTTAGACAATTTTTTCAAGGAATGAACATTTTAATGTCCCAGACATCTATGGAAAGTCCATGATTCATTAATTTAATCTTTAAAAAAATTTAGATTTTTTCTAAACAATGAGTTATGATCTAATGTGTTAAAATTCTCTGTTTTGGGTGATTTAAATTTGAGACATTTATAATTAACAATTTATCAGATGTTTTTTGAAAAATCCATAGAATAACCATCATCATAGAGTCGAGATATACTTGTTAGCATATTCTTCAAGACTTCAAAAAAAATTAAATTTTTGATGATATTAAACTAAGGATTTCAATATAATCTAATTCCAATTATCTTTACATTTACATTGTCATAATATGTGAAATATCATCCATCTAATTTGGATATAGAATTAATGTTGGAATAATCTCCACTCATATTCCTTGAACAACCACTATCCGTAAACCAATTTATATTGATGTTCATATTACCATTTTCCTCAAATGAAAAACCAAAAAATAGAAATATTTTGTACCAAAATTATTTTTCATCAGGAAATGTTAGCTATAAGAGATCTAGGTATCCAGACCAGCTTATTTTTTCTAGAAAAATTTGCAGTTTGTTTTGAAAAATACTTTTAAAGAAAAACAATTTTAATTCAACCGACTTGAGGATTTTTTAGATTATATATATTAGAGAATTTTTATTTTTCACCACAATTAAAAGAAGTATCATTATGAAAGTATTTATCCATATTGAAAGGTAAAAAAGGTTTTCTATAAAGTTTAGGCCTTTCACCTTGGCTTCCGATTCCATATTTTTATTTTCTGGGTTTATTTTTTCCAAGAATTTTGTTTAAATAATAATCTCATTTTATAAAACACATGAAACATCTTTGAAATTTTTATCCTCCTTCTATAGGCTTTTTATTTTTTTGACTTGTTCAGCATTCAATACAATATATTTTTCCATCTTATTTTTTAGATCTAAAATATGATTATTTCAATTTTTATCCTCACTATTTATTTTATTATAAGAATTTAAAATTTCTTTATTTTTATTTTTTAAGATTTCATACATGATTTCTAACATGGTTAACTATTCATTTTTCTTTTTTATGATCATTTTTCATTTTCTTATTAATTTAATGCCCAGAAGTGTAATAGGAATGTACCTCATTTGATTTTTATATAAAAAATATGTTGGCATTTTGATTTTCATATTCAAATTCTGGTTCTAATGAAATGAATTCTCTAGAATCATCAGAACCACTCTAGGTGGATTGCACAATTTTTTTTTTAAAATTCATATATATATTATTTTTAAAGTACTTCCTTTCAATATTTTTCGTTTTGGATTTTTGGATAGCCAGGATTGATGTGCCCTATCTTTTTTTATTCATAACATCTCAACTTTTTGGAATTGTCACCATTCTTTGTTTACTTATTAAAGGGTCTTTTGAATCCTTTTCTCCTGTTATATAAATTTTTAAACTTTTGATTTAATATAACAATCTGAAAATTTGATTCAGCATTGTTTGGGAGGCATTATTCTTCAGATTCTTCATAAATTTGTATGAGTTTCCTTTTTTATGTCATCTTTATAAGTAGAGACTTTCAAGGAAGTATTTTCCTTTCTGACCATTTCTTTCTCTTCATTTACAGTTCCCATTTTAGATTCGTACATCATGAGAGTTATGATGAGATTTTTATCTTAAAATCATTCACCTATTTAGATTGTATGATAGTTTTAGAGATTACAATACACTTAGGTGGTAATAGTTCGAGACCATTCAGTGATTGTTCAGGCTCTATGATAGGCTTCCCTAGAGAAAAAATGTTAATCACAATCTCAGTAGGTTATCCATTAAGTTTAGTAATGATTTCTCCGTCAATAATTATGAATATGTTAAACCTAAAAATAGATGCATCATATATAAGATATTTCACATTTTTAGTTCCTTTCTATACAACTGCAAAAGTGGCCCACTTTTCATACATTGTCTGACATTGAGAGATTCTATTAAACTCATCTCGTCCAAAACCATAGATAATAGCATTAATTGCCTTAGAGTTTCTATCACAATTCAATTCTCCTATAGCATCCCAAATTTCATGTTCGGACATAGTAATTTTATAGGGCTTAACTTCTTTGAGATATAATTTTAGGCCAATATTCATTAGATAAATGATCATCCATGATTTCTAGCAACCATAATTTTTAAAATTTAAGTATGAAGCTATAACCATTGAAATACATTTTTTATTATTATCTATATAATCCATTAAATGATATATATTTGGAATTCAACCTTTTATTGTTTTGAATGTGAGATTCACTTTATCTAATACCAATTTTTTTCCTAGATAGTGACTGACTCAATAACTCAAGAGGGGTGAATTGAGTTCTTAAAAGATTCATGATAATAAGACCACCCTCTTAGAAGTAAATATGTTCAATTTTATTCCATAGAGTTTATGTAGATGAAAATTAAAATATGTAGAAAGGAAATTCAACACATAGGTTTATAGTGGTTTAGGAAATAGAAAAACTATAATCCACTCCACCAATGCTCCACTCCTCATGCTATGTTATTTTCACTAGAAAACCCTTTTACCGAGGTCTACCAACTATGTATAGGTAGTTTTCACTTATTAGAAAGTTCTAGGACCTTTCAACCAAGACCTCCTTTTAAATGAAATTTCAATGGTCTTCTCCACACACTTACGCTGAGTGAATGTATGATGGAATTAGATACATTTCTTGAAAAACATTTGAAGAGCAATGCTTCAAGAAGAAACTAACATTAGATAAAGATTCATCATATGAGAATGATAGATTGTATGCTCCATCATTTGATGATCGTTAGTGAAATTGATAGAACAAATAATCTTTGCACTACATATAGTGATTCTCAATATGTACATATCACCGGTGTTAGAAAATGGAAAATAAACATTTGTTGTTTTTTCATTCTATTATCTTCTATTTGTGTTGTAAACTGTAATTTTATATGTTGCTTGAAATTGTTTATAAGATAACTCCAATGGTCAAATAATCCATGAAACGATCCTAATATGATATGATAATAAGGGTATTTATTCACACTTCCAAAATACTGATTTTTTTTTGATCATGATGTTCATGATTTTATCCTTCTCTAAGTTTTTCAATTCATGGTATGTCTTGTGCAGTCTTGTCTTTTCTTAATTGGATAATATTATTTTGGTTTACTCAAAAGTTATGAAATGTATTATCTAGAAATTATCAATGAAATCATGACATTCTGTAATAATAGGTCTTCGTAAGATATCAACTATTTATATTGTTCATCATAGGATATCTATCATAAGATAAATCATCATGCCTTTGTAAGATAATCAGTCTTCAATGTATTTTAAGATAATTATCTAGTGTAACATAATGTGTTACTAGGATGTAATATTAAATTTTATTCACCATTATTTGGATAATTTTTTTTCTTAGATGAATAAAGTCCTTTCACATTTTCATTTTGTCTAAAATATCTTCCTTGAGTGACTCAGTTGAACATGATAAGATAATGTATTATATGATAATTTATTATTTTGAACACTATAGTTTTTATTTTATTTTTTAAGATAGATTACTTTCATGTAGTGAGATAATAATTTGAGCACACAAAATAAGTTAAATATAATCTAAAACACTTGAAAAACATTTTAGAATAAATTTAGGGATTCTTTAAATTATCAAAACATATAAAACATAGACTTATTGGAAAAATATACTCTTTACAATAGTTAATCACATTGGTTATAAATGGGTATTCAAGAAGAAAATTTAAATGGATAGATAAGTCAGTACATATAAGGCACAACAAGCTACAAAAGTATTCAAATAACATTAATGCATAAAGTATGAATAAAACATTTCAATAGTTTCTATCTCTAAATACAAAAAAAATTATACTTACCATTACAACAGTATATGACTGAGATTTTTCAAATGGATTTAAAAACAGTTTCCATAATAATAACCTTCAAAATATGTCTATATAACACAACATGAAGAGTTTGAGACTCCAAATTATTCCAACAAGATGAATATAGAAAAGATCCATTTACAGATTAAAGAAATAATCTTGGTTAGGGAACATTTTCTTGATGAAGACATAATAGAATTAGGTTTCATAAAAAATAAATGGAATCCTTGTGTCTATAAGCTATTTAGCGGGAGTGAGATCATTTCTGTAATAGTATATATCAATTACATACTACTTATTTAAAAATAAATACCAGTCTTAAATATTGTTAAAGTATATATATTATTGGGATAAAGATCCATTTCTATAGATCCAAGAGGCTTATCAACCTAATTCATGGTACATATATAACAAGTTAGTAAAAAGATTCGGTATGGGACAATCCAAGAGGGGATGGTTTCCTATTTCACATGGCATTTATCTTTCCAAAAAAATTACTCCTCAAAAACATGAGGGAAAAAAGAATGGTAAGGATTTAATATTCACATGAAATTGGGTCATTGGTTTATGATTTTATATGCACTATTCTATATATCGCATGAAACTTAAGTTTGGTCGGTAAATATTAAGACAACTCATGAGACCTCCATTGGATGTTAGTAAATAATATCGTTAATTATATTAGGCATACTAAGGATATGTTCTTGGTCTATGGAGGATACATGGAACTATTCATCCCAGGATATTAATATTAATGTTTCCAAATAGATCAACAAAATATAAAATCATAAACAATATTAACATTACTCTTTATGAAGCTGTTGTGAGCTGGAAGAGTTAAAATTATGTAGTGGTTTTAGATTATACAATAGAATCCAAGTATATTGTGTCTTCTAAGGTTTCTAAAAAATAGTATGGATACACTAATTAATTTATGATATTGGCATGGTACTGATCAATAAATATCCAATCACACTCTATTGTGGTAATACTTTAGTGGTTTCCCTTTGCAAGGATCTCAAGTCGTATCAAAAGATGAAGTATTGACTTTGAAAGTATCAACTCCTCAGAGATTTTTAATAGTTAGATGATTTTATAGTGAGAAGAATATCCAAGTAAAATGTCATGGTGGAATCCTTTTCTATAGCCTTGACTTAGTAGAAAAATTATCATCATGTGATCTCTAGAATGAAGAATGTTGTTGGCAGTATGATCTAGTTCAAGTGGGAGGTTGTTGGAGTTGGTGTTCTATAATCAATTTTCTTACATTGGATTACATGTATATTCAATGATTTTAATATTAATAAAACATCTTATAACATATTTTTTATTATTCCAAATTACTTTTTTGTAATAATATCCTAGAGTATTTGTCTCATTTCTAAGGTTATATCTGATCCTTGCTATGATTCAATCCTTGAAGTTCAATTATAATATTCTAAAATAGAGTTTTTTGGTCGTATGAAATTGTATATTGGGGTATATAGTATTTTTAATGTTAGATGAGAGTACTCGTAAGAGGATGAGACATCTCATGATGATTTGATTTCATAATCTCTAAGATGGGAGATTATGAGAAGAAGCATGTCAGTTAGAATTTTCCATGATTAAGTTTCATAAAATATTTCAATCTGTGATCATGTGTATTGTTCATTAGGCTTTAAAATTATAATTAATTCATCTCATGACTCAAAAAAAAAAGATTTAATGAAAATAATCAGGATTCAATATGTTTGATGGAAGTAGGATATGTTGGGTGTGTCATGAATAACTTGTTGCAAATGGATAACTCAATAAAGTATTTGTTCCTTTAATCTTTATGGAAGTTGATATCTCAACACTTTGATTAGAATAGAACCATTTCAATAAATTCCAAGTCCATGGCTTAACAACCTATTTATTTCAGATATTAAATGAAATATGTATCAATCATATAGGTTGACGAAATGAATGTGAAACATTATTGGTGAGATATTGTGAAAAATATATAATATTACATTGAAATCATTTGTATATTTTTGATGAAATTATTACATTATGAATTTTCTCTTTTGCAACATGACTGTTTTCTAGATAGTAATCTTGTATTTTACACAATTTTGCCTAATTTCATTGAGAAATACTCCTACAGGGTCACACACTAAGTGTTTCAGTTGATCTAGATTAAATTCAATTTGAATTTTATTAATGGAATAAATATTATTCTCAAGGTTGAGAAATAATTTTATTCATGTTTTATTGATGAAAAATATTCATTAAATATTTAATCACTATTTTGGGGATAAATTATATATTTATGAATAAAATATTTATTTTGTTATCCATATAAATTCATGATGTTGGAGCTGACCAAGATTGTGTCTGATCATAAATATAAATTTGAAATCATATAAAATAATATTTATCATTACATGAGTTAGTACATGAAAAAAACATATGGTTGTCATTGTTTTTTGAAATGGGGTTTTATAAGGATTATTATATTATTTGATATCCAATTTTTTGTTAGAATTTTTTTTAACCTAAACCCACTCTCTATAAATATATGGTTATGTGTATTTTGTAGGGTTAATAGATAATTATGAATTGATGTCCACAATAAACATATATCTTCATTCCTCCTCCTCACTTCCTCTCAATAATGAGAAACACTAGAGAGATTCCATCAATTCCAAAGGAATTAGAAGAAATCAATATGAAAAACAAAATATGATAGATCCACTGTGCTATCACCCAATGATCCATCAGTGAATCTAAGAGATCAAATAATGGCATATAGATCAACATTATAGGGACTATACACACAAATCCTACCAGCATAGTGATAGTAATATGAAAATGGTTATTTAGATAATCCATAATAGCTTTACAGAAAGAACCTAAGATGATGTATCATTTTCACATATTATATTCATATTATATTATTTAATGGATGATATGTGAATAAATAATATTTTAACCTAAACCATATCTCCATAAATAGATGGTTATGTAAATTATGTAGGGTTAATTGAGATTTAATAATTATTTCACACAATAGAATGATCTATCCATTTATCCTCCGTCTCCCTATCATGTATGAGACAAACTATAATGATTCATTAAATCCCAAAGGAACTATATGTGATCAAGATGAGCAACAAAAGACGATAGATGTATCGTGCTATCACCTAATGATTCATTAGTGTATCTTAGAGATCAAAGAAACACATGTGGATCATCTTTAGATGGATTATACACTTGGATCCAACTATTATAGAGGCAATAATATGAAAAATGTTTTCATACAATCAATAAAACCCTTTAAGATTGATCAAAATATGATGTATAACTTCCTCAAATAATATTTAAATTAATTATAAAATTAACATGTAAGTATCCGCTCATCAGATTAATGGGTTAATCATGTGAACATTTCTTTTTTCATTATGTTTATGTCATGTGAAAAATCTTAAAATGATTTGTCAAATCTGATAATAGATTTATACTTATCCACCCACTAAGGCACTTCAATTGTGCCAAGAACCTTAATTTTTTTATTATGTAAATTTACGGCCAGGTGCCATGGTAGATAAGTATCCTCGATTAATGGTGGCCAGATACCTAGATCTGGGGATGGTGGATGATCCAAGTTGTGCGTGATAGGTTGGTTCTAGGTAGGGTATGTTACCCCCAAGGGGGACATATATATGTTTTAGAGATGTAGGATTCCACATGTTTACCTTGGATCTATGGGAAGGGGATTCGACCCCCCACAGATCTTGGGATGACTTAAAATCGCTCCATGGATATATGGGTATGGGATATGACCCCCCTCCTCTATATATTTAGATAATATGGACTAACTTGATTGTGAATTTTTTATTGAGCATATATACTATGGGATTTGGACTCTGAGTTTTTATCTCTTGTCTACCAGGGGAGTTAGACCCTGAATTTTCATCTCATGTATACTAGGGTGTACCAAGCCCTGAGGTTATTATTTTCAATATATCAAGTTTATTAAGACACCTAGTGGATTACATTGGTTGGAATGATTACATTATGTTCTCAAATACACTCTAACATTGGTTGACACAGGTATGATTGGCCCTAGGTTTCACTATAGAAGTCGAGGGCCAACATTGATTTATTTATTTTTTATTCAGAAATAAATTTAGTTATCTAAGAATACCACCTGTATATACTCTAAAGTTTCATATTATATATGGGGACACATATTTTTGTGTCCCACTGATTTTTACTGACACCCTTCATGGGTTTCTATGGAACATTGGTACCCAAACAGACTTCACTGGTCATAGGTACTGGTTGGGAAAAGGCTTACGATTATATCCTTCATCTCGATATATTAAATTGAATATGTAGATGGATGAGGTGAAGCTCAGATATGTGGTAAATCTTACTAATTTATTTTGTTTCATGTGGCATCATCCCAATGGAAAACCTGATTATATGATAGTTATATTGTATGTGAGATATATTTAATTTCATTATTGATGGTTCTATTTACTGCTTCTTCTTACTCTTATTATATGATGGATAACTTTTGGTAATTTTCTTTGATTTTGATCTCTAATATGGGGGTATAGTCTCTCCACGGTCAAACCTTAGAACCAAACTACTTGTTATAAGACTTTTACACATGGGGAGTCATATTTGAGGTTATGTGGATACCGAGTCTGGTTAATAAATAGAGTGAACTAGGGTGGGAATGTTACAACCCTACTCATCGATAAACTCATTTTCCCTTATTCTCGAGGAAATATTCCTTGAGAATGATTTTTATCAATCACTTATACCTTCTTCTTCACCTATAATTATGTTATTAACAAAAATAGTATGACTCCATAATAGATCACTGGATACAGTTCCTCTATAAGATAATTCACTCAAGTCTCCACATCTAGAAAAAAGTTAGTAGTGAAGCTATGAAGGTCCATAAAAATAACTCGGAGATCCCACACGGTCAAGATCCCCTGATAAAGGTATATAATCTTTTATCTCATCATCACCTTCATAATTTATGAGAATAACTCTAAAAAACTCCTGTAAATTGTCCCATGAAACTCCTGCATCCTTCCACTCTCTAAGATATAACACCTACCACTGATGCACTTCCTCCTACAATATAATGAAAACCGATGGACCCCAAAACTCAGCTTAAAATCAAATATATCTAAAGTATATCTTGATATCCTCCAACCAAATCCATATCTACAAACTAGATATGCTTCCATTATACTTCACTAGACTCTAACACTTGATGGAACACAGTATCCTCTACCACACCTCATCCTCCACTATTGGACTGATCCTATGATGATTGACTGGACCAGCCTATTGAACCTATCCCCCCTAAACAACATGTGTATGATGAATAATATCTATATATATAAATAAAAAGTATACCATAATCCATGTGGCATGGAATTTATTAATGATAATTTCATTAGGGTAATTTTATTTTCTCAACATCACCTCATTCAATCACAAATCATAAATAAGAATGATTAATATACCTCTCTTAGGTATCTCCCCCACAATATACATCATTTCTCTTAGAATATTTATAAATTTTAAGGTCCTTATATAATAAAATGGGGCGTTCTAAAATCTTATATCTGAGCCGGTGTCTCCAGCTTACATTATAGACAATGATAAATTGATGTTATTTCCCTACCAACCCATGAAATCCTTATAAGTGTATAAATTTATTATTCAACCTAAATCATAACCAAATTTTTTGATATCTGTATGTCATGCCCCCCCACCTATATTGATACCCCTCCTCATCTGACAATGAATAGATATAGTGTCCCCCTAATCCCAACTTAAATAGGACCCGAGTTGGAAACTAGCACTAAAGGTTTAAAAAAAATGAGAGGAATTAACCTCAATAATTCCTAGACCATGACATAAAATTACCAATAAAAACCATGAAATAAATATAAAATAATACTCATACCATAATGAATTCCAAAAAATTCAAATAAAAAATATCATAAATCAAAACAGTACAAAGGGAAATCCTAAGGTAACAACTCTACAGCAGCTCGAACCTCCCAGTAAGTGATGTACAACTCAGCCTTTGAAATTCTCAAGGAAACATGTAATGAATTTCATTATATAGGGGTGATTATTACATGTATACAAAATAGGATAATACCCAGTGTCTCCCATGAAAATGTGAGAAGAGATTAATAATGCTCTAGTGAATGAACAATATAACTAAATGTTACTATGATGGTCAAATAATTTCATTCTAAACCTCACTAAGCCTCACTCATCAAGTAAAACATAAAAGAGGAATAATATTTTCATATTATATAGATAATTATCCCCACTACCACTTCCTCACTGGTTTTTCACT
Source organism: Viscum album (assembly GCA_963277665.1). Classification (NCBI taxonomy): domain Eukaryota; kingdom Viridiplantae; phylum Streptophyta; class Magnoliopsida; order Santalales; family Viscaceae; genus Viscum; species Viscum album. The sequence goes on from OY728153.1 coordinate 570,320,932, forward strand.
CTCAACCCTTAATGTCAAATGACATGTTCTATCATCCCATACATATATACCAATTGTAAATATAGGGGAGTATTATGAAACCAACATAAAATACTTCATCATTTTCCCTCCACCTAAAAATAATTTATCCTACCACATATTACATCAAATACCCCAATGATCTAATAATTCATCATCACTATGCATAACCACCAACTAAATCACCATTACTATGAATCTACATCAACTTAACCATCATCATTAGGAATCACCAATAACTAAGTCATCATCATGAATCACAATACTAACTAATTAATCATTACTACATTCCTAAGATGAAGAGAAAATAGAGTGGATGGGTTAGTCAACAGTCCATCCTCACTAATCTATACAACACGTGAAAATTTCCTACCTATAATGAAAAAGAAAAGAATGATTTCACACAACTATAAAATCAAACCATGAAATTAGTTTAGAAGGATATAAATGAATGTTCCCCACCTCATGGGATCCACATAAATAACATAGATATCCATAAAAACCATCATAATTGTTTTTAGATATAAATAATTACATGTGCATATCCAAAATTATTATACATATAATTCATCAATTTAGGAGCTTTGAATGACAAGTAAGAATTCAATTGTATGAAAAAAATCATTCTCAAGAATGATATGGTAATTTTATCTTCAATGAGACTAAATAATAAAAAAAATTACTTTTTTAGTAACACATAAGTGTTTTCAATAGGATAATAATTATAGTTTATAAGAAAAATGATTGAAATCGACTATCTAAGGTTCATTGATGGAAACTAGCTAGAGTGGTATAATATTTTTCATAAGGGGCCACGCGGAGTACTAGGGGCTAAGACAAGTGGTTATTAATGGTGGATCCTATTTACCTAGACACACAAATTGTGTAGCACACACATGTATCAGGGTATCACATTGTACATATAGTACATGTGAATGTAACCTTAGACTTCACAGTACATATTCATGCACCTAGCATGTACCCACATATTTCCTAGAAGTTAGACCACTAACTTAGCCTACATGGTCTCAATTCCTAGTAAATACATCTTCAAAAAACTATCCCCTACCCATCATTTCCTATTTAGAAATGTTTTCCCTATCACTTCCCTAGGAAGACTCCCACATTGGGAAATTATTTCTCTAGGAAATAATGGAAATTTTGGATTTCTGAATTTCTATATTATCCCCATCACTTTGAAAAAATGAGTTGTTTTTTAAACTAATATATTATATTTTAACAATAATATATAATTTTATATTATTCAATATTTTGTGAAATTAATAAATAAAATCATAATAATTTAATTATTCTTATCTTCATCTTCCTAACTTTTTAGAAACTAGTGGCCAGTGGTTGTCTCATTCATTTTGTCTCTTCACCCCAACTGAAAGATATAGTTCCTAAAAAATGTCTTTTAGTGCATTTTTCCCATATTATTTAGAATAACTAAACATCACCACACATGAGTAGTTTTTCTAAAGGTGGTGTTCCCCAAAAATTCCTAGCCTCCTATCGATATTGGCTGTTAACTTTCTCCGTTGATCAAAACACAAATTCCATAAACTAGTTGAAATAATTATAATTATTTATGTATTCCTTTTTACATGTAGCTAATAAAAATACATCCCTTAACATGTAATCCCTATTAAAATGTCCCTCATCATGAGAAGTGTTTCTTTATTAATTGGCACCTTAAAATCTAATTAATAAAGTAAATTTATATATCCAACAACATTGAATCCAATCAAGTTCCCACAGAAATTCAAGATACATCCCAAGATCCTATAATACTCCAAAGAAACACATTTTTAAATCATTTCCATCGATTTTCAAAGACACTAAGAAACTTGATAAAAACAATGTATAATTTAAATATTTCCAAAAATATATAGTTCATGATTAATTCTAATATCTTGAGTATCCATACTATAAGGAGAAGAATCATTATCATTATTATCAAGGGTGATGTAAAAAAACTTGGAAATAGGAATGGATTTTATTATTTTCCATTTCTCCAGGAAGATCTCATTCCATATGTCAAGTTTATAGAAATCCATGTTATTATTTAAATCAGCAATAATTTCTATCTAATCCAAATATAATAACTTCCCACTTCCATTCACTCAGTAAAAAAATTAAAATTGTACATTGAAAACACTTGTTGAATGATTTTTCTTCTATTCCCTGAAATATTGTGTTCAACATTTTTTTACTATTTAGGGTAGAAGACGCAACATTATAATTGATAAAATGAGGAACATCATCATTACAAAAGAACTTGATTAAAAATAACCATGCCATATCATAACTAATCTAGAAATCCTGTCCATTATATTGATCTCCTTATATTATATCTCCTAGAACAATATATTAAACTAAGAGGTTTATATTAGATCACTTTTGTTATTGAGGACCTCGATAATTTTCAGGCATGACTTCAAAACCAACAGTTAAAATGTGTATACATTAGAATTTTTAACTCGTAGGTCTATCAAATTATAGTACAACCCTGTTCATATTTATGGATTTTTTTCTCAAGGTTAATAAAGGCCTCACCCAATAAATAAAGAGAATTTAATCCCTATAAATCAATATATTATCATCTTTGGGTTTCATGTGATCCCATTTTTCTAAAATATTTATAATTTTGACTACTAGAATTTTTATTAGTGTTTTTTAGAAGCCTCCCCCAAACACATCCCTATTATTGTTATAGATTTCAATGGTTTTAGTAATATTTTCATCTTCATCAATGTAAAAAGTTCTTGGTTGGGTAACCTTTACATTATAATCAATAGCTGCATCCCCATCAAGGTGGCCGACATGGAACTCAAGTAGAAACACCCATAATACATTCATTCATTTAAAATGAGGCTGGAAAATCCCTATATGAACCATTTATTGACTATATAACAAATTCATATAGTGATACATCTTGTTACTAACAATTTACACTACAACCCAATGGTTCAATGAAGGACATTCCAATGGTACTACCTTTGGTGGAGGTTGTGTGATCCATTCATCATTTTCTAGGAATATTTAAAAACATTAATTGGTGATACTTAATCCAAACTACTCATAACAATGGAATGAAAAATATACTAACATCTTACCCCACTAGAAAACTAATATGTTGATATTTCTATATTTTCCCTTTCTAGTGTTGCAAAAGATTCTTCAAAACATGTTTGGGTAATTATCTTAAAATACTTCCATATATTACTATTGGTCACAATTCTATATTCACAATTTAGTTCCATATTCAATTCCCATATGAGGATCTATTCTCGAAACCCATATAAAAATTAACCCTCTCACTACTACTTAGGTTGAAGTGGGATTTATAATGAAAAATCATTGAAATTTTCAGTGTATGAATGAGTATTTACCACCTATTTCATTATTATACTATCTTAAAATTGATTTTAAATTTCTATATTATTACACCCAGATAGATGTCATCAAATATTATAAACTAATGGATGGAGGTTCCTTTCATACTAACCTGATCTGTCAATACATTCACCTCCTTGGTTTTTTAATGAATATGAAAATAGTGCTCATCTCAAGTGATCCATCCAGTTGGATTTGTATCATTAAACACTAGTATATCAACTCATTAAATAGAAGGGATGAGATCATATGTTTTTATAGTCACAATAGCCGTACCAAGTGAACCTTTATCTTGATTCTTTCTGACACTAACACCAAATTAATTCATGTCAAACTCCTACTTGGTTTTCAACTGGTGTAACATCCTTGTCCCACACATTGGCTTGGTTCGGGTTTAAGATTCTACTATCCTTAAATAAAATTTCCCCTAACACCAAATACCTGTAAAAAATTAAAAGGGTTTATACACACGATACATAACCATTTTTATTCAGGAACTCAACACACTCATTATTACATGAATAAGTAAAACCATTGAGATATCTAAAAAATATTCAGGCAAAACCACTCAATATTAATAAATATATATCCAGAAAAGATGATAAATAGGGAATCAAATATTGATATCAGAGTAGCAGCAAAATTGAGTAAAATAAAAAACTATAAAACAAAATTAGTAAAATACCCTTGAGCCATGGTGGAACCACTTCGAACAAAGACATGACCCACTCTTTGATCTATCTCTTCCAACTACGAAAAAAACAACTAGGAGTGTTTCTGGATAAGTATAAAAACTCCCCCTTTCATGTTTCATAGAAAAAACATTTTCATATGCACCGAAGGGTACATGATGGGGGTGAGTAATCCTACCTAGTAAGAAACCCCAATATACTTTTCCCACATTCCACTAATAATATAAAGAAGTTATCTCCTAGGAGTATAAAACAGGTTGGAAGAATATCAAAATTCAATAAAACAGTTTTCACAATATAAAATATAATATATGACTAAGTTTTCCAAATATAGTTAAACAAAAAGTACTTTAGATTTTATGAATAATAAGTAGTTCATAAATTATTATTTATAATAATCATCCACGTTATCTCTCTCACAAACACATGGATGTTGAATGATATCCATATTCTTGAAAATGGTGATACATCCTCCTCTAAGATACCACTTAGAGACAATTATTCCTTGAACCTTTCTAATTTTCATTGAGCACCAAGTAAGATTTAATAGGGACTCGTACAATGAAAATTATAGACACACACCTACTATGTTACATTCCATATGGAACCCATAACTATGTTATTCCAATATTATATACCAAAACCATTTTTTTCTTTTATGAAAAATATTTTTTGTCAATTTATCAGACATGTTATGTCCATCTACCAAAAAAAATTCAATATTAAACTACTTAGAGATAATTTTATTAGATTTTAAGTAGAAAAAATCATTTAAATGAAAAAGGAATTTATTTAAGAAAATCATGATCATTTGTTTTCCAATAAATTAATAAAGAGAGGAAAAACACATACCTTAAATTGTTGATCCATTCTTCCCTTTATGATCCTTTACAAACCCTTTGATTCTAATTAATAAAATCATGATGATCTAATGGAATCATCTTCCAAAATCATTTTTGTATGTGATAGATTTTGAGAGAAAAGCGAGAGAGCGACATGAGAATCATAAGGAAACTTAATTAAAATAATGATTCTGGGTTTTCCCCCATTCTCAACATGAATTCAGTATTCATTTCATGAATCTGTAAATTTCATCATATGCCAAAAACCATAACTTGAACATAAAATATAATATTCCATTCACAACACAAATAACATCTCATGTTATGAATATTATTATCTAGCCTCATGATGAAACACATTAACATATTGAAATAAATCGTTAAATATTCCCACAACATATTCATGTCACAAATCACCATCCATAGTGTGAATACTTTCTTTATCATAATTCCATATTCTAATCTATTTATTCCTTGAAACTCATCCCATAATTTATACCAATGATTAAAAAAATTAAGATGCCTAAAATTAAGAAATACCACAATCTAGGGTCATTATAACTAGTTGGTGTCATACTACAATGAAATATCCATACATGGAACCATATTGGTTATATATTTACAGAATTAAACCTAGTATTTCATTTCCTACATAATAAAATCCACTATAGAATCCAGGCTAGATAGTTCTTCTAAGAAACATCCCTAAGCCCTCATTATTCTAATCACATACCAATGAGACTCATTTAACATCATCTCAAATGGAAACTAATCTTCCTATAATTGCGATGTCTTCTACAATTGGTGTTTTAGAAGTGTTAGTTGTTTCTAGAATTCCAATGCTTCTTGTATTTCCCAATCCCTCTCTTGCTGGTTCGATAACATCATTGAGAGTGAATCATTTACATTCCTTAGTGTTGTCACTTATTGACATGATATATAAACAAAAAGTGGGGGTGAATTATAGTCTAAAATGTTACTAATAATATTTCTCCACTTCATGTGTTAAAACTATTGGTAATAAAAAAAGTTATATTAATCCCATATATAATAAACATATAAAATATCAAAGTAAGAAAAAATTTGTGTAGCTAAAATTAACTCTTCCAAATTTTAATGAACTTAAATCAAATCCATAAATTCATTGAAAAAACAAATAATTAAAAAGTTGTCAAAATATAAATAAAAAACATAGTGTACTAATTGAAAAATTAAGTACCCCTTAAAAGGATATTATAAATAATCTTTTAACCCAAAAAATAAAGGAAATTGTATATATGATTCAATATATCCTTGAATTTATTCTATCAAAAGTAATCCCCAAAATTATCTCATAAAAAGGTCTTTCATACAATACCTTATAATCCCTTGACTCATTAGAAGTTATTATTAAACTTCTACATACTGATATCTTAGCTCTATCTTTATCATATAATCCCTCATTCTACTCTATAGGAAGTAGTTCCTACTTATATAAACTTGAATAACGAATCTATGTTCCACTCATAATCCCTTGTTTTTAAAGGATCAGATAAACAACAATTAAAAATAATAAATTTATAATATCATTACAATTAAATCCTCATAATGAAACTCTTAGCATAAAATTAAAAAACAACATTAAATTAAAGGAAATCAGAAAACAACAAGGAAATGAAGGATTCATTAGATTGGAAGCTTATTTAGAGTATCTCATGCCACTTTTTTATGTATATTTCAATCCTTAAATCTACAATCCACATTATATAAAATTATCCAATGGTTTTATTTTGAATTCTTTGAGACTGGTTGTAACTACATTAAAACTATCTTCATCATCAATCGATGCACTGAAAAATTCTTATCATAATTTGATGATGTTTGTTATACACCACTATGGTTTCATAAATCTAGAAGATATAACCTAGATAGGAAACTTGGTCTTTTATAATTTCATGTTAAAAACATTTAGGATTAAAGTTAGTATATTTTAATTTTATAAAAAACAGACAAAAAACAACAAGTTAATAAAAATTAAAATATTTTATTTTGGTTTTCAAAATTTGTGATGAATTTATCCCTTGAATATGCATTTAGTTTTTACACTCCATCAAGTGGCGTCACATTCATAATATTTCTTCTGATGGTTCTCTCTTCTATTAAAAAGACTTCATCATTTTGGACTAGTTTATAAACCCCCACACAAACAATCTAACTAGATTAGAATTTCATATATTTATGGAAAATAAATAGAAATAATATTTTAAGAAGTGGAATATGGAGAAGAAAAATAAGGGATGGAGAAAGAAGAAACTTGAGAGGACCTAAATCTATATAACCCAAGCCTAAGGTCAAACCACAACATAAATTTTCTCCAATGGTCCCTCTCTCTATACCCCCTTAAAAACTATCCCTCCATATTCCATGTGGGTTCCTGTAAACATACATTTTTAGTTTCGAGGATATATTTTTTCTAGTATCATATCAATAATCCCCTTCCTAGAGCCTCATTTGGTTTCGTCTTCATTCTATGTTGTAGTTTGGTTCCATTTGTGGCCAGGTGTGAAATTACTACTTCCTAATTTGATCCTACCATATATAATATGATTTTATTAGTTTTTCAAGGATTAATGGTCTCTATTATCATAAAAACACACTAAAAAAATTCCTTCAATATATGTATAATTTAAAATGACTCTAACTTTATATTCAAGTTTTCATGGTTCTATAAGATGTTAAATCAAACCATGGTTGTTGGGTATACCCATAGCCTAAATAAGGGTCCAGATATGCCTAAAAGACCCTAAAAATAAATCTAAATATTTATATGGAATCCATGGTACAAGCATAATGACAGGTTCTTACCACTAAATCACTAGATTGGGAAATGTTTATGAAGGATCATCATCCCTCTATGTATGAAAAATCATGAAACAATTGGAGATATCATTAATATCTTTTTTCCTCTAATATTCCTCTTTAATACACTCACCTTATGTTATTTTTATGAGAATCAAAATCATGAATTTTTTGACAAAGTATGTAGAACACATTTTTTACTTCCAAAACCCCCATGGAAATATGATTTAGTATAATAGAATAATATGATTATAAGGGGATACTAGGTGCTAAATCATGTTCATCATGCACCATGAATGTTATTTAGGTTGAATTTGTAGAATTAGGCTTCCAATCATGCATATATTAACGTGAGGTTATTTTATTCCAAAAGGGTAATCTTAAACCAAGGGTTATTTGGGGAAATGAGGAGGATATCAACTCAAGTAATATTGAAATGAAGACGAGAATCATGACTCAAGTCATTTTGTAAACCAAGAGGGGAGTCTCTCATCATGGTAATTCGAGACTGAGAGGAAAATAATGTCTAATAGATTTTTGAGACTGAGACTAATAGGAGAATCTCAACTCAAGGTATTTAGGACCAAAATGAGCATCTCAACTCATGGATATTTTTTTACCAAGATAATGACCTCAAATCAAGGTATTTGGGACCAGTTAGATGATATTGAATCAACAATATTTGAGACCAAGTTGAGAATCTTTATTCACGAGGAGAATATATACTCAAGGAATTTTGGCCACTATGAGGAGGATCTAAAATCAAGGATTTTATTACCCAGAGGGTCTCAACTGAAGGAGTTTATTACCACGAGAGGGATCCTATCCTAATGTTATCTGAGACCCATAGTTTGATCTCAACTCATGTAATTTTGGGACCATGAATAGGATCTTGAATAAAGTATTTTTAGAATTTAAATAAAGATATCAAATTAAATATATTTGGAAGCTAGAGAGGGATATTGACTTGAGGTTATTTTGAACCAAGAGCAGGACCTAATGTCATGTTATTTTTGAACAGTGGGAATAATTTAATCTCAATGAATTTTGGAACCAGTATGATAATATAAACACCAAGATTATATTCCAAAGAGTATAATCTAATCATAATTTGGAACCAATAGGAAATGATCAACACATGTAATTTTTGAAAAAAGGGGGGATCTACACTCAAGGAATTTTGGAAGGCGTATGAGAATCTTGACTTAAGGGGTTAGGGACTAAGAGAAGGTTCTCAACTAATGGTATTTATTAAAAAGAGTATAATCTTGACTCAAGGAAATTTTAACATATAGGATAATATAGAAACAATATATTTGATACCCAGATTAGGTTTTCGTTTCAAAGAAAATCATGTCTAAGAGGAGGATATCACTTGATGGTTATAACTAAGTGGAGGATCATGATTAATGGAAAATTGAGACCAAGAGTAATATCATTACACAAATATATTTTTTATGTTAAGTAATACACATATATTAGAGGTTGTGGGATTGGAATGTTCTATTTTTTTTTGAAGATGGTATTGATCACCACTACACTATTATCAACCACATGGAATAAGGGATTATTTTTATTTGGGATAACAAATATACCATAGGTGGTTACTTAAGGGATCAAATGGGATTATATTTTTCTCTCTACCTAAGGGGAGTCATTCATATCTTTCGATGAGCCCATTACCAATTTCTATAAAATCGTTTGACTGATAACGATATAAGATAGTGCATAGAATTAATGGATCCTTTTTTGGGACCATGAGTATGCCCTTGGTGGTTACTTTGTGTCTCAAGTAAAATTATGTAATTCACTCTATTGAGGGGTTCTGTTTAAATTAATTGAATAATTTTTTATTAATTTATATAAAATTGAATTATTGATAATAAATTAGTCATCAAATATAACCTGGTAAATATGAAATGGTTTGAATAGTGATGATAGAAGATAGTGCATAGAATTAAGGTAACCTTTATTTGGGACAATGTGTATACTATGGGTGGTTATGTAGTGGATCAAAGGTAATTATATTTTTCACAATACCATGTGGGTTCTATTAAAATTATTTTATTAAATTTTTTCTAATTTCTATGAATGGTATTGATTTATATTAACTCATACATAAAACTTATGATTTGAATTTATGTAGAAATGGATGTTCAAGAAGGGTTCCATCACCCTAAAAGTTGTATCACCATGAATTGATCCCATTTTCAGAAAATAATTGATTTTTCATGGAATGATCTAGGTCATTTAAATCTCAACATGAATAAATTCAAAATGGAAACACTGATAAAAAAATCTCCTTGAATAGTTAAAGATTATTATCATAGAGTAGATACAATTTTTACTAAATTTTTCATATCCTAGTGTGTGAAAAATGTATAGAATTATTCTAGGTCCAAATGTTAGTCCACAAATGTTTTGAAATATTCAATTCTATGGTATTAATTTTATATGAATTATGAATGGAAAGGATTAGGCAGTGAAGAATCAAATTTTTCTCAGAACACCCTTTGTGGGTTTCTAAACTATAACAAGTTTTTGTATTTTTGTTGTGTATTAATTTTTTCTTAATAAATGGAATTAAAGGCATAGAGAATGAAGAATATAATTTTTTTCAATATTACCATTGTTCTGTTTTAACATAATTATACTTATGTATTTTAGTTTTTAAATTTATGGCCAGGTTGTTCGTATAATAATTATTTTTTTAAATTTAATGTAATTTAGACCAAAAGAGTGTTTCTTAACTAACATAAGAGATAAAAGTATAAAAATTGGTAATGTAAAGACCACCATCAAACCATTAGATAAAATCATATGGAATAAGGGTCAAATTTCATATGAAAACATTAATATTCCTTGGGTGGTAACTTAGAAGATCAATGGAAATTTTGTTATTCAATCTACCCAGAGGATCACTTAAAATTAGATGATGAACCCATTACTAATTTATATAAAAGGATTTGACTAAGGATGATAGAAGTTAGTGGGACCTTTATTTAGGACCATCAGTATTCCTTAGGTGGTTACATAGTGTACCAATGGAAATTATGTTGTTCACTCTATCAATGGGGGATGTTCAGATTAGTCGATGAACTCGTTACAAATTTCTATGAAATGGATTGATTGACAAAAACATGGGAATCAGACAAAATACACTATAATTACATATAAATGGATGTTTGATAAGGGTTTGGTAACTGTAATGGTTAATCTATCATGAATTTACCATCTCTTCATTGTAAGGTGATGTGGCTTGAAATGATCTAGGTAAATGGTCTCTCATGAATAAATTCAAAATGGAAACACTGATAAAAATTCCACATGATTAGTTAAATATCATGATCCAAGAAAAGAGTTAATTTTATCTAAGATTTTCAAAGACTACTGGTTACAACATGCATATATTGTCTTTATCTAAGGATAAATTTTGATACCTACAATATTTGAGACTTTATATCATGCACTTACATCTATATGATCCATGGAAGGAAAGGCTTAGCGAGTGATGACTTGAATTTTTCTCAGGTTATCATTTTTGGCTTTCTAACCTGAATTTTTTTTGTCTTTTTTTTATACTTTAATTTTTTTCCAAATAATTGGAATAGAATGCTTAAAAAATAAATACTCAACTTTTAATCAGGCTTACATCTATCATTTTTAAACTTAACAATTTTTCATTTATAATTTATGGTCTTTATGTTGTTGTTGGTTCCCTATAACCAATTTTTATATACTTAATGATTGCCTATAATAATTTTATTGAATATTAATAAAATTATTATCACATTATGATTATTTTAACCTCCAACATAGTATGTGATAATTCCTTAAAAATAACTGTCACACTGAAAAGTCATAGCAGTTCCCTACTATCATGAGAACCTATGTGTCATAATAGTATTCATAAATATATTTTATATCGCTTGATGATATAATTTTATGAAACAAAAATGATATAGGATATTAGTGGTGAGGGATAATGGTACTTTTAGGCAATTTCCCATTGTGTAACGCCCTAGTAATTTTTAGTGCAGGAGATTATGAGAGTAGAAAATTCACATTTATTTTTTTCATTGGATTACTCTATCCTTGTATGTATGCATTGATCCTTAGAATATAATATTATAATTAATGGATATAATTAGTCATGTTAATTTATGTATTTATGAAAAACCATGATGGCATATTTTTTTGTACCAAATTAGGTATCACGTTGGGTGCGTCATGAGTGATATTGAATTAATGTATAATACGAGAACAGATTTGTCTATTACATTATTTAACAGAAGTTGAAATATTATAAACATTGATGGGAATGTAATAACCAAAAATAAATCCATGTACATGAATGTATATGGTTAAGTTCATTTCCTACATGTCAAAGAAAGAGACGTCATGTACATTGGTTGATGACACTATCATGCAACCTACTTGATTAGAGATATCTTAATTAAGGTAAAATATTACATATTGAGTAGTCATATGAGATTTTATGTTATTGACAAATGAAATTATTCTACAATGGGTATGCTGGCATGTTTTTAGATGATAACCTTTAATTTTTGTTGGTTCCACCTAATTCCCCTGAGAAGGGGGCCTAGATAGTCACACACTAAGTCTAATCAAAATATCAATTAAATTATATTTGAATTTAAAAAGATAAAAAATGTTATTCCAACATTTTGGTTTAATAAGTTTTCAATATTGATTGATTGATAATATTTAATCATTGTTCATTTAGAAGAATAAACATACGGGTTAAATAATAATAAGTATTTAATCGCATGATATAGTGAATATAATATTTGTTATATATATCAGTGAATAATTAAATAATATATATTTATTTAATAAATATTTACTATTAAAGGTTTGATAAATAATAAGGAGGATAAACAAACTAATTTTAATGGTCCAGGAAGAAATGATATGTTGAATACAAATTAAATAAATAAATATTTATTTTTTTAACAAATTGATGTTCCCAACGATGTTTGGTTATATTTATTGTCAATTAATATTTTTAATGTAATAAATTATAAGGGAATATTTGTGAAATATTAGACTATAAAACCATTAAGGAAGAAGTGATGTTGAATATGGTTTTGGGTAATGGTGATGCTAGGTACACCAGTGAAAGATACATGGGAAAAGTGATTGAATAAGATACTACATGGAATACTTGGCTAGATAGCTTCTTGGTAGAACTATATATTATAAAATTTAAAGAGTTGAAATTGATGAAAAAATCATCACAATTGTTAAATGAATGAATCCAACCATGTCCAAAACAATGTATAATGAGAAGATTTTTAGTTGGAGTAAACATTTTAAAGGATCTATGATTATCAATGTGAAAATAAAGTCGAATGAGAGAATGATGTTCTATGACCTATAGAAAATTCACCCTATATTTTTATTATTGAAGGCCTTTTGAAATCACTGCATAAATACACCTTATTAAAGGCTAAAATGAAGCTTCAGGTTGATTGCAAAAAGAAGAGTGATGTGCAATATTAAAGAACTCAAAGTGGTTATTTTTTATATAAAGATAAAGTTATTAGGAATAATTCTATAATGTTTAATAATGTTTCATAAATTCACAAAGTCATTTTTAAGTGTTTATGAATGGATGATCATGGATGGAGATAAATTAGATGAACCCTAGTTTGAAAACGAATAAGACAAGAAAGTCCATATTCAACATATGTGAATACAGAGGATAGATTTATGTAGCTTCAAATTTCACATATGTGAATGAACCACATAGGATAATTTAAAACATATATTAATGTCTACATATGTAACGATCCATTCATTTAAGTTCAGGGACATAGAAAAATGACCCATGTGTGCAATTCTTGTAGCCAAAATTTTCACATATCAGAATTAGAGAACTACGTATGAAAATGTAGTCCCACATAGCCATATCTTGAGAACATAGTTGAATACCTCATAGCCAACCCAAATATAAAAATTCAAACCATGTAAGTGAATTCAGGACCATGTATGTGAATCTTTCCTGCAGCCATGTCTGTGTGTGTAAAATTAAATCTCATGTAATTAAATTTCCAATAAATAGTCAATGAAAATTATTGAATTCTAAAATCATTGACTTTGATGGAGAAAACCATTTTTGGGGATTCTTTAGTTGTGCGATCAATATATCATCATAATGAAGCAAATTTAAGCCACGATTTGATCTAATTTTGAGGGAGATTAAAGGATCTAAAAAAATTCATATATTATTTGATCCTCAAAAATGAGTTTCATGGGTTGTCAAGAATATTTTATATGATAACCCCACTATAGGAAAATCACCGCATAGCGGCGGTTTAAACCTCCACCATATTCTTCTACGGCATTTTACAAAATCTACTGCTAAATTGTGATCTATCATACAATATGCAGTAGTTTCTTCAATTTGGAAGTGGTTTATGGTAACCATTATAGAGATCTCATTTCACAGAAGTTGGTCATGGGTTTAGCGGTAGTTTTAACTGTCACCGGTAGTAAGATAAAAAGTTATAGTGGTGGTTAAAACCACCTATAAAAATAATCAATTTACATAGTGGTGGTTTAAACCACCGCTAAAGGTATATTTATAAAAAAATGAGTTGATTCTGCAGCCCCAGTACCAGTTCCCTGAAAAAAATAGTGCCAATTTCACATGAATATACACCCTATATCCAAAATAATACAAGGAAAAAAACATATTTATAAGAAAAATAAAATTCAAATCCATACACTTATTCAATTTGGAAACACATAATAGAGATAAATAATATGATTGGGGTGAAGAAATATGATATTATAGGATACCAAATTATGGTCTAAAAATTTCTCTCTAAGAGTTATAAAAGAAGAATCTCATTCCAAGGAGGGAGTTACCATTCCATTTCAATAATAATGTCATAAGGGACATGTACTAATCAATCCATCACTCGAAGGACCATGTAGGAGATGGTGGGACTCCATCGTGCAAGCGATGTTTCATGAGAAAATTACATGGACTTGTTTCAAGAAAATATTCAACCAATAGTTTTACCCTAAGTAATTATGTACGGAAATCATTAGTAGTTTCTAACCGTATAGAAGGGGAAGTGTATCGTTATGGAGTATTCCCTAGATTTTTCTGAGTTGGTGCATCTAGCTCTGTAGATAGTCACCAATGAGTAGCTAAATGATAAATGGTTTGAGTTAGGATTGAGTCCATATATTCAATAAATATTTACTATCATGTGTATTATGAACTTCATAGAGGTAGTATAAAGATAACATTTGGGTGGAGCTTCAATTTGAGGGGTTGTTACCCATGTTGTATTTTTTGTCTAGAAAAGAATATGCAAGGGGGATAAGTTTCATTTTGGATTTGTTTTAGTGGCTTCCTCAGGGTTTCACAATGTTTTCTTATAACAGTGTGGAAGTTGTGTTCATACAAAGCCTAATTGTGTAGAGGATCCTAATACTTTTCATCATTTTGGACAGTTATTTCAAATAAATTGTTTTTTTGAATGGATATCCCAAGGTAGTAAGGAAGGATCCACCTTTAACAAGGGTTCAAAGGTTCATAACGATGATTACAATGGTGGTGGGTCTAATACTTAGAATAAGGGGTATTTATTTTTGGATAATACTAGATTGATTTATGTGGAAGAGTATGAGATATATGAATTTTATGAAGGTATAACTACTGTTAAGGATACAATGTTTATTTAATCTTTTATGGTTCTTGATTTTTTGATAAATGTTCCAATCATTCCTTTATATTGTCAAAGTTAGCTGACATGTTGGAATTAATTTTATAACTTATTTCATTCTTATATTATCTTTCCACACATTTAGAAAAGAGGTCTGAACATGGTTTCAATTGTCCCACATTTCAGGTGATGATAGATGACTTCAAGGCGGTGTGTAAATGTATAGTTCTTGATGCTAAAATCTTTAAACATATAATTAGAATATATTAAATGATCAACATTAAATCTCACATAGAATTTTATCTTTATTCGGTAAAGTTTTTAACTTCTAATAGGGTCACTCATGATTTTTAGTGTGAGTGGGATGCTAGATCATGAAGGGTGGGGCTTGTTGTTCTTTATAATTAGGTAATATCATGCTAGTTATCAATGATTTTTCTAATTTCAATGAACCTTGTTTGGGATATTAACTTCCTACTATGGTGTGTACATATATAGGATTATTTTTCTAGTCTACCACCATAGAGAGAGGTAAAATTTATTTTTGATATTCTCCCTAGTATTATGCCCATTTCAATTCCATCTTATCAAATAACACCTAATGTGTTGGTGTATTCTGATAATAAGAACCAAAAAAATATTTTTTTCATAGAGGGATATGAACTTGTGATAGAAAGGTGGAGTGGTGTATCATCATAATTCTTATTCTGACATGGTATAGTCCTTTAGGAAATGGAATGTGGGTTTTGATGCATTGATAATAAAATTTCTAAAAAAATTAGTGAACGAATAATTTATGGAGTGGACTCTTACGATTTTGTTTGCTAAGATGATATTTAGAGTGAAAGAAATTGGTGGAATGGTGTTCTTGGATTTGATGAATTTTGACTCCTTATTTGGTGAATCAGTTTTGAAATAATAGGTAAAAACACTATGTTCAAATGATTTAGTAAAATACTTTATTGTGGGGAGACCTTGGTGAGTGGTGTTTGTCTCCTATTAGAACTTTGTTATTTCATAACAGGTTAGTTGTTCTATTTTCTTTTAGGTAGGAGTTGATGGAAAATAGATATAGATATTATTGGTTCTTACACACTGGAGCTAACTAGATGTGTCCCAACATGAGATATAAGTATTGGTGGGCATGGATAAGGTTTCCAATTGTATATTTTCTCTCATGGTGTCTCAATTTTCATAAAATTAAGGCGGAACTCTAGATACCAACTAGTTTATTTCAACATTTACCCATTCCAATATGTAAGTGGGTGATATTTCTATGGACTTCAATATTTTTTTACCAAATCCTAGTGGGGAGGATGCTATTTGTGTGATCATTTATAAACATAAAAAATTAGTGATTTTCTTACCTATCAAGAAAATGATACATGTGTGGAAACTCAGAGGCTTGTATGTTTGAGAGATTGTAAGACATCAATAGTTTCCTTTTATGATTATTTTAATAGGGACCCAACGTTCACATCCATGTTCTGTATAGGTTTGTAAGAGGTTATGGGTTCCAAGATAAAATTGAGTTTGGATTATCATCCACAGATGGATGGATCGATAGAGAGAGTTATCTAGGTTCTTGAGGATATGATTTAGGATTGTGTGCTTGATTTTGGTGGATCTTAGGGAAATCATTTTCCACTCGTATGAATTTATTATAATAATAGTTATGAAATTTCAATAAGTATATATCCATTTGAATAATTATATATAAATATATATAGATCTCCCTTGTTATGGGTAGATTTGGGAGAGTGGTCCTTTTTTAGGATAAGTCTCATTCAAGAGATGATGGAAAAGTTGCATTTGATCTAGAAGAGGTTGTTCACAACACATATATATCAAAAATACGGAAGAGGTGGTCCAATCGATTCATCCGGTCTCATGATAGTATTGATGTCTCAAATACCTTTCAATTTATTATCCATATATGATTCATAAATATAAATATTCATTAATACAACATTAGGATCATAAATTCCTAGTGTATTTGGAAGAATGGGTTAATAATACATAAAAGGAAACATGAGAAATCAAGAAAATTTTAGGTCATGAAAATGTTAAGTGGAAACTCTATGCCACACATGATACTTATACAAACTAACTATTACAATATTTTTCCTACACATAAAAAATACCACTAATCATTGTTCGATGATGAACACAACTCATCACCCTCTCCTCCTCCATCTCTACTTCCTGCTACCACCTGTAAGAAAATTATATTGAAGATAAAATATTGTCATATATTTAAATTAAAACTTAAAAAAAATAAATGTTTGGAAAATATATGATTTTTAATTTTTTTGATTTACCTACTCATCACCAGTCGATGAAGAACCACTTGGGGAAAATCTGGTTGTCTTCTGATATAAATCAATCACCAATTCCTATAAAACGGATATCTGAGTCACCTATTCCTGAACTGTGTTTCATAGAGAAACAATATCTCAATGAGTATATTAAGGTATGGATTGAATACAACTATGAGTAGATAAAGATACAATCCATTGTGGCCTTACAAATACCTTTTATGGTATGAGGCTCAGACCCATCCCATGCACTCAACCAAGATACTCCTTCCCAAGACCATTTTGCAACTGGGTCATCCAGGGAGACTGAGTAGGACTGCGCAAGATTGGCATCCTATAAATGATTAATTTTTACCTATAAATCAAATATCATTCATATTAGAATCAATATACATTAACATAGTGAGAACTAATAATAAGTAATTATAATGAAAAATGATTTCATACCCCAACTTCTTTGGCATTCTCATTAACAAAACATGCATCATATTTTTTTGAACATTATACCACACTTCTATTCAGGATGATAGGTTTATTATGCTCAATGAATTCATTAAAAAATGATAAATCAGCAATTTAATATAATAAATAGATAATATTATCATATAAATATTCAAAACAATGAAAATATCACCAGATCTGATCAGATTCTTGAAAAACTATTTGACCCCGCAATGTGATGGATGACTTTCTTAGACCAAATTGATGCATTCTTCCTTAAAATATAATAACATAAATAAAATGTAACTTAATAGTAATATATTAAATGTAATTTCCTTTTCATATACCAGTATAAATATAAAATGAGATTAATATAATAATACACATTTAAATACAATCTTCTTGTCATCATGATGTATGTCAACAAAAACATTACATTACTCTTTGGGTACCCCATTAGTTATCTTTTCATACATCTATTAGGAGGTCAACAAAGAATTTTTGACAACACTCCACAATCTCCATTTAAATGCCTTCCATTTCTTGCACATATTTCTCAATGTCTACATTAATGCGAGAACATCAGTAAACATAGAGTGGAAAAACATCTGTACACACAAATTCATTTTCAAAATATTATCATTTAATAATAGAATTAAATTCAATTATACACTAATTTATTAAAATTACCGTTATTTGAGAATCAAAAAAATCATTTTTCCAAGTTGAAGGCATATCCCTCCAATCATCATATGAAATATGAAGGGAAACCGGATCTGTAGCTAGATGACCACGAATCTGGACAAGTAATCATGAGTCGTCATCCGTAGGGACCTCATATGAATCAAATGGGACAAAGATCTTCTCTTTGGTTAGATTCCATACATCTGAGCTTTTTATATTTTTCTCCACAGTATCATTGTTTCCATCTTTAATGAAAAAACATTTATTTTAAAAAAAAGTGCAGTAAATCTATTCATATTATAATTTGTAACTATGGTAGTCTCCCTCTAGTATACCTAGGAAGAACAAGAGGTGGCGCGCTGATCCCTCACATCTAAGGCTCTTAAAGGGGAGGTGACGACAGAGATGCTGAAGGGATGCTCATAGATGATGTAAGAGATGGTGCCAGGGGAGATGTTGTAGAGGGGAAATGAGATGGTGTCTCAGATGTCGTAGGGTGAGAGACAGATGGATGGACATTTGTAGGTGTGGTTGATGAAATAGAATGACGCTTCATCCTTGGGATTCCTATCATTTAATAAAATAAAATTATGGTAATAACATATATTTTAATAAAATTATGCAAAAAAATTAAAAATGATAACAGATGAATAGTACTAACAAACAAAATATACATAACAATGAGAATAAATGATAGCACAAATGAAATAACTATTTTTTAAATAAATGAATTACTGTACATATAATCATTTCCCCCTTTTAATCATGTTGTTTTCCTACACCATTACTTCTTCCAAACTTTCTAGAATAATATTTTCAATATCATGATCAACAAATAAGTCTTCTTCTTATTGTTGATGAGATTCAATGTCAGAGGTAAAATACTCTACTTCATCACACATATCATACAAATATCTTTTCTTTATGATAGAAAATAAACTCCACCATTCATCCAAAAAATCATTTATATAATATACCATTTTCATTTGCGATGATAATATATATGGAACTTGCAGTTCATAATCACCAATATCAATCAAGCGAGAGAAGTTCACAGATGTAAATTGCAAGGAATCTCTTTTAACAGATCTACTAATATCGTCCCAATTTAATTTGAATAAAATTACTAAAAAATAAATTTGGTAGTTAAATTCAATATTATTAGAGAGATTTCCATAGTAGTCCACTTCAAAAAATGTAAATATACCAATATTCTATGCTTTCAAACCCTCTTGTCGATTGACTGTATGAAATCTAAAGCCATTCACATTATAACTTTAAAACATTCTAACTTGTTTTAGAGGACCTTGAGGAAGAAAGTTCAAATATTCTAAAAAATATACTCACGTATCATTATTCATAATCTAAAAAAATAAAACATTATTAGATTTACAAAATAAAATTTTCAACCAAATATCTGTAGTTATTTCAATATTTCAGAACATACACGTCAGGCAGAACATTTTACAATCTATTTGTTAACATATTTCATTATATCATATTATTTCAGGTTCGGCCTCTCATTATTCTCTTTTTTTGTATCTTAAACTCTTTAATAAATGGATTTTAAATTTCACTATTTTGCAGCACGTATCTATGTGACTGTAATAATTACTTTTTTGTCTATGTAACATTTTAGGTCCTCCCAACAGATCGACCAATGGCAAGAAATATTTTTGATTTCCATGTATTTGAGATTTATTCAATGTGTATTCAATTGGTCCAGCTTTGTTAAATATTCTCTCAATATCATCCATTTTACTAGAATAAAAGGTAAGATGATTCTCTTCCAAATTTCCTTAACCAATAGAGCTTTTAGGTCGAGCATTATTTCCCACGTATGACTTTAAATGCCAAAGATATCTATGAATTAAAATAAACAAACATAATTATGAATTTAATTAAGTGCCAAGAATTGTTTACAAAACTGAAAAAACATATAAATATAGTACCTGCCAATTGGATACATCCATCTATATTATACGGTCCCTCCTAATTTAGCTTCCTCAACCAAATGTGTAGTTAAATGCATCATGACAGTAAAAAATGATGGAGGAATGATCATATCCATTTCACTGAGTGTCAACAAAAACCTCTCCTGATGGATGTCATGCTCAAATAGATGTATAGATTTATCGCATATTCCTCTAAAAAATGTGCAGAATTGGAGTACAATAGCAATAACATTTTTAGGAAATAATGTACGCAATTCCAACGGTAGTAACTACTTTAAAAAAATATGAGAATCGTGACTTTTACATCAATTTAACATATTATGATTTAAGTCAACACACCTTGAGATGTTACTTGAAAACCCATTAGATACCTTCACATGCTTTAAAATTTGAATGTATGTATCTTTATCCCTATTTTTCATTGCTAAAAATTCTGGAGAATACTTTTCATTCTCATCATAACAAAGATCAAATTTTACGTTCATTAATTCTAAGTATTTATGAGAATTTAGATGATCATTAGACATTACATGATCATTAAGCAATGTCAAGAGAAAATTTTCACAACCATTATACTCAATATGCGTCACATCAAGATTATGCCACAACAAATTAAATTCCCAAACAGAATTAGGAAGAATATAGATTTTTTCTTCCATTATTGTGTTCTTATTTCACTAAATGATGAACTTTTAACATGTTTACCACTATCATTATAATGATGCACCTTCCCAAAATCTGTTTCAACATTTCCAAGTTGTGTGAATATTTCAGAACCGGTTAAAAACTTTAGAGGTGCTCTACGATCACTGAAACCATTGAATTTTTATCTGTTCAGCCGAAATCTATGAGATGCATTGAGAAATATCTGATGACTCAAGAAGAACTATTTTCTACTCAGATTTACCTATTTGGTCTCAAAATAAATGTTACATATTAGAAATTCCAAACCCATTTATGTGTTCCAACCAGATAAATTTCCATGTCCAATTAAGTCACTAATTGTCCACATTAGAGCAGTATGAATTTTGAACATTGTTTTAGAAAAATCATCATATGTCTCAATATCGTTGATCCATAACTCCTGTAATTATACAATTATGGGTTTCAAGTATACATCAATAAAATTTCCACACATTTTTATTCCAGGAATAATCATCGAAATGATAAAAGATATTATTTGCATACTCATCCACGGGGGAAGATTGTAAGGGATCAAAACAAATGGGAAAATGCTATAACTGGAACTCAAAGTCGTAAATTGGTTGAATCCATCGAAATATAATCCTATAAGAACATTCCTAGGATTAGATGAAAAATCTAGATGTAATGAATCAAATGTATTCCCTGATTTTTAATCTCATGGATGTTTAATTAACCCAACATTTATATTATCAAAATAATGACTCTTCATGTTTTTGGCAGTTTTCAATGACATGAATAATATATACCATCGAGGCATTAAAGGAAAGTAATACAGAACCTTTATTGGTGTGTTCCTTTTATTCTTCTTCATGGAAGTATGTTGATTCAGACTTCCAACATCACCCATTGACATCCATCTAGAAGAAGAACATTTTTTAAAATCTAGTCCACTTGAATCCTCTCTCCAATAAAGCATTCGATCATTGGGACACATATGTATTTTTGTATAATTCAGACCAATCCTATTAACAACCTTTTCATATAAAAAAAATACTCAGGGAGGTTTTCTTCAGGAAATGAATCATGAAACAATTCCAATATGATGAACATTTCCTTATTTTTAATTCCACATAGGAATTTGATATGGTACAACTTCAGCATAAAAGAAAGTCTTTAATCTTTAAAAACAGCCACTATAAAACTCTTGATTTCCATTATCAACTAAAACATGAAACATATTTTCCATAGTGAAGTTTCCTCTTACATTAGTCTCCACATAACCAAGAGGAGGATCCAATGATATGTTACAATCATTATTTGGTTGTGCTACAGTCTCAAAAACGTCACTTGTCACATTGGTATTTGTAGCTCCCTCATCATGTTGTTCTGATATATTTTGATGTTGATGTTGGTTCCTTGCAATGCTGAATTCATCATTCATAAGGTTCTGTATTTAATTTTACATTTTTGAGAAAGTTGGGTGCTCTTTCTGTGGATTGACATCAGTTCTAAACTTTTATGTAACGTTCGATTCTCTATTCCAAATACAACACAAATATGGAGCAGGGAATTGCATAAATATTAAATGTTCATAAACATCACACCTCTTCAAAAATATTTTAAATTTAAAATTAGGACCTGTACATATTATTCTCCCTTGAACGGATCGATTGGAAATTGAAAAATCTAAAAACTCCTCCAAACCCTTATCATACTGATGTGTGTTCCTCAGTAATGTGATCCAGCTTTTATCCATGTATATCACAACCTGCCTACACAATATTAAAAAAATTAAAACACATAACTATTATGGAATAGTTAAAGAGATTTATATATACTAATTGAAAAAATATAAATATGTTAAAGAAGGTTTTAATATATAAATACAAATTGTAAACCATGAACCCACCCATTATAAAACAAAATCATGAAAATTAAAATGATCCATAAATGAAGAGGAGAACAAGGATCCCATCCCTATTGTTTTCTGTATGTCATTCTATAGAAAAATAGATGGAAAAAATGATGATTCCATAACTTTGATATAACTAATTTAAAAGCTCGATAAATCATATAATAATTGAATAGAATTTTGGAATATGAAATGGAAATAGACTCCTACCTTAAACATAACTCACTACATTATAAAATACATGGGGAACCAACATGTAGAACATGCAAGAATCATTAGGTGGAAGTATTAATGTCCTAGGTAGATGAATCCAAGGATTATGAGTAAGGTATTTGTTTTTCCAAACTCAAAGGAAACAAGAAATTCCTATGATAAATGAAATAATGTATATTAAATTTCACAAAATAGATCCTATAATAACACTGAAAATTATTGTTGTCAATATACCTTTTCAATTTCCATTTAATTTTTTTTCAATTATAGAAAGTTGGAAAACCTATTAAATCCATAGTTTTATGAAATTAAAATAGAATATTCAATCTCCAAAACATATCAATATAACATTAATGGTTAGATCATAAGTATATGGTAAACATAATCATTGAATAGATAACTTATTAAAATTGTCAGGGAATCATGAGAGTTGATCACATGTTATGATATAGGGACATGTAATCTCAAATAACCAAACATATACCATAGTGTAAGATGACAGAAACATAATATAATAAAGATTATCCATTGATCATAACGTAGTAATTAAAGAGTTTTACATAAAATTACATTGAAATAATCATATTAAATTATTACATAGGAGATCAGATATCACTAAAAGTTTCCCCTAATATAGTGGAGTATGCATTAACATTTGAATCTCATAACCTAGTGGAGAAGACATCATTATATAATATCATGATATAACCCAATATCATTTATTCAATACTCATGAATCCACCTATAATTACTCATATTCAAAGAATTCATTGAACAAATTTAGAAATCATAAAAAATAAGGCACACATGAATCCTATCCAATTTCATTTTCAAAATCATATTTCAACCCATACTCACCTTGAAACCCTTTGAAAACATATTACACACAATTTAATCAATTCATAAAACACAATTAAGAAGCACAAAAATCATACTAAATTCATTTAAAAATGTTAAATTATGGAATCACAAACCATAAGCTTGGAAACATCCAGAATCTTATGGAAAACCACAACCGCACAACAAAGGGAACCTATAATTTAAATATCATAACAAAACCATCAATTTTTAAAATAAATAATGAAGACCACTTCTAACCCACACCATTTTAGTGTGAAAATGCTAAAATGGGGCAGTGTGTCTTCTCTATCCAAGCACCATTTCCAGTGCTATATTGAAGTGAAACCACAATAATGTGCTATATTTGATGCACTCATTTTCATGTGCTATCATCTGTTCATGATTTATCAAAAAATATGGATTTTTTTGAATCTCCCTCCAATTAAAGCGCTATTTTAGAGTAATGGCTACTACAATTTAACGATGTGCATTGGAATGGGTCTAATATTCATCAAAACCAACCAAAATAATGCCACAACCACACCACAAAGGTATACAGACCTGTGTATAGGGGTGGATAAGGTACTGACTGGAAGCGATGGGCAGTGAGGCACAATGAGAGGCAGCGAGATGTGTCAAGGGCTTTGGGGGGGTCGTGGGGGGTTTTTGGGGTTATGGGGGTCACTGGGGTCATGGGGATCACTAGGTTTGAGGGATCTTAGGGATTTTAGGGGTTTTCAGGGCCGTGAATGGGTCGCGGGGTATCTAGGGAGGCTTGGGTCGCCAGGGGTTGTGGGGGTCGCTGGGGTCACGGGGGTGGCACCTAGGGTTTCGGGGGGTCACAAGGTTTATCGGGTTGGGGGTTTCAGGGGAGTCAGAAGAGTCGGGGGGGGGGGGGGGTCATGATTGTAATAAAAACATGGTTAGTGGCATTTTTTAATAAATCGTATCTAAAAAATGGCCTCTAAAGGTGAATAATGATGTAGTGACCATCGATTCTCAAGATTTTGTTTATAATATTTTACATCATTTAATTAGTGGTTTTTTGAGATTTTTTTTAAGAAATAATATGGGAGTCCGGGAATTTACTAATTTTTGTAATATGATATTGAATCTGTAATGTTTTTTATCAGTAAAAAATTATGAAAAAAGGTAGTACAATTTTTATTGATAGAATCACACTAAAAATTGAGTTCTACATTGCATCTGTTTCCTGATTAATTTATCTATAGCTATGAAAAATTTATGTGGAGGATAATCTATGGATATATTCTGAGTAAGAATATATTAATCCTTCTGGTGATATAATCATAAGATATATTTGTTTAATCCAATAAAAATGAGAATGAAGAAGATTTTTGAAATAATGTCATTTTGATGCTGATAATTATTGAAAATGAAACATCAGATCATGAAAACTGTCAAGAGTAATATATTCATGGATTTTCCAACACTCATTTATTATTATATTTCCATTCTTGAAACATGATGTTACATCCACTAAAATATTGTATCCTTAAGAACTAAAAAGAAGATCATGAGAAAATCCCAAATGCAGGCATTTGGGTTTGAAAATTCAGGGGCTATGATTTCTATGAATTTTCAATATTATGATTTAGAAAATACATATGCGTGTCCTATTTAAAAAATTAAAAAATGGATAGGGAATAGAGTTTGTTAAAGTCAAGAATTTTTTTCATTCTGATAAATATTTGGAAAACATATTTCTCCTAAAGAAGAATAAGTACTATATGTTTCATGTTATATTGAGGAAGAAGGATATATCAATCATTTTGATATCATTTTGATAGATTTAAATTAGTGAGAATAATATCATATTAAATCCTTTGTTGTAGAATTATTATTAGGTTCTACTATACATAGAAGATCATAATAGAATAGAAATCGAGTGAGATATCCAAGTGAGTAGATTTAGTAGGAGTTATATAAAGGTGATATGTGAGTAGTGACCATGTTGCTAAGTTCTCATAAAGACTTGTTGATATTCAAAGAAGATAATTTTGGTAAAGATATCAGTTTTATTAATATAGATACATTATGTGTTGAAATATTGATCAACATACTAGGAGGAGTTGAAAATAAAATATTTTATATACTAGGTTAAAAAAAATCATACATGTGGGAAATAGGGTATGCAAGAAGACCACCGTGTGATTAAATGACTATAGAGAGAAGCTATTGAGAAATTCAAATGGGAATCTAGAAAGTGAAGTCCTCTGAGATAAAGTCCAGTGTATATTGTGACTCTATAAAATATAATATCAGTGAATCTGATATAGCTATGGGGTGTGAAGCACCCTCCTCTTGTAATTGAAATAGATTGATTAAAGTGGAGAATCTATGATTTGGGAGAATAAACAATCATGACGGAGAATGATAATTTGTTCTGAACCTTGAAAATAAATCCATGGGTTGTTATGAATCCATTTACTAGATTATATGAGTGATTATATGTGAAACAATATAGAGTGGATTGATACTGAATAATTCAATGAGGTTGAATTAAAAAAGGAATAATTCATCAATGTTTTAAGCAACCACTAATTCACCTGTCCCCACTCAGTGGTCCATTATTCCTCTAGGAACCCAAAAAATGATACTTATTTATCCACAAGTATTGTGCATGTCAGTAAATATAATAATAAAATTTATATTATTATATACATGGGTTTTATTAAGTAATTGATTAAGGGTTTATGGAAAATTACCAACCCTATAATAGCTTTTTAAATACCTTGTTATATAACTTTATATGATCATCCTCTTATTATGAACAACAAATCTAACAAGGCGGTTTAGGTGCCTTAATCTTGATATAAACGGATGGTTGCTGAATAAGCTTTTTGGTTATGTGTCTGTTGAATCATTAAAGGTGGAGATGGATCTAATTGAAGAGGAACTCTAGATAAACTGGGATGAGGGTAAATTTTATATGCTTTGTCATAAGTGTAGTCTTCTGACAGTGCAGTTGATGGAAATTGAGTGAGACTTCAAGCATAGATCCAGAATTCGATGTATTAAGGAAGGGGATCACAATAATGCTTATTTCTATGATTTTGTTATGGAAAGGAAAAATATGAAAATCAATATTAGGATGGATGATGTTTCCTATACATCAGATTTGAATGTGGTAGGGGAGATGGCTTTGCAACACTGAGAATTTACTAGTAGGATAGGCTTCTGCTAATAACCCAGGTTTATCAGGGGAGGAAGCAGAGTTTATGGGTGGCTTTACAAGATTTTTAGTGGAGGAGGATAATGAGGCTATGATAACTAATCCTTCTGAGGAATATATTTTTGGAGTTATTCACTGCATGGCTCTTGAGAGCACTCCAGGCCCAGATGGTTTCCCAGGATCTTTCAATGTGGCCGCTTTGGACTTTGTGGGGAGACAATTCATTGAGGTGATTTATGATTTTTTTCATGGTGGTTCTATCAATCGAAGCTATTGTGCCACCAGGGTGGTCCTCATTCCAAATGTCAAGGACCTGACAAATCTTAATCAGTATAGACCTATATTCTTATTCAATGTTTCCTACAAAAATATGGTTAGTCTGATTTCTACGAAGTTTAATGAGGTAATCCCTTGGATTGTGTCATATGAAAAACATGGGTCTGTGAAAGGTAGAAATATTCATGGTGCGATCATAATTTCCAAGGAGCTAGTGGATGATATATACAAAAAAGACGTGGGATCCAATGTTATCATTCAGGTGGATATGGATACGGCATATGATAAATTGGAATGGAGTTCTGTTATTCAGTCCATGAAAACTATGGGTGTTCATTAGTGGGTCATTGATATTTGCTTCAGATGTTATTCCTTGTCGTGATTATTAGTCTCTCTTATGTGGAAAGGGTTTGGTTTCTTCCAAATATTGTGGGGTGTGAGGTAAGGGGACCCATTTTCTCCCTCTATTTTCATTCTGTCCCACGATTCTTTACCTAGAAACATTCATAGATTTTTGGGTGAAAGAAGAATACTACCGTATAGACAGACTAGGGTAGGTTATATTTCTCAGCTCATGTTTACAGATGATATTCTAATTTTCATTAACTATAGGAGGAATTATCTTCTTACCTTCTTTAAGATTGGGGGGGGGGGTGTATGGGGATCTAAGTGGCCAAATAATTAATTCATGAAAGAGAAGTGTTTTTATCTCCAACAAGTGTTCCGTTCGACGAAGTAGGATCATTGAAGATACTCTTGTAATTCAATGGAAACATTTTCCTATGATATATCTCAGATCCCCAATGTCTTTTGGATGGATTAAAAATTCTTTCATTGAGTATATTATTACTAAATTCTGGTGAGAATTGGGAACTGGAAGAGAAATTTTTTGTCTTTCAGTAGCCGGGACACTTTAATTGATATTGTTTTGTCTTCCATTCCAATGCACGTTCTCTCAACCATAACTCCTCCAAAAGGGACCATCAAAAGGATGGAGAAGATCATGAACTATTTCTTATGGAATACAAACTCCCTCGACCGATTCCATTGGGCCTCCTAGAATCGTATGGCTAAACCAGAGGTGTGGGGGAGTATTGGGATAAGGGTCATCAGTGAGGCCATGCAGGCCATGCCTGCATGACTAGCTGGGGACTTCCTCTTGGGGGAATCGTTACGGGCCACATTACTTAGAAACCATTATAGAAGACATTGGGAAGATTGGAAAAGTCCTCATGGAAAGCTCTAAAAGTTGGATAGATGTATTATCTAGAATTTAGAAACTCTTCAGGAGGCTACCCAATGGGTGCTTGGGAGAGGAACAATTAACTTCTAGAGGGATAACTGGGTGGGAGAGAGGCTATTTTTTCCAAGATGTCTGGGTCCTGACATGATTGTTAGGGAGGCAAGTTCTTATCCTTCAATAATGGAGGCCATTCTGAGTAAGGAATAGATGGGGGTCTTTAATATCATTTCTTTCTCAGATGTAGTAGATAGATGTTTTTTTACCAGGTCGTCCTCCGGGTTCATTAATGGATATGATTTTAGAGAATTACTGCATCCAATATCAGTGTGGAATGAATGGGATTTGCAGTTATGGTGTAATTACATCCCTAAGAAGATGATTTTTTTGGTCTGGAGGTTACGGAATACGTAGATTAAAACAAAAGACAATATTCAATCAAAGGGTATTTCTCTGTCCTCTTGTTGTTTCTGCGGTAATAGTCCGAACATTGAGTCTGCCTTACATCTGTTCTATATGAGATATTGGGTTGTTGGCCTATGTTCTACTTTTGATACGCAGATATCATCTTGGAGAGATTATGACTCTATAAAAGACATTATTTTTTTCTTGTTTTATGGGGTCCGATCATGGTGAGATGTAGAAGAAAATTTGCATCATTACTTTCAACGCCATTTTCTGGATCATTTGGGAGTCACAGAATACAACCAGGTTGGACAAGCAATATGCACTATCTAGTCTGATGATAAAGGTGAAAGTACTCATTTATGAGTTATCTTTATATTTGATGGGTTGTTATAATTTTTCAGGTGTTGAATAGGTTCTTTAATAGTCCTATTTCATCTATTAGTTATCCAGGTCAGTGAGTAAAGTGGAATCCTCATAATAATGGTAACAAGATTAATGTTGATGGATCTTTCATGAATGGATGCATGCGAGGGGTAGGTCTACTCAGGGATTTAAATGGGTCAGTTTTCCTGGATTTTAGTGCGTACTGTGGTTCGGGGAATTCCTTTCGCGCAGAGGTGAGGGACCTTCTCCCTAGATTTTATCTGTGAAAATGGTACATAAAAGGGGTATTTTTTCTGTACTAAAAAATGGGTTTTTTATCAGTATTTTTATAGCACTGATAAAATTTAAAAACATTAAAAAATAAGAAAAATATTTCTTCAAATCAGGGAGGGGCTTCAATGACACTTGAACCCCCCTTTAAATAGCACCCCTCCCCACCCCAACCCACAGCCCCAACCACCCTATAGCCTTTAATAGCACTAGCCCCCACCCTTTAACAGTGGTATCCCTTATTACACCCACGTGCCTTACCTTCCTCCCCATGGATTCAAACTTGGGACCTTTTGCCTACGAACCTATTCCTTTACCACTCCACCATATTTATTTTTTATTCATTTATTAATGTATATATTTATATATTTATATAGTTATATTTACTCGTATATTAATATATATTTATATTATCATATATATATAGTTATATTAATATATATATATATATATATCTATATATTAAAACATATATTGTAATATTTATATATTAGTATATTTATTCATATGTTAATATATATTTATAAGATAAGTTTTAAATACATTTATAAAATATTCTTTTTTGTGTATGTTTATAAATAAATAAATAAATAAAAACACACACACACACAAATAAATTATATATGTATCTGTAAGTATAATAATAAATATTTATATAAATTCAAAAATATTATATGTCAATATGTATATACATATGTTTAGAATATATAGATAATACATATTAGTTTTTCAATAAAGATGCACACACACACACATATATATATGTAAAATTTATATACGTATATAAATATTAAATATTTTTATTTTAAATAAAATTTATATTAGTTTTTTACTTAGATAGGGATTATATATTGAGAAATATATTTTATATGTAAATATGTTTAATTTATTAATTATAAAATTAAATTTTTCTGTGTCGATATATAAAAACTTTGTATATATTATTATATATTTGATTATAAATAATAGTATATTATGAAAAATGATAACAATCCCTGAAAACTTGAACAATAGGTAAAAAATGGAGAAACCCTCAAAACCCGTAAATACAGTTAGAAAGTAAAATAAACCCTAAACGCGGGGTAATGATGAAAACTTATGATCCAAGAGTTAGTTCCAGATCCATGACAAGTCAAATAAAATATCATAAAACAAGATTTTTTGTGATAGGTGGTGGATTCTCAACAAAAAAGCAAATCATATGTTATAACTGTTTGATAAAATAGCAAACATGACACAAGTAATAGAAATGGGGGCTTGAAAAACCTGACAAACCACATTGTCACTAAATTGGGCATAAATTCTGATTTGGGTGTATGTCTCAGATATATGACTTGTCAAGCAAAATATCATGGAATTGAATATGATATAACAGGTGCAGAGGAAAAATAGACACACAGATCGGGAGTTATTACCGTTTTAAGAAAAATTTGATAGGGCACCCGACATAGAAATGGTGTTTTGGAGACCTTATTGTTGATTTTTGGGGTTTTAGGTTCTCAAAAATGATTCTAAATTTTTCCTATCATCCTTATTCAGAGATCTATTCACCTCCTTAGATTTTATATGTGGTGGCGCCCAAACAGACAGTCGAAGTGGATATTATTTCCATTTTACAATAGAGTTTTTTAGAGTGGTATAACTCATATATCATTCATTTATTTGATATTCTCATGGCTTTGATTATACCTGGTCCTCACTCATCTCACTAGCTTCGATTTTACTATTCATGGTGCTAAAAAAAACACCCAGAGAAGATGTTATGACTGTTTTATATAGTTATGGGTTTCTTAGGTTTTTAGGCGGTTGGAGGGTTTCCCAAATTCAAACTATCATAACTTCTACTCTGGGTGAATTTTTTCACTCTACCAAAAATAAAATCGAATCATGTGAAAATATATACACTTTGGTAACCACTAGAACCTCTTATCACGTTCTTCAAGGCCAAAAAAGGACCATAATTCCTCCCTACCGTCATATGTTCTACTCCGAGTGTCTGTTTCGCAATAACTTTTGCTCTGGGGGTCCATTTTCCTCTACCACATATCAACTAGAATCTTGTGAATAAAAATACACGTAGGTGACCACTGCAACACCTTCTCAAGTTCTTCAGGTCCTAAAAGGGTCCTTAATCCCTCCAAAAAACCCTAACATCTTCTCTGGGTGTCCATTTTGCATCTACCACATATCAAGTCAATCTAAAACATATTTAAAAAATATATATTATATTTATATTTGTATAAATATAATTATATATAATTATATTTTTTTTTATAAAATAAAATTTTGTTTTGAAATATACACTTTATTTGTGCTAGAGAAAAAGTGTTGATAAATCCCCCTATATCAGTGCTTCTAAAAAAAGTGTTGATAAAGTGGGTGGCTTTATGAGAACTATTTTTAGCGCTGATAATGGAACCCCATTTATCATATATTTTTTAGCACTCTTAAAGGGTGGAAATTAAAAAACATAGTTTTGTGGTAGTGAGGAGCCCCCCATAAAAGATGATGTTTTCCTGATGATGATATTCAAGGTGTCTGGATCATATTCATATGTCATTGACCACAAGGAATGCCTTAACGGTGGGGGATTTAATGACCTAATTGCCCCCACCTACTTCTAGTGAGGTGATGGGTGTATGTTACCATATATAACTACCCATGTTTGATAGAACAAACTACCAAGGATGGTTCACTCATGATAAAATCTATTTCTGAGTACATTAAACCACTGAAGACACCAAGATCACACTAGATCAAATCTGTTTAAATATCACCACCATTAATTGGTTCTCCATGCTCCTAAAGGTACTTCTAAATATCCCATGGAATTAATTTAAAACTGACTTAATGGATCTTTTAGTGTATTATACATCCAGAATCCCTATAAAGAGATCACATCCCTCCTTCAGAGAGGATAAATGAATTAATATATCGAGAAATTTTGGTACCTTTCATTCTTGATCCCACGACATCTCAAAAAATAGTATGTTGGTTATTTTCATTATGGATTGCATGATGGAATTCAAAATTTGGTATGCATCCACAACTCTAAAAACCCAACTGAAGGACATGTGATTGGTCTATCATGCCAAGATTGCTATAGGAAGGGGAGCTCTACTTTAGAACAGGATCCCCATAATATTTATTACACATTGATATGGTGATAATTAGGAACAATCAAGTCTGCAAAGGCTTCTAATCCTGAGCAGAACTCCACCCCACCATTACAGGTGGGAAAACAGAGTAAGAGAATGAGGGGAAACATATATTCAAAAAAAAAATCCTTCAAGGGTTTTGGGGTGCGACATTTAACTACCAAATAATTGTAGGAATGATGAAATAATGGGTTACATTTCTATTATTATTTTCTTTTTACTCCCATTCATAAGTGTGGAAGCCCAAAAATCATATAGTTCTGCGGGGGGAAAGTGAGCTTGAGGGTGAAGAAGAGGGCACTAAATAGAAGCTCGAAAAACTAGAGCCACTCGTTGGAGAAAAATTAAAAATCTTGGAATTCCAAAATATGAGCCACTACTACCAAATATCTAGAGAAAAAAAGCAATATTTATAGCCATAAATATTTATGATACTATGGTGAAAGTTATAAATCTTTTTTTACAAGATAGTGTGGCTACACATAATTTTATTTCTCCTAAACTGACAGAGCTTCTTGGTTTCATAGTCTGGTAATCCAGGTTCATGAGTGTAAAATTAGGTTATCTTCACTAAGTTAACTCACCTGGTGTTTTCGAAAATATGATGTCAACTATATGTGACTACTCTAGTCCATTGAGGCACACATTTTGGTACTCATAGGTAGTGACATCATCCTAGGTTTTTCCTATCTTTGAACACTCTAGGAAATGATAATCAACTGGGAGGAAAGGACCATGAATTTCGTAAATAGTTTCTTAATTTATTATCCCAAGGAGGTAAGATTCAGGTTATCCCCATTATTTACTTTAATAATATTTCATCCCATAATATTTTTGTGGCCTTCCATGCTCATAACCTGATGGAAAACCTATCTAGTGGGAAAAAATGGATTAAAAGAAATAGGTCACTCTAAATTCTCTACTAACGAAGATCCAAGGAGTATTTTTAGAATCAAGGGACCTATATACAATTCAAAAAAGGAATCATATGATCATTTTAATGTCATTTGAGGCTTATCACATCATCAATAATGTCAAATTAGATGTTTAGTTTTACTAGAACTTTTTCATTATTGCAGGAACCCGAGGTCATCTCTTGACAAAGCCTTAGATCATTATTTTTAAAATAAGGTTTTGGTTATAAAAGTAAAAGGTTAATTATATTGTATAAATTTCATGTTTTTTTAGTTAAAAATTAAAAAATATAAAATAAAGTGATAAAATAATATGGGAATTATCATATTTGACTAAACCTAATCAACCCAGGGAAATTTCATGACTCTCATCCTTCTTCGCATAAAAATATAGGGTTGGGATATTCATATCCCTTGTTTTTAACACTTATAACTAATTTGATACTAAGTTTACAGTAGGATAAATACTAGGGTTTTTTTGTAAACACAAAATTATTCACCGACTACCACTGATGATTGGGTGATTTGTGTTCGACATCATAACTGAAACTCACTATGTCAACAAATAAATAAGTCGATATGATGTCTATGTTTGTATGTCATTTCAATGTGATACAATGATATAAATTTATATAGATATGGATGTGTTTATGAGATTTAAATGAACTAATATGAATCACACAAACACTGCAATTGAATGTGGGAAGAAGAAGTGGTGAATGGTGTCTGACACATAACATGAATGGGTACCCACAAACTTGATCATATGAGTCGAGTATGATATAACAGTACCTAAATAAACAAAATAAGAATATAATATGATGAAAAAAAATAAAAACCTGGAATTTACAAGATCATTCAAAAATAAAACAAACATGATGATTGGTATTTTCATCATGTTCCTAATCGGGTGATCTTAACGAGTTTATAACTCCAAGGGATATAAAGAAACCATATCTAATGAAGAATCACATAACAAGAACTCAAAAATCACACCCTGGTCTAACTGAATTTGATAATGGG
The DNA here is from genome assembly GCA_963277665.1 of Viscum album. NCBI lineage: Eukaryota > Viridiplantae > Streptophyta > Magnoliopsida > Santalales > Viscaceae > Viscum > Viscum album. The sequence goes on from OY728153.1 coordinate 570,356,304, forward strand.
GATGATGAGAGGGTTTATAGACAAATACATCAAACATTTCACAAAAGAATTCAAGTATCTATGTGACTAGGTGACTATTCATGGATGGATTTTTAATCCTTATTTATCCGTATGGTTTACTGACCAAAACAAGTTAAAATGTCTTAAAATTATGTAGAGAGGTGTTTCTTCATGTTAGATGTCCTACGGAGGTGAAATCAGCCATATTAGATTTTCAAGGTTTTAGTTATGGACTACGTATAGAAGAGTGGTCCGATCTGGACTACATAGAATTTCATCACATTATAAACTACTTTTGGGCCTCCAAATGGATGAATTGGGACCATGGTCTTATAAGTAAATATATCCCACATGGGTTTTTACCCCCCTCTCCAATTTTCATCCTAATTGGATGTGTATATTATACAATGTATATATTGAAGCCTACAAGTGTGTTTGGGATCTTGCAAAACTTGTCCTATTTTGCTCGAATTTCATCATGGGCTCTCTATTTCACCTCCACTTTCAATGTAATATTAAAAAAAGTAAATTTTCCCTGTTTAACATTTACATGTATTAAATTATTCAATCAAACATGAAGTTCAATTTTCTATTATATTTGGAATTTTCAATACAAACCCATTTTAAAATAGTGGTATAGGGGTGGAAATAAATAGTGAATCACTATGTGATCACACCACCACACAAAAACATTTTCACTCTTGGGAAAAGTCACAGTTATAAAAAAATGATGCATGTAGATATTCCCAACATCATGAATATTTATCATTAAATGAACTTTTAATTCATTATAGAAATGTGAAAAAAGAAAAAACCACACCAAGGAGTTATTCCCAGTGATCATAGAAATAGATGTCTCATAAATTGTGTCAAAACCAAATTAATAAAGATGTATAATACCAATTTAAAAAAGGAATTAATCATTAATACATTCCAATAACTCTCCATGTGTGTGTGAAGACCATTTCATTCTATTCCTTCCACTTTATATCTAATAAATATTGGTTATTTTAAAAGAATTCTACTTACCTGATTAGTTCCACAAAACCCTCCCTACATCAATTGCAATCAAATTTCATGACCCACCCACTTATGTATTCTCATTATTCAAAAAATAATATCTCAACCTAGATTTTTACATTTCATCACTCCACTCATTATATATTTATTATTATTTGTTTATATTTTTTTGTTTGTATATTTATTTGTGGTTATACAATAATCGGTTAACAAGTAAACATGCATAGGTCAATCTAGCATAGTAATAAAGAAGATCAAATACACAATGAATATATGGAAAATCCTTTTATAAATATGATAAAATTAAGCGAACATATATTTTCCCTCTATTGAGTAATAAATATTCACACATCATTATTTCATGAAATGATGTGTGGAGATATTAAGTGGCACAATTTTCCTATAAACTACTCAAGAAAGGGTATCATTTATCTCAACGGATCCATAGAGATCCTACTTTTCATATCTTTGATAAATAAATATTTTTCAAAAAACCAGACATAGTTAAATTCATGAAAAAATTCACATTTCATAATAGATAAATTTTTCCATTAAATGTTTAAAGAACATGGAATCAGGAATTTTACCATTCATTTTCACTAATTTCCATGATTTGGTGATCATGTGAGGGGGAGGGGGTAAAAATACTATTTAGAAAGTGAAAATAGAAGAAATAATAATGTAAATTAAAATCTAAATTTACTCAAAAAGGTGGGGGAAAATGTAAAAGTACAATTTATGATGTAAAAAATACTTGAATGACGAAAGACAATGAAAATCATTGTGAACCCAAGAATGTACGTAGCCCCCCACACCTTGAGTGTGTAGTGTCCTCATTGTAACAATAGAGAATGTGGGAAGGAAGAATAAAACCTAGTGAGTCTCATGGGTATGTTTCTTCATTAAAGTGGATTTACTCTATTGGGTGGTTTAGAAAATCCTCATAATACAGTTTAAGTATCTTCCCATTGATGTTAATATTTTGGCCTCTCTTCTCATGACTGAAGTGTATTGCACCAATAGGGTAAGAATTATTAATAGTTCGAGGGCCAATCCATCGGGAATTAAGATTACCTTTGTGGGTATATATCCTTAAATTATACATGTAGACATTCTCACCAATATAAAACTTTCAATAATGAATCATCTCATCATGGAAAGACTTTTTCATGTATTAATAGATTCAAGAGTTCACATATGCATCCCACTGAATTTCATCCAACTCCATAATCTGCAACTCCCTATGATCACCTTCTTTTGAAACATTCACATTACATTGTTTAATATCCCAATATTTATGGTTATCTACCTATAAGAGGAGGTAACAATAATTTCTAGACACAATACTATATGGTGGTATTCTGATCAGGTTTTTAAGGGTAGTATGGTACGCCCAAAGTACATCATCTAAGCGCAAAATCCAATCTTTCCTATTAGGTTGTACTATTTTTTCGATGATTCTCATAACTTATTTATTTTAGATTTCCTCTTGTCCGTAGGTTTGGGGGTGATATGTATTGGTGAATTTATGAACAACCCCATACTTAGAGGTAAATTTTTTCATGTAATGATTGAAAAAATGTGAACCCAAATAACTAATAATAAATCTTTGAAAACCATACCTACAGAAAATATGGGACATCGTAGAATCAAAAACTGATCAAGATTCAACAGTCCTGGTGGCCTTTTCTTCTACCCATTTATACACATATTAAAAAAAATAAGATATAGAAAATGATAAATGAATTTTGAAAATGTCATACGAATTCAATGCCCCATGAATAAAATATCTCACAAAAATAATATCGGCAGTTGGAAAACTTCATTCCTCTTGGATATATTCCCCATTAATTGATATTGATTACATGACTAACAAAACCAATGAGAATATCTATAAAATTTTGACCAATAAGTTTTCTATTAAAGGACCATTTGAGCTATAAATTTAGATCCAATGTGACCCCATAAGCTAAAGTGTAGAAGAAACTCAAAACTGAGGTAAACTCATGGTCATGGACAAGCATATGAAAAACTTGGTAACTAAAAATTTGCTACAAGTATGGGTGAAAGAAAATGTACCATCGTGAATCATGCTTAAGTCTATAGGATTGTGAAGTGATGAAATTAGTGGGGACCCTAGATGTTGCTATAAAATTAATAATGTATGCATACTAGGGGGTAAGGTCTACAATATCACAAAAGTTCTCATGAGGAAATAATTCTCCAATTGGGAGGGATGAGTCAACATGTTGGTCTAATGGTGGGAAAATCCTACTAATGTGGTCATCTACTACATTTTAAACTCCTCTCTTATCTTGAATATCATGTTCAAACTCTTGGAGGAGGAACATCCACTGAATGAGTAGGGGATTAACATTAGGTTTCTTTAGGATAAAAAATAGGGAATAATGAATAGAAAAGACAATGATTTTATACCTAATAAGATATGAATATAATTTTTCCAAGGAAAACACAATCTAAGGAAGTTATTTTTTAGTGGTTGTGTATTTTTATTTGGTAGGTTCAAGGTTGTGTGAGGCATACACAATGAAATAAAGAGAATTCTCAGCCATGTTTTTGTAAAACTTCCCCAACTGCAAAGTAAAAGGTATCACAAATAGTTTCATAGGGGATATCCCACCTTAGTGGTTGGATGATGGGAGGAGATTTTATACTCATTTTTAGTGAATTTAATGCATCCTCAAATTTTTTATTAAAAAAATCAGAATCCTTTAACAAAAATTGAGATAATTGAAGTGATATCCTACTAAAATATTTATTGAATCGATGGTAAAAACCAATATGACCGATGAAAATTGTACCTCATAAAAAAAATTTGGGAATGGTGAAAGGACCAGTTTGGGATATACCTAACACTGAGAGGGGGGTGAATCAGTTTTGGGGACTTTTTAAACAAATTCCAACTTTTATCCCTATACCTCTAGACCTGTTAGGATCTTGATTCTCTTATTCTCTTTTCCCTGTCACATGCAATAATAGAAAGCAGTAAAAATATGCACACGATATTTTTACAAGGTTCACCACTCAATAAGAGTAGCTACGTCCTTGCCATGCATGGGAATGACCACTGCATGGATTCTCCACTATAAAGTAAAATGTTGTTACAATGGAGTGGCTAGGAAAACATTCCTCTAGCCAGTGTGAGTACCGACACTTTGGAGGGGGGGTGGGAAACAATCCTCTTCCCTGGACTGGTGAAATCCAAGTCCAACTTGCAGCCTCTAGCTGGTTCTTTATACTGCCTATCGAGACAGTATTCTTCCTTCTTCAAAAGGTTGGTTCTGCTCTTGATCTATTGTAGTGCTCTTCACTTGATTACTTGCAAAGCAGTAGGCAAGCAATTCTCTTTTTTTTTCTCTTCTTCTCTAGTGCAAAAACAAACTGCACTAGTTCTTCTTCCTTCTTCCTCTTAGTGCAACAACTGACTGCACTAATCACCTTCTTTCTTTAGCTAGAATCACATACACCAATGTGATTATTCAATCACTGAAGATCTGCTCACAAAGAATCATCTGAATTAAACTACCCTGAATAATTGTCAGCCTTCAGTTGGGCATACTCTGTTCTTCTTCTTCTCTTCCTTCTCTTCTCAATACCAACACCTGAGTGTATTGGTATACTGAATTCTTCCTTTGTGCAGATATGAGTTCAATTGCACGTCTAGTTCTTCTTCAATTCGCAAAGCACAACGATAGTGTTAAACACCAGTCGTGTGAGTGCGGTTCAACTTCTCTTTGTGAAACCGAATGGTTCACAGTTCTTTTTCCTCCACAAGGCTGCTTCGAGAGTGCTCTGTACCTATCAAAGGCCTGCGGTACCCTCAAATTTTTCGTGCAACCTTCTAGATGGCTTGCGCATAAAATTCAATCCTTGCGCGTAAAAATACCTTTTGGCGCGAAAAACCCTTTTCGCGCACAACTCTTCTTTTTCGCGAAGAACATCCTATTTCACGCAACAATTCTTTTTCCGCGCAACACTTCTTCTTTTCGCGCAATGCTCTATACTACAATTTTCCACGCGCCAGAGCTCGGGATTTGTCTAAGTGTCGAGTCTTACATAATGAGAGGGGTTCACCCCATATTTATAGGAAGGTTTGACCTTGCGCATAAAAAACCTCTTCCTGCGTGTAAAACCTCCTCCATGCGCGTAAAAACTCTTTTATGAAACTTCATATTTCGCTCCATGCTTCAATATTTCGCGCACCTTGTGCCTTTGCCCTTTTTTATCCTTCTAAGCATGAAGCAACAATTGCGCGCAAAATTCCGCACCACGTTCCACATTGCGCGCAAACCCAATCTTTCCTGCAACATCAGATTTCGCGCACTGCTCCAATATTTCGCGCATTTTATGCCTTTTCCAATTTTTGATCTTCTGATCTCGAACCATCATTTTCGCGAAAAATTCATTCCTCAATTTTGCGCACCATGCCAATATTTCGCGCATCCCGCAGAGTTTTCACGCAACCCGCTACTATTTCGCGCATCCCGCAGATATTGCGCGCACCACTTTATTTTTGTGCGAAACATGCCTAAATTTCTGCGCACTCCATTCCTTTGTCATTTTTCAACGTTCTGACCTTGAATAACTCTTTTGCACATATAAACCATCTTCAATCTTATGCGCAACATCCACTGCCAAGAACATTTCTTCATCTCCCGATTTTCAGGCCCTAAAATTTGGCAAACACTGGAAAACGGCGCCACCTTAAACTGTGCTTTTCTGCCATCCCCAGATTGTCTATTGCTTTGCCATTTTATCTCTTTACTACTTCCCATAACCATTATTATGCTCTTATCACGAATCCCACTATCGTGATATTTATCCTTTGATAGACCAGCTTAAGCATCGTCAGAGTTGCAATGGGAACTGAATCTTTCCTATCTTCCAGCAGCATCATTCCTTCCAATCAAAACATTATATGACTGGCATCATCATTTCTCGCCCTTTCCTTCATAAGGCTTTCATCACAAGTTCTCCTAACTCATGATTTGTGTGAAATACATACCAGCAAAGCATCTTCTGATTTAGCTTCATGAAGTGTTTCCCAAGCCTGACATTCAATGCTATGATTACATAACAATGCTACAAGCATCCTTACTTCAGTCGATCTCCATTAACTTTGGATTCCTTCTTCATCTCCTTCTTCATTTTGACCAGCATTGACAACAGTTGACAACAAATACAATCTTCATATACAATGTGGTCCCAACAAATGGAAGTTGTGAAATTAATTCCATAATTTTTTTATCCACTTTAATTACATAATTTGAAATAAAATTCCCATGAACTATCCCCCACTCAACCATGAAATGGAATTTCTCAAAATTTAATATGAGATAATTTTCAATGAAAAAGTAGAGGAAAGAACCTAGGTGTTCCAAGAAATCATTAAAAGAATAGCCATAAATATAATACATCCTATATCCAAAATTATACATGGAAAAAAATATATTTATAAGAAAAATAAAATTCGAATCCATACACTTATTCAATTTGGAAACACATAATGGAGATAAATAATTTGATTGGGTGAAGAAATATGATATTATAGGATACTACATTATGGTCTAAAAATTGGTCTCTAAGAGTTATAAAAGAAGAAGCTCATTCCAAGGAGGGAGTTACCATTCCATTTCAATAATAATGTCATAAGGGACATGTAATAATCAATCCATCACTCGAAGGACCATGTGGGAGATGGTGGGACTCCATCATGCATGCTATGTTTCATAAGGAAATTACATGGACTTGTTTCAAGAAAATATTCAACCAATAGTTTTACCCTAAGTAATTATGTATGAAAATAATTAATAGTTTTTAACCGTATAGAAGGAGAAGTGTATCATTATGAAGTATTCCCCCGATTTTTCTGAGTTGGTGCATCTAGCTCTGGAGCTAGTCACCAATGAGTAGCTAAAGGATAAATGGTTTGAGTTAGGATTGAGTCCATATATTCAATAAATATTTACTATCATGTGTATTATGAACTTCATAGAGTTAGTATAAAAATAATGTTTGGGTGGAGCTTCAATTTGAGGGGTTGTTACCCATGTTGTATTTTTTGTCCAGAAAAGAATATGCAAGGGGGATCAGTTTCATTTTGGATTTGTTTTAGTGGCTTCATAAGGGTTGCAAAATGTTTTCTTATAACAGTGTGGAAGTTGTGTTCATACAAAGCCTAATTGTGTAGAGGATCCTAATACTTTTCAGCAATTTGGAAAGTTATTTCATATAAATTATTTTTTTGAATGGATATCCCAAGGTAGTAAGGAAGGATCGACCTTAACCAAGGGTTCAAAGGTTCATAACGATGATTCCAATGGTGGTGGGTCTAATACTTAGGAAAAAGGGTATTTCTATTTGGATAATACTAGATTGATTTATGTGGAAGAGTATGTGATATATGAATTTTATGAAGGTATAACTACTATTAATGATACAATGTTTATTTAATCTTTTATGGTTCTTGATTTTTTGATACATTTTCTAATCATTCGTTTATATTGTCAAAGTTAGCTGACATGTTGGAATTAATTTTATAACTTATTTCATTCTTATATTATCTTTCCACACATTTAGAAAAGAGGTCTGAACATGGTTTCAATTGTCCCACATGTCAGGTGATGATAGATGACTTCAAGGTGGTGTGTAAATGTATAGTTCTTGATGCTAAAATCTTCAAACAGATAATTAGAATATATTAAATGATCAACATTAAATCTCACATAGAATTTTATCTTTATTCGGTAAAGTTTTTAACTTCTAATGGAGTCACTCAAGATTTTTAGTGTGAGTGGGATGCTAGATCATGAAGGGTGGGACTTGTTTTTATTTATAATTAGGTAATATCATGCTAGTTGTCAATTATTTTCCTAATTTCAATGAACCTTGTTTGGGATATTAACTTCCTACTATGGTGTGTACATACCGTAAAATATTTTAGGATTATTTTTTTGGTCTACCACCATAGAGAGAGGTAAAATTTATTATTGATATTCTCCCTACTATTATGCCCATTTAAATTCCATCATATCAAATAACACTTAATGTGTTGGTGTATTCTGATAATAAGAACCAACAAAATATTTTTTTCGTAGAGGGATATGAACTTGTAATAGAAAGGTGGAGTGGTGTATCTTCATAATTCTTATTCTGACATGGTATAGTATTTTAGGAAATGGAATGTGGTTTTTGATGCATTGAGAATAAAATTTCTAAAAAAATTCGTGAAGGAATCATTTATGGAGTGGACTCTTACGATTTTGTTTGCTAATATGATATTTGGAGTGAAAGAAATTGGTTGAATGGTGTTCTTGGATTTGATGAATTTTGAATCCTCCTTTGGTGAATCAGTTTTTCAATAATAGGTAAAAACACTAAGTTCAAATGCATTAGTAAAATACTTTATTGTGGGGAGACCTTGGTGAGTGGTGTTTGTCTCCTAGTAGAACTTTGTGATTTCATAATAGGTTAGTTGTTCCATTTTCTTTTTGGTTGGAGTTGATGGAAAATATATATTGATATTGTTGGTTATTACACACTGGAGCTACCTAGATGTGTCCCAACATGAGATATAAGTATTCATGGGCATGGATAAGGTTTCCAATTTTATATTTTCCCACATGGTGTCTCAGTTTTCATAAAATTAAGGAGGAACTCTAGAGACCAACTAGTTTATTTCAACCTTTACCCATTCCAATATGTAAGTGGGTGATATTTCTATGGACTTCAATATTTTTTTCCCCAAATCCTAGTGGGGAGGATGCTATTTGTGTGATCATTGATAAACATAAAAAATTAGTGATTTTTTTACCTATCAAGAAAATGATACATGTGTGGAACCTCAGAGACATTTATGTTTGAGAGATTGTAAGACATCACTGGTTTCCTTTTAGGATTATTTTAATAGGGACCCAACGTTCACATCCATGTTCTATATAGGTTTGTAGGAGGTTATGGGTTCCAAGATAAAATTTATTTTGGATTATCATCCACATATGGATGGATCGATAGAGAGAGTTATCTAGGTTCTTGAGGATATGATTTAGGATTGTGTGTTTGATTTTGGTGGATCTTAGGGAAATCATTTTCCACTCGTATGAATTTATTATAATAATAGTTATTAAATTTAAATAAGTATATATACATTTGAATAATTATATATAAATCTCTATAGATCTCCCTTGTTATGGGTAGATTTGGGAGAGTGGACCTTTTTTAGGATAAGTCTCATTCAAGAGATGATGGAAAAGTTGCAGTTGATCTAGAAGAGGTTGTTCACAACACAAATCTATCAAAAATACGGAAGAGGTGGTCCAATCGATTCATCTGGTCTCAGGATAATATTGATGTCTCAAATACCTTTCAATTTATTATCCATATATGATTCATAAATATAAATATTCATTAATAAAACATTAGGATCATAAATTCCTAGTGTATTTGGAAGAATGGGTTCATAATACATAAAAGGAAACATGAGAAATCAAGAAAATTTTAGTTCATGAAAATGTTATGTTGAAACTCTATTCCACACATGATATTTATACAGACTAACTTTTACAATATTTTTCCTATGCATAAAAAATATCACTAATCATTTTTCGATGATGAACACAACTCATCACCCTCTCCTCCTCCATCTCTACTTCCTGCTACCACCTGTAAGAAAATTATATTGAAGATTAAATATTGTTATATATATAAATTAAAACTTAAAAACAATAAATGTTTGGAAAATATATGTTTTTTAGTTTTTTTGACTTACCTAATCATCACCAGTCGATGAAGAACCACTTGGGGAAAATCTGGTTGTCTTATGATATAAATCAATCACCAATTCCTATAAAGCGGATATCTGAGTCACCTATTCCTGAACTGTGTTTCATAGAGAAAAAATATCTCGATGAGTATCTCTGGGTATGGAATGAATAAAACTAGGAGTATATAAAGATACAACCCATTGTGTCCTTCCAAATAACTTTGATGGTACGAGGCCCAAACCCATCCGATGCACTCAACCAAGATACTCCTTCCCAAGACCATTTTGCAACATGGTCATCCAGGAAGACTGAGTAGGACTGCGCAGGATTGGCATCCTATAAATGATTAATTTTTACCTATAAATCTAATATCATTCATATTCTAATCAATATACATTAGCATAGTGACAACTAATAATAAGTAATTATAATGAAAAATGATTTTATACCCCATCTTCTTTGGCATTCTCATTAACAAAACATGCATCATATTTTTTTGAACATTATACCACACTTCTATTCAGGATGCTAGGTTTCCTATGCTCTATGAATTCATTAAAAAAGATAAATCTACAATTTAATATAATAAAAAGATAATATTATCATATAAATTCTTTAAAACAATGAAAATATCACCAGATCTGATCAGATTCTTGAAAAACAATTTGACCCCGCAATGTGATGGATGACTTGCTTAGACCAGCTTGATGCATTCTTCCTTGAAATATAATAACATAAATAAAATGTAACTTAATTGTAATATATTAAATGTAATTTCCTTTTCATATACCAGTATAAATGTAAAATGAGATTTATATAATAATACATATTTAAATACAATCTTCTTCTCATCATGATGTCTGTCAACAAAAACATTACATTGCTCTTTGGGTACCCCATTAGTTATCTTTTCATACATTTATTAGGAGGTCAACAAAGTATTTTTGACAACACTCCACAATCTCCATTTAAATTCCTTCCATTTCTTGCACAGATTTCTCAATGTCTACATTAATGCGAGCACATCAGTAAACATAGAGTGAAAAAACATCTATACACACAAATTAATTTTCAAAATTTTATCATTTAATAAAAGAATTAAATTCAATTATACCCTAATTTATTAAAATTACCGTTATTTGGGAATCAAAAACATCATTTTTCCAAGTTGAAGGCATATCCCTCCAATCATTATAAGAAATATGAAGGGAAACCTGCTCCGTAGCTAGATGACCATGAATCTGGACATGTAATCATGAGTCGTCATCCGTAGGGACCTCATATGAATCAAATGGGACAACGATCTTCTCTCTAGTTAGATTCCATACATCTGAACTTTTTATATTTTTCTCCACAGTATCATTTTTTCCATCTTTAATGAAAAAACATTTATTTTAAAGAAAAGTGAAGTAAATCTATTCATAAAATAATTTTTAACTATGATAGTCACCCTCTAGTATCCCTAGGAAGAACTAGAGGTGGCTCACTGATCCCTCACATATAAGGATAATAAAGGGGAGGTGGCGACAAAGATGCTAAAGGGATGCTCATAGAGGGTGTAAGAGATGGTGCAAGGGGAGATGTTGTAGAGGGGAAATGAGATGGTGGCTCAGATGTTGTAGGGTGGGAGACAGTTGGATGGACATTTAAAGGTGTGGTTGATGAAATAGAATGACGCATCATCCTTGGCATTCCTATCATTTAATAAAATAAAATTATGGTAATAACATATATTTTAATAAAATTATGCAAAAAAATTAAAAATGATAACTGATGAATAGTACTAACAAACAAAATATACATAACAATGAGAATGAATGCTTACACAAATGAAATAACTATTTTTTAAATAAATGAATTACTGTAAATACAATCATTTCCCCCCTTTAATCATGTTGTTTTCCTACACCATTACTTCATCCAAACTTGCTAGAATAATATTTTCAATATCATGATCGACAAATAAGTCTTCTTCTTGTTGTTGATGAGATTCAATGTCAAAGGAAAAATACTCTACTTCATCACGCATATCATACAAATATATTTTCTTTATGCGAGAAATTAAACTCCACCCTTCATCCTAAAAATAATTTATATAATATACCATTTTCAATTGCAATGATAAGATATATGGATCTTGCAGTTCATAATCACCAATATCAATCAAGCGAGAGAAGTTCACAGAAGTAAATTGCAAGGAATCTCTTTTAACAGCTCTACAAATATCGTCCCAATTTAATTTGAATAAAATTACTAAAAAATAAATTTGGTAGTTAAATTCAATATTATTAGAGAGCTTTCCATAGTAGTCCACTTCAGGAAATGTAAATATACCAATATTCTATGCTTTCAAACCCTCTTGTCGATTTACTGTATGAAATCTAAAGCCATTCACATTATAACATTAAACAATTCTAACTTGTTTTAGAGGACCTTGAGGAAGAAAGTTAAAATATTCTAAAAAATATACTCACGTATCATTATTTATAATCTAAAAAAATAAAACATTATTAGATTTACAAAATAAAATTTTCAACCTAATATCTGTAGTTATTTCAATATTTCAGAACATACACGTTGGGCAGAACATTTTACAATCTATTTGTTAACATATTTCATTATATCATATTATTTCAGGTCCGACCTCTCATTATTCTCTTTTTTTTGTATCTTAAACTCTTCAATAAATGGATTTTAAATTTCACTATTTTGCATCACGTATCTTTGTGACTGTAATAATTACTTTTTTGTCTATTTAACATTTTACGTCCTCCCAACTGATCGACCAATGGCAAAAAATATTTTTGATTTCCATGTATTTGAGATTTATTCAATGTGTATTCAATTGGTATAGCTTTCTTAAATCTTTTCTCAATATCATTCATTTTACTAGAATAAAAGGTAAGATGATTCTCTGCCAAATTTCCTTCACCAATAGAGCTTTCTGGTTGAGCATTATTTCCCACGTATGACCTTAAATGCCAAAGATATCTATGAATAAAAAGAAACAAAAATAATTACGAATTTAATTAAGTGCCAAGAATTGTTTACAAAACTGAAAAACATATAAATATAGTACCTGTCAATTAGATACATCCATCTATATTATACGGTCCCTCCTAATTTAGCTTCCTCAATAAAATGTGTAGTTAAATACATAATGACAGTAAAAAATGATGGAGGAATGATCATATCCATTTCACTAAGTGTCAACACAAACCTCTCCTGATGGATGTCAAGATCAAATAGATGTATAGATTTATCGCATATTCCTCTAAAAAATGTGCAGAATTGGAGTACAACAGTAATAACATTTTTAGGAAATAATGTCTGAAATGCCAACGGTAGTAACTACTTTAACAAAATATGAGAATCGTGACTTTTACATCAATTTAACATATTATGATTTAAGTCAGCACACCTTGAGATGTTACTTGAATACCCATTAGATACCTTCACATGCTTTAAAATTTGAATGTATGTATCTTTATCCCTATTTTTCATTGCTAAAAATTCTGGAGAATACTTTTCATTCACATCATAACAAAGATCACGTTTTACGTTCATTACTTCTAAGTATTTTTGATAATTTTGATGATCATTAGACATTAAATGATCATTAAGCAATGTCAAGATAAAATTTTCACAACCATTCTTCTCAATATGCGTCACATCAAGATTATGCCACAACAAATTAAATTCCCAAAACAGAATCAGGAAGAATATACATTTTTTCTTCCATTATTGTGTTCTTATTTCACTAAACGATGATCTTTTAACATGTTTCCCACTATCATTATAATGATGCACCTTCCTAAAATCCGTTTCATCACTTCCAAGTTGTGTGAATATTTCAGAACCGGTTAACAACTTTAGAGGTGCTCTACGATCACAGAAACCATTGAATTTTTATTTGTTCATCCAAAATCTATGAGATGCATTGAGAAATATCTGATGACATAAGAAGAACTATTTTCTACTTAGATGTAGCTATTTGGTCTCAAAATCAATGTTACATATTAGAAATTCCAAACCCATGTATGTGTTCCAACCAGATAAATTTCCATATCCAATTAAGTCACTAATTTTCCAGATTAGAGTAGTATGCATTTTGAACATTGTTTTAGAAAAATCATCATATGTCTCAATATCGTTTCTCCATAAATCCTGTAATTATACAATTATGGGTTTTAAGTATACATCAATAAAATTTCCACACATTTGTATTCCAGGAATAATCATCGAAATGATAAAAGATATTATTTGTATACACATCCATGGGGAAAGATTGTAAGGGATCAAAACAACTGGGAAAATGATATAACTGGTACTCAAAGTCATAAATTGGTTGAATCCATCGACATATAATCCTATAAGAACATTCCTAGGATTAGATGAAAAATCTAGATGTAATGAATCAATTGTATACCCTGATTTTGAATCTCATGGATGTTGAATTAACCCAACATTTTTATTGTCAACATAATGACTCTTCATGTTTTTGGCAGTTTTCAATGACATGAATAATATATACCATCGAGGCATTAAAGGAAAGTAATACATAACCTTTACAGGTGTGTTCCTTTTATTCGTCTTCATGGAAGTATGTTGATTCAGACTTCCAACATCACCCATTGACATCCATCTAGAAGAAGAACATTTTTTAAAATCTAGTCTACTTGAATCTTCTCTCCAATAAAGCATTCAATCATTGGGACACATATGTATTTTTGTATAATTCAGAACAATCCTGTTAACAAATTTTTCATATCAAAAAAATACTCAGGGAGGTTTTCTTCAGGAAATGAATCATGCAACAATTCCAATATCATGAACATTTCCTTATTTTTAATTCCATATAGGAATTTGATATGGTACAACTTCAGCATAAAATAAAGTTTTTAATCTTTAAAAACAGCCACTATAAAACTCTTGATTTCCATTATCAACTAAAACATGAAACATGTTTTCCATAGTGAAGTTTCCTCTTACATTAGTCTCCATATAATCAAGAGGAGGATCCAATGATATGTTACAATCATTATCTGGTTGTGCTATAGTCTCAAAAACATCACTTGTCACATTGGTATTTGTAGCTCCCTCATCATGTTGTTATGATATATTTTGATGTTGATGTTGGTGACTTGCAATGCTGAATGCATCATTTATAAGGTTCTGTATTTAATTCTCCATTTTTGAGAAAGTTGGGTGCTCTTTCTGTGGATTGACATCAGTTCTCAACTTTTATGTAACGTTCGATTCTCTATGCCAAATCCAAAACAAATATGGAGTAGGTAATTGAATCAATATTAAAAGTTCATAAACATCACACCTCTTCAACCATATTTTAAATTTACAATTAGGACATGGACATCTTATTCTCCCTTTAAGGGATCAATTGTAAATTGAAAAATCTAAAAACTCCTCCAAACCCTTATCATACTGTTGTGTGTTCCTCAGTAATGTGATCCAGCTTTTATCCATGTATATCACAACATGCCTGCACAATATTAAAAAAATTAAAACACATAACTATTACGGAATAGGGAAAGAGATTCATATATACTAGTTGAAAAAAATATAAATATGTTAAAGAAGGTTTTACTATATAAATACAAATGGTAAACCATGAACCCGCCCATTATAAAACCAAATCATGAAAATTAAAATGATCCATAAATGAAGAGGAGAATCAGGATCTCATCCCTATTGTTATTTGTATGTCATTCTATAGAAAAATAGATGTGAAAAATGATGATTCCATAACTTTGATATAACTAATTTAAAAGCTTGATAAATCATATAATAATTAAATAGAATTTTGGAATATGAAATGGAAATAGACTCTTAACTTAAACATAACTCACTACATTATAAAATACATGGGGAACCAACATGTAGAACATGCAAGAATCATTAGGTGGAAGGATTAATGTCCTAGGTAGATGAATCCAAGGCTTATGAGTAAGGTATTTGTTTTACCAAACTGAAAGGAAACAAGAAATTCCTATGATAAATGAAATAATGTATATTAAATTGCACAAAATAGATCCTATAATAACACTGAAAATTATTGTTGTCAATATACCTTATTAATTTCCATTTAATTTTGTTTTAATTATAGAAAGTTGGAAAACCTATTAAATCCATAGTTTTATGAAATTAAAATAGGATATTCAATCGCCAAAACATATCAATATAACATTAATGGTTAGATCATAAGTATATGGTAAACATGATCATTGAATAGATAACTTATTAAAATTGTTAGGGAATCATGAGAGTTGATCACATGTTATGATATAGGGACATGTAATCTCAAATAACCAAACATATACCATAGTGTAAGATGACAGAAACATAATATAATAAATATGATCCATTGATCATAATGTAGTAATTAAAGAGTTTGACATAAAATTACATTGAAATAATCATAGTAAATCATTACATAGGAGATCAGATATCACTACATGTTTCCCCTAATATAGTGGAGTATGCATTAACATTTGAATCTCATAACCTAGTGGAGAAGACATCATTAGATAATATCATGATATAACCCAATATCATTTATTCAATACTCATGAATCCACCTATAATTACTCTTATTCAAATAATTCATTGAAAAAATTTAGAATTCATAAAAAATAAGGCACACATGAATCCTATCCAATTTCATTTTCAAAATCATATTTCAACCCATACTCACCTTGAAACCCATTGAAAACATATTACACTCAATTTAAAAAATTCATAAAACACAATTAAGAAGCACAAAAATCATACTAAATTCATTTAAAAATGTTAAATTATGGAATCACATACCATAAGCTTGGAAAAATCCAGAATCTTAAGGAAAACCACAACCGCACTACAAAGGGAACCTATAATTGAAATATCATACCACAACCATCAACATTTAAAATAAATAATGAAGAACACTTCCAACCCACACCATTTTAGTGTGAAAACGCTAAAATGGGGCAGTGTGTCTTCTCTATCCAAGCACCATTTCCAGTGCTATATTGAAGTTAAACCACAATAATGTGCTATATTTGATGCACTAATTTTCATGCGCTATCATCTTTTCATGTTTTATCACAAAATATGGATTTGTTTGGATCTCCCTCCAATTGAAGTGCTATTTTAGAGTAATGGATACTACAATTTAACGATGCGCATTGGAATGGGTCTAATATTCATCAAAACCAACCAAAATCATGCCACAACCACACCACAAAGGTATACAGACTTGTGTATAGGGGTGGATAAGGTACTGACTGGCAGCGATGGGCAGCGAGGCACAATGAGAGGCAGCGAGATGTGTCGAGGGATTTGGGGGGTCGTGGGGGTTTTTGGGGTTATGGGGGTCACCAGGGTCATGGGGATCACCGGGGTTGAGGGATCTTAGGGATTTCAGGGGTTTCAGGGGTGTGATGAGGTTGCAGGGTATCTAGGGAGGCTTGGGTCGCCGGGGGTTGTGGGGGTCTCCGGGGTCGCGGGGGTCGCACCTAGGGTTTTGGGGGGTCATAAGGTTTAGCGGGTTGGGGGTTTCAGGGGAGTCAGAAGAGTCGGGGGGGGGGGGGGGGTCATGATTGTAATAAAAACATGGTTAGTGGCATTTTTTAATAAACTGTATCTAAAAAATGGCCTCTAAAGGTGAATAATGTTGTATTGACCATCGATTCTCAAGCTTTTGTTTATCATATTTTACATCATTTAATTAGTGGTTGTTTGAGATTTTTTTAGAAAATAATATGGGAGTCTAGGAATTTACCAATTTTTGTAATATGATATTCAATCTGTGATGTTTTTTATCTGTACAAAATTATGAAAAAAGGTAGTATAATTTTTATTGATAGAATCACACTAAAAATTGAGTTCTACATTGCATCTGTTTCCTGAATAATTTATCTATAGCTATGAAAAATTTATGTGGAGGATAATCTATGGATATATTCTGAGTAATAATATATTAATAATTCTAGTAATATAATCATAATATGTATTTGTTTAATCCAATAAAAATGAGAATGACGAAGATTTTGGAAAGAATGTCATTTTGATGCGGATAATTATTGAAAAATAAAAAAACAGATAATGAAAACTGTCAAGAGTAATATATTCATGGATTTTCCAACACTCATTTATTATTATATTTACATTCTTGAAACATGATGTTACATCCACTAAAATATTGTATCCTTAAGAACTTAAAAGAAGATCATGAGAAAATCCCACATGTAGGTGTTTGGGTTTGAAAATTCAGGGGCTATGATTTCTATGAATTTTCAATATTATGATTTAGAAAATATATATGGGTTTCCTATTTAAAAAATTAGAAATTGGATTGGGAATAGAGTATGTTAAAGTCAAGAATTTTTTTCATTCTGATAAATATTTGGAAAACATATTTCTCTTAAAGAAGAATAAGTACTATATGTTTCATTTTATATTGAGGAAGAAGGATATGTCAATCATTTAGATATCATTTTTATAGATTTAAATTAGTGAGAAGAATATCATATTAAATCCTTTTTTGTAGAATTATTATTAGGTTCTACTATATATAGAAGATCATAAGAGAATAGAAATCGAGTGAGACATCTAAGTGAGAAGATTTAGTAGGAGTTATATAAAGGTGAGATGTGAGTAGTGACCATGTTGCTAAGTTCTCATAAAGACTTGTTGGTATTCAAAGAAGATAATTTTGGTAAAGATATCTGTTTTATTAATATAGATACATTCTGTGTTGAAATATTGATCAACATACTAGGAGGAGTTAAAAATAAAATATTTGATATACCAGGTTAAAAAAAATCAAACATGTGGGAAATAGGGTATGCAAGAAGACCACTGTGTGATTCAATGACTATAGAGAAAATCTATTGAGAAATTCAAATGGGTATCTAGAAAGTGAAGACCTCTGAGATAAATTTCAGTGTATATTGTGACTCTATAAAATATAATATAAGTGAATCTGATATAGCTATGGGGTGCGAAGAACCCTCCTCTTGTAATTGAAATAGATTGATTAAAGTGGAGAATCTATGATTTGGGAGAATAAACAATCATGAAGGAGAATGATAATTTTTTCTGAACCTTGAAAAAAAATCTTTGTGTTGTTATGACTCCATTTACTAGATTATATGAGTTATTATATATGAAACAATATAGAGTGGATTGATACTGAATAATTCAATGAGGTTGAATTAAAAAAGGAATAATTCATCAATGTTTTAAGTAACCACTAATTCACCCATCCCCACTTAGTGGTCCATTATTCCTCTAGGAACCCAAAAAATGATACTTATTTATCCACAAGTATTGTGCATGTTAGAATATATAATAATATAATTTATATTATTATATACATGGGTTTTATTAAGTAATTTATTAAGGGTTTATGGAAAATTACCAACCCTATAATAGCTTTTTGGATACCTGGTTATATAACTTTCTATTACCACCCTCTTATTATGAACAACAAATCTAACAAGGTGGTTTAGGTGCCTTAATATTGATATAAACGGATGGTTGCTGAATAAGATTTTTGGTTATGTTTATGATGAATCATTAAAGGCGGAGATGGATCTAATTGAAGAGGAACTCTAGATAATGAGTTTATCCCTTGGATTGTGTTATATGAACAACATGGGTCTGTGAAAGGTAGAAATATTCAATGTGCGATCATAATTTCCAAGGAGCTAGTGGAGGATATAGTCAAAAAAGATGTGGGATCCAATGTTATCATTCAGGTGGATATGGATAAGGCATATGAAAAATTGGAATGGAGTTTTGTTATTCTGTCCATGAAAACTATGGGTGTTCATTAGTGGGTCATTGATATTTGCTTCATATGTTATTCCTCGTCATGGTTTTTAGTCTCTCTTATGTGGAAAGGGTTTGGCTTCTTCCAAATATTTTGGGGTGTGTGTTAAGGGGACCCTTTTTCTCCCTCTATTTTCATTCTGTCCCAGGATGCTTTACCTAGAAAAATTCATAGACGTTTGGGTGAAAGAAGTATACTACCGTATAGACAGACTAGGGTAGGTTATATTTCTCAGCTCATGTTTGCAGATGATATTCTAATTTTCATTAACTGTTGGAGGAATTCTCTTCTTACCTTCTTTATGATCGGGGGGGGGGGGTGTATGGGGATCTAAGTGGCCAAATAATTAATTCATGAAAGAGAAGTGTTTTTATCTCCAATAAGTGTTCTGTTCGACGAAGTAGGATCATTCAAGATACTCTTGTAATTCAATGGAAACATTTTCCTATGATATATCTTAGATCCCCAATGTCTTTTAGACGGATTAAAAATTCTTTCATTGAAGATATTATTACTAAATTATGGGGAGAATTGGGAACTGGAAGAGAAAATTTTTGTCTTTCAATAGCCGGGACACATTAATCGACATTGTTTTTTCTTCCATTCCGATGCACATTCTCTCAAACATAACTCCTCCAAAAGGGACCATCAAAAGGATGGAGAAGATCATGAACTGTTTCTTATGGAATGAAAACTCACTCGACCGATTCCATTGGGCCTCCTAGAATCATATGGCTAAACCAGAGGTGTGGGGGAGTATTGGGCTAAGGGTCATCAGTGAGGACATGCAAGCCATGCCTGCATGACTAGCTGGGGACTTCCTCTTGGGGGAATTTTTATGGGCCACATTACTTGTAAACCATTATGGAATACATTGTGAAGATTGGAAACATCCTCGTGGAAAGCTCTAAAAGTTGGATAGATGTATTATCTAGCATTTAGAAACTCTTCAGGAGGCTACCCAATGGGTGGTTGGGGGAGGAACAATTAACTTCTAGAGAGATAACTGGGTGGGAGAGAGGTTATTTTTTCCAGGATGTCTGGGTCCTGACATGATTTTTAGGGAGGCAAGTGCTTATCGTTTAATGATGGAGGCCATTCTGAGTAAGGAATAGATGAGGGTCTTTAATATCATTTCTTTCTCAGATGCAGTAGATAGATGTTTTTTTACCAGGTCGTCCTCCGGGTTCTTTAATGGATATGATTTTAGAGAATTCCTGCATCCAATATCAGTGTGGGATGAATGGGATTTGCGGTTATGGTGTAAGTACATCCCTACGAAGATGAATTTTTTTGGTCTGGAGGTTACGGAATAGGTAAATTAAAACAGAAGATAATATTCAATCAAAGGGTATTTCTCTGTCCTCTTGTTGTTTCTGCTGTAATAGTCCGAACATTGAGTCTGCCTTACATCTGTTCTATATGAGAGATTGGGTTGTTGGCCTATGTTCTACTTTTGATACGTAGATATCATCTTGGAGAGATTATGACTCTATACAGGACATTATTTCATTCCGTTTTATGGGGTCCGATCATGGTGAGATATAGAAGAAAATTTGCATCATTACTTTCAACGCCATTTGCTGGATCATTTGGGAGTCATAGAATACAACCAGGTTGGACAAGCGACATGCACTATCTAGTCTGCTGATAAAGGTGAAAGTACTCATTTATGAGTTATCTTTATATTTTATGGGTTGTTATAATTTTTCAGGTGCTTAATAGGTTCTTTAATAGTCCTATTTCATCTATTAGTTATCCAGGTCAGTGAGTAAAGTGGAATCCTCATAATAATGGTAGCAAGATTAATGTTGATGGATCTTTCATGAATGGATGCATGCGAGGGGGAGGTCTACTCAGGGATTTAAATGGGTCAGTTTTCCTGGATTTTAGTGCGTACTATGGTTTGGGGAATTCCTTTCGCGCAGAGGTGAGGGACTTTCTCCCTAGAGTTTCTCTGTGAAAATGGTACATTATTTCACATATAAAAAATAAAAGGATAAATTAACAAAAAAGAAAATTTTAAACCCCATGAGGTGATGTTGATGGTTCTAGGCATATAACATAAGAGTACACAACCTGTATCCCAAAGGTAAACTTCTTGTAATCATGTTCAATAAACTGTTACAACTCACAATAAAATCAATCCATTGTGTATTAAATACAAGTATTATGAATTTAATGCACACCACATGTTGATTGGGATTAGATGGCTTGTGGTTTTACCATAATACCCATAGTGTCACTTTATTACACGTCATGTAGTTCATATACATTCATGATGGGAAAATAGGGGTCCAATCCATGTCATGTATTCACTATAAGACATGAGGACTATAAAAACATGAAAATTCAAGGTCACACTACATGTAGATAGTGTACATGTCGTGTACCTTATAAATGAATTTGATAAAAAAACAATCAATCTATAAGGATGTGTCACGAACATGGGAAAAAGAGAGAGAAATTAATGATATAATTAAACATATTTACGTGTGTTCTATGTTTTATTTATTTGAAATTGCATGTAATATCATAATATTATTAATTATATATAGAATTAATATCCACCTTAAATTCTTAACTACATGTTGTTTTTGGTCTTTAATTATAGTGAACTTTGTGTGTGTGATGGATCTTGTGGTACAAAAAATGACTAGATAGTTTATTCTAATTGGGGGAGGAAGGGGAAGTTTAATCATTCTAAAATTATTTTTATAGAAGGGGGAATATTATGTTAAGGGGGAAAGGAAGCTCAAGTCTATTATAAAAGTGAGTTCAGTACTCATAGGGGGGATAAAGGGAATATTTTTTATTATTAGATTTTTTTTAGTTGTGTTCAGAATGGATAAGTACACCTATGTAATTACCTTCATCCATTTCACATCTCTTTTAGCCTACAGTAAACTAAAATTATTACCTTTTACTAATAGGAATATTTCCTTACTTCTCTATCATATTTTTTTCTACAAGCATAGGTGTAGGGTCTTAGTACTTGTTCTAAATTACCATATCGACTCACCTCACAACACTTGTTCCCACCAACTCAAAAACTAGTGGAAGACGACGCTGACGATGGAGACTCATAATCATGAGAGACTTGAAAAAACTAAGGAATGTATTGGATGAGTGAAAACCCATTATTGGATATGGCCTCGTGATTTTATAGTATTTTGTAAGGGTAATTACAATGGGATCAGGAAGTGAAAGTGGAGGCTATGTTTCATAAGTTATTCTCAAACCTAGTGCACTAACTACATACACTACTACAAATATAGACCTTTTTAGCACTAGAAAAGTAAATTTAAAACACAAAAAAAGTTCTGTTAATCTCATCAAAGATAAAGGGGCATAAATTTCATCAGTGGTAAAAAAAGAACTGATAAAGGCCCCATTTATCAGTGCTAAAAAAAGCACTGATAAAAGGGGTATTTTTTTTGCACTGAAAAATGGGTTTTTTATTAGCATTTTTATAGCACTGATAATATTTAAAAACATTAAAAAATAAGAAAAATATTTCTTCAAATCCGGGAGGGGCTTCAACGACACTTGAACCCCCCTTTAAACAGCACCCCTCCCCACCCCAGCCCATAGCCCCAACCACCCCGTAGCCATTAATAGTTCTAGCCCCCTCCCTTTAACCATGGTATCCCTTATTACACCCGCGTGCATGACCTTACTCTCCATGGATTCAAACTTGGTACCTTTTGGCTACGCACCTATGCCTTTAGCACTCCACCATATTTATTTTCTCTTAATTTATTAATATATATATTTATATATATATAGTTATATTTACTAGTATATTAATATATATTTATATTATCGTATATATATAGTTATATTAATATATATATATATATCTGTATATTAAAACATATATTGTAATATTTATATATTAGTATATTTATTCATATGTTAATATATATTTATAAGATAGGTTTTAAATACATTTATAAAATATTCTTTTTTGTGTATGTTTATAAATAAATAAATACATAAAAACACACAAACACACATTAATTATATATGTATTTGTAAGTATAATTATACATATTTATATATGCTCAAAAATATTATATGTTAATATGTATATACATATGTTTAGAATATATAGATAATACATATCAGTTTTTCAATAAAGATGCACACACACACACACATATATATATATATGTAAAATTTATATACGTATATAAATATTAAATATTTTTATTTTAAATAAAATTTATATTAGTTTTTTATTTAAATAGGGCTTATATATTGAGAAATATATTTTATATGTAAATATGTTCAATTTATTAATTATAAAAATAAATTTTTATGTGTCAATATATAAAAACATTGTATATATTATTATATATTTGATTATAAATAATAGTATATTATGAAAAATGATAACAATCCCTGAAAACCAGAACAGTAGGTAAAAAATGGAGAAACCCTCAAAACTCGTAAATACAGTTAGAAAGTCAAATAAACCCTAAACGCGGGGTAATGATGAAAACTTATGTTCCAAGAGTTAGTTCCAGATCTGTGACCAGTCAAATAAAATACCATAAAACAAGATTTTTTATGATAGGTGGTGGATTCTGAACAAACAAGCATATCATATGTTACAACTGTTTGATAAAATAGCAAACATGACAAAAGTACTAGAATTAGGGGCTTGAAAAACCTGACAAACCACATTGTCACTAAGTTGGGCATAACTTCTGATTTGGGTGTATGTCTCAGCTCTATGACTTTTCAAGCCAAATATCATGGAATTGAATATGATATAATAGGTGCATAGGACAAATAGACACACAGATCGAGAGTTATTACCATTTTAAGAAAAATTTGACAGGGCACCCGACATAGAAATGGTGTTTTGGAGACCTTCTCGTGGATTTTTGGGGTTTTAGGTTCTCGAAAATGATTCTAAATTTTTCCTGTCATCCTTATTCAGAGATCTCTTCACCTCTTTTGATTTTATATGTGGTGGCGCCCAAACAGACAGTCGAAGTGGATATTATTTCCGTTTGACAATAGAGTTTTTTTAGAGTGGTATAACTCATATATCATCCATTTATTTGATATTCTCATGGTTTCGATTATACCTGGTCCTAACTCATCTCACTAGCTTCGATTTTACTATTCATGGTGCTCAAACAAACACCCAGAGAAGATGTTATGACTGTTTTATATAGTTATGGGTTTCTTAGGTTTTTAGGCGGTTAGAGGTTTTCCCAATTTCAAACAATCATAACTTCTACTATGGGTGTATGTTTTCACTCTACCAAAAATAAAATCGAATCATGTGAAAATTTCTACACTTTGGTAACCACTATAACCTCTTATCACATTCTTCAAGGCCAAAAAAGGACCATAATTTATCCCTACGGTCATATGTTCTGCTCCGAGTGTTTGTTTCACAATAAATTATGCTCAGGGGCTCCATTTTTCCTCTACCACATATCAACCCGAATATTGTGAATAAAAATACACGTAGGTGACCACTGCAACACCTTCTCATATTCTTCAGGTCCCGACATGGTCCTTAATCCCTCTAAACAACCCTAACTTCTTCTCCGGGTGTCCATTTTGCATCTACCACATATCAAGTCAATCTAAAACATATTTAAAAAACATATATTATATTTATATTTGTATAAATATAATTATATATAAATATATTGTTTTTTATAAAATAAAATTTTGTTTTGAAATATACACTTTATTTGTGCTAGGGAAAAAGTGTTGATAAATCCCCCCTATATTAGTGCTACTAAAAAAGTGTTGATAAAGTGGGTTTCTTTATGAGCACTATTTTTAGTGCTGATAATGGAACCCCATTTATCATATATTTTTTAGCACTCTTAAAGGGTGGAAATTCAGAAACCTAGTTTTTTGGTAGTGAGGATCCCCCCATAAAAGATGATGTTTTCCTGATGATGATATTCAAGGTGTCTGGATCATATTCATATGTCATTGACCACAAGGAATGCCTTAACGGTGGGGGATTTAATGACCTAATTGCCCCCACCTACTTCTAGTGAGGTGATGGGTGTATGTTACCAAATATAACTACCCATGTTTGACAGAACAAACTACCAAGGATGGTTCACTCATGATAAAATCTATTTCTGAGTACAATAAACCCCTAAAGACACCAAGATCACACTAGATCAAATCTGTTTGAATATCAGCACCATTAATTGGTTCTCCATTCTCCTAAAGGTACTTTTAAATATCCCATGGAATTAATTTAAAACTGACTTAATGGATCTTTTAGTGTATTATACATCCAGAATCTCTATAAAGAGATCACATCCCTCCTGCAGAGAGGATAAATGAATTAATATGTTGAGAAATTTTGGTACCTTTCATTCTTGATCCCATGACATCTCAAAAAATAGTATGTTCATTATTTTCATTATGGATTCCAAGATGGAATTCAAAATTTGGTATGCATCCATAACTCTAAAAACCCAAATGAAGGACATGTGATTGGTCTATCATGACAAGATTGCTATAGGAAGGGGAGATCTACTTTACAACAGGATCCCCATAATATTTATTAAACATTGATATGGTGATAATTAGGAACAATCAATTCTGCAAAGGCTTCTAATCCTGATCAGAACTCCACCCCACCATTACAGGTGGGAAAACAGAGTAAGAGAATGAGGGGAAACATATATTCACAAAAAAAATCCTTCAAGGGTTTTGGGGTGAGACATTTAACTACCAAATAATTGTAGAAATGATGAAATAATGGGATACATTTCTGTTATTGTTTTCCCTTTACTCCCATTCATAAGTGTGGAAGCCCAAACAACATACAGTTCTGCTGGGGTAATGTGAGCTCGAGGGTGAAGAAGAGGGCACTAAATAGAAGCTTAAGAAACTAGAGCCACTCGATAGAGAAAAATTAAAAATCTTGGAATTCCAAAATATGAGCCACTACTACCAAATAGCTAGAGAAAAAAAGCAATATTTATAGCCATAAATATTGATGATACTATGGTGAAAATTATAAATCTTTTTTTACAAGATAGTGTGGCTACACATAATTTTATTTCCCTTAAACTGACAGAGCTTCTTGGTTTCATAGTCTGGTACTCCAGGATCATGAGTGTAAAATTAGGTTATCTTCACTAAGTTAACTCACCTGGTGTTTTCAAAAATATGATGTCAACTATATGTGACTACTCTAGTACATTGATGCACACATTTTGGTACTCATAGGTAGTGACATCATCCTAGGTTTTTCCTATCTTTGAACACTCTAGGAAATGATAATCAACCGAGAGGAAAGGACCATGAATTTCATAAATAGTTTCCTAATTTATTATCCCAAGGAGGTAAGATTCAGGTTAACCCCATTATTTAATTTAATAATATTTCATCCCATAATATTTTTGTGGCCTTCCATGCTCATAACCTGATGGAAAACCTATTTAGTGGGAAAAAATGATTAAAAGAAATATATCACTCTAAATTCTCTACTAACAATGATCCAAGGAGTATTTTTAGAATCAAGGGACCTATATACAATTCAAAAAAGGAATCATATAATCAGTTTAATGTCATTTGAGGCTTATCACATCATCAATAATGTCAAATTAGATGTTTAGTTTTACTAGAACTTTTTCATTATTGTAGGAACCCGAGGTCGTCTCTTGACGAAGCCTTAGATCATTATTTTTAAAATAAGGTTTTGGTTATAAAAGTAAAAGGTTAATTATATTGTATAAATTTCTTTTTCTTAGTTAAAAATTAAAAAATATAAAGGAAAGTGATAAAATAATATGGGAATTATCATATTTGACTAAAACTGATCAATCCAGGGAAATCTCATGATTCTCATCCTTCTTGGCATAAAAATATAGGGTTGGGATATTCATATCCCATGTTTGTAACACTTATAATTAATTTGATACTAAGTTTATAGTAGGATACATACTAGGGTTTTTTTGTAAACACAAAATGATTCACCGACTCCCACTGATGATTGAGTGATTTGTGTTCGACATCATAACTGAAACTCACCATGTCAACAAATAAAGAACTCGATTTGATGTCTATGTTTTTATGTCATTTCAATGTGATACAATGATATAAATTTATATGGATATTGATGTGTTTATGATATTTAAATTAACTAATACGAACCACACAAACACTGCAATTGAATGTGGGAAGAAGAAGTGGTGAATGGTGTGTGACACATAACATGAATGGGTACCCACAAACATGGTCATATGAGTCGAGTATGATATAAAAGTACCTAAATAAACAAAATAAGAATATAATATGATGAAAAAAATAAAAACCTGGAATTTAAAAGATCATTCAAAAATAAAACAATCATGAAGATTGGTATTTTCATCATGTTCCTAATCGGGTGATCATAAGGAGTTTATAACTCCAAGGGATGGAAAGAAACCATATCTAATGAAGAATCACATAATAAGAACTCAAAAATCACACCATGGTATAACCGAATTTGATAATGGGGCTGATGAGAGGGTTTATAGACAAATACATCAAACATTTCACAAAATAATTCAAGTATCTATGTGACTAGGTGACTATTCATGGATGGATTTTTAATCCTTATTTATCCTTATGGTTTAATGACCAAAACAAGTTAAAATGTCTTAAAATTATGTGGAGAGGTGTTTCTTCATGTTAGATGTCCTATGGAGGTGGAATTGGCCATATTCTATTTTCAAGGTTTGAGTTATGGACCACGTACAGAAGAGTGGTACGATCTGGACTACATAAAATTTCATCACATTATGGACTACTTTTGGGCCTCCAAATGGATGAATTGGGACCATGGTCTTATAAGTAAATATATACCACATGGGTTTTTACCCCCCTCACCAATTTTCATCCTAATTGGATTTTCATATTATACAATGTATATACTGAAGTCTACAAGTGTGTTTGGGATCTTGCAAAACTTGTCCTATTTTGCTCAAATTTAACCATGGGCTCTCTATTTCACCTCCACATTAAATGTAATATTAAAAAAAGTAAAATTTCCCTGTTTAACATTTACCAGTATTAAATTATTTAATCAAACATGAAGTTCAATTTTCAATTATATTTGGAATTTTCAATACAAACCCATTCTAAAATAGTGATGTAGGGGTGGAAATAAATAGTGAATCTCTATGTGATCACACCCCCACACCAAAACATTTTCACTCTTGGGAAAAGTCAAATTTCTAAAAAAATGATGCATGTAGATATTCCCAACATCATGAATATTTATCATTCAATGAAATTTTAATTCATTATAGAAATGTGAAAAAAGAAAAAACCACACCAATGAGTTATTCCTAGTGATCATAGAAATAGATGTCTCATAAATTATGTCAAAACCAAATTAATAAATATGTATAATACCAATTTAAAAAAGGATTTAAAAATTAATACATTCCAATAACTCTCCATATGTGTGTGAAGAACATTTCATTCTATTCCTTCCACTTTATATCTAGTAAATATTGGTTATTTTAAAAAAATTCTACTTACCTGATTATTTCCATAAAACCTTCCCTACATCAATTGCAATCAAATTTTATGACCCACCCACTTATGTATTCTCATTATTCTAAAAATAATATCTCAAACTAGATTTTTACATTTCATCACTCCACTCATTATTTATTTATTATTTTTTATATATATATTTTTTTGTATATTTATTTGAAGTTATACAACAATCAGATAACAAGTAAACATGCATAGGTCAATCTAGCATAGTAATAAAGCAGATCAAATACCTAATGAATATATTGAAAATCCTTTTATAAATATGATAAAATCAACTGAACATATATTTTCCCTCTATTGAGTAATAAATATTCACACTTCATTATTTCGTGAAATGATGTGTGGAGATATTAAGTGGCACAATTTTCCTATAAACTACTCAAAAAAGGGTATCATTTATCTCTACGAATCAATAGAGATCCTACTGTTCATATCTTTGATAAATAAATATTTTTCAAAAAACCACTCCCCATTGTTAAATTCATGAAAAAAATCTCATTTCATAATAGAGAAATTTTTCCATTAAATGTTAAATGAACATGGAATCGGGAATTTTACCATTCATTTTCACTAATTTCCATGATTTGGTGAGCATGTGAGGGGGAGGGGGAAAAATACTATTTAGAAAGTGAAAAAAGAAGAAATAATAATGTAAATTAAAATCTAAATTAACTCAAAAAGGTGGGGGAAAATGTAAAAGTACAATTTATGATGCAAAAAATACAAGAATGACGAAAGATACTAAAAATAATTGTGAACCCAGGAATGTACCCAGTCCCCACACCTTGAGTGTGCAATGTCCTCCTTGTAACAAAAGAGAATGTGGGAAGGAAGAATAAAACCTAGTGAGTATCATGGGTATGTTTCTTCATTAAGGTGGATTTACTCTATTGGGTGGTTTAGAAAATCCTCATAATACAGTTTAAGTCTCTTCCCATTGATGTTAATATTTTGGCCACTCTTCTCATGAATGAAGTGTATTCCACCAATATGGTAAGAATTATTAATAGTTCGAGGGACAATCCATCGGGAATTAAGATTACCTTTGTGGGTATATATCCTTAAATTGTACATGTAGACCTTCTCACCAGTATAAACTTTCAATAATGAATCATCTCATCATGGAAAGTCTTTTTCATGTATTAACAGATTCAAGAGTTCACATATGCATCCCACTAAATTTCATCCAACTCCATAATCTGCAACTCCCTATGATCACCTTCTTCTGAAACATTCACATTACACTATTTAATATCCCAATATTTATGGTTATCTACCTATAACAGGAGGTAACAATAATTTCTAGACACAATACTATATGGTGATATTCTGATCAGGGTTTTAAGGGTAGTATGGTATGCCCAAAGTACATCATCTAAGTGCAAAATCCAATCTTTCCTATTAGGTTGTACTATTTTTTCCATGATTGTCATAAATTATTGATTTGAGATTTCTTCTTGTTCGTAGGTTTGGGGGTGATATGTAGTGGTGAATTTATGAACAACCCCATACTTACAGGTAAATGTTTTCATGTAATGATTGAAAAAATGTGAACACAAATAACTAATGATGAATCTTTGAAAACCATACCTACAGAAAATATGGTACATCGCAGAATCAAAAACTGATCAAGATTCAATAGTCCTGGCGGCCTTTTCTTCTTCCCATTTATACACAATATTCAAAAAAATAAGATATAAACAAAGATAAATGAATTTTGAAAACGTCACACGAAGTTAATGCCCCATGAATCAAATATCTCACAAAAATAATATCGGTAGTTGGAAAATTTCATTCCTCTTGGATATATTCCCCATTAATTGATATTGATTACATGACTTAAAAAACCAATGAGAATATCTATAAAATTTTGACCAATAAATTTTCAATTAAAGGACCATTTGAGCTATAAATTTATATCCAATGTGACCCCATAAGCTAAAGTGTGGAAGAAACTCAAAACTGAGGTAAACTCATGGTCATGGACAGACATATGAAAAACATGGTAACTAAAGATTTTCTACAAGTATGGGTGAACGAAAATTTACCATCGTTAATCATGCTTAAGTCTCTAGGATTGTGAAGTGATGAAATTAGTGGGGACCCTAGATGTTGCTATAAAATTAATAATGTATGCATACTAGGGGGTAAGGTCCACAATATCACAAATGTTATCATGAGGAAGTAATTATCTAATTGGGAGGGATAAGTCAACATGGTGGTCTAATGGTGGGAAAGTCCTACTAATGTGGTCATCTACTACATTTTACACTCCTATTTTATCTTGAATATCATGTTCAAACTCTTGGAGGAGGAACATCCACTGAATGAGTAGGGGCTTAACATTATGTTTTTAGGATAAAAAATAGCGAATCATGAATAGAAAAGAAAATGATTTTTTACCTAATAAGATATGAATATAAATTTTCCAAGGAAAACACAATCTAAGGAAGTTATTTTTCAGTGGTTGTGTATTTTTCTTTTGTAGGTTCAAGGTTGTGTGAGGCATACACAATGAAATAAAGAGCATTCTCAACCATGTTTTTGTAAAACGTCCCCAACTTCAAAGTAAAAGGTATCACAAATAGTTTCAAAGGGGATATCCAACCTTAGTGGTTGGATGATGGGAGGAGATTTTATAATCATTTTTAGTGAATTTAATGCATCCTCAAAATTTTTATTAAAAAAATTAGAATCCTTTAACAACAATTGAGATAATTGAAGTGATATCCTACTAAAATATTTATTGAATCGATGGTAAAAACCAATATCACCAAAGAAAAATTGCACCTCATAAAAATAAATTGGGAATGGAAGTTGTGAAATTAATTCTATATTTTTTGTTTCCACTTTAATTACATAATTTGAAATAAAATTCGCATGAACTATCCCCCACTCAACCATGAAATGGAATTTCTCAAAATTTAATATAAGATCATTTTCAATGAAAAAGTAGAGGAAAGAACCTAGGTGTTCCAAAAATTCATTAAAGGAATAGCCATAAATCGTTAAATCATCCATAAATACTTTCATACAATTCTCAAGGTACATGGAAAACATACTCGACATACATCACTAAAAAGTACCTGTAGTTTTACATAGAACAAAATGAATCCTTCTGTATTCTGATGTTTTTAATGGATAGGTAAATGTTGTATCTTATTGATTATCATGGGATATATTAATTTTAAAATAATCCAAATAGATATAAAGGAAACAATAATGAGACTTTATAGCTAGTTTATCTAAAATCTGGTAAATGAAAGGTAAAGGAAAGTTGTCTGTTTGCGTGGCTTGATTTAGTTAATGGTTGTCAATACATACTTGTAATGTTTTTCACATTTTTCAGAACTGATTCATCTCTTTAATTTGACACTACTATTATTCCAGATTTTTTGTTCTAAATTTTGACTGGGTTAACCCATTTACTATCAGATATAGGATAAATGTTCCAAACAACATGTAATTTAATGACTTCCAATTTTACCACTTCAAGGAGAGTGGGATTTAATCGATTTTGATCATTATTTATGGATTTATCCTCATCAACTAAAATTATATGGGGCATACAAATAGATGGTATAATCCTAAAAATATCATCCAATGTCTATCCAATCACCATTTCACACTCTCTAAAAAGGCCTAGTAATTTTGATTCCTACCATGGAGAGATTATTTTGGAAATAAGGACAAGAAATTGGTCAATATCCGTACTATTGGAAAATTTTAAATTATATGGAAGTGATTTGAATTTGAACATTGGTGGTTTTTAGATCGGGGGTGGGGGTAATTAGGGGGGGTGGGGTGAGGCCCCTAAAGCTGTCCATCTTCTCATGTTTATTTTCTATGGAAATATAATATATAGAAATTAGATTTTCAGAATCATTGATGATCATGGGTACCTCAGAATAAATACACACCACAATTAATGTTCAAAATTTACACATTCGTGAACCCAAAAAAAACTCAAAACATGAATCAAAACTCAAATCATACAAGTGTGAATAATAATAACATGAATCAGAGTATGAACTAAGGATTGAATTGTGTGTGTGTGTATTAATAAAGATAACTTATATCAAATAGATAGGAAAAGTGGATTTCTATTCAACGAGTTGTTTCATAACATCAAGGGGATTAAAAATTTACTTTTATTTACTAAACACTATAGAATGTGTACCATTGTGAATGTTTATGATCGTATTTTTTGTATTAAGTAATTTACTTCCATACATGAGAGGAGAATGTCCTTGGGTTAAAGTATCTTTCATCTTAGGAATTAATAAGTCTTTAGGGAAGATGATTTTCATCACTCTAACAAGGGAATCCTTGATCACTTTTAATTGGTTTGTTGGGATATATTTGGCATGTTTCACAAAAAATACCATTGGTTTAAGATATCAAAACTATAGGGAATTATAAATGGAGTGAAGAATTTCATTAATTGAAGAAACCAAATCTAACATTGCATTAGAATAGAAAGTATTACTTATGTTGCAAGGTATCATGGAAGTGAATGGATCATTGCATTTGCTTGGAATCATTGGTTATATTTGAGATGATAAATTCTTACCATGTTTGACCCTATCATTCCACTTTAGTCACTATCTATGGGTGCAAAGATCGTTAAAATTTTTGAATAGCAAGGGATTTGTTTAACTACATCCAATAATGGAATGTTAACTTATTCATTTTTAAATGTATACATTATTTAATTATCAATATCATGATAAAAATCTTTCTTAAATTTATATATTCTTTGAGGGAAAGGAATACTAATGGATTTTTTAGGGGAATCGTCAATAATTACATGTTTACTATTTTTGTTTTTTTATTCACTTGAAAATTTTTGTGGATAGAGAAAGAGTGTTTTCAAGAGGATGACATACCTGTTGGGTAGAATCATTAGAGGAAGAAAATTTTTTACCACTATGAAGGTTGATTACACATGCATTATCTTTTTACTTATGATTATAAATAGGTTTTGATGATATTCTTCTAGAACCCTGCATCTTTATCTCACTGATGGTGTTTTCCAATTGTGCCAATTGAGTTCAAAGTTCATGAATAGATGATTTTGTGGTTGTTTAGAACTAGAGGTTTTGGGTTTCAATTTTATTCACCATTTCATCAAGGATGTATTCATATTTGTGAGGAGGATGATTTTTTGAGAAGTCGAAGGATAAGAAGACTGAATACCTTGGGCTTGTTGATACCAATTTTTCTTAGGATACTTGATTTCCTTCTTGTTGCTATTGTGGTTGTGCTTGACACCTAGGGGTTGGATTTGGTCTGAATGTTTCATTATTGAATGGAGGTTCTTGTTGGAATGTACACCCAAGTAATACTACTAAACATGAATCAAATGAATCGTGAAGTTCTAGGCACTAGATAGAAAATTGAGTGTAATGAGAAACAATACCACAATATAATAGAATAGGAGGAGAGTTTGAATTACCTTTTTCATAAACTAATTTCCTTAGAAGGGTATTAATATTGTAATGTTTATTATATAACTTTTTTTAGGGGTGAATAACTTACCTTATGAACTCCTTAGGTTTCTACAATTTCTTATGTACCAAATTTTTTTGCATTTTGATCCATATTAGCTATTAAATCACGAGAGTAATTATAACGACCCATAATTTACATACATTGTTAATACTTCAAAATTGAAGCACACTTATTTCAACATATGACAAAACCACAAAGGACCGTATAGGTATAGTGTCTTTAGAAACTAGGAAACATAAAAAACTGGTTCATAAAGCTTCTATAGTGTCTCCCATTTATTTCATCATATATAGGGTCCCTTTTAGCATATTCTACTTAATATCCATCTTCCTGACCTGGGGAAAAGAAAACATAAAAGGGTGAGCTCAAATGCTCAGCAAGGGCAAATAAAGGAAATTAAAATCATATCATATCTTTTTGAAAATCATAACCTGCAAAAGAGATCATAAAATCTTAACATGGAACAAATCATAGAAGTGAAAATGAGATCCCCATAATCATAACATGAAACTTGAAACTTTGTGGCATGCACACATAATCATGGAAAATCATTTCATGTTAGTCATGACTCATTGCCAAGACTATCTTAGTGGACAACGTCCCTTTCTGAACCGAGTCACCTTCGTTCCAGTCCTGTTTCACTGAACCAGTATAACCTACCGTTCCAGCCATGTCTATCTCATGAGATATAAAATCTTTACCCAATGCATTGGAGGGAGATATAGGTCCCACCCATCTTATAATGAATCCTTTCTTATGTGTGACACATAATCATAAACCATACATCATAGTGTAACCCATGTAATAAAAATTGAATTCTTAAACAACATGACATCATAAAACAATTCATATAAGATAAAGGAATTCATAAAAATATTTCCATCACAACATAATCAAATCCATGTAATAATAGGGATAAAAACAGAACCCTTTATCATCTTAGATGGAAAATAATTTTGATAAAACACTTGAACTTCATTCTTGAGGAAAATATCCTTTCTACTTCAAAAACACTTTTCCTTTCTTAACATGTCATACAATTTTAAACTAAAAGAAGTTTATTAAAAACAAACTTGAAAAATTATAAAGGAAGATTCTTGGAAATTAGGTTTTAACAATCCATTCTTGCCGTATAAGTTAAAAAAAACATTCTTCGTACTTTTGTCGGAAAAGTAAAAAAGTACCTCGTACGAAAAACAACAAAAGATTCCTTTCATATCCTTTACTAAAAACTCATCGAAGGGTAAAATTGGATTTAAACTATTTTAAGTGAATTGAAATAATATCACATATTTATGAAACATGGATGTGGATGATAAAATACACCCCAGTAAATACCAATGTATAAACAATCTCGGATAAAAATGAGATTGTGATATTTTCCCTTACCTTAGGTACGATTTGCTTTGTATGTGTCCGAAGCTCCTGTATAATGGTTTAAATAATGTTATTGACTTATTCCAGAATCATACATATTGATATGATATCATATATGGTTATATTATTAGCTTCTTGTTAGTAATATTTCATTGTTACTTGTTACTCGGGTCTTTATTGCCTTTTGTTCTTATGCATGTTTTGCCAAATAAATTCTTATTCTTCTGTTAAGGTTGTAGATACCTTATATCCAGAATGGTATTAGTGTAACATATATCATATTTATTCATTCAATTCATTTATATAATTACTATGTAATGATTATCATGTAGAACGAGTCGCATCACATCGTGGAGACGGTATTCCGTACGTACGCACGAGTGATGATATCGTTCCTATGATCGTGGAATTGTATTGGAGTATATGTATATTATTTCATTGTCAATATTACTTTATAATAACCATAAATATTTACTCATTACACCATTATACCCATCCTTGTAAGGTTATGGTGGAAAATAGATTACACCACGGCGTGGAGACGGTATTCCGTACGTACGCACGCGCGGTGATTTCATTTTTCCGTAGGATGGATAGAAGGTGAATTAGGGTTGTTTCATATTTATAATAACATATCAGTATGTAAGTAATACTGATGTTATTACTTTATCATGAAACAACTAAATAAGAAGAAGTTGAAGAAGAAAGAAATTGAAAAGATCGGTAATGGATATTACCTCTTCTTTGGAACGCCTCTTTGAATCCTCCACTTAGGGAACTAAGATTGGTATTTGAAGAAAACCATGACCTCTAGGATTATTCTAGGGAAGTGGAGAGGAGAAAATGGAAGGGGTTGGCCGAGCTGGAGTGCTCAAATTGGTGTGAGGAGGAGGGGGAGGAGGTGCCCTTTTATAAGGGAGGAGAGGGGCACCTTAGGAATATCTCAAAATATTATTTTATATTAAAGTCAAAATCGGTTTATAATGGTTCCAAAGGGTCTTATTTCGAAGATAAAGTGGGGATGGGTCGAAATAATATCAACCAATTGGATTTAGACAAGTTTAGGGTATTATTTTAACCTTATCAATTAGATTTAACTCTAAGTTAAATAATTTAACTTTTACCGTGTCTTTTTGTTTTCTTTCACTATATGGTTAATACACTTACTATAACATGCCAAACGAACCCCAAATTGTTTATTATTAATATATATATCCTTATCTAAGTCATTTGAACGAAACTTAGATTTTTAGGAATAAAATATCAATTAGTAATATAATATTTGATTTAAAAACTATTTTGTGTCAATTTTGACACTATTTGATATATGATTTTTGTGAAAGTCATAACAGAATTATATGTTCGAACCAAGTTGAAGAAAATCAACACTAATATATCATAGTAACCTAGAAAATTAGTGGAATTCATAACAAGTCTCAAATTACATTTATTATGGTGTTTATAACATCAATTATGTCAATATTTCATTAATAAGATAATTACTGCATCATCATTGTGTCATAAATAAATTAAATTATTTAATGTCTAAAAATTACAAATAAAATACCATTATGTAGGAAGTCTTTTTAGATTTATAATTAATATTTATAGTCGAATTTATCTTATGTATAACCCCATATTAAAAATGATTTACTTATTAAACTTTGATTTTAACTATTTTAACCCTTCTTTAAATAAATTAATAATAAATGTCCTAATCTAACCCAAGTGGGCCTAAATGGTCATATTTTATTCCTAAGTTTGTTTTTGGTCGAATTAAACTTATCCAATAGAATTAGGACATGTGTTAGGGTAATAGTAATATCATTTTTACCCTTAGTTACCCTATTTACTATTAATCGCGGTAAAAAAAGTAAAAAGTTACTATTCACCAAAAAATTATTTTTATCTCATTGAACCACATTTTACTTACTGATATCAACCGTGTCTGTCGGATTTTCGAAATTCCATTCACAGAAGCGGTAAAATTAAGTTTTATGCAAAATTCAGTTTTTAACCTACCACTTAGTGGTTTCACTATTCATCAAAAATTGAAAGTTTTCAGAAAAATACCAAAATTTCACCCTAGGATAATTTCGGTATTCCGAATCCAAAAATGAAGTCCATTTTGAAAAATAAAATTTATAAAATTTCAAAAAGTGGTTATTACTATTCATAACGGCTAGTTTTAATAATATTTTAATTGCATATCGTTGTTTAGGGAAACTCGGTATTGCGTACGACGCAAGCTATCGAGAAAGGTCGCGATTGCGTGTAAAGTAACCCAAGCAAGTGTGTAGTGAAATATTCTTTTGATGATATATAAAAAAACAAAATATTACTCATAAAAATCTCGGGTGTTACATTCTACCCCCCTTAAAAAGAATTTCGCCCTCAAAATTCGTCACTTTGTAACAAAAAGATGAGGATACTTCTCCCTCATCATATCCTCAAGCTCCCATGTAGCTTCTTCAAGTTGGTGGTTCCTCCATAAAACTTTCACCAATCGAGTGGTATTGTTTCGTAGGACTTTTTCGCTATGATCGAGAATCTCTATCGGTTGTTCTTCATAAGAAAGATCTTCCTCCAGCGGTACAACTTCTGAGCTGAGTACATGTGAAGGATCAGGTATGTACTTTCTCAGGAGAGATACATGGAACACATCATGAACTTGAGAGAGATTCAGTGGAAGCGCCAATCGGTAAGCTACCTTTCCAACACGATCCAGTATTTCAAAAGGACCGATATATCTAGGGCTCAACTTCCCCTTCTTTCCAAATCTCATAACCCTCTTCCAGGGAGATATTCGTAAGAACACTTTATCACCCACTTCAAACTCTAGGTCTTTTCTTCGGTTGTTGGCATAACTTTTCTGTCGACTCTGAGCTGCTCTTATGTGTTGTTGAATAGATATGACCTTTTCTTCCATTTCATCAATGAGATTAGGTCCTAATAGCTTGCTTTCCCCAACTTCATCCCAGCAAGTTGGAGTTCTGCATTTCTTTCCATAGAGAGCTTCATAAGGAGCCATCTGAATACTGGAGTGAAAGCTATTATTATAAGAAAATTCCACCAAAGGTAGGTGTTGATGCCAACCTCCTTTGAAATACATAGAGCAAGCTCTCAACATATCTTCTAGGGTTCGAATTGTTCTCTCAGACTGACCGTCTGTCTAGGGATGATAAGCAGTGCTGAAACTCAACTCTATATCCAAAGTATGCTGAAGACTTTGCCAAAACTTCGAGGTAAATCTCGGATCCCGATCAGATATAATAGAAAGTGGTACTCCATGCCATCTTACCACTTCCTTTACATATATCCTGGAAAGCTGATCTAGAGAGAAATCCTCTCTAATATAAATGAAGTGTGCAGACTTTGTAAGACGATCAACTATGACCCAAATAGCATTATTGCCTTTGGATGTTTTAGGAAGTCCTGTGACAAAGTCCATAGTGATGTTTTCCCATTTCCATTCGGGTATGGGTAATGGTTGTAACATCCCCTTAGACTTTTGTCTCTCAGCTTTAACTTGTTGACAAACCAAGCATCGAGAGACATATTCAGCAACATCTCTTTTCATGCCATCCCACCAGAAGTACTCTTTCAGGTCCTTATACATATTCATGCTTCCAGGATGAATAGAGAATGATGAACTATGAGCCTCATCCAGCAGCTCCTTCTTTAATTCGGGGATGGGAGGAACACAAACCCGATTCCTGAACATTATTATCCCATCACAATCAAGGTTGAATTCAGGAACATTTCTCACCTTCTTTTGTAACTCGACATCTTCTTTCTGTGCCTCTTTAATATTCACATGTATAGATGGTTGAGCATTCATTTGAGAAAGATAAGAATTTTCCCCTTCCATTATAATTCCAAGATCCATCCTTTGTAAATCCATAAATATTGGATCTTTTGTGATCCTCATCATGGATAAACTAGAATGGTCTTGTCGACTTAATGCATCTGCCACCTTGTTTGCTTTCCCAGGGTGGTAATGGATTGAGCAGTCGTAATCCTTAATCAGCTCCAACCATCTTCTTTGATGCATATTCAACTCCTTTTGTGTGAAAATATACTTTAAACTTTTATGATCAGTATAAATATCACACCTTTCACCATAAAGGTAATGCCTCCAAATCATTAATGCAAAGATTACCGCAGCCAACTCCAAATCATGTGTTGGGTAATTTTGCTCATAGATTTTCAACTGTCATGAGGCATAATCTATCACCATATAATTTTGCATAAGAACACACCCCAATCCCTTCTTGGATGCATCACTGTAGATCACAAACCTTTCTCCACTACAAGGCAGTGTGAGCACAGGTGCACTGGATAACCTTCTTTTCAACTCCTTGAAATTCTCTTCACATTCCTCTATCCAAACAAACTTAACTCCTTTCCGAGTAAACTTGGTGAGTGGATTAGATAATCGTGAAAAATATTTTACAAAACGTCGATAATATACAGCCAAACCAAGAAAACTTCGGATCTCAGTTACTGTTGTTGGTCTTGACCATCTTTCGATAACCTCTGTTTTTGCTGGATCCACAGATATCCCCTCTTTTGAGATTATGTGACCCAAAAATGCAACTTTTTGAAGCCAAACTTCACACTTGGTAAATTTGGCATAAAGCTTATCCTTTCTCAGGGTCTTCAATATAATTCTCAATTGATCTTCATGATCTTCCTTGCTCTTTGAATAGACAAGAATATCGTCTATAAAGACTACCACAAATTGATCAAGATAGTCTCTAAAGACTATATTCATTAGATCCATGAAGATAATAGGGGCACTAGTAAGACCAAATGGCATCACTATAAATTCATAGTGTCCATACCTTGTACGGAAAGCCGTCTTTGGTATATCCTCCCTTTTGACCCTTAATTGATGATACCCTGAACGAAGATCAATCTTGGAAAAGTATTGAGCTCCGCGTAGTTGGTCAAATAAGTCATCAATGCGTGGGAGAGGATATTTGTTCTTGATAGTGATCTTGTTAAGTTCTCGATAATCAATGCAGAGTCTCATTGATCCATCTTTCTTCTTAACAAATAGAACAAGTTCTCCCCAAGGTGACACACTAGGGCGTATGAATCTCTTATCAAGATTCTCTTGGAGTTGCTTCTTCAATTCCTGCAACTCAATTGGGGCCATTCTATAAGGTGTCTTTGAAATTGGCAAAGCGCCCGGTACGAGTTCTATTGAAAACTAAACTTCATGATTTGGTGGAAGACCCGGTAATTCCTCCGGAAAGACATCATCAAACTCCCGTAAAGTGGGAATATTCTTAATCGTGAGTTTCTCACCAACCATTTGAGATAAATAACCTTCATTTAGTGGAATCAATACCCATAAGATGGAAGAAATTTCCACTGGAAGGTTATGTTCATCCTTGCATTGATAGACGATCGTAGATTGATCTGGAATATGAAATGTGACTTCCCTTCTTTGGCAATTGATATGAGCTCCATGTAGAGAAAGCCAATCCATGCCAAGAATCACATCAAATTCCACTAAAGGAAGGATCACACGATTTGCAGGATGCACTTTCCCACAAACTTCGATCGGAGAAGAATTATAAACTTTTGATGCGACTGTTGTGCCATTAGGTGTTGTCACAGCTAACTCAACATCTAATTGTTGAGGTAATATGGTGATACCCTTAGAAAATTTTTCAGAAATAAAAGAGTGGGTGTATCCAGAATCAAATAAAACATTTGCTACTTTAGAGTGGATGGTAAGTGTACCTTTCACCACTTCGTTATCGTACTCCACATCGCTGATAGAAATTGCATGTGACTTTCCTTTTTCTTTAGCCTTAAGATTTTGTTGACGTCGACCATCATCATCAACCCTTGGATTTGGGCATTGATTGGAATAATTCCCCATCTCCTTGCACTTGAAACATTGGAGTGTAGTAGGTTCATTCTGTGTATCCCTTCCTTTGTTTGCATCATTAGACATCTTCTTCCCATTATCACGACATTCAAATGCCCGATGACCTTCCTTTCCACATTTAAAACATTTACTTGTCCCTTTAAGAAAACTCCCTCCAAGTTTCTTTCCACACTTTGAGCATAAGGGAAAGCTCATCTTCTTTTCAGTGTGCTCTTTAGATTTTCCATTGAATTCCATCTTCCTCTTCTTATCAAACCCATGTGAGTGATGGGTTACTCCAATCTCCATCTCAACTTTGAGAGCACATCGAACGATTTCCTCGTAGCTATTGAAGTCCCTTATGGCTAACGCCCTTCGAAGTCTTGGTTTTAAGCCACTAAAGAATCGATCGATCTTACTCTCAGGTTGGATAATAATACCAGAAGCGTACCTTGAAAGTCTTATAAAATTTTCTTCATAGGTACCAACAGATTCATCATCCCTTTGCTTCAGTTCAAGAAACTCTTTCTCCATCTTTGTTCGGAGAATACGAGGGAAGTACTTATTGAAAAATAAGTTCTTGAACTCGTCCCATTTCATAGACTCAATTTCATCCCTTTGCCTCGTATTCTTAATAAGATTCCACCATTGATCAGCATCTCCTTCCAAACGATACACTGCTAGGATGACTTTATCATTTTCAGAACATTGAAGAACTGAAAATATCTTTTCAGTAGTACTAATCCATTGTTCAGCAACTAATGGATCAGTAGACCCGCTGAAAGAAGGTGGACGCTGCCTCATGAAGGATTCAACAGAATGTTGCTCCTTCCTTTGTTCGTTTGGAAGTCCTGCATGATTAATAGCTTGAGAAAGTTGTGTGAGCATGGCTACAAGATTTTGCATTCCAGCTCCCATATCGTTTGGTTGCTCAGGGGGACAATCATTGCATTGCCCATCGCATTCCGCATTAACACGGTTCCTTCGGGTTCCATCCATTGACTAAAACCAAGAAGAATAGTGTGAGAAACACTAATTATAATAGGAAAAACACATAATCAAGGATAAAATTTTCATTCTTAAGGTCTTATCCTACGTTATTCATGACCATTTCTAAAACACTAAGATTGTGTTCTATTCTTAGACTTATCCTTAGGGTTCTTACTAAGGATTTCACATCCTAGTTTCCAAAGGTTGACTATACCTTTCCTTTGATACCAACTATAACGACCCATACTTTATATACATTGTTAATACTTCAAAATTGAAGCACACTTATTTCAACATATGACAAAACCACAAAGGACCGTATAGGTATAGTGTCTTTAGAAACTAGGAAACATAAAAAACTGGTTCATAAAGCTTCTATAGTGTCTCCCATTTATTTCATCATATATAGGGTCCCTTTTAGCATATTCTACTTAATATCCATCTTCCTGACCTGGGGAAAAGAAAACATAAAAGGGTGAGCTCAAATGCTCAGCAAGGGCAAATAAAGGAAATTAAAATCATATCATATCTTTTTGAAAATCATAACCTGCAAAAGAGATCATAAAATCTTAACATGGAACAAATCATAGAAGTGAAAATGAGATCCCCATAATCATAACATGAAACTTGAAACTTTGTGGCATGCACACATAATCATGGAAAATCATTTCATGTTAGTCATGACTCATTGCCAAGACTATCTTAGTGGACAACGTCCCTTTCTGAACCGAGTCACCTTCGTTCCAGTCCTGTTTCACTGAACCAGTATAACCTACCGTTCCAGCCATGTCTATCTCATGAGATATAAAATCTTTACCCAATGCATTGGAGGGAGATATAGGTCCCACCCATCTTATAATGAATCCTTTCTTATGTGTGACACATAATCATAAACCATACATCATAGTGTAACCCATGTAATAAAAATTGAATTCTTAAACAACATGACATCATAAAACAATTCATATAAGATAAAGGAATTCATAAAAATATTTCCATCACAACATAATCAAATCCATGTAATAATAGGGATAAAAACAAAACCCTTTATCATCTTAGATTGAAAATAATTTTGATAAAACACATGAACTTCATTCTTGAGGAAAATATCCTTTCTACTTCAAAAACACTTTTCCTTTCTTAACGTGTCATACAATTTTAAACTAAAAGAAGTTGATTAAAAATAAACTTGAAAACTTATAAAGGAATATTCTTGGAAATAAGGTTTTAACAATCCATTCTTTCCGTATAAGTTAAAAAAACATTCTTCGTACTTTTGTCGGAAAAGTCAAAAAGTACCTCGTACGAAAAATGACAAAAGATTCCTTTCATATCCTTTACTAAAAACTCATCGAAGGGTAAAACTGGATTTAAACTATTTTAAGTGAATTGAAATAATATCACATATTTATGAAACATGGATGTGGATGATAAAATACACCCCAGTAAATACCAATGTATAAAAAATCTCGGATAAAAATGAGATTGTGATATTTTCCCTTACCTTAGGTCCGATTTGCTTTGTATGTGTCCGAAGCTCCTATATAATGGTTTAAATAATGTTATTAACTTATTCTAGAATCATACATATTGATATGATATCATATATGGTCATATTATTAGCTTCTTGTTAGTAATATTTCATTGTTACTTGTTACTCGGGTCTTCATTGCCTTTTGTTCTTATGCGTGTTTTGCCGAATAAATTCTTATTCTTCTTTTAAGGTTATAGATACCTTATATCCAGAATGGAATTAGTGTAACATATATCATATTTATTCATTAAATTCATTTATATAATTACTATGTAATGATGAT
Source organism: Viscum album (assembly GCA_963277665.1). Taxonomy (NCBI): domain Eukaryota; kingdom Viridiplantae; phylum Streptophyta; class Magnoliopsida; order Santalales; family Viscaceae; genus Viscum; species Viscum album. The sequence goes on from OY728153.1 coordinate 570,401,082, forward strand.
CATGTAGAACGAGTCGCATCACATCGTGGAGACAGTATTCCGTACGTACGCACGAGTGATGATATCGTTCCTATGATCGTGGAATTGTATTGGAGTATATGTATATTATTTCAGTGTCAATATTACTTTATAATAATCATAAATAGTTACTCATTACACCATTATACCCATCCTTGTAAGGTGATGGTGGAAAATAGATTACACCACGGCGTGGAGACGGTATTCCGTACGTACACACGCGCGGTGATTTCATTTTTCCGTAGGATGGATAGAAGGTGAATTAGGGTTGTTTCATATTTATAATAACATATCAGTATGTAAGTAATACTGATGTTATTACTTTATCATGAAACAACTAAAGAAGAAGAAGTTGAAGAGGAAAGAAATTGAAAAGATCGGTAATGGATATTACCTCTTCTTTGGAACGCCTCTTTGAATCCTCCACTTAGGGAACTAAGATTGGTCTTTGAAGAAAACCAGGAACTATAGGATTATTCTAGGGAAGTGGAGAGGAGAAAATGGCAGGTGTTGGCCGAGCTTGAGTGCTCAAATTGGTGTGAGGAGGAGGGGGAGGAGGTGCCCTTTTATAAGGGATGAGAGGGGCACCTTAGGAATATCTCAAAATATTATTTTATATTAAAGTCAAAATCGGTTTATAATGGTTCCAAAGGGTCTTATTTCGAAGCTAAAGTGGGGATGGGTCGAAATACTATCAACCAATAGGATTTAGACAAGTTTTGGGTATTATTTTAACCTTATCAATTAGATTTAACTCTAAGTTAAATAATTTAACTTTTACCGTGTCTTTTTGTTTTCTTTCACTATATGGTTAATACACTTACTATAACATGCCAAACGAACCCAAAATTGTTTATTATTAATATATATATCCTTATCTAAGTCATTTAGCCGAACCTTAGATTTTTAGGAATAAAATAACAATTAGTAATATAATATTTTATTTAAAAACTATTTTGTGTCAATTTTGACAATATTTGATATATGATTTTTGTGAAAGTCATAAAAGATTTATATGTTCGAACCAAGTTGATTAAATCAACAATCATATATCATAGTAACCTAAAAAATTAGTGGAATTCATAAAAAGTATCAAATTACATTTATTTTGGTGTTTATAACATCAATTATGTCAATATTTCATTAATAAGATAATTACTGCATCATCATTGTGTCATAAATAAATTAAATTATTTAATGTCTAAAAATTACAAATAAAATACCATTATGTAGGAAATATTTTTAGCTTTCTAATGAATATTTATAGTCGAATTTATCTTATGTATAACCCCATATTAAAAATGATTTACTTATTAAACTTTGATTTTAACTATTTTAACCCTTCTTTAAATAAATTAATAATAAATGTCCTAATCTAACCCAAGTGCGCCTAAATGGTCATATTTTATTACTAAGTTTGTTTTTGGTCAAATTGAACTTATCCAATAGAATTAGGACATGTGTTAGGGTAATAGTAATATCATTTTTACCCTTAGTTACCCTATTTACTATTAACCGCGGTAAAAAAAGTAAAAAGTTACTATTCACCAAAAAATTATTTTTATCTCATTGAACCACATTTTACTTACTGATATCAACCGTTTCTGTCGGATTTTCGAAATTCCATTCACAGAAGCGGTAAAATTTTGTTTTATGCAAAATTCAGTTTTTAACCTACCACTTAGTGGTTTCACTATTCATCAAAAATTGAAAGTTTTCAGAAAAATACCAAAATTTCACCCTAGGCTAATTTCGGAATTCCGAATCCAAAAATGAAGTCCATTTTGAAAAATAAAATTTATAAAATTTCAAAAAGTGGTTATTACTATTCATAACGGCTAGTTTTAATAATATTTTAATTGCATATCATTGTTTAGTGAAACTCGGTATTGCGTACGATGCAAGCTATCGAGGAAGGTCGCGATTGCATGTAAAGTAAGCCAAGCAAGTGTGTAGTGAAATATTCTTTTGATGATATATAAAAAACAAAATATTACTCATAAAAATCTCAGGTGTTACAGTAATAATGTGTTTTATCAACAAGGGAACCACAAACTAAAATATATACCACACCATAATCTATGAATGCATATCCCTCATAACATTATTGAATTAATTTTTTTCACTAATTTGGTGTTGGGGGGAACTTGAACAATGTATTTTGAATATCTCCTAATATTCATGAAGGGTATCTCTATATAATTTCATAATTCCATTGATTACTTTTATAATTGATGTTGTTTGGGTGGAAGATAAAAACCTATCTAGAAAGAGTTTTTTAAATTTTTTTCATCACCCAATTATGGTAGATAAATAGTATATCCAATATTTGGATAAACCATCAAGGGAGAAAGGGAAGTCCCTAAACTTTATGAGGCCCTCAGTCACATTTTGGGGTTTCATGGTGGAGAAAACGATGTGAAACTCTTTTATATGTATGTGAGGGTCCTCACTAGAAAGATTAAAAAATTTTAGGAAGGTGGTGGATGAAACCTGATCCCAGCTCAATGTTTTCTGTTACTTCAGGATATTAGATGTATGTAGGTTGGTACTCCACAACCGCGGTGGTCAGGTCATTTAAGGGCTGGTTATTTGTAGCCATGTTTTTTGGGGATTTATTTGGTTCACTTATAAATTAGTTTAACACCAATTTAGGTTTCACAAGGGTTTCCTCAATTTTTTTACTTTCCTAATATATATTTCCGAATTTGTGAGTGAAGTATCTTTTCAATTTTATGGTCTATTTAAGTCATTTTTTCATTTCCTGATCAGGTCATGAAAATAATATGTAATGTTTTTTTGTTTTTATTATGATTTAACAAGGATAAAATAAAAATAATTAAGAATAATTAAAAGAGAAAATATAACAGAATGATATATTTCAGATTTAGAAAGAGAGATAGAGAGAGAAGAAGATGGTGATGAGAGAGAGGTAAGGAAAACACACAAAAACAAAAAAAACATAGTAAAAATTTGGGGATATCAAAAGGATTAATAAAAAAAGAAAAATAAATAAATAAATGGAATTAAATAAAAAATTGATCATGGATCCCGATAAACTTCACCAAAATTCTAACAAGTTGTCAAGTGAATCAAATTAGAAGTTTAGTTTTACTAAAATTTTTCCATTATAGAAGCAACCCTAGGCCTTCTCACAACATATACTTGGATAATTAATTTTAAAATAAGTTTTCAATAATGAAAATAAAAGTGTAAATTGAATTTAAAAATTTGTGGTTTTTGAGTTAAGAATATAAAATATAAAGGAAAGAAAAAAAAGAATGAAGGAGTTAATGGATTTGATTAAGTGTAATCAACCAGGGGAAATAACACAATGATCATACTTCATTGTTTCTATATTTAGATTTAATATGTTAATATGACTCTTTTTTAACACTTATAACTAAGTTTTTAATATGTTTACACTAGGTTACCTCCCAGGTTTTAGATAGAAACACAGAATGAATCACTGATTACTGCTGATGATTTAGTGATTTCTGTCTGAATGCATATCTGAAACTCACCATGTTAACACCTGAAGAACACAATATGTTATCCATGTTTGTATGTTGTTTTAATGTGATATAATGAAATAAATTTACATTTCCATGTCGGTTTCTATGAGATTTAAATTGACCAATTTGAACCACACAAACACCACAATTGAAAGGGGAAAGAAGAAGTAGGGAATGATGTGTAAAACATCACATGAATGGGCACCCCAAAACATGATCATATGAGTCAAGTATGAAATAAAAGTACATAAATCAATAAAATAATAAGATAATATGAATAAAACTACATAAAAACATACAATTTAAATTATCATTCAAAATGAAAACAAACACGAAGCTTGGTATTTTCATCACGTTCCTCCTCGGGTGATCACAGTGGGTTTTAAACTTCATGGGATGGGAGGAAACCATATCTGATGTATAATGACGTTTCAAGAACATAAGACACACCCACAAGTCGAACCACATTGGATAATGAGGTATATGTGTGGTTTTATGGAAAAATAATTTAAACATCCCACAAAAGAAGTCAATAATTTATGGGACTAAGTGACTATTCGTGGAAGAATTTTTACTGCTTATTTATCTATATGGTTAACTACACAAACACGTGAAAAGGTAGTAAAATTAGGTTGAGAGGTGTAGATTTAATTTAACTATCCTATGGAGGTGGAATCAGCTCAATTGGATGTATGAGTCCCGAGTTATGGACCAAATACAGAAGTGTGGTCCAATCTGGACCGCCTAGAATTTTTTCACATTATGGACATTTTATGGGAATACAAATGGACGAATTGGGATCCATGGTATTCTATAAAAATGTATCCCACGAGGATTTTCACTCTTCAACAAATTTTCAACCTAATTATATTCACAAATTATCCATAATAGATATTGAAGTCTAGAAGTGTGCATAGGCTCACTTATGAAAAAGTAGAACTTGAGATTGATCCATATTATTGTGAAGAGCCAATCAAGATTCTTGATAGAAGAGAAAAAGTATTGAGAAATTGAACGAATCCTCTGGTAATGGTTCTATAGAGGAACCATAAGATGAAGGAAGCAACATGGGAGCCTGAGGAGCTTATATTAAAGACATATCCAAATCTTTTTAGTTAATATTTTAGGAATTTTGAGGACAAAATTTTTATAAGGAGGGGAGAATGTAACGACCCAATATTTTTTTAAAGGAAATTAATTTCTTATAAAATTTTCATAATCATATTAACTACTAAGTGTTACGGGACCCTTAAAACATAATTTTGTCACTTCTTTGATGTGAATTTCAAAAATCCGACATACATAGTCGCGATCAGTAAGTTATTTAGAGCCCAATAAGAAAAACATAATTTTTAGTGAATAGTAATCTACCCTTATGAATAGTAAAATACACTTATGAATAGTGCTATACCTTAATGAATAGTAACCTTACCTATGATAATATATAAATAATATTCAAGTTGAAAGTGTGATATACCTATATTTTAGAATAATTTAATGAATGTTTTAAAATTGGTTTTTGATAATAAATTAGGATTTTAATTAAATATTAAAATAATAATATTTAAAAAAATATTTTTGAAAAATGGACTTCATTTTTGGATTCTACCCATCGAAAAATGGTTAGGGTGAATTTTTGAGATTTTTCTGAAATACTTGATTTTTTGATGAATAGTAAAATACGGCAATTTATCGTATATATACATTATAAGCTAAATTGACTATTCCTAGCATCATGGATGATGTCACCACCCTTAATCTGAATTCAAATGATAAAATTACCATTCTTGGTCATGGAATACTTACTATTACTTGTGTTTTGATGAAATAATAAATTAATGAAATTTATATTAAGAAATCCCCTCTCTCCTCCACTATAAAAACCCCCTCACACTACCCCTTCCATTCACTCCTCTCAAGCCTTGTTACTTATACAAATTCTGTCCAAATATCTTCCCAACAACCTATCCCACTTCCTGAAAGCCTTGGTCTCATAAAAATATAGAAACCTCTTCCTTAAGGAGGTTCTCAAGGAAGTTTGGTTCTCGAGGTAAATTCCTCTTTTCAAATCTTTGTCTTTCTTTTCAAATTCATTTGTTTTCTATTTCTATTACATATCCTTATAAAAATTTTGTGATGAATCAAGTACCTTATATGTACTGGAATATTTTCATGATAGTGGAATAATTTATCATCATCTCTCCCTTATACCTTCTCTTATACTAGTAGCAAGAACACCATCTGAGATGTGTGAATTTTCCACATTCAAGGACGATGGGATTCAATTTCTATTATCATTATCAATTATGTTCATGAAACCATTATTGTTATGGTTGAACCATATTATTATATAAGTAATATAACCTATGTAATATTATTTAATTCCTTTTCACAAATTGTATTATGTTTTAAATAGAAATGAGTTCATTTTGATCCAAACCCACAAATTAACCGAAACAATTATCATTAAAGTTCTATATAATAATTCATCCTCTTTCCATGTAACCAAGTAATATAAATTACTAATAACACCTTTTTATGTTCATAAATAATATATAATTTCAATTCTGGGGATTTACATCCATTCCACTTGATTACTTAAAAGCAAGTGAACTAAATAATAAAATAAAGGAAACGAACACCCCAGAATGACGAAATTCAATACAATAACTTGTCAATAAATACATAAATGAAGTAAACAGAATTATGGTAAACTAAATAAATGTCTAATAGGTTCTGAAATAATTTATTAACAAGTATACTTTCCTATTCCACGAGCTTATGTACAAGAACGGAACACGTTTGGAGTTAAGGTAAGGGGTTTCTCTTCTCACTTTCATTTCGGTGAGATTTCCATTGTTCTCCAATTATTTCAAATACATGGAATATATGTACTTCAAATTGATATATAATTACATAATTCTCTTTATAATCATGGTATTAAATTATTCATGTTATGTTTATTACGTTATTGTCATATGATTCGACCGAATACATTGTGGTAAGGGGTTTATCATCTCACTTTCATTTCTGTGAGATTTCCAATGATCTCTAATTATTTCTTGTACATGGTATATATGTACTTAAATTTGATATATAATTACATGATTCTATTTATAATCATGGTATTAAATTATTCATTTTATTTTTATTAAGTTCTGGTCATATGATTCGATCGAATACATTGTGGTAAGGGTTTCTTCATCTCACATCCATTTTTGTGAGATATTCTGTAATAACTACTATTACTTTGTATGGTCTATGTATACTTCCCATATTTGTCTCATATCATGAATATATTTATTTTCACGATATTAAATTTATCATTCGATGATCATTAATTTTGGGGCATATGATACAATTGATTACAATGTTGTAAGGTTTTTTCCACCCGAACTTCCATTTTCATTCAGGATACTTTCATTTTCTAATTACCTCAATGAAACTCTTATATATTGTTATTTACTCTTCATATATTCTCTTTGAGAATCATATATATGTTTTAAAACCATAAACATTATTTATTTTATGGATTTTTACACTTTTTAAAAGGAATATTCAAAATTGTTTCCAAAATACAAGCCTGATTCAAGGGAATTTCTCAAATTCGTACCTATTTTCAAGGGCACTCTATAATTTGTTTTTGGAAACCATTACCTTTATAAAATCAATCATTTTATTACTAAAATACCTTCTTACTTCACTTCTGGTTTTATACAAATATTTTCTAAAATAACTCTTCTTTTCATATAAAAGAGTATTTATCTCAAGAATTGCTTAATTATTATACAAGGGTGTTTTAATGTAATTCAACAGTCTTGTTGATTCAATGGTATTATTGATTTTAATCATTTATGAAGTCATCTAACATATTTTGTTGAAAGGTTTATGACTATATTTATTGTGTAAAATCTATCCTAAAACCATTCACCGTATTTCTTAGAATGGTTAGACTTTTATGTTTAATGATTGGGGAAAGATAGTTACATTTCATATGGTAGTTTCAATATGAATGTATATATTATTTATGTTGATACCCACTCATATGAGGAATGAATTGGACTTATTATGTGATATGTGGGTCCCGCTATAGCCCCTTGATGCATCGGTAGGTCTCATGAGACAACTAGAAACGGAATTGGCCGAGGGATTTCCCAACTATGAGTAATGGATTTTGGCTTAGGCCTTAATCATTAGAAGTCTTGGCCAAGGACTTGACACAGTCTAACATATGGACATTCCTCATTATGAAGATAGTAATTTAATGTTCATGTGGATATTATACAAGTATAATTCCCATGATTATGTTTTATTGTGACATTATTAACTCAGCTCATTTTCCTGCCATAATGTGTTCAAGTTTATTATTAAAGGCATGTGTTTTCAATATTTCTCCATGTCTAATGTTTATATTATCTTCTGCTCTATTTTGTACACTTAATAAGAGTTTGAGATCAACGCTTTCTTATGTTTCATTTTCTCAGGACATGAAGAAGTAATTTATGGGTGACATGCAAGTATAACCTAGGAGTTATGGATGTTGTCTAAAGAGTTTCTATGTCGTTTTTATTTTCTAGTTGTAATATTAAACTTATGTGTGAATCTTGTTTCAAATAATAATAAACTAATCAGACATTTGGGATTCATATTTCTTGTTTATATGCCAATGTAATCAAATAAGGCACTGTCTCTGGGAAAATAGGGTCGGGTCCTTACATAAGGTATACAACCACTCTTTAGTTGCTCTCCTAAGTGAAAAAGGGAATTCCTTATACTTGACTTATTGCTCCATTAATCTTCTTGGTTTGAATTTTGAACACACACAACTTAATTTTTTTATGTTTCAATTGGGATCCTCACCTTAAATACCATGAAATTTTGTAAGCACATTAATCATGTAAAAATGTTACACAAATTTATTTTTTGCAGGTATGTTTAACTTATTTTACAGATTGGTGAATTGTGGGAACAAGTGTCCCTCATGGTCTATTATGGGTCCAATTCCATTATGGTTAGTCCTCATGAAAACTTGAGTCTTATAAAATTATTTCATCAAAATATTTTTTAGGATTGAGATTTTTAATCCTATAAAACCATGTTCTCTGTATCTCAGCATCAAAATTGAGTAGTTCCTCATTTGGGGTCCTAGTCATCCATATTTACACTTTCGTACTACTAAGGATCCCAGTTTTGACAGATGCTTTTTCTAAGGTGTGGAAAAATAGATTAAATCCCCTAAGGGTGTAGTGAAAATTGGTAACCAGGATGTCGTTCACTAAGGAGCAGTGTTTAAATATATGTGTCATTAAAATAATATCATGTTTTGAAATATTTTAAGAATCATATTATTCATTAGAAATTTGGATAATTTATAATGGGTGTGAAGAAATTGGATTTAGATTGGAATTTACTTTTTGTGATTTTATAATAGTTTTTGAAAAAATATGAATATTTTTGTTTTTGAAAAACAATTAAATAAATTTATTATACAATTGTTTCTTCAATTATCCATTGATTTAATTATTTATCAATGTGTAGAAATATAAATGGAATATTTTTAATTATTTAGTAAAACCCAAATCTAGTATTTATTTTCTATAAATAATTATGTTATAATCTACTAAATTCCTCATTTTTTTATCAATCACTAAACCACTCCCTTACTCAATTTTATTTAAATGTAACCACTTTGTATAAAAAATAAATAATTCAAGTAAATGTATAATACTATTTAAATCAAATAAATTTAATATACATGAATAAATTACAATAAAATTGGATTTAATTTAAATTAAAAAATAAATTAAATTTAAAACCTTTAATTTGAAGGAAATAATTCCATTTAATAAAAAAATTGAAACTAAAACATCACGAAATTGGATCCCCATTCCCTTCCCTCAATCACTAAGAAATATACCCCTTCATTTAAGAATGGGTCTTAAAATTTTAATAAAAATATACATTGAAAAAATAAATATGAATTAAGAACATTGAATAAGAAGGGATTGTTGATTTCCTCTTAGATGCTTGATGCTGGATGGAATGATTTGAGAAGGAGGATCTCTCTTTATTTATAGTTGTGATTTTTCCTTCAAAATTCGATGCATTTAATCCCAAATAATTTTCCATTTCACACATTTAATCCTTCATGAAAGTTGTTCATAAATGTCTTGAACGTATGACATCCAAATTTCACAGTATTTGGTTATGTGTACAGAGTGTTATGTCCATTTTACTATGACAATATATTCTTCCCTGGAAGACTCTCCAAATTTAAAATCTATGGAATATCATCCATAAATGACCATGTAAAAGGACAATTCACACATGAGATCCTTCAAGAATGTTTTTCGAAAACTACTTTCACATTCACCCACTATATAATAGAGTATTGGGCCCTCCAATTACGATATATGGGCCCAAAACCAAAACTCTCCATATCTGTAAATAGTTCTAAAAGGACAACTTGTGAGATTTTTTTGAGTTTCCTAATGGTGGATTAGGTTTTTGTTCTGGATGGATGAAGTGAATAACAAGATGTATGAAATCCTAAAAAAATAACTGAATGATTTGGATCAGTATATAAAATTTTATAGTCTAAATAAAAAAATAATTTAAAACTATAAAAAACCAAAATGGGTCATTTTTTCGATTAAGGTCAAAATTCCACAAAAACATAAAAATGTGGAAATTTTCAATAAAATAACACAGTGGTCGGTCTAAAAACATTTAAACTCAATGTGAAATTATGAAAAAAAATTGTTATGTCAATTCGCCCATATCTTAAACATTTTTTTCATGAAGCATAAAATCTAAACATTGAATGTCAGAGGGAAACAATGTTATCAATATTATATTTTTGATGAAACATAATAAAAAATTATAAATATAAAATAATATTTTCAAATTTCATATAAAATATGAATTAAATTTCCCAATTTTCAAAGAAACAATCAAATACATGTATTCTGTTTTTCCCCATTGAAAAATGATAGATCTTCACCTTTCATTCATTCATGTTCATAAATTCATTATTATTTAACATGGAAAATCATGATCTGCCACACTTTTCTGTATTTTACATCATCACTTATGACACAATTCAATTATATATATGATCATATCATGATAACATGATCATTATCCACAAGATTATAAAATAAACACTTTCTCTACTGTGTAAAGATGAAAAGCACAAAAAAAATCACAAGGACTTGCAATAATGGTTCTAATGACTCTGATGTTAAGGTTGGTAGGATTTGATGTTTAAAAGTAAAGATCAAGGAGGAGGTTTAACTATTAAATCATAAATCATGATATTCAAAGTAAAATGTTTAATTAAATTCTCCACTTCAAATTGTAATAACTCCCAACATTCCCAAAGTCTCAAAGTAAATATCATGACTAGTTTAAGCATTATGAATGATTCATACCCTCTCTTGAATGATTTTTTTACTTTTTTTCATTTTAAAAGAACCTTTTTCATGTTTTTATTTTTCAAAACATATGATTTATAAAAAAAACATACATACACCATATAAAAATTTATGATAGAAATCATAGGTCTAGTAATGTTGATTTTTAGTTTACTCAAATAAAAACCCATTTTCTCTTTGTTTTTTGTTCTTTTTGGTCAGTTTAATTTTTTTCTTATTCTAGGGAGGAAAAATGATACAGTACAATGAATTATTCCATAACCTTATACAATTTCCACACAAAACCCCCCACACTTCTTGCTTACATTTTAAATCATCCCATTTACAATGATTACCTTTATCCCTACACTTCAATATTTAAATATCATGCAATAACTAAGAGTAGGGTAGGAATGAATAAAAATGGTTTGAAGCATGGATTATCCCTAAAAAGGTCATACATGGTCTCTATGGGATAAATAAGGATTGATGTATATGTGGTATTTTAAGGATAAATGGATTTTCAAAGAATGTATCAATAATTTTAATTGTGTTTTTTTACATTCATAGCCTTGAAATGTTAAAATTAAAATTCAAGCATGTGGCATGTCACAAGATCAATCTAGAAATATTTTCAAGATAAAATAGGAATTACTTGGTCCATAAATCCACTCGGGATGAGAAATATTATTTGGGACACTCACTCAAGGTATGATTAATAATAAAAAATCAATTCCCATAAATTTCAGAAGTTCGAAGTATGAAAAATTGTTGGGGAATTTCATTTACAATAATTTATTAATTCCTTCAAAACATGAGTCCTCATATTATTATCCATGTTTATTTTCAAATTTTAATTCGAAATTTTTCCTATTTAATAATATCAAAACATAAATAAAAACATGGAATCACATTATTCTTATGAAACTTATGTCTCCTAGGTTAGTTGAGTAAATAAACATTCAAGTGTAGGAATGCAATTTTATCTTTAAATCTAAAAACTTGATTTGGAAAAAAATGGAGGGAGTATAAATGATAATCATAAAAAGTGAACTCCCTTTTGAAATTAATCTTTTGATCTTATTCCTCTTCTTCTTAGGACTAACTTGTGGTTCCCTTCCCTGATGGTTCTTGAAAAATAAAAACCACTCATACTAGTGTAATAAACATTCCATTAAATCTCAAAGGGGTGATGTAAGAGATAAATAAGTCTTAAATCCTTAAAAAATAGTGAGACTCATGTTTCCTCCTAGAAGCGTATTTGGTTAATGAAATTTTCTCAACCACACATCATGAGGAGAAATTAGTAGGTTGGTTGGAGAAACTTTTGATCATCTATGGCTTCTTAAAGTAAACATCTATATAACATATTCAAAATTTTCCCATTATTGTGAATGGGTTTCCTCCTTATTTTTTCTTAACCTTAAGGACACCAAAAGGATATACATTAGTAATAAGAAATTGACCTTCCCACCTGGAATGAAGATTACCTGTAATTAACTTTATTCTAGAATTGTAGTGTAGAACTTAGTCTCTAGGTTCAAATGTATTTGGATGAATCATCTTATCAGGGGACACACTGGTTCTTCGTTTGAAAATCCTTGAATTTTCAAAATTTTATCTTCTGATTTCCTCCAAATCATGCAACTGTAGTTTTCTCTCCTTCACTGTACTCATCAAATAAAAATTATTCTTTTTCATATCCCAGTATGCTTGGTGTTCCAATTCCTCTTGTAAATGACATATTTTTTCATAAATAATCTGATACGGGATCATTCCAATAAGTGTCTTTTTTGTTGTCTGGTATGCCAATAATGTGTCTTCAAGCCTTTGGATTCAATCTTTTTTGTTCGGTTTGACTATTTTCTCCAAAATTCCTTTAATCTAATAGTTTAATACTTCATATTGTCCATTTTTTCGGGATGGTAAGGTGAGGTTGTTTTGTGGTGCACCATATACTTTTTTAGCATAGAATTTGATCTTCTATTAAAATAATTTTTCACTCAGTCACTAATGATGTCTCATAGAACTCCAAACCAACAAAAAATGTTTTCCTTAGAAATATCACAGAGAAATTTGGCATCATTAGTTTTTGTGGCATTGTCTTCAATCCATTTTGAAACATAATCAACAAAAATAAAAATATAAGATTTTCAAAAAGACATGAGAAAGGGTCCCATAAAATCAATGACCAAAACTTCAAATACATCACAAAATATGATGGTTTTTTTGTGGAATTTCATTCCTTTTTAAATGTTTCCAGAAAATTGATAATTTAAAAGTTTTTTACAAAACAGATGAGAATATTTATACCAGGAAGTCCAACAGATTCCACATTCCAAAACATTCCTAGAAATTCCATGAGGTCTAAACTGTTCTCAAAAATAATGTTCAATGGAAAATTTTAAAAATAGATACCATTTCACTTATCAGTGGAAATCTTATTATGAATTGATCATTTCATATTTTACAGAGAAAGGGATCCTCTCAGATTTGTTTCTGATGGGAGTTACGGGAAGAAGGTTCCTAAGACGTGTCCATATAATTTACTATGTTATCATCCAATGGTACACCATACTTCATGATGTAGATATGTTCTCCATTATGTGATCATTGAGTGGGTTTAGATATACAATTTATGTCTCAGTAGTGTTGGGAAACCAACTGAGGTGATCTTCCACTTTGTTTTCAGCTCTCTTTTTGTCTTTAATATCTAAATTGAACTCCTTCAAGAGGATTATCCATCTCACCATACATATATTGGCATTATTCTTCTTCATTAAATACCTAAGTTGATCATGGTCAGAAAATACCACTACTTTAGTTCCATGAAAATATGACCTTAATTTATCAAATTCAATTACAATGACAAGAAACTTCTTTTTTATTGTTTTGTAGTTGACTTGTCTGGAATTCAGGGTTCTTGTAGAATAGGTTATGACTTGGGGTTTTCATTCAATTCATAGGGAAATAACATCTCCAACATCTTGATTTAATCCATCCCAAAGTATCTCAAATGGATTTTCCCAACATGGGGGCTATGTTATTGGTACAGTAATAAACATCTACTTTTGTTCATCAAATGAACTCCTGTAATTATCATTAAAAACCAATTCATCCACTTTTAAGAGAAATAATGAGAGTGGAAGATAAATCTTAAATAAATATTTAATAAATATTCTATAAAATCCCCCATGCCCTAGAAACTATCTGATGTATCTAACATAGGTGTGGTATGGAAAATAATTGATCACCTCAATTTTATATTTATCAACCTCAATGCCCTTTTTTGAAATGATATTTCCTAGAACAATATCTTCTTAAACCATGAAGTGAAATTTTTTAGTGTTTAAAATAAATGTTTTCTCTATATACATTTTTACAACATTCTATTGGTTTCTCAAGAAATGATCAAATGATTTCACAAAAACTGTGAATTCATCAAGAAATACCTCAATGTAGTATTTTATGTGATCAGAAAAAAATATTACCATACATCACATAAATATACATAGGTCATTGAACAATTCAAAAGGTAACCTCTTGTAATCAAAGGCAATGAAAGGATAGGTGAAGGTCTTCTTATCATGGTTTTATTGGGAAATCTAATCCTGATAATATCATGAAAATTCATTAAAGAAGCTGTAATGTGTTAAAAATTATATCCATTCTAACATCTGATCAATGAATGTGATTGGGAAGCGTTATTTTAAGATGACATGGTTTAGTCTTATATATTCAATGCACACCCTTCAACTATTTTGGACTCTCAAGGAAATTAATTCATTTTTCTTATTTTCTATAATGGACAACCATGTTATCTTTGGAACCACATGGATAGGGATAACCCATTGAGAGTTAGAAATTGGGTAAATTTTGTCAGTAAACAATAATTTTTCAACTTATCTATTTACAAATTCCATGATGGTGGAGTTTATTATCCTTTAGGCCTACCTTACATGAAAATATTCTTCCTATAAAAAGATTATATGTGAGAATACCTTGGGTTTTATCTTGGGTATGTCACCTAGTCTCAATCCTATGGCTCTAGAATTTATTTTTAGAAGGTCAATGAGAGTTTTATCCGGGGTCCCAGATATATTATTAGCAATGATCATAGGAAAATTCTCTCCCTACAATAGATACACATATTTCAAATCACATGGGAGGGGATTTAATTCAAGACTTAGTGGCTGTTCTATGGATGAAAATGAATTTCCTTCTCCCATCGCAATAGCTTGGACTCCCTTGACAAAGGGTATCATATCAGTTTCTTCTGGAAAATTATCAAAGAATTCAGAGGTGATTTTAGAATTTAACATTTTTGGAGTACTCTCTCCCCCCATTATGTAATATTCTGAAGCTAATTTTTCTTGAAGCATACCCGAATATTCAATGGGATCACTACTTTATTCTTGGGAAATTTAAAATAGGGAATGGATGTTTGACTATATTATTTTTTAGTCAAGGAAATTAATGTTCAGATTATTATCTCCTAGATCCATGGTTAGGGTTCCTTCATACACATTGATGATGGTCTTGGTTGTTTTTAGGAATGTTCTTCCCAACATTATGGTTGAATGACCTTTTGAATCATCTTCCTCTATGGTGAGTGCATAAATATCTTCTGAAAAAATGATTCCCTTTACTCCCACTAGCACATCTTCCACAACATCAGTTATAAAAATAGTGGATAAATTTTATTGTTGTACGGATACTCTTGTGGGCTTCAGTTCACACATTTTAATATATGAGAATATATAATTATTCATTACATTTATGGAAGCACCATGGTCACACAAAGAATCCGAAAATTTTAAAGAACCCATTATACAGGGAATAGAAAATTTCCCTAGATCTTGATATTTTATGGGTAAATGAGGGGTAATTACAACTGATACACTACTTCCAAATTTGATTCGTTCATCCACATATCTATTTTTTCACTTGGTGCATATTTCATTCAAATAAATTACATATTTTAGAATTTAGTAGATTGCCTCCAGCAAGGGATTGTTGATTTCAACCTTTCAAAAGGTTTTCCTGATCTATTTTTTAAGTTGTTCCTCTTCATTCATCTATGATTGAGTCATTTCATAGGGGAATGGTACCTTGTTGTCTCTTTTATCCCTTTGTTTCCTTTGATGTTGAATTTCTTCCTTCTTCATGGGGTGGATGAGTTTCTCTTCAGTTTTTTTTAACTCATCCAACTTACTAGGCTCATGTGGTGGAAGCTATTTTTCGCTTTGAGTTGTGAAAACACAGACATTATCCTTTTGATTAGGGATAATTTGTGTTGTGATTTTCCTTGATTCTTATTCAAATGATCCATTCGACTATCAAACATATTTGCCAAATTTTTCATTGTCTTATTTAGCTATCCAATATCTTTTTCTTGGTGGTACTTCTGAGAACTTGTCAGGGTCTTTTCAAAATTATTTCATTGGAATGGTGGAGGTTGAAAAGTTTGTTGTTTCTAGAGGGATACTTGTATGGTGTTTGGTTCTAAAATTCTTTTTGAAAAGGTGTCCTAACCTCATTTGGTTGACCTATTTATCCTTTTTGGGTTTTACCTTCTCTCCATTGTTGATTTTGGGGGAATTTTCTATACTAAAATGCAGCTGAACAACATTCCATATCCAGTATATCATCACATTGATCAGTGTAATGATTGGGTGATGAATATAATCCATATACCTTATTTGGAGATGGTAGCTCACTCACTTAAATAATTTCCATTTAGCATACAAGGATTTTTTATTCTTTAATTTGGGTTTTAAGAAGAGGTGATGAGTCAGAAGTCTTTACCTCATATATACCTCGGGTAGTAGAGATTCTTATAACAAATTATTGTGAAATTTGGGAGATCTTCTTGATCAGGTTTCAAGATTCTACTGGTGATTTTTCAATCAAAACTCCTCCAGATGATTCATAAAAAATGTACCTATAATTCTCTATAAATCCTTAGAAGAATAAGACAAGGAGGTTTTGATCCTCCACTATTTGGTGTGGGGATCATTCACTAGGCTTCTTGAATCATTCCCAATGCTCATAAAAAGTCTCACCAGTAGCTTGTCTAATGGTGTATTTCTCCTTCCAAATTGATGTGCTCCAAGAGGCTGGGAAGAACCTTTGCATAAAACATTTTGGGAGATCATCCCATTCATGGATCTCTCTAGGTTTTATGGTATAAAACAACTCCTTAGTTTCCCCTTCAAGTGAAAAATGAAATTCCTCCCACGTGACTTTCTCCTCTTTTTCTCCTCTTGGTTTGAAGGTTGAACACACATTTATGATTTCTTGAATGTTCCCATTCGGATCCTCACTAGTAATGCCACGAAATTTGGGTATCATAGAAATTATTTAACATGTAACTCAATGTAATTTTGTGCAGGTATGTATAAATGATTCTACTTATTGGTGAATTTTGGGGCACAAAGGTCCTTAATGGTATATTGTGGGTCAAGATACATTATGGGTGGTCCTGAATGAACACTTGAGTCTTCTAAACTTATTTCATAAAAAAAATTCAGGATCAAGTTTCCTAATCCTAGAAAAAAATTTCTCTCAATCTCAAGATCCAAATTGATTAGTTCCTTGTTAGAGGTCCTGGTCATGCAGATTTACACTTGCCACCCGACAATGATCCCATTTTTAAACCATGATTGTCGTGAGGTGTGGTAAAAATTATTAAATCTCTTAAGGGATTAGTAAATATTGGTAACTAGGATTTCATTATCCAAGGTAAAGTGTTTAAATCTCGGTGTCACTAAAAAAATAATTTTTTTTGAATTATGTTAAGAATCAAGATATTTTTCAGAAGTTTTTGTGAATTTATATTCAGAGAGAAGTGATTGGATTCAATTTTGGGATTCCATTTTGTGATGTTATCATATCTTTGAGAAAATATGAATCTATTTTTATATAAAAATAAATAAATTTATAGAAAAAACAATTGTTTCTTCAATTATCCTTTGATATGATTATTTATCAAAGTTTATAAATCATAATGGACTATTTTAAATTTCTCATCAAAGAAAAAATCTAGTATTTATTTTCCATAAATAATTAAATTAGTCTATATCAATTTATTCACATGTTTTAGCAATCACTAAACCACTCCCTTACTTTATTTTCATTAAAAATTAACCAATTAGGGTAAATAAATAAATAAATCAAGTATGGGTGGAATAATATTTAAATCAATCCAATTTTATATTTAATATTAATATAAAATAAAATCATATTTAATTTAAATTTGAAAATAAATAAAATTTAAAACCATTAATTTAATGGAAAATAATTATTCAGAATAAAAACCTCAAAAACTAAAACATCACAAAATTGGATCCTCCTTCCCTTCACCTAATCACTAAATATTCTACCCCTCTATGATATAATGGGTCATCAAATTTGAATAAAAAAATAAACATGGAAGAAAGAAATATGAATGAAGAACAAGAAGTAAGAAGAGAGTGTTGTTATACTCTTGGATGATTTCCATTAGATGGAATAAGATGGAATGGAATGATATGGGAGGGAATGATTTGGGAAGGAGGAGATCTCCTCCTTTTATAGGATAGATTAATTCTTTGAATGTCTATATGTTGAATGCCCAATAAATTTCTGATTAACACATTTCATCCTTATTTAAAGTTGTTCATATTTGTCTTGACAGACTTCCCTCCAATGTTTAGCATATTTGGTCATGTCTGTTGAGAATTATGTCCATTTTACAGTAAGAATTTATTCTACCTAGGCAGACACTCGACACTTCAAATCTTCATATTATAATACATTAATTACTATGTAAATGGCCGATTCACACAAAAGTGACTTAATGAAAGTTGTTAAAAAGGTATTTCTCATATAACCACTAAATGTTAGATTATTTGGGACCTCCAATAAAGATATATTGTACAAAAACTGTAACTTTCCAGATCTACAAATAGTTTTCAAGGCCCAACTTGTAAGATTGTTTTGAGCTTCCATATGGTGGATTCACCTTTTGGTTCAAAAGGATTAAATGAACACCAGGATGTATGAAATCCTAATAAGATATAATTTAATGAAATTGATCAGTATATAAGATGTTATTTACAAAATAAAAAAATTAAAACTATAAAAATAAAAAATGGGTCATTTGTTACGATTAAGATCAAAATTCCACAAAAACATAAAAATGTGACAATTTCGAAAACAAAATAACACTATGGTGGGTATAAAAACATTGAAATTCAATTTCAAATTATGAAGAAAAAAATTATGTTTAGGAATATATTTTATCTTCGTATGGTGATTGGGCCTTATGAAGTATCCTACATATCCTTCTTATAACAAGAATTGGAGCCTTCATAGTTTAGTTTTCTTTCCTTTCACGATGATGGTGGAAGAAGAGTGAATGCACCCAAATGGATTATTTATGTACAGTTTAGGAGATAGAGGGATATATAAAAAAGGTTTATGAATATATTTAGAGGCTTTTGTATCTTGAAACTGAATTTATCACTGAATATATTTTTCCCATGTGATTCATGATCAGTGTGGGAAACAAGGGAAAAATATTGAAAAAAATGTTGCATTAATACATGGTTTAGATTTTTTGGGAATTACACACTAATGTTTCCATGACGTTAAAAAAGATATTATTAGAAAAAGTATCTTTACAATAAATTTATATAAATTATGGAATTATCTCCAGGTACACATCCATGAAAATGTTTTCATCTCTAAACATGCATGACTGATGTGTCTGAGGATGTCCGGACATGTCTTGATTTTCTTCCTGACAAATCTAAGGACTATCATGTAATCCAGCTGACCTTTTTAGGGATCCTTTATATTATCTATAAACTGATCACCCATAGTGCATGATCCCTTTGTGTAATCAAGGATATTATCTCCAAATGGAATCATACGATTCAAATTAATTGTCCGGAGGACTTCACATGTTCATCCCAATATGTCCAAAGTGTGTCATATGATCTAGATGGCTTGTCTAGATAAATTTGCATGATTTTTAACTGTTCATATAGAGAACATGATCCCATAATGTGTTTTTTTTCTGATTCTTTATTTAGGGCCACATATCACAGGTCAAAGACACGTGTTTTGTTGACCTACCTTCTCGATTTCTACAAGAGGGTAGCTTCAATCATCGTAGTGA
This sequence comes from Viscum album, assembly GCA_963277665.1. Lineage (NCBI taxonomy): Eukaryota > Viridiplantae > Streptophyta > Magnoliopsida > Santalales > Viscaceae > Viscum > Viscum album. Next base: position 570,421,196 of record OY728153.1, read on the forward strand.
GTGTTGTTGTCTCCTTAACCAAAATAAGATGATAGTGTGTATTTTCCTCCATCCATGGACCCTCTATGGATCTTGTTTACTAGTCTGCGACACCATCATAAATTTGATTCATGTTCATGAAACTTTTTACCAATTCCATCAAGAGGTGGACACTAGTTAATTATGCTTCGTCAATCTTAATAGGGTAGCATCCTTTGGTTTGAATAAATCATAATGTTGGGAACATATGGGAATTTTTGGATGTTTTTTATGTTGGGAACATATAAATTCTTCTTGTTTTAGTGTAATGAAAACTCATATATGAGGATTCTTAGGTGTGAAACCTAAGGATTCACATATCTATTGTCTGGTAATGTGTTATATGGGTGTATGTCATCTTAGGAACAAGACCAAAGGCATCCTCTGTTGACTATAGGGTATTTTTTCCAAGGTAGAAAGGAATATTAGACACTAGAACTAAAAAATCTCATTTGGACCACATGGTAACTTGTTCAAGGGGCATAATACATATGAATTTTGATTATTCCAGGCATACCACATTCATCACATGAGGTAAGGGTTTTGAAGCACTTGGTGGGGTCATTGGTTTATGGTCTTGTGGGGATACAAACGATTGGTCATAGGTTTACAGAATTGTGTGGATAGGTTGGTCACATGATTAATGTATTTTGTGGAATAGTTGGTCTAATGATTAATTTATTGTAGTGATTGGTCGGTCACAAGATTAATGTATAATGGGGAAATGTTGGTCTCAGGTTTAATGTCTTGTGGGTACAAGTTTGTTATAGGTTTAACATGTTGTGTGGACAATTTGGTCACATTTTTAATGTCTTTTGGGGATATTCTATTCATAGAATTAATGTCTTTGGTGGATATGTTGGTCATAGGTTTAATGTCTTGCGGGGACAATTTGTTGGATGGTACTAATTTATGTGTGTCCTTATGGGGGAAAATGATCACACACATAGGATTGATTAAGTGTGTTCCCATGGGGGATATGATCAAAATCATGAGTTTGGTGATGTAAGGGGATTCAGATTGATCTTTAGGGGGGGTTCCCTAGGTGTTTCGGTAAGTCAAGATTGAACCCCATGGAGGTTTCCAATATACCATATTGGTAGGTATGGATCAAAACCCAGGAATTTATATTCAATGGTTTGTGATCATGTGACAGTAATGACCCAGGTAGTTTAATGCCATTTGGTAATAACACATATGTCACAGAAGGAGAATAAAATAGGAATGGCATGAAGATTACACTATGGACATCCCCTAGCATGTACCTCATCAGATGGTGGGGAAGAGGGTGTCCACCAATGATGATCGTACATGGGGAATCATATGTTCATCACACAAGGCAAGTCTACTATTTAACATCATGTGTTGATGAAATTATCCTATAGTTTAACATCAAATGACTAGGATGTTAGAGATTTATAGTATTCAATTGTACATATCATATGGGGTTAGGCGAACACCTAGGGAGGACCATGTCAAGGTGAGAGGAAGATCCAACAAAAAGGAATCATCTGTCAACCAAGAACAGTGGGTGGTTTTCGTTGATGATTTTACCCTTAGTACTTATATTCTGACCAACTATAAAACTCAATGTGATTAATGGAATAAAAACGCTCGTAGAGGAGTGGAAATCAAGGGTCTCAACATTATAGTTCCTATTCTTCAGAGAAAGAGGCATTATGCTACCTATTATTAGGATAAAAAGTAAATAAATATTTCCAATTCATGCCATGGGAAAAGGGGGTGAAAAGAAGGGTTAAAGAGACCAGTAATGTGAAATATAGACATGCGGATGAGCATGATATTATTGGAGAAAGGCACTTGAGCATTAAACTTATATGCAACTGTGTTTGGGACAAGGGGGATTGGGCTGGGGAGATGAATGTTTTTAGGTACAACTCTACTGTCAAACATGAAAATAGGATTTCATGAAGCATAGTTTCTAGAACAAGTATCTTCCATGCATATTGGGAGAATAGGTGTGAACAACAATTGGAGTTATAAAGATACAAGGGCTTCACAATGGTAAGTCAACTTACGTGAAATCTTTCGACCATTAGGAATGTTTCACAAGGAATTCTAAAACATGTTCCAATATAACTTAGGGAACATGTGATGTTGGTCATAAAAATTCACTACCTTTAAGGTTATATGATGTTTTGAATTGGATGACTATTTTTGACACTTTCACTAGGGTTAGAGTGTCTTCCATACACCTAGAAATTATGTGATTCTTCTTTATTTCCCTTTATTTATTCCGTGTAAGGGCAAGCAGCTTTCATCACTTTCATCGGAGATGTATACACTTTGATAAAAAATGGATGATGGGATTTTGGTTCCTCCTTATAGTGATATCTCTTTGGAGCTCTTTCCCTCATCTGGGTCTACCTTATCGATGAATTCATGTTCTTGGAACTTTATCTTAGAACCATATCAAGGTGAAAAATGGTTAATTACGTTGCTTCTACCTTGAAAGGGTAGTATCCTTTAGTTAAAATAGTAGTCGTGTTGGGAACATTTAAGCATGTGTGGAAATTGGGTATATTGGGAACCTATATATTCTTCCTCTTTTTGAGGGTAACTCATATAAGTAATCTTATGAACAAAACCCAATGCATCCCATTTCAATCACAAGGTAGTTAATTCCAAGGTTGTAAGTCTTTCAAGGATTTTTTACCTTAGGAATCCTATGTTTATTTCATGGGGTAGGTGTTATGAAACAAGGAATGAGTTTATCATATTGTAGAGATGGGAATAGGATAAAAGTCCTATCGAGATAGGTTAAACACATGTTTAATGTCTTGTGGGGATAGGATGGGAACAAGTTAAATGTCATACAACGACACTATGGTAATAGGATTAAAGTCTTGCAAGGAAAATATGGGAATATGATTAATGTCTTACATGGATAGGATAAGCTTGTAATTAATTTTTTTCAGGGATAATACATGCTCAGATTTAATTTCTTGCAAGGATAGTATGGGTGGATGTTTAAATTCTTGAGGGGATAAGATGGGAATGAGTTTGATGTCTTACAGGGACAAGATGTACCCATATTTAATTTATTTAGGGTACAGGATCATAAAATCATATTGATATGGTTCATAGAATGAGTTTATCATCTTGTAGATATGGATTAGAACATTCTATTCAAATAGATTAAGGCATGAGATTAACATCTTGTAGGGATGGACTATAAACTCATACTGGGACAAATTGAGGAAAGATTTTAAGTACTTATAATGACATATCAGAATGTTCTATTTTGATTGATTTAGGCATGACTTTTATATCTTGTGGAGATATATCATAACATACTATTAATATGGTTCATGGAACATGTTTAATGTCTTATGAATATAGATTAGGACATTCTATTTAGATAGATTAAGGGGGTGTGTCCCTAGGAGAGAAGATTTCACAACAGGATGATGGTTTTCTGTATTAAAACTTATAGATTCATCCTACAAAACCTTTTTCAGAGACAAGGATCAAAACCCATGCAGTTCGATGTCACAATATTAATATGTGTTCCATGAATGATCTATGATGTTTAGCATCTTATTCATGGAAACTTATGTCATGGAATGAGCATCAACAAGGGATGGTGTAGAGGTTACATGTGGAAGTTTCCTGATGTATGACAATCACTCTTTAATAGATGGTGTGGGGCTTACGCATTGATTCCTCCCAATGTGTAATTTCCCTCATGTTGTGGGTGGAGGAATCATCCCATTTGATTCATACATGGGGAATACGTTTTTTATTACTTAGGGTAGGAGGTGTAGGTTCATCCCATATAAATCATACATGGGGAATCCTATGTTCATCACACAAGGTAAGGCTATAGTTTCATGTCATGTGTTGATAAATTTTTCATTCAGTTTAATATAATTTGACTAGGACATGGAGCTATGTGGTTTTACGTTATACAACTAAGATTTGTATTGGATAACTCCTCAAGGGGGAATGTCAAGGTAGGAGTAAGATTATTCTTAAAGAATACACACTGAGATAGGTGCATGGTTTCCATCAAATATGTCACCCCTATGGCTTATATGAACACCTCTCATGCACCTCTGGGTGGGAAATGGTGTTGGAAATTCCATGGTAGAGTGGCAATCATGAGGCCCAAATTCAGTGAGCCTATTATTAGAAGAAAGATTCATTAAGGTACATATGATTAGCAATAATAGGTAAGGTAATTGATGGACTAGAAGCATATGGATTTATAGGTAGGGGACAAGGAAGTTTTTTCATGAAACTTTGTTGTGTTGCACTGAAGAGTTGATTGAGAATGGGACTCTTGCACAAAATAAACTTATGGATTCAAGAGAAACAGTTTCATACAATATTTGGATCTATGTGCAGATCATAGTTATGAGAAAGAAGCGTTACTCTGTATGGACCTGATCAGACTTGGGATTAGTTATGCGAGGTACACTCTACCATAGGCCAAATCATGTTTAGTCCAAAGGAATATCTATCACACATGCACTATACATTTGAGGGTCCATTGGCTCTAGTGTTGCATGTTATCACAAATTAGAGGGAGTTGTGTGATCTATAGTCTCACTTGATCCTCTAAATAGCCTCCCCAAGGTTTTTGTAAGAGGTTATGTTTATATCGTAAGTCCTATTCCTAGGTTTCAAAACTTCTTGGGTGTGTAATAGGCATGTGAGATTATTAGTATACCGATGTCACTTGGCCTAGCAAGATCTTCAGTTTGATGTCACATTTGTTGCAAAACCGAATGGTTTTTTTAATGGGGAGAGAACAACAGTCTTATTTTGTGTGAAGAAACATTTAATTTTCATTCATTGGCCTTGGAAAAGGATTTTGACTTTGGATATCCACAAAAAATCATCATTTACTTTAGAACACATGTTTTATTTTCACAGAGCAACGCCTTTGTGTGAAATGGTTGGAACTTGTTTGAAATCAACTCCTCAGTGCCTAGATATTTATTTGAGAATGGGTTTCATGTTCGGTACATCAAAAATAGTCTTTTTGGGTGCACCACTTTTTTTTTACCAAAAAATTACCCTCTCAATACTTGATCCAATAGGGGACCATAAGGTTAGGTTTTGTGTGGAACTTAAAAGAGATTGGCTCATTTCCATGCGCTCATGAAACTCTTATCTTGGGTAGCACTAATACATTGTGTGATTTGTGTAATCCAATGATCTGAGCCTATAAATAGGGGAGGGTACCCTTCCAATATTATTATGCCAGTATCTTCTGAATTAGTATGAAAAGAGAAAGGGATGGTACAAAGATTTGGATCTATGGGTTGGAGGAAACATTATTGACAAGTGAGCTTGGGCATACTGGGTACACTTGAATTACTTGTAGTACAGGGATGTGCTGCGTTATAACAGATTGTATGAGGCAGTGTGTACATCCAACTTCCATGCATACAGCGAACATGAGAAACTATTATAGATCTACAATCGATGGTCTCCATACACCAACACATTTCACCTTTACCAGGGGGAGGTGGTCAATAAATTATGGGAGATGCACTACATCAACAGTATCCCATTAACATGGTTCCAGTATGATGAGTTTCTCCTAGTTTCGAACTCCTTGGGAAACAAGTGGTAGACCACTCTCCCAACATATATTCTTCAGGATGACACGAAGAATGTACTAGGGAATTCCCCCTCCCCCTTGCACTGGTACATTTCCATCAAGACTTTGTTATGAATGTTCTTGATGACGTATCAAACTGTGAAAATGATAGGATGGAAAAATTAATGCCCAAAAATTCTGTAGAGGAGGAAGTAGGGATCCTATTGGATGATCCTGGAGGAAGGGAAGTTTGATCAGTGGGTCTACAACAAGCTAGAGTGCTAACATCCATTAGTCTACTACACAACATTATTGGTCACCTTCCTCAGTTGTTGGGTGCATCTGGTAAGAGATGCACACATAGGCCAGTGCTTAGGGATGCTTGTGATGGATTAGATCATGGAGTTGAGTTACTGGGTGAATCTGGGGGTACCACTATAACATCTTGAGTTTTTAAATGGAAACAAAATGTTTTATTGCATACATGATATGCCACATCAATCTTAAACGAACAAATAAATATTATTATTTAAATTTTACTGTTTAAACCTAACTGTTTGAAGGGAGGGAATGAAAAGTAATAACTTAATTATAAAAATATGGTTTACACATGTACATATAATTCCTTTACCAATTAACAATAAATGAATGCGAACCCCTTTTTAAAATAAAAAACTGTATTTCTGAAAAAATAATTTAAATGTGCATAAGTGTATTTTATACTAATAAATGAAAAAAATCACTCTTGTTGGATTATATTAATGAAGTATATATATATATATATAATATTTTTAATATAATGTTTAAAATTCATTTTATATGTTTTCAGTTCATGATATAATAACAAATCCAAATTTACACAAAAAAGAAGTATATGTCAAAAAGTTAGTTTTTCTCCCTTTTGATGGTGAACCTATTTTAGATCTAGTTTTTGAAACTTTTATAAATTCTAATTGAATAAATAAACATCTTATATTAGATTTTTATATCAAAATATTCAATGGGATAATAGTTGGTATTTTTCTGAAAAGATTCTGTTTTGATGAATAGTAAAAAATACTGCATTTTAGTTCAAATATTAATTTTGGACTAATTTATTTATATAGTTAAATTATGTTTAGATTTGGTTTTAATGTAATAATATATCATGTTTTTATCATTTAATATAATATATTTCATATGAAACAATTTCACATTAAATTTAGATATAAAAACATAGAAAACTTTTGGACATTTTTACTTTGAAACCCCGCATTGATGTCCCGTCTATTGGATTAGCATTAAAATTAATTTTTCCACTAATGAAAAATAAATTTTGAGAAATTTTAATTCAAAATTTTAATCATATTGATAGTTACAATATAATAGTATCAACTTAGTTTTTGGTGAATAGTAGCATTATTTTTTTCACGGTTAAAATTAATTCAGGTAATTAAGGGTAAAAATAATATCATAAGAATTATAAAACAACCCTAACACATGCACTAATTTATTTGGATGAAGTTTTTTGACCAAAATAATATTTGGGATGAAATTATGACCATTTTAAGTCACTTTTATGAGATTATGACATTTATAATTTTATATTCAAAGAAAAGTCAATTTGGTTACAATTGTTTTTAACAAGTAAAATATTTTTAATATGGAGTTATATAGGTGATATGTTCAATAATAAATAATAATTTTAAATATAAAATACTTATCTACATCTTGGTAATTTATTTATAATTTTGAAGAAAATATAATTAAATTAAATTGTGACATAATGATGATGCTGTAATTTCTTAGTTAATGAAAGAATAAAACAAACGATATTACAAATTATAAAATAAATACAATTTGATATAATTAATGTCATCCATGAATTTTATGTATGGATTTTAAATGTTAGGTATGATTTTATAGATCTTTTTTAAGATATCATGATATTATATTTTTAAGAAGTCAAATAATGAATAGTGTCAAAATTGACATTGATGATATTTTAAAATAAACAATATTTTATTAAATGATATAAAATTAATAATAAAATAATAATCAAATTTTTTTTGGGATATGTCTTATAATTTCATTAATGACTCATTAATGTGTCCTTTGGCATATTATAGTAATTATATTAACCCCCTAAGTGAAAATTACATGTTATCACGGTAAGAGTTAAAATGGAATTAAAACAAAATGATAAGGATTAAAAAATAGTCAAAAATTATCTAATTTTTATTGGATGAATGATATTTGACCAAAAATAATTATATATTTTCATTAAATTAGTTTGTATCCATTTGGATTTAAAAATTAATTTATATTAATTTATTATTTTTATGAATTCCAAGAGTGTCCATCCCCTCTCATATAGAAGGGAACCCATTCTTCTCTTTTACCCAAACTTCAAAGCCTTTTGGGATCAAAAACGATCTTCAAAATAACCTTCCTAGAATCCCACCCACAGTTATAAAATCCTTAGTTTAGGATGAAAACCATCCTTAGTGGTGTTAAAGTGTTAATTTAAAGAGATCATCTGAAGAAGAGAAATATAATGATTTTACATGAGGAGTCAGACTCAATGTAAAGAGAATTTGACTAAAAATCATTTTAAATATTTTAAAGATATATTCTTGTAAATAATTTTATTTCATTTCAAAAATTATTTTATGAATGTATTTATATAGAAATTAATTTTTTAAAATAATAATTTTCAAATTCCACTCAAATGTTTCAATGTGGTATAAGACACTTTGAATCAAAAATACCTTTTTAAATGTTTTAAATGAGTTTTGAAAATGTTTTGTTTATTCCAATAACATGAAATGTTTTCCTATGTGTTAAAATGAAATGTTATTAGTGACAGGTTGAAAGTTGAAACATTTATTTGTTATTATTATATAATGCAACTTAGACAATTGACAAGTTTTTACGTGATAAACCAAGGACATGTGGTTACATTATAACCTCCAATGCATTGGGTATAGAAGTCAGTTGTAAGGTTATTCCATTTGTAAGAGTGACATGTATGGAAGTCAATATTATGGATATTCCATTTATGAGAGAGAAATGTTTGGAAGTCAACAGTATGGTTATTCCATTTTAGTATATTTATATCCCATGTTACCCGCTTATATATTATATATTTTCTTAAGAGTTTTCATGAACATAATTTATTTTCAAAAGGTAAGATAATGAAATTTTTGAAATGATGATATCTTTTTCCGGGAAAAAGGTATGTTTTATTTTAAGGAAATGGTTTATGGGTTTTCACTATATTAATGGTTTTATTTATTTATGTTCCATAAAATTATTTTTATTCTCATACAATGTTCTAAAATTATTTTCATAGGTCTTAAGATTTGTAATGGAAAATTATATTTCATGAAGAATTAATTGATGATGTGTTAAAAAAATAAACCATTTTTTACTTTATAAGGGTTTCCTTTGGTGAAAAAATATAGACTAGGTATAAGTTTCCACTTATAATGTATAGGTTTAATTTGTAAGAGTTTTTCCTAATTCTCACTGTTACAAAACTGGGTTTATCCAGCACTAAGGATTTAATAGTGCTAGCTAAAAATGTTGTTAAATACACCCATTTCTAGTGCTAAAAAAGTGATGAGAAATGATGTATTTAATGTGTGCTTGTAAAGAAGCTTTGATAAAGGGGGCATTTATCAGTGCCTTTTTAAAAGCGCAATTAATGGACCCCATTATTAGAACTTTTTTAAAAGCACTGATTAAAGTATACTTAAAAAATATATTTCATTAAAAAATAATATATTAATATATTAATATATTTATATTGATACAAATTTAATATATATTTTTTAATATATGTTTTAAATAAGGTAAATAGAAAAATACACTTAATATATAATATATTTTGTGAAAATGGGTTGGAAAACAATTTTTTTAAAAAAATAATTATTAATTTTCTTATAAATACCAAGTAATAGTCATTTAATATCAATTTAATGTTAACAAAAATCAAAAAATTAACAAAAAATATGAAATAAGTTAAAAATGTAACTTTAACTTCTAATGACATTAAATTTTGATCTAAGAGTTTGTTTAGGCTCTACCATATATCAAATTGAATCTTACAATGATCTTTATTCCCTCATTGACATACATAAACCTATTTCACATTTTTAGGCAAACAAATGCCCATAAGGCATCCAAAACTAAGGTTTTAGTCAAGGTACCATGATTTTTTAACATTGGATGATTTTTTATCCTTGTTTAAGGGGGGAATTTTTCCCTTTTTTGCCGGGGCTGAATTTATTCCCGAGACTTGCATTTATATTGTTATTATGATTTTTAAATTTTATAATATTTCATAATTTTATTTTATTTACAATTTAATATATCTAAGTTTTCTTATATCTACTTATAATAAATTACTCATATAAATACATACATTTACATATTTATGTTAAAATGTATATTATAATATATATAAATAAAAAAATATTCTATAAATTTATTTTAAAAAATAGATGACAATTTTTTTATATTATTCAAATATATTTATAATGTATATATAAAAATACATGTGTGTATTAATAAACATATATATTTATATTATAGTATAGTATATGTAAATGAATATACTATATAATATATCTAAATAAATATAAGTATATATATCATACAAATATATATTGCATAAATGTATTTTAAAAAATTATATAAATATATGTAAATATATATAAATTAATATAAATACCATTAAATAGACAACAAAACAACTTGGGGAAGTAGGAAATGCATTCCATATTATGAAGGAAAGGTGCATGTTTTGAATCTATGTAGGCCTACATGAGGTGAGAAATTCACAAAGCACAAATAAAAAGGGTGGTGTGGTGAAAAGGGACAAAATAGGGGGGTGGAGCATTGATAAATGGTTTATGGAAGTATTGATAATGTGGTTTGGGGGATCACAAACGTTTGAATAAAATTACCCCCCTTTAGTAGTGCTTTGTTAGTGCAGTTTAAAGTTTCATGCATTTAACCACACTCCGATTATTAGAGATTTTTTAGTGCTGATGAAGGCCTATTATAGCACTGTTAAAGTCATATTTTGTAGTAGTGTCTATAAAACTCAAAACTAAAAAGATCCTAATATTTTAATTCTAGTTCAAAAACACTAGAATATGTAATGTTTAAGGTCAAGTCCTTATAGTTGGTGTCAAAGGAATGTTTTAGACAAATTTGTAGATTATGATGTTTTCTTAAGAGTTAGGGATATCATATGGGTTTATAGTTGTTAGGTTGACAATAATTTTCATGTCTTAGAAACCCCTTTTGGATTTATGTTATGAAATTACAGGGTTATTAATGGTATTTTTTGAGACATTTAATTTTGAGGCAATTAGGGGTTATTATATTTTGGGATGTGAAATGAGGGGTATGAGATAGAATATTAGGTTAAAATATGTTATGGTTATTTTTTAGGACGTATCTCATTTTGGGAATGTTAAATGAATTACATAGTTGTAGAAAAGAGACAGCCTAATCAAAAGTTACAACCCATCATGTCTAACATGGTCGTGATAATCGTACCCACAATTGAATGGAAAAAAGGGTGCATCGCCTACCACTGGCCTATATGAATTCCTGGTTAGTATGAATTTTTCTTTGTAGTTAAATGATTTTATGTATTAATACTAATTTTATTTTGGGAATACATGTTTTATTGAATATATTTCTATGAAATTGGAAAATGATTTTGTGATTAAGTGAATAATGTAATTTCGGGGGATGTTCACTATTTTGTGAATTTAGTATGATTAAGGTAAATTGAATACTATGGGATTTTATTTTAGTATTAATGTTTTAATTATATTTTAGATGAATCTAATATTTTATTGTGCACTTAGGGTGATTCTAATTATTTATTGAAATAATTATCATATCATAGAGATATGTGATTTTGGAAATTATATTTTTAGTATGAGACTTCAAGAGTAACAGATGTTTTTTGGAGATAATTCTTAAAATTTACTTGGAATATAGTGTGATTAAATACTTCTGGATTTGGGGATTCAATTTGAGTTGGAATTATTTTGATTAATTTTAAAGGATATTTATTTATCAAGTGGTTTATGTTGAACTTTTTGTATTTCTATTGAATTTTGGAGACTGAGGATGTTTTTTTATCATATAAGGTTTTTTATTTTTTAGGAATTATATAATCTTTCCCTAATTATTTCTGTTTTGGATAATATCTAATGGTTTTAGGAATATATATTTAATATTATTTTGAGTATATGATTCTCTAGAAGTTTATTATAGTGCTACATGCAGGAAAAATTCATTGTAATACTCATTTTTTTATAAATGGATGTCTTTTTGGTGGAAATTGATAAAAGGATGAAACATAACATTTCAAGTAACTATGTTTCCTTATGTTCTTAGTATATGTATTAAAATAATTCCTCAACTCTAGAAAAAGGATCTAAAAAAATGTTATCTATTTACTTTTCTTACTTAGAAATCAATGACCATTTAACCTATCATAGATTTATAGTTTTATGATGGAAAAATTTATCATGGTCAGGCTCTCTATCACTCTACATCAGAAGTTTATGGTTAGTTTTCTATTACATGTCCATGTTTTCAAACATGGATCCCTAGTATGTGTTATATCAGTTGACCATCATACTTCCCATTCTTTTAATGTAGATGTTTTATTGACCCTTGATTCGATGTGGGATTTCAACAATGTTATTTTAAAAATTTATACACCTAGTTTTTTATCCCATGTTCAAATTGAGAAAAAGTAATTTATCAATAGGGGGAGAATATATAATTCTATGTTTTTAAAAGGTAACACTCTGTTTGATAGCATACATGACAAGACACATTGAGCTTATATGAATAACTAAATATTAATATTTAAATGATGTCGTTATAACTGTGCCATTAGAATGGTTGGAATAAAAAGTATAAAATAAATTATAAAAAAATGTTTTACTCATGTATATATAATTCTTTTAACAATTAACTATAAATTAATGTGAAACCCTTTTTAAAATAGAAGGAAATGTATTTCTTGAAAACTATTTTAATGTACATAACTATGTTTTATAATAATAAATCAACAATCACTCCTATTGGACTATATTAATGAAATATATATATATATAATTTAATAAATTTTTTAAAATTCATCTTATATGTTTTCAATTCATCATATAATAACAAATCAATATTTACACATAAAAGAAGTATTTTTGAAACCGGGAAGCTTCGTCGACTTTTGTTAGTTCACCTATTTTAAATCTATTTTTTTACAATTTACTAAATTATATATGATAAAATAAACTTTCTATTTGAAATCAAGATATAAAAATTTATATTGAGTGGACTTTTGTTATTTTTCTGAAAAGATTCATTTTTTGATGAATAGTGAAAAATACTGCATCTTAGTTTAAAACTTCTTTTTTATATATAATATTTTGATATAGTTAAATGTTGTTTTAATTTTTATTAAATTATAATAAGATAATTTTTATTTCATTTTATCTAATAAGGGTCATTAGAAACAATTTAAAATTAAATTTACATATAAAAACATAACAATCTTTAGGATGTTTTTACATTAAACCTCGATTTGACGTCTCGTTAGTGGGATTAGAATTAAACTTAATTTTGTTAGGACAAATAGGGGCCTATATACCCTGAGAGGGGGGGGGTGAATCAGGGTATGGATATTCTTTTTCAATGTTCTTTCTGCCCCACTTGATCTTGACCTCTTTGTTACAAGGGTCACTTTGTTTGCACTTGTGTGGTTACTGTGATCACTTGTCTCCTTTACCTGATGATGATGCTTTGAATGCAATGCAGGGAAGTAAGAAGGCAAACACAAAGATTTTTACTTGGTTCACCGCTAAGGGCTACGTCCAAGGAGCATACGCCGACAAGTTGCCGGTTCGTACCAAATTCCACTAGACTTCACTAGCTGTGGATTACAATGTTCATGCTAGATCACTTCTATTCCCAGGCTCACTACCTATACAAAGTTTAGGGTCAGCTCACTACTTTCCCAAGGGTCACTCCCTATTTCTCTCTCTCTGGCTCATTGCCGGTGGAGAGGATCACCTTTTTCCTCTTCCTAAGATCACTGGTCTGTGAAGGGATTCACTCACAGTTTATAGACCTGTAGGTCTATTCATTTCCATTAAGTAATGCATCTTTCTCTATATGAAGATGCTTTGTTGAAGTCTAACTTTCATCCAATGATGAATACCTCTTTTCCTCTGAACACTGGGAAATTCCTTTTGTAAACACCTTCGCAAAGCACCCTACAATGCGAGGCTCCCAATTTCGTGAAGCTCAAACAAGCCTTTGCGAAGCTCCTGCCTTTTCGCGAAGCTCTATCACGAAGCTCTCTCGCGAAGATCTCCTGCAAAGCTCAACTCGTTGCAAAGAAACTTCTCTCGTGAAGTTCACTGAGCCAACGCGGAGCACACAACTTTCGCGGAGCTACAATAGCCGCCGCGAAGCTCCTCTTTCACGAAGCACACTGACTCCGCGAACTACCTTCGCAAACTGAGAGCAAATGATATTCTCTGAAAATTCTCTCTGCTTCTCTTGAGGGGGTCAACCTCTATTTTTAGGTGATTCCACTGACCATCGACCTTTCCGCGTGAAGTCAACGCCATGTCATCTCAAATCGGGAAGCTCCAAAGTTTCCGCCGTAATTCTGTCCAAATCGCGAAGCACCACGGTAATTTTCCATTCGCGAAGCATGACGTAATCGCAAAGAATCACCATCAACATACCTTTGAAAATTCTCCCCAAATCTCCTTCGTGAAGCCCAACATTCCTTCATGCCTTCATCGTGAAGCTCCCTCTCAAATCCCTTCACCGCCGCGATGCGCTTCAGCCTCTGCCGTTCGCGAAGCTTGACGTAATCGTGAAGACTCAACGCCTCCATTCTTCTGATCATCACGATTTCCAAACCATGCATCCTATCTTCGTGAAATTCATGCCTTTTCCATATTAAATTATGTTCTTCATGGAAATCCTCTTTTCGCGATGCTCACCAAACTCCAAATTTTGGACCCCAAAAATTTGGAAAACACAGGGAAACAGCGCCACCTTATACTGCTCTTTTGTACCGCCTCTAGATTGTCCTTTACTTTGTCATCGTTCTTTGTCAACAAGGATTGTCAACCACTTCTTGGGAACTCGACAAATATCCATGAAAACCTGCTTTGTCAACAAACACAATCAACCCAAAAATACTGCAATGTTACCTTGAGTGATTTTTTCCCAACAATCTCCCCCTTTGGGTTTGTTGACAACTCTTCACAACTCTGCTCAGGATGATTTTCTACACTTAGATACCTCACTGAGTCTTCTTCCAGCCGCTACCACCATTCGCCTCTTGAGATTCTGATAACATTAAAGGATTCACTTAACACATACTCTAAGACCACATGAGCAATGCTCGGCGTGAGAAACAAGAGTAGTATGAAAAGTTCATCAATGAATCACTTTCGTCTCACACCATTCCAAAAACACTATTTGGCTTTTATCACGATCCTCAGCTATCGTGATTTCTATGCTTTGATCGATCACTTCTAGCATCATCAGATTTGAAAATCTCCCCCTTGCTCATTTATCCCCCTTTCTGGCTGCTCCACCAGTCAGCTTCTCCCCGTATCAATTATGATTTCTCAAATCTCCGCACTGTCTCCAACAATCACTAGTTTCTCCCCCTTTAACAAACACTTTTCTCCCCCTTTGTCAACGAACCCAAAGGTCACTCCTTTGTAGTCTGTAACATAGGATATAACACATATCAACACATTAGGAAAAAACACATCATACCTCGGGGAGAGGGGGGGGGGGGGGGGGGTGGGGGTCCCACATCCACACTATTTCAAGTGCGGGGAATCGACTGAACTCCCAGAGCCAGTCGATGTCACTCAAAAGCATCCTTGGGTAAGGCCTTTGTCAGAATGTCTACAACCTGTAGCTCTGTAGGAACGTACTCCAACTTCACGAGTCCCTACTCAACCTCCTCCTTGATAAAATGATACTTAATCTCAATGTGCTTTGTCCTTGAGTGATGGACGAGATTTTTGCTGAGATTTATAGCACTTGAGTTATCGCACTGGATTCTGATCGGAGACTTCACTTCAACTCCCATATCTTTAAGCTGCTTCTTCATCCACAATAATTGTGTGCACGCTTGAGTGGCCGCAATATACTCAGCTCTTATGGTTCTCAATGAAATGAAATCTTGCTTCTTGCTTAGCCAAGAAATACACAGTCCACCAAGATAGAATGCACCTCCTAACGTTGATTTTTTGTCATCTGCTGATCCGGCCCAGTCTACATCAGTATATCCCAATAACCCTGTCTGATATTTGTCATTATATTTCAAACCGAAATCCACCGTGCCCTAGATATACCGAAGTATTATTTTCACTATAATCATGTGTCTTTATTTGGGATTACTCTTATATCTCTCTGCTTGGCATGTGGCAAAAACAATATCAGGCTATGGTGCGGTCATGTACAGCAAAATTCTGATAATCTGCCTGTTTTAAGTGAGATTAACTGCCCTGCCACTGTCATCTTTTGATGATTTCATCCGGGTAGAAATCGAAGTCTTTATCTCCATGGAATTTTCATTCCAAATCATTCCAAGGCATCCTTGGCATATTTGGATTGAGAAATGAATGTGTCATTCCTACCTTGTGTAACGCTGAAAACCAAGCTTCTTCAAATACTGATATAGCCTTCAGTACAATGCTCTTGGTGCTTGTTTCAGCCCATATAATGCCTTCTTCAGCCTGAAAACTTTGTTCTCATCCTCATTAATGAGAAAACCATCTGTTCCCTCTATCTGGGAGTCTCCTTTGCACACCAGTCGTGCTTTGTTCCGAATCACTATGCCATATTCATTAATCTTGTCTTAATAGAACCATTTAGTCCTGATGACATTATTTTCTGATGGCCTTGAAACAATATCCCACATCTGGTTCTTCTCAATCCGATCAAGCTCTTCATTCATAGCCTGAACCCAGTTTTCATTTCCAGCTGCATTAGAAAATCATTTCAGCTCAACCTGGGATATAAAAGATATTTTCTGTAGTGATTCCATTCTCCTTGTCTGAGCTAGAGCTGACAAATCACCAATGATATTCTGCATGTCAATTTCAGCTCATCTCTTTGACTATTGTGCAGATGAGGATTTTTCTTTTCTTAATCAGCATTAGTCACCTATGCTCCCCCTTTGTTGCTTTCCTCCTCATCACGTTTATCAGAAAATTTCTCGCTGTTTCATTGTTCAGTGGAATCATTCCTTTCAACTACTTCTCGCAGCTTCTTGGTATCCTGAAAACAGTCAGCTGATACCATAATGTTAGATCAAAATAAATAATCATGAAATGCTTGATCATTGCTGCTTCTCCCATAGTACGTCTTATCTCAATAGACAACAACTGAGCTGGGTCATCCAATTATTTCCTTGACAGATCTGGCATCTAATTCTGTTATTAAATGCTCCCCCTGTGTTACACAACACTTCTATCTGGTAGGCCCAACGGTAGATACCCATAACCATTCTTCTCCACGTGCACCATTTATACTAATCTGGCACTCAGCATCGAGCCATTAACCAAATCTCTAAGCCTACTGAGTTGGAACTCGGTGTAGGAAACAAGAGACAAAGTTAACAACACAATCACATTCTATTGTGCTATGTTGCTCCCTTTCTTCTTCAACTCTGGTACCTGATTTGAATCAATTGAAACTGTAGAGCATATCACATATCCACTTCGCATCCTTAGATCCCACTTCCCCTTGGATCGTATCTCCCTAGAGCCTGAAACACATGAATCATCAGTTAATAGCATTTTTATACATAGGGAGAGGGGATTCCTTCTGGACTCCTCAAGATGAGGATTGTGGTTGATCCTGATGGGTCAACCCTTTGATTCTTTCTTGCAGAGCATCAAACTCTTTCCTTGATTCTTCTAGTTTCCTTTCCAACTTCAACTGCTCTGGCCATATGACTAAGCATTCTTTACCCATATTCAGAGCCTTTCTTTGATATGTAGATTCGACAGACTTAGCCTTTTTCACCATTTGGGGTTTAAACCCACTAGTACACATTTCTATCCTTGATGTTCCACCGAAATTCCATTTCCCTTGATTCCTTCTCTGGGTAGGAATCTCTCCACTTTCCATCTTCCCCTGCTTCTTCCACCAATGCAAGGATATTGCTCTTTCTTTCACTTCTCGCTGAGAAGCAATAAATGCATATTTTTCAATGCATTCTTTGTTCGTCATTCTCTTATCAGATGTCTCAGTCACCACACTCTTTTTTGCTGGTGGTGAGTCCTCTATTGAACGTCCACTGTTCTTACTCACAGTTGTAGTGTTTCCTCCCTTTTTCTTCCATATTTGTTCATGTTCATTCTTAGAGGGCGGTTGTGAGTGTGACTGAGGAGGTGACTGATACACTTCTTGTTCAGCTCCATGTGATTCCCCTGAGGCTCTACGCCTATTTTCCAATTTACCACTTTGTCTTCCATTGTACGATTTCTCATTAGACACCACTGGATTGAGGAATCTCCTTTTACGTTCCTTTTCCTTCCCTGCCTTCTTCTTGCTACAATGTCTTGCCAAATGCCCAAAATCCGAACATATGAAACATCTTCCATAAAAGACATACCTCATTTCTTCACATCTCTGCTAAGATGTTGATGCAGCTTGAGATCCTCTTTTGATATTGGGCTCCTAAGCTTCCTGACACATACTCATTGTGTGACCCTTTCTTCCACAGAAATAGCATCTGATGAATGTTTTCCTCGGAGAGACTCTCCTCTCTGATTTCTCCTGATGCTTCCTCTTCTTCTCGAATTTATTACAGTTTCTATTTTCACATCCTGAAATGTATTTCAGAGCCTCTGAACAGAAGCTTGATGTGTGGCCATGAATCCCACAGAAATAAAACATGTCACCAATACTTTTTGTAACTATCCTCTTAGGCCTACCTGCAACACCTATATGATTTCTTTCACATCTGGAACTATTCGCAGCTCTCTTTCTATCATGAACGGAAGGGGATTCATCAAACCCAATACCAGTTTTTCCCAAACTGTATGGTCTTTGAGCTGAGAAAATTTGTCCCTGCCTCTTTTCAGAAATAGCAAATTTGCTTTTCATTTCATCATCACCAGTCGAAGGATGATCAAATAGCAAGTGCAGTGCATCCTTAAACTTGGGATTATCTTTGGATTTAGACTTCTCTATTTCCTTCTTGGACGATTCTACCTCTTCTACCAAATTTTGAATCTTCATATTCCTTGATTCAAGTTGGACATCAAGTTCTTCCTTGAGAAGCTTCCCTCTACTCACCTCATCTTCCAGTTCATGCTTCATCTTATCAACCATGTCATTTTTCTCCTTTAACTTCAATTTTTATTGAGCGACAGAGTCAGAGAAAAATGCATTCTTTTGTTGTAGCCTTTGATTCTTCTGAACTTCTGTAGACAACTGTGCTGCTAGATCATTATTTCTGGATTTAAGATTCTGTGCTTCATCTGACTTTTGACTCTCTTCATAATCACCAGCCTTTTGTTTTCCTTTCATTCTAGCCATCTTCTGTAGCTCTTCATCATGTGAATCATTCTTCTCTGTTAGGTCAGTAACTATATCAATAATCATTTGATTTAAGCCTTTTAGCTTGTTGAACTCAATCTCCAATCCCTTGATCCGGATATCTTTAGATTTGGATTCTTCAGTGTTTCCAACTTCACTTGGAATATTAGGTTCTTTGATGCACTTGACTCGATCTTTCACTTTTATATTCAAGCTATTGATCTCTATTTTCTGTTCTTCAATCTTAAGCTTATACTCACCCACTATTTCTGAGTTCTCTGGTGCTGATAACTTGAGTTCCTCAATTTTATCCATCAAATCAGACTTCTCTTCTTCCTGCTGCTGCATATAGAGTTTGGCATCGTGAACAACTTTGTTAGCTTTCTTGGTTTTGGCTCTCCAAACATCTATCTCTTCAAGAGCAGCCTCTAACTCATCTTTTATATCTATTCTTCCTTAAATTCTTTCTTCTTCATCATCACTTGCTTCAATATCACTTTGAAGTTCATGTACTTCACTCATTCCTGCATCACGCTTGAGTGAATCAATCTTTTCCCTGTCAGATTCATCCAGACCTTCCTTCAGTAAAATGTTTGATTCTTTCAATTGAATCACACTTTTTACATACACACTTCCACACTGAGGAATACCACCTAACTTCTGCTTCTTCTCGGATGTTTTTCCCTTTGCCATGACTCACCAAGATAAGAGCAGACTGATTCTTTAAACACACTGATTGACTACACCAAGTCGGAGCAAACAAATCCGATTAAAGAAACTTCCCCTATGATACCAATTGTTAGGACCAATATGGGCCTATATACCCGGAGTGGGGGGTGGGTGAATCAGGGTATGGATATTCTTTTTCAATGTTTTTTCTGCCCCACTGGATCTTGACCTCTTTGTTACAAGTGTCACTTTGTTTTCACTTGTGTGGTTACTGTGATCACTTGTCTCCTTTACCTGATGATGATGCTTTGAATGCAATGCAGGGAAGTAAGCAGGAAGACACATGGATTTTTACTTGGTTCACCGCTAAGGGCTACGTCCAAGGAGCATACGCCGACAAGTTGCCGGTTCGTACCAAATTACACTAGACTTCACTAGCTGTGGATTACAATGATCGGGCTAGATCACTTCTATGCCCAGGCTCACTGCCTATACAAAGTTTAGGGTTAGCTCACTGCTTTCTCAAGGGTCACTCCCTATTTCTCTCTCTCTGGCTCACTGCCGGTGGAGAGGATCACGTTTTTCCTCTTCCTAAGCTCACTGCTCTGTGATGGGATTCACTCACAGTTTATAGACCTGTAGGTCTCTTCATTTCCATTAAGGAATGCATCTTTCACTGTATGTAAATGATCTGTTGAGGTTCAACTTTCATCCACTGATGAATACCTATTTTCCTTTGAACACTGGGCAATTCCTTTTGGAAACACCTTCGCAAAGCAACCTACAATGCGAGGCTCCCAATTTCCCGAAGCTCAAACAAGCCTTTGCGAAGCTCCTGCCTTTTCGCGAAGCTCTCTAGAGAAGAACTCCCGCTAAGTTCAACTCGTTGCAAAGCAACTTCTCTCGTGAAGCTCACTGACCCAACGCGGAGCACACAACTTTCGCAGAGCTACAATAGCCGCCGCGAAGCTCCTCTTTCGCGAAGCACACAGACTCCGCGTACTACCTTCGCACACTGAGAGAAAATGATCTTCTCTGAAAATTCTCTCTACTTATCTCGAGGGGTTCGGCCTCTATTTATAGGTGATTCCACCGACCCTCTACCTTTCCGCACGAAGTCAACGCCACTTCATCTCAAATCGCGAAGCTCCAAAGTTTCCGCCGTAATTCTGTCCAAATCGTGAAGCACCACAGCAATTTTCCATTCGGAAAGCTTGACGTAATTGCGAAGAATCACCGCCAACATACCTTCGCGACTTCACAGCGAAGCTCCCTCGCGAGGCCCAATATTCCTTCGCGCCTTCGCCACGAAGCTCCCATGCAAAGCCCCTCACCACCGCGATGCGCTTCAGCCTCTGCTGTTCGCGAAGCTTGACTTAATCGCGAAGACTCACCACCTCCATTCTTCTGATATTCGCAATTTCCAAACCATGCATCCTATCTTCGCAAAATTCATTCCTTTTCCATATTAAATTATGCTCTTCATGGAAATCCTCTTTTCACGATGCTCACCAAACTCCAAATTTTGGACCCCCAAAATTTGGCAAACACTGGGAAACGACACCACCTTGTACTGCTCTTTTGTACCACCTCCAGATAATCCTTTCCTTTGTCATCGTTATTTGTCAACAAGGATTGTCAACAACTTCTTGGGAACTCGACAAATATCCCTGAAAACCTGCTTTGTCAAAAAACACAATCAACCCAAAAATACTGCAATGTTACCTTGAGGGATTTTTGCCCATCAATCTCCCCCTTTGGGTTTGTTGACAACTCTTCACAACTCTGCTCAGGATGATTTTCTGCACTTTGATACCTCACTGATTCTTCTTCCAGCCGCTACTACCATTCGCCTCTTGCGATTCTGATAGCGTTCAAGGATTCCCTTAACACGTACTCTAAGACCACATGAGCAATGCTCGGCATGAGAAACAAGAGTAGTATGAAAAGTTCATCAATGAATAACTTCCGTCTCACACCATTCCAAAACCACTGTTTGGATTTTATCACGATCCTCAGCTGTCGTGATTTCTATGATTTGATCGATCACTTCTAGCATCGTCAGATTTGAAAATCTCCCCCTTGCTCATTGCTCCCCCTTTCGGGCTGCTCCACCAGTCAGCTTCTCCCCGTATCAATTATGATTTATCAAATCTCCGCACTGTCTCCAACAATCACTAGTTTCTCCCCCTTTAACAAACACTTTTCTCCCCCTTTGTCAACGAACCCAAAGGTCACTCCTTTGTAGTCTGTAACAAAGGAGAGAACACATATCATCACATTAGGGAAAAACACATCATTCCTCGGGGAGAGAGGGGGGGGGGGGGGGGGTCCTACATCCACACTATTTCAAGTGCGGGGAATCGACTGAACTCCCAGAGCCAGTCGATGCCGCTCAAAAGCTTCCTTGGGTAAGGCCTTTGTCAGAATGTCTGCAACCTGTAGCTCTGTAGGAACGTACTCCAACTTCACGAGTCCCTACTCAACCTTCTCCTTGATAAAATGATACTTCATCTCAATGTGGTTTGTCCTTGAGTGATGGAAATGATTTTTGCTGAGATTTATAGCACTTGAGTTATCGCACTGGATTCCGATCGGAGAATTCACTTCAACTCCCATATCTTCAAGCTACTTCTTCATCCACAATAATTGTGTGCACGCTTGAGTGGCCGCAATATACTCAGCTTCTACAGTGCTCAATGAAATGCAATCTTGCTTCTTGCTTAGCCAAGAAATACACAGTCCACCAAGATAGAATGCACCTCCTAACATTGATTTTCCATCATCTGCTGATCCGGCCCAGTCTACATCAGTATATCCCAATAACACTGTCTGAGATTTGTCATTATATGTCAAACCGAAATCCACCGTTCCCCTGATATACCGAAGTATTCCTTTCACTATAATCATGTGTCTTTATTTGGGATTACTCTTATATCTCTCTGCTTGGCATGTGGCGAAAACTATATCAGGCTTTGGTGCGGTCATGTACACCAAACTGCTGAGAATCTGCCTGTTTTCAGTGAGATTAACTACCCTGGCACTGTCATCTTTTGATGATTTCATCTGGGTAGAAATTGGAGTCTTCATCTCCATGGAATTTTCATTCCAAATCATTCCGAAGCATCCTTGGCATATTTGGATTGAGAAATGAATGTGTCATTTCTGCCTTGTGTAACGTTGAAAACCAAGCTTCTTCAAATACTGATATAGCCTTCAGTACAAAGCTCTTGGTGCTTGTTTCAGCCCATATAACGCCTTTTTCAACCTGCAAACTTTGTTCTCATCCTCATGAATGAGAAAACAATCTGTTCCCTCTATCTGGGAGTCTCCTTTGCACATCAGTCGTGCTTTGTTCCGAATCACTGTGCCATATTCATTCTTCTTGTCTTAATAGACCCATTTAGTCCTGATGAAATTATTGTCTGATGGCCTCGAAACAATCTCCCACATCTGGTTCTTCTCAATCCGATCAAGCTCTTCATTCATAGCCTGAACCCAGTTTTCATTTCCAGCTGCATCAGAAAAGCATTTCAGCTCAACTTGGGATATAAAAGATATTTTCTACAGTTATTCAATTCTCCTTGTCTGAGCTAGAGCTGACAAATCACCAATGATATTCTGCATGTCAATTTCAGCTCATCTCTTTGACTATTGTGCAAATGAGGATTTTTATTTTCTAAATCAGCATTAGTCACTTATGATCCCCCTTTGCTTCTTTCCTCCTCATCAAGTTTATCAGAAAATTTCTCACTGTTTCATTGTTCAGTGGAATCATTCCTTTCAACTACTTCTCGCAGCTTCTTGGTATCCTAAAAACAGTCAGCCGATACCATAATGTTAGATCAAAATAAATAATCATGAAATGCTTGATCATTTCTGATTCTCCCATAGTACGTCTTATCTCAATAGACAACACCTGAGCTGGGTCATCCAATTATTTCCTTGATGGATCTGGCATCTGATTCTGTTATTAAATGCTCCCCCTGTGTTACACAACACTTTTATCTGGTAGGCCCAACGGTAGAGACCCATAACCATTCTTATCCACGTGCACCATTTATACTAATCTGGAACTCACCATCGATCCATTAACCAAATCTCTAACCCTACTGAGTTGGAACTCGGTGTAGGAAACGAGAGTAAAAGTTAAAAACACAATCACATTCTATTATGCTCTGTTGCTCCCTTTCTTCTTCAACTATGGTACCTGATTTGAATCAATTGAAACTGTAGAGCATATCACATATCCACTTCGCATCCTTAGATGCTACTTACCCCTTGGATCGTATCTCCCTAGAGCCTGAAACACATGAATCACCAGTTAATAGCATTTTTATACATAGGGAGAGGGGATGCCTTCTGGACTCCTCAAGATGAGGATTGTGGTTGATCCTGATGGGTCAACCCTTTGATTCTTTCTTACAGAGCATCACACTCTTTCCTTGATTATTCTAGTTGCCTTGCCAACTTCAACTACTCTGGCCATATTACTAAGCATTCTTTACCCATATTCGGAGCCTTTCTCTGATATGTAGATTCGACAGACTTAGCCATTTTCTACATTTGGGGTTTAAACCCACTAGTACACATTTCTATCTTTGATGTTCCACCAAAATTCCATTTCCCTTGATTCCTTCTCTGGGTAGGAATCTCTCCACTTTCCATCTTCCACTGCTTCTTCCACCATTGCAAGGATCTTTCTCTTTATTTCACTTCTCGCTGAGAAGCAAGAAATGAAGATTTTTTAATGCATTATTTGTTCATCATTCTCTTATCAGATATCTCAGTCACCACACTCTTTTTCACTTGTGGTGAGTCCTCTATTGAACGTCCATTCTTCTTACTCACAGTTGTAGCGTTTCCTCCCTTTTTCTTCCATATTTGTTCATGTTCATTATTAGAGGGCGGTTGTGAGTGTGACTGAGGAGGTGACTGATACACTTCTTGTTCAGCTCCATGTGATTCCCCTGAGGCACTATGCCTATTTTCCAATTTACCACTTTGTCTTCCAGTGTACGATTTCTCATTAGAAACCACTGGATTGAGAAATCTCCTTTGACATTACTTTTCCTTCCCTGCCTTCTTCTTGCTGCAATGTCTTTCCAAATGCCCAAAATCAGAACATATGAAACATCTTCCATCAAAGACATACCTCATTTCGTCACATCTCTGCTAGGATGTTGATGCAACTTGAGATCCTCTTTTGATATTGGGCTCCTGAGCTTCCTGACACATACTCATTGTGTGTACCTTTCTTCCACAGAAATAGCATCTGATGAATGTTTTCCTCGGAGGGACTCTCCTATCTGATTTCTCCGGATGCTTCCTCTTCTTCTCAGATTTATTATAGTTTCTATTTTCACATCTTGAAATGTATTCCAGAGCCTCTGAACAGAAGCTTGATGTGTGTCCATGAATCCCACAGAAATAACACATGTCACCAATTCTTTTTGTAACTGTCCTCTTAGGCCTACCTCCAACACCTATAGGATTTCTTTCACATCTGGAACTATTCGCAGCTCTCTTTCTATCATGAATGGAAGGGGATTCATCAAACCCAATACCAGTTTTTCCCAAATTGTATGGTCTTTGAGCTGAGAAAATTTGTTCCTGCCTCTTTTCAGAAATAGCAAATTTTCTTTTCATTTCATCATCACCAGTCGAAGGATGATCAAATAGCAAGTGCAGTGCATCCTTCAACTTGGTCTTATCTTTGGATTTAGACTTCTCTATTTCCTGCTTGACTAATTCTAGCTCTTCTACCAAATTTTGAATCTTCATATCCCTTGATTCAAGTTGGACATCAAGTTCTTGCTTGAGAAGCTTCCCTCTACTCACCTCATCTTCCAGTTCATGCTTCAGCTTATTAACCATGTCATTTTGCTCCTTTAACTTCAATTTTTCTTGAGCGACAGAGTCAGAGAAATATGCATTCTCTTGTTGTATCCTTTGATTCTTCTGAAATTCTGTAGATAACTGTGCTGCTAGATCATTATTTCTGGCTTTATGATTCTGTGCTTCATCTGACTTTTGACTCTCTTCATAATCACCAGCCTTTTTTTCCTTTCATTATAGCCATCTTCTGCAGCTCTTCATCATGTGAATCATTCTTCTCTGTTAGGTCAGTAACTATATCAATAAGACTTTTATTTAAGCCTTTTAGCTTGTTGACATCAATATCTAATCCCTTGATCCGGATATATTTAGATTTGTCTACTTCAGTGTTTCCAACGTCACTTGGAATATTAGGTTCTTCGATGCACTAGACTTGATATTTCACTTTTCTATTCAAGCTATCGATCTCCCTTTTCTGTTCTTCATTCTTAAGCTTATACTCACCAACTGTTTCTGAGTTCTCTGGTGCTGATAACTTGAGTTCCTCAATTTTATCCATCAACTCAGACTTCTCTTCTTCCTACTGTTGCATATAGAGTTTGGCATCGTGAACAACTTTGTTAGCTTTCTTGGTTTTGGCTCTCCAAACATCTATCTCTTAAAGAGCAGCCTCTAACTCAGCTTTCATATCTATTATTTCTTCAATTCTTTCTTCTTCATCATCACTTGTTTCATTATCACTTTGAAGTTCATGTACTTCACTCATTCCTGCAACATGCTTGAGTGAATCAATATTTTCCCTGTCAGATTCATCCATACCTTCCTTCAGTAAAATGTTTGATTATTTCAATTGAATCACACATTTTCCATACAAACTTTCACATTGAGGAATACCACCTGACTTTTGCTTCTTCTTGGATGTTTTTCCCTTTGCCATGGCTCACCAAGATAAGAGCAGACTGATTCTTCAAACACACTGATCGACTACACCAAGTCAGAGAAAACAAATCCGATTAAAGCAACCTCCCCTATGATACCAATTGTTAGGACCAATAGGGTCCTATATACCCTGAGTGGGGGGTGAATCAGGGTATGGATATTCTTTTTCAATGTTCTTTCTTCCCCCCTAGATCTTGACCACTTTGTTACAAGTGTCACTTTGTTTGCACTTGTGTGGTTACTGTGATCACTTGTCTCCTTTACCTGATGATGATGCTTTGAATGCAATGCAGGGAAGTAAGTAGGCAGACACAAAGATTTTTACTTGGTTCACCGCTAAGGGCTACGTCCAAGGAGCATACACCGACAAGTTGCCGGTTCATACCAAATTCCACTAGACTTCACTAGCTGTGGATTACAATGTTCGGGCTAGATCACTTCTATGCCCAGGCTGACTGCCTATACAAAGTTTAGGGTCATCTCACTGCTTTCCCAAGGGTCACTCCCTATTTCTCTCTCTCTGGCTCACTGCCGGTGGAGAGGATCACCTTTTTCCTCTTCCTAAGCTCACTGCTCTGTGAAGGGATTCACTCACAGTTTATAGACCTGTAGGTCTCTTCATTTCCATTAAGAAATGTATCTTTATCTGTATGTAGATGCTCTGTTGAAGTCCAACTTTCATCCACTGATGAATACCTCTTTGCCTCTGAACACTGGGCAATTCCTTTTGGAAACACCTTCGCAAAGCACCCTACAATGTGAGGCTCCCAATTTCGCGAAGCTCAAACAAGCCTTTGTGAAGATCCTGCCTTTTCGTGAAGCTCTCTCACGAAGCTCTCTCACGAAGAACTCCTGTGAAGCTCAACTCATTGCAAAGAAACTTCTCTCGCAAATCTCACTGAGCCAACGCGGAGCACACAACTTTCGTGGAGATACAATATCCACCGCGAAGCTCCTCTTTCGCGAAGCACACTAACTCCGCGAACTACCTTCGCAAACTGAGAGCAAGTGATCTTCTCTAAAAATTCTCTCTGCTTCTCTCGAGGGGGTCAGCCTCTATTTATAGGTGATTCCACTGACCCTCGACCTTTCCGCGCGAAGTCAATGCCACGTCATCTCAAATCGTGAAGCTCTAAAGTTTCCGCCGTAATTCTGTCCAAATCGCGAAGCACCACGAAAATCTTCCATTCGCGAAGCTTGATGTAATAGTGAATAATCACCGTCAATATACCTTTGCGACTTCGCCGCGAAGCTCCCTCGCGAAGCCCAACATTCCTTCGCACCTTCTCCGCGAAGCACCCTCACAAAGCCCTTCACCACCGTGATGCGCTTCAGCCTCTACCGTTCGCGAAGCTTGACGTAATCGCGAAGACTCACCACCTCCATTCTTATGATCTTCGCGATTTCCAATCCATGCATCCTATCTTCACAAAATTCATTCCTTTGCCATATGAAATTATTCTCTTTATGGAAATCCTCTTTTCCCGATGCTCACCAAACTCCAAATTTTGGACCCCAAAAATTTGGCAAACACTGGGAAACAACGCCTCCTTGTACTACTCTTTTGTACCGCCTCCAGATCGTCCTTTCCTTTGTCATCATTCTTTGTCAACAAGGATTGTCAAAAAATTCTTGGGAACTCAACAAATATCCATGAAAACCTGCTTTGTCAACAAACACAATCAACCCAAAAATACTGCAATGTTACCTTGAGGGATTTTTTCCCAACAAATTTATCCACTTTTGTGAATTTATTTTTGAAAAAAAATAAATTCAGAATTTTAGACAATATGATATTTATAGTCTAATAGTATCAAAAAATTTTTTGGGGAATAGTTTATTATTATTTACCATAATTAATGGTAAATCAGGTAATTAAGGGTAAAAATAATATCATACGCATTATAAAATTACCCTAACATAAGTTCTAATTTAATTGGATGAGGTTCCTATACCAGAATAATATTTTGAATCAAATTATGAAAATTTTAAGCCACATGGATGATAGTATGAAATTTATAATTTTATATTCATAGTAAATCAATTTTTTTACACTTTTGTTTTAAAGTAGTAAAATATTTTTAATATTGGGTTATATGGGTCATATGTTCAACTAGTAATAGTAATTTTATATCTAAAAAATTTATCTATATCAAGGTAATTTATTTATAATTTGTAGAAAAAAAATAAAATTAAATGGGGACACAATGATGATGCAATAATTGCTTAGTTAATGAAAGAATCAAATAAGTGATATCAAAAATATAAATATAAATACTATTTTATAAAATTAATTTCATAAAAGGATTTTTTATAATGACTTTGACAGGTTAGGAAATAGTTACTTGAGTTGTTTTGAAGATATGGGGTTGTTATGATATTTTTAGAAATTCAAATATTTAATAAGGTCAAAACTGGAATTAAAGATATTTTAAAAAAAATACTATTTTACTAAATAATATAAAGTTAAAAAAATTTAAGATTCATCCAAATAGTTGGTATATGTCATAGAGTGTCATAAATGACTCATTTATGTGTAATTTGGCATGTTATAGTAATTATATTAACCCCCAATGTGAAAGGTGAATCATATCATGGTAAGAGTTAAAATGGGGTTAAAACAAAACGATAGGGATTTGAAAATAGTCCAAACATTTCTAATTTTCATTCGATGAATGGTATTAGACCCAAAATCATAATATATAAGAAATAAATTAGTTTTTATTCATTTGGATTGGAAATTTAATATATATTAATATAATATTTTGAATAATTCCAAGAGAGCCTCTACCCTCTGCTATAAAAGGAAACAAATTATTCTCTTTTCCTCACATTTAAAAACCTATTAGGTTGGGCTAATCACTACCTAATTACCTTCAAATAATCTATCTCAACATTCTAGTTGCTATATTTTAGGTAAAACACCCTCATTATATATGTTAAGGTGTTAATCAAAGGATATCGTCTAATGAAGAGGGATATAAAGATTGTACATGATGAGTCAGACTCAAGGTAAGACACTCCTTAACTAAAACATAGTTTTAAATTTTTTAAATATTTATTCTATTAAATATTTATATTTACTATCCATGTTTTAAAAATGGTTTTTGTGAATGTATTTATATGGACATTAATTTTTTAAAATTTAAAATTTAAAATTTCACTCAAATGTTTTAAAGTGGTATGGGGAACATTGAATCAAAAATATACTTTTAAATGTTTTAAATGCTTTTTGAGAATGTATTTCTTATTTAAAAACATGAAATGTTTTCCTATTTTTGAAAATAAAATTTTATGAGTGAGATGTTGAAAATTTAAAGCTTATTTGTGTTATGATTAGATAACGACACTTAGACATTTGACTAGTGGTTATGAGATAAACCAAGGACTAATGGTAACATTACAACATCTAATGAATTGGATATAGAAGTCATTAATTTTTATATTCCATTTTTAATAGTGACATGTATGGAAGTCAGACAAATGCCTATTCCATTTATAATAATTACATGTATGGAAGTTGACCGTATGGTTATTCCATTTTAGTATATTAATGTCCCAAGTTACCTTCTTATTTATTATATGTTTTCTTATGAGATTACATGAAAATTGTAGATGTTAAAAAGGTAATATAATGATATTTTTTAAATTATGATATCTCTTTTGGGGTTAGAAGTTATGTTTTAGTTTATTGAAATGTTTTATGGGTTTTAACTAGAATAATGATTTTATTTCATTATGTTACTTTTTGAACTTTTTGAGATCATCCCATGAATTTAAATTTTTTTCACATGTATTGTGATTGGTAATGGAAAATAAGATGTCATGATGAAATAATCAAATATGTGTCATAAATGAAACCTTGTTCTATTTGAAAAGGGATTCCTTTGGTAAAAAATGGAGATAGAGTATAAGTTTCCACTTGTATTGTATGGGTTTAATTTTTAGGTATTTTTCCTAATTCACTAAAAATATAAACTAAAAAGATAATAAATTTTGAATTCAACTTCAAACACATTAGAATATGCAATGTTTATGGATGGGTCCTTATAACAGTTGATCGATCGGTTCTCTAGCCAATTGGTTCATATGGAGAGGGCTGCATGCCCAAGAAGATCTGTGGTCCATTCCAATTTATTCATTTCTGGACTACATCACACATCAAAGGCTGCACATTTTCAAATTCCATCACCCCGCCAGATTTTGGTATATGTCCCATACTTCACAACATCATTGGGTTTTCGGCTAGTGATTCCCAATGATGTCAGGGTCACGATCGACATCGACAACTTCACAAACATCAACTTCCACCCATTATAAATCCAAGTTATAAAGATGAGGAAAAATGCAGAGGGGATAATATAGCATAGGGAGTACCTGTAGACCTTCCAAGGATGATTAATCATGGCCATGATTAAGGAAAAACATATTTCCATCCATATACTCCGTCTTGGTTCACTCGGTAGTTCAGATGCACCTAGAAGATGAAAAAAGAGTCTACATGGTGGTTTGTGAGGAACGATATCCCTGTATATTTATTCTACTATTTTGGATGTTTTCAAGTGAGGGAGAAGAGGATACCGTCATGTTATTATAAAAAAATTTCAGTGTCAACCTCTCCCAGACATATTCTATAATCTTGGTAGCAGAAAACCCGGGTGTGATTCTATGTCAGCGCGTGAGGGTAACCACACAGGTGAGTGTGGTTTCAGAGAAACAAGGTGTCTGGTGGGATATTCTTCGAGAGGATATCCAACCATTGGGGGAAGCTCAAGAAAATCTGAAGTGGGGAAAGTGAAAGGAATTGTTCACCCCACCTCATATAGGGGAGGTCCTTCCCCAAAGTCAGTCATTTGACCATGCCGGGGGGGGGGATCTTAGGATGGAACAAGAAGATTAAGTGAGGACTGATGTAAGAATATTCAATAACACAGAAATCAAAATTTTCATAATGATTTCCCTACACATTGGGAACCCAGTGGAATGTTGAAGATGAACTAGATGGGGGAAAATCTGTGTAAGATACTGATAGAGGAAGGGATCAAGTTTCCATTGGTGTGACATGCAATATTCAATGCCAAGTTTCAGTTACCCAAGAGGTTTGAATACATGGTATCCATAGATTCCTTTTCCTATTCACATGGGGAACTTGATCTTCCCTCCATCCTGGTGCAGGTGATGTTCTGTAGTGCTCCTGACCATGAGGAGATGCCTTCTTCTGATTAATAAAATGGACAGTCATATAATGGTGATGACACTCAATGTTTTAGTGACATAGAATCATAGGTGCTAACCACTAATCTGGTGAGTCTCCAGGAGAGCATTGAAATCACTTCTACATATGATATTAACAAGGATGAGTTTTTAATGGTAATCTTGTCTATATAATATTATCCTCCAATCCTTCACCTCTTGTTTATAAAAGGATCTAACTATAATTTTTCTTGTATAGGAGAAAGTTTAAGGTGGAAAAGGGGTCCCTATTGGAGGGAATGGGAGTGTCATGTTTGGTGTTGCAGATCACGCTCTAGAACTCGTTCACAAGGTTTCCCCAATCTGATTTCCCATCGAAGAGGTTGTAGTTGTAGCCTTATAGCCGTCAGTCCTCCTAGTCATCTACGAGGGACCGCACCCTTGAATCCAAATAATGTCATCTATTTATAGCAAAGAAGGTCTCCCAGGGAGGCTCATTATTGATATACCTCTAAATCAAGGTAAGGATAAATTTCAATATATATGTCCCCTTTAAAACATTCATAGATATTTTGTGTCAACATGCTTATTTTTTATCATACATCTCTTGTTCAACCAGTGGTGGGGGTCCAATGTAATCCGTTAAAGTGATTATCAATTTCTATAGGCGTCCTATGCTATAACTCTATAAAGAGACTCCAGAACCAAGTATTTCTCAAATGTTGGGCCTCTATAGGCCATTCTCCCTTACATGAGCTGTGTTTTTTCATCTCATGATCCCTAGTAAAACTAAACATCACACTCTAGTTTCAATCAATGCTTGAACTGACAATATCTCAGCAAGAGGATATGGCTAGGGGATCTAGGGAACAACTCCTAATGGTTGTGCTAATTCTTGGGCATCTGGTCATCCAAGATGACATATACTTGGTCCAAGTAGGGAATCCTACGACGGTCGTAGGTGATGTTACTTGAGGGGTGGATATCGAGGCCGGTGGAGGTGGTGCTATCAAAAAAGTGTTAGATGAAGACAATCAAACTCTTAACATAGATCTTGACCCAATTGAGAGGATCCTGGATGAGGACCCTACCAATTTTTTCCTTACATACATCCAACAATATGATATCGTACTGCTCTAGAAGCTATAAGACACCTAGTTTAACATCACAAAATAGTTTTTTATTTCCTGATAGAGAGTGTGGAGGACCATACAACATTTCATCAACCACACTTTGGAAAAAATATCTAGTGAGAATAATGGGGAACCTTCCCAACTAACTAAACAAACAAGGCACTGGAGGGGTGGATTCTCATTATTTTTAGATGCTGGTCTGCAACTACCATGTCAAGTTGTTATGTGTCAAAATAATATATTTGGATGTCCCTTAGAAAACTGATAAATATGATAGAAATAAGAAGTTCAAGGAATCCCATAATAAAATTCAACATCAAGAAAAGTAGGTGAATAAGCATACATCCTTCATCAATTATTAAGAAGTGGTCATCATCCAGTTTAAGGCTCAACTGTAAATTATAGAGGATCAATCATTAGAGGTGGTATCTCATATATATGAGTACTAGGTTGAGTAGTAATGGTTTTAGATTAGGTATTTTGAGCTTCATCCTATAGCTTTGGAGGAGGAATCAATTCTCACAATGCTATAGAAGGTTGTTGAGACCATGCGCTTGAGGTTTTATGGGCTTGAGAACTCGGTCATTGGAGTGAATAAATATGGGGTATTTTTTTCTAGGACATAAGAGAGTCTGTAGCATGTGGATGAACCTCAAAAAATGTTGAAATTGATTTATTTAAATCATTATCGCATTAATTAACACATTTTCCTTGATACATTTTACTATCCCATTGTAACAATACTCATGAGACAACCAACAACCCGTCCCTGAGCTCACATGACCATAATTGGGGTAATAAACAAGATATGACAATGTGATTCCTCATTTAAATGAGAGTGTTAGAAAATTTTCTAACACTCTGGTTCTACATTTATTTTCTGACCACCAGTTGTTTTTAGGCCAAGAGCGGATATGGATAGAGAATGAGAATTTTTAATCAACCAATATTCTCTTCTAGTGTGCACTAGTGAAAAAATATTGAAATTATTGGGGTGTTTAATTCTCCACAATCAACGGGGAACGAAGAGTGTGAATTGAGATTCCCTTGATTTGGAACATGATGGGGTGTCATGATGATGAACAATAATTTCTGAACATCTTCAAAACACAACTTATATTATCATTTTATCATGGATGGGGAAATATTTAAGGTTGACCACAAACCATGTTCGAAACATGGGAGCTGTATCAAAATTTCACATGAACTCTTTCAGGGTGACCATGATAGTATGTGAGCTAGTGTGGCATGGGACCATGATGTCAAGGGGGAACTATTTTAACTTGGAGGATGAGGACACTCCAAATAAATGGATATATGAATCATGGAGATAATGTTATGGAATGATTGAGTGGATTTCAACATTCCTAGAATTACGCCACTGTGGATTTGAGAACATTGGGTAAGCATATCGATCTGGATGAAGTTCAATATTGTCTTATAGTGGGAGTGTCACCTTAGGTGATAAGAAATAGTCAAATAACATGAAAAATGTTGTAGGTGATTGACACTAGAGGAAACAGATTCTCGAACTAAGTCATAAGATTCTCTGTAGTTTTACATTGTGCTATGAGGATAATAGATACATATTTTAACATCATATGTAGAGGAAGTTGGACATGCAGTTCAACGTCATATGGTGAGCATGATGGACACACATTTTAATATCATATATTGAGGACCATTTATCACATGGTTTAACATCATGTGACTGGTATGATATATCACAAAGTTTAATGATAATTGATTATGAAGTCAAGTCATATTCTAAAGTTATAGAGTTTGGACCAGAGGGTGGAAAATAGTTTAAGGTCATAATTCTCAGATCATATTCATATATCAACGGGGATATGTGTGGAATAGATGATAGATAACCCAATGTGAACGAGGATTTGGAGAGGCATGACCATAAACTATCTCTCAGAAAAATATTTCACACATTTTAAGGTTGTGATACTTGGACCATGACTGTTAGTTTAAGGTCGTAGAGTTTGGACTAGGGAGTGATCATACCAAAAGGACATGTATAGAATAGTGGAGTGAAAACTCAACATGAATTGTTGTATAAGAAGGCTTTATGTCTCACAACACATTCCCAGAGAGACATGCATATATTTTAAAGTCATGATTCTTGTACTTCTGATCATAGTTTACATTCATTGGGTTTGGACCATGGACTCTTAGTTTAAGTTCATAGACTTCGGACCATGGTCTCTTCATCTATGGTCCTTGAGTTTGGACCAATGTGCACCCTCAAATTTTTTAGGCACAAAATAATAGTATCCTGATGTGAATGGAGGTCCAAGGGAGACCCTATGCCACATAAAAAATAAGTTGAAGGTTGAAAATATTTTAAGGTCATGATGATTGGACGTCAGCTATGAATCTTGAAGAATATGCATGGTATTCAAGAAAGTTTATATATCATGATATGGGGCCTAAAAGTCCACCTGATACCATAAAAAAAATTCTCGAGAAAACATGAACATAGTTTAAGGTTTTGATTCTAGGACAATGAGGGACTGATGCATTTCAACCTTGATTTGGAGAAAACCCCATTCCAAATTCTAAGCCCACGTGAGCCATGCTCAGTGTGATAAAAAAGTAGTATGGATTTATCATTGTTTTCCAGGGCAACATAATGAGGTATAGAAGTGACCGACAAACCCTACGAGGGTGATTGAAACTTTAAAAACCTGCATAGTGAAAGGAGAGTAACCAATTTCTGGGGGAAAACTGTTAAAAATGTTCAAAATATAGGTTCTATACCCACATTAGTTAAAGATGGGGGAAAAATTTTGGATTGTCCATTTATGGAGTTCAAAAAAATGAGATCCACTATTTATTTCTAAGGATCCTTCAAGGCATGAGAACAAGATGGTAGGTGAGCTAGTGTGGCATATTACCATTTTCATTAGGGATATTTTTTATATTGGAAGGAGAATGATTATTCAAATCATTGAAATTGTGATGTGAAGATGTGGAAGTGGGGTATATCCTATAGGTAATTTCCCTCAAGACAATTCCACTATATGCTCAAGCGTGCAAGATGGACATGTATGTAGGCAAGAATCAAACCTGTCTTGAAGGGGAAATACCATAATTAAAGTTGACAGTATAGATGGGACTTGGACAATATATCTGGACATCACTACATATCCCATGAGGATTTGAATCAAGCCACACATAGTTCAAGGACATGGAATAGTAGGAGACTGATGTCGGTGGAGCGACATACCCTCTAGTGAGGATATCTAATCATATAAAATTAAGAGGAACCCTTCTTTCAAATGTGGTAAAATTTATACTCATCCCATATTTATCATATGGGAAATCCCAATTTATAAGGGGTAATGATTTTTTTCAATAATCCCATGCTCATCATAAGACGCATATTTTTTAATTTCATAGGGTAAGGATGAAGTATAATTTCGTACACTAAGGATGTTTTCCATGGTAGTTTAAAATTGTAAAATGTAGACTAGTGGTGATAATTGTTTAAAGTCATAGAGATTGAAATGGGGTAGTTTCTAGTTCAAGGTCACATATATTTGACCAAAAGTGATGAATTGTGATCAATGGGAGATTTTGTGGAATGAAAGACTGATGACCCATCACGGAAGAGGGACCAAAGGTACCCTTTTTGACATAAAATGTGACAGACAGTAGCTCAAGTCAACCCCATGATGATAGGGAAGATAAAACCTTGTAGTGAATCATTGAGATATCAAGGACCAAAATGAAATATTCAAGCATCACTATATATCCCATGAGAATGGTAATAAAGACATGAATAGTTATATGAAGCAGCGTGGTAGGGGAGTATTATCAAAATGTGGTACCCTCTCGAATGATGATATTGAATCCTCTCATATTAGGATACGAGGCTTCCCAATTTCATACAGGGTAAGGCTAGAGTTTAAAATTTTATACTGAGGAATTTGGTGTTTATTCGTACCGTATTTTTCATATGGGGAATCCAAATTTTATATGAGTTAAATCATCTCACATATGGGAAATCCCTCTTTTAGTTTCATAATTCTTGGACCAGTGGTGGGGTCTTTGAGAAGGTTCATGCAGTGAAAAAAATTAAACCCCATCATGAAATGAGCAATGGAGGCCCTACACCACATGAAATTGTCATGAATCCGGCCACACATAGTTTAAGGTCATACGACCTCGATTATAGTAAACAATTTAAGGCCATGATTCTTGTACTAATGGGAAAACATATGTTTTGATGGAATTTACGTGGCACAAAATTTATAGATCCCAATTTGAAGGGATGTAATACATTCCAACATACCATAAAAATACCTCAGAATAAATAGAACATAGTTCATGGTCTTAATTCAGAGACTAGAGTGAAGGTGGAAAATATTTTAAAGTCATGATTCCTGGACTAGGATGATGTTTGTCTCATGGGTATCTGGAACAAAAGAGGTATGTCATGGTATAAAAGGATCCAAGGAGGCTAACATACCACATGAAGACCTTAAGTAATCTGAATATAGTTTAAGGTTGTAATGGTGGGACTATAAATGGGGCCGAAGGGTTGATAAATTATCAGGTGAGCCCAAATAAAAAATGTTTTGGTTTCTACATATCCCATGGGAATGGAAATCAAAAAACATGTAGTTCTAGAAAGGTGGAATGGTCAAATAACAACACATGAAATGGGAAAATCCTCAATGACAAGGGAATCTAATGTTTAGGGCATGGAGTAAGGCTAATGACTAGCATCACGTGTTGAGGATGTCTGTTTTAGTTCATCTCATATAATTTGAGGAATCTTGATTCTTTGCTTTGTAGGGTTTTTTAGCATATCATTATTATCATATAATTCATCTCGGAAGTATATGGGGTAGAATTTTTGGATAACCCCATACTTATTGTATGAGGAATCCTTGTTTTATATGAGTATGGATTGCAGTTTAATGTTGTTCACTGAGGATATCAAAATTGGCATTTTAATTTTTTTTCAACTCAAAGTATAGGGGCTACAAATTGTTTAAGGTCATAATGACAGGACTGATCACCCACATTTTAGGGTCATTCTACCTAAATCATGAAGATTGTGTTTTTTTAGGTTCTTAAAAAAAGGACCTATTGAAAATATTTTAAGGATGTAATACATGAACCCTTGAAATAAGTTTAAGGTCGTGTTACATGGACCTTTTTGAAAATAGTTTGTGGTCATACTGGTTAGACCGTGGGACTCACTATGAGTAGTACTACTTGGGAAACTTTATATTGGTGGGAGGTGTTATGTTCTTTCTATCTATGGTGATCTAATAGTGTTCTCTATTGGAATATAACATATATATGATGTAGGGTCCTTCTCATTTAGGATCCATCTTTGGTGGTTTTTTTAGTAACGTTGGACTTATGAGAACCAATACCATGTATCCTTAGAGAGATAAAAAGAGGTGAGTCATGTTGTTGAACACCCTCACAATCCTATTCAAGTTCCAATCTAGATTATTCAAGTCCTAGAGCATGTTCCCTTTGAGGGTTTCTAAATCTTCTATATGGATATTTTCCATTATGTCTAGCATCTTCTGTTCATAAATAAGAGTTTGTAGGAATGATAACAGAACCTTGATGCAGAAGACTACCTATGTTACATATTCTAGAGAATATGGGGTCACCTAAGTGGAATTATGAGTTGTCGACTGATAGGCCTAAAGGGTGTAGAGGGTTTTTTCAGCCAAATATTATAATTTTGGCCCACCATTTTCTACAGGATGTTATAGAGGGTCTTGTTTAACACCTCAATATTCCGATTTTCCTATACATGGTAGTGGGAAGTATGGTTTGAACATATGTTGTAAATTTTATACAATTTCATTAGATTAGGATATCAGAATTTGGTGTCACTGTCTTTGAGAATAGCATGAGGAACACCAAATAAGTGAATGATGTGGGAGATCTCAAACTCAATCATATACCGGTCTTTGAATTATTTTTAGTGGAACCACTTATACCAACATAGAGAAGAAGTATATTGTAGTTAGAATGAACCTGCATTATAGAGTTTTCATTGGTAGGTATGGTCCTATGATATCGAGTCACTATAGTGAAAAGGGATAAGAATACATAGTTTTGTAGAGAATATCTGGATGATGATGCACAAAGTTGGAATGGATCTAACATGAATAAAACATCTTGGAGAACATGATGTGGTCATTGACCTTGGTGGTCTAGAAGAAACCCAACCTATAAACATGGTGGGAGAGCTTCAATACCACCTAATGGGTGCCACATGACCCGACATGAGATTCCAACAAAACATGATGGATCTCATTTCATTGGATTCAATGGAAAATAATTCCAACAAAAACATGACATTAGAGAGACTAATCATGTTAAATACCACTCTTAAGGGTAAAATAAAAAATATTCCAGTGGATTCATTCAAGTTGGCTTTGTCTGGTTGGAGAATTCCACGCTAGAGATACTCGATGAATAGAGTTTTCCAATCGGTCATTTCATCTACTATTTGGGGGAGATAATGGTATTAACATAGAATATATACAGTATGAATAGTTTACCTATTGTTTACCATCATCATAAGTAGTTAGGGCAGTGTAACTCTAGTGTTCCACATGAATAATCATTTCCCTAGGGCCATGATCTAGAATTGATGCATCTAAACTTAAAAATGTGGTAGGTCGACCATTCTATGACTGAGGAATGTCTGTCACCACCAACTAGGATGGGAACTAGTCCACCAACTAGCAGGTATGCCCCATATTTTTCATGATCTTTTTCTTTCTGATGATTTAGTCACCACTGATCTATTTTATGACTAAATCAAGGACTCCCTTCACATGAAAGTGTGGGAAATCAACCATGAGGGCCATATTGAGACCAGTAATGAGATTCTGGATCTATACCTTATTTATAGCGTATCCTTTCAATGAAAATAATTTTTATGATAATATGCCTTGTTTCAAGGTGATAAAGATGGTTCTAGGGCCTACCTAGTTAAGCTTAGTGTTGTATAACCTCCAAACAGATAGGATTTGGGAGGCACAATTGAAATGAATCTTCCAATATAGTATATATTGATCCCCGAAAAGGATATACTGATATTGGAAATTAATATACAAGGGGATATCTTTAGGGGTTGATATGTGGCCAAGAATTTTTCCAATTCTTGACCTTTAGAATTCTTCTGTGGAAAAAACCAGATGTCAAACTATTGGAGTATCACTGACCATCCTGTTAACCATCCCATCAGTATGGGATGACTGAGGATATACTTCATCAGGTTAACTCGGGACACTAACTATATCTCACGATGCTGCAGATTATGCAGCAAACTTTTTCACTGTGAAAACCAGCATGAGGGAGCTCATCTCGATGGGGGTGTATCTTTTCTCCATATAGGGGACCACTTAGATGAGATATTATAGGCTCTTTTCTATACCCTCATTGTTTTTATGGTCTAGTAGGGAACCAAGGAGACATTTTAGTGTGGTCATATAAAGGATTATAGGCTTTCCTGAAATGGGTGTCATTAGAACTGGAGGCTACAATAGACACTACTCAATATCCTTAAACACAATCTGGCTTTCCTCGTCCCACAAGTAAATGATTACTTTCTTCATGATCCATAATAATAGTTACAATTTCCTACCATATTTTTAATAAATTGGTGTTTGTAGGATATGTGGACTTGGAGTCCCCACAACCCCCCAAATATGATTAATTGAGGAATTTTATTGATGGAATTAATCTTCTCTGTATCGATCTCATTACCTATTTACCATACATAAAATCCAAGAAACACCCCATAGGTAATCTCAAAATCATACTTCAAGGGGTTCATCTTAAATTTTTGGAAAAGGAGGAAGCTAAAATCTTTCTCTAAGTCCTTAATATTTTCCTAAGGGTGGTGAAATTTGACTACCAAATCATCCATATAGAATTCCACCATTTTCCTAAGCAATTGTTTTAAGATGTGGAATATATTTCCATGATATGTTGTACCTGAATTTTTCAAACCAAATGGAATCACCTGATAGAAAAATATCCCTTGAGATACCTTGATGGTGGATGAATCCTTCTCCTTCGATTCCATCCAGATCTAATTATACCTTGAATATCAATCCATGAAGAAGAGGACCTAGAACCATAAGGTAGCATCGATCAACAACTATATCACTAGAATGTTAAATAATCCTTCAATAAATGGTAGTTTAGGTCTTAGAAGTTGATACAGACTCAGATATATCCATTATTCTACTAGAATGGGACGATGTTTCAGAGATGTCTTGGTTACTGGACTTCCCTAATGATGATGTATTAGATAATTATGTCAAAATTGTCTTCGACCATAACATTGTGATATATGCACATCTTCTTGGTAGGCTTCTTGTATCTGTGATGATGCCTTGTGAGGCCATGTTGATGATTGGTGACCTGAGGGTGTAGCCCTGGAATCTCATAAAATTCATGTTGAATACATCATGAGGTTGTTTCAAGAAGGAAAAAAAATACTATTTCTACTCCTTTTGAGGCATGTATGAACTAAAAAATTTTGGTCTCATATATTCCTTTGTATCAAGGATTACCTGGGTTAACTCATCAATGGTGATAGAGACACCATATTTAAATATATAAGGGGAATATTCAAAATCCTATTTATGGTTTGAGATTTCAAAATTAGATGAAGGAGGATAATCTTCCAGTCCAGTCGACTCAGGGGAAGCACTGGTTCCTTCTTGGGTGGACACAAAATACTTTTTGAGGGGTTCTCACTCTGTTGAAACTATTGCGATAGAAGAATTCATACCAATTTCATTTCTCTCTAATCATGAGTACTATTATTGATTTCAATGCAGTTTCGATGATTAAACTTATGAAGATTTAGTTGTGCTTTGTAGAACATGCAGGAATTCCACAAATTGGCAGACATGGGAAAATATTTCTTGTATATCATAGGAGTAGGGGATTCTGGTATCACCTAGGCATATCCTGTGTAGGGGTATAAGGTAATCTATAGTTACTCCTTGTTATTAGGGATGAAAAAACCATTTTTCATGGAGGTAAAAAAGTAGCCACAAAGGTTATATGTTGTGGCCTCTAATTGATGAATCGAGAGGACAAAGATGTTATTCATGTATTCCTATTGATTGAATACAATGGTTTTCAGGTCATTGAGAGGATTGATGTGCTCAACCCCATTGGTATGAACCTAATTCACCTCTTTCTTATAGTATTCATCATCTAGATAACATGTTCCACCAGAGTCAAATGGGGAAAGATCACCTTGGTGTAACCCTAATTGACCATTGAAGGAGTATTTGAAGAAATGATGATAAGAGGAAAGAACTTCTCTTTAAAAATGAATCCAGGGTCTACCTAGTAGTTCGTTGTTGGTAGTATATTGTGAGACCACCATGAAATCAGTGACTGACACCAAAACAACAAATTAGGTCTTCAGCTAGACCTTTGCACCCAGGTTTTTATTTTTCTTATCATAACCATAAATTTTCATGTTTGAGGGAGTCATATATTCTTCTATTAGTCCTATATTTTCAATTTATCGGGTTGGAATGAGGTCAGTATCAGTGCTAGTATCTGCTCGAAAGTATTGAATATCCACACCATTAAACTGGATGATGATGTACAATGGGTGAAAGTTACCCTACATGGAGATACAATTATCTTATATGTAAAATGAGATGATGAATCGACAGTCAACTTTTTCAGATTATTTTTCATAGTAGGCATCAGTGGTTGTTAATTCATTTTAAACTGTAGGGGGCTGAATCCTTAATAAGTTCCTCATGAAATTCATTTGATAATAGATTATCCTTGAGGATCAAAATCCATTTAGGTATGCCAAAAATGTGTTTCAACAAATCATATTTTATTTCTAGGGTCATATTTTTTCTTGTGGTTTGTTATTCCTTTATAAGGGGCATAATTGACGTTTCTAGATGAATCATTGGTGTCTTAGTAGTGTTGGAAACATTCTTCTGATGAATAGATGACCTTATCTAAACAACTTATGTCTGACTATCTATTAGATGAAGTTGGTCACTAGCTAAATGTTACATATCAAGGCATGGTCATG
This sequence comes from Viscum album, assembly GCA_963277665.1. Taxonomy (NCBI): domain Eukaryota; kingdom Viridiplantae; phylum Streptophyta; class Magnoliopsida; order Santalales; family Viscaceae; genus Viscum; species Viscum album. Next base: position 570,464,268 of record OY728153.1, read on the forward strand.
GCTAACCTGCTCGATCAACTAACATGTTTTACTACAAAGGCGTACCTGATGAAGAGAACATGGAGGATAGTTCCTATTGAGCTATAAAAAATCCTAATACCTGGTCTCAATAGTATGGGAATCCTAGTTTGACACAATAGACTAATAATTACAACATCTTACATGTCCTTAGACTTTTATTTGATGAAATATGTTAGAGGTATGCAAGGTTTTTACATTGAACTCCTCAGTATCGAACATCATGAAGTAGTCTACCAACTCAACAGAATTCATAGAGGCATGGTCATATTCCTCATCTATAGAATATTCTATAATGTGATGTTCTCTGGTTGAATATCCTACCTGATAGGCATAAAGGCACCAAGATTGATATATGGAATAAGCACTAGTGGGGGACTCTGATTTCCCTTAATCTATCAACAAATTTTCCAACAAGACATGGATGGTTCGGACTAGGATGTGGAGGTAGTGGTCGAAAGAGGTTAGTAAACCATAAGAGGTTCATGATTTCCCATTAGGTCATGAATAATACCATCATAAATAGTAACTATCTTATATACCAAAAAGTCAACATCTTTTCGCCAGTGCCTTCACTATCTCTACCTGGGTCAGTTCACCTATGCTGGAACATCACCCAACATAACTAAGGCATGACCACTTGGGCCTAAATCTAATCTTTGAACATGAAGAATTATTTTGTGGTGTGTTCTCGGATCTGGTGGTATGGGCATTGATCGACAAGGCTAGTGAGTCTGACCTCCTATGGATGCATGTACTCTCAAAATTTCAAAATTTTCTTCTCCACGGAATAGATGAGGTATCATGGGACCAATATATTCCATGAATGAAAATGGTCATGTCTATTATGTCTTGGAAAGTAAATATGGGATTCTATACTTGATGTGGGTTTGGAGCCACATTTTTTCATCTTGGAAGCTACGCTTGTCAAGGAGGTTACTGATGGTTCTATGTTGGGTGAGGTTGTGCTTAGTAGGTAGTACTCAGTGAATCTTCCTATAGAGGGGCCAATAACTATACCGAATCAATAACATATGAATGTATGGTGATGTTAGTTTCTTCCGTCATAGTTCTTATTATTGGATAAGGAAAGTTAAATGAATGTGAATGTTGTCTAGTCTATTGTAAGTCTTCTTCTTGAAACTGATCCTTTTTGGAGAACTCCAAGATATCACAATAATAATTCAAGGTGTGAGTCTAGGATCCATATCACTCTTAACATTTTCCAAGAATATAAAAATAATTTTTTATCAGGATATATGCATGTAAAGTTAATACATAAGGCCCTTCCATTGGGTGAAAAGGTCTTAGACTCGCTCATCATGCCTCTGTTTTCACTTGATGGGGTCGGTTATACTTTTCTTGCTTATGTTGTAGTTGAACTGTTAGAGTAACTATCATTAGAGATCCTACCAAAAAATAGACCTATTAGTATCTTTTTATACTATATGAATGTGGGTCCTTCCAGTTTCTAACCAAAAAATCAGATCGTTGTGGTATCCTGCTTTTTGGGGGTCCCCACATAAGTCCACAACTCAATGAAAACTGACCCAAGTGATGCAGTGGGTCACCCATCTTACTAAATAAGGTGAAGCCGGGGTTTCCAAACATTATGGGTGTTGATACATTTCCCACCCATGTTGTGTACAACTTTCCATCTGGTATAATTTCTTCCATTCATGTTTCCAGGGCTTAAAATTGAGTGGTTAGAGAAGCTATCAAGTCATCTTGGTGAGATTATCTTAAAACCAATACATTTAAAGGATCATCAACTTGGGGAGTTATCTCATTTACTTGTGAAGCAGTGCAGAGAGGATCTTGAGGAGGATAATTTTGCTACTCAGGTGGGGTCAGTGACTCATACCTCAGTCGATTTCTATATCCCCATGATTCTACTCTAATAGGATATGTGCCACTAAGCTAAAACATGGATGCTTGGACAAGGAGGACCATGTTATCTTCTAGAGGAGAAAATTGATCCTTAATTGAATTTTCATAATCCAATAACCTCTCACTAATGTGGTCAGTAATGATTCTTTTGTATTCCTCAAATTGGTGGAGCAAGGCGGCTATCATGGGTTCTGGATCTTCTTTTGGCCAAAAATATAATGAGTTAGAAGGTTTGAAATTCCCCTTGAATTTTTTGATATTTTCATGGGGAGGAAATAACATCTCATTGGGGGGATCTCTAAGGATGAGTGTCATCCTCTATTAGTGAGTGGGGACACCTGTGGAAGGGTCTTCCTAGTGCAAAATTTCCCCTTAAGGTGGGTCTTCCCTATCATTCCAGGCATGGGTGGCCTTGATCCTCTGATCCTCTAGATGGTTAGTGATGACCATATTCACCATGGTGGTAGCTGGAGGGGAACTGTCATAATTAGAAGAATGGAAGAACTGTCACAATATAGGGATGAAAAAGAGGGAGACATATTTTCCTTATTCCATGATTTGTATATGTGGAGACTCTTATTTCATGTCCAAGTGGAGAACACTAAGGCTATTTATGTAGGTATACTGAAGCGTATGGTGGTATCCATATGAATCAGGACACTGAACTACCAATAGTACTACAATTTCAACATTTATGAATCATTTTTTGATTTCACCAGTGTTCCTCTAGCTCCCTAGTAAGGCCAACATATGATTGCAGATGCAGTGAAATTTTTCTTATATGATATGGTGGAAATAAACTACCTATTCCATAATAAGGGACTTTGGGACATCAAATTATAGATCTTCATGCATCTAGAACATCACTGATAGATGGTTAGAGTCCAAAACCTCCCACATGCCCTCTTTCCCAATAGAAGGGTCCCACTCTTGGTCATACTAAATCCTAATCAGGGAAGGAAAAGATATGGGTGAAAAAACCAATGTAGACCTTCTCTGAGGATGCTATATTTAATGAGGAATTGGGGCATGGGTCTTGTAACTATTCATCCATGGAGACTCGTAAGAGGAAAATCCATATTCAAGACCATGTCCATAGAAGATGGGGTGCTAACCAGTTTATCATGAATGAGGGTGATGAGGTCCATCTATACCTTAGTGGAATGATAACTATATAATATTTTCAACCAAAACCCCAAAATATTTTCAACTTCTTGTGTGGAGGTATAAAAGAGGGAAAATGTTGGTGATGAAGATTGCTGCACTATGATCCCCTAGAAGGGGGGAAATTTCCTTCACCAGAATATACCAGCAGAAGTATATAGGGATCCTATGAAACATAAATTCTAGGATCACGAATCTAAATTGTTGGGATCCTACCCTAGTTTCTCATAGTCGAGGTGAAGGTTCCATCATTGAGTCATATGTCACATTAAGATCATGACTATCAACAATGAGGTGTAACTTCCCAGGGATCCACCTCTAGTAGAGAGTCTTCCTATTTATGAATACAGATGGTTCTTCAGAGTAGGGTATGTCTTTAGATTGGAGAGTAACACCAACATGGTTGGTTTCAGGGTGGGGAAGACCTCCACTATGATCAGTAGCAACATAGTAAGACCTCCATCTTGAATGGTGGTGGTAACATGTGGAGGACCTTCGTATTGGTTATTGATAGAGTGGGGGGGGGCTATTTTTGGGTTGATAGCAGCATATGGAGGACCTCTATGTTGACTAATGGGAATATGGGGAGGACCTCCATCCATGTGGGTTAGTGATAGAGTAGGGAGGACATACTCATTGGCTTAAAGTGGAGAGGGGAGGACAACCTCTCTAGTTTTTAGTGTCATGGGGAGGGCCTCTAATTTTTCTAGGGAAGGAGTAGGGAGGACCTCCTCCATGGTTAGTGACAGTATAAATAGGACCTCTACACTGATTCTCCTCATCACAGGATGTCCTGAAATGGATTTTGGTCATGCTAATGACTGATAGTGTCAACATAGCCTTCCTATGATGTGGCTGGGGTCCCAATCCCATGCGAGTAAATAAATATCCATGTTTACCTAGTGCAAGGATGTTTTCAGACATGCTAGTGATGGTAGGGTCCACTAAGGATTTGGAAGATATCCCTTATTAGGATTCGTCCCCATTATACCCCCAATTTTAGAGCTAGATTCATTAGATCGAGGATGGTAGAGCATGGATAAAATCAACCCAGTCTTTGGCCGATGGGGCCAGGTTGTTTTGATATTGATGAGTCTTAATGGGATATATTCTAGGTGGTACTCGATACTGGAGTGACTCTATCATCCCCTACCTACTTGATTTAGGGGAGTGAATCATCGATTCTCTCTAGGGAGAGACTCCAAAAGTGGTTCATCATCAAAAAGCAGGGTGGTTTCCCCATGTACGTCTCTCAGGTGTAGCAATGTCAAAGAATAATTAATGACTCTAGGTCCCAGAATTCTGTATCTCATATTAGAATTCCCCCTACTCATATCAGTACACCAGGGTGTTGACCACCCTACTCTAGATGATCTCATTAGGTGAGATGGGGCATTGTAACCTGATATATAAAGGTGATACAGAATTTATGGTGGAGGTGTATTTGTGTAGGATTTCAACATCACAGTTCGTCTAGCACCAGTGCCTGTGCGTGTGAGGTTTATGACTTCCTATAGATTTATTCCTATAAGGCATGTTGATTTTTTCATCATTACAACTGCAAGAATAGTGATTCCCCATTCCCTAAAAACATCCAACATTCATGACATGGAGGAGGATCCTTGTTGAAAATTTTGTACACCAAGTATGACCAACATTAACTGCCCTTGTTTGCTTGTCAGTTTCTTGATCACCCCAATTTCTTCTGGCTGGGACCTAGTAGTAAATTTTGGAATTCATTTAAATGAAAATAAATTGATTCCCAGACACTACTAGTACCTATGTTGAGGTGAATAATTTCATATTGGGTCCAACATTTCTATTTCTGACACTTTTGTTGGGGACACAACGCCATCATTTTTCCCAGCAGTGACACACTACTTCTCTATTTCCTTGCATTCCCACCTTCCAATGGTCCGTGGATTTCATCACATTCATTAGTGATGTCTTCTCCTTTATTGAAACAAAATTATGGGATGTTAGTTCCTCTTTCCATGGATTCATTCTTGGAGATCGTTTCCTAGTCTTAGTCTCCCTTGTATATTTAATTCATGTTTGTGGAACTCATTCTTGATTTCATATCGAGGTGGACACTGGTTAATTATGATGATTCTGTATTGAAATGGAATCATCCATAGGTTAAGAGGGTAGTTGTGGTAGGAAAATCTAGGCATGGATAAACATTGGGTATATTGGTAACCTATAAATAATTCCTCTTTTGGAGGGAATCACATATGATGAAGTATAGGTGTAGAACCCAAGGCATCCCATGTTGATCAAGTGGTAGTTAATTCTTAGGGTGTAAGACCCCCAAGGTTTTTTACCTTAGTCATCCCATGATTATAAGGTCAATGTATTGTGTGTACATGTTGGAAATAGTTTTAATGTCTTATGGGGACATGATGGGAGTAGGTTTAAAGTCTTGCTGGGATAGGATGGGCACATGTCAAATGTCTAGTGGTGACATGATGGATGTAGTTTTATAGTCTTGTGGGTATAGAATTGGTGTACGTTTAATGCCATGTAGGGAAATATTGGGCACATGTTTAGAGTATTGTAGGGACATGATAGGTGAAGGTTTAATATATTACATGTATAGGATAAGTGTAGGTTTAATGTCTTGTGGGGGAAGGATATGATTTTTTTTTTAAAATATTTCATGGAAAGGATCATATTATCCTACTAAGATAGACCGTTGAATGATTTTAATGTCTTTTGTAGACAGATCCAAAATCCCTATTAAGATTGATCAAGGCATGAGTTTAATGTATTGTGAAGAGAGATCGAAACATACTATAAATAGGAATTGGGGCCTGAATTTAATGAATTTTATAGATGTATAAAAACATTCTAATAATATGGATCATGGAATGAGTTTAATGCCTTGTAGAGATGGATCAGAATGTCTATGAAGAATTGTGGCTTGAGTTTAACGTCCTATGGAGACAGATCAGGATTTACTAGTGAGACAGATCAATGGGGTGTGTCCATAAGAGGGAATATTTCATGACATGATGATGGATGTTGGGATTGAACCACATGGAGACACCATATTTACCACGTTTAAGAGGTAAGGATCAAAACCCACATAGTTCGATTCTTCATTTTAATGTCATATGATAGGACAGATCTATATTGTTTAACATCATTCGTTAAGGATTCTCATGTCATTGAAGGATCTTCAACAAGGGATAGTGTGGGGATTATGCATACAAACTTCCAGATGTAAGAGGATCACTTTGTATGATATGGTGTTGGGATTATGTGTGGAACCATCACAATAAATATTTTCTTCCCATGTTGGGGGATAAGGTTTCATCCCTTGTGAGTTATACACAGCTATCTTGTGTTTATTACATAGGGTTGGACAAGTGGGTTCATCCCATGTCAATCATACATGGGTCATCCTATGTTCATCACATTAGGGTAAGGGTATATTTTCACATCATGTGTTGATGACGTTTTCTTGTAGTATAACATTATATTACTGGGGCGTAGATCTATGCATTTATACATCATGAAGCATGTACATTGCTGGGTTCACTCCTCGAGGGTGACCATGTCAAGTTAGGAGTAAGATTATTCATAAGTAATTCTCACTGAGACTAGTACATAGTTTCCCTCAATGATTCCACCCCTAGTCCTTGCATGACCACCAATCATGTGCCTATGGGTGGGAAACACGACTACAAAATAGGCCTTTAATAATGCTAAAATTGAATTTATCAGTGGTAGAGAAGCACTGAATACCCAAGAGAGATTAAAATCCCTATTATTTTATCTGTGAAAAAAAGATCTGATAAAGGGGACCTTTATCAGTTCTAAATTCTAACTGATGAAGGTAACCTTTATCTATGCTTTTAGAAGTGTAGATAAAGGGGAATATTGGAGTGTGCTATAGCAGCACACTACTACACCAGTGTAGTGTGATGTAACAACACAACACAACACAACACTAAAAACACCATGAAATTAGAAAAATCATGTTCCAATATAGAATTTAAATGAAATTAAATTTACAACCCAAATATAAAAAACATTGTATTATAAATATTTAAAACATTGGTTTATAAAATTACATAAGTATTAATTATCTCATACATTAAAAAACATCAATGTTCTATTTTCTTTTGTTCCCAACCCATGCTTGACCAAAAATGAACATTTATAAGAAAAAAAATTTATATTAGAAATAATTATAAAAAATAAATTAACAGAAAGTGTTAATTTTAATCTAAAAATTGATTCATACCAGGAACACTATGTATCATATTGTGTTCTAGTTGATTATTACACAATACACCATTTCTTGTTCTCTTTGAATCATTATCTGTAGTAAAACTAACTAAATAAGTATAAGATATAAATAATAAGGAATTTAATTAAGTAATATCAGAAAGAATGTTGAGAAAACAATTGAGGCTTGTTTTCTATGTTTTGGTGATGCGATGCGGATTTTACACTAAAATGAATTTTATATATTAAAAAGAGGTACTTGGAGTCATATCAATCACACTATACATTATATTTGGCTACAAATAATTCCTATATGTCTCAAATGAATTAAGGGTATTTGTTAAGTATCAAAATAATCTGAATGTATTTTCTTGATCTTGAGTGAGTGACACTTTTTGAAATAAATTGTAAATTTTAATTTGATAATGAACATTTTGAGTCATACCAGTATCACTCTGCATCATACTGAAGTTTGGTTGACTCTTAAAATTGATGTCAATTTTAAAAAAATGATACACTTGGAGTTATATCGGCCACACCATGTTTTAGATTGAGTTTTTGATAATTCCTACATGTCCCAATTGACTTATGGATTATTTTATGTATCAAGACAATTATAATGTGTTTTCTCAGTTTTGAGTACTTCACATGTCTTTTTTTACTAAAATTTCATTTTAAACTAGTAACATGCATTGTGACTCATACTGATCACATTGTGTATTAGTTTTATGTGATAACAATTACTACTTGCCAAAAATGATTTATGAATCAATTTACTAAATTATCATGAAAATTTGGCCATGTATTCTTGGTTTTTAGTGAGTGACACATTTTGAACTAAAATGTAAAATGATTACATACATGTTGAGTAATACCAGTCACACCATTCATATGATTGAGGGGCGGATAATTCGTATATGTCCAAAATGACTTGTGAATATTTTTATGATATCATTAAAACAATATGAATTTTGTTTCTTGGTTTTGAGTTGGTGAGTTGACTTTTTCACAAAAAATGGTGTCTATTTTAAATAAAAAGATGTGTATGGAGTCATACCAACCAAAACATGAATTCAAATAAGGTGGGGATGATTCCTACACATCTCAAATGACTTACGTATTTTTTCTTAAAGTATGGAAAAATATGAATGCATTTTCATGGTTTGGATTATGTCACTTGTCTTTTTTACTAAAATCTCATTTTAATCTGGAGACATGTACTTTTACTCATAACTATCACTTCATGTATATTTTTTACATGAGACCAATTCTTATACATAAAAAATTATTTATTAATAGATTTCATAATTTATCAAGAAAATTTGAGCATGTTTTCTTTATTTTCATTGAGTAGAACTTTTTGAACTACAATGTCATTTTTAAACTGATAAAGGACACTTTGAGTCATAACGGTCACACTGTGAATCCTATTAAGGTGAATCTGATTTCTACACATCCTAAATGACATACAGATCTTTTTCATAAATTTTCAAAACAATAAAATGATTTTTTTAGTTTTGAGTGGGTCATCTATCCTTTTATTAAAATTGATATCAATCTTAAATGAAAATACACACTTGGAGTCATACCGACCATACTGTGAATTATATTGAGGTGAAGATCATTCCAAAACATATCAAATGACTTATGGATCATTTTACTAATGTATAAAAACAATATGAATATGTTTTCATTGTTTTGAGTATGTCACTTTTCTTTTTAAAAAAATTTCATTTTAAACTAGAAACACACACATTGACTCATAAATATTACAAAATGTGTTAGTTTTATGTGAGAATTATTCCTACATGTCACAAATAAATTATGAATATATGTCCTAAACTATAAAGACATTCTATTTTTGTTTTCACAATTTTCAACGAGTGACAATTTTTAAACTAAAATTACAATTTTAAACTAATAACAGAAGCATTAAGTCATACTGAGAACACCATGTAAAAAATTGAGGTATGGATGAGTCATACATTTCACAAATGACTTATGTATCATTTAACTAATGTATCTAAATATATTGACTGTGTTTTCATAGTTTTGAGTAGGCCAGTTTTCCTTTTTACTAAAATTGATGTCGATTTTAAATAAAAAGACCCACCTGAAGTCATACCAGTCACACCATGCATCAGATTGAGGTGAGGATTATTCTTACATATCCCAAATGACATATGTATAATTATACTATTGTATAAGAACAATACATATGTGTCTTCTCAATTATGAGTATGTCACTTTTCTTTTTTAACAAAATGTCATTTTAAATTAGAAATAGGTACTTTGACCCATACTGATAAAATCATATATTAGTTTGATTTAAGGTTGATTACTATACATCCAAGATGATTTTTTAATCAATGTCAGAAATTTTCAAAAAAAATTGAGTCTGTTATCTTAGTTGTAAGTGAGTCATATTTTTGAACAAAAATGTCAATTTTTAACTGATAATGGGAACATTGAATCATACTGGGAACATCATGTATCCAATTGAGGTGTGGATGATTCCTACACATTTAAAATAACTTATGTATCTTTTTATTATAGTTTAAAAACAATAATAATATGTTTGTTTGGTTTTGAGAATGTAACATATCATTTTTACTATAATTAATGTCAATTTTAAATAAAAAGAAGCACTTTGAGTCATACTGATCACACCATGTGTCAGATTGAGGTGAAACTGACTCTTACACATCCTAAATAACAAAAAATCATTAAATTCTGATGTTACCAAAATATTTATTGCATTTATTTGTGGAAATTACCAAAATAGGAACATGAGCTTCGTCTACTCTTATAGATTTAAACAATGAGAAATATTTTTTGGTTTATACCATTGACTCAATATGTATTATTGAATTTTACATTATGAATGGAAATGTAAATCATTATAACATTCGTAGTTAGGAACATTTTATCTCTTTTGTGGATTGTTGGAGGATAGTTGAGAGAAAAATATGACTTCTAAAAAGATCTGTGAAAAAACTAAATAAGTATTAGAAATAAAGGATATTGAAATTAAATTTCAAATGGTAAATAAAATTATGATAAAATTAATTAAATAAGTTTTAGTAATTCATCTTTCGTTGATGGTTGTATGAATTATTGACATGTTTCCTTATTATCATCATCTTAGTTGCAAGCATGAAAAAAAAATCCAACTGTATAAGAAAATAAATATCATGAAAGTAAAACTAAAAAAATTAAACTTAAATATGAAACAATAGATTAAATCTATGGAAAATAATTTTACTGTGAAAATATACAGATTGCCTTTGTGATTGAGTAGTAGAGGGAACTTGGAGTAAACTGATAAATTAAAACACTATCAGGGTGAAACAGTTTTGAGGGAGAATAAGTCTATAGATTTTTTAGTGCAGAAAGGCATGAAATATGGACAAATCACCCAAACCTGAAATTTTTTTTCCACTTGTATAAGAAAATAATATTTCTATGAGTAATAATGAAAATATATAAATTAAAAATAATTTTGAAATAATAAAATAATTCTATGGACAATGATTCTAATATGAAAACATCAATATTACCTTTGAGATTGAGAAGAGGCAGTGTCATTTCACATTCTGCAAATCCAGTGGAGGGACCTTTAAGGAATGTGATAAATACAACACTAAAAAGGGTGAAAAGGTTTTAAGGGAGAAGATATTTGTAGAAGTTTTGCTGTATAAAGGCATGAATAATGGACACAAATCTTCTATAATTAAAAAAATATGAATGAAATAATGAAAATTAATTCAACATTTCATTATATAATTTTTCAATAAGATAAAGAAATTATATCATTGAATTACCTTTACATATTCCCAATGGGTTTTCTTCATTTTAGTTTGTACTTCTGAGGGATTTCTAACATAATCATGTGTAGAAGACATTTTATGCATGAGTAGTAAAACATTTAATTTATATTATGTTAATATAGTAAAGAATATATAATATTTTGATGAAAAATATAATATATTAAAAAATATATTTACATTCTCATTGAAATATCTTTATTTTTTAAAGGTTTTAGGGATTTGGTTCCTCTATCGAGAATCTAAAACCCCTCTTTGTGGTCCCCTCTAATGTACAAGGGATTGTATATATTGGGACTGAAATGAACTAATTATGATCTCCCAATGAAAGGGTCATCCATTATTGAATTTTGATCTGACTCAAAAAAAATTTCACTAGTAGGACAATAAAATTCATCTAAAGGTGAAGGTTATAGAAAACTATCATCCTCATCAGCACATCTTCTGAATAGTTATCATTGCATTTTTTTTCACTCATCCTCTATCTCATGTGGATATGCAGATATATTTCATGAAATACTAAAAGCATCAGTCATCCATAATATGACTACTCCTCAGAGTATTATAAGAAATATAAAAGAGATAGGTGTTGAGTCCCAAGAAGCAAATTGTAATATTAACTATTTGAGAGGTGAAACTGAATAGCATGATAGTTTTACTCCATTATGTTCTCTAAAAGGGGTAATATCTGCCATTTTGGAGAATTACATGGATGTTAATAAAATATTCCATAGGGCGTAACCAAAAAATAAATGTTAAGGAATGATATGTTTTAGATGGATAAATGTAAAACATACATTGTATTTATGAAACGTGTGATGAATTAAATGAAGTGGTTTTTAAGAAGTATTAATGATTCTGTTATCATTTCAAAATTGCTATATTTTTACAAATGTATAGAAAACAAGATGAACCATTTTTTGATTTTGGGTAGGTAAAAATTTACGGTAATTATGTTTTAAAGGGAAAATTGATTTATGGTAGTGAAATATTGATCACAATAGATAACAAGACAATTAAAAACGGATATAAAAATGGTGTATTGTGATGTTTTTATGATGAGAAGATACCATTGATAGATATTTTTTACAAATTAGAATGGGGATACTGAAAATAATTAAAATTATGATGAAAAATCAGAGGAAATAAATTTACTCCCACAGCCTAAGAATTCTTAGACTAAAAGAATTTATATTTATAATAAATTTACTTTCATATCCCGGTTTAAAACTATTTTAAGTTTCCTAGATATTTCAGTGAAAATGTAGTTAAAAGTATACAAACTGGATGTCAAATATGTGTTCCTAAGTAGATATTTTAAGGGGGGAGTATATATTTATAAATTTTATTGTTTTATTATGGATGAAAATGAGAGAAAGTTGTTCTAGTTAGAGAATTATTTCTATAATATATTGAAATCACTGAGGACCTGGTATTTAAGGTGGGATCAATACCTTATAAAGCATTGTTTTTAGCGAGGTAGATTTGATCACAACCTATATATTAAGAATAAGAATGATCAAAGTGTGTTGGTACTATTATATTTCAATGAGATAATATTTTCGGATTGGAAAAAGAACAATGATTTTTTTGTGGATCATATGAGGTATGATATGATGATGTCTATGTTTGGAGAGTTAAAAAAATTTCTTTGATTTAAATTTTAATCAAGGAAATCATAGCACATTAATTTTTCAATCGAATTATGAAAGAGAGGTTCCCTCGTTATTTGAACTGGAATATTCCAAACCAATGACAACATGGACTGTTATATGAATGAATTTTTTCAAACTTGATGATTGCAAAGAATTAAATATTTAATATAGGTATATAGAGCCTATTATAACTCAAAAAACACGAACACGCATTGGGTTTGATATATTTCAAGTCTCACAGTACCAATGTTGTGCCAAGAAGACACACATGATATTGGGGAAGACAATACTTCAATATATCTAAAATACAGTAAATTTTGTGTTGTTTTATTTTAGGATAGTGGAACAGGTGTTGTTGGGATACATGGATATGGTCTGAGAAGTTTTAGTGGATATCCAAGGGAAAGTAGAGATATCAAAAAACCTGGATTTCATTCAACCCTTGGTTTCATTCAACCCTTGAATCAGTTGAGCCTTGCATTCGAACATTGGAATAGTTGGTTCATTGATTCTAACCTAGATTTGATCGTGGATTTGACAAAGAGGATCACCGACAGTAGGTGGCGTACGTGGAGTGATTCAGATATCGTGAATAGGTTCATGATGGTTAGGGTTCATAAAATAGATCAGGACACTTTTTTTCACTTCCAAAAAAGCATTGCTAAATATCCCTTTTTTCAACACTAAGTCAATATGCTTTGATAAAGAATTTATAATTATAAATAAAAATTTTATTTTTATTTTTGTTTATGTAATTATATATATAATTAAAATATATATTAATATATAATAAATATATTAATTATTTAAATATATTTGTTATAATTTTATAACTATTTAAATATATATTTATTTATCTATAATTATATAAATAATTTTCAAAAAAATAATATTTTTATCAGTATATAAATTTACAAACTTATAAATATATATATAAAATAAATATATATAAATATAATTATAGTAAATATATTCATTACATCAATCAATTTATAATTATTTTATAATTATTAAAATATAAAAATTAATTTGTGGAGAAATATATAAATACTTTTTAAAAAAAAAATTTAATTATATATAATTATATATGTATACATATAGAAAATATAAATTTATAAATATATTTATTTATTAATTTTTATTTAGAAAATATTTTTTAACATTATTAATGAATATTTAATCTTAAGTGCAAGCATGTTAAAAATGAGTAAAATTGAATAATTAGAAATGTGTACACTATAACTCTACTGAAAAAAATTATATATTTTATTAATTAAATATATATTATTAAAAAATATAGATATATATCTTTAAATAAAGGAGAATACATATTGAAAATATTAAAATATAGTAAATAAATAAATAAATATATATAATAAATAATAGAGGTTCATTAAATTCCCCAAAAAATAAAAAATAAAAAATAAAACATATTAAAAATGAATATGTAATTCCTAACTTTAATAATATTAAAAATAATTAAATAAAATTTAATTATTCAAAACCTAATATATTAAATGTGTTATGTTATAATGATATTCTAAAATAAATACAATAATTTTAGTAAATTACCTAAATATTATACGTGGTTTCTATATTAGATTTCATTAATTGCGTAAATATTTTTGTGTGTGTTGCATATAAAAGCTCAATAATTTTTTATATTTATGTGAAATTAATATAACACATGTTTGATCTATGTTAAATTTAAAAATCAAACAACATTTAATTATGTCCATTATTTGATGCTATTGCTCAGTATTTTTAACTCGTATTAATATTAAATTATAAACCATTATTCACCAAATATATTACTATTTAATAGACAAGAATAAATATATTGTATTATATAAATCATTTTTATATACATTCATATATATCTATATATTTAATATATTCCATTTAAAAACATTATCAATAATTATTTAATTAATAAAATATTTAATATTTTTCTAAATTTACATATTTTTAAATTTTATTTGTTTAATTTTTAGTTTACATATATCTATATATTTAATATATACTATTTATAAGTATTTATAAATTTTATATATTATAATCGGTTTATTAATTTTTATCAAAAATTATTTATTTAATAAATTTTTTAATATTTTTTTAATAAACTTATATTAAAATTATTTGTTACATTATTTGATTATTTTCAGACCTTTATCAATGATAAAAATCACGGATAAAATATCCATTTATCGGCTTCAAAATTAAAGTTTTGATAAAAGGTATCATTTATAAGAACTAAAAATAAAGCGCTAATAAAGGGAATATTTATCCAAACTTTTTTAGGTATGATAAATGTCAGCGTTGTTAAATGCTTGCTTTATAGTAGTGACATGGAATTGGAACTGCCATAGAGGAGTGATAATTAGGAGTCCTGATGTTAGGTTTTCTTTTATTAGGAGCAAGAGACATTAGGGAACATATTCTTAGGATCAAGAGGCAAGGTAATGGATGCACTAGAAGCATAGGGAATGTTGAGTAGGGGACCATGAAGTTGTTGCACGCAACATTGTTTTGGTGCGTGCAAGAGTTATGCGAGCAGGGGGATCTGGAACAAAGGAAACTTATGGATTCAAGAGGCATAGTTGCATGCAATATTTAGAGTTTCACACAGATTATAGTTGTGTGATGGAAGCTTCATTTTTCATCCAATAAACCTTAGGAGTAGTTATGTGAGGATCACGCTACTGTAGACCAAGTTATGTTTTTGCTCATGCAAGATCTTTTGTGCAAGTGATCTACTTCGATGGGTCCATTGGAACTGGTGTTGTGAGCTATCATGAAAGAGATTGAGTTGCATGCATGAAAGTGTCTCTTCAACTTCTGGAGAGACTCCCAAGGTTGGGGGATGAGGTTTTATTTATATATGAAATCATTTTCCTGGTTCATGCAAATTCTTGGGAACAAAACAAGTTTGTGTACTTCTTAGTCTGTCGTTGTGGATTGGTCATGCATGATCCTTAGTTTTATATTCCCATTGTCAGAAAAGGATGGTTGGATGACGAGTTATGTGTAAAGGTTTTCTTTTCCACACAAACCTTCATATTTATTCACATCATCCTCATTCATGGATTCAAAATTTGGGCATCCATGGAACATAGTGTGCCCTTTTGTACCCAAGTTTCTTTCATGCATAACAACACCTTTGAGAACAATTGTACGTGTACAACCAGCTTCTTGGCCCCTGAATTTTCTATCAAGGTGGGTCACATTTTCATGGAAGACATTGATTTATTGTTACTTTTTCACCCAAGTACATTTTGAGATAGTTAGGGTTGCGTGGAATTTTCAAATCATGGGATCCAGCCCATTTATGGAATCATGGTTTATCTAGGGCATCCTGGAATATTTTTCCCTTCAACGGTGCCTTTTGTTGTGGATGAACCGGATGCTAAAGCGGAAGCAGTCACAAAAAACACAAAAAAATTCACCCATATACTTGTCATCATCCCAAGTAATTTTACACATCACACATAGAATTTTTTTCACGTGAATGAATTTTGACATACTCACCCCCAAGCACTTTTTACAACTCACTCGATGGAATTTTTCACACACACAGACATACCATTTTTTGTATCACTGATCTCCACAACTGGGATACAACACTTGATCTCCCCAATAAAGAGGAATTTTGATACATATCAGAATCATCATAATTGGGCACACACTTTCATTCATCGTCATTGACACACCATCATCATTGTCTTCATCACCTCTGTTTCACTCTCATCTTCATGGATTTACACCAGTTACCTTAAATGCCGCACCCCTCCCTCATTCTCTCTTGGCAGATACATTATTGTCATCCAACACAAAAACATGATATCTCATCATCTTATATAGTCTTTTAGTTCATATATCTAATTAATGCAGTCAACATTCATTATTCCATCAATTAATATAGAGAATATATATCCATTAATGTTGAGAGAAGATCCACTATTAATTTTGAAAAAAAATCTCTTCGTTAATAATTTTCTCTCTCCTCAGTATTTAAATTTTAAATCCAAAAATCCTCAATGCTTTTTCATGTATGTATATTGTCCACCAGACATAGTTTTTTACACAAACCTATGAATTTGAGCCCGACCACCTGGGAGGCTTTAGGATGGTTTCCTAGGGTATGTGATTTCTTTAGTTT
This sequence comes from Viscum album, assembly GCA_963277665.1. NCBI lineage: Eukaryota > Viridiplantae > Streptophyta > Magnoliopsida > Santalales > Viscaceae > Viscum > Viscum album. Next base: position 570,481,217 of record OY728153.1, read on the forward strand.
GAGGAAAAACCAACTCATAGGGATAAACACACATTTTCATCATCCAAAAATACCCCTCTTCGGAATTGGAGTTGATGGGGATTAGAAGTTCAAGTTCCAATGAAAAAAAACGAAACATATGGTGAGTGTTATGTTATGAAACTATCCTCCTGTTTCATATAACTCTGTATGGTCACTAGACATTCACACATGATTATTAGTATCTTTTTCTCCTAACTCTACCCCTTTTTGCAAACTCTCGAGCTCTTCATCCACAATGATCTCACAAGTCACATTTACACAACATTTCTATGGGTGAAAATATGTACTTTGTCAAAAATAGAAATCATGTTGCGAGAAGATCCTCTAGTAACAAAAAGATCCAGAGTTTCATGACCCAACCTTAGTGAAATTTAAGAATCACTCAGATATGACTGATCATTCTAAACAACATTTTGGAAACAAAAACCAAATATAATGGTTGTATTTATGAAGATTCATCTTCTACATGAGACATCTTCCTAATGAATTTATTCTCTCTTCCCCATGTATCATTTTTATTTATTTCAACTTATTTAATATTTAGTTCAACTAATGTTATACTTCATTAATGTTTTGTTCCTTTTCACTTATGGATTAAATGTTTATAAATAGAGCGCATGTGTATTCTGTATAAAAAACGAATAAAATCTTGAAATCTTTGTTGTTTTGTTATCTTCCATTTTTTTCTTTCTCACATTTTTTTTCTTTAGTAGCCAACAAACAAGTATCAGAGTGAGTACTAAGGAATCCTCAATTTTTGAAAATATCCGCTATAATCCATCCACATGATGTGATGATTTCTAAGGGCAACTATGAAAGGTGGTGAATCTAAATGAAGGAATTGTCTAGATCAGAAAAATTCCATGAGATCGTAACTAATGGGTATATTGTACCCTCAATGGAGGAACAATCCACCTTTAAAATTGAAGAAAATACCGTTCTAAAAAATAAAATGAAGAAAGATAACAACACTTTGTTCCTCCTCTGTCAGGGGTAGGATTTTTGAAATTTTGACAATATTTTTTAAACAACATCAAGAGAGAAATCTTGAGATACCATTGGAACTATCATCGAACACTAATAGTGTAGTTCAATGTGGCGTACAGGAAGGAAGGTGAGAGTATCTCTGACTAATTATCATGTTTAATTTTTATCATTAACAATTTTAATAGAAACGGTGAAAAAATGGAGAAAATTTATGTCATTGAAACATCACTTCTATCTCTTACAAATAGGTTAGATCATGTGGTTGTGACAATTGAAAAATAAAAGGATTTGGGAAAAGTTTTCACTGAATAGTTGATGGGAACGTTTTTAGTGCATTATCAATGAATGCCAAAGAGTGCTAGTTCAACACGTGAACATACATTAGAGTATAAGTTGACTATATAAGAAAAAATGAATGAAAAAACACAATAATGAATTCATCGTGAATGATCCATAGGTTATGGATATCATCCAAACCATCAACAAATGCAAAAAAAATTACCAGCTTCAATGGAAGAGGAAATGGTGGAGGCTGATTTTTTCATGGTCATGGAAACATAAAAAATGTTCAATGCCACAATTGTAAGAAATTCGGCCATTATGATTTTGAGTGTTATAGAAAATGGATCATATAAAATGATACAATTATATTGAAGCATCTAACCGTGAATAATAATTCAGCACACTACTCTTCACATAAGAAAAGGCATGTGAATTGCCAAATGTGTGGTATCTCGACACTGGTTCAAGAAACCGTATGGATGGTAAAAAATAATTGTTTGAGGAACTCATTGAAGATGTTTGTGCCAATGTGATCTTTGGTGACTCATCAAATGTACCTATGATTAGAAAAAATAAAATTAAAATTTATCAGAAAAATGGAGAGTCAAATTACATCTCTAATGTGTATTATGTATCAAACATGAAAAAAAAACATCTTTAGTATATACCAAATCCTTTAGAAGGGGTATGTCATACATAAAGATAACTCTTCCAGGTCTATAAGAGATTATTACAGGAGACTTTTTTCTCAAGTAAAAATGATGAATAATTTCATGGTTCCACTACATATTAACACAAAGGATGATGAGTATCTCTTTGGACCAATTAATAATGACACATGGATATGACATCTATATTTTGGGAATCTCTATTTCAGTAGCCTTAAATTTTTATCTTCATTATGCATGGTGAATGTATTGCTGGAGATTGATGTTCCAAATCATGTGTGTAAGGAATGTACACTCGGTAAGAAACAAAGGAATTCCTTCCCATGTGGAATTTCCCGAAGAGAAAAGGAATGACCTTAGTTCGTACAGAATGATATTTGTGGGCCACATGAAACACCCTCACATAGAGGTAATATTTATATTATTACCCTCATTGATTATTTCAGCAGAAAAAATTTGTTGTATTGCATCAATGAAAAATATTTTTCCATTTCAATCTTTAAAATTTTGAATGATCGTGTTGAAGCTGAAAGTGGTCACCAAATCAATGTACTCAAAACTGAAAGAGGTGGATAATACACTTCAAATGCATTTCATGATTTATGTAGGAAAAAATGCATCAAATAGACATACATTTTTGGGTACATTCCACAATAGAATGAAATTACAGAATGAATAAACCGCACTATCCTTGACATGATGAGGATCATGATAAAGGAGAAAGACTTTATAAAGAGATTCTGGGCAGAGGTAGTGACATGTACAACCTATCTGCTCAATCGGTTTCCAACCACGAGTGTCAGAAATTTAACATCATAAGGGGCATGGAGCATCTTCAACCCAATCATGGTGTACCTAAGAATCTTTGGGTGTGTCACCAATGCTCAAGTTCTAAAAGAAATAAGAAGAAATCTTGATGAACATGGTGAAAATTTAATCTTCATTGGCTACAGTGAAATATCTATGGCATTCAGGCTCAATAATCCACTGAACAGTAAAGTAATATTTAGTAGAGATTTGATATTTTGGGAGGAAGAATCTTATAAATAGAATTATGAATAATCAAACAATGAAATTCTAGTCATAGAAGAATATTCTAATGAAATACATGACTATCAGGAGAAAATTCCTACATCAACTTCTTCAGGAACAACAATAGTACACATAAGTCCAATAGTACATTTTACTACTCCTAAAATCACTCCAAAATTTCAAAATATGGTCAGATCATACTCTTCCATAGAGTCTATAAAAATTAAGATCTTAATATAGATCTATGATCGGATCAAAGTGGTAAATATTTTCTTCCTATATGCAGATCATGATCCCCTAATGTTTTAAGAGTCCATATGGCAAGAACATTGTAGAATCTCTATGAAAAAAGATATTCATGCTATAGAAAAAATGGTACATGGGAGATAACTACACTTCCTAAAATCCAAAAAAACATTAGCATCAAATTAGTGTACAAGATCAAGTGTAATTCCGATGGTGACATCGATCGATACAAGTAAAGGCTCTTATAAAAGGGGTATAAATAGAATTTTTTGGTGAACTATGAAGAAGTATTCACTCCTGTTGCTTTCCTTGGCACTATGAAGATGATTATCTACCTTCATGCCCATCACAGTTGGATGATCGACCAAAAACATGTGATGTATGTGTTCCTGAATGGAATTCTAGAAGAAGAGGTCTATTTTGACCTCCCTGAAGGCTTTGTTATGTGAATATATGAATACAAGGTGTATCGACTAAAGAATTCTCTATATGGGTTGAAGCATTCTCAATGTTCTTGGAATTCAAACATTGAAAATTTTATTTATTAAAATAGCTTCACCCAATGTCAATATGAGCATGAAGTTTACATAGAGTAGAATGATCCTGGAGATATACTTGTATCATGCTTTTATGTTGAGGATTTTTTGTTTATAGGGAATAGTTGAATGATGTTTGATGATTTCAAGAAGGCCATGTTTATGGATTTCAAGATGACTGATGGATGTATCGTGTCCTTCTTTATGTGAATAGAAGTAAAGAAACAACATGGTGTAATCTAAATATCATATAAGAAGTATGTCAATGAATTGATTAAAAAATTTAATATGTCCAATTGAAATGTAGTAAACCCACATGTAGCAACGAGCATAAAACTAAAAAATGATGGAGGAGGAAGAAGGGTTTACTTGATTTTGTTTTAGAGTCTGATTGGAAGAATGAGGTACCTCACAATAACAAGGCTAGACATTGTCTATAGTGTTGGGATTCTAAGATGGTAAATCGAAGCACCAAAAGGGTCACACTGGCTACCTACAAAAAGAATCCCCATGTACATAAAAGGAACAATGTAATTTGGTTTTATCTATCCATATAGTGATGAAGCAAAGCTATATGGATACTCAAATAATGATTGGTTAGGTGACCAAGATGAAATAAAATGCACTAGTGGATATGTATTATTTCTAGGAACGACTACTTTCACATAGATTTTAGGGAAGCATTTGGGGGTCACCCTATCCACATTTGAAGAAGAGTACATAGCAACATCATCCACTATCAGTGAAGAAATTTGGTTGAGAAATTTTCTAGATGAAGAATACGAAGGATGGATCCACAGTCATAAATTTGGATAATAATTAAGCAATTTAACTTACCAAAAATCCAGTACAACATGGAATAAGCAAACACATTAATACCCGAGTCCACCTTCTAAGAGATCATCTGAAACAGAAAATGATAAAATTGTAATATTTCAATACTATAGAATAGGTGGATTATATTTTCACAAAGTCAATACCAACAGATGTATTCAAACACTAAGAACAATTCTCAGAATGAATCATGTTTGTTTTGATGGGGAGTGTTAAAAATGAAAACCGAATATAATGGATGGATTTACAAAGATGTGTCTTCCCCATGCGACATCATCCCAATTCATTTTTTATTAATTTCTCCAAGTCTCTATTTTATTTATTTCAATTCGATTAACATTTTATTAAATTAATATTATGCTCCATTAATGTTTTTTTTTCTTTACAGATTTAGTGGAGATGAGTATAAATAGGGTGCATGTGTTGTTTTTTTTAAACTGAATTCAAGCTTGAAATCATTGTTGTGTTATTGCCTTCCATCTTCTACTTTCTCGCATTTATAGATTGAATAGTGAACATAAAATTTTGTTGATCACTTATTCTAAAAATCAAAAGAAAAATATGGCCTGAAATCCAAAAATTTATTGGTACATGAGAGTCATTTCCGACAATACAAAAATTTTGGGGATTTTGATGGAGTCTTAGAGGGGATATCGTTTGATTGAATGACTACCACTATATAATTTTATATCATTGGATTACATGGAATTATAAACCATGGAGCTGAACACACAGAGATTCGGGGTTTCTCATCACAGTAAATAAAATGGTTGGAACATTACCATTAGAAGCCATGAATCTCAAGAATGTGAAGCTGCCACTATCTACACCTTGAGTGGGAGTATGAGGATGATGATCAAGGAACAACATGAGGATAAAGAAGCCCCCATACATTATTTAATCATCATTTAGGAAATCCCATAGAACAACTTCTTGGGCTGGGATGTAGTGTGGGATATGTGAGCTGGTGAAACATCACCAATGAGTGGGCATGAATGTATTGGATATGCTTCACATGTGAAGAATATGGGTCCAAACAGAATCCCATAGGGGTTTATGAGGAGGTATGGATGTCCCAATTCCATGTGTGTCATCATGATTTACTACTGTAACTTCATTCTCAGTGGTCTCTATATATGAACAAATTTCACATCCATCATGGGGAAGTGGAGATCATATTATGGGATATACATTAAATTGGTGGGATCCCCCTAACGGGGTATCAATATGATGAATTTATTCTAGTGCCCAATGTTTGGGATAGAATATAGGAAATGCCGATCAAAACAGTGACCCGACTTGATTGGTTGGAAATGGCATTCAGACATTATTCTGTGTTTTAAAAAAGACATCCTATTCAAGAAGTAGTTGGCCATGTTCCTAAACATGCCTATAGAGCGTATTTCAGGGCATCCAAACTAGTGTGTGAAGGCATGGAAGATGTGGGAGTCGAGATCGTACTGGATGATATTGGAGGAAGGAAGATACCAGAAGTGGGGATAGAGTGTGAATGCAAAGTGCCCATAGATTGGGTACACAATGTTTCTAGAGGCATTTCTTAGTGGTTGGATATTCCTAGTTTGGGAAAATCATATGGGTCTATGACAGGGGATCTTGGTGATGGCAGATATTTTTTCTATAGGGAATCACATCAATTTGGGCATCCTAGTACTAGCATGAATCTGCCACCATCTAGGAGACATTTCAAGGGGGATATGATCAAAAGTATCTATGGACCATTGCAATTCCAGCACAGATGGGTTGCATATCACTTTGGGGGGTATATATTTCCAAATTCGTTTACTCCCCTAAATATCATCCTACATTTTCCCCTTATCAATGAGATAAGAGTGATAGTGAGAATTTGAAATGTTGGGAATTTCAAATTCAGACCTTTCCCAATCCCAACTAGAGAGATGGTAAAAAACATAGAGTGGTTGTTAGAATATAGGTCGTACCATCAAGACATATATGGTGGAAAACTAGTTTTAAATGTTAATTTTAATGCATACTATAAATCTTACACTCCATCCTAATTTTCTAACTAATTCAGATGAATCAAATAGCTGATGAAGAGAGTATATATTATCGATAATGTTTCTCAATAGGATGTTGTTTCCACCCTAATTTGTAAAAGGGGGTAGGCATGGATTTTCTTTGGTGAATTTCCAAAACCATAGCAAACCTCCAGCGGGAGAAGGTATTAGGAGGGGGGAGATACAACCTATATAAAGGGATCTCTCCCATCAATTTCAAAATCTCATCCCAAGTGTTCTTTATTTAATTTTAGTGTTTTGTGAGGATGTTTCCCCACTTTATTCAGTAGATATATTTACATGATTTTTCTCCTTGTAATAAGGAGGGGGTGTGTACCCACTTTTACCCACAATGATCCTTCTATTTGGCCATGGTTTTTTACACCATCAATTTTGGGGGTTTTCTATGTCACATCTATTGTCATTTATTTCCACATTTATAACTTCATTTTATCTCGTTATTGTGGATTCACTATGAGCCAATAATTGTTTTTGGTTCCAACATGTGGTATCAGAAGGAAGGTTCTGTCCTGGTGTTGTTCAAATTTTTGGGTATTAATAATTTTCATTAATTTGAGTATGCTCTATGATTGCAACTATTGTTGATCTGTCATATCAGAAAAAAATTATTTAAATTATTAAATACACCATTGTGAAATGGAGGAGGTTCTGTATTGATGGCATGTCCAGATGGAGGTCAAATTTGAGATCATGAACTTCAAGGGAAATAATTTTTTGCTGTGTAAAATGAAGATAAAAGCAATGCTGATGTAGGATAATTTTCTACCGACAATTGAATAAATACAAAAAATGTGACAATGGAACGTGGTTACAGTGGGATCCAGAAACGTGGCATGAATGGAAATGTGGCGAGAACTTCAGTAAACATAAATATACAAGTCAGTGAAGCACCGACAACTTCTGGAATTAGGAAGCATCTCAATGAAGCATGGATGATTGACTCAGGAGAAACATGTCACATGATGTCTCAATGAGAATGGTTTGACCAGTATGAAACAATCCCATAAGGACTTGTGTAAATGGGTAATGATCACAACCTATAGACTGTTAGAGTTGGTATCATAAAATTGAATATGCATGATGGCATAGTACTAACTATCCGAGGATTACGCCATGTGAAGGTCCTAAAGAAGAACATTTTGTCTTTGGAACAATTTGATGATATCGGATGCAAGACTCACACCGAGAATTTATTAATGATAATTGTGAAGGGTGCTCTTTGGAAATGAAGGAAGATAATTTATTAAAGAACCTATATGTTCTTATGGGTGAATCGTACAAGGAGGTGAAGAAAGTTATTGCATCAACTCCCATGATAGAAGTGTTGACGACGTTATGGAATCAAAAGCTTGGCCATTTGTAAGAACGAAGCATAATGATTCTTGAGGATCATCAGTTTTTTTCTGGGATAACAATTTTATCCTTAAATTTTTTTGAGAATTGGGTTTTGAGAAATCAACACAGGTTAAATTTCAGGACATCAACATCGAGAAGTCATGAGATCATGGAGTTGATCCATTCTAATGTTTGGAAAACATCGGTTATATCCTTGGGAGGAGCAAGGTAATTTGTATCTTTCATTGATCATTATTCCAGGAGATGTTGCGTGTCCCTGAACAAGAGGAAATCCTATGTGTTTGATTTTTTCCAAATTGATAAAAGGGTGAAGGATCTTGAATCTGGAAAAAAGACCATGTATCTGAGTACTAACAATGGTGGAGAATATACAAGCGAGGAGTTAGATACTTTTTTCCAACAAGAAAGAATAAAGAGATAGTTAATCATGGTGAAAACTCCTAAGAAGAATGGAGTGAAAGATTGGATGAATAAAACCATATTGGGTAGATCAATGGTGATGTTGAAGATTAAAGGAACTTCCAAATTTGTTGGGCAGAAGTAGTTAATAGAACCTTTCATGTGATCAACTAGTCTCCTTTAATGGAGATTGATATGAAGACCCTGATGGAGAATTCGACTGGTAGACCCACTGACTATTCTCAGTTACAAAATTTTGGAAGTCTTGTATACGCATTTTTTAATGAGCATAGAACATCAAAGTTGGATTCAAGATCTAGTAAATGTATGTTATTGGGGTATGCTGATGGTGTGAAGGGGTATTGTTTGTGGGACACCATTACCCGCAAACTTATCATTAGTTGAGATGTCATTTTTGCCGAAGACAAGGTTAAAATGACAACTGATCAAGACATTGATAATGAGAATATATAAACTATAATATTCAAAGTAGAGGAAAAATTAAAGGAATAACCAATTTCCTCTATGGAATTACAAGAGAATGATGATCAAGTACTGGTTGAGTTAGGACCACAATGGTCATATCAATAGAAAAGAGCCCCAGTATCACACTAAGACTATGTCATTGGGAGAAATATTTTGTACTACTTATTGACGGAGGACAGAAAGCCATATTATTTTGTGGAAGCAAACCAAAGTCCAGATATATCCTCATGGATGGTGGTGATACAGGTGGAACATGAACCCCTACATAGGAACAATAATAAAGATCTTCACCCATTACCTAATGGAAGGAAGGATATCAGAAACAAATGGATCTTTATGATCAAGCATGATAGAAAATACAAGGTGGAAAATATCATGAAATATTTGTTGTAAATGAATTTTCTCAGAAGGAAGGTATCAATTTCAAGGAAATTTTTTTCTCACATTTTCAAACTGAAAACTGTTCAGATAGTTCTACAAATTTTTGAAACATACAGTTTACTTCTAGAGTAGCAGGATGTGAAGACAACATTTCTCCATGGTGATCTTGAGGAATAGATCTATATGCTCCAATTGAGAATGTTTTTTAGAAGGAGGAAAAGAGAACATGGTTCATAGGTTGAACAAATCATTGTACGGTCTAAAGAAGGCACTGAGGTGTTGGTACAAAAGTTTTTATTCCTATATTACAAGCCTTGTATAAAACCGACATCATTCAGATATATTTTCATATTTCAGGTGTTTAGATGGTATTGATTTCATCATTCTTATGTTTTATGTGGATCCCATGCTAGTTGCAAGCCCCAACAATGATTATATCCCAGAAATGAAGGCACCATTGGCTAGAGTGTTTGAAATGAAGGAATTGGTACCAACAAAAAAAATTATTTGGATGTATATTTACTGAGACAGAAATAATGGTAAGATTTGGAAATCCTAGAAGAATTACTTACATAGAGTGTTGAAACACTTCCACATGAAAAACTGTAAACCAATCTCAACACATCTTCCCATTAATTTCATTTTATCATCCACGATGAGTCCTAGTAGTGAAACAGATATAATAGATATTTCTCAAGTTCCATATACATCGACAGTGGGATGTCTGGTGTTCACTATGGTTTGTACTAGACCAAACATTACACGTGTAGTGGGAGAAATTAGTCGGTACACGGAGAATCTAGGATGGGAGCATTGGAGCACAGTGAAGAGGATCCTATGTTACATCAAGGAGACCTCAAATTCTGCATTAGGTTATGGAGGATCAGAGGTCACTACTGGTTATGTGTTTACTCTTGCAGGAGGAGCTATGAGATGGATTTAAAATTTACAGTCAGTTGTGGATTTATCCACGGTGGAGGTAGAGTATATTGTAGCAACACAAACATGAAATTATAAAATTTGGATGAGATGGCTGTTGGAGGAACTCAGGCACAAACAAGAGCATATTCTATTATTATGTGATAGTCATAGTTCCTTGAATATAGAAAGGAATCAATCTTGTTGTTATAGGATGAAGCACATTGGAGTAAAATATAACTTTTTCTGAGATCTATTAGAGGAATGAAGGGTAGATATGTAGAAAATTCATACTAATGAAAATATAGAATATTTCTTAATGAAGGCGATTGACTCAGATAAGTTTAGATAGTGTAGATCCTCAAGAAGCCTTATAGAGATGTGACCATCATTGTAATGACCCGAAATTTTTAATAAATTTCATTTCCTAATTTTTTGTGTAATTTTATTATATACTCAACGAAACTATTTCATTTTAAAAATATGAGTATAATTAAAATGAGACTGTTGGGTTTTGAAAATTTTGTGACCATTGGTCAGTATGACCGTTTGAAACTAAATGCCGCGATCATTGTCTCTAAATACAAGTGATCTTGTTTAATTAATATAGAAAGAAGATTTGATGGCCTCATCCAGTAGTCTCGGGCTGATCTAAGCCCATCCAACATAACTTGGGAAAGAGGTAACACCACTTGGCTTTTCTCAAGACCAAACCCATGCTGAACTTCATCATGTCAAGATGGAACCGAATCGCCTTCACGAGATATTCAAGCTTATATAAATCACCACTCGTGCAATGCTAGCTGAGCCACCTTCGGATTCTCTCACTTTTGCACACCTTACACATAGGTCACATGCTGGGGTTATAAGGGGCTTTGTATAGAGACCGTAGCTACATTGTTTAATCCTCTTAGTTAAATAAAATTGCGATTTCTTCTTATGGAGAAGTTTGTGAATTTCCAAAATGTCTGAATAAATTTAGTGTGTATATTATTGATGAATTACAGAAAAAAGATATTTTAAAATATTTATGTAAACCTTAAATAATTCATGATGTGTAATGATTTTAAAAAAATGGCCTTCTTCAAATGTGTTTAGTAAGAAATTTAGAGTCTAATATGATCAACATAATTTTTGGTGAATATAAATTTATGAATAATTATTTTACGTTTAATATTAGTAATGTGACCAAATGGATTAGTAATATCACTAAAATAAGGTATTAATATAATATAGGCACCATGATTAAGTAATGCGATTCAATAAAATGGGTAAATAACTGTTTCATAAATTATTAGTCAAGTATTAGTTTTTTTGGGTGAATAGTGTTTTTTAATTAAAAATTAAATTAAAAATTTTTAGATTTTTTTTATAAAATGGTGTTTATTTTTTAATTCATAGCATTTATATTATGTTAATATATTTATTTGGTATTTTTCTGAAAAAGTTGAACTTTTATTGAATAGTAAAAATACAGTTTTAGGGTTTCGGTATGTTTAATGGCATCACGACAGCATCATGATGATGTCATGAAATATTTTAAGATATGGTCAACTAAAGGGGATAAATCATTGTATGAGGCATCCTAAGTGGCCAATACCACGAGGAAATACCATTGAATAGTACATTTTTTACCAATACCACTGATGAGGTGTCCCTTGGCCATTAATGCCTTGTCCCCTCACTTCCCCTATAAATACCAATCCATTCTCTCATATATATCATTCCAAAATCGTCCTAAACGAATTTCTGGTCTCATTACCTCCCAAGGAGTCCTCCCAAGGTTCCCCCAATACCTCAAGGTCCCGAACTTCATGTTTTAAGAGTTATATTTTAAGGTAAGGGATCTTACCTGTCTCTTTCTTTACAAGTACTCTCTTTTATGTCATTTCTTTTATGCCCCATGTTCTTATATTGGGGGTGTTATTTTATATTAATACTACTATAATTTTCATGTTAATATTATGAGATACCCTATTTTATCGTGTCAATTCTTTTTTCTAAGTTTTAAGTGGCACTGTCAGGCTACTGAATTTTTAAGGGATTCTTTCACCCTTCTCATTTTCGAGTTCTATTTTCATGTCAAGTCCTTGAAGTTCCATTTTATTATGTTAGTGTATGATCACTATATATATCATACTGATATTTTATGTTAATATGTTCATATACCCTATTTTATGTCGTTAATTCATTTTTTTGATGTTTTAAGTGACGTCGTTAGGCTGCCGATTTTTCATAAGAGAAATCTTATTTTTGTCTTCTTTCCATCTTTTTCATTTCATATTGTATGTCCTTAAAATTTCATTACCATGTTACTATATCCTTGATATTCTGTCACTCTACTGTTTTATGGATCATTTATGAGTGGGTGACCCATGTCCTCTCTCTTTTCAATGTTTTCTAAAATCCTATAACATAGTCCCTATGCTGCAGAATTTTCGTCACAAAATGTCTCTCTCTTTTTCTCAAATTCTTTTATTATATTAAGTGATTACTCAAAGATCCTTATTATACAGAGGTATTCACATATATATCAAAATTTTCTGTTTTAATTCTGGGATTTATATACACAAAACCCACTTTCCTTTTCCGTGGGTTTAAAGTGACATAAAGATCACGTCTTTAAAGAAGTTTTTAAAATGTTATGACTATGAAATGACACCCATTTATTTTATTCTATATAGGTTTTTTACTAAATTATTGATGATGATATATGTGGCTCACATGATAATAATGTGAAATTTAAGGGTGCACTCTAATAGCGCTCCAATGCATTGGGTAATGATGTAACCACTAGAGATTATAATTTTAACGATTCCTTGGTGAATAACCTTGGTAATTTCAAATGACACCTTGGGGATGGACCTTGGTGATATGTTCATGATTTTATATTTTAAATTTTGTAGCCACATATTCATGTTATTAAACACATTATTTTTATTATGATATGCCTCATGATCTCTTTCTCATGCCTTACAGTTATTTATCATGGCCTTTTGATGTATCTCAATTTCACATGTAAAATGTTTCTCTTATTTCCCTTACTAAGCCATCTACTCACCCTTTCCTTTGATGTATGCATCCTAGTTATGAGATGATGTAATGATCTGCATATGAACAATGAATAATCCTTTAAAGTGTTTAAGAAGAATGTTTTATATTGTTTTCATGTATCAAGTTCCTGGTTTCCAAGGCACTAAACCTTAAAGATCCTCGGTTTTGTATAATGTAATGAATGTTTATGTGATAAAAAGGTGGGATGTTATAGTTGGTATCAAAGATTGGTTTATTTATTTGTTGAAATTAGGATTTGATAACATTACAAGGTTTCTTAATTAAAATATTAAATATAGGAAAACATCTGGGTATTTTGGTGATGTATTGAGTAAGTGGTTTCCAAACAAATAAATCCATGTCTGGATACGAACAAGTAAAGGTGGCTCTGGCACAGATATACCTAGGAGTGAAAACTCTGACAAGGTGTTTTGGGATTGACTCGGGGTAACCTGGTGAATGACAATGGCCTTGCTGCACTTTTGGTTTGACACTCTCAGGGGATAAGCTTTGGTAAATTCATAAGTCTTGTATTAACCATTATTAAAGGGACAATGATAAAATAAAATAAAGATTCACATAAGAATATATGGTCATGGATGACCTAGATTGTAACCTAGGGGATCACAAGTTAGGGTATACTTTTCTTCTATAAGTTTATCCTTCTATGCATAATGTTCTCTTTTTATGATTATTGGCTAAGTATTTAAGCCCCCTAATTATACTTTCTTTTCTTAGTTAATGGCAGTAAATAGGAGAACATGTCCCAAAAACCAATATGATATGAAATGTTATGATTTCCCTATTAATATGATAGAGACGACGAGAGATCAAGTTGAACATATTGTGATTATGCCAAACCAGCTATCAAAAATCACAATTAATAATTGGTACCTAGTTGAATGACCAAATTCATCAAGGAAGAAGATGATGAAGTCTCAATGATGTTCATCTGATAAAGTTGATAAGGGAAAAAAGACCCAATTTCATTTGTGCAAAAAGTGTGGAAGGTGGTACCATGTAGACTGTCACAAAGGAACCAGGAGATGTTTTATGTGTGGGGTGATAGGGCATAAAGTAGCCAATTTCATTAAAAAAATTTATAATGTGATGAATGGATATAAGGTTCAATCTACTATACCTTATACTATTAAATGTCGTAAATGGGGAGAAATTGTACATTATTCAAGGCAATTCTCTCTTGTAAGGGATGAGCAGCATTATGGGCATCAATAATCATTAAGGACAAGGGAACAATGCAAGTCCTATGCTGAGATGGATCAAGATGACTGAAGTACATGTAACTTCTTCTCAATAATTGTCTATGTCATGTTGTATTTTAGTTTGTGATCTATGAGAATATATTTAGTGTTTTCTAAGAACATCGATTCACTACCTATGATGGTCTTATATCATTATGGAAGACATCTATTGTTATGTATCACATGTTGATGTTGTGAAGTTGTTCTTCTTGAAAAAAATGATTAGTTGATTAAAAGATGAATATTATTTTGGAATATGTTCACTAATTTGGGAACCCTATATGATAATGGAAAATAGATTACTATGGTATTTTCATTGAGAAGTGAAGGTTGGCTTATATTTTGATGAATCCATGAATTTAAGGTGAAATTATGGCCATTTGGGTTACTTATGGAAATGATTATCCTATCTTGGGGGAAATTTTATTAGGTTAGTAACTTTTGTTATACGGCGTTAAGAGTGGTTGATGTTGTTAGCAGATGGAAGATAAAATTTATCTTTGAAGACTATGTTATCAAATCCTTCATGTATTTGGGTTTCAATCTTAGTTTGGTTTATTTTGAGGAATTTTAAGGACAGTTATTTATGTAATGGTCTATGATGAACTTTGGGTACTACCATGGAATTTTGAAGATTAAAAGTAGTTTCCCTTCCTATGGGGTTATTTATTTTTGAAGAGTTGTTTTATCTTACAATTTCTATTTTTGGGATAAATGTTTAAAGATAGATAGTTAATATTTTATGGATTATGTGATTCTCTTGAAGATGATTCTTGTGATTTGATGAGACCAAGTGTTTTTGAATGCTCATCATTTAGAGAAAAGATTAGTTTTGGTAGAAAATTATTAAAGGATGAAACTCTACATTAAGGTAAGCATATTTCCTTATGTTCTTATTCTTTCTTGTAAATGAATTCCTCAAAATTATGAAAAGGAATGTAAAACAAAATTTTATTTTTTGGTTTACATTTCCTACTGGGTAATCAAAGACCATTTACACACATCATAAGTTTGTGATTTTCTAGTGGTTGACTTTCTTTTAATCATGTTTCTATCACTCTCCATCAGAACTTGACCATTTATTTTCTCTTCTATATCCATGTTTTCCTACATAGAACCCTAGTATGGGTTAACTCGCGTGACCTTTTCACTTCCCTTTCTTTCTTTTAAAGTAATAGTGTTCCTGACTCTTTTTTTGATGTGGGACCTTTAATGAAATTTCCTTGCCCAATTTTAAAAATTGAGAGGACACAATTTTTTTAGGAGGGGAGAATTTAACAACTTGAAATTTTGAATAAATATTGTTTCCTAATTTTTTGTTTTATTTTATTTTATACTAAACAAAACAATTTCATTTAATAAAATGAGTATAATTAAAATGATACAGTTGGATTTTGTCTATTATATGACCACTGGTTAGTATGACCGTTGGAAACTAAATGTTGCGATCATTGTCTATAAATACAAGTGATCTTGGTTAATTAATATGAAAAGAATATTTGATGGCCTCATCCAATATTCTTAGGCCGATCGAAGCCCATCTAACAAAACTTGGGAAAGAGGTAGCACCACTGGGCTTTGCTCTAGACCAAACCCAAGACGAACTTCATCATGTGAAGTTGGAACGGAATCACCTTCGCGAGAAGTTCAAGCAATTAGAAATCACAACTCATGCAATGCTGGCCGAGCCACCCTCAGATTCTCTCACATTAGCACAACTTACACTAAGTTCATATGCTGGGGTTATAAGGGGATATGTAAGGAGACCATAGCTACTTTGTGTAATCCTTTGAGTAAAATAAAATTGTGATTTCTTCTTATGGAGAAGTTTGTGAATTTTAAAAATGTCTGAATAAATGTAGGATGTATATTATTGATGAATTTCTAAAAATGGATATTTTAAAATATTTACGTGAACCTTAAATAATTCATGATGGGAAATGATTTTCAAAAAATGGTCTTCTACAAATGTGTTCAGTAAGAAATTTAGAGTCTAATAAGATCAACATAATTTTTAGTGAATAGTAATTTATGAATAGTGATTTTACGCTTAGGATTAGTAATGTGACCAAATGGATTAGTAATCTCACTAAAAGAAGGTATTAATATAATATAGGCACCTTTATTAAGTAACGTGATTCACTAAAATGGGCAAATAACTGTTTTAGAAATTATTAGTCAATAATTAGTTATTTCTGGTGAATAATGGTTTTTAATTAAAAAATAAATTAAAAATATTTAGAAAATTAATTTTATAAAATGTTTTTTATTTTTTATTTCAGAGCATCGATATTATGTTAAGATAATTTTTTGGTATTTTTCTGAAAAATGTGAATTTTTAATGAATAGTAAAAATACAGTTTTAGGGTTTCGGTATGTTTAATGACATCATGACTCCATCATGATGATTTCATGAGATATTTTAAGGTATGTTCGGACAAAGAAGATGAATCATTTTATGAGTTTTCCCAAGTGTCCAATACCATGAGGACATACCATTGAATAGTACATGGTTTTTCCAATACCACCGATTAGGTGTCCCTTGGCCATTAATGCCATGTCCTCCCACTTCCCCTATAAATACAAAGCCATTCTCTCATCCTTTTCATTCCAAAATCCTCCTCAACTATGTTCTGGTCTCATTACCTCCCAAGGAGTCCTCCCAAGGTGCCCCCAATACCTCAAGGTCCCGACCATCGAGTTTTAAGAGTAATGTTTTAAGGTAAGGGATCTTACCTCTCTCTTTCTTTCCAAGTACTCTCTTTTATGTAATTTCTTTTATGATCCATGTTCTTATGTTGGGAAGGTTACTTTATATTTATACTACTATCCTATTCATGTTCATATGATTAGATACCCTATTTGATCTCATCAATTCTTTTTTTTTTTAAGTTTTAAGTGGAGCCGTTAGGGTGCCGAATTTTTAAGCGATTCTTTCACCCTTCTAATTTTGAAGTTCTATTTTCTTGTCAAGTCATTAAAGTTCCTTTTTATTATGTTGGGTTATGATATATATATCAATTATAATGATATTTTATGTTCATATGATGAGATACCCTATTTGATCTCGTCAATTCATTTTTTTGAAGTTCTAAGTGGCGTCGTTAGGCTGCCGAATTTTTAATAAGAGAAATCTTATTTTTTTCTTCCTTCCATGTTTTTAATTTCATATTGTATGTCCTTAAAATTTCAATAACTTGTTCTTATATCCTTTATATTATATCCCTATATTTTTTATGGATCATTTATGAGTTGGTGACCCATGTCCTCTCTCTTTTCCATGTTTTCTAAAACCCTTTAACACAGCCGTTATGCTACAGAATTTTCATCTCAAAATGCCTCTCTCTTGTTCTCAAATTATTATATTTTATTAATTGAATACTCAAAGATATTTCTTCTACATGGTTATTCACATATATATCAAAATGTTCTATTTTAATTCTAGGATTTACATACACGAATCCCACATTCCTTTTCCGTGGGTTTTAAGTGACATAAAGATCATGTCTTTATAGCAGTTTTTAAAATGTTATGACTAAGAAATGAAACCCAATTATTTTATTCTATATGGGTTGTTTATGAAATGATTTATGATGATATATTTGGCTCACATGATAATAAAGTCAAATTTAAGGGTGCACCCAGATAGTGCTCCAATGCATTGGGTAATGATGTAACCACTAGAGATTACAATTTTAACGATACCATGGTGAATAACCTTGGAAATTTCAAATGACAGCTTGGGGATGAACATTGGTGACATGTTCATGATTGTCTATGTTAAATCTTGTATCCACATATTCATGTTATGAAACATGTTATTTTATTATGATATTTTTCAGGATCTCTTTCCAATGCATTAAAGTTATTTATCATGACCATTGGATGTATCTCAAGGTCACATGTAAAATGTTTATCTTGTTTCCCTTACTGGGCCTTCTACTCACCCTTTACTTTGATATATCCTCCCAGGTTATATGATGTTTTAATTAACTTAGGATGAAAAATGAAGAATCCTTTAAAGTGTTTAAGAATAATGTTTTATGTTGTTTTCATGTATTATGTTCTTGGTTTTCAAGACACTAATCCTTAAAGATCCTCAGTTTTGTATAATTTAATGAAAGTTTATGTGATAAAAAGGAGGGATGATATAATCATGTTTGGTAGAAATAAAGTATGTTTAGAGATGTGTCGGTAGAGTTTCTTTATGGGATGGTGCCCCCCCCAATTTTTGAAAGGGGTAAGGTGTGGACACTATTAGGTTGGTGGAAAAACTCTCACCATACCTCCAGCGGGAGAAGGTAGTAGGAAGGATGAGATGAATCATATATAAATCACTCTCTCCCATTATTTTCAAAATCTCATCCTAAGAGTTCGTTATTTATTTGTGGTGTTTTTTGAGGTAGTTTTCCCACCTTATTCTATAGAGATATTTGCATGAGTGTTCTCCATGTAATAATGAAGGAGTGTGTTCCCACATTTACCCATAGTGATGCTTCTATATACCCAAAGTTTGTTGGAATTTCAATTTGGGGGTTTTCTCACATTACATATGGTGTCATTTATTTCCACTTTTTTAACTTTACTTTATCTCATGATTGTTGCTGCACTATGGTCCAATAATTTTATTTGGTCCCAACATATATAGGGGTTTGGAAAGAGATGAATCTTTGTATCTTTCATCATCTCTAATTGATTTTTATGATTGGAGATACCGAGAAATAATCACATTACTTCCATTCAGTCATAACACCATCCTTACCGAGACAAATGTCATCAGCTAGGTAGTAGCATATGAAGACACAATCATATTCCATCGGGTAAAAAGGATGGAGTCACCGAGCATGCCATAAGAGTATCAGGGTAGTAGGAAATATGCACTTAAAGTAAGGAAGCATTGTTCAAGGGATCATGGTGGCCTAAAAACAACGGGAGTTCAAGGGCCCACAATGCCTCTATCCTCTGGCATAGAATTTCTCCAAAAGAGGTGACCACAGGTGGATGTAAAGAATATCCCATTTAGAGGCAAGACAATCCCGAGAGTCTCTAGGGATGTAGCTACACTTCATGGTGTAACCATCTGATGATTCTTACTACCTCAATATCTAGTGGGAATGAGAGAAGATGTGGTTGTCTTGTATGATGGATCACTTATAGTGGTGACTTGATAAGTAGGGGACCAATCTTCTAGATGTTGATCTGTAACATCCCAGGTAAATAGAGAACATGAAATTTTTAATATTTTCTAATATTTGTGAATTAAATATTTATTTTTCTTTAATGGGGATGTTATGTTTGATGGCGTACCCGATACGCAATAATGGGTTTCATTGAAATCTTACATTACAAAATAATAATAAAATATTATTATTTTAAATTGAAGTCAATGCCTAGCCATTGTATTTTCATGAATGAATAGAACTAACTACAATATGATTATACATGTTTTTTAAATGTTTTTACATTTATCCAATAAAAAATATTGGATTAAAATAAGAAAATAAATTGATTTTAAGCATAAATACTCCAATATTCACTAAAAGGTTAATTTATCATCTTTTAATGGAGATCCATCTATAAATATAGTTTTGGAAACTTTTATATATTCTATTTGACCAAATTATATTCTTATTTTTAATTGGGACATTAAAATTTACTTTGGGTACATTTTTGGTATGTTTATGATAAAATTCATTTTTTATGCATAGTGAAAAATATTGTATTTTAATTCAAATATTCCTTTTAATCTAATTTATTTATATTCTTAGATTACATTTTTAATTGGTTTTAAAGTTTAATTGGAATATATTTTTACTATTTAATCCAATGGTGTTCATAAGAATTAATTTCACATTGAAATTCAACATAAACAAGTGTTGATATTTTGATATATATTGTTTCTTAAAAACACACTTTTTTATTTTGACAAAGGGAAATTAATTTCAAATTAAATAATTCAACTTCTATGTTTTGAATTTGGTAAAATAGACATGATTTTAGAAATTGAAATATCAAATATAGCTTAGGCTGAGTTTTTGGTATTTTTCTGAATAACATCAATTTTTGATGAATAGTGAAACCAATTAGTAGTATTTAAAAACAATGACCTTTTCATTTAAATGAAATTTTACCACTTACGTGAATTGATTTTCAAAAATACAATATACATTGTTGTTATTAGTAAGTAATTTGTGGTTCAAATAGATGCTAATAATATTTGGTGAATAGTAACTTTTGACTCTTATTTACTACGGTTAAAGGTAAATAGATTAATTCAAGGTAAAAAGGATATTATAATTATTCCAAATTAACTTAACACTTGTCCTAAAATAATTGAATGAGTCATTTCCGACCCTGGGAATCCTTGGGTCGATTTTGGGATCCCATGGAGCCACATGGGAGTGATAATGACACTTTAGATTAATTAATTTAATGTAATGGAAAAAACGACATAAACAAATATCTTTTAGTAAATTAATTTTTAAATATATTTATATAAGTTATCATTTAGACTATAAATATTCATTGGAAATATAAAAGTATTAACTACATCATGGTACATTTTTTACAATTTTTAGACATCAAATAAATAAAATTATTTATGAGACAATAATGATGTAGTGTGTACCTCATTAATAAAAGATTTAAATAAATATGATTAAAATGATTAAAATATTATCCAAAACATGTCCAATTATTATTGGATGATTTTATTTCGAATATGAGTCATATTATACTCTAATTTAATGTTTTTTGGACCTTTTGAAACCGATTATAAGTTTATAATAAAATAATATTTTCACACTTTCCTAAAGAACCCCTCCTCTCCCTTATAAAAATATCTTAATTATAAGAAATTATTCACACCTCTAAAGACTTTTGTATCTTACCACCTCTTCCCAATTAACCTCCCTACATCCTTATCCTCTCTCTAGAAGCCTTAAAATAGGAATAATACACTTTATGAAGTCATTTTGGTTCAAACCAATGGGAGTCACCAAAATTAATTGTAACAGTTTCTCTTAAATTGATTTCTTTTATTTTACTTGTACAAACCCTAAACTATTTTTATTACTTTATTTTATAACAAAATATGTATCCTAAAAATACTAGTATTTTGTTATGATAAGTATTATAACTAAACTTACACACACCTCTATCTAATGGGTGAAGAACATAATGTTTCTGTGGATGGAAAACAAACGCCTCATGAAACGATGATTGTTCAATTATCTCCTAATGCCTTTCATGGTGACCATTATTATGGAACTATATTTATATGTGATATATATTATGTTTATATTTTCTTTATGATTCTTTATTTTTTATTTATATAGTTCCTTTATGGTTTCCGTAGT
The DNA here is from genome assembly GCA_963277665.1 of Viscum album. Classification (NCBI taxonomy): domain Eukaryota; kingdom Viridiplantae; phylum Streptophyta; class Magnoliopsida; order Santalales; family Viscaceae; genus Viscum; species Viscum album. Next base: position 570,503,094 of record OY728153.1, read on the forward strand.
CGGTAAATAAGATAATCTAATTAGAGGATGTGTGGGACATATAAAGGATGGAGTTAATAATATTATATATTATATTATACTGTAATTTTATATAAATATGTATCATTTTGTTTTAATTCCATTAAAATAATAAATATAAATGGAAGTAGCGTCCATGGGTACGTATAGCTTACCATCTCCATGAACAATGCATTTCAATTCTTACCTATAAATGTTATGTACTATTATAAATACAAGTATATACTAGATATATATGATATATATGATATATATGAAATATAAATAATTAATATCATTCTGAGGATTATTTATATCATACCACATGAACAACTTGTAATTATAAAGTGTTCATTTTATTTACTCAAAGTACCAAATATCGACAAAACGACTGTTATTAACTAATGAGATTACATAATGATTATAACATGGTAATAAGTGATATAATAGGAATAAAAAACTTGAAAAAGGTTCTGAAGAAAGTATAAATTAACTTTAGTTTATTATTCAAGAAGAACAAGGAACAAATGTGTAATGTCAGACATGAGTTAAGGGGTTTCTTATCTTACTCTAAATTTCGTTAGATTTCCATTGTCCACCACATATTTATTGCATTTGGTGTATTTTGTACTGCCATTTGATATATATTATCATGATTATTTTTATGTTCATGTTACTCTGTAATTAATTTGTTGGTTATTAAATTTTTTTCATATGGCTCGATTGATTACAACAAGGTAATGGTTTTTTCATCTCATTTTTTATTCCCGTGGGTTTCATTCTATATTAGCCACTATTTCCTTTTGTGTGGTGTATGTACTGCCCATGATTGTCTTCTTGTTGTAATATAATTTAATTTATGGTTATTTACATCTTCATTGTTTGATCCTTATTTCATAGGGATGTATGTTTTGTGAGTTACCAAATCGATAAGGATTATCAAATTTCAATTTCCACTCATTGGGCTATACGCATATTTCATTGATTATTTTACTCCAAGATTATGTGTGGAATCACTATTTATTATTTATGCAGTAATTTCCACTCTTATTTGTGTGGATATACTTTTGATTCACATAATCACTCCATTGATAATTACTCAAGTCATTTATATGATCTTGATAAGAGTAATCCGAACTCAATTTCCATTCATTGAGTTAAACATCCAAGTCATTGGTGTTGTATTCACAAGAATATGTGTGAATGTACTATGGTTGATTTACACTAAATATCCAATCATATTGAGATTATTTATATTTTTTAGACATAATTATGTCTTTGATTTATCCTTAACCTAAGGATATGGTTCTTATAAGGGATTTCATCTCAATTTACATTACATTGAGACTTCTTTGTTGTGATATGCCAATTCAATTTTATATGGTGTATATAATGGACTTTGAAATACTATATCATGAATCCATTTATTCTCATGATATTATAAAGTGTTCATTACCTCAATTATATGTATTCAAATGTCTCTCTTTTGGTTAGAAACTCTATCTAAAATATCATTTTTAAATGTTTTAAAGATTTATTCTTCTAAATCATTCTCATTAATGTCCATGTTTAAAAAATGGTTTTATGGATTTATTTATATGGACATTAACGTTTTAAAATTAAAATACCTTTTAAAAGTTTCAAAGTGGTATGGGACACTTTGATTCAGAAATCTATTTTAAACGACTTCTTGATAAAGAGAGAGACTTTTAAATGTTTTCATGAAAAAGGTGGATATTTCTCTCATATAGTTTTTGATAATTATTTTCATCTATGTCAATATCCTTAATTATTATTGATTAAGGTTAATCTATTATAATACAATCTTACATATTGTATTTATTGAGTTATGTTTGACTGTGGATGTTCTATTTTTATGCCATTCATGGTTTGAGGTTAAGGTATTGATATTTCATATGCTAGTTTTAATATGAATGTTTAGATTATTTTTCACCCATTTCATATGAGGAATGAATTGGACTTATTAAGTGACGACTAGAGCCCACTATAGATCCTTGATGCATTAGTAGGTCTCACGAGACAATTAGATGTGGAATTGGCTGAGGCCTTTCCCAATTTTTGACATATGGTTTTGGCTGAGGACATAATCATTTTAGACGTATTGGCCAAGGCCTTGAAAAAAAGTTTCAGATTGTCTGGAATTATTCATTCCATCATTATGATATTATATATTGATATTTCATATGTTTATTCGACTATTAGAATACCCATGACCATGTTTTATTATGTAATTATTTACTCATCTCACATTCCTTCCTTAAAATTTTCATGTTTATTATTTGTAAAGTCTTGTGTTTTCAATTATTCACCAAGACTAATGTTTATGTTCTCTTCCACTATATTTCTTACTCTTACTAAGCATTTGAGCTAACCCCTTTCTCATGTTTCATTTTCTTAGAATATGAAAAAGCTAGTTATGAGTGACTTGTAGGAATAATCTTGAAAATGTGGATGTTTTTAATGGAAAAAATTAGTGTTGTTTATCTTTTCATGATTTAATGTTGAACTTATGTATGTATCTTGTTTCCAAGACTACTAAACTAATCGGTACATTGGGACTTGATTCCATGTAATCATGCCAATGCATTAAAATAATGCACCAGCTCTTGGATTCTAGGGTCGGGGCGTTAGAGTTAGTATCAGATGAAGTTTAGTATAAACCTTTGAAACTAGGTTTAGAAAAGCCATGATTACAGAACGTTACCCTAATATAGACTTTTAGGATTAGTATAGAAGAATTTCCTAGAATTTTGGTAATGTAGAAATTTTGTGTTGTTTTCGAAACAATACATCCCTATCTGGATACGAGCAAGTAGAGGCGGCTCTGGAACAGATGTAACTAGGGGTAAAACCCAAAAAACACCACTTTGTGCTCGACTTGAATGGGAAATGATGCACAACAATGGTCCTTGATGCACTCTTGGTTATGAAACTCCCAGGGGATATGCCTAGGATAATTCAAATTTTCATTACAAACAGAATTAAAGGATTTTAATATAAGATGAGAAAAAATGACATTGGTTAATCCTAATGTTTTTCAGGTTGAAAATAAGGTGTCATGATATTATCTAAATGATTTTATGACTCACACTATACATTCTGGTTTTAGTCAAACTAGTCATTCAATTAAATGTTATTACATTTTAGATGAAAATACGTGGTATGAGATAACATTTATGGTTAAAATATGTTAGGGTTATTTTTGAGGAAATTATCACATTTTTGGGAATATTATAAAATTATATAGTTTTTGAAAAATGAAAACACACAGACCATGTGACAACCTATCACGTCAGACAAAGCAATGGGAATCGAACCCACAACCAAAGTACGACTGAGATGTATCACCTACCACTGGACTACGTGAAGTCCCTGGTTAGTAGGACTAATTATTTTTAGTTAAACTATTTTATGGATCAAGAATATCTTGTTTTTGGGAAAATATGATTTATCCTTAGTATAGTAAAATGATTTGGTGATTAACTGATAAATGTTATTTTGGATGATGTTCTCTCTTTTGGTAACACAATATGCCTAAAGAAAATAGAGTACTATGGGATTTTATTTGAAGAGTAATGGTGGTTTTTTATTTATGTTTTTATTGTGTATTTATAGTGATTTGGGTTATTTATGGAAATAATTGACCTATCATAGAAAATATGTGATTAGGTTAGATACTTTTAAGTATGTGACTTTAAGAGTAGTCGATGTTATTTGGACATACAATTTAACATGGAAGACTACGTAAGAAAATTCTTCTATGTTTTGGGTTTCAGTATTAGTTTTTATTATTTTGAATCATTTTTAGATAAATTGTTTATTGAATGGTCTTTCTTGAACTTTGGGTACTTTTTTTGAATTTTGGAGATTAATAGTAGTATTTCGTTTTATAAAGGATTATCCTTTTAGGGGATTACATGATCTCGTACTAACCGTTTTGGTTTTGGTTAATGTCTAAATACAAGGGAAATATATAGTTCATTTTTTTTGGATTATGTGATTCTCTCAAAGATGGTTATAGAACTTTTAATGAGAAGAAGTCATCCTGAATACTCATCATTTTGAGAAAATATGAGTTTTCATTAGAAATCTTGTAAAGGATGGAAGTCTACATGAAAAATAAGTATGTTTCCTTACATGTTTAGTTAATCTCATAAATAGATTCCTAAATGAATAGTAACTTAGAACAAAAACATTGTCTGTTAACTTTTAGTACCGGGGAATCAAATACTGATTAACCGATCACAGTTTTGTGATTTTCTGGTGGTTACCTTTATCCTAATCATGTTTTCTATCACTCTCTATCAGAACATGATGGTTTGTTTTCTCCTCCATATCCATGTTTTCATGGAATCCCAGTATCTTTTATCTCGGGTGACCTTTTTACTTATCTTTATTTCTTTTAATGTGATAGTTTTACTAACTTCTTTTAGATTTGGGACTTTTAATGAAGTTTTCAAGCCCCGTTTTAAAATTAAGAGGACACAATTCCCAAAATGGGGGAAGGATTTAACATCCCAGGTAAATAGAGAACATGAAATTTTTCATATTTATTAATTTTGTGAATTAAACATTAATTTTTCTTTAAATGTGATTCTATGTATGATGGCGTACCTGATACGCAACAATGAGTTTCTTTGAAATCATACGTTACACACCAATAATAAAATATTATTATTTTGAATGGTAGTTAATGCCGAGCCGTTGTATTGGTGGGAATGAATAGAACTAACTACAATATGATAATACATGTTTGTTAAATGTTTTTACATTTGTCCAATAAAATTTAGAGGCTTAAAATAAGAAAATAATTCAATTTTAAGCATAAATACTCTAATATTCACTAAAAGGTCGATTTATCATCTTTTAATGGAGAACCTTCTTTAAATCTTGTTTTGGCCACTTTTATATATTCTATTTGAAAAAAATTAAAATCTTCTTTAGAATCAGGACACTGAAATTAACTTTGGGTAAAATTTTGTTATTTTTCTGATAAAATACATTTTTTTATGAATAGTGAAAAATATTGTATTTTAATTCTAATATGCCTATTAATATAATTTATTTATATGGTTAGATTATCTTTTTAATTAGTTTTAAAGTGTAACTTGAATATATTTTTACCATTTAATCTAATAATTTTCATTAGAATTAATTTCACTTTGAAATTGGACATAAACAAGTGTCAATCTTTTGATAGATATTGTTTCTTAAAAACACGCTTTTTGTTTTGACAATGGGAAATTAATTTTAAATTAAATAATGAAACTTATATGTTTTGAATTTGGAAATATAGACATCATTTTTGAATTCTGAATATCAAATATATCTTAGGATGAGTTTTTGGTACTTTTCTGAATAACTTCAATTTTTGATGAATAGTGAAACCACTTAGTAGTAGTTAAAAATGACTTTTTCATTTAAATAAAATTTTACCGCTTCTTTGAATTGAATTTAAAAAATACAAAATAAATGGTTAATATTTTTATTTAAAATGTGGTTCAAAATGATGAAAATAATTTTTGGTGAATAGTATCTTTTGACTTTTATTTACCGCGGTTAAAGTTAAATATGGTAATTCAATGTAAAAAGGATGTTATAATTATTAAAAATTACCTTAACACTTGTCCTAACCTTATTAGATGAGTCATTTCTGACCATGGGCATCTTTGGGTCGATTTTGGGGCCCAATGGAGCCACTTGGAAGTGATAATGACAATTTAGATTAATTAATTTAATGTGAAGCTAAAAATGACATAAGCAAATATCTTTTAGTAAATTAATTTTTACATAGAGTTATATAAGTTATCATTTAAACTATAAATATTCATTGGAAATATAAAAAGGTTTCCTACATCATGGTATATGATTTTCAATGTTTATACATCAAATAAATAAAATTATTTATGACACAATAATTATGTTGTGTGTACCACATTAATAAATGATTTAAATAAATAAGATTATAATGATTAAACTATTATATCAAACATGTAAAATTATTAATTAATGATTTTATTTATAATATTAGTTATATTATCTTAGACTTTAATTTGTTTTTGATCTTTTTAAATGGAAGATATTTTTATAATAAATTTTTTTTTCACACTTTCTAAAATAACCCCTCCTCTCCCTTATAAAAAACCATCCCTTATAACCAATTAATCACACCTCTAAAGCCTTTTGCCTCGCCCAAACTCTGCCCAATTAAGTTCCTTACATCCCTATCCCTCCCCTACGAACCTTAACATAATCATAATGCACTTCAATAAGTCATTTTGGTTCAAACCAAAGGGAGTCACCCAAATTAAAGGTAACAGTTTCTCTTAAATTATTTTCTTTTTTTTAATTCTCCAACCCCTAAACTATTTTTATTCATTTCTTTTATAACAAAACAAGTATACTACATATACTAGGATGTTTTTATTAGAATTATTATAACTACACTTACTCACATCTTCATCTTATGGGTGAAGAACACAATGTTTCCGTGGATGGCAAACAAACGGCTCACAAAACGTTGAATGTTTAATTATCTCCTACCACCTCTCATGGTGGTAATTATAAAGGAACTATATTTATATATGATATATATTATGTTTATATTTTCTTTATTTTTCTTTATTTTCCATTTACATAATTCTTTTATGGTTTCCATAGTTGGTAAATAAGATAATCTCATTAGAGGAAGTGCGGACTACTGCCCCCTAAAAGTGATATGACTCGTTAATGCCTTATGTGGGATGAATAAAGGAAGTAGGTAATAAAATTTTATATGATATTATACTGGAATTATAATATAACTATGTATCATTATGTTTTAATTACATTAAAATAAGAAATAGAAATCGAAGTAGCGTTCATGCGTACGTACATCTTACCGTCTCCATGAATGGTGCATTTCATTTCTTACCTCTAAATGTTATGTACTATTATAAATACATTTATATACTGGATATATATGATATATATGATATATATGATACCTAATCATTAATATCATTCTAATGATATTGGATATCTTACCACATGAACAACTTGTAATTATTAGGTGTTCATTTTTTTACACAATGTACGAAATATCGACAAAACTACCGTTTTTAGATTAAATGATTACATAATGTTTATGACATTGTAATAAGTAATATAAGAGGAATAATAAACATGAAAATTGTTATGAAGAAAGTATAATTTAACTTTAGTTTATTATTTCAGAAGAACAATGAACAAACGAGTCAAGTCAGACACGAGGTAAGGGGTTTCTTATCTTACTCTTAATTTCATGAGATTTCCATTGTACGCCACATATTTATTGCATGTGGTGTATTGTGTACTAAAATTTGATATATATTATCATGATTATTTTTATGTTCATGGTATTCTGTAATTAATTTTGTGGTTATTAACTTTTGTTCATACGGCTCGATTGATTACAATGTGGCAAGGGTTTTTTTCATCCCACTTTTTATTCCCATGAGATTCATGCTATATTAGCCACTATTTCAATTTTTGTGGTGTATTTACTTCCAATTATTGTATTCTTTGTGTAATATACATTAATTTATGGGTATTTAAATCTTCATTGTATGATTCTTCTTTGATGGGGTGTATGTTTCGTGAGATACCAAATTGGTATGGGAATTTCAATTTTCAATTTTCACTCATTTGGTTATACGCATACTTCATTTATTATTTTACTGTAAGATTATGTGTGGAATACATATTTATTATTTATGTAGTAATTTCCACTCCCCTATATGTGTATACACTTTTGATACACATAATCACTCAATTTATAATTTCTCAAGTAATTTATATGAATTTGATAAGAGTAATCATGGATCAATTTCCATTCATTGAGTTAAACATCGAAGTCATTGGTGTTGTATTTACAAAAATATGTGTGAATTTCATATTGTTGATTTACACTTAATATCCAATCATATTGAGTTTATTTATATTTTTCACACATAATTATGTCGTTTATTTATCCTTAACCTAAGGATATGGTCCTTATAATGATTTCTTCTCAATTTACATTCCATTGAGACTTCTTTGTTGCCATAATCTAATTCAATTTTATATGGTGTATATAATGTACTTTGACATAGTATATAATGAATCAATTTTTTCTCATGATATTGTAATTTTTTTCTTACTTCAATTATTTGTATTCCTGTGTCTCTCTTTTGGTTAGAAACTCTAACTAAAATATCATTTTAAATGTTTTAAATATTTATTCTTCTAAATCTTTCTAATTAATGTACATGTTTAATAAATGGTTTTAAGGATTTATTTATATGTACATTAGTATTTTCAAATATAAATTCCTTTTAAAAGTTTCAATGTGGTATGGGACACTTTGATTCAGAAATCTATGTTATAAAACTTCATGATAAATAGTAAGCTTTTTAAATGTTTTCATGAAAAGGGGGATATTTCTCTCATATAGTTTTGATAATTTTTTTCATTTATGTAAATATACTTCATTAATCTTGGTTGAGGTTAATATAATATAATACAATCTTCCATATTGTATTGATTGAGTTATGTTTGACTGTGGATGTGCTATTTTTATGCCATTCATGGTTTGAGGTTAAAGTATTGACATTTTGTATGCTAGTTTTAATACAAATGTTTAGATTATGTTTCACCCATTTCATATGAGGAATGCATTGACCTTATTAAGTGATGGATGGAGCCCACTATAGCTCTGCGATACATCGGTAGGTCTCATGAGAAAATTATACATGGAATTGGCCGAGGCCTTTTCCAATTTTTGATATACAGTTTTGGTCGAGGCCTTAATCATTTTTAGATGTCTTGGACGAGGCCCTAACAAAATGTATCAGAATGTCTAGAATTATGCATTCCATCATTATGAGATTAGATTTTAATATTTCATGTGGTTATTCGACTAGTAGAATACCCATGAATATGTTTTATTATGGAATTATTTACTCATCTCATATACCTTCCATAAATTGTTCATGTTTATTATTTGTAAAGGCATGTGTTTTAAATTATTCACCATGCCTAATGTTTATGTTATATTCTGCTGTATTGCTTACTCTTACCTAGCATTTGAGCTTACCCCATTCTCATGTTTCATTTTCCCAGGATATAAAGAAGTTAGTTATGAGTGACTTGCAGGAATAATCTTGGAAACTTGGATGTTTTTAATGGAATAAATTAGTGTTGTTTTTATTTTCATGATGTAATGTTGAACTTATGTATGTATCTTGTTTCCAAGACTACTAAACTAATCGGTCCTTCAGGACTTGATTCCTTGTAGACATGACAATGTATGAAAATAATGAACCAGCTCCTGGATTCTGGGGTCGGGGCATTACATGATCTTTCATGAGTTAAAACCTAGGGAGATTTCAATAGATGGTTGATTATATAAAAGATATGAAAAAATTATCATGTTGGTTAGGGTTGGGTGATCCCATTTCCCCTCGGACACGGATGATGTTCAACGCAAGGGTCGAAGGAGTGATGTTTGTTACGGGTCCAACCAAAGAGGCACAATTTCTTGTGCTAAAGCACAAGGATCTAGCAGTGGGGAGTCATGGGGAACTGATGTTGAATGAACATGCCTTCCAAAAAGTAGAGATATCACTCCTGAGGAGGATTACACAACTGAAATTCTCTCTACGAGGTATGTCTTTGAATTTTTGATTCATCAATCTATGTCCACTTTTTGTCCCATCAGTTTTCTAAACCATGATTTTAAATCATGTAGGAAATAGTCTAGGGAGAGGGGGGCTCAATCCAAGATGTAGATCATAAATCCATGAGTATTGAGGATTCCACCTTAGGATCCATCACTGAAAACTCTGTATTTGAGGCCTCAATGGGAGAGGCTTATATGGAGTAGGTTGGATGTGAGATTCCTGATTTGGTGGAGGAGGATAGAGGAGATGGTCTTGATTTAGTAGAGGTTTATAGAGGTGTAATGAATGAATCTACGTCCCTCCCTATTATTTACAGGGGGACTAACCCTATAATCCTGATGACAACTCATGTTGTCAATAGGGAAATACTCCTAGGGTATCTCATCATCGAGATCCCAGTACACTCTTAGAGTAAGGCCCCAAGCCCCATTCATCATGGTCTCATCAAGCTATATGGGTCTACTGTACTAACATGTTTATCTATCTGATAAAACTACTACCCCTATAATTTTTAGGGATATAATGGAAGAAATTTAGGTGCCCACCAGTGTTGAAGGGTCTTCGAAGGGTTGTATGTATGTGTTATCCGTGTAATGGTCCAATACTATCATGCTGACCAGGTGCATGTATAGCTTCAATAGTTTGATGTTTCATGGAACAAATAAAAAACTATGGGAACCAAGAATTTTTTGGTATCCAGAAAAGAACCCAAGTAGTAGGAATAGCAGACTTGGGAGCATGCATTCATTTTCAACACATTTTGAGATCTTCACCCACCCAAGGGGAAAATTTATAAGGGATGAGGCTAAGGCAGTAGAGGTGGAATTACTAGAGGCCGAGTGTCAAGACGAGCAGGAGAGAGTGAAAATTTGGGCCAAAAATCTTTTCTAAGTGGTTGTGGTGCAACCAATGGAGATTTCTTGGATGTAACGAGCTCTGGAGGATACTCTCTATAAGTTGGTTGGGCTGGATCTCTCGGTTATTGAGGTGCATCTCTAGGAAGCACCATTTTTTTCACAATTAATAATATGATCTAGCATGTGTATAACCCTTATAAACATTTATGTTTTTTTTCATTGGAACCCCATATGCATGAGTTTGTTTCTTTTTGATGCACCTCAATATCATTAATGGGACAACCAAAAATTAATTAATAAGACCACGTGAGTCATTCTTGGTGTGGGAAACAAGGTAAAAAAATATTATGCTCTCATATGAGAATTTCAAAAATTGGTTGAATATTCATGGCTTGAATTTTTCATTGACCATCAAGAGTATCCCAAACAAAAATGAATTGGTTAGAGTGTCGGACTCTATGTATAGTTGACATTCTTTATCAACATGTGCAGGTTCATACAAGGGTAATTCTAGGGGAATTGAGTTATATCCAAAAAAGGAGATGTGGGACATTAATAGAGGCATCTAATATTTGGAACAATGGATTTGAGAAGTTGATAGAGGATGTCTTATCAACAAATTAAAAAAACATATTCCACTATTTTACTAACAAGGATGAGGAAAAACGAATGAGGGTAATCCATTGACCATGTTCGAAACATGAGACCCATCAAATGTCATAAAAGTTCTTTTAGATCATGTTCCAAAGATGATAGGTGATCCAGTGTGGCCAGACACCATTACAGTTAGGCGGGAATTTCAGATGTGGAATATGGTGCAGTTCCAAATCAAGGTGTACATAAAGCATGAGGATGAATTTAGGGGTTGTTCAAATGGATTTCTATAGGTTTTTAATTACACCACTATGGATTTGAGGATGTTTGGTGGGATTATTGTCCTAAGAAATGTTCAAACTCACTTGAAAGGGTAACACCATCTTGGATTCCAGGTGACGGTCTAGGAGTCTGAATGGTGTGGTAGATGACTGAAACCGAAGTGGAAAAATGATTTCTCGTGCTAGGGAATCAGATACATTGCATCTTTAAGTCAGGAAATGTAGATGAGTTATCTGTATTTTAATTTCATAGATAAAGGATGTTATACATGATGTTTAATGTCATATGGTGAGGATGCTACATCTTACAGTTTAACATCCTACGACTAGGATTCTCATGTCATGGTATATCATCTTTTGTCCAGTTTTTCGTTTTTGTCATCTCACATTTCTCATATGATGCATACTATTCCCATCACATGGGTTAAGGATATAGTTTATCATTGTGTGTAATGATTTTCGAAACAATGTGAAATGATCCTTCCTGGTTAGGGCAGTGGGATGAATAAAATGGAACCCAATGGACAACACCACATTGGGGGATCAATACAAAAAGAGATCTATGATTTTTCTCTATCTTTTATGTAAACTAATGGGGTCCAAAAATCATATAAGATTGGATCCAAAATGGTGGTTCTTCTTTAACCAAGATAAAATTAAAGGGAGGAATTATATTTCTTTCTTATTAGAGGTAATGAAAATCAAATGCATATTGGGAGGGGGAAGGTGGATAGTTGTATATAGTATAAGGTTATCATACATGGACCGGGATGAGGGGGGAATCTTGAAAACAAATTTACGATATAAAAGACTTAAACAACCAATGTGAAGAGGGAACACAAGTGGGCCTACTCCTTTAATGTTTCCAAGAAAAGTGGAACACCGTTTATGGTCGTGATTCTTAGACCATAAGGTTACTGCAGTTTGTGGTCATATATATTTTTCCATTGTATTTTGGATTTCATGGTGATGTATCATTGACCAATGGTTTATTCAATTTATGTTAATGTATCTTTTACCAAGGGTTTTTGTAGTTTAAGGTCACATAGCATTGACTAAGGGAATGTATCGTATGGATGATGTGTAGAAAAATGGATTTGTAACATGACATTAATGGATATCCAAAAAGTCCCAGTGCCACATGAAACATCCATCAAACAAGTTACACATAGTATAAGGTCATAATTATTGGACTTTGGCTACCAGTTTAAGATCATAATGTTCAAAGAAAACATAAGGGCATTCCATTCATGGAATACCTGGGCATTTCAACCTTTCTCTGGGAGAGTTCTGTTGGTTCACCTAATCCTACATGAGCTTTGATCATCATGAGAAACAAGGAGTGGTAGGGAGTTCCACAGTTGAAAGGGAATGTATAATAAGGAGAAGGAGGAATCCAACATTAAAAAGATCTAGTGATGCAAATATTTTTATTCATCATTCTCAAACACATGAGGGAATGAAACCAAGGGTACTGAAACTCCACCAATAAAAGTACATGTAAGGGAAGGTAAACCATAACTTCAAAGATCTAGATCATGAAATGAGGTGAACGATGAATGGGTAATGACTATTGACATTATTTGAAACAATGGTTCCATAACTAAACCATTTATGGAAGGGTAAATAATATTGTGGAATTGACCATTGACTATGTTCAAAACATGGAAGATTCCAAATGTCAAAGAAGATCATACAAAGAATCTTCCTAGGATTATAGGTGTGCTACTGTGGCCAGATACTATTTCCATTAAGGATCCCATTCAGATGTGTAAGTGATGGAGATCTAAATAAAATGAAGAATGTAGTATAATATAAGTATTTGGAGAATTTATTGAGAGGAATGAGTGGCTTGGGGGTCATTCTAACATGCCCTTGAATGAACAGTATGAGTGTATCGACATGTGGTGAATAAGCATGTTCTTGAGGGAAAAAAGGTATTGGAATGGGATTGTAGTGGGTCTGAACCAATGATATGATATCATATTGTCACTACATATCAACTAGTTTGGGAAATAAATCCACAAACAGTTCTAGAGTGTGAAAATGATGATGACCATTTCTACACGGGGTGCACTCCCAGGTGCAGGTAGAGAATCATTCCACATTTTTCATATCAAGCATCACATATTTATACTACGGTATGCCTATAGTTTAACATTTTGTATTGAGGATGTTGATTTTTTTCATAAAAAATTTATTATATGAGTCATCCTATGTTATTACATGGGGTAAGGCTATAGTTAAGAATCATTGGCTAAGGACATGGGTCTCTGTTTCATCCCATCCTTATCATATGAGGTTTCCTATGTTCATTACATAGGGTAAATCTATCATTTACATCATGTGCTGAGAAAATTGGTTTTTTTTCATCCCATAATTATCACATGAGGAATCCGATCATCATCACATAGGGTAAGACTGCAGCTTAACATTATTTTTTGAGGAAGTGTGTGGGGATTACACCTCAGATCACTCATTTTCTATTCCTCCTGTTGGTTCATGATGGAATCAAAACCCACTAGTTGTTCTGTGAATATATTCAAGGATTATACTTGATGATGAGTCCAATGGGGGGAATTTTTTAGGGTGATATGGTTGTAGGTGTAATTTGAACTCTATAACTGTTTTCATTCCCTCCTTATGTAAATTCACAAAGGTGCTTCCCATAGATGTGGAGTGCCAAGACATTCATAGGTAATGGGGTTTTCATAAACAAATATTCATACAGCCTAATGTTAATGAGATTAATCCTACCTTGGGAGGGGGTTGTTCTGAATTTGCAGTTGGACCCAAAGATAGGGGGTCTAGGTGTCACTCTGTATCCTATGGAATTTCTAATCAAGCCATGTGTAGTTTTCAAACATGGAGTGGTAGAAGACCAAATATTGAAGTGGAAAGGGTATATTCTATTTGTCAAGGATATGATATTTTCTCTATAGTTTATGGTGCCATACAAAGAGTTTATTTCTATGTAGTTTATAGTCATGTAGGTAATAATGACGGGGCTTTTTCATACATTTGACGGTGATTATGACTGGACCATGGGGAGTGCCTATTTTGAGAATTTTTACTGGAATGAATGAGGCGAAAAAATAGATTTTAAAGTAGAGAAAGAAATCCTATGTACCACATAATTATCCCAATGGAAGAAAAGGATAGTTTTGGGTCCTGATTCTTGGAATATATTAGGGTCTAAGGGGAATATATTCGTGAATATGTTTTCACATGGTGGGAATATTTTTGGCTGGGCCACAATAAAAAGGGTTTAGCCATCAATTCATATCCTGTAGAATTGAGAATCAATCCACATGTAGTTATGGAATTAGGTATGGTAGATGACCAATATTGGAAGCATGATTTTCTCTTTAGAGAGTATATTATATCATATCGTAGAGGCATCCCATGTTTATCATAGGGTAAGGCTATTATTTATCATCATTTATTAATGATGTTGTTTTTTGTTCATCTTATATTTGACATATCAGGCATCCTATATTTATTGAATAAGGCAATGCTATATTTTAACATCATGTTTTGAGGAATTGGGAATTTTTGTTTAAAGTCGTACAACTTATATTATGGATTCTATTAATTTATGTTAATAATGTTTGGACCAAGGGGAGGGTTAACATGAAGTTATTCTTGATAGACATGGAAATATTGGGGGTGTTATGCTCCTCATCCATGGTGATAAATGTGTATGTACGATTTTACTATACCTTATGAATTATGTAAGGCCCCTAGCACTTGGTTTATAGCTTTAGCGGCTTCGTGTTGGGTATCACTAACATCATGAGAGACAATACCATGTCACCTTGGAGGAATTATTAGAGGAAACCTTTTTTTTCAATACTCACGCTACTCAGTTTTGGTGCCTCTCCAAATTATGAATCACCTTGAGTATAACTTCCACAAGGTCTTTCAACCCATCTATATAGAACTCTACAATTTTTTTGACACTAATCAGTCATAAATTACTGTTTATAAAGACAACAAATGAAACTATATAGGTAAGAGTACCCATGTTCCATATACCATAGAATATGAGGTCTTTTGGGTGGAACTCCAAGTCAATGTCTGATAGGACCAGAGGGAATTATGAAGCTTTTTGAGCCAAATATATTTTTTCTGTCCCACCATCATTATCAAAATTTTATAGAGAGGTTTTTTTAAACAATTCAATATTTCTATTTTCATGTTCATAATAGTCTAAAGTATGGTTGGAGTGGATGATTTATTTTTCATAAACCTCTTTAACTCAGTAGTCCAAAATTTGGTACCATTCCACATGGGAAAAGTGTAGGGGACCTCAAAATAATGGATGATGCGAGAGTTAATGAACTAAACCACAGACTGATTTTTAATTTCTTTGAAGGTAAAAATTTCACCCCACATTTAAAAGAATGATATTTTTCTCAAAATAAACATGCACTATCGAGCCATTTCTTGTGGGTAGTGACCCACAATGTCATGTTCCCAAAATGAAAAGGGACAAGAACTTTTAGTGGTATGGAGAAGCTCTACTGGCTGATGCACAAAATTTTCATGGATCTATCATGCATGACATCTCTTTGTGAATTCAATGAAATCACCAACCGTGTTGGGATATAAGTAACCAAATCATTAGATATGAATTGGAAACTTAAATCCTACATAGTGGGATCCATATGACCCAACATAATAATATTGGATGACCTGATGTATCTACTATCCTAGGATACAATGGAGAATAATCCTATTTAACCGACACTTGTAGAGGTTCTACACAATGTTAGGGCCACTCTATAGGTTAAACTATGTTGCATACCAGAAAAATCACTCACACTTAGATCAATATGATATAAAAGTTCCATGATGGAGATACTCAAGGAAGGGATTCATCCAATAATGTGTTTCCTTGACCATGGGAGAATGTGAGCGCCCTATTACATAGGTACTGACAACCAACTGATTCAATTGCTACTCATTATATACAAAAGTGGCAAGGGCGATCACCCTTTGAGGTGACACATAAATGAAAAGGTTATCTTGATTCGGATCTCAAAGGGACATTGCTAATATTAATATGGAGTTATCGTGGTTATTATTGTATTGGGAAATATGAGTCTCCATTGGATGATAATGGAATTGGGCCACTAGATGATGAGTTTGTTCCAACATAGGATAAAGTTACTGGTTCCTAATAACATAGTCACCATTTATTTCCTTGATGACTATATTAGAGTCTCTCGTCACATGTATGTGGGAGACATCAATATCGAAGGCCAGCTCGAGGCCAATTAAAAAGTATTGATACTTTTCCTCATCGTTATTGTAACCTTCTAAAATCATGAACATGTATGGAAAATGGCAGGTGTTGGAGTGATGAATATGATTCCTATGACTACTTTGTTAAGATTGGGATTAATGATCCTTCTACTAGTCGAACTCTAGAAGGCTCCATCAAAATTAACATTACCGCATGTTAGAAGTGGATCTACTAAGAGGGTGGTTTTATTTGGTAAATCAATATCTAGTGGTAAATCTTCAAGGTTTGGGTGTACAACTAGAAAATCTATTAGCTCTTGGCCCTTCACAACATTCGATTGAAAAAACATGATATCAAACATTTAATAATTACTTCTAATTGTCCCATTCACCATGTGATTATGGGGTAGTTGGGAATGTACTTCTATGTATTAACACAAGATACAAGTTGTATCTCATAATGTTGTAAATTATTTCACAACTTATCCACTAAAAAAACCAGCATGAGGAAACTATTATAGATCGGGGAATATCTATTCTTTGTGTCAAGTATCATGTGGAGGAGATAATAGGGATCTTTATCTTTTCCGTCATTGTCCTTATGTCCTATAAGGGATCCAATATACCATTCTAGGGTGGTCACATATGGGACGATAGGATTTCTCATGATGGGTGGCATTAAAACTAGAGGATTTCTAAGGTAATTCTTGATGTCCTCAAATGTGGTATTGAAATCCTCACACCACTGGTATGCGCCTGATTTTTCATGATACTCAAAAATTTCTTACACATGTCATCGACGTTCTCAATGAATCAACTAACATAGGCTAAGATCCCTTAGAGGCCTCATAGCTCCTATAGGTTGTGTGGTGGGGAATTTTGGTTTATAGGTTTGATTTTATCTTGATTAATATTATAAAAAACTAATAAAATTTCTAGAGGTAGAATTGAATTCACAATTCAAAGGGTTTATCTTTAGTTTATGGGATTATAGGAATTCAAACACTTTCTCAAGGTATATGATATGGTCCTAGCATTAGCGGGAATTCAACACCATGTCTTTAATTTATAATTCTACCAACATCCTAAAAATTATCATTAATATATGGAATATGGTCCATTTTTAAGTGTCTCTATAATTCTATAATCCAAAATGGAATTACGCAGTAGTAGAAGGACCCTTGCGGTTTCATGAAGGTTGTGTATTCTTCATCCTTAGGGGCCATCTGAATATGATTTTAGTAGGAGTACACCAATCCATGAAAGAGAGCGAATGGAAACTAGAAGTGGAATTAATTAATAGCTCTATCACTAGAATGGGAAAATAATCCTTTGGGAATTGGATATTGTGTTCAAGTAAGTTATTTTAGATTTTGACCTGGTTATTCATCTTCCTAAATGGGATTATATTGTCCAACCATTTGGGATACTAGACCTCTATAGGAAAGCTTTCCTTAAAATTCTTCTCAACTTTAGCCTCAACCTTAGCACCATGGGAAGGGTTTATATTTCCAAGAGGCTATTTAAACCTGTGGTGACCCACTAGGAGGCCAAGATGATGATAAAAACCTAGTGATCATGACCTCTAATTTCTCTATAGCTCCAGGAAAACATGTCATGGTGCCATTTTAGGATGTCAAAATAATATTTTTGTTCCTCTAGGTACACGGTTGCAATGATCAGTGTTGGCCTCAGATCCTAAACAAATCTATGGATTAACTGCATCATAAATGCTGGATACACTCTCTTCAATAGTATGAGATGTGTTAGCCAAATATTCTACCTCATCAAATGTTAAGGAATTATAAGTAGGCGACTCTTTATAATTAGGATACCTAGGGGTTTTAAAAAAAACTCTACTCCAATGGATGTGATATCCTTAACCCTGGGTTCCTTTTATTTAGAAAATGTGTCGAAAAAAAGTGGTTGAGCCTATGCTATAGGGTTTATGATAGTAATGCCCACATTTTATATTGATGTACTATAGATTGGTTTATTTCCACCAAGTCATCACTACCCTCTAAAACATGTGGTAGTTTTGTGTATCCATGGCCATGGTGTGGAATCCTCAATATATAGTAGGGGAAAGGTATTCTAGTTTTGTGGGAGCATGTCCTATGTAAGAGTAATAGTTAATCTATGATATTTTCATCTTCTTGGGAGATAATGAAACATCCACCCAGTTCTAGGGTCATGGTTTCCAACCATTGGTTCGGCAGGATGAAGTTGTCTCTCATGTCTATCTAAGGACCGGTTGTAGTGTTTAATAGATCACTGGGAGAATTACTATTATTGAACCCATTGGTAATAAGATATTTTCATTCTATTTTGAAGTACATGACATCCGGATAACGGGTCACATAAGAGTTAATGGGAGGTGCATAACCCTTCAGTACCCCTATCAGACCATCAAGGGAGTAATTGAGGCACTTGTGGTAGGAAGAGGTAAATATTGCAGGCAAGTGGTTCCTGGGTCATCCCAATAGGTCATTATTGGTAGTGTCCTGGAAGACTACCATAAATTCATTAATTTCTACTAGGCCATTGAACTATGTATCTAACATAATTTTATTTCATGGTTTCTTTTTGATCTTATCTCACCCCATAATATAAAAGTTTGAGGGAGTGAGATCCAACTATGTCATCCCTAACTTGTGAAGCATTTGGTCTATAAAACTATTGATATCAGAGCTGGATTCCACTATGAAGTGGGGGATTTATATTCAATTAAACTGGAATGTGATATAGAGTGGGAGTATGTTCCCATGAATGGTATCAACCTTGTATCTCTTGGAAAACAAGATTATGTCTTAGCACTAATCTAACTTAGAATCCTCTATATAATAAGCCTCTAACATAGAAACCTCAATCTTAAACTAAATGGGGTCCACAGGGCTTCGATGAGGGCCTCAAACATCTCTATTGATAGAATAATTGCATCAAGGATAATGATCCATTATGGTACACTAGAAAATAGCCTGATCACATCATATTTATTCATAAAGGGTATGTTTTTTTGACAAAAAAGTTCAATTCCTTGATATGTACCAAGACAAGTGTGGATCAATTTGGCAATGAGGCTTAGATAGTGTTTACCACACTCTTATGATGGTTATATGACCGGCTCTAAACACCTAATGGATGAGTACTAGATGGAAAAGGTTGATCCTTGAAAATACACAGCTTATCCGAGTTTGGTCTTTGTTGAGATACATGATCAACCAAAACATTCGAATGTGAAGATGTTCCTATTAGAGTAGATTTGTTGGACTATGATTGTTGATCCCTGCACATGGACTATTATCCTGTGTCAGTAGCATAAATATCCTAATATAAAATTACAGGCTATGTATTCTTCCTTATATATCATCATTTTCCTATTATTTGATGGTTTTAGCCAAGTGTTACAGAGGGGATAACATGAAATTCCTAATCATTAAACATCACATAATGATCTACTAGCTTGATTTAATTTAATGAGGTATACTCCTACTCCTCTTAGGTGGAATATTCCAAGGATTTATGAATCTTGGGAATGAATCAAATTCATGATGCATGAAAACACTGAGGACCAAATACGGTTATGGAATTACTGTTGGGACTCTAATTCCTATTGCACCACTAGTTCCTTTTCTATTGAGACTTAGAGGACAGTGACACAGATTCAGATGCATGGGCGAGAGGAGGTTTAGAAACTATAGAATATTATAATATGATTAAGTGCATACAAATAATTCCACGGTTGAAAATGACTATATTTTTATCCAACCAATGATTTTTATTTTTCATTCCATGTTTGGGGGACTGTTTCCACTCACCAGAGTCTTCACTATCACTATCAGGATGTTTGAAGACATATGCTACCTTGGCCGAAATGTCACACAACTTGAATAGTCCATGGTCCCCCTAATCCTAGAGCTAATATTTTAAGATGAAGCATTCCTTGATGGTTTTTACAAGAATCATGTGGTATGGTTAGTGATTGGGGATGTTGGTAAGCTTGGACTCTTTGGGTCTTCTTCATTATAGAAGTTTCTGAATTCATTTTTCTAGAGTTGAAAATAAATATCCTAGGACCTGTGCATCATTTAAGGATGATGTATAATTCTTCCATTCAATGAAAGTAACCAATGGTTCCTTGTAATTTTTGGTGGATGGGGAAACGTTTCCCGGGTGTTGATAAGTCTAAAGAGGCTACACATTGAGAGGCTATAACTTGAAGGGATCACCTGATATAGGGCAAGTAGGTGTACTGGATTAGGAGGATATGTGTACGCAACATGGGTTGTTTGTTCATTCATAGGCCTTCTTGAAGTAGCTACATGGGGTTAGAGGCATGAAATTTTCTTGGTCTACTGCAAGGATTCCTCAATACACTAACCCTTTTCACATATTTCTCAGAATCTACCCAGATAGTTCAAGGAAATGAGGGAATAGACCAACTCATCTTGGATTTTCTCCATGCACATCATAATAAGATGTTCTAGGAAAAGTGTCATGTCAATTGGAAACAAGAATCCCTTCCACTGGGAAAGAAATTCGACCAATCATTCATGGGGCCTCTATTTTAATTTTTGAGTGGTCAATGATGTTGGTATTTTATTAGGTGTTTAAAAATTGGTAGTGGATCTATCTATGAAGATCCTCCCAAATGGTAACAGGTCATGTGGGTAACTAATTTTACTATATGAATGTAAGTCATTATAAATTCTTGACAAAGCATCATATCTTGAAAGATTATGGCTATTCTAAATTCCCCAAAATTGGGACATACTTATAGGAAATTTGGTCCAATTTCTATAATTGATATCCCATCCCATTGAATAGGGTGATGCTATTATCTCTGAATTCTAGTTGTTCATGGACATGGTTCACCCAAGTCGGGCACAACATTCCCTCACATAAGATTGAAATTTTCCTTGTTTCTAGAGCCTTAATAAGGTTGATGATTGAATCTATCACAACTTCATCATGAGGGTTTTTTTTAAATAATGATCTGATAAAATCATTAGTTCAAGAGGTGAAGCAGAATTACTCCCAGGGAGGGTGGTTACAATTTTCTGGTAGATCAAGTGACTCATACCTCAATTTATTAGAATATATGCTAGTTTCTACCATGATCAGATGTGTGGGGGCACTTGATTCAAATTTACATTCTTATTAAAGGATAACTAAGTTCTTATGTGGGAGAGAGATATGGTCCCCACTAACTTCATCAATACCTAGGAAATTTTTGATGATATGACCAGTAGTGACCTACATGTAACCTTAAATCTCTTAAATCAAAGCAGCTATCATGGAATATGAATATATTTATAGAACGACATCATGTGGAATGACGAGTTCATCATGTCTCTTGACTTTGTCGATATATCATTGAGCAGATGGAAACTACTCATTTTGGGGATTCCCAGGGCCTAGCACCAATCTCTGGAGATGATTTTAGGTTCTTGTTGGGTGGTATTCTTGGTATTGGGCCACTCCTTGGGGTGGGTACTCCCCCACCATAACCCATATCATTTTTTAGTTCCCTAGGTTCTCTAGATGATGGACAATGATGACATTAACTATAAAAGTTACCAGAGGACTTTCAAGATTATCTAGTGGTTAGAATGATTGTCATTTTATTTTTGAGGAAAAGGGATAATGTGGATGGAATCATACCACCCCAACCTCTAATAAACACATACTAGGATACCCCTTCCATTCCTTTTTGGATGGAGGTGATTAACATAACTAATATCCATCCAATGGATTATAGATACCCATAGAATATATGGTAATGATCTACTGAGAGTATTGTGATGTTAACCAATGTACACTATCTAAAGATGGAATTGTGGAAATCATAGAGTCCTGGGTATAAAATATTGATATACTGTAGCTGGCTAAGAGTCACCTAGAAAATCTGGAGAAAACATGCTCCTAGATCCTCAATGAAGGGCTACATGATAGAAAAAATATAGGGATTCAGGTGGCCAAAATGGGATTAAAATATCATTAGTAACTAAGATCTCCCACATGTACTACTATACAATTCCTAATGGATTTTACTTCTTCTAGTCAGCCCAAGATAAAATTGGAATAGGAAGGGAAATCGAAGGAGGCATTGAAGAAGATCTATTTTTCTACACATTCTACAAGAGATGGGGTTCCATAAAGGACATCATATGAAATATCAATCCTTTGAATTTTGGAATTCATTCCATAAGAGGGGCCTACTTCATGACCATATCCATATAGGACTACAACCTTTTAATGTGAATGAGTGCAACCATCTTTCTAGGGATTAGTAGAGTGCTCACCATTTTCCAAGGGTGCTAATACAGACCATGATATCTCTCTAACTTCTAGTGTACAGGTTAAGAGGGAAGCTAATGGTAGCTAATATTGTAACATTTTGAGCCGTTGGAAGGAGGCCATAACATCCTCCACCTTTGGATACTTGTGAAGGGATTTGAGGATTTTTTGTACCTTGGTTTTATGGATGGACATACTATGATAATGGGATTATACCCTTAGTTATGGTAGTGAAGGTGAAGGAACGTACAATGAGTCCCATATCATCTCATATTCTAAGTGAATAAGAATGAAATGGAAATTTTTATTGCTCTATCAAGGGTGGTGCATAAATTCTCCAAGCAGTTTTCACTCGTAATTGATGAGAATTCCTCTTTGTGCATTGTGGCCCACACCATGAGAATGACCTCAATGGTGGTTACTCACCCTTCTTCCCTAGTATGGATATTCAAGGTAAGGTAAATATTCAGCACAATGTGGATATTCAAAACGATTATGGGTATTCTGGGGTGGATATTTTTGATATGATTCTTCTTCATGGGATGGACCATGATGACTACCAGTGGTGCCCATGATCGTGAGATTCAAACCAACTTTCCTACAAGGTGGTTGGGGTCTCAATCCTAAATGATAAAATATGTCCTCTCATTCATTATTTGTGGGATAGGGATAAGACGTACTATTGGTGTAAGGATACATTGAAGATGTAGAATATTCCTTCAATTGGGTAGGGTTTCTATCCTTCCCCTGATACTGGCACTAATTGTTTTGGACCGGGGCTGGCGTTGCACGGATGGGGTCGACCTAGTTGGTTTGTGGGACCAATCGTTGCTGACATTGGTATAACCTTTTGGGATCCCTCTTGAGTGGCTCCAAAGTATATTTCATTCTGGGCCTATCTCAGACATCCCCCACCTCTTCGACAAAGATGTGTGGGCTGTCATAATGTTCTGAGGAGAGGATCCAAAATTGGTTCAATGTTTGGATAGGGGGTTTTCCCCTATATGGCCCATAGGGATGGTGGTGTCCGGAAGGTGTTGATGCCTCCAAATCATGGTGTCACATACCCCTAGTGCGAATGATCCCTTATTGTTAATACAATCAAATAAGGGTGTCGATTACCCTCCTTTAAATGAACTTGGAGGGTGATATGGAGCATGGGTACCAAGTAATTGAAGATGTGGTAGGGTAATAGTTTTGTGAGATTATCAGACATTTATTTCCATTTCCCCCAATCACATTGGTGTTGGCTCACCATCCTTATGTGTGTTGAGTCCTATATGGAACAAGGAATTAACAATCAATATATATCCAATGAAATTGATTCCCAATGGAAAAACACTTTTCTTTATTTCTGAGATAGTAGATGGATCCAAATTGATGATGACACAGACTAATGGTGCGTACCATTATCTTACCCAAGTCAAAGAATTATTTCATACTAGTCCCACTATTTAATTAGTGGAGCTTGGTGCGGAATATCTGGATTTGGTGATATGAAAATCTAATGGTTCCCCAATGTTACTAGTCCTCATAGTTTAAGGATAATATTTTACATTGGGTTCACCATTTTGTTTTCTGAATCATTTTTCGAGGTTGTTCATCAGGGGTTGGTGATGCACATTATGTGGAGTTGAATTCCCTCTTTCCAAAGGGGGGATATAATGTCCCGTACTTTTTCATACATAAGTATTACATCAAAATAGAGAAATATTCATTGTATAACATAAAAAACCACACTAGGTAAATATAGTCTTAGATTATTTAGATACTTTCTATCATAAACAACTAATTCATAAAATGTATACATCATCACCCACGTATTCCTTCATTACTAGAACCATTTTTGACACATCTTACATAAAAACAATCTTCATATCTCGGGGAAAAGAAACATAAGAAACATTGTGATCAATTGCTTAGTAAGGGTAAATATGGAATATGTCAATCATATCATAATCATAAGACATAATAACATAAAAAACATTTGAAAATTATACTTTTAACATCAATGATAATGATATCATATCATGGAATAAATATAAAAAGTGCACAAAGAATCAAATAACATAT
Source organism: Viscum album (assembly GCA_963277665.1). Taxonomy (NCBI): domain Eukaryota; kingdom Viridiplantae; phylum Streptophyta; class Magnoliopsida; order Santalales; family Viscaceae; genus Viscum; species Viscum album. Next base: position 570,528,147 of record OY728153.1, read on the forward strand.
TCCATGAGAGGAAAACATAAGAGATTGAATTTTTGAATACACATAAGAATAGAAAATAATTCTATAGTACTATAGAATCATTTCCAAGACCATTATAATGGAAAAAGTCCTTTACTAAAATGGTTTCACTCCCTCTTCTAGACCTATAATACATAACTAGGTTAACTCCTCATTCATGACCTCTCTATCTCATGAGATATAAATTATTATGAAACTCAATATAGTGAGATATAGGTCCCACCCATCACATAATGAAAACCATACATATATATTCCATAAGAATTGAATTCGATCTTCATATCAGAACTCATAAAAATAAATGGGTTTCATAAACATCATTCCATCAAAACATATCCCTAGGAGAAGAAACAGGTTTCTTAAATATTATTCCATCATAAAAATAACCCAAAAATAAAAATAAAATGGATTTTATTCTTGAAAAATATCCCAAATAAAGCATAAGTAACATCGAATCCTATGAGCAGCATCACTCTCTGTTTTATGATGAGCAAGGGTTCATTTAGTGGCATTTTGGTTGGGGGAGCTATGTACTGATTCTCCAATGTAGTCTCCTCCTCCCCTAATTTTCCCATTCTCCACACCCTTCAACATTTTCTCCTTCCCCTTTTATCTTCCTTTATTATTTTTTTATTTCCCTTTCCTCCCCTGTTTTTCACACTTCCTCCTATTTTTGTGGTTTTCCAAACCTGTCGATGCCCATGGGTTCTTCCTCTTCTATTCCTTTCTAGATACCATGCTTCTAACCCCACTTTGGTCCGGTGTTTTGGTTTTCTTGAGGTGGTTTGGGATGCGAAGGTTGAACTGTTTCAGTGTCCTAATTGTTTCGGCAGTTAGGGAAGGTGGTTCTGGAAAAGGTTGTGATTCTTTTTGGAGACCTTACCACTTCAAACTATGTTTCGGTTTCTGGTTCCTTTATTACTCTCCCAATCATTATATTGTGGGGGGGTCAAGAGACTTTGGGAGGTGTCATTTGTCCAGTCACTGATGTTCCATAATGCATGTTCTTCAACAACATCGATATGTGTTTTAGTATTGTTTTAGGTTTTTTGTATTTTAATCGATGATTAGGGTTTATCTAGTGCAGTTTTTCTGCTATTTGATTTTTGAAGGGATTGTGGGTTTGGAGAAGGTCATGGATCACTCGAATGTGGCTTGTTTTTAGCCTTAAATTAGCATATAATGTTCAAAGATAATTAGTATAGGTTCTAGTTTAACTATTTGGTTTGATTTCACCAAGATTCCTAGGGTCTTTAGATATTAATTATGATGAATAAGTAATGATCTGGAGGGTAATGATTTTTGATAATGTGTTGATGATGATGTCCGGCGTGCCTCGAGGCAGATCATGGCCTGATGTGGTGTTGATGTTTCATGTGTACTGGTTTTTAAATTTTAATTTGTGTGAATTTCTTCTTGTAACATTAAATAATTTTATAATATATGGGAAATAATTTTTAGAGATCACGTGAAATCATTCATGAGGAAAATATCATTTCCCTTTTTAAAACATTTTTTTTCTTATAATGCCTCACAATTTTAAAATAAAAAATCATTAAAATTAACCTTGTAATATTTTAAGGGAATCTTCAATTCATTAATGTGAAATGAAAATGTAAAATACTATTCATGTTTTATAAGTTAAAAAAACATTCCTTTCATGATTTTTTTAGAAAAGTCACAATGTACCATGCTTGGAAAAGAAAAAATATTATGTTCAAACCATTTAGTAAAAAATATCACATGGGTTAGAATGACAATAAAAAATTATATAAGAAGAGTAAAAATATCTTGGTAAATATTTTTATGAAACATGGTCATGAAATATAAATATTCCCCATCAGATACTTACATATAAACAATCCGAAATAATGATGAGATTGTGAAATTAACATTTTTCTTAGGGCTGATTTACTTCATATGTATATGAAACTATTTTATAATAGATTAATGAATGTTAATAAATTATTTGAGAACAATATTTATATTTAAGATATCATATATGATCCCATTAGATAATCTTATCACCCATTTGTAAATAATATTTCGTTATTACCCATCTTTCGGTTGTAAATTGCTTTATTTTCATATACATGTTTTGTCATACAAGTTTTAGTTCACCTGTATAGGATATAGTTACATAATTTACATAATGATATTATGGTAATATATGTCCTATTTATTCTTTTTATACATTTATATAATCCTGAATTATTTTTTCACATTGAAAATAAATCGCATTTCATCATGGAGATGGTAAGTCGTACGTATGCATGAGAGGTGATATCATTTCCTTAATGGTGAAATGGTAATTAATTGGATGGTATGTTATTTAAATAATAAATATAATTATTTAATATTCATATCTATATTATTTAAATCATTATATCCATCCCAATAATTTGGTTATGACAAATATATTACACCGTGGTCTGTAGATGGTAAGCCATATGTACGCACATGCAGTCATTTTGTTTTTCAAAGGATGTACAACAAGTGAAATATGGTTGTTCCATAAAAATAATAACTTAAATAATATGTGATATTTTATTTATCACTTTATAATGAAAAAAACATGAAGATGAACTTGAATAAGATATGAATTTGAAATAATTAGTAAAGAAAATTTTCTGTTCTTTGGAGAACTTCCTTTAAAAATCCTCTTAGGGACACTAGATCTTGTATATTTTGAAGAAAAGAACCTCTATAATGTGGATATGAAAGATGAAACGAGAATTTTTAAGGTTATGTTTGATCTTGAAGGCTCAATTTTATGTGAATAAGTGAGGGAGGGGACACCCTTTTATAATTAAGGTGAGGGGAACTTTTGGAATTTCCAATAAAAATGATAATAAATTCAATATTAATCAAAATACCTCCAAAATTAAATTTATTAGAATATAAGATGAATGAATTTTCTATTTTAATAAATAAATATGTTTTTGAAATTCCTTGGTATTAATTTAAACCTTATCATTGCGATTAAACTTTAGTTAACCAATTTCCATTTTTACTAAGGTAACAATTTTTTCAATGTTAAAATGTTATAATTATTATTTATGTGATGTTAATTAGACCACAATTGAACAATTTATAACAATTTATACCATATTATAACTAATTTATAATTTTAAATACGTTTTATTATTTTTATATAATCTAATAAAATATTATTTATCTAAAAAATCATTATTGCCAATTTTGACACTATTCATTAAATTGATTTTTTTAAAATATCAAGATGATAAGATAACTTCAAAAAAAGTTATTACATCTCTATGGTGTGAAAGTTATCTAGAAAATTATTTTATAACATTAATTAGCAAATATTTTAATTATTTAACTATTTTTAATAACATTTATTTGATATTTCCATTAATAAAATAAGTACTCCATAATCATTGTGTAATTATTTAATATACTTATTGGAACACTAAAATTTAAAAATAAAATATAATTATTAAAATATGTCCACTATTTTTAATAATAATATTTGTAGTCGAATATATATTTTGGGAATCCCTATATAAAAAACAATATATTATTTGAAACATGAATGTGACATATTTGAATTTTTATTAAATAAAATATTATATATATCATAATATCATAATATCAAAAAAGTGGAATAAAAAGTCAAAAATAAATTTATATCATGAAAATATGATTATTAAGTTAAAAATTTACATTTATATTCATTCATAATAAACATTTTCCCTCATGTGGGCACATAAGGGGTATTTAAGACAAAGAAAGTTTCATTTTGTTAGTTTCTTTGACTTAAATATTATAAATGTAATTTTATAAAAATATGTCAATTAAATAAATTAATTTATATATTTAGGTGTTAAGGTTAGAATTACCTTCATCCAATAAAATTTTGGAATGTGTTTGAGTCAATTTATAGTCCTTAAAATTTTATTATTACTATAAATTACCATCCATCCAACGGCCTGAAGGCCTTCAGTTTTTTTTATTACAATAAAACCCCCTTTTAAGGGATGAAGGGGGATAACCAAAAATACTTGATGAAAATAAGAAAAATCTTGTCCCAAAGGTCAAAGAGAGTAAAACCAGACTGACACAATAGAGCTTCCCCTCCATAGAATTTGATCACGATGAAGCTCTCCATCATTACAGGACTGTTCAGTAAGAAAGTGTCATGTGTCAAAGAACTGGCCTAATCCAATGGCCTATGACATACCCTCTCAAAAATCCTAATTTGTAAAACACTATAGAGATGAGATTCCAACACTGGATCCTCCTTCAGGGCATGTTCTATGTGTTTTAGCCCATCCACACTGTCTCCCTCCTTCAACTTCTTTCAAATCCAAAAACCATAACCCACCTTCGAGATCAAACCATACAAACCAATTCACAACTTCAAACCTTCACTACCTCTGCGATCTTCAAAAAAAATCAAAACAATAAGCTCCCAAATGCCATAATTCATCACGAGCAGCAAATAAAAAAAATGAAGATCCCCCAAAACCAAATCTCATGAAGAAAAACAACCAATAATGCAGAGAAAGGAAAAATAAACAAACCAACACCGAAGAGACAACCTCCCAAATTAGAGCTCACCAGAAGAAGAAATCACCACAAACCAACCACAGATCCTATAGCCACCTTCAAATATACGCACATGAAGACCAGATCCTATCAACACAGTCATATCTGAAACTAAAGGCAGCGACGACCCCGAGACTGCAACATATGAAACTCGAACCCCAGACTAGAATCACGCCACCATGGAATCCCTATCCAACTCGATGGTTAAGGAGATAAGAGGCCAACATGCATTGAGGTTTTTGAAGAAGAACGAGCCTGCATGTCCCCTCCACAAGAAGATACCTCACACATCAAATGTACCGATACGAAGTACCAAAGATAGGAACTAAGATGACATGAGATAGAAGAGATAAGGGTGGCATCTGAAGAATCCTATAATCGTGAGGCCCCATACAGGCTCATTTATCATAAATTACCAAATTTACCATTTATCGTGTTCAAACATTTACCAAGGGTACTATTAATATTGGAAAAAATAAAATAGTCTAATTAAATAAATTTAGAAAGTATGAATCGAAATTTGGAATCTTTTTTTTTTCAAAATTTAAAACATAGATTTTTCATTATTTATTTTAAAATAAATTTCGTAAACTGGCATGAAAAACAATTTGTTGAAAAAATGGACTCTTAAAACATAATAAAATTTATAAAATCCTTTTCAAAAACAATAATTGGATTATTTTAAATCCAAATGAACTAATTAAAATTAAAAAAAAATCCAAAGAATAATTTAACCTTCTATATACATTAAAATAAAATATTGTTTTCAATACAAATCAATATTTTCATTATTCCTTAAAAAATAAATTTTTTCAGAAAATAAAAAATATATATTTTTAAGATAATTTAGAAAATAAAAATAACTCATTTATGAAGAAAATATATGTTTTATAAAAAATTGACATTAGGAAAATTGTTTTATTATTCTATAAGAACATACCAATAAATTTATATTGAGTTAGAACTTTATTTATATTTATTCTCACCAATTTAAATGATAGGTTATAATGGTTATTTTATAATTCTGGTATCTCATGTTTTTTTGATCTGATGGTTGCGTGCAATTCCATCTACTGAAGAATTAAAATTATTTAAAGAGAAATATTTATTATAAATAACAAGGTGTCACATTGTTCCCCCTTAAAATTAATTTCACCCCCGAAATTTGTCACTTTAATAAAAACAGATGAGGATAACTCTGCCTCAACACATATTCAGGTTCTTGACCACATAATCATGACACATAAAATTGATTATTTTTTAAAATTTATTTAGTGTCTAGGGAAGACCCTAGGTCATCTGTAAAGGATATTTAGATGTTTAAAGTTCCTATTTTAATTAAAATATCACTAATAGTGGGGTGTGGTTTTGTAAAAATTTATAAAATTAAAATGACATAATTAAAGAGTTTAAAAGTTGAAAAAAGTGGATTTTGGAAAATATATGATAATTATTTGATAATTTCTAAGTCACTACACCACTTGAAATGTTCCATATAGTTAATTTATTATTAGGATTTTGTTTTAACCTTTAGTTGAGGGTTAACCATGATCTTGGGTACCCATAGGCCATTAAACTGATGAAAATAGTACTAAACCATAACATAACAATTGTGTAGTCATGTTACAACCCCTAGCCATGGTTTATGGTTTTTCAAGGAACACTTAATTTTTTTTTGAAATAATAGGATTCTTATGTCCTCCAATCATTACAACACAAGTCACACACTTGAAATTACACAACATTTGATTATTAAATAAAATGTGTTCCAATAAAATGCATCAAAAAAAGTTTAGATACATGTAAAAGAAATTTTAAAAACCAAAATATACATAAAACTAGTAGATAATTATGTGAATAAACTCATTATTCATGTGTGTAGCTCACTCTCAAAGATCACCCACCATTTAACATGACACCAGGAGGAGGAGGAAGCTTGGGTGGATCTCCCTCTTCAATTAATTTTTCCCTATGATGATAGGTATATCCATTTCCTCTAAGGGTATTATAGGACTCACATGGAACTCAAAATTGACACCACTTCACTCCCATGTTCTAACTTGCAAATGGGGTAACCAAGGTGCCACTTTCCAGGTAAAGTGGAAGGTTGTTTTTGGGAACCCTGATTTCAATAAATAACTTGGCCAATAATTTTTGTGTCTAGATAGTATTATCTCTCTTTTTAAAAAAATAAAAAGTTTTTCTCCACCTATTTACTAATTCCACTACAATTGGGAATCATTTGGTCATCTAAATCCTGAGATATGGACAAAATACAGAACATGATTTTTGACGTCATGAAGATTTGGTTCCTTAGACAGATCAGTTTGGTTGGAACCAAAGAAGGGTCAATTGGAATTATGTTTATTCTTAAAATATAAATCCCACATAATTTTGGATCATCCCATAATAAATATTCCCAATTTAATTCAAATATTAGTAATTGTGTGTGGTTAAGTCTAAATATGCTCTTGGATTCCTAAGCAATTTGTACCATTTTCTTCAACTTTGTCCTCAGCCCTCCAAATCACCTATAACTACAATGAAAACATAAAAATAGGTGAAATATAAATTTAAAAAAGCAATAAAAATGAAATTATTTTACCAAAAAAGAATATTAATTTGTTATAATTTTTGTAATTTTAAAAATAAAATTTGATTAATATAATGGTTTGAGGGTGAAATAAAACAATGAATCACGGTGTGTTCACACCCCTAAACCTAAACATTTTTACTCCTAGGATAAGTCACAATTCTAAAAATTATGCATAGATATATTCCCATATTCATGAATATTAAACAATAAATTAATATTCAATCTTTAATAATAATGTGATGAAATAAAAAATCACACCAAGGAGTTATTCATAGTGTTCATGGAAAAAATGTCTCAAAAATTGTATCGGAATGAACTTCTAAGAGATGCATGATACTAATTTGATAAAATAATTCAAATGTTAACCATTTACCTAATTATACATGTGTGATTGTGACAACCATTTCATGAAATTCATTCCACATTCTATGTAGTAAATAATTGTCATTTTAAAAAATTTCCACTTAAATGATTCTGTCCACCAAACTATATCTAAATCCTTTGCAATAAAAATTCAAGACCCACTCACTTTATAATTCCAATAAGTAAATCCTTATGTTCCAAACAAATATATCCCAATATTTTGTATACCTCACCACTCCCTTCATTTTTTTTTTCGAAATTAGAAGTTGGAGAAAATCTCATACTCATCCATCGAATCTTGTTTGATCTCCTTGAAATAGTAATTGTATTAGTTGTAACTAGATAAAAGGTCAAGAAATATTTTTTTAACTTCACAAGTTATAACCCATATTTTTGTGTTTTTCTATTTTACGTTTTTTGGGTGTACAAAATCTGAATAACAGGTACACATTCATTGGTCAATCTACTACAGTAATGAAAATGATCAGATAAGGATGAACACATGTAGAAATAATTTAGGAAATATGATAAATATTAGCCTTTATTAAATTTACATTATATTGAGTAGGAAAAATTCACACTTAATGTTTGGTTCCAAGGATGTGTGGAGATATTATGTGAATCAATTTTCTTATAAACCAATCACACAAATGGTACCATTTTTTATAGAGGTTTCCCAATGAGGAAAACTTTTATATCATAGAAAAACAACTGATTTACTTAAAAAATCACACATAAATGTTAAATTCATGCTAAAACTCACATTTTGTAAGTTATTTTTTAAAATTTTAAAACAAAATGAAATAATAAAATTCATCATGCATTCTCATCATTTTCCATGGTTAAGTGGGAATCATATTCAATGATTAAGTGGGAATAATTTTCCATGTGGGAATCATTTTCCATGATTATGTGGAAATAAAAAATTGATATTCTAGCACAAACGTGAAGGTGGAAAGGGGGAAGGGAAGTAAAAATACTGTATAATAATTGAAGAAATGTCAAATAATAAAGATGGTAAAAATTAAAAACTATCCTAGGACTGTATCTATCCCCCACCCCACCTAGACTATCTAGTGGACTAACTATAATAAAAGAGAATGTGTGAATTAGGGATAAAATCGAGTGGGTTTCATTTATAGGTTGCTTCAATAACATCTATTTCCTCCATCGAGGACTCTAGAAGGGATTCATGAAAGTTCTTTAACCGCTGCACATTGATAAGGAAATTTTTTTTGGTTTCTTCATTTATAGCCTGAAAAAACCAAATTGATAAACATTAGAAGTATTGTATGGTCTACACCAATGAGAACAAAGCTTACCTAGAAAAAATTTCATCCTATCATTGAAAAGTAGGAACATCTTCCCAATGATTAATTGATTATGAAGGATGTGGTAGTCGTGCAAAGCCTTGGTTCTATCCTTATAAATATGGGAGTTATTATAGAAATCTCTTCACATTTCATCCATCTCCTGAATATCTAAATTCCTTAGATCACCTTCACTAGATAAAATAAAATTTAATTGTTTAATTTCCCCATTGGATCGGTGATCTATCTTAATATAAAACTTTCAATTCTTTCCCAAAACTAGTCGATATAGGGACATACTAATGGGATTTATTAAGGTAGTACGATAAGACCATAATGAATCATCAAGTATAAGACTCTAATATTTTTTATTGGGTTGAACTATTTCTTCAGTAATTTCTTTTACCTATCTATCCACCATATCAACATGAACATTTTCTTTTAGGCGATATGTAGTATGAACATGATGTCCAACCCCATACCGCTACAAAAATGATCTCATTGTTTTCTTATAGAATTGCGAACACTATCCACTGATGATGAACCTTGGTAATCTAAACATACAAAAAATTTGGGTTCCCAAAAATTCTTCAATTGTCTTGGAATCATCTATCCTCATTGCTTGGTCCTCTACCCATTTAGAAAAATAATTAACTTCCAGAATAATTTACAAGTTCCCAAATGAATTGGGTAATGGTATTATAAATTAAATTCACTGAACATAGAAAATGTCATGAAAGAGTAAGGGTTTTTTGGTATTCTATTAATTTTAGAGAAATTCCCCATTACTTTATTGTGAGGACAAGATTTATAGAAAAATGGGAATCCGAAAATAATTTCATCCAAAAGAGACTATAATCGGGGACCTTAAGAGAATTCTGTTGGGGACCAAAGTGGTCCCACAAGTAAGAGTGTGGAAGAACCTGAGGAAAGAATGAAACATTCTATCAAGAAGACAACACATAAGGACATGATCACTACATATGTTCCAAAGTTAGGGATAATACCAAATATACCAAAAATACTTGTGATTAAGATTATTAGCTTTGTTTTTGGTGAAATTAGTGGGAATGAATATGATACCAAATAATTTAAAATTTCTTCATAACAAGGAATAACTTCTTGCACTCGGTAAAATTGATTATCATGAAACATGTCATTTATGGGAATATAAAGGGATTATTCAATGTACAATTATGGGAGGATCCTATTGATATGGTCATCCAATACATTCTATGCTCCTTTTTAATCCCTAATTTATGTATTAAATTATTGAATGGGGAATATCTAATTAATGAGACATGGTTTGACTTTCAGTTTCATAAGAATATACCAGAGGGTTTCATGGTTTGAGAACATAAAAAATTGCGACCCTATAAGGTATGACCGTAATTTATCCATGGAAATGAGATTGTAATGAAATTATTTTTTGTATTGGTGTATTTTTTATGGGAAGGGTCTAGTGTGTGAGGCATAGGCTAAGACATGTAGAGATTGATTCATACTTTTTGATTATTCATCACTAACAACATTGTTAGAGGAATAATACATGAGATGAAATTATAAATCCCACTAAGGTTCTTGGATTATCAGGTATGACATGAGATTCCATTTCAATGTTTTAAATGATTTCTTATATTCTTTCGAAAAATAATATTTTTCTTTTTGGAGTAATTGGGAGAGGGGGAGTGCAATATTACCAAATTCACGAATGAAACAATGAAAAAATACATCATGAAATAAGAAAGACCACACATTTAACATATTTTTGGTGAATGGTAGATAAAAAATGACATCCACTTTTTATTTATCTAATTTGATACCATCCATATAAATGGCATTCCCAAGTATTATACATTGTCTCACCATGAAATTTAATTTATTATAAATTAATATAATATTATTTTTAACATAGTGATGTAGGATATAACCAAGAATACTCAAACATTCATCTAAAGAGGATACATAAACAGTGAAATCATCAATTAAAAATTCAATGAAATATTCTAGGTAATCTAAAACAATACTAACCATGCATCATTAGAAAGTACCCAGAGCATTAAAAAAACCAAATGGAATCCTCCTATATGATAATTTGACAAAGGGGAAACCAATGTTTCCTTTTCTCAATCCTCAGGGTAAATATGGATTTGAATGTTTCTAGAATGATCACTAAGAAAAAAGTAATGGGACTTCCCCACAAGCCTGTAGGGAATCAAATCAGTGAACAATAATGGTAAATGGTCCTTCTTAGTGTGTTGGTTTAGTCTAAGATAATCTATATAGACATTCCATTTATTCGACACACTGTATGGTACCAATTCATTATTCTCATTTTTAATTACAATAAGATCGGTTTTCATGGGAACTTCCAAAATTGAAATGATCCATCAGCTGTCATAGATATTGTAAATGATTTGGGTAGCCAATAATCTTGTTACCTTCTTTTTAACAACATCTACGAGGTTTGGGTTCAGTCGATATTGTGCATACCTCTCTGTTTTAGCCTCATCATTTAATAATATTTGATGCATGAAAATTGATGGTCTAATACTAGTAATGTCAACAAGTTTACATCCAAAATATTTTTATACTCCCTAAAAAGGTCAAGAAATCTCAATCAATTATCTATAGAGAGTGAACTAGAAATGATAATGGGATACTTTTTTCCATTATCAAGATATGAATATTTAAAAAATTTAGGAAAAGCTTTATGTTCCAATTTTGGGTGATTCAGGATTTATGGGAGTGAATGTTGATGTTAGAGGTCAATTCCCACATATAAATACTCAATATTAACATCCTTATATGATGAATGAGCTTTTACAATCATAGTAGTATCATCGATGGTCATAGAAACCTTAGTAGTCAAAAAATAATCAATTAATTAACTTGTATGACATTTTTCTAAACCACTACAAAATTCAAGGAATGGTTCGTTACCTAGATGTATATTAATAATGAAAACTCAAAAAGGGGGTGAGTGGAAAGAAAATATGTTTTGTAGGGGATGGGAGTACATCAATGTAATTAATTGAAAGTGATAAATGTTCTTTCGATGGGTGTTTCATGACATAAAGTATGATTAAGTGGACAATGTCACCACCAAAATACATATATAATGTACCATTATGGAAATTAATTATAGTTTTTTTGGTTTTCAAGAATGTCCTGACCAATATAATCAGGTTGTGACCATTAATCCTATAATATTACATTTTAAGAACATAATAATCAGTAAAGAAATTAAAAATTTTCACACTCAAAAGAACATTATCTAACATAGTAGTGGGGTGTGTTGTACTATCATTTTATAGTTGAACAATAATTGTAGAGGTGTTCAGTTCCGCAAACACTAATGTGGAGAAAATATAGTGAGGGGTCACATTTATAGAGGCACCCAAATCAAGCATCGTATTTGAAATGAAATTCTCCCCTAAGGGGAATGAAATCGAGAATATACCAGGATCATTGATTTTGGTGGGAAGTGATGGTTCGATCAATGTTGATACATTATTATCCATGCTCACATTTTCATCACCTTGAATTAGCCTTCTTTTTTTACAAAACTCCTTAAAAAACATTGCATTTCATGGAATTTTATTCATGACATTAATCAAGGGGATGTTGAACTACACTTTTTTTAAAGTTTCGAATATTTCTTTATATAGTTTAGTTTATTTTTTGTTTCCTTGGTGGGTGTCTATAACACCCTAACCCCATAAGCCTAGAGTCGGTGAATTATTGTGTATCATTTGCATGATCACAAACATCATGTCTCAAAAGAATGATTATTTAGTAGCCTTAGAAGTACTAGATACATTTGTAAAGTTTACATTACATCATAAAATGGGAAAATACAAAAACATAGTTTTCATATACAAAACTGAGATCCCATATACTATCCCTACATGTTATTCATAATATACTTCTTTACATCCTAGGAAAAATAAAACATAGAAATGGGTGAGCTTAGATGCTCGGTAAGGATAACAATATAGAGGAAACTTTCATAAATAAGAATAAAAATTTAAGGCAATGTATAAGATTAAACAAAATCCTTATAAACACGAAATTAATCATAATATAGAAAATAAAAAATCAAATAATTCCATTTACATATTCACATTGATATTTTACTAGTCGCATAATCACATGAAATATCAATAGCCAGTTTCATAATGATGGAATGCATAATAACAGTCTTTAATAACCACATAGTTGAGGCCTTGTACCAACAATACAAATAATATTTTGTCAAGGCCTTGGGCCAAGACACTTGTTTTCCTCAGGAGACCTACCAATTCATTGAGGAGCTATAGCGGGATCCACCCATAACTTACATAGTCTAATTCATTCCTAATATGAGAAGGATTGAACATAACATAAACATTCATATTAAAACTACCATACGAAATGTCAATACTTGATCCATAAACCATGAATGGTAGGAAATAACACATCCATAGTCAAACATATCACAAAACATTCAATACAATATGGATGTTTTGTATCATAATAAATCAACTTCAAACAAACATAAAATTCATCAAAGGATGTTGACATAGATGAAATCAAAACTTTTTTTAGAAAAATATCACATTATAATTTAAAATCATTTAATATCAACATAATTATAAAGAAAACTTTTGTTTTAAAGATATTCTTATAAGCTTGTAACGGAAGCTTCGATGAAGTTATGACTGTTAAAAATAACTTCACCTGCTGTATAAGTTAAAAAAATTGTTACCTTAAACATGTCCAAAAGGTAAAAAAGAACCTTGTTTGGAGAACGAAGAAACAGTTCATTTCAAAAACATATAAGGTCAAATTATGGTATAAATAGATTTAACCCATTTTATTTTAAATAGTAATTTTTTCGAAATACCTTTTTAAGAAACATGGATGTGGATGATAAAGAGGTCGCAGTATATAATTACGTATAAAAAACCTTGTATAATGAAGAACGAAGAAACAGTTCATTTCAAAAACATATAAGGTCAAATTATGGTATAAATAGATTTAACCCATTGTCTTTTAAATAGTAATTTTTTTGAAATACATTTTTATGAAACATGGATGTGGATGATAAAGAGGTCCCATTATATAATTACCTATAAAAAACCTTATATAATGAAGAGATTGTAGAATTAAACCTTACCTTGTAAAATTCCTTGGGAGAGGGTAAGTGAACCTCCTGTATAATGGTGAAATAATTTTTATGAAATTATGCAATAATCATATACATTAATACGATATCATATATGATATTTTAATATTTCATTTACTATTATCGTCGTTTCGGGAGATAACTGATTCATTCTCCTTTATATGGTTGGTTACGTAAGCCATGTTTTTTATGAATAGGATATATTTGATTTATATAAAGAATGATATTATGTCTTTAAACATTATTTTAAATCATAAAATAAAAATTAGTCTTGAATGGATACGATGTGGAATGAATCTCATCGTGTTCGTGGAGACGGTAATCTGTACATACACACGAGTGAAAATATCATTCTTTTGATATTAAAATAGTATATAATTGAGTGGTATATCATATATACAGAATCATTACCATGTTATATTTATTACTTACATTATTTATACTCATTATTATACCCATCAAAATGATGAATTGTTTGAATAACAAACTACACGATAATCTGGAGACAGTAAGCCGTACCTGCTCACGTATGGTGACTTTGTAATATATAGGATGGATAGGATAATAGATAGGGTTTTACCATTTTTATAATAACATCACAGTATATATAATATACTGAAGTTATTATTTCATAATGTAAACAACAAAGAAGGAGGAAGTGGAAGAAGAAAAGAACTCGAAAGAGGGTGGTGAAATTATTACCTCTTCTTCATGTGTTTCCTTTTGAGTTGATAAAAAGGGATCATTAGGTTTCCATTTTGGCTAAAGTAATGCCACTAGAAGGATGGAAGGATATATGGGAGGATATTTGGGAAGTTTTTGGCTGACCCAAAGGCTTTGAAGGTGTGAATTTGAGAGAAGGTAAAATTCCCTTTTATAAGAGAGGTGAGTGACACTTTAGGAAATGATTGAAATATTATATTATAATAAAATCATTTTCCGTTTCTAATGACTAAAAAATAATTTATTACAGGGATATGGTGGTTATGAGTTGAAAACCACTCATACAATAGGTTTTAAATAGGTTTGGTTCACTACATTAACCTTATCATTTAGATTTAACTCTTAGTTAATTAGTTTGACATTTACCATTTCTCTTTGTATTTTTATTTTATATAGTTAATAAACATACTATAACAAGCCAATAGAAGCCCAAGTGGTTCATTAATAACATATATAACCTTATCTATGTACTTTGTCTTGATCCTTATATTTTTAGGAATAGAATATCAATTAATAATAATATTTGTTTTTAAAACTCTTTTATGCAAATTTTGACAATATTTGGTAATTGATTTTTGCGAAAATAATAACAGCAAGATCAATTCAATAATATTTAATTAAATAAATCCTAAAATGTAATATTAACCTATAATATTCGGGGAATTAATCAAAAGTTTTAATTTACATTTATTTGGGTATTTATAATATAAATTATATTAATATTTAATTAATACAGTAATTACTGCAACATCATTGTGTCATAAATAAATTACATTATTTAATGTCTAAAAATTATAAATAAAATACCATTATGTATTAATTTTCTTTATCTTTATAATGAATATTTATAATCAAATTTATCTTATGTATAACCCTATATTAAAAATGTTTTAGTTATTAAACTTTGATTTTAACTCTTTTAACTCTTCTTTGAATTAAATAATAATAAATGTCCTATTCTAATCCATGTGGACCTAAAGGATAATATTTTATTCCTAATGTTGTTTCTGGTCTAATTAAATTTATCCAATAGAATTAGGAAATGTGTTAGGTTAAAAATAATATCATTTTTAACTTTAATTACCCTATTTACTTTTAATCGTGATAAATAAAATTCAAAAGTTACTATTCACCAAAAAGAATTTCATCTCATTGAACAACATTTTACTTACTAAAATCAACCGTGTCTCTTGTATTTTTGAAATTCTACTCACAAAAGCGGTAAAATTAAGTTTTATTCAAATTTTCAAAAGCTCCTAGGAGGTGGGGAAAAGAGGGTAAAAGTTCAATAAATTTTTTATATATCAAAACCAATTATTAAATGACTCCAATGAATTACATTAAACATATATAGTTATTATGTATCTATTTTGACCAAAAATAAATTTATATAAAATAAATAATTATTTAAATAAAAATTCGGTTTTAACCAATAACTCAGTGTTTTTCACTATTCATAAAAAATTTAAGGTCTTCATAAAAATAACAAAAATTCACCCTAAGCTAATTTCGATATTCCGAATCAAAAAATGAATTCCATTTTGAAAAATGAAATTTTTAAAATTTCAAAAATTGGATATTACTATTCATAACAGCTAGTCTGATTGGTTGTGGTGTGTTAGAACTCGAAGTTGCGTACAACAAACACTATTGTATTATTAAAAGAGAAGCGTACTGTGGAAGCTTGGGGTGTTACATTCTCCCCACCTTAAAATAATTTTAGCCTAGAAATTTCTTGAATATTACGGCATACAAAGACTCGGGTGGTTCATCATCATAAGTTCCTCAGGTTCCCATGTTGCCTCTTCCATCTTAAGGTTTCTCCATAGAACTTTTACCAGATGAGTCATCCAGTTTCTCAACAATTGTTCTCTGCTATCAATAATCTTGATGGGCACTTCGCAAAAAGACAAATTGGGTTCCAGCTCTAATTCCTCATAGGGGAGTACATGCGTTGGGACATGCATGTATTTTCTCAATAGTGATATGTGGAACACATCATAAAATTTGGAGAGACTTGGCGGCATTTCAAAACGGTAATCTACAGCCCCAATTCGTTCTAGAATTTAGAAAGGCCTGATGTACCTGGGACTTAATTTTCCCTTCTTACCAAAACGTATAACACACTTCCATTGAGGTACCTTCAATAAAACATGATCACTAACTTGAAATTCAAAATACTTCCTTCGATTATCAGCATAGATCTTCTGCCTACATTGTGCAGCTTTGATGTGGGTTTGTATTACCTTCACATTTTCCATCGTTTCCTCCACATGTTTTGGGCCTACGGGTTTTCTTTCACCAACATCAATCCAACAAGTTGGTGTGTGACATCTATTTCTATATAATGCTTCATATGGTGCCATATGAATACTTGAATGGAAGCTATTGTTAAAAGAAAAATTATATCATAGGTAAATATTGATCCCACATACATTGAAATTCAATTGATCGTGATCTCAACATGTCTTCTAAGGTTTGAATAGTCCGTTCTAATTGCCCATCAGTTTGGCGGTTGCAGGCTGTGCTCAAACAATGTTCAATATCCAACAATTTCCAAAGACTTTTCTAGAGTCTTGATGTAAAATGTGGATCACGATCAGAAACAATTGATAGGGGTACTCCATGAAGTCTCACAAATTCAAAAATATATAGTCTTGATAGTCATTCAAGTGGTATATCTTCTCTTATAGAAAGAAAATGTGCTTACTTGGTAAGACAATCAACAATGACCCATATTGAATCATTCCTTCTAGGAGTCTTTGGTAGTCCCATGAAAATGTCCATAGTAATATTATCTCATTTCCAATTAGGAATGGGAAGAGGTTACATGACTCCTCCAGTCTGTTGCCTTCCGTCTTTAACTTTTTGACAAACTATACATCTTGATATAAAATCAGCAATCTCCCTCTTCATGTTGTCCAACCAAAAATGTTCCTTCAAATATGTATATATCTTAGTGATACCGGGGTGTATTGAGAAATTGGAGCTATGGGAATCATCCATCAATTCCCTTTTTCGATAAGGTATATCAGGAACAAAAAGTCTCTTCCCAAATTTCAAGATTCCATTATCATACACAAAGTCACTCAATCTCCCATCATTCACAACTTTAATCTTCTTTTGAAACGTTTAATCATCGGTCTGAGAACTCTTTATCCTTTATAGTAAATATGGTTTGGAAACCATTTGAAAAAGTACTGATGTTTCTCCTTCCATGGTTATCCCAATGTCCAACATTACTAGATCCCTGTATATAGGATCCTTTTCAACTCTCAACTTGTTCAGAACTCCATGATCCTTTCTGCTCAAAGAATTTTCCACCTTAGTTTTCTTCCTCGAGTGGTAGTGTATGGTGAAATCATAATCCTTGAGTTGTTCAATCCATCTCTTTTTCCTCATGTTGAGTTCTTTCTGTGAGAAAATATACTTCAAATTCTTGTGATTGGTATATATCTCACATTTTTCACCATAGAGATAATTTCTCCATATCTTCAAAGAAAAGGTTAATGTTGCTAACTCAAGATCATGAGAAGGATAGTTTTTCTCATGAATTTTTAGCTGTCATGATTCACAGATAATAACCCTATCATTCTGCATAAGGACACAACCAAGTCCTTTCTTTTATGCATCACTATAAATAAAAATCCCATCATTGTGAGATGGTAGAGTCAAGATAGAATCATTGACTAATATTCTCTTCAATTCTTCGAAACATTATTCACACTTTTTGTCCAAACAAATTTAACACCTTTACATGTGATCGTGGTTAATGGGTTAGATAATCGTGAAAAATTCTGGACGAAACACCATTAATAATATGAAAAACCAATATAACTGTGTACCTTAGTTATACTCGTTAGTGCTGGTCATTCATGGATTGCTCTTGTCTTATTAGGATCAACAAAGAATTCATCCTTAGAGACAATATGGCCAAGAAATGAAATCTCTTGATGCCATAATTCACACTTGCTAAACATCCCATATAATTCATGTCTTCTAAAAGTCTATAGAATAGTGCACAAGTGATTTTCATGATCTTCATAGCTTTTGGATTATACCAAGATATCAAAAATAAACACCACTACAAAGTCTTCAAGATATTCCTTGAATACTCTATTCATTAGATCGATAAAGATAGAGGGTGCATTAGACAATCCAAAAGGCATTACTGTAAACTTGTAATGCACGTACCCGCTTTGAAATGCTGTTTTTGGAATTTTTTCCTTCTTCACACACAACTTATGATATCCAGATTGAAGTTCAATCATTAAAAAGTATTGAGCTCCATGAAATTGGTTGAATAAATCATCAATGCAAGGTAGGGGATACTTTTTCTTTATTTTTATAGCATTGATCTCCCTATATTTAATGCACAACCTCAGTGATCCATATTTCTTTTTAACAAAAAGAACAAGGGCTTCCCATGGAGGGACACTAGGGAAATTAAATCCCTTACTACTCAATTACTCTAGTTTTTTCTTTAGTTCCACCAATTCCACAGTGGCCATTCTATAAGGGGTCATAGATATGGGCTTTGAACAAAGAATTAAGTCAATGGAAAAATCAATTTCTTGTTTTGGAGGATGTTTAGGTAGATCCTCTAGAAACAAATCAACATATTATTGAAAATAGATACATCCTCTATCTAAGAATTCCTTTCCTCACCCATAGTTATTTCATTGTCTTCCTCACCATTAATTGAATTTTGTTGAGCTATTAGGTGTGGATATAGATAAGAATCATGTGGTGATGCTTCTGCTCTAAAGATAAGGTACTCTTTATCATAATTTAAAATTATAAACTCCTTATTCTTAGAATAAATTTTTGCATCATGTTCCAAAATCCAATCCATACCGAGGATTATATCAAATTCAATCATGGGTATAACGATGAGATCAGCAGATAAAGAAGATTTCTATTTTCTAATGGGAACATATTCACAAACAATTGTTGCAATGATACTTCCCTTAGGATTTTGGACTGACAACTCCCTTGTTAAATCATATTTGAAATATCTAATTTTCATAGAAAACTGAGAAGTTTTGAAACATTGCAATGATCCAGAATCAAATAAAGCATTGGATAAACTTGAGGAAACCATTAAATTACCTGCCATTAAATCTTCCGAAGCTTCATCCTCTTCAGTAGTTATAGCATAAACTTAGCCTTGATCCCTTGGCCTTTTCTGAGGTAAGTTTCCCTGACACTTAGGACATTCATTTTCATAATGTCCCATCTCCCTGCAATTGTAGCATTGAACATCGGTAGCTTCTTTCTTCCCTTAAAATCATGAGCTTGGTGATCTTTTTAACCACACTTGTAACAGACTCCCATTACCTTCAAAAAAGTACATGGGTATTTCTTTACACATTTATTTTAGGATGTATATTCAACTTTTACCTTCTCCACTTATTTCCATTTCTAGAGTGATTAGCAGATCTCTTCTACTCTTGTTTTTCTTTAATGTCATAAGTCATAGAGAATTCTTTTTCTATCTTGATAGCACATGAGACAATATCATTGTATAACGAGAAGGATTGTGAGACTAATGCTCGACTGAGAAATGGGTTTAACCCATCAATGAAATGATCAATCATATTTCTTGTGTTACTTATATAATCTGCAGCATTCCTGCTAACATTGTAAAGTTAGCCTCATACTTTGTGACATTCTTATCCTCCTTTTTCCTCAGACTCATAAATTTTCTTTCCATATATGCTCAATGGTCATGACGAAAGTATTTTTTTAAGAAAATTTCTTTAAACTCCATCCATTCCATATTTGATACTTCATCATCTTCCTTTTTTTAATCAATGACCATCATTGATCAGCATCTTCAGTGAGGTAGTAAACTGCCATGACAAATTTTTTCCTTTTGCTACTCCCCAAGGTGTGGAATATTTTCTTGTAAGGAATTTATCCATTGCTCAGCTACTAGTGGATTTTCACCCATTAAATGTTGGTTTATGTTTCCTTATGAAGTGGTCTATCATTGATCCTCCATGTTGTGGACTAGGGTAATCCATACGGGTAAGGTTATTATTCATAACCTAAGTGAGTTCTCCCAATATGGTGATAAGATGATCTGTTCTAGTTGCATCACCATCACCACTGTAATTATCTTTTATATGAGGTAAATCTATACATTGATTACATGCGTTGATATTGTTTTCATTCCTTTCACTAGGCTCCATCTATAAACAATGACATACACTATATTAGCTTATGAATCGAAATACATAATTACAAACATGTAAATCACTTAACATAAATTGGATAGTTTATGGATATAATCCATAATCATAAAAATGCTTTCATTGAGGAAGTATATAATCATAAACCCATCAGAATGGTTCGTAAAGAAAATGAGAATTATCCCAAGCATATCCCCTAGGAGTGTCGTAACCAATAGTGCACCAAGGCCCGTTGTCATACACCAGTTCCCGTTTGAGTCTAACTCCAAGTGGTGTTTTTGGGTTTTACCCATAGGTACATCTATGCCAGAGCCGCCTCTACATGCTCGTATCTAGATAGGGATGTATTTCTTGGAAAACTCACAAAATATCTAAAATACCAAAATTATAGGAAGTTCTTCTATACTAATCCTCA
The DNA here is from genome assembly GCA_963277665.1 of Viscum album. Classification (NCBI taxonomy): domain Eukaryota; kingdom Viridiplantae; phylum Streptophyta; class Magnoliopsida; order Santalales; family Viscaceae; genus Viscum; species Viscum album. Next base: position 570,549,511 of record OY728153.1, read on the forward strand.
AAGTCTATCTTAGGTCTATGTGCTCTAATCAGAGCTTATCTAAATCTAGCTTCCATATTTTGTACTAAACTTCCTCTGATACCAATTGTAACTCCCCGATCCTAGAAGCCCAGAGATAGTGCATTATTACATATCATTGGCATGATCACAAAAGATCATGTCTCGAAATACCAATTAGTTTTGTAGACTTGGATGTACTAGATACATTCATAAAGTTTACATTACATCACAAAATGGAAAACTACCACAACATTGTTTCCATAGAAAAAACTGAGATCCAATATACTATCTCTGTAGGTTAGCTATAATATAATTTTTTGCATCTTGGGAAAAATAAAACATAGAATGTGGTGAGCTCAGATGATCAGTAAGGATAACAATATAGCGTAAACTCTCATAAATAAGCATAACCATTTAAGGAAATGTATAAGACTAAAACAAAAGCCTTTAAACATAAACTTTAGAATAATATGGAAAATATAAAATCATATAATTACATTGACTTATTCACATGAATATTCTACTAGTCAAATAGTCACATGCAATATCAATAGCCATGTTCATAATTATGGAATGCATAATTCCATACATTCATAACCACATAGTCAAGGAATTTTGCCAAGACTGTAAAGAAAATTTTGTCAAGACCTTGTTCCAAGACACTATTTTGTCTCATGATACCTACCGATGCATTGAGGAGCTATAGAGGTCTCCACCCGTCACTTACTAAGTATAATGCATTCCTCATATGAAAAGGATTAAACATAACATAATTTTTTTTATTAAAACTAGCATAAAAAATGTAAATACATGATCCATAAACCATGAATGGTATGAAATAAAACATCCACAGTCAAACATATCACAAAACATTCAGTACAATATGGAATTTTTGTATCATAATAAATCAACATTAAACAAACATAAAATCCTTCAAAGGATGTTGACATAGATGAAATCAAAAACTTTTTTAGAGAAAATTCACTTTCTTTTTTGAAATCATTTAATAGTCACATAATTATAAAGAAAAAATTTATTTTGATGATATTCCTATAAGCTTGTATGGTAAGCTTTGATGAAGTTATTACAGCATAAAATAGCCACACCCGCCATATAAGTTTAAAAAAAATTTTACCTTAAATTTGTCGAAAAGGTCAAAAAGTACCTTGTTTGGAAAATGATGGAAAGATTCCATTAAAAAAAATATATGGTCAAATGAGGGTATAAATTACTTTAACCCATAGTCTATAATATAGTAAGAATGTTTTGAAATTCATTTTTAAAAAACATGGATGTGGATGATAAAGAGGTCCTAGTAGATAATTACGTATAATCAACCTTGGATAATGAAGAGATTGTAGAATTAACCCTTACCTTATAATTATCCTTGGCCGAGGGTAGGATAACCACCAGTATAATGGTGAAAAAATTGTTATTAAATTATACAAGAATCATATACATTAATATGATATCATATATGATCTTTTAATATTGTTTTTAGTATTATCGTCGTTTTCAGTGTTAACTGATTCGTTCTACTTTATATGATTGGTTATGTAATCCATGTTTGTTATGAATAGGATATATTATATTTATATGTATAATTATATTATGTCTTTAAACATTATTTTTAATCAACAAATGAAAATTAGTCTTGAATGGATACAATGGGGAATGTATCTCATCGCGTTCGTGGAGACGGTAATCCATACGTACGCACGACCGACAATATCATTCTTTTGATATTAAAATAGTATATAATTGAATGGTATATCATATATACATAATAATTACCATATTATATTTATTATTTAAATTAGTTATACTCAATATTTTACCCATTCAAATGATGAAGTGTTTGAATAACAAACTACACCACGACTTCGAGACGGTAAGCCTTACGTACACACATATAGTGACTTTATCATTTATAGGATGGATAGGATAACGACTAGGGTTTTAAAAGTTTTATAATAACATCACCGTATATAGAAGATACTGGATTTATTATTTTATAATGTAAAAAACAAAGAAAGAGGAATTGAAAAATTAAAAGAATTTGAAAGAGGGGGTGAAATTATTACCTCTTCTTCGGGTGTTTCCTTTTGAGTTGGTCAAAAGGGCTCCATAGGTTCTCATTCTAACTAAATGAAGGCCTCTAGTATGAAGAGAAAACAATTGGGAGGATATTTGTGCAGGGGGTTTCCGAGCCAAAATTCTTTGATGGTGTGAATTTGAGTGAAGGGAAGGTTCCCTTGTATAAGAGAGGTGAGGGTCACTTTAGGAAAACAATGAAATATGTTTTTATAATAAAATAATTTTCGATTTCTAATGACTCCAAAATGATTTATTTCGAGGATAAGGTGGTTATGGGTCGAAAAACACTCAAAAAATAGGTTTTAGACATTTTTGTTTCACTACATTAACCATATATTTTAGATTTATCTCTTAGTTAATTAGTTTGACATTTACCATGTATCTTTGTATTTTTATATTATATGGTTAATAAACTTACTATAAAATTCCAAGGGAACCCCAAGTGGTTGGTTATTAATATATATAACTTTATCTATGTCATTTGGCCCAACCTTATATTTTTAGGAATAGAATATCAATTAAAAATATAATATTTGTTTTAAAAACTCTTTTATATCAAATTTGACACTATTTGGTAATTGATATTTTTTGAAAATAATAAGAACATTATTACTTATAAAAAAGTTAATTAAATCAATCCTAACAAGTCATATTAAAATATAAAATTCGTGGAATTCATCAAGAGTCTTGATTTAGATTTATTTGGGTATTTATAATATCAATTATTTTAAAAATTCATTAATATGGTAATTAATGCATCATCATTGTGTCATAAATAAATTAAATTATATAATGTCTAAAAATTATAAATAAAATACCATTATGAAATAAATATTTTTTTATTTCTAATGAATATTTATAATTGAATTTATCTTATGCATAACCCTGAATTAAAAATGTTTTAGTTATTAAACTTTGATTTTAACTCTTTTAACTCTTTTTTGAATTAAACAATAATAAATGTCCTATTCTAATCCATGTCGACCTAAAAGATCATATATTATTCCTATGTTTTTCTTTTCTAATTAAACTTATCCAATATAGTTAGGACATGTGTTAGGGGAAAAATAATATCATTTTACCTTTGATTACCCTATTTACTTCTAACCGTGGTAAATAAAAGGAAAAAGTTACTATTCAACAAAAAAAATCATCTCATTAAACTAGGTTTTACTTAATAATATTAACTGTGTCTCTTCGATTTTTAAAATTATACTCACAAAATCTGTAAAATTAAGTTTTATGCAAATTTTCAAAAGCTCCTAGGAGGTGGGTAAAGGACGGTAAAAGTTCAATAAAATTTTTATATATCTAAACCTATTATAAAATCACTCCAACGAATTAAATTGAACATATATTGGTATTATGTATCTATTTTTACATAAAATAAATTTAAATAAAATAAATAATTATTTAAATAAAAAGTCAGTTTTAACCAATAACTGAGTGTTTTTCACTATTCATCAAAAATTGAATGTTTTCAAAAAAATAACAAAAATTCACCCAATGATAATTTCGATATTATGAATCAAAAAATGAAGTCCATTTTGAAAATTAGAATTTATAAAATTTCAAAATGTGAGTATTACTATTCATAATGTCTAGTTTGATTGGTTGTGGTGTGTTAGAACTCGAAGTTGCGTAGAAACACACGCTATTGTATTATTCAAAGAGGAGCGTACCATGGAATCATGGGGTGTTACAGTGTCTAATTGGGGAAACTTATGAGGAATGGTTGGGCTAGGTGACTCATCAAAACACACACTCTTTCCTTTAGTGTGATACTTCTCAGGGCAAGGATTTATCTTATTTGGATCATTTGAGATGGTTGGAATGGAAATTTCCTCATGAGGGGGTGACTCTATTTGAGGCTTCATTTGGATTTTAATATGAGTTCCACATATAAGGGCGATGGAACTGACATTTAACTTATCTCTATGGTTGACTAGTGGATGTGTGGGTAGTTTACCAAACCCATGACTTTGAATTTCCCCCACCGAGTTGACAAGTTTTCCTAATTGTGTTTTTAGGTCCTGTATGGATTATTGGGTTTTTTTCTGGAATTTATGACTATTTTAGTCATTTGTTTCACCATTTATTCTAGTCCATGATCATATTTTTAAGGGGTTATTGGAAAGGCCTTTATGGTGGTATAGTATTTATGGGTGGTGGTGGTTGATGACTACTCTGGCCTGGTTCTTTCCATGGTTATTTTGATTGGTTTGAATACCCCATTTTCTATAGGATTTGTTTTCTTTGCACCCAAAATTAGATGGATAGTATAGTTCCTACCTATTAGGTTTGTTATAGGGGTGTCCTAGAAATATTTCCTCGCAAATCTCATATGTTTCTCTCAATTTATGGCTTTGGTAAAAAAATGGGTGTTAGAAGAAAAGATACCACAATGGTTGGGAGGAGGATATTGATTTTTACCTTGGGAATGTCCAATTTTTTGAACAAGGGTACTTACCTCTTCAAACATTATGTCCACATTCTTCTCAAACATAGAACTTTTCACCTTATGGACACCTTGAATGGGTACAATGAACCTTGAACTAAATTTTTGAGTGTCTTGTGTAATGGTTTTAATCAAGTTCCTTCCAATGATTGGGGTTTGATCAACTAGTGCACATCCTACAACATAATCAGTCATATTTCAATCAATACGAATTAATCCTTCCTAAAAATAATGTATTAAAATTTGATCACTTATTTGGTAGTGTGGGAAACTTCAACAATTATTAAATATATTTTATAGTATTCATGATGTTTTTTCATTTGTTATTGTTTAACCCAATAAATTTAATTCATTATAGATTAATTTTGAGAGTCTAGGAATTATTTTTCAAGAAAAATTTGTTTCATGTCTGCCCGACCTCTAATTTGGGAATTAAGTTAATATATCCAATATTTTGAACTATCCACTAATGAAAAAGGAAATTCCATAGGATTTAATTATTCTTCGTCAAAATTATAAGTTTTTAATGTTGAACACAATGTTTGAAATTATATTGAGTGATTATGTGGATTGAGTCCCGTGAGCCCATCGAATCTTGGTAATAAGTGAATTAAAACAGAATTTTGTTCAGAATTAGGTGCTTCACTTTATATTCGAATATAGAAGGGATGGATCTATACATCAAGTGATATTAGTTCATTTAGTTTCTGGTTATTTTATTTTGATTATAAATGTTTATTTTAGTTTTAATGTAGCTTCTAGAAGAAGAAGACAGATTGAGAAGAGTTTCAATGTTTTCACTATCCTCCATCAATGGGTTCTTCTATGGATCTCGGTGTTACTGACATAGGATAATCTCCGATTCGGGTACTAAAGTAGGTAAATATCCCATGGTAGAATGTGTCATTCATATATCCTAAATAAGAAATATATTATAGAAATATATATATATATATAAATGTATAAGATAAAACAAATAAATATTCCAAAAATGTTTAAAAAATATTATAAAAAACACATACTAAAAAAAGTGCTCCCTGAAAATGACACCAAAATTTGACCGCCTTGTCATGACATGTAAAATTTATTATATTTTAAATTTTATTTATAGTAAAGGCAAGACCATAAAATATATCTCATTGAGAATTGGATTTCTAAAGTGTTTATTTTTAATAAAAACACTAAAAGAGTGAGGTAGTTTTGAAAACAGTTTTTAAAATAAATTGATTTAATTAATGAGTTTAATAGTTGACAGAAAAGTGCCTTTTAAAAAATATATGAGAAGTATGTGATAATTTCTATTATACTACATTAATTTAAATGTTCTTTGTTCTTAATTGATTATAATGTTTTTTTGTACTTATTTGGTTGAGAGTTAAGCAATATCTTGGGTACCCACAAGCCTATAGAACAATGCTAATAGGAAAAAACCATGACATAAAATAGCATAGTAAATTTATGTCCCCTCATAATGCTTTACGGTTTGTCAAGGAATACTGAAATCTCAAATTTTTGGGAAGGAATAGGATTTTTATGTTCTCTAATCGGAACAATAGAAGTCACACACATAAAATTACACACTAATCGGTTATCAAATAAAAATTGTCTCCATTAAATGCGTCAAAAAAGTTGTGATACATATAAAAGAACAATTACAAATAAAAATATAAACCAAAATAGTGGATAATTATTTTTATGAACTCCCTATTCTATTGCGTAACTCCCTCTCAATGATCACCCACCATTTATCCCCTTATCTGGAGGAGGAGGAAGCTCTGGTGGATCTCCTTCTTCATTTCATCATTCCCTATGAAGATAGGGAGGTCCAAAACATCTAAGGGGATGAGATTAATCATCTAGAACTCCAAATTGGAAGCACTTCAATCCCTTGGTCACACATGAAAATAGGGTTCCACGGTACTAATTTATAGGAAAAGTAGAATGTGGTTTTTGGGAACCATGATTTCGACAAACAACATCGATCATAGTTTTTAGTGGCCATAAAGTCTTATATCACATTTGAAAAACTAAAAAGTTGTTTACCCATATTTTGAAAAAATTGAATAAAAATTTGTCCTTATTTTGGAAAAATACCTCCTGATATACAGATTAAATACATAACAAAACTTTTGACTTCATACATATTCTGTTCCATCGACATATTAGACCGATTGGGCCACTAGATGGTTGAATTGGGATTATATATCTTCATAAAATTTGCATCACAATGAATTTTGGATAAGGACAAAATATATAATCACAATGGGATTCATTTATTACTATAAGTCTGTGGTTGAGTCCACATATTGTTTTGTCTTCCTGCACTAGTTGGCCCATTTTCTTCAAATTTGATTTGGGCCATCCAAATCACTTCTAACTACAAAAAAAACATAAAAATAAGTTAAATCCACATTTGTAATAGTGAAAAATAATAAATTATTTAATAAAAAATGAAGTGAATGTTTTATAATATTTTAAATTTATAAAAAAAATTAGTTTAATAACATGGTGTATGTGTGAAATAAAATAGTGAATTGTGGTGCAATTATTTCCCATATAGATTCCTCAAATTAGTGGTTCTTCCCTAAAGAAATAACCAAGAGAGTGGTCTTGCTTCATAGAACCTTATCTATAAGTTATTTAATATCTATTGGTTGTTCTTGATAAGAAATATCATTCTCAATATGTACAAATTATGAGTTTAGTACATGTTAAAGATTAGGTATGTACATTCTTAGGAGAGATACATTGAACAAATCAAAAACTTGTGAGATATTTGGTGGAAGAGAAAATATATAACCATTTTCCAACATAATAAATAATTTCAAAAGTGTAGTTTTATCTAAGTATTATCTTTATCTTCTTTTCAAATACCATCACTCTCTTCTTGGGGGATATTTAATGAAATACCTTGTCACACACTTTGAAATCTAGGTATTTTCTTTGATTTTCTGAATAACTTTTTTGTAGAATATGAGTTGATCTTATATTTTATTGAATAGATATAACCTTATCTTCCATATCCTCAACTAGACCATTTCCTAATGCCTTTCATTCCCCAAATACATTCCAGCATGTTGGAGTTCTGCACTTAATACCCTAGAGGGATAAATGAGGAGCCATCTGAATACTAGAGTGAAATCTATTATTATAAGGAAATTATAGCATAGTTAAGTGTTGATCACAACCACCTTTCAAATCCATATAAAAATATCTCAACATATCTTATACAGATTTAATTTTCATCTAAGACTAACCATTGATATGAGGTTGATATGTAGTGGTGAAACATAGCTCTGTATCTAAATCCTACTGAAGAATTATCTAGAACATTGAGGTAAAACACAAGTCCCATCCTTATCTAATGGAAAGTGATACTCTATGAAATATCAATACTTACTTAATATATATTAAGGAAATATGATCAAGAGACAAGACTTCTCATATAGAAATGATGTGTGCCGAATTCATGAGGCGATCAACTATAAACCATATAACATTCTAACCATTAAATGTTTTGTAAAGTATGATGACAAATTCCTTAGTAATGATTTCCCATTTTAATTTTGGTATGGGTAATGGTTGTAACATCCCCTTACACTTCTATATCATAGACAATTTTTTTTGAAAAACTAAGAATTGAGAAACATATTCTACAATATCTTTCTTTATTCCATCCCACCATAAATACTCTTTTAGGTCCCTATACATCTTTTTGATTTCTAGATGAATAGACAATGCTGAACTATGAGTCTCATCCAACAAATCTTTCTTTAATTATGGTATGGGAGGAATATAAACATCATTCTTGAATCTTATTATTTCATCACAATAAAAATTGAACTTAGGAACATTTCTCACCTTCTTTGGAGCTCTAAATCTTCCTTCAACACCTCCATAATATTCACTTGAATAGATGGTTGAACATTCATTTGAGAAAGACAATATTTATCCCCATTAAAATTTCTAGATCCATCCTTTGAAAATCTATGAATATTGGTTCCTTTTTTATCCTCATCATAGATTTTCTAGATAGTCCTTTCAACACAAATCATCTTCCACGTTGTCGAGTTTCCTAGAGTGGAATTGTATTGAGAAGTCATAATATTAAACATCTCCAACAATATAATTTGTTTCATATTAAGAATCTTTTGAGTGAAAATGTACTTTGAAATTTTATTAACAGTATATATATCACACCATTCTTCATAAATATAATTCCTCAATATCTTTAATGCAATGATTACCTCAAAAAACTACAAATCATGAGTTGGCTAATTTTTATCATAGATTTTCTATTTTCATTTGGCATAATCTATCAACATATCCATTTTCATGAAAAAAATACCATGAACTTCTTTTATGAATCACCATAGATCACAAATCATTATCCACTATACGTTAGTGTTAGTATAGGTTCACTGAATTTCCTTCATTTTAGCTACATGAAAATATATTCACATTATTTTTAGCATATGAACTTAACTCCTTTTAGAGTAAAATTTTTTATTGGGTTAGATAATAATGAGAAATATTTCACAAGAATTCAATAATAACCATCAAAAACAAGAAAAAATTGGATCTTAGTTACCATTGTTGGTCTAGTCGAATTTTCAATAACTTTCATCTTTGAAGGATCCACAGATATACCCTCTCTTGAGATTATGTGACCCAAAAATGAAACGTTTAGAATCCAAAATTTACACTTGGTAAACTTTTCTTATAGATTATTATTTATATGGGTATTTATTACCATCCCAAAGTGATCTTTATGTTCTTCCTTTCACTTTGATTAAAAAAGAATATAAACTATAAACACTACCAAAAATAGATCAATATTGTCTATAAAGACTCCATTCATAAAAAACTTAAAGATAGCTGGGGAATTAGTTAGACCAAATAGCATCACTATATATTCATAGGGTCCATACCTTTTATAAATTATTTTATTGGGTACATCCTCCTTCATGAACCTTAATTGATGACATCCAGAATAAAGACCAATTTTATAAAGTTATTGAGATTCTCATAGTTGGTCAAATAAATCATCAATATGGGGCAGTTGATATTTATTTGTGATAGTGATATTTTTAAGTTATTGATATTAAATGATTTTTTAGGGAATTGAGGATTCTCTACATGGGAGAACACAGAAGAAACCCCAATCTCGCTGATCAAAAGGGGATTCTGAATGCCATGTATTTCATGAATGTCATCGTGAGTTCTACTGATCCTGCAGAATCAAAGATCATGGAATGTTTTTAATACAAAAAATATCGACATCGAGGTCTATAAGCTATTTATTTCACGAAAGACAAGGTACACGTACTCTATTTATATCTTTATTTTTTTAATGTTTGTAGATTTATCTAGGGTCTTCCTTAATTAGTGTTTCTATGAATAACCCTAGAATTTATAGGCTTCACAAAATTTCACATAGGATAACAAATTTGTGGAACGTCCCCTTTTGTTTTTCTTAAAGAATGAATATTACCGATTCTGGACTCATGGTTTTTGGTCTTTTGGGGGATCTTTTGTCAAATTTTTTAAATGGTCTCCATATTTTGATGGTTCTGAACCCCCCCATCATTCTTATCTAGATTGGCTTCCCGAGCTTGCCTCTCCATCTAATCAAGTAGCATTCCTTTTTATCCATTGCGAAACTCATTAAACATCAAACCAGGCTTGAATCGACTACTATGAATCTATCAAGACCTTTTGTTTCTAGGATTTGTACGGAATTTGACATCTCTAATGAGTTTTTGTCGTGGTTTTGGATAAAAAATAGAGATAACGAGTTATACAAGATGTTTTCATTGAAAACATACCAGTGTACTATAAAAAAATGTTTCCGAATTGGTCATCTTATGAAATAATGTGAGACTCATGATCCTCCCCCCACATTACAAGTCAATTTGGGTGGAATATGATGCTACAAGGATGAACACTGTTGTTCATACAGTTAAAACTGTGGATAACATCAATGTTTTAAACTCCACGGATACTCCCAATTCTATTAATGAGCCATCAATTCCTGAATACAATAACCTTATCATTAAGGGTAATGAGGCTAGTACTATTTAGGAGGGTCAAACCTCTAATGTTATTGTCTCAATGATTTCTCAAACTGTACCAAACTCATCTCAGTGAACAACCTTACTGGAAGCTGATGAGAAATCTAATCAAATTGAAGAAGATTTCTTAAAATGAAGCTCTTAAAAAGGCAAAAACAAGTGGGGGATGTTGATGGATACATTAATCCCAATCCAAAAAAAAGAAAAAAATTATGGACTAATCTCACATTGATTGAACAATTGTTACCAGATCACTTGATGTTTCTCAAAAGGACAACACTGAAATTACAACATTAGTAGGTGTGGTTGATTTGAATGTTGTCATTTTTTATGCTTCCCCAAAGAGGGATTCAGTTATTCCTCCACAGATGGAGGTTGATTATTCTATTTCACCCCATTATGATAACCGAAATGAAGACTCTGACCCAGTTATGAAGGAAAAATGAGATGAAATATCTTATCAAAGGCTCGGAAATGGTGAAATTTCGGTAGAGAATTATCCCGATATTAAACATATAATTATTAATAAGAGGTTTATGGAGTCTATACAAACTCCCCGACATTATTGTTCAGTGATGCTATGTTTCTAGTCTGATTTCATAGTGTTTCTTATTGTTGAAATCATGGGCTATGCATAATGGTTTTTCTATTATTTTTGTTGTTTCAGAGCTTGATTTCACAGCCGATCTAGTGGATCTGGACCTTATTTTGATGAGAAAAGGTGGATCTTGAGGCAGGTTCCTTTTTATGGTTCTTTTTATGGCTGTAGAACTGATGCTACATGATGTTTATTCCCTTAAAAATTGTCTTATATTCATGTGTGAAGGATGCAAGCCACAGTCTGTCAACATTTTTGTGTGTTTTTTGTGATCTGTCACCAAACATGGGAAAGACAATCCTGTTTTTCTGCCCATCCATACTAGATACGAAAAATCCATTGGCTTCTCATCATGGATGTTGGTAGGGATATTATTTCTCTTTGGTGCGCCGAGGCTTTCTTCTTCAACCTGTCTAGAGTACTGGACCGATTTTTTTAGGTGATTTTTATTCATGTGATAGTGCTATCACTTTAAAAGATTGATCTCAACTATTTCTGATGCAACTTTTTATGTTTTTCTATTTTAGTTCCCTTCACTATTTCCTCCTAAGAATTGTAAGAATTCTTGGAGTTGCTGAACTCTTGGTCTAATGTGTTTGATTACATGAAGGCATGAGGTATTATGAAGTTTGAGTGAGCTATTGTTTTCCACTTTTTTATCTTTCATCATGTATCACTATGATATTCAGGTTGGTGTAAACTCATTACACCACTATCATGAATTGTAATACATTTGTTTTAATCAACTTTTTTGGGGCATGAATTGGGTGACCAATTCAAGTCTCTGTTCTTAAAAAAATATTGATATTCAATTCATAGTATCATTTATATGTATTTATTCTTAACCAAAATAATAGTTTCACCCCAAGGTGACATACTAGGGAATATAAATCCCTTATCAATATTCTCCAAGAGTTGATTCTTCAATTCCAGCATCCTAATTAGGGCCATTCTATAAGGAGTCTTTGAAATAGACATGGCACCTAGTACGAGTTCTATTGAAAACATAACATCACGATTGGTGTAAGACCTATAAATAATTTTCAAAAGACATTAACAAACTCCTATATAATAGGTGTATCTTTTATAGTGATTTTCTTCCCAAACATCTGAGATATTAAACCTTCATTAGATGATTTAAGATCCACAAGATGTGATTAATTTATACTAAAAGTTCATGTTCATCCTTGAATCTATAGATGATCATATATTTATTTAGAATATGAAATCTGACATCCTATTATAATAAATTTATATGATATCCATATAGAAAAATCCAATCCATAATAAGAATCAAATTTAATTCAACTAAATGAAGGATCAAAAGATTTGTATGAAGAACTTTCCCAAAAACTTCAACCGGAGAGGAATTTTGAACTTGTGATGAAACCATTATTCCATTAGTATTTTTCATAGTTAACTGAACATATAATTCTTGAGGTAATATTGAGATATCCTTAGAAAATACCTTATAAATGAAAGAGTGGGTGGATCAAGAGCCAAAAAAACATTGGATGTTTTAAAGAGTATTGTAAGTGTATCGTTCACCACTACATTATTGTAATCAAACTCACCAATAGTGATCAGATGAATTTTTCCTTTGTATTTGGACTTAATAGCTCACTGATGATGATCATCATCGATAACCCTTGTATTAGGGAATTGGTTATCATAATTTCCATTTTCCATGCACATGAAGGATTGACGTGTGGGAGGTTAATTCAAGGTTGCATTTTCCATATTCATGTAATTAGATACCTTTTTTCCAACACTCTAGTAGTCAATTTCCTAATTACCATATTTTCCCAACATAAAACATTTACTATTCACCTTAAGATATGTTCCACCATGATTCTTTCCACACTTTGAAAATAAAAGAAATATCATCTTCATTTCATTAAGGTTTTTAGATTTTCCATTGAATTCAATTTTTTTCTTCTTATCTAACCCATAATATTAATGGGTAACTCCAATATCTATCTAAACCTTGAGATAACATCAAAAGATTTCCTCATATCCACTGAATTCACTAATGGATAATGACCTTTAGAGACATGGTTTTAGGCCCCCGAAGAATCGATCAATCTTAATTTTAGGTGGGATGATAATTCTAAAAGTGTACCTTTCAAGTCATTTAAATTTTTTTAAGGTACCAATGAATTTATCATTCTTTTGCCTATGTTCAAGGAACTGCTTATCCGTCATCATATGAAGATTATAAGGAAATTACTTCTTGAAAAATATTTTCATGAACTCGTCTCATTCAATAGATTAAATTTTATCTTATTCTATTGTATTGTTGATGAGGTTACACAATTGATTTGATTCACCTTCAATATGATAGACATCCAAAATTACATTCTCATGTTCTGAACATTGAAGAACTAAAAATAACTTATTTTTGGTACTGGTGCATTTTTAGCCACTACTGGAATAGAAGGACCACTAAAAGAAGTTGGACAATGAATCATGAAGGAATCAACAAAATGTTGTTCTCTCCTTTTATCATTTCGATCTTCCACATTATTCATAGCTTGATAAAGTTTTGTGATAATAACAACAATATTTTTCATTATATATACCATAACATTTGGTTTATTAGGAGGAAAATTATTCCATTTCCCATTGCTCTCAACATTAACATGGTTTATTTGGGTTCTATCCATTTATTAAAACCACAATGAGGATTGTGAGAAATACTAATCATAGCAGGAAGACCATATAATCAGGGGAAATTACTTATAAAATTTTGATTCATAACAACATAGGTTTTATCATAGTTTATTCATGATTGTTACTAATATAATAGGAGGAAATCATATACTTAGACTTATCCTTAGGGTTCTTACAGTTATTTTCTCATCATAGTTTCCAAAGGATAACTAAAAATATCTATGATACCAACTATAGTGGACCATACTTTTCATACATAGATATTACATCTAAATAGAAGAATATTCGTTACATAAAATAAAAAAAACTATGCTACAACAACGTAGGTTTGGTTTCATTGGAAATGTTGAATCATAAACAACTGATTCTTAGCACCTCTAAATCATCCCCATATTATTTCTCTATTACTAGAACCCTTTTTTACACATCTTACTTAATACATTTCTTCATATCCTGAGGAAAAGAAACATAAGAAGGGTGAGATGAGAATCTCAGTAAGGGTTAAAAATGGATATTTCAATCACTTCATAATCATAAGACACAAGAACAAAAAAACATTTTAAAATTATGTCCTACACATCAATGATCAGGATATCATGTCATGAAATAAATCATAGAAGATAATAAATAATGAAAGAACATATTCTATAAGATAAGAACATAAGACATGGAATTGCAGCACACACATAATAAAAGAAAATATTTCCACACAGTCAATTATCATTTCCAACACTATCATAGTAAACATAATCCATTACAGAACCAGGTTAATATATCATTCTATCTCTATAATGCTGAACTGAGTTCACTCATCATCAATGTCCATTTTATCTCATGAGATATAAATTTTTACCTAATTAATTGGAGGGGGATATAGGTAACACCCATCACTTAATGAAAATCATACATATGTGTGCCATAAAAACATACAACATTCATCATATCAGATCCCATAAAAATAATCAGGTTTCATAAACATCATTACTTCATTACATAACCCATAGAAAAAATAGGTTTCATAAATATCATTACATAATAAACATAAACCAAAAATAAAATTAATAGTGATAATATAATTTAAAATTATCCCCAATAATGAATAATTAACATCAGAAAATGTTTTCTTAGATGGAAAATAATTTTGAGAGATCACTAGAAATCGTTTTGGGGGAAAATTTTCTTTTCTCTTTTAGATTTTTTTTCTTAAAATACCGTACAGTTTTAAAAAAAAATTTCTTTTAATAATAACCTCATAAGATTGTAATGAAATCATAACTTCATTATGGTTTCATGAAGGAATAAAAATCCATTAATTCTGTATAAGTTAATAAAACACTCCTTTTGTACTTTTTCTTGAAAAGTCACAAAGTACCTCATTTTGAAAATGAAACAAAGGTTCCATTCAAAACGTTTAGTGAAAATTCTCACATGGGTAAAAATAACTTCTAAAAATTTTAGTAGAATATTAAAAATATTTTTGAATTTTTTTTAAAAAATTGGGACCTTGAAGATAAATATTCCCAGCATATTCATAAATTGAAATAATCCTGAATAATAATGATATTTTGAAATTAAGCCTTACCTTAGATCTAATTTCCTTCATATGTATCTGAAACATATTAATTATGGATTTAATAATGTTACTAACTTATTCCGAAACCATATTAATATTTATGATATCATAAATGATTCTGTTATATCATATTATCGCCCGTTTGTTAATAGTATTTCATTATTACCCATCTTTTAGGTGTTAACTGGTTCATTTTTCTATGCATGTTTTTTCATATAAGTTATTGTTAATCTGAATAGGATATAGTTTAATAATATAATTAAATATATCGATTTAATATATATCATATTTATTAATTATATATATTTATATAATAATTCTTGAATGATGAACATGTAAAATGAATCGTATCGCATCGTGGAGACCACAGGCCGCACGTACGCACGAGGTACAATATAATTTTTAATGGTAAAATGGTAAGTAAGTGTATGGTAAAATAATTTACAGAATCAATAAAATTTCTTAATCATCATATATATATATTATCTCAATAATTATACCGATACAAATTAAATAGTGTTGAAAAACATATTACACCACGGTGTGGAGACGATAATCCGCACATACGCAAGTGTGGTGCTTTTGGTTTTCATAGGATAGATAAAAGGTGGAATATGTTTATTAAATAATCATAATAACATATAAATATGTATCTTATACTATATTTGTTAATTTATAATTAAAAAAAATGAAGAGTAAGTAGATGAAGAAATGATCTTGAAAGAATCGGTAAAGACGATTATCTATTCTTTGAAAAAGGTCCTTTAGATCTTCTCTTATGAACACTATAGTTGGTCATTTGAGAATAGAAGAACCTATAGAATGTTCCTATGGATTTTTACAATATAAATTGGTAATATATGGTCTATATTTAATTCTCAATGTGATGTGAATATTTGAGGGAGGATGTGCCCTTTTTATAATTGAGGCAAGGGGAACTATTGGAATTTTTAAAAAAATATTAATTTGTAAAAAATTAAATAAAAATACAAATACCTAAAAAATGATATGTATTTGAATATATGACTAGATGAGGTTGTAATATCATCCAAAAATATTTTTTTTACATGATTTGGTATTATTTTAAACATTATCATTTTGATTAACCCGTAGTTAACCCCTTTTAATTTTAGCTAAGGTAACAATTTTTTCAATATTAAATGTTTGTCATTTTAATTATTTGATGTTAAATAGACCATTATAGAAACATTTATAACCTTTAAGACTATATAATTATTAATTTCTATTTTATCTGGATTGGTTTCCCAAGATTGCCTCTCTATCTATTCAAGCAGCATGCCCTGTTATTCATTGCAGATCTCATTAGAAATCAAACCAGGATTGAATCAGATACTATGAATATATCAAGACCTTTTGTTTCTGGGATTTGTACGAAATTTGACATTTCTAATGAGTTTTTGTGATGGTTTTGGAAAAAAATAGAGATAACGAGTTATATAAGATTTTTTCTTTGAAAACATACTAGTGTACTGTAAAAAAATGTTTCTAAATTGGTCATCTTATGAAATAATGTGAGACTCATGATCCTCCCACCATATTCCAAGTCAATTTTGGTGGAAAATTATTCTACAAGGATGAACACTATTGTTCAGGTAGTTAAACCTGTGGATAACATCACTGTTTTAAACTCCACGGATTCTCCCAATTCTATTCCTGAGCCATCAGTTCCTGAATACAATAACCATATCATTGATGGTAATGAGGATAGTACTATTTAGGAGGGTGAAACCTCTAATGTTATTTTATTAATGCTTTCTAAAACTTTACTAGACTCATCTTAGTGAACAACCTTACTGGATGCTGATTAGAAATCTACTCAAATTGAGGAAGATTTATTAAAATAAAGCTCTCAAAAAGGAAAAAAAGTGGTGGAAGTTGATGGATACATTAATCCCAATCCTAAAAAAAGAAAAAAATTATGGGCTAATATCACCTTGATTGATTAATTGTTACAAGATCACTTGATGTTTCTCGAAAGGACAACACTGAAATTACAACATCAATAGGTGTGGTTGATTTGAATGTTGTCATTTTTTATGCTTCCCGAATGAGGGATTCAGTTATTGCTCCACATATGGTGGTTGATTATTCTATTTCACCTCTTCAAGATAACCCAAACGAAGACTCTAACCCGATTATGAATGAAAAATGAGATGAAATATCTTATCAAAGCCTCAGAAATGGTGAAATTTATGTAGAGAATTATCTTGATATTAATCATATAATGTTTAATAAAAGGTTCATGGAGTCTAGACAAACTCCTCGACATTATTGTTCAGTGATGCAATGATTCCAGTATGATTTCACAGTGTTTCTTATTGTTGAAATCATGGCCTATGAATAATTGTTTTTCTATTATTTTAATTGTTTCAGAGCTTGATTTCATAGCCGATCCAGTGGCGCTAGACCTAATTTTGATGAGGTAATGTGGATCTTGAGGTAGTTTCCTTTTTTATGGTTCTCTTTCTGGCTGTAGTATTGAAGTTACATGATGTTTCTTCCCTTGAAAATTGTCTTATATTCATGTGTGAAGGATGCAAGCCATATTTTGTCTACTTTTTTGTGTTTTTTTGTGATCTGTCACCACACATGGGAAGGAAAAGCCTCTTATTATGCTCATCCTTACTGGATATGAACAAACCTTTGGCTTCTCATCATGGATGTTGGTAGGTATCTTATTTCTTTTGGGTGCGCCGGTGCCTTCTTCTTCATCCTATCCAGAGTGCTGGACCGATTTTTAGGGGAGTTCTCTTCATGTGATAGTGCTATCACATTTATAGACTGATCTCAACTATGTTTGATGCCAATTTTTATGTTTTTCTATTTCAGTTCTCTTCACTATTTCCTCCTGATGATTAGAATCATTCTTGGAGTTTTTGTACTCCTGGTATGATGTGTTTGATTACATGAAGTCATGAGGTATTATGCAGTTTGAGTGAGCTATTGTTTTCCCTTTTTTATCATTCATCATGTATCGCTCTCATATTCAGGTTGGTGCAAACTCATTACACCTCTATCATGCATTGTAATACTTTTGTTTTAATCAATTTTGTTGGGGCATGAATTGGGTGACCAATTCGAGTCTCTATTCTTAAAAAAATATATTGATATTCAATTCATAGTATCATTTATACGTATTTATTCTTAAAAAAAATAAAATTTCACCCCAAGGTGACACACTAGGGAATATAAATCCCTTATCAATATTCTCCAAGAGTTGATTCTTCAATTCCAGCGACTTAATTAGGTCCATTCTATAAGGAGTCTTTGAAATAGACATAGCACCTAGTATGAGTTCTATTGAAAACATGACTTCATGTTTGGTGTAAGACCTATAAATAATTTTTAGAAGAAATCAACAAACTCCCATATAATAGGTGTATATTTAATGGTGAGTTTCTTCCCGACCATCTGAGATATAAAACCTTCATTAGATGATTTAAGATCCACAATATGGGATTAATTTCTACTAGAAGTTCATATTCATCCTTGCATCTATAGATGAACATATATTTATTTAGAATATTAAATGTGACTTCCTATTATCAAAAATTTATATGATATTCATATAGATAAATCCAATCCATACCAAGAATCAAATTTAATTCAACTAAAGGAAGGATCACAAGATTTGTATGAAACCCTTACCCAAAAACATCAACCGTAGAGGAATTTTGAACTTGTGATGAAACCATTATTCCATTAGTATTTTTCATAGTTAACTCAATATATGATTCTTGAGGTAATATAGAGATATCCTTAGAAAGTTCCTTATAAATAAAAGAGTGGGCGGGTCAAGAGTCAAAAAAACATTAGATGTTTTAAAGAGTATTGTTAGTGTATCATTCACCACTACATTATTGTAATCAAACTCACCAATAGTGGTAACATGAAATTTTTCTTTGTATTTGGACTTAATAGATCACTGATGATGATCATCATCAATAACCCTTGGATTAGGGAATTGGTTATCATAATTTCCATTTTCCATGCACTTGAAGGATTGAATTGTGGGTGGTTTTTTCAAGGTTGCATTTTCCATATTCATGTAATTAGCTACCTTTTTTCCTGAACTCCAGTAGTCAATTTCCTAACTACCATATTTTCCAACCATAAAACATTTACTATTCTCCTTAAGATATGTTCCACCATGATTCTTTCTACAATCTGATAATAAAATAAATCTCATCTTCTTTTCATTAAGGTTTTTATATTTTCCTTTGAATTCAATTTTTTTATTCTTATCTAACCTATAATATTAATGTGTAAATCCAATATCCATCTAAACCTTGAGATCACATCAAAAGATTTCCTCATATCCATGGAATTCAGTTATGGGCAATGACCTTTAGAGACATGGTTTTAAGCCCCTAAAGAATAGATCAATCTTACTTTTAGGTGGGATGTTAATTCCAAAAGTGTAACTTTCAAGTAATTTAAAATTCTTTAGGTACCAATGAATTTATCACTCTTTTTCCTAAGATCAAGGAACTGCTTCTCCATCATAATATTAAGAATATGAGAAAATTACTTCTTGAAAAAGATTTTCTTGAACTCATCTCATTGAATAGATTAAATTTTATCTTGTTCCATTGTATTGTTGATGAGGTTACACAATTGATTTGATTTACATTCAATATTATAGACATCCAAAATTACATTCTCATGTTCTGAACATTGGAGAACAAAAAATAACTTATTAGTGGTACTGGTGCATTTTTAGCCACTACTGGAATAGAAGGCCCACTAAAAGATGTTGGACAATGAATCATGAAGGAATCAATAAAATGTTGTTCTCTCCTTTTATCATTTCTATTTTCCACATTATTCTTTTCTTGATAATGTTTTGTGATAATAACAACAAGATTTTTCATTATATATCCCATAAAATTTGGTTTATTAGGAGGAAAATTATTTCATTTTCCATTGCTCTTAGCATTAACATGGTTTATTTGGGTTCCATCCATTGATTAAATCCACAATGCGGATTGTGAGAAACACTAATCATAGCAGGAAGACCAGATAATCAGGGGAAATTACTTATAAAATTTTGATTCATAACAACATAGTTTTTATCATAGTTTATTCATGATTGTTACTAAAAAAATAGGATGAAATCATATACTTAAGATTATCCATAGGGTTCTTACTATTATTTTGTCATCATAGTTTCCAAAGGATAACTAAAAATTTCTATGATACCAACTATAATGGACAATACTTTTCATACATAGATATTACATCTAAATAGAAGAATATTCATTACATAACACAACAAAACTATGACACAACAACTTAGGTTTAGTTTCATTGGAAATGTTGAATCATAAACAACTGATTCTTAACACCTCTAAATCATCCCCTTCTTATTTCTCCATTACCAGAAACCTTTTTTACACATCTTACTTAATACATTTCTTCATATCCCGAGGAAAAGAATCATAAGAAGGGTGAGATCATATTCTCAGTAAGGGTTAAAAATGGATATTTCAATCAATTCATAATCATAAGACACAAAAACATAAAAAACATTTTAAAATTATGTCATACATATCAATGATCATGATATCCTGTCATGAAATAAATCATAGAAGATAATAAAGAATGAAGGAACACATTCCATAAGATAAGAACATAAGACATGGAATTGTAGAACACACATAATAAAAGAAAATATTTCCACATATTCAAGTATCATTTCCAAAAATATCATAGTGGACATAATCCTTTACTGAACCAGGTTAACATATCATTCTATCTCTATAATGCTGAACTGAGTTCACTCATCATCAAATTCCATTTTCTCTCATGAGATATAAATTTGTACCCAATTAATTCGAGGGAGATATTGGTACCACCCATCACTTAATGAAAATCATACATATGTGTGCCATAATAACATAAAACATTCGTCATATTAGATCCCTTAGAAATAAACGGGTTTCATAAACATCATTCCTTCATTACATAACCCATAGAAAAAATAGGTTTCATAAATATCATTACATAATAAACATAAACCAAACATAAAATTAATAGTGATAATATAATTGAAAAATATCCAAAATAATGAATAATTAATATCATAAAATGTTTTCTTAGATGGAAAATAATTTTGAGAGATCACTTGAAATCGTTCTGGGGGAAAATTTCCTTTCTCTTTTGATTTTTTTTTCTTAAAATACTGTACAGTTTTAAAAAGAAAATTTTATTTGATAATAACCTCGTATGATTGTAAGGAAATCATAACTTCATTATGTTTTCATAAAGGAATAAAAATCCATTCATTCTGCATAAGTTAATAAATCACTCCTTTTTTACTTTTTCTTGAAAAGTCACAATTACCTCATTTAGAAAATGAAACAAAGGTTCCTTTCAAACGGTTTAGTGAAAATTCTCACATGGGTAAAAATAACTTCTAAAAATGGTGGTAGAATATGAAAAATATTTTTGATTTTTTTTAAAAATAGGGACCTTGAAGATAAATATTCCCAGCATATACATAAATTGAAATAATCCTGAATAATATTGATATTTTGAAATTAACCCTCACCTTACATCTTAATTATGGATTAAATAATTTTACTAACTTATTCCAAAAAAATATTAATATTTATGATATCATAAATGATTCTGTTATATCATATTATCACCCGTTTTTAATAGTATTTCCTTATTACCCATCTTTCAGGTATTAACTGGTTCATTTTTCTATGCATGTTTTTTCATATAACTTATTATTAATCTGACTACGATATAGTTTAATTATATAATTAAATATATTGATTTAATATATATCATATTTATTAATTATATATATTTATATAATAATTCTTGAATGATGAACATGTAAAATGAATCGTATCGCTTCGTGGAGATGACATGACGCACGTACGCACGAGGTACAATATCATTTTTAATGGTTAAATGTTAAGTAAGTGTATGGTAAAATAATTTACAGAATCAATAAAATTTCTTAATCATCATATATATATATATAAATATATTATCTCAATAATTATACTGATCCAAATTAAATAGTGATGAAAAACAGATTACACCATGGTGTGGAGACGATAAGCCACACATACGCATGTGTGGTGCTTTTGGTTTTCATAGGATAGATAAAAGGTGGAATATGTTTATTAAATAATCATAATAACATATCAAAACGTAGATTATACTATATTTGTTACTTTATAATGAAAAAATTAAGAGTAAGTAGAAGAAGAAATGATCTTGAAAGAATCGGTAAAGACGATTATCTATTCTTTGGAAAACATCCTTTAGATCTTCTCTTATGGACACTATAGTTGGTCATTTGAGAATAGAAGAACCTATAGAATGTTCCTAGGGATTTTTATAAGATAAATTGGTAAGATATGGTCTATATTAAATGCTTAATGTGACGTGTATATATGAGGGAGGATGTGTCCTTTTTATAATTGAAGCGAGGGGAACTATTGGAATTTAAAAAAAATATTAATTTATAATAAATTAAATAAAAATCCAAATACCTAAAAAATTTTATGTATTTGAATATATGACCAGATAAGATTGTAATATCACCAAAAAATATATTTTTTACAAGATTTGGTATTATTTAAACCTTATCATTTTGATTAACCCTTAGTTAGCCCATTTTAATTTTAGCTAAGGTAACAATTTTTTCAATATTAAATGTTTTTAATTTTAATTATTCGATGTTAAATAGACCATAAGTGAAACATTTATAACATTTAAGACTACATAATTTTTATTTTTTATTTTTAAATGGGTTTTATGATTTTTAAATAATTTAATAAAATATTATTTTGGTGAAATATCATTTTTGTCGATTTTGACACTATCAATTACATGGATTTTTTAATACAGAAAGATAAAAAGATAAATTATAATAAAAATTTTATTATATTAATAATTTTTCGAGGTATTCACAAATTTGTTTATCAAATTAATTATCTCAAATAATGTTTATTTCAATATTTTTAATATCATTTATTTGATATTTCAATTATTATAATAATTACTACATCTATGTTGTGTAACGATTTAATATAATTATTTGTTCACTAAAAATTAAAAATAAAATATCATGATTAATATAAATTATATATATTTCAGAATAATATTTATAGCCAAATATATATTTTTTGTAACTCTAACATAAAATATATATATTATTTAAAACATGAATGTAAAAACATTGAATTTTTATTAATTAAAATATTATAAATATAATAATCTCATAGAAGTGGCCTAAAAAGTAAAAAAAATTATCCTAAAAAAATTGTTCTTATGTATATAATTTACATTTATTTTCATTTATAACATACATTTTCCCCATGTGGACACATAAAGGATATTTAAGACAATGAAAGTGACATTTTGTGAATTTCGTTGACTTAATTATTATATATGTCATTTTCAAAAACAACTTTCCTTTAAAAAAATAATTTAGATCCTTATGTGTTAAGAGTAAAATTATCAACTTTAAATAAATTTTTGGAATTGGTTAGAGTCAATTGATAGTCTTTATAATTTTATTTTTAACCTGAATTGACAAATTTACCCTTTATCGTGGCAACAATATTTACCAATGTTACTATTGACGTTGGAAAAAAATAAAAGTGAACTATTTAATAAATTATAACCTTTTAAATAAAAATATTGAATCCATTTTTCAAAATTTAAAACATAGAAGTTGCATAATTTAATTTAAAATAATACTGGTAAACTGCTATGAAAAATTGTTTTTTAGAAAAATTCCCTCTTAAAACATAAAATGTTTTATAATAAATTTTGCTAAAGAATAAATTTCAAAAACAACAATGGGGTTATTTTAAATCATAATTAAATAATTAATATTTAAAACTAATCCAGAACATAATTTAACATTGTAAATACTATAGAAGAAAATACAATTTTCAATAAAAACCAGTATTTTCACATTTCCTTAAAAATATAATGTTTTCATAAAATTATAAAAAAATGTTTTTAAGATAAATTTGAAAAATGAATTAAATTAATTTTTTAAAATCCAATTTTTATAACTACTAAAAATTAATATTCACTCTTAAAATGAAAATGAACTCATTTTTGAAGAAAACATACTTTTGTAAAAATAATTTTTTTTACTAAAATTGTATGATTATTTTATGATCACCTACCAATATAATTATATTGAGTTGGAAATTTATTCATATTTATTCCATACAATTTAAAATCTTGGTTATAATGTTCATTTTATATTACTAGTATCTCATGGTTCGTTTGAACTCACGGTTGAGTGCAACGCAAGCTATTGAAGAATAAGCATTATTTAAAAATAAATATTTATTAAAAATATAGTTGTGTTATAGAAGATACATCCTTCATTATGGTTGGAAATGTAGGTTTCATTAATTAAATTGGATTATGGGATGTTACTTCCTCCTTTCATGGATTCCTACATGGATCTTATTTCCAAGTTAGTGTCTCCCACATAGATTAACGTCATGTTTGTGAAACTCAGTCTAGGTGCCATCACATGGTTGAAATTGGTAAATTATTCTAATTCAATCTTGAGTGGGATGCGAACATTAGTGAGAGTAAATAGTGATGTTAGGCATTTCTAGGAATCTTATCATGTTGGGTATGTCAGCAACCTACAAATTCTTCCTCTTTTAGAGTGAGGTCATCTCATATATGAGGCTTCTAACCTGTGGAACCCATGTAATATCATATATATTATGGGGTAGTGTGTTATAGGGCATAAAGAATAATAGAAAATAGACCTACAGAATCTCATGTTGACCATTCTGTAGTCTATGATAAGAGCGCAATGCATCTTAGGGACTATATCTAAGGCATCATATGTTGATCACTGGGTTTTTTTCAAGGGGAATAAGATATATGAAATTCTATTTTTCTAATCATCACACATTCATTACATGAGGAATGGGTTTTGAGGAATTTTTTAGGGTCAGAGGTTTAAGGTCTTGTGGGGACATAATGGGTTAGTCACATGTTTAATGTCCTGTTGGGACAAGTTGGTTATTGGTTTAACATCATGTTGGAACAATTTGGTCATGGGTTTAATGTATTGTCGGGGTAGGTTGTTCAGAATTTTAACATATTGTGGGGATTGGTTGGTGATATGTTTAATGGTTTGTGGGGATAAGTTAGCCACATGTTTACTGCCTTGTGGGGATAGGTTGGTCACATGTTTAACAAATTGTGGTGATAGGTTGGTCACATGTTTACTGTATTATAGGTATAGGTTAGTCATGAGTTTAATGACTTGTGTGGATAGTGTGGTGAGTGGTAAGAAGTCAGTTGTTTCCCCATGGAGGAAGATGATCACACTCTAATTATTTATTGACCATTTACCCAGTGGTAGATTATCCTACATTTAATTTTTGTGATGTTGGGGCATCAGGATTGAACCACATGGTGGTGCATCATGGGTGTCGAGAAGTTCATATTTTACCGCAAGGAGTTTTCCTAAATCACCTATTAGTATAAGGGTTTTAAAACTAATGTAGTTATATTACATAGATTAAGTTTGTGTGATATAACTAGACCATGCTATTTAACATCATATGGTAAGGACACGTGTGTCATGAAAGGAGAATCAATGAGGGATGGTGTGGGGATTATGCATATGGGCTTCCTGTAGTAGGTATCTTATCCCATGATGGGGGAGAGGGTATCATCACAAGTTTATCATACATGGTTCATCTTGTGTTCATCAAACAACATAAGGATACAGTCAAACATCATGTACTGAGGATGTTTTCATGTATTTTAATGTCATATGACTAGAATGTCAAAGCTATTCAATTTTTTTCCATGCTGCTCAAATCGGGTTTGCACTATTCCTAGGGAGGACCATGTCAAGGTGATAGGATGATCTGAAATAAAGGCCTCATCTCTCTACCAAAAAATGTGGGTGGTTTCCCTTCATTATTTCACCCTTAGTAATTAAATTTCTACAGCCCATGCACCTATGGCTGGTTCATGGCATAAACACAGTCATGGAATCATGGGTATTGTTGTTAGGGTACCTATTATTGGGAGAAAGATTTTTTACGATACATAAGATTGGGAGAGAAATTTAATATAGTTGTCTAGGTGGTTCCATGGAAAAAACGGGTTTATAGAAGGGTTGGAGAGACTAATCACATTGAAGATCAATGTGTGGAAATCCTAGTTGGTTTCGGGTGAGGTTCATGAGCACTCAAATTTCGCGGAATTGTGTTTAGAATAATGATGCACTGGGGTGGGGAGCCAAAAATTCTTGCACATAATTCTGCAGTATTACATGAAAATATGGTTATTTAAAGAATAGTCTCTAGTGAAAGTATGGTCCATGGATATAGGGGGCATAGTTGTGTGCAACTACTTGAGTTAGGTGGCGCTAGGAGTTGCATTAAGGTAATTCATCATATAAGAAGTAGATAACACATTAATGGGAATTTCATGAGGACATCTAAAACATGAGAAAAGTTATGTTAGGTACCATATGGGGTTGGTCACATAAATTCTATACCTTAGAGTTTCCAGGATGTTGGGAGTTGCGTGATGGATATTGAAGTCTGAGTTATGAGAGAGAGAGAGAAAACAATTCATATTCTTGATCGATCGCTGAATGTTGGGGTGAGGTTATATTTATATTTACAAATGGGTTCCTATCAGTAAACAACTCTCCTTGGTCATACAATACAGTTTAAATTATATTCAATCCTTTTTAGTTAGAAGGGTAGTGTTGAAGGATTTGATTTATGGGATCCTATTGCTAACAAGTACTTTACATGTCTGTCAGGGTTGCACACCATTGTCCAATCATGCAAGCCATCACATTAATGGAATCGTGGTTTCTCTAGAGAATCTTCAGAACCTATTCCCTTTAACAATGCCTTTTATATGAAATAACATTTCACACCAAACATATATTTTTTACAGAAACCTTTGAAATTGTCTACAACCCCTTGAGAGGCTTTAGGATTGCTCCTTAGGGTAGGTGATGTCCATGGTTTCGGGAAATACATACTCTAAGAGAGAAAGATGCATTTTTGGAAACTGCAGTGATCAAGGATTTCATTTCCAAAGGAAAAAATATGATATGGGTGACTTATCTGGAGAAAATTTCATGATCTAGATGAATTTCTAAAATAATTCTAATGATAGGGATGGATTTTACAAAGGAATCCTCATGATATGGTGGAATTATCCAAATAAATTTACATGATATGGATAAATTTTCCAAAGGTATTTGTAAGATCTAGATGACTTTTCCAAAGGGTATCGCATGATCAAGTTGACTTGTCCAAAGGACTTCACATCATTTTCTTAACATTTCCAAAGGGCATTGCATGATCCATTAATTGATCACATGAATCACATGATTCCTTCATGTGATCAAGGATAACTTGTTTAAAGGGTGTCACATGATCTTACCAACATGTCTAAAGGGTATCACTTAATCTAGATGACTTATCCATATTACCATGCATGAGGTTCCCAACATGTCCAAAGGGAGTCACATGATCAATGAACTAATCATGAAAAGTTCATGAACCCTACACATGAAAAACATCATAACCACCTTCACATGAATCTTCCATCATTTACATCATTTTATCACAAGAACACCTTTTTTATTAATCAGATATGCTATCACTCATAGAAACTAAAGGTCCTTAAAATAATCTAAACATCAAGTCTGATTTCCTTCACATTATCTATGAAAGGATCATCTGAAGGAGATTATTCTACCAAGTAATCTTTTCATCCACTCAACTGGCTTATTATATAGAAGACTCTTGTAATCTGATGGTCCTTCACATGATCAACTACCTTCAACTATAGTACATCACTTTTCTTTATCTCTATATCCTCTCTAATCGATTATCTCTTTTTATTCCCCTCTCACGCATAATTCTTTAAAATAATAAGGCATGGGTTTACTTACGAAATGGAGGAAAATATTTCCATAAAATTTTTATGGTGATGGTTTCTTATGCACCGACATGAGGTAGGGACCAGATTCACATGGTCGACAACATATGATGCATACGTGATTTCTAGATAGCTTCACATGATGGTATTCATAAAATCATATAAAGGATCCATAGACAAACACGAAGGAATTTTCATGATCACTTTGGGTCTTCACATGATTTCTAAACCAATCCATATTCAAACATTTAACAACATCCAGTATCTTAATGTAAAAAAATTGTAATTGATGGATTTTTATTATGAATACAATATATGATGTTTTTATGTGAAGCCACATGATATCATTTTGGATCCCATGATCATCATAATTTATCATGTGATACATGGTACATATTATGATAGTATCACACTAGTAACATGATTGGATACATGTGATAGTTTCTCTTATTTGTTTTTATCATGTTATACTTGATCATTCATGTGAATGATGAAAATCATGTGATTGCTTGGTTATTTAGTCATAAAATCCCATTCATGCAAGAAAGAGTATGCCTACATTGATTGGGATGTTTAGGCATTTGGGCTTCTTGGATTCATTTTTGGGGATGGTTAATATTGATGATGAAAAGTATTGGAGTCAACATCGATCATTAGGGAAGGACATGATGTTAAATATGACTACATGCTCAATGGGATGGCTGAGTTTCATGCCATAAGATGGTTATTGTAATTTCCATAATTTTTAAATTACATGAATAGTATCAAAAAAGAATATTTCCCACATTTAATGTTTATGTGGAAGCACAGTGATTAATAATTTATTGTGAACCCTAGACACTATCTAAGTGACTATCGGGGTCTGCTATTGATCTTCATGTGTGCTGACCTGTGTCATCATAGTTTTTCTATATTTTGTTGACCCATTACACGACCCTTATCCTCTTGCTCATGAGCATGTGTGAGATCTCACACATGCTACCTCTACTATCCATTCATGTTGTCTCCTTGTGTATGGTAGATGCAACTCACATATATTCTCAGGTTGAGTTGGATGGATAGTTAGCCGAAGATGGCCATATTTTTTGGATAATGGAATACTTAAATTATAATAAAATTTATAAAAAATTAGTGAAATAATGGCCATAAAATGTTCTATTATAAAATTAACCCAAATCCCAATCCTTTAATCTTCATGAATTCCATGTCCAAACTACCTTAGAATTCTTTAATGCATAATATGAATTGTGTTTTCATGGGATTCACACTTCTAAAATTCTTAGTAGCAATGTTCCTGGTGAAAAATAATGGATTCCAATAAATTCCCCACCACCTTATAATTGGATTCACTCATTATGAAATGACATAGATTCTAAGGTCAATGTCGATCAATTTTCCACATACTTTAATATCTAATGGAATTCGGTACTAAACCACATGAAAAGATTCATCAAGAAAAGTGCATTGACTTAGGGATTTTGATCACCACTAAGAGGGGAATATTTACTCAAGGTGTGTGGGTTGTCAGAAGGGATATACTATGGGTTTCTAAGAGAGATAATCATCTCAAGTCGTTGGTTCTATAAGGCCCCAGCCTTAAACCTTACTTAATCTTGAGTTATTACAAGATTACACATTGAGGATCTTTTCAGGTTTAGAGTTTTAGAGAATTAGGACATAACTATTACATCTCAAAAGATTACAAAGTAGTCTCTTCTACTAAATTTCCATAAAATGAAAACTCTTAAAAAAGAAACATGTCTAGTTTCATGTTTCAGGTAGCATGACTTTCCCTTGATCCCATCCTTGACCCTATTCCACGCTAAGTCCTTTGAAAAACATTTCAAAAACTTGGGATGAGCATAAAAACTCAGTAAGGGATACACAAAGAATAAAAACTATTAGTTTATCAAAACAAAAAGTAATCCATGTATACTTTAACAAGGTAATACTTTTCTCCTTTATGAAGTAGTAAAAACTCTTCACTGAATAAAATATCATTACTTACATTTTTGTAACCAAAGGGTTACCATAAAACCCATATAAAGAACACATAACATATATAAAGGTAACTTTGGACATAAACATACTTAAGTGGAATAACCATACGGTCGACTCCCACACATATCACTTAATGGAATAGCCATACGGCCAATTCCCATACATACTTAATGGAATACCCATACGGCCGACTTCCATACCCAATGCATTGGAGGTTATAACGTAACCACCCGTCCTGGTATTCACGGCACCACCCTTCATATGGTTTATAACGTAACCACCCGTTAAAATGTCCTAGTACCAATATAAAATCATAAAACATAAAACCAATATAAAGGAATGATAACATTTCCACATCACAATATATCATAATAGAATCCTTTATCAAAACCATTTTCAAACCCATTTAAAAAATTTAATAAAGAGATTTTTGAATCAAAGTGTCCCATACCACCTTAAAGCTTAAAATTTTAAACCATTAATATCCATATAAATAAATCCTTAAAACCATTTTGAAAACATGGATATTAATAATAACAATTAATGAAAACATTTAAAATGACATTTTGGTTAAAGGGGTTTTACCAAAATTAGAGACACTGGAATACAATAATTGATGAATAAAATTTAGTCAGAACATTCTAATATCATGAGAATAAATGGATTCATGATATAATACTCCAAAGGACAGTATATACACCATATAAGAGTGAATTGGTGCATAAAAACAATGAACCCTCATTAGAAATGTCAAATTTGATGAAATCCCTTATAAAGAAGGTATCCTTAAATTACGGACAAATCAATCTCAAAAATATGTGTGAAAAATATAAATACACCAAATATAAGTGGATATTAAGTGTAAAACAATAAAACTTCATTCACACATATTCAATGGATGACATATTCAATGACTACATGTTGAACCCAAAGAAATCGAAATTGGGTTAAAAAGTTCCCTTGACAGCCTAACAGCATCACATCAAAATGAGTTGATGAGAGATAAAAAGTGTATCTCATCACTTGGACATAAAATTTACATCAATAAGGATATATGAGAACATATACCAACATAACAATATGTAAATTAAAAGACCCAACAAAAGAAGTCTTTTAAAAAAGAGGAGGGTGAAAGGTTCCCTTACCGACTTGGGTATCTTTCAAAACATACACCCCATGAAAGAAGGACAATAGATCATTGATGTAAATACTCATAAACGAAAGTATATTACACAAATAGTAGAATAATGGGCAGTAAATACACCACTCAATGTAATTTGTGGCAAATGTAGCATAAATCTCACGGGAATAAAAGTGAGATGAAAAATCCCTTACGAAAACTCGGCAGCCTAACAGCGCCACATAAAACTTCCGAATATGGATTGATGAGATCAAATAGGGTATCTCATCACATTACAATAAAATTTACAGCAAGAGGAATATAAAATAACATCCCCCAACATTACAAAGATGAGCTTAAAAGAAGTGACATAAAGGAGAGTACTTAAAAAGAATGAGAGAGGTTAGATCTCTTACGAAAGTTCGACAGCCTAACGACACCACTCAAAACTTCCAAAATGGATTGATGAGAGAGAATAGGGTCTCTCATCACATGAACATAAAAATTACAGTAAGTGTAATATAAAAGATCATCCCAATAACAAGAAAGATGAGCTTTAAAAGGAATGACATAAAAGTGTGTACTTAAAAAGAAAGAGAGGAGTATGATCCCTTACCTCGGGTCCGACTTGGCTTGATCGTTCTTTAATCTCCTGAATAATAAACTTGAGTTAATTTATACTTCCTTAAGAATCTTTTTCAAGTTCATTATTCCTTTTATATCACTTATTACCATGTCATAAACATTATGTAATCATTTAAGTTAATAATATTTGTTTTGCCGATATTTGGTTCTTAAGTCGAATGTGGACTTCTTACAATTACATGTTGTTCGTGTGGCCAAATGTTTATTATATCCAGAATTGTATTAATGATGTAGATATATGTCATATATATCCAGTACATGCATGCATTTATAACATTACATAATCATTTAGAAGTAAGAAATGAAATGCACCGTTCATGGAGACGGTAAGCCGTACGTACGCATGAACGCTACTTTCATTTCTATTTTGTATTTTATAGAATGGAATAATAATGATATAAAGGTATATTATAATTCCAGTATAATATCATATATAATATCCTTAAATCCATCCTTTATACGTCCCACGTATGGCATTAACGAATCACATCACTTTGAGGGGGCGATAGTCCGCACTTCCTAAAATGAAGATATCGCGTATATCCATAATGGATGCCATAAAGGTAAGACACAAATGAAAAACACAGAAGAATAAGTAAAACATAAACATATTGTATATCATATATAAAAATAGTGACATCATAATGGCCACCTTTGAAGGTGTTAAATGAGTATTGAACAATCATCGTTTCGGGAGGCAGAATTTCGCCATCCACAGAAACCGTATGTTCTTTAACCATTTGATGTAGTTGTGTGAGAGTGTAGCTCGAATAAATCATATAAAAACATCCTAGTATATTGAATATACTGGTGTTGTTACAAAAGAAGTAAATAAAAAGAGTTTAGGGGGTTTGAGAAGCAAAATAAAACAAATGAACATGAGAGAAAGAATTACCTTTAAAAGTGTAACTCCTTTTGATTTGAGCCTAAAGGTTTCCTTTGAAATGATTATTCCCAAAGGGAATCCTCTAGGATGAGGAGAGGGATGTGTAGAGAGTAAATGGGCAGGGGTTTTCCGAGCCAAAGGCTTGAGGAGTGTGTGAAATGAGGTAGAGGTGGGGGCCTTTTATAAGAGGAGAGGAGGTGCACTTTTGGAAAGTAAGGAAATATTACTTTATTTGAAAACGTGTTTCGGTTTTAAAAGGTCCCACATTGATATAATTCGTGTAAAAGGTTATAAGGGTTCTAAATCCACCCATCTAATAAGTTTTTGACCTGGGTAGTTCATAGATTTTACATTATCTTTCCATTTTATTTTAATCGTTAAATAATGATGTCATCACTTCATCATTATGATGTCATGAATAATTTAATTAATTTAATGTCTGAAAATTATAAAACAATTACTATGATGTAGGAAATATTTTTATCTTTCCAATGAATATTTATAATAAAAAATATGACTTGTATAACCCCACTTAAAAATAGTTTTAGTAAAACATATCATGTTTTTGTCATTTTTAATTTTAACATTAAATAAAAATATATTATTGTCATTTTTCAACTAAAGTGGCTCCATGGGGTCCCCAAGTTGTCCCATGGCTTGTCTTGGTCGGCCATGACTCACCCAATAGGTGTATGACAAGTGTCATGGTGTTTTCACATTCTTATAATATCATTTTTACCTTAAACTACACTAATTACCACTAATCGCGATTAAAAACTTAATAAGTTACTATTCACCAAAAAATTATTTTTATCCCATTGAACCATATTTTACTTCTTAATGACAACCATGTATGTCGGATTTTTGCAATTCAAAACACAGAAGTGGTAAAATTTCATTTAAACGAAAAATCAGCTTTTATAAGTACCACTTAGTGGTTTCACTATTAATCAAAAATTGAAGTTTTTCAGAAAAATACCAAAACTTCACCCTAAGCTATATTTGATATTCCGAATTCAAAATGGAAGTCCATTTTACAAAATTAAAAATATATTAGTCAGATTAATCAATTTAATAATTAATTCCCGCTGTCAGAGCAAATAGCCTGTTTTTATAAAACAATAAGTATCAAAAGATTGACACCAGTTTAAGTCTGATTTCAAAGTGAAATTAATTCCAACGACCACTATTGGATTTAATGGTAAAAATATTTTCTAATTTCACTTTAAAACCAATTCAAAATATTATCTAATCATATAAATAAATTATATTAAAAAGAATTTTTGAATTAAAACACAACATTTTAAACTATTCATTAAAAAAATGAACTTTTTCGGAAAAATACCAAAAAATTACACAAAGTAAAATTTGATGTCCCGATTCATAATAAGAGTTTTATTTGGTCCAAAATAATGTATAAGAGTGATCAAAACTATATTTAATGACGGTTCGCCATCAAAAGGCGACAAGTGAACCTTTAGTGAAAACTAGGGCATATACGCCTAAAATTGAATTCTTTCCGTATTTTAGCCATTAGCTTTTATTTGATAAATGTAAAAACATTTAAAAACATATATAATCATATTTTAGTTATTTCTATCCATTCCTGCCATTATAACGGCTACATGTTAACTACCATTTAAAATAATATTATTTTATTATTAGAGTGCAATATAAGATTCCCAAGAAACTCGTTGTTGCGTGTTGAGTACGCCATCGAGCATAGAGTCCCCTTTAAATTCATATTAATATTTTATTCACAAATATGGATAAATATGAAAATGTCATATTCATTAGTTACCTGGGGTGTTACATCCTTCCCCCCTTTTGGGAATTGCGTCCTCGCAATTTTAAAATTGCGCTTGGAAACATCCTTGAAAGTCCCACATCGGAACAAGAGTCGGTAAAACAATCACTTTAAAATAACGAAAGATAAGTACAGAGGTCACCCAAGTTAACCCATACTAGGACTCCAAGTATGAAAATATGGACATGGAGGAAAAAACAAAGGGTCATTTTCTGATGGAGAGTCATAGAAAACATGTTTAGGATAAAGTTAACCACAAGAAAATCACAAACTTGTGATGGGTTAAACAGTATTCGATTCCCCAGTAGGAAAAGTTAATAGACAAAATTTTTGTTTTATGTTACTTTTTATTGAGGAAATTATTCATAAGGAAACATAATCACTTATCATGTTGACTTTCAACTTTTTTTAGATTCCTTACACAAACTCATATTTTCTCCAAAAGACGAGTATTTAGGAAGACTTGTTCGCATTAAGAGTACTATAATCAACTTCTAGAGAATCACCTAATCCACAAAAGAGAACTATATAAATCCCATGTCTTTAGGCTTTAACAAAAACCAAAACCAAAAAGTTAGTACAAGATCAGATAATCCAGAAAAGGATAACCCATTAAAAAGAAAATCCACGCTTAATCTCCAATTTTTTTTCCAACAAAACCCAAAGTTCAACGAGGACCATACGATAAACAATTTTTCCATAAAATACTTCAATGTAAATCAAACTAAGATTGAAACCCAAATATTTTAAGGATTTAGTCACATAGTCTTCCAAGTTAAATCGTAACATTTATCTCCAAACAATATCAGTTGCTCATAAAGTCTCGTATTGAAAAGTAATTAACCTAATCACATATCCTACATGATAGGTTAATCATTTTCATAAATAACCCAAAATCAACTTACTCTTAATTCATAAAAGCATATAACCAGAAAGAATCAATCAAACTAACCAGGGACTTCACGTAGTCCAGTGGTAGGCGATAAATACCAGTTGCACTTTTTTTGTGGGTTCGATTCCCGCAGCTTTGTCCGATGCGACAGGTTGTCACACGGTCTGCATGTTGTCCTTTTTATAAAACTCCAAAAATAACCCTAACATGTTTTAACCTCAACAGTTTCCTTATACCTTTAATTTTCATCCAAATTCATTATGATCTCAACACCTTAATTCTTTAAGTCTTATTTCACCACCATAAGTTAAAATAAAACAATTCCCAAAATGAATAACATCATACCTTGATCATGGCGTCCACTCGGTTTCATCGTCATCTTTCTCACGTAGGTAGAAGTCCCATGCATTAAAACAATGATTTAGAGATCCATCAAAATCATTTGCTTCCTCCATCCAAATACACCTCGTGCAACATGGGTCATATGGGTGTTCACAGAAAAACAGTTTTGGAAAATAATCATGTATGACATATAATTCCGAAACATCTGATAAAACATGATTTCTAAAAAATAGTCGGACCGAAATTGAGTTGAAAATTTCTATCATTGGTCCTTTTAAAATACCATAAGTATGTGATGTGAGACTATATTTTAAAAGAAAATATAAATAGGTTTCCCAAGGGTCTCCTTCCTCAACACCATTTTGAAAATCATAATATGCTTCAAATTCCTGTGATAAGGTAAAATATTTGAAAATACCTTGATAATATTTACCTCTCTTGAAAACATGAGAATATTGTGAAAATAGTATTTTTCTAAAAACAACCCATGATCCACGATGATAACGAGGTATAGCGGAGGTGTTTGATATCTCAAACAAATGCTTACAAGTGAGTTGTATGCTAGAAAAAGTTTCAAAATCATCTGAAGATGACTTTGCAATAATTATTGCAAGCATGTCATCAGGAAGAGATATGAATGTTGTTTGAGATCCTCCTCCTTCCATTCGTATCCGACTTTACTTGACCTGAAAAAAAAATTTAAAACAAGGATTTAACTGAAATAGTAGTTATAGGGACTGATCATGTGCCTCACAAAAACTCCTAATCCCTAAAGTTGTCTAAACCGACCTTTGATACCAACTATAAGGCCCCAGCCTTAAACCTTACTTAATCTTTAGTTATTACAAGATTACACATTGAGGATCATTTCAGGTTTAGAGTTTTAGAGAATTAGGACATAACTATTACATCTCAAAAGATTAAAAAGTAGTCTCTTCTACTAAATTTCCATAAAATGGAAACTCTTAAAAAAGAAACATGTCTAGTTTCATGTTTTAGGTAGCATGACTTTCCCTTGATCCCATCCTTGACCCTATTCCATGCTACGTCCTGTGAAAAACATTTCAAAAACTTGGGATGAGCATAATAACTCAGTAAGGGATACACAAAGAATAAAAACTGTTAGTTTATCAAAACAAAAAGTAATCCATGTATACTTTAACAAGGTAATACTTTTCTCCTTTATGAAGTAGTAAAAACTCTTCACTGAATAAAATATCATTACTTACCTTTTTGTAACCAAAGGGTTACCATAAAACCCATATAAAGAACACATAACATATATAAAGGTAACTTTGTACATAAACATACTTAAGTGGAATAACCATATGGTCGACTCCCACACATATCACTTAATGGAATATCCATATGGCCAATTTCCATACATACTTAATGGAATAGCCATACGGCCGACTTCCATACCCAATGCATTGGAGGTTATAACGTAACCACCCGTCCTGGTATTCACGACACCACCCGTCATATGGTTTATAATGTAACCACCTGTTAAAATGTCCAAGTACCAATATAAAATCATAAAACATAAAACCAATATAAAGGAATGATAACATTTCCACATCATAATATATCATAATAGAATCCTTTATCAAAACCATTTTCAAAACCATTTAAAACATTTAATAAAGAGATTTTTGAATCAAAGTGTCCCATACCACCTTGAAGCTTAAAATTTTAAACCATTAATATCCATATAAATAAATCCTTAAAACCATTTTGAAAACATGGATATTAATAATAACAATTAATGAAAACATTTAAAATGACATTTTGGTTAAAGGGGTTTTACCAAAATTAGAGACACTTGAATACAATAATTGATGAATAAAATTTAGTCAGAACTTTCTAATAACATGAGAATAAATTGATTCATGATATAATACTCCAAATGACAGTATATACACCATATAAGAGTGAATTGGTGCATAACAACAATGAACCCTCATTAGAAATGTCAAATGTGATGAAATCCCTTATAAAGAAGGTATCCTTAAATTAAGGACAAATCAATCTCAAAAATATGTGTGACAAATATAAATACACAAAATATAAGTGGATATTAAGTGTAAAACAATAAAACTTCATTCACACATATTCAATGGATGACATATTCAATGACTACATGTTGAACCCAAAGAAATCGAAATTGGGTTAAAAAGTTCCCTTGAGAGCCTAACGACATCACATCAAAATGAGTTGATGAGAGATAAAAAGTGTATCTCATCACTTGGACATAAAATTTAAATCAATAAGGATATATGAGAACATATCCCAACATAAAAATATGTAAATTAAAATACCCAACAAAATAAGTCTTTTAAAAAAGAGGAGGGTGAAAGGTTCCCTTACCGACTTGGGTATCTTTCAAAACATACACCCCATGAAAGAAGGACAATAGATCATTGATGTAAATACTCATAAAAGAAAGTATATTACACAAATATTAGAATAATGGGCAGTACATACACCACTCAATGGAATTTCTGGCAAATGTAGCATAAATCTCACGGGAATAAAAGTGAGATGAAAAATCCCTTACGAAAACTCGGCAGCCTAACGGCGCCACATAAAACTTCCGAATATGGATTGATGAGATCAAATAGGGTATCTCATCACATTACAATAAAATGTACATCAAGAGGAATATAAAATAACATCCCCCAACATTACAAAGAGGATATTAAAAGAAGTGACATAAAGGAGAGTACTTAAAAAGAATGAGAGAGGTTAGATCTCTTACGAAAGTTTGACAGCCTAACGACGCCACTCAAAACTTCCAAAATGGATTGATGAGAGAGAATAGGGTCTCTCATCACATGAACATAAAAATTACAGTAAGTGTAATATAAAATATCATCCCAATAATAAGAAAGATGAGCTTTAAAAGGAATGACATAAAAGTGTGTACTTAAAAAGAAAGCGAGGAGTATGATCCCTTACCTCGGGTCCGACTTGGCTTGATCGTTCTTTAATCTCCTGAATAATAAACTTGAGTTAATTTCTACTTCCTTAAGAACCTTTTTCAAGTTCATTATTCCTTTTATATCACTTATTACCATGTCATAAACATTATGTAATCATTTAAGTTAAAAATATTTGTTTTGCCGATATTTGGTTCTTAAGTCGAAAGTGGACTTCTTACAATTACATGTTGTTCGTGTGGCCAAATGTTTATTATATCCAGAATTGTATTCATTATTTAGATATATGTCATATATATCCAGTACATGCATGCATTTATAACATTACATAATCATTTAGAGGTAAGAAACGAAATGCACCGTTCATGGAGACGGTAAGCCGTACGTACGCATGAACGCTACTTTCATTTCTATTTCGTATTTTATAGAATGGAATAATAATGATATAAAGGTATAATATAATTCCAGTATAATATCATATATAATATCAGTAAATCCTTCCTTTATACGTCCCACGTTTGGCATTAACGAATCACATCACTTTGAGGGGGCGGTAGTCCGCACTTCCTAAAACGAAGATATCGCGTATACCCATAATGGATGCCATAAAGGTAAGACACAAATGAAAAAAAAGAAGCATAAGTAAGACATAAACATATTTTATATCATATATGAAAATAGTGACATCATAATGGCCACCTTTGAAGGTGTTAAATGAGTATTGAACAATCATCATTTCGGGAGGCAGAATTTCTCCATCCACGGAAACCGTATTTTCTTTAACCATTTGATGTAGTTGTGTGAGAGTTTAGCTCGAATAAATCTTATAAAGACATCCTAGTATATTTAAGATACTGGTGTTGTTACAAAAGAAGTAAATAAAAAGAGTTTAGGGGGTTGGAGAAGCAAAATAAAACAAATGAACATGAGAGAAAGAATACATTTAAAAGTGTAACTCCTTCTGATTTGAGCCTAAAGGCTTCCTTTGAAAGGATTCTTCCCAAAGGGAATACTCTAGGATGAGGAGAGGGATGTGGAGAGAGTAAATGGGAAGGGGTTGGCCGAGCCAAAGGCTTGAGGAGTGTGTGAAATGAGGTAGAGGTGGGGGCCTTTTATAAGAGGAGAGGAGGGGAACTTTTGGAAAGTAAGTAAATATTACTTTATTTGAAAATGTGTTTCGGTTTTAAAAGGTCCCACATTGATATAATTCGTGGATAAGGTTATAAGGGTTCTAAATACACCCATCCAATAAGTTTTGGACATGTTTAGTTCATATATTTTTCATTATCTTTCCATTTTATTTTAATCGTTAAATAATGATGTCATCACTACATCATTATTATGTCATGAATGATTTAATTTATTTAATGTCTAAAAATTATAAAACAATTACTATGATGTAGGAAATATTTTTATATTTCCAATGACTATTTATAATCAAAAATATGACTTGTATAACCCCACATAAAAATAGTTTTAGTAAAACATATCATGTTTGTGTCATTTTTTATTTTAACATTAAATAAAAATATATTATTGTCATTTTCCAACTAAAGTGGCTCCATGGGGTCCCCAAGTTGGCCCATGGCTTGTCTTGGTCGGACATGACTCACCCAATAGGTGTAGGACAAGTGTCATGGTGTTTTCACATTCTTATAATATCATTTTTACCTTAAACTACACTAATTACCACTAATCGCGATGAAAAACTTAATAAGTTACTATTCACCAAAATTTTTTTTTATCCCATTGAACCACATTTTACTTATTAATGACAACCATGTATGTAGGATTTTTGAAATTCAAAACACAGAAGTGTTAAAATTTCATTTAAACGAAAAATCAGCTTTTATAAGTACCACTTAGTGGTTTCACTATTCATCAAAAATTGAAGTTTTTCAGAAAAATACCAAAACTTCATCCTAAGCTATATTTGATATTCCGAATTCAAAAATTAATTCCATTTTACAAAATTCAAAACATATTAGTCACATTAATCAATTTAATAATTAATTCCCGCTGTCAGAGCAAATAGCGTGTTTTTATAAAACAATAAGTATCAAAAGATTGACACTAGTTTAAGTCTGATTTCAAAGTGAAATTAATTCCAATGACCACTATTGGATTTAATGGTAAAAATATTTTCTAATTTCACTTTAAAACCAATTCAAAATATTATCTAATCATATAAATAAATTAGATTAAAAAGAGGTTTTGAATTAAAACACAACATTTTACACTATTCATTAAAAAAAATGAACTTTATCGGAAAAATACCAAAAAATTACACAAAGTAAAATTTGATGTCCCGATTCTTAATAAGAGTTTTATTTGGTCCAAAAGATTTTATAAGAGTGATCAAAACTATATTTAATGACGGTTCGCCATCAAAAGGCGACAAGTGAACCTTTAGTGAAAACTAGGGCATATACGCCTAAAATTGAATTATTTCCGTATTTTAAGCCATTATCTTTTATTGGATAAATGTAAAAACATTTAAAAACATATATAATCATATTTTAGTTATTTCTATCCATTCCCGCCATTACAACGGCTACATGTTAACTACCATTTAAAATAATATTATTTTATTATTAGAGTGCAATGTAAGATTCACAAGAAACTCGTTGTTGCGTGTTGAGTACGCCATCGAGCATAGCGTCCCCTTTAAAGTCATATTAATATTTTATTCACAAATATGGATAAATATGAAAATGTCATATTCATTAGTTACCTGGGGTGTTACAGGTTCTCCCATAATGATAATACTATATAGAGGAATAAATATCTAAAATTAGATAATTGGTACAAATTATAGGATTAAAAAGGGATTTGGATGGAAAGGATATTGTGGATGGATAAAAAATAGGGAACCTAGATGTCACTACATATCCCAAGGGAAATGGGAATCAAGACATACGTTGTTCTGAGATGGAAAAATCATATGCAGATCAAGGTCATGCATAGGTAACATAGATTCATGGTTTAATAACTCTATAATTAAAGCTCGTACACAGATCTGGATCATATATAAGAAAGGGTATGTCCCCACTTTATGAAAAAATCATGGGTAGGCACTGATTTTTTGTGGGGTTGTTTCAAAAATCTAACTCTTGTGATAAATTTCATGAAAAATAGAGTGGAAAACTCGAATTAGTTTATGGTCCTGAGGGTTGGATGTATTATCAAATAGTTTCTACACATTATAGGACCAATCATCCCCAGACAGTTCCTCAGAAATAGAGGTGTGCTCTAATTTTTCCCAAGTCAACAAACCAAGTGAGCATAGATTAATTTCTTATAGGGCATATGGGGGGACCCACAAGACTTTTAACCTTTTCGTTTGTATATAAATTTTTCCTAATCCATTGAGGGAGAGGTTTAGTTACCATGAACTATAATTTTTATTAGGATTCCCTATATAGGGTTTAATCCTAACAAGTTTTTTCCTTTTCCTTTTCATAAATGCTCAATGATTCCAGAATTACATCATGTGTGTGTCTAATGAGCTGAGAGTGAAATTTTTCCTTGGGGTCAATTTTTGGTATTTAAAACTAGATATATTTATATCTCTTTCAATTATATTTTTAAGTACTTTCAAGAAGGGATGATGTGGTGCTATAATATTAGTTCAAATAGTTTAGACCCTATGTTTTTGTAGTTTAGGGTCTTCTAGCTCAGACCTGCCATTTTTTTAGGATCATCTAGTTTAGACCTTTTTTGTTGTAGTTTTGAGTCTTCTAACTCGTACATTTTATTTCCATAGTTTAAGTTATTCTAGCTTAGAAATTCTGTATCTATAGTTTATGGTCTTCTAGATCGGCCCTTTTGTTGTTATAGTTTAGGGTCTTCTAGGTCCGCTCTTCTATTGTTGTAGTTTAGGGTCTTCTACCTAAAACATTTTGTTGTTGTAGTTTTGGGTCTTCTTTCTTGGACCTGATATTGAGGGTTATGAAGGATGGTTATTTATTAAGGGTTATGAAACCCTATATACTTTGAAGGATGGATATTCACAAATGGATAGGGCACCCTTCTTCCTTACAATGAATAGATTTGGTACATGGAAATGTAACATTACTGTCATCAAATCTACATGGATAGTTAGAATATGGGTTTTGTAAATCCCAAAATGAAAATTATAAACCACGTGTGAAGATATGAGGTAGTCATTTCAGGGATGACCGTGAAACACCTGAGGTGTTGAGTCCCATCTTGATGTTACTGCAGCTTATGAGGTTTAAAGGTCCCTTCTTTCAAGGAAGAGAAACGTATAGTTGATGTGTCAAGGGAAATTATGCATGGGGCCATAGGGATTACATTCACAGTCAAGAAGATGGTTATACACTTATTTCCAAGGGCTATAAAGTATTTTTGAATGTTAAATTACCAATGTGATTAATTCGGATATGGGAAAAGTTCTATCCAAGAAGGGTTCTAGAACACTGGGGATGATCTATTTTTATTGTAATGCAGGTCAGGACCCATGTCATATGGTTTTAGGTTATGTGGAGGGGACACCAAAAGGTTCATGAATGGACAACCAAAATCCTATTTTGAGAAACAGTATAGTACGTGGTGATGTAATATCAAGGATATTGAATCCACTCGAATAGTTAGGTTATGTGATTCATAAATCATAATATGTGAATA
This sequence comes from Viscum album, assembly GCA_963277665.1. NCBI lineage: Eukaryota > Viridiplantae > Streptophyta > Magnoliopsida > Santalales > Viscaceae > Viscum > Viscum album. Next base: position 570,593,229 of record OY728153.1, read on the forward strand.
TCTGAGTCAACTGAAAATGTGAGATGGTAGGTACATTTTGACCAATGGTAACGATGGAAACCGGTCGCACATATATCCCGGACAATAGATCATGGATTTAAGGGGAAAGTCTCCTTGAGGAATGTAACATCCCCTATGCATAAGATCTCAAGCCTTATGTTATTCACTAGTGAATTCTACTGGAATCCCTTTGGATTATTTAGTCCCTATTACTAGTTTTTTATATTTGAGAAACATGACTGCATAGGCTTGTGGTCTATGGGGTTCCAAGATAAGGGTATCAACACATAATTTAAGTATATGAAGTTGGATTATGGAAAATGTATTATTAAATAAGGGTTCACACACCCAATAAGTTGTACTGGAATATACTGAAAATGTTTTTATGGTGATGAGATGTGAAAAATAATTTCTATAACATTTTCCAAGACCAGGGGTCGAGAGATCATGGATTGAATTTTTCTCAGTTCATAAGATGGACCCTACAATATTTTTTCCTTCTTTTATGTATACTCTAAATTTTTCCTAAACATGAAACATGAATTTCATAGTGATTAGATACATAAATATTTATCATACCAACCTTTATGTTTTTTCAATATAACAATTTTTATGTATATTTCATTGGTAGTTTAAGGTCTTATGGTTTCAACCGTACATCACATTATTTAATGTCATGCAACTGGGATATAGTTTTTACATTTTAACATAGTGTGATAAGGATTTTTTTTCATTCATTTTAACACTAAGTGTCCAAGACATCCCTCATGTAACTTATCATCATGTGGTAAGGATGTGCAAATCGATGTGAAATTATGCAATATAACCCAAAAAAACATAATGATGGTCAGATATACACAAACACAGGTGAATTTCAATATTCCCATTCTAGGTATTCTCTTGTATGTATCTGATTCAGATGAAATAAAATCATATGAAAATTTAAATATTTAGTAGGAAAGATGGGATTATATGACTCGGTCATCCACTTCATGTCTGTTGTACTTATGTTAGTGGAATATGCAATTTCTACGATTAAGATTCCCTTGGTTTCCATATTCAATTATTTTTATTTAAGGAGGGGGCCATCCTTAGGCTACAAAGGATAATTTGAGGCATCTTCCATTTGGAACATTCTCATAGGTAGGGGAAATTATACCTCGTCACAAGGACATTAAATAATTCAATAATTTAAACTAATTCCCAACCACCATTGTATAACGATACATTTTCCTTCATTTTGTTACTAGTCTTGATTATTGGTGATATGATCTTTATTTTGTATACTACAAGGATAGGAATCAAGCCAAACATATTTCTTGTGTTAAATGAATTTTTTTTACATATTAAACTCAAGCGCAAGAAAATGTGTAAATTTTACTTTCAGTATCATGGTTGGGCCTAGGATCTGGGGACCTATATGTCTCTATATATCCTATTATAATAAGAGTCAAGCCACAAAAAGTTCTTCTAGTGAATCGATGCATTTTCTATCTCATCTGTAGGGGGAATTTTGTGTATTTTTGAGAAATTCAAGGAAAAAATTAAAAGTTATAGGAATATGACATCATAATCTTTCATTGACAATGATTATGACACACAGATGAGTAAAATGATGAAATAGTGGGTTCCCTAGACCCAACTATGTAGTACTTTTGATTATCGTATCATGTGTATAGTTAGATATGCATGATGAAATCTTACCATTATAGTGAAGACTTTTCTGTGTCCACTATAATAATGGTAATGTCCAAAGGTTAATTGTCGTGTAAAGAGGTTGTAGGAGATCTCAGGATATAATGAGAACCTAGAGATACAATGACATTGATCTTAAATATATGTTCTATAGTCTAGATACATCTTAATGACTGGACACAGTAGATGTATTACTATCAGGTACTGGGGGATCATAATCATTGTGACTTCTTCTCATGAAGTTCCCACTTGGTGATCTCTAGTAGTGAGATCATGAGGACAGACCCACCAATAAGAACACCACATGTTTTGGGTTTCATTGGTTGTTCCTATCTACGGACATGTGTATTGGTCTCATGACTTGAGACCATTACCAATGTATATCATTTAATTATGTGTTTCAATGCAAGTAGAAAACCATGGTAGTAATGTCGTGGCAAGGTATTTGGTGTTGGGTGTGTCGTTGGTGGTATGACGTTGGTTGAATGGTAAAGAAATAATTTGTCACTTCAAAGTTTAGGAAGTTGTATATATCATGCCAGGTTGATCACAATGGTGCCGCCTTCATAAGTCTTTGGCCAAAGCAGTAGAAAGGAGAATCCATCTGGATAGATCAACAAATAATAAAGAAATACACAGACGATGACAAAAGAATACATCCTGCTTTATGAGATATTTAATGACAAAGAGACTATAGTACATAGTCAGTGTTCATAGGTTGGTAGTCTTTGCAATGAATATCCTTATCTCTTTATGGGCCCTGACGGGTTGCTATACCCCTCTCACGGTGTGTGGATTTTATTCACTACTATTGAGATAAGGGCGTAGAGGGTCGCACACAATAGCATATTCAAGAAATCCTCCCTATTCAGTTGAATAGGTATATGGACATAGTGGGCCCTGCAACGGGGCCTGAGCGTTGTCCATGTTTTCGATCACCAAAAAATTCAAATAAATTCATTAATATTCAAGTTACGAATATTTGGGATGGAATTTATTTAATGTATTTACAAGTTTAGTAAATACGAGAAAATATTAATCGAAAGAATATTATTTTAATATTAAAGGTTCATTTAATATTAAGTAGGACAAGGAATCGAGTTAAAAGGATTAGTTTTTATCACATAATATATTATATATATTACAAGTATGTGATAAAAATATATAAATAATATTGACGCAGTTTTAAGTTTTGGTAGTTATTTATATAGTGGATGTGGAATTAACGGGGGCCGGGGAACCCAATATGGCAATTTCCACAATCCACTATAAATAGAGGAGAGAGGCTCAAGCTGAAGAACTTTTCATTCCATTTTGGCCAGAGCTTTTCTCTCCTCCCGCTTTCTAGAGAGAGAAGTAGTTGATCCGTGCTTGGATAGAGTTTCTCCTTACGCATCACAAAATCAACGATGTGGTGATCATCGGGATGTCGAAGATATCGTTGAATCGTAGTGCTAGCACCCAAAGTTCGACAATCAACTTTCCCGTAGATTTTTTATGCACATGTGCACGATCTAGAGGGATCCCTCTATGAATCCTTCATGGAACGATCATCGTTGACAAGTTGTACTCGAAAACGGATTTAGATCTGAAATGGGTATGTTTTCCGTTATTTTTTTGCTCTTAATAATTTACGTGAGATCCTAGACCTCTTCAAGGCTCGGTTCGTTGGCAACAACAAGTTCCGTCATCCCGCCGATGAAAAATTTAAAATCCCCAGCCCACCGGCATCCGCTGCGGGCCCCGAAAACCTAACAGTGGTATGAGAGAAAGCACGTAGATTTTCTGATCCTAGAAAATTAAAATTTCAATAACATTAAGTAATGGGTTCAAAACTGGTCTCATCGGTTCAAACCGCGCGCCGATCCGATCTCCAATGGCCAAGTTATGGCCAGTTTAATTTTTCAGATTGGATCGAAGGTGTGGTTTGATCTCGGGTTATAATTTTATTTCGTCTTCTTGAACTGATTAAAATTCAATCTTTTCATTAGAAATAAAATTAATTTTGAAAATTAATTTTTTATAAATAATATAATTTTCACAATAATATTTTTATTATAATAATGTAATAATAATAAATTATTATTTCATTATATTAATTACATTATTATTTAATTTAAAAGGCTCTATTTAGCCTTTAGAAATAAAAAAGGAATGAGAGGAGGACTTGTAGTCAAGTCTTCAACACACACACAAAACTTCTGGAAGGCTTTGAAAAAAGAGGACAAACAAAAAAACCCGGGGGGGGGGGGGGGGCTGGGCCTAGCGCGTGGAAGAGAGAACACAAAAAAAGTCAAGACACTCGGTCTTGATGCAACTTGCAAAAGAAAAAAAATTGTGGTTTCCGCCGCGTGAGGATAGAAGCAGAACAAAAAAACGGGGTGGGGGGGGGGGGGGGGAGGTCGTGGTGCGTCTTCTCCCTCGGGACGCCGCACAGGAGGGCGCCCCCCCATGTAGGAACCGCCTACTCCCACAGTGCTACAGGGTTGCTTCCGAGAGCCGTCTGCCACCCCTCTCCCTGCGCACCAGTCAGCCGCGCCCCACTCCCTGCGCACCAGTCGGCCGTACCCCTCATCCGGTGCCACACCGTCCGGCTACCCGAGCCCATGTCGGCCTCCTCCTTCATGTTGGACCACCTCTGTTTGGCCGCCCGAGTCCGCGCCGACCTCCTCCTTTGCGCCAGACCACCTCCGTCTGGCTGCCCGAGCCACGCCGGAACCCTCTGCCAGACCGCCTCCGTTCGATTGCCCCGATCCCGCGTTAGCCTCCTCCTCCGCACCGGACTACCTCCTTCAGGCCGCCAAGAGCTCGCCTGCCAAGCCCGCGTCGGACTGGGCTGCCGCCACTCCGGCTCACCATAGCAATGGGCTGCCGGCTATGTGGCTGGCTAGTTTCTTTCCTGGCCTCCTTCTGCTCCCCTCAGACCATGCCGGAATATGCAGCCGCTGCGGGAGTCTTTGGATTCCACGGTCATGCCGCGATCATGCCACTGTCACACCGCAGTACCCTTTTCAAAGATGACATCCCGCGGAGGTACGTAGTCCTATCGGACTCCACTTCGTCTAGAGGTCCAAGCCTTGGACGAACCCTCCCACCGGAGACCCAAATGGCCGGAAGCCTCCTGGGTACCTCACGCTGCAAGACCCCGCAGCGCCGCCATTACAGCTTGGCTCCCACAGGTGTCCCTGCCTCCGATCACCGCCCGATCCTCCTAGCGGGAAGGTATCCCCTCTATTAAGTTAAATCAATTAATATAACTAATTAATTTAATTAATCAAGTTAATTTTTATATTAATTGTAGTGAAAATAAAATTTAATACCCGAGGTTAAAATTAATTTAATTTTTGTAATTATATTAATTACATGACCGATAATTAATTAAATTATTTGAAATTATTAATTCATTTAATTTAATTTAATTAAATAACCCTCGTACTTATTTATTCATTTTATTTTTATCGCACAATATTTTATACCCGACAACTGGTCTTTAGCATTGGAAATGTATGTCTGATTTTAAATTATTTATTTAATTATTTATTTTAAACTGTGTGCGATGTGTGTAATTAATTAAATGACTGTCTGCGTATCGTCTTTGTTTTGGATAAAATGAATAAGGGCATGCGCACCCAATTTACCTGATGTAAATTTATACCCAAGTTCCCCTCGCCTCCGCGCGAGCATCTTTATACTTCGGACGAAGAAGACAAGCGACTTCAACCCTGCCAAGACGCGGTGGAGCACATTGATCAAGATAATTCAAGAAGACATGTGGATCACGCCAAGACGAGGCGGTACTCCAAGACGTCACGTGGACTCCACCAAGACAAGGCGAAGCTCCTAATGAGAAGCAGACATACAACATGGGTTGAGATGTATCTAGTGTCAGGTTTCGACATAGGTATGATGCCCCTTAGGTCATTTAGATGCTCATGACCAGTCGGGTAGTAGTATGACCATTATACATTTATTTATTATTTTATCCATTTTAGAACAGCGGGAAAAATACATAAAATAATAGATAATAAAATTCATAAAGAAGCGGTATGTATTTTTCTATTGAAGTTCATTTGTGAGCGTCACAACATAGATGAACAAGTTTAATAGAAATGGATCACATTCGTCAAGAGAAAACCAATAAAACCCTCAAAGAATACATCAAGTCACAAACAGCCTTCCATCATTCAAGTTTGAACAAAACCATGTGTTCAAGGTGCCGGTTCATGCCTCAGTTGAGGGTGCCTCTTACTACTGGGGAGTTCTTATTTGTGTGGTGGGTCAACTTAACTAAAATTGCAGCAAAGATATATCCTTAGCTTGTTTTTTGTTATTTTAGAGGCAAGCATTGAGTAAATAATTAAAGGATTTTGAAGATGGGACTTCACTCAACAGATCAAGGAACCACAAGTTAAAGTGGTTGGCCATCCAAAAGTCTACATTGGACCCTCTGAGTAGTGGCATAGCACTAGTTTGTAGACTATGAGGGGGGTTCAAATATTGTTTCCACTAAAATACTCAAGAGTATTCTGATTCTAGTACAAAGGGTTCCTAGAATTCGAAAAATTAGTGGGAGACATTTAATGATTAAATAATCAGTAATGTCACATTATGTAATCACATAAAAGTACAATATGCTAATGTATATTTGTAGATAATGTAAAACAATACCATAATAAAACTGCAATAAATATTAGACAAAGTTAATGTCTAAACCATGCATGAATTTCCTAAATGTAGTATAGGTGCTTGCACACATTACTACTACAATGGAAATTCAAGGTGCTGGTGTCCCAACCGATTAAGCCACCTAAGGAAGCGAGGGTGTAAAATTTCTTTCAGGAGACTCATGAATAAAGCATATGATGATTATGTCATAATTCTATCATCAATGTTATATGTTAGTTGCAGCCGCTACATTATGACGTGACGATGTCACATGTAGTCTCATCTCCAAGATCCTTTCGAGGAGAAAGTGAAGAAAGAATTGAATGTAATGATTACACTCGGTTTGTGTAAAGTGAAAGACTATTCATAATCATTCATGCCATCCCATTTCTTATACCTTTTACACCCAATTACTCTAGTTTCATTTAAGGGTAAAAACAAACCATATAGAGTAAACGCTTCATTACCATTAAGGTAACATTCCCCAAGTAATAAAAATATTGTAGATAATGCCGACTTTTATTCTTATGGAGAATACATTGAATGAAAAGGAGAAAATGCTTATGGCAAGTAACGACAAAGGCACATTCGTCATGTCCTTAAATGATAATTGGTTGGTTATTTAACAAGAGGTTATTTGCATAACATAATGAAATGATTTCCTGAAAGTTTAAAAAACTGAAATACATGAAACAAGTACCCGCTATTCGTTCAGTTATTATTCATCAAATAAAACTATTGTTTTCTCTCATACTTCTTGGGTATTAAAATAAAATATGATTTTCACATATTTTTATTGAAATACAATAACCATGTAAGTATAGAATCATTAGTAGAAGTAAAGTGTCTTCCCCAAGCAGTTGAGAAAGGGTGATTCCTATGTCTGCAGTGAGAAACACATAACTTCTAATTTCCAAGTGATTGATTTAAATTGAACAAGTTGTGGAGTATAACCAAAAACATTTATCTCATGTGCCCATTTGGAAATGTTAAGACATTATTCCATGTTTTGGAATAAATTTTATTTGAGGTAACATACTCAACAAATATTTTTCTATTATTTGAATTAATGGAAATACATGATGAATATAAAGTGTAAGACCTACCCAGTTGTGGCAATGTGATTATTTGTCAAGTGAAACTAAAAGCGGATTTCAACAATATACCCAGTATGGTATTTAGGCTCGGCATAACTAAACACCTATGGTATTATTGACCCCTTTAGTCTAGACAAATAAACCTTTAGAAATAAAGGTACGACACAAATCTTCTGAGGTTATTTCAAAACAACAATGTGAACTATTCCAAAGAAAGTAAGAAGGAAAGATACTTCATAAGTTTCCTTTAAGTCATTAAGGAATATTGAAGTATAAGTTTGGTCAAAAGATATGAGATGCTTTGGATCGGCAGGCCGAAGAATATCTTGACAAAGTAATCATTGATCATGATAATGTAGCGTGGAGTAATTATTGAAAGAATGTTACCTTATCTACATCACCGTGTTGATGTTCATAAGGAGGATCGATAATAAAGACTTAAAAATTAACATTGGTCAACAAAAATGTAGCATGAAGAAATTCTTAAATGCATATGTTACACATCAAAGTTATGATGTAAGTTGTATCAATGTTGCAACATGTGGAAAATTCCATCATATTTCAAAATGTGATTTGTAAATAACAGCATAAACCCATAACCAGTATGCCAACTAAACTGAAAAATGGATATCATATGAGTCAAAGTATGATGGAAAACCAATTATGTTATAGGAGGTGTTTATATGCAAAGAGTTTATTAGTATTTAAACAAACATGCATCAAGTTAAACACATCGTGCATCTAAGGTAATTATCCAAAAAATTGCTTTAGATATTACCTAAATCCCTAAGATAGAAAAGATGTAGTCATGTACTAGACTACATTTCTATACAAGGGTCCACATATCTATTAGAGATTCTGGGAGCTGAAATGACTTGGACTTAGTCAATGATTGAGATGCACAAATGGTTGGGATAATGAACAAGTTTCACAAGTACATGTGGAATAAGAATTTCCAGAGACAAATACTGCGTAAGAAGAATGAAACCATTGTGATGATTTTATATTCACTGTGACCAGTGATATATTATTCATTATGAATAATAAATCCTACAATTAAGCAGTATAAGGAAACAAGATAAGATTAACAAGATCAACTAAAATTCAATAATGGATTCTATGTATCAAATTGCAAAGGGGTTTATAAATTGAATACTACAGTGGGTATTCAAATCAAAAGATACATGGATGGTACAAGTATGGTACCAATAATGTTCGATTGGTTATACCAAGTCGGTATGCCTAAATCTATTCAAATTTTACTTATCATAGACGAACTTCTATGATCATTTCATTGGTCATTGGATGTCAAGATCATCTTTCGTAGAAGGTGTTTGTACGACGCAACCAAAAAAAGTTGATGACCTCAAATGGTGCCAATAAGGGTTGAATGTTACTGAAATCCAATTCTGGATCAATGAAAGAAACAAAATCTTAGATCATTCATTATAAATGAATATTTTCCTTCTGTCTACCAGAGGTTAGTAGCAGCACTAATGTTTTCCAAGTCAAATATGTTCGGAATCATGTTTTGATCTTACAGTTAGATAAGATCAGGTTAAAAGAAATTCTCCAATGATTACTTCAAGTAGAAACCTAAGTTCTAGGGAATAGGATCCACTGAGTTAGATTAGAAGGTTTCTTGGTCCTAGTTAATCGTACAAAGAGTGAAATTATATTGAAAAATACATGTTGGAACAATTCATGTTCAGAATTGTTGCCTATGTCACATGGCTTAATCTCTCCAAGTTAACATGTTCGGAGCATGTGTAGAGATTAATGTTGTGGATTGATACCATATGATTTAGTGATGGATCAATCACATATGCCATATTTTGTACAATAATTGATACTACCAGGATATAATTTATTATAGGCAGATATCAATTATTTCCAGGAGCACTGCAAGTGATACAGTCAGAGAAATCATCTTATACTTCAGTAAGTACCAATGATATGTACCTGGAATATGGAGAGGAAGGTATACTAGTTTTGGTGGGACACATACTAGTTTTCCTTAGATCAATTTGATCTAGTATCGTAGTTAGGAAAAAGAAAAGAGTGAGTCAAGCTCATAAAAGATAGTGGTAGCCATACCTACAAATACCGAGTATGTTGTATCTTCTAATGCAGCTAAGAAGCAGTTATAAATCGCAATGATTTGTTCCAATTCATGGAATCTAACCTAGTGAGAAATGTATTATCATATTGAGATTTATGATATTCTTACTATCCATGTTTTCAAGTTATGGCAATGGAAAAAAGTAATATACTCGAAGATACATAATCTTGAGAAGTTATACTCAAGCATATGATGTCCCATAGAGTAGATATGAAATGTGGAAAAAAATGTGGCAGACCCAGAAACTAAAGCCATTACTCAGTAAAAGCATTATATTTATCATATGAGTGGCTAACAAGTTTAGTTACCAAGTTTCCTCTAGTGGAAGTTGGAGTGTTGAAATAGTGGGTTCCCTAGACCAAAATATGTAGTACTTTTGATTACCGTATCATGTGTATAGTTAGATATGAATGATGATATCTTACCATTATAGTTCAAACTTTTCCTCATCCACTATAATAATGGTAATATCCAAATGTTAATTGTCATGTTAAGAGGTTGTAGAAGATCCCAGACTATAATGAGAAACTTGATATACAATGACATTGATCTTAAATATATGTTCTATAGTCTAGATTCATCTTACTGACTAGACATAGTAGATGTCTGACTATTAGGTTCGTGTGGCTCATAATCATTGAGACTTTTTCTCATGAAGTTCACACTTGGTGATCTCTAGTAGTGAGATCATGATGAGAGACCCACTAATAGGAACACCACATGTTTTGGGTGTCATTGGTTGTTCCTATCTACGAACATGTGTATTGGTCTCCTGACTTGAGACCATTACCATTGTATATCATTTAATTACGTACTTTAATGCAGGTCAAAAACCATGGATGTACTATCGTGGTGAGGTAGTTTGTGTTGGATGCATCGTTGGTGGTATGATGTTGGTTGAATGGTCAAGAAATAATTTGTCACTTCCATGTTTAAGAAGTTGTATATCTCAGGCCTGGTTGATCAGGATGGTGCCACCTTCATAAGTCTTTTACCAAAGCAGTAATAAGGCGAATCCATCCGGATAGATCAATAAATAATAAAGCAAGACAAGGATGATGACACAAGAGTGCATCCTATTTTATGAGATATTTAATGACAAAGAGACTATAGTGCACAGTCAGTGTTCATACGTTTGTAGTCATTGCAATTACTATCCTTGTCTCTTTAGGGGTCATGAAGGGTTTCTAGACCCTGCACTTGGTCTAAGAATTTTATCCACTAATATTGAGATAAGGTCCTAGAGGGTCACACACAATATAGTATTCAAGAAATCTACGCTATTCAGTTGAATATGTATATGGACATAGTGGGCCCTCCCACGGGGTCCGAGCGTTGTCCATGTTGTCGATCACCAAAAGAATTAAATGAATTCATCAATATTCATGTTAGGAATATTTGGGATTGAATTTATTTAATGTATTTATGAGTTTATTAAATATGAGAAAATATTAATCGAAGGAATATTATTTTAATATTCAAGGTTCGTTTAATATTAAGAAGGAAAATGAGTCAAGATAAAAGGCTTGGTTTTTATCACGTAATATATTATATATATTACAAGTATGTGATAAAAATAAATAAATAATATTGAAGTAGTTTTAAGTCCTCGTAATTATTTATTTAGTGGACGTGGAATTAATGGGGGTCGGGGAACCCAATCGGGTAATTTTCACAATCCACTATAAATAGAGGAGAGGGGATCAAGCTTAAGATCTATTCATTCAATTTTGGCCATAGCTCCTCTCTCCTATCACTCTCTAGAGAGAGAAGTAGTTGATCCATTCTTGGATCGAGTTTCTCCTTACGCATCACAGGATTGACGATGTGGTGATCATCGGGACATAAAAAATATCGTTGAATCGTCGTGATAGCACTTGGAGTTCGATGATCGACATTCCAATGGATTTTTGAGGCATGTGTGGATGATCTAGAGGGATCCCACTATGGATCCTTCATGCAACGATCATCATTGACAAGTTGTACTCGACAACAGCTTCGGATCAGCAACAGGTATGTTTTCTGTTATTTTTTTTCTCTTAATAATTTACGCGAGATCCTTGGACCTCTTCGGGGCTTAGTTCATCAGTGATGACAAGTTCCGTTATCCCACCAAAGAAAAATTTAAAATCCCCAGCCCACTAAATTCTGCTGCGGGCCCCGGAAACCTAACATAAAATTGAGGGTATATGAATCCTTCTGAATAGTTGAGTGTTGAACAATTTAAATCATCACCCAAGTGTGTCCATGTCTATGGGGAGTAGAGACTAGTGGGTGCATGTCAAAACTAGTATCAGGTGTATCCTGGAAAACAACTCCTAGATTTAAGGGGTACCTTTCCACTAGGACCAATACATACCCAAGGAATAATATCTTAGGACTTGTGTTATTCAAATATAAATCAAAGAGGGGTCACTTTATTTTTTTCCATACCTATCACAAATTTTCTATTAGGGTGTCCTAAGGGGATATAAGATCAAGGTCTATGTGGTTCCAAGAGAAGTTTATTGACTCAAGAAACTATTTGGTATTAACTCAGACACTAAAGGTATGAAGTTCCCCATGGAGAATATAATATTGAAGAAGGGTTTGATCAGACTAAAAGTTAGACCAATATGTATTAAACACACTTTTAGTGTAATGGGATAAGACATGAAATTATCATATACACAATCACTATAAAGAATTACTTACATAGCATGAAGCCCTTATTTCATCCATTTTAACATCATGTGGCTCGGAATTTGTCATGTAGTTTGACATTATACGACTAAGACATTGCAATGTAGTTTAATATTATGTGACTAGGACGTGAATCCATTACATTTGTAAGATGTATCTCATTTATTCTCCTCATAGTGACTTACTAGGTTCTCTATCCCATATGAGTAAGGCTCGACATGATAATTAATGGATGACTCAGATGTTGATGTGACTACTTGAGAGTGTGTGATAGGGAAAGTCTGAGGGAACTCACATTTTGGAATGAGTGGGAATCCCCAGATGAAATTTGTTATCGTTAAGGAACCTAGATAATAGTTACAAATACTAATGTATAAGTCTGAATCAGATGATCCTAACATTTCTATGTATCCCAAGGTAATTGGGAATAAATCCACAATTAGTTCTAACATAGGTAACCCTACATAGAATGAGATCATGTGAAAGTATGGGGTCATTTTTTCATTTTTTGTTATTGCAGATGGGCTTAGGATTAAGATACCTAATCATCATTACATATCCTATGGGGTATGAATCAATCCACACATAGTACTTATAAATACACATCTCATTGATCTGGCCTGTATGTAGAGATGGAGAATTTTTATTTTCCTTTGTAAAGTCTAGAAATCTTGGATGGATAAAGGTAACTCTATATAGATCAACATTATATATATGTAGATGTAATTTGGGTCTTCATAGGAAATTCCAACCCAAAAATTAAAGGGTTCAAAAATACAACATCATTATCCTCCTTTGATAATTATTCATTTGAAGAGATACATAATTTCTATAGTATTTGACTATGCCTAAATAAGTTGGTTATATGAAGTGTAAACCATAACCCAAGAAAATTGTCGGCACCCAAAAACTGAGCATTAAAAAATATTTAGGGGAAGAAATACTAGAAATATGGGTATTATTTTCTCTACAAAACAAAGGATGAGAAGGTGGTCGTGATCGTATAGATCATGTAACCTTATAAAATACATGCCATCTCAAGATGATTAGAAGGTCATGTGAATGGATAATTCTCATTTCATTACCTACTTGAGATCACACAAATACCTTTGAAAATAACATATATTACTGTGAAGGTATACAAGGCATAGACCAATCACATGGAGGCTTCCAACAGAGTTCTTCCAGGTCACACAATTTATCAGCAGACATGTTTCAGAAAAACCATTAAAAAAACTTGTAAAATAAAGGATAAAAATATGATGAAGTGGGATTCTATTTGGGGTCATTTTTATTCTTAAAACATGATTATACACTCTACAAGACACCACATGGCCCTAAAAACATTCCACATTGCATTACAAAATCCAACTGACATGTCACCTTCATCATACAAAGGATTTTAGAAATATCCATTCAACTATGTACTCCCCCCTTGGATCCATAAATAAGAAAAGGGGTTGTCCATGATGATGATTGTGCATCACTACAAGGATAATTTTTTGTCATATGACACCTCACAGGTAAGAAGAGTGATTGATTTTGAAAAAACATTCACAACTCTGTGAGATCCCCAACCCTTGCAAAAATAATGTGGGAAATAAAAGGGGGAAAGGTGGATGATTATAGTAGAGAAAAGATACATAGATCCTTACGCAAAAGGGGTCACATGCCCTGGGTGGTCACTATCAATCACACACGCTCCCCCCCTCAACATATAATCATGATCCCACAGAAGTCATCTAGACATGCATCTTGATCTAGAAAAGCCCCTTGGAAATCTACCATTGTCTTGTAGAAGACCCCAGACACGTTTTTTTCAAACACAAGAAATCCTTTCCATAGGAATTCTTATATTACAAAGATACCTATACCTATCAGCCCGATCTTGTGGAATCCCATAGTAATGTCTACATGTTTAGGTTAAATCCATTTTATTGGCCTAGTTCTTATAAAAATGGAGTGGGAAAAAATTTCTTGTAGTCATTGAACATCACACGATACCATGGATGGCATATGGTAGGATATCCTGAAGTTTTTAACACCAAATTCCATCCACTGAATCCAGCCTAACTCCAAGAGATATGCTCCACACAAGGAGGAGTAAAACTAGGGTGTTGAGGACTATAAATACCTCACCTTAACAAAAAAAGACTGACCTACACAACCACGATTGATCTCACATGGAAGTGTAATGAATGACTTCTAAGAGTGTACAATCATGAAATCATAATGGTTTTATGCCATGTAAAATCTGTAGAACAACCTAAGGAATAAAAATTCATGCATAGGAACTTTGCGTGATCACTCAAGATCCTATGAAGGGATTTTGGAGTATCATTCATATTATGCGAAGGACATTCCACATGTCAACTGGATCATGAAAAATATAAAATAATCTATAATTGAACAAACTTGAGGTATATATTCAATAAAGGCAACATCAAAGACTAAATAAAGGGAGGATTATGAAAGTAACATATACGATGATTCTCATGCACTTGACATGACTGATCCAAATCATATGACAACATTGGGACATTTCAATCAGATCATGTAATGCCCCCTCGACATACAATTTTGATCATGTGATGTCTCTTGGACATGTCATGAAAGTCACAAGACACCCTATGGGAATTCCAACAAAGTATTTAGTATCCCTCTAGGCTTTCCAGCTGAATCATGTGATTTCCACCAAACTTGTCTCCCATGTTATGTGGAAACACGAGGATAGGTTAGTAAGTATTACAATGAAGGTTAGACATGTCACAGTGGATCATGAGACATCCTCCAAACATATCTACCTTGGTCATGTGACGTCCTCATGACAATTAAACCTAGATCCTATGACGTCATCCATACATACTAGCATTGATCTCACGACATCCTCATGAAATTTCCGCAAGGTCCGACAACAACCTCTAGACATGTCATACTGGGTCATACGATGACCTCTGGAAAAGTTAGCTAGAAAATTTGGAACCCTCCAAACTAATATGAATTGAGCATGAAATGTACTCTATAAAAGTCTTCCTTGATCATGAAATGGTCTTCTGACTTGTCATTTAGGTTATGCGACATCCTCTGGACAAGTCAACCTTATCATGTGATTGTCTTTAGGCATGTCTAGGGAGAAAAAAATGCATGTACATACATACTTAGACATGGGAGGCGGAAAATTAGAACATGTCAAGCAATCAATCAGACCACGTAAAGTGAATGCACTAAGAAATGGTAACTTTGTCTAGTTGATATAAAACAGAAACCTCATTATGTAAGCCCTAATAAACTAAACTACAATTACTCTAATTTTTCCATAACTAGGAATTATAGGTTGTCTTCCTAAGGACCAAGATCAAAAGGAAAGCATTAGTGTGTAATCCACAATCAACTGAACTACAATGAATCAAATTCCTTCCATAACTAGGATACATAGGAAACCTCCCTATGTCCTAAGATAAAAAGGGAAAACTCAGTATATAAGACCCAATCAACTAAAATATGATGAATATTATTCCTTCCGTAATTAGGATACATAGGTCACCTTCAAAGGCCTGAACTCAAATGGGAAACCACAGTGTGTAATCCCCAACCAAATGAACTGTGAAAACTCTGATTCCTATCATAACTAGGATATATAGGATTCCTTCTTAAGGCTCTATCTCATAATGTAATCCTCAATTTGAAACCCCAATAATTTAAACTATGAGAACACTGATTCCTTCCAAAACCATGATACATAGGATGTCGTTTTAATACCCAATTTTAAATTGGAATCCACCTCTGTGTGAGTCCCATCATGTCTTCGACATTACAAACATCGAGACCCGATCATTCCCACGGGGTGATGATTCTACCTCATAAACCAGTGGGTTGAGTAGGGAATTGATCTAAGATGAATATTATTCCAGTCATAACTAGGATACATAGATGCCTTCCAAAGTCACATTCCCTATATTAAACATCCAGAGGGTTGTCCCATCACATAAGTCTTAGATCTATATGTAGTGAGACCAATTACTTTCTAACACTTTTTTATCTCACTATGCATGACTCGCATGGGTTTAGGGATTTTAAATGGTCTTATCATTCGCATCATGAACCCACAACATCTAGGTCAAAATAATTGTGTAATTCTAAATTAGTGGATATATATGAATTCCCCCATATAAGGGAATCTACCTCAAGGAAATTCAAAGTGTGTGACTGAATTATGATGAATTTTATTCTTTCTATAACCATGATATATAAGACACCTCTTAGCTGATTGAACTCGATACCTTTTTCTTAAGTGCCTTCATATTTATCATTTCAGCATTAATTTAAATTTCACAAGTTTAGTGAATGAAATGGATTTTGATTCTTGTTTTAAACAGGATACATATAATGACTCATAAAGTTTCAATCACATCCTCAAGATATATATCACCTCCCTGGATAACATAAAATTCTAGAGTTCCTAATTATTTGACTCTAATATATAAGAAACTTACCATTAAGGTGAAATGGATAGATAAACATGAATAAAAAAACATGGACTCATTAATAGGCCCTGATTTACATGTTGAAGGATTCCATAATTGATTAAACGGTCTCGTATTGGGATAAAGATGATTCTCAAAAACATATCTTAAATAAATAATATAGTTCAAGAGTAGAAAATACATCCCTACAAAAGGGTGTGATGAGCCTGTCATCCAATCCCCTCAACCAATTTGATTTCCAATGTGACATTGGGTCTAAAACCCCAATTGAACACTAACCTTTGGAAAGAAATTTTGTACCCAATTATGCATGTGGGAACCTTTGGAGTTTCTATGGAAGATAAAAATGAATGTTGAACCCAATGTGAAGTATTTTACAGACATAAACCCCCACAATCAAGTTTTCAGACTACTTTTCCCAGACATGCATGAGATCTTTCCCAAGAAACAAAAATGGTAAACCTGATGTAATATAATTTAACTATGACATCTTCTTTAGAAGATGAAAATGATAGACTTAAAATTTCTCATTGAACCATTTTTTCTAGCCATATGGGTAATCAGCACATATATTTTCTTAACAAAACATAAATGGTGAACATTATGTGAATCTCTCAAATAGAAAAATGGATCGTTTAAAATGAATTAGGCCATTTTGTTTTCATATCCTTTGAAATAATAATTGGAACACCTCTCAAGAATTATTCAAATTATATAAATTATTAGCTAATCCTCTATAGTTGGAGTTCTCATGAAATAAGTCAATCCTTACTTTGACAAATCTATAAGATAAAAATAGTCATACCATGAATAAGAAATGAAATTGAGTTACCCCTGAATATCTGATTGAGCATGTGTCATGCCTATGATGATGCATTGATTTGTGACCTTGTTCCTTGTTTTCATTAAGACTATAAATAATTATTTCATAAACAAAAACCAAAACAAGATAATTTATTCATCCATTATAGTTGCAACCTCGGTGGGACGTAGAATGACCTCACCTACCTGATAGTGTCAGCATCAGGTGGATAATTCAATTGTCTGGGAATACCATATCCATGGTATGATCCTAATGCTTGAGGCTTCACAGAAGGGTATCTAGATGAAAAAAATGATCATTCTACATCATCTAATGAAATCATTAGTAAATCTTGTGGCACTCATTTACACCATCAACTGCTTCGGAAGCTTATACCCGATGCACAATAATCACCACCTTCAGTATCTGATGAAGGTGGATCAAGGATTCACCTATGGATCCCATCTAGTTCAATATACACTGAGAAGGGATCCTCTCAACCTCTATCATTATAGTCATCCTATAGGTCCCCCTCAGTCACCTTTTGAGGGCACCACCTAACACATTTCCACCTCTCACACCCATGGTTGGGAAATAAGGAAGAAACATCGGGTGTGAAAATCTCTGGATAACCAAGAGTTGGTTCATATACCACCTCCGATCATGAAGCCCACTGGTATATTTTAGTGGTATCCACTGAGAGGGCTCGCATCCATGCTCACTCAGAACAATTATGTGGGAATATTCCATCAAAAATCATGGGGGAGTAGCATATCCCTACCCCCATACATAAATTCTAACATCATATTTTGGTGGCACCAAGAGGATAGAACCAGGATCATATCCCCACATCAATTGAAGATATATTCCGGCATATAGTGGAGATACAAAATATTTAGGCTTATATTCCTACGTACACATGACTAAATTAACATTACATTCTAGAAATAGCTGAGTATCTACACCATCATATACAAGAACTAGTACATATATGCAAATATGAGAATATTCCTATCCCTATATCTAGTGTATCAAAACCCTTTGATCATCATGAGAAAGTGGGTTCTAAGAATAGATCTCATATTGTTTCTTCGATCAAGGAGGATTATCAACATATTTCATTAGTGCAAGAGCAATCAGACTATGCTGATACTGTAATTCTAATCAAGGCTCACCAATTGAGAGTAGCACATTTCTCAAGATAGGGGCACATTTGAATCCAAAATAATTAGCAACATCCTCCAAAGTCACAAGATCATGATCATATTCCTATTCTGGTCTTGGTTCACCAAGTGAGTGTGGAAGATGTCTCTGTATAGTCTTGTATTCCTATCAAAAAAGATCAATGAAATACTCCCAAGGATTAGGATTGGGATCATATCTCAATTATTACAGATATTTAATATGTGATAGTGGAACATTCCTTGGGAAAAGATCAAGTTATAATTAATGAAATTTCATTGAATATTCCAGTAGATCATGGAGGTTAGGATCATATCCCAACTTCCATCAATGAGTTACTAGACCAACATCCTTCAAGAGCCATACATGAGGAGGCACATATCCCTTATTCTTTTCGAGAGGTCTATTAGCATATTTTGATAGGGAATACATCTTTCAAACTGGTCCCATATTCCCATTCCAACTGGATCTAACCAATTGATAATGACACATGCCCTGGTAAAGGTTTATATTCCTATCGTAAAAGATCATTGGAATACTTCAAAGGCTAAAGATCGGCTTCATCTCCCTTTTTTGATCAAGGCTCACCAAGTAAGAGAAACACATTCCCCATGAAAGACATATATTCCCATCAGAGAATCTCATTGAAGTATTCTAGAAGATTCTCAACAATGGGTCTATATTCCCCCAACAACCTAAGGTCATAAACATATTATGGAAGCCGTTATAAAGCAGGATCATATCCCTGAACAATTCCAAAAGACATGTCGACATATTCTATTCATGAAATACAATAAGAATCATATTCATTATATGCTCAATGACAATGTCCTTAAGGTTGTTTGATATACATTCTAAACACCCCAAGGGTTGGAAAACACTTCAATTGATGAAAAATGTGACCATTAACAAAATATCCCTTCTCGTGATAGTTTGGATATGGATTTCAAGGACTCTACTCCTGAAATCTTTCATGGTTAACCTACGCATAATGATATCTCCCATGCTTAAGGAAATCATCTCCTTTTCTAGACACCTCTATATAGAGAGGGGTTCAAAAATAATATTCCTTTATTTAAAGTGGTGATGGAAAAACTAGGTTCAATGGTATATAGTTCCCGATCAACTTCTAGAAACCCTTTACGATGGTAAACATGCGACCCTAATAAGTACCTTTTGTGGTCTGACCTAATGGAGGCACATAAGTCTGATGAAGATGAATTAAACATTAACATATGGAGAGACTTAGTTAAAACCAACCTACCTACAATGTTATTACCCATTTCTACTTCTGATTATGAGATCCCAGATGAGATCTATAAGGAGTTCATTCTTTATCTATTCCCAAATATGTGGGAAAATCATCAGTGATCGATGTCTAAAAACCTCCCTTATATGGGATATGAGGGCCACCTTCATTCCTTAAAGATAATTCAATGTTAGCAAGACCTAGATAATATGTCCATTTCCTGATACCCAACACTGGAAAAATAATATTCAAATCTACAACACGCTTGATTCCATTATATAATAGCTCCATGGAAACTGATCATAGAGGTCTCTTCATGTATTAGTATTCAAGGACTGGGAAATTATAGCATGTTACACGTCACTTCAACTCTCTAACAACATTACTCCTCGAACAAAACATGTGTTAATTTCATAGCCTTCAGTGAATATAGTGGACTAGGTAATGAATGATCTAGTTGGAAAATACAATGGAATACCCCCGTTTCAATGGTGCCAAGACACCATCAACGTATCGAGAGGATTTCCAAAAGATCTTTGAACTGCTACCCTCAAAGAAATGATAACACATTTTAAACACAAAATCCAATATTGTGATCAACCTACAAAATTCCCATATAAACTAACTACTATCATGGGATTTCATTCCTCCTAGCTCATACATGCGAAAAACTATGAAGAATGGAGCAAATCATAGTAACAACTGGTATAGTAGACATATAGAAGAAAACCCATATCACTGGTTTAGGGTAATATCTTCCACCGCCACCTCTCATATTTTCAATTCATGAGAGGAATCCATACATATTGGTAGTGGCGAAAAATCAATCTCATCCCACTAGGATGGGGGAATTTATATCTCAATATCCATCATTAGGTTCATCATCTCCCCAAGAGGCTCCTGTGGAAATCCCTGATTGTTCCAGATCAACCCTAGCCTATAGGTCTGGGGTCATTTAATATCACAAATTTCATCCCATGAATCATCAAATTTGTGAATGGAATCATTAGATCCTCATTTAAAAGATCATATAATACCAATTGCGGCCCCAAATAGTCCCCAACCCATGAAGCTTAGTAAATTTTTGATCATCATCATCACCACAAATGGAATCTGTATTCTCTAGGTTGGGAGGTAAATATCGATGGTTGGAATCCCATATGTTCCTCAAGATGCATGAACAAACTCTTTTATTTGTGGCCCATTTGAAAAAAATGATCAGAAACTCCCTCAATGATAGCATTAATAGACCATGAATGGATAAACATGTGATGAATGAAATCAAACCCCACTAGGGTCGTAATCCAAAATGGTCCAATATTGATAAGGGTTCATAAAACGACCCTAATGTAGGAAGTGAAGACTCTTCCTATTTCATTGAGATTAATGGGATAACGAACATTTCACCATACACCTCGGTGAACTTCTTCACTATAAATAGAACTGATTATTAGTATCAAGATGTGGATGAAACAAGATGAAATAAATAAAATATTCCATGATAGGAGGATCTGGATGCACTAATAGAAGCTACTTGAACATTGAAATATAAGAGGATCAAAAACCTAGAACCTTATAATATCATGTTTCCACCTATTCGACAGAAAACTACCAAGGATAAATGGAAAAAAGTGACCAACCCCCACTTTTCAACAAAAGGAGATTAAATTACTTCTATAGAGGTGAAGTTGGAAGAATATGAGGACAAGAAACAAAATATCAGACAAGTCAATGAGGCGCTACTTAGGGGAAACATTCCCACTTGGAATCAATTCCTAGAAGAGGCTAATTTATCTCCACCCATTAATCAATAACAAGAGGATATGTCTATAGGAGAAGTATCTAGGAGTCAAACCATCTGAAAATCTGGGAAACTGGTCTATAAAAATGAGGAAGTTAAAAATGATCACGACTTCACTACATTATGGTGACATCCTCTCCATTAGCAGGGTGATCATTCAGTCTTCGAATAGATTGAGAATTATTGGGAAATGAAAATGATGCCACCTCATCAAGCCTCTACCACTCCCTGTAACTGGGAAGTGGCTCAAATAGCATTACATACAGAACTTCCCAGTGCCATTGAGTCCCTAACTACTTGAATGGGATCCATGGAAGAGAGACATGCACCAATGAATGCCAAGTGAAGGCAATATCATGAATTGGTGGACGGAACTTTCCCTCCACCCAATTTCATAAATCCTACCTTCTCAACCTTTGACAGCATGAGAGACCCAAAAAACATCTCACAAACTTTGTGTTCGGATGTGGTCTAATAATGTTCCCTATATAAAAGTAAGAGTTAACCAAGATGAGGTGTTTCTTATATTCTCAGATAGGTTCATCCTTTGTTTGGTACAACAGTCTTCTAGTAGGATCCATTGAAGGATGGTAAGAAATTTTTCATCAATTCCTTTACTAGTTCCTCTCTATGCTAGAAAAAACAAAAAATCTTGACCTGGAGAACTACATAAAACATTAAAATGAGACTTTTTTTGACTTCATATACAAATTTAAAGGTTTAACCTACTTACTCATCATCCCTCTCCCATAGGAGAAAAAGATGGAGCTCTATATTGAAATTCTTTAGGAAGAAATGTAGACACCACTCATCTCAATGAAATATCAAGGTGGATTTCATCAGTTTCTGAAAATGGAAAAACATTTAGAATAATCTATATTGTGGACCCAAGCTATGTCTCAACTCACTCCTTTAGCACAGGGAAAAAGGATAAGTAAAAGACTATCTTTTTTACTCTCATACCAGTAGTAAAACCCATTCATGAACCTAGGTATTTTCTAAAATTCCCATCAACTCCTATTTAGCAGTAACAACAAAAAAATTACCCTTTCCTGTAAACAAAAAGAGACCAGGTTTTCCCAGGATTTTAGGAACATATGAATAGAACAAACTCCTAACAAAATAAACATGTCCCTAATTATTTTTTACATCCATGGACAATACACTACTCTTGCTTCCATATCCTTGGAAGGATAATGAGGTAAACCTTAGTGATCAACCTAATTACTTCCCTTTCCATATAATGTCGGGTCACAACATCCAAGATTGCTTCATAATCAAATATTTCCTTTAAAGCATGGTTGATTCGGAATAAATGTTGTTGGATAACTCACCAACAGAGGTGACCTACATAACCATCTCCCATTTAGAAGGTGATTATTAAAAAGTTCCAACTAGGCATGCATATATGTTCAACAACATGATGAGTCGAAAGACAGTTGACCAACTCATCCCACCTTAGAAGCATAACTTCATAGACATGTCACAGTTTTATCACCTAGGGAGGAAACATTAAATATTCCTTATAAGGGTTGACATGAACATAAAACACATGAAGATGTAGAATAGGAAGAGTTATATTCAGCTCTAATGTAGGTTGTGACTCTTTCATATTTCTTTCCTGCAACAACTAAAGCAAGATCACCACCCCACCAAATGGAAATACAATTGTAAAAAGAGCTCGTATTTGGTTTTCTTAAAATGATACACTTATAAGAACCCTTCTCCAAAGACGAATATGATTCTGAGTATGATTTCACTATACCTGACTGAAGAACAAGAGGTGGCATGTGTTGGAACTAAAGACATAGGGGAAAACATGAGCATGGTCAAACATAATATTTCAGTCACATCCCCACAGAGGACATATATGAATCTGGGACTCAATGTAATGATCTCTAGAAATCCCAACATAGACACAGAGGTGTTCTAGAACCCTTATGTGGTCGTCCAATCCTAATCATCTTACATTACAGAATGGAAATAGTGTGATTTTATAATCATCCCAGAAAAGGGGGTATCCCAGAATGATCTATTACACAAGAAGAAGATACTCCCTCGATCTTTGTAGAAACACCAGTCCTATCTAACTCAAATTTTACAACTCTTAAACCACATAATAAGGGGAATCCCCCTAAGAATCACCAAATTCTAACACAGAAGTAATATATTCTAAAGTAGTTGGCGATTATTGTCGGTAATCTCTCAATCATGGATGTGAAGCATCTTTCATAGAATCTTAGGGAGGCACTCGTTGAATCCCTATAGATCCCAGAAGAGTTTGAAATAGATGTATTTGTAGCTACGGTTTATCAAGTGGAGTCCATTTCATCATAATTCCATTTTACCATCTCATTAATAGAGAAATATCAAGAAGAGGTAATCTAGGGACACATCAGACCACTATATGTTTACAGCTGACTTGATAATGATGACATATAAATGGATTTTATTGAAAATTAAATTGGGATCAACATCATCCTAATTTAGACCCTTCTACATTTGGTATATAGTGAGGTAGATTTCTCTCCATAAAATATGGCCATTTATGTGTACGATAAGCATGATAAATGAACTCTCAAGAAGATCAAGCTCAAAACTTAGTTTGGGGATCTCACATCTAATGATCAATTTATCATAATCTAGAAAGAAACCACAAAACAATTTTTACTCGGAATGCCTTTTCTCCATATCCATGTGGTGGTACCTTCAACATTTCATTACTATTTGAAATAAACCTTTAACATAAATGTAGGAATACTACATGGTGACAATTTCACCTTTAATAATTTATAAGAAAAATATGTTGAGGTAGGTTTCTAAAAAATTTATGGAAAACAACTAATGGTTGATAAAAATATTTAGGTTTCATCCCCCAATGGCTTGGGGACTACCCCTAAAAATCTATAGAGTATGTTCAATGGTGGTTATGCTCTACCCATAAATATATTTGAGGTGATAGATCTGATCCCAGATTTCCAAGCCCCTTCTATCCCCAATTATAGTGTAATAGAAAATTAGCTTCATAATATCACTTCAATGACTCTCACAGTAAGGGATGAAAATTTATTTTCTCATGGTCTCACTCACCCCTATAGTTATTGGAATTCCCTAAAATTTTCTAATTTGTCATAAAATAAATCTATGGAATCAATGGTGGAAGAATATGAGGATGGGCATAGGGAAAACCCTCCCACATTTTAGAATGGCGTCTTTATATATAATGATGATATTAGGTTGGTAATTCTGATAACAAAAGAAGTCCCACCACCTATGATGATTAGTGTCTTCATGCCTCTCAAGTAGAAAGATTCGTATATATAATATATAAATCAACATAAATAAGATTTTTTTTTGTAATTATATATAAATTACTACACTGAATCCAAATGTGGCTACACACCATCTCAACATACCAATTGAACACTAATGTTTCATGTAGGAAACTAGAAGGATAAACCCCTCTTATAGAAATAATGTAAAGGTAGAAGTTGACTTATAAATCCATGATTTTTTTAAGAAGGTAAATAACCAATATGAATTTCTAATATTGTACCTATAAAGAAAAATAATGGAAATATTATGGTATTTATCGATTTCATATAACATAACCTATACTTCCCAAAGGAAAACTTCCAATTGGAAATCACAGAAATCTTGATCGATAAAAATGATGTCTTCCAATACATTTTCTTTATGGATGGGTTCTCAGGGTACAATTAGATAAGGATGTCCCCTAAGGATGAGGGAGACACTACCATCAGAGAACCCTATGGGATCATCTATTATCAGGTCATTCCCTTTGAATTAAATAACTTTTGTTTCACTTATCAAAGTGTCATGCATCATATCTTTAATCCCATTTGGTATGAATAGATGAATGTTATGTCAATGAACTAGTTGTTAAATCTCTATAGTGATTCTATAACTTTATGGATCTTAAAATGGTCTTTGACAAGTTTAGGAAGCATAGTCTAAAAATTAATACACATAAATTTACTTTTGGTGTGTCATCAGGGATGTTCCTTAGATTTGTGTTACACCACTATAGTAGGGAGGTTGACCCTGAAAAAACAAACTCAATCCTAGAATTTTCACCCCATAGAAAATAAAATAACTAAGGGGGATCCAAGAGAACCTCTCCTACATTCATAATTTCATATCAAACCATATTGGAAAATTTCCCCCCCTTAACTAAGCTAATGAAGAAGGGAATCACCTATTGAGGGGATGGGGACTTCCAGCAAGCCTTTGAGAGTCCTTAATAGTATCTTATATGCCCACTATTCATGATACCATAAGTGGAAATAATTCCACTTATCCTATATGTTTCCACCATGGAATGATCACTTGGCACTCTCCTCACACACAAAAATTATGTGAGGGAGTGAGAGAAGTCTCTATCACATCATCCAAACGATTATAAGATCATAGACTCAACATTCTGATGCCAATAAGAACTATCTTACTCTCATAATAGTAGTGGAAAATTTGAGGCACTATATGTTGCATCATTAAGTCCACATGGTATATCATATTAATCATCTAAATTGTATCATTTCCCTCCCCATGCTAACTAGATGATTGGCCTGATGTGCAGTCATTCTATAACAACATGAAATTCTGTTCATGTCATGTCTGTTAGTTAAAGGAATGGTTATGTCTGATTTCCTCATGGCACATCCCCCCCAAAAAAACACACCATTTGAAACTGATCTTCTAGATTATGAGGTTCTATATTCCCATGAATCTAAATGGATATAGGACATGTATTATGATGGTTCCTTCTAAAGACCTATTTGATTGAAACTAGAAAACTAGATACTCAATCATGTTGCATTACAGATTGTATTTTTCTCTCATGGGTATGATAATTTTCCCTACTCTTTTATCACTATCTCAAGGATTAATAAATAATGAGGAAAAATACCTATCCCTAATTACCAAAATGGAACTATCCCTATAGATACAAATAGCCAACTTTGAAATCAGAGAGGATTCAATGCTATTGATAAAGAGAACCAATGGTGAATATTTTATTAAAAAGGAAGAAATTGAAACTCTAATTAGCTATATCAGAGGAATGATGGTAGAGTTACCTTTTTATCCCAAATTTCATCATGTTCCATGATTATAGAATGATTGTAAGGACCTGACCCCAGTTTCCTAGATCCTGTTCCTTATTTGATTATGTTGGCATACATACAAGGAATAATAATCCTAAAGGACCAAGTAGTTTAGTATTATTGGAAACAATATACATACATAAGTTCAATATTACATCTTGAAATGAAAAACGACATAGAAAATCCTTAGACAACATCCATAACTCCTAAGTTATTTCAGCATGTCATTTAAAATGAACTTTTTCATGCCCTGAGAAAAGAAACATAATAAAGGGGTGAGCTCAAATTCTTAGTAAGAGTAAGCAATACAACGGAAGTTAACATAAACACAAGACATGTTAAGTAATTGAAAACACGTGCCTTTAATAATAAACTTGTACACATTTATGGCATGAATATGAGCTACGTAAATAATGACATAATAAAACATAATCATGGGTATTATACTAGTCTAATAACCACATGAACTTCAAATACTATAATCATAATGTCAGAAGTGCATATGCCGGACATCATAACCATACCGTCCAAGCCTCGTGCTAGGACCATAAATAATCATTTTGTCAAGACTCCGTTCCAAGACCATAGTTTGTCTCATGAAACCTACAGATGCATCGAGAGGCTATAACAGGACCCACCCATCACAAAATAAGTCCAATTCATTCCTCATATGAGTGGGGATCAACATAAACAACATATACATTCATATTTAAACAATCATATGAAATGTCTCTAACATTCCCTAATGTTTAAACATAAAACACTAACCATTCCGAGAAATATGGTGAATGGATTTAGGATAGATAATCCACAAAAAAGTTAGTCATAATCCATTAAATAAAATATTGTAGATGACTTCATAAATGATTAAACCCAATAATACCATATAATCAATAAGAGTGTACAATTTGATGAAAACACTCTTATAAAATCATTAAGCAATTCTTGAGATAAATACTCTTTTTTTTTGAAAAAAAGAGTTATTTTGGAAAAATAATTGTATAAAACCAGAAGTGAAGTAAGATATAACATTCCTATTAAAATTATTGATTTTATAAAGATAATGGTTTCCAAAAAAAGATTATAGAGTGCCCTTGAAAATAGGTAATAATTTGAGAAATTACCTTGAATCAGGATTTTATTTTGGAAACAATATTGAAAGTTCATTTTAAAAAGTGTAACTATCAAAAAATTAAGGAAGGTTTATGGTTTTAAAATATATATATTATTCTCACATAGAATATATGAGGAGTACATAATAATACATAATAATTTCATTGAGGTAATTAGACAATGAATGTATCCCGAATGAAAATGGATGTTCGAGTGGAAAATCCCTTACCTTAACTACAAACGTGTTCTGCTCTTGAAAATAAGCTCCTGGTGTAGAGACCCGAAGCCTGACGTACATGGAAATTACATTAATTTTGTGGAATACTTAGTACATAACAAAAACACACACACAAGGACCGTAATAGTTTAGTGTCTTTGGAAACTCGGAATATAATCTTCTAATCGTGGTGAGAGATCTTCGCCATCTCCCATAAGGATCATATTTTTTTTAACCTAAATCATTTCTTTATGTCCTGGGGAAAAGAAAACATAAAATGGTGAGCTCAAATGATCAGTAAGGGTAAACAAAAGAAATATCAATCACAACATATTCATAAGAACATATCTTTTGGAAATCTTAACCTGCAAAAGAGATCATAATTTCATAACATGGGATAAATCATAGTAGTGAAATGTAATCCCAATAATCATAACTTAAAACATGAAACTTTTTGGAATACACACATAATAATAGAAAATCATTTCTTATTAGTAAAGACACATTTCCAGGACTATCTTAGTGGACAAAGTCCCTTTCTGAACCGAGTTCACTCCTTGTTTCAGTCCTGTTTCACTGAACCGGTATAACCTACCGTTCCAGCCTTGTCTATATCATGAGATATAAAATCTTTACCCAATGCATTGGAGGGAGATATAGGTCCCACCCATCTCATAATGATACCATTCTTATGTGTTCCATAAAATCACAAATCATACATCATTGCATAACCCATGTAATAAAAATGGGCATCTTAAACATCATGACATCATAAAACAATTCATAAGGGATGAAGGAATTCATAAAAATATTTCCATCACAACATAATCAAATACATGTAATAATAGGGATAGAAACAGAACCCTTTATTATCTTAGATGGAAAATAATTTTGATAAAACACTTGAACTCCATTCTTAAGGAAAATATCCTTTCTACTTCAAAAACACTTTTCCTTTCATAAAATGTCATACAATTCTAAACTAAAATAAGTTGATTAAAAATAAAATTGAAAACTTGTAATGGAAGATTCTTGGAAATACTGTTTTAAAAATCCATTCATGTCATATAAGTTAAAAAAACATTTTTCTCGTACTTTTGTCGGAAAAGTCAAAAAGTACCTCGTACGAAAAACGACAAAAGATTCCATTCATATATTTTACTAAAAACTCCCCGAAGGGTAAAATTGGATTTAAACAATTGTAGGTGTATGGAAATAAAATTAAATATTGATAAAACATGTATGTGGATGATAAAATACACCCCAGTAAATACCAAAGTATAAACAATCTCGGATAAAAATGAGATTGTGATATTTTCCCTTACCTTAGGTCCGATTTGGTTCGTATGTGTCCGAACCTCCTGTATAATGATTTAAATAATGTCATTGACTTATTCCAGAATCATACTCATTGTTATGATATCATATATGGTTCACTTATGGCTTTATATTACCCGTTCTTTTGTAAATTCCATGTTAAAGAGCATTTTGGGTAGAATTGTTTCATTTGTCGTCCGTGTTTCGACTTGTAATTATTCATATGATTAATTAGATAATGATTAGTTAATTCCAGAATATAAAACATGATTTATATATAATATATATTCAGAATATAATTGATTAGTAAATGGAAAGAAATACACCGTTCATGGAGACGGTAGACCGTACGTATGCATGAACGCTGTTTTCTTTTCCTTATTGAGTTGAATGGAATTAAGTAAATGAAATACATATATATAAACATAAATACAGAATCATTATTATGTCATATATTTTATTATTACTTATTATATATACTTTATAATAATTCATGAATGGTTAACGTGGAAAATGAATCTCATCGCATCGTGGAGACGGTAGTCTGTACGTACGCACGAGCGATGATATCGTTCTCATGATCGTGGAATTGTATTGGAGTGTATTTATACTATTTCATAATCAATATCACTTTACAATAATAATATATAGTTATTATGTACACCATTATACCCATCCAAGTAAGGTGGTGGTGGAAAATAGATTACACCACGGCGTGGAGACGGTATTCCGTACGTACGCACGCACGGTGATTTCGTTTTCTGTAGGATGTATAGATGGTGAAATAATGTTGTTTCATAATTATAATAACATATCAGTATATAAGTGATACTGAAGTTATTACTTCATAATTAAACAACCTAATAAGAAGAAGTGGAAGAAGAAATAAAGATGAAAGAATCGGTAACAGACATTACCTCTTCTTTGAAGCACCTCTTTGAGATATCCTTTTAGGGCACTACAATTGGTCTTTGAGGAAGAGAAAAACCTCTAGGATGTTTCTAGGGAAGTGGATAAGGGAAGTTGGTAGGGTTTGGCCGAGCTTGAAGGCTCAAAGTGGTGTGAGGAATAGAGGGAGGAGGTGCCCTTTTATAAGGGAGGAGAGGGGCACCTTTGGAATAACTAAAACTATTGTTTTATTATAAAGTCAAATTCGGTTTTAAATACCTCCAAATTGATTCATTTAGAAGATAAGGTGGGGATGGGTCGAAATCCTCTCATCCAATAGCATTTTGACAAGTTTAGGTTCCTATATTAACCTTATCATTTAGATTTAACATTAAGTAAAATAATTTTACTTTTACCGTGTCTTTTTGTGTTCTTATACTATAAGGTTAATAAACATACTATAAGAAGCCAAACGAACCCCAAGTTGTTTATTATTAATATATATAACCTTATCTAAGTCATTTGTCCGAACATTATATGTTTAGGAATAAAATAACAATCAATAATATAATTTTTGTTTTAAGCAATATTTTATGTCAATTTTGACACTATTTTGTAATTGATTTTTGTGAAAATCATAACAGAATTATTAGTTAGAAAAAAGTTAATTAAATCAATAATAACATGTCATATTAACCTATAAAATTATTTTATTTCATAAAAAGTCTGAAATTACATTTATTTGGGTATTTATAACATCAATTATGTCAATATTTCATTAATAAGATAATTACTGCATCATCTTTGTGTCATAAATAAATTAAATTATTTAATGTCTAAAAATTACAAATAAAATACCATTATGTAGGAAATATTTTTATCTTTATAATTACTATTTATAGTCTAATTTATCTTATGTATAACCCTATATTAAAAATGATTTACTTATTAAACTTTGATTTTAACAATTTTAACCCTTCTTTAAATAAATTAATAATAAATGTCCTAATCTAATCCAAGTGGGCCTAAATGGTCATATTTTATTCCTAAGGTTGTTTTTGGTCTAATTACACTTATCCAATAGAATTAGGACATGTGTTAGGGTAATAATAATATCATTTTTACCCTTAATTACCCTATTTACTTTTAACCGTAGTAAAAAAAGTAAACAGTTACTATTCACAAAAAATTATTTTCACCTCATTGAACCACATTTTACTTACTCACATCAACTGTGTCTCTCGGATTTTTGAAATTCCACTCACAGAAGCGGTAAAATTAAGTTTTATGAAAAATTCATTTTTCTTAACTACCACTTAGTGGTTTCACTATTCATCAAAACATGAAAGTTTCCAGAAAAATACCAAAAATTAGGCCTAAGATATATTTGATATTATGAACTCAAAAATTATGTATATTTTACCAAATTAAAAACATATCAGTTGCATTAATTAATTTAAAAATTAATTACAGTCGTCAAAACAAATAGCGTGTTCTTAGGAGATAATAACTATCATAAGATTGACACTTGTTTATGTCTGGTTTAAATGTGAAATTACATCTAATGAACAACATTGTATTAAATTGTAAAAATATATTATAAATATACTTTAAACCCACTCAAATTAATAATTTATCACAATTAATTATTTCGATTAAAAAGGTGGTTTTTAATTAAAATTTAGTAATTTTCACTATTCATCAAAAAATGAAAGGTATCCGAAAAGTACCAAAATTTCACCCTAATCTAATTTCGATATTACGAATCCAAAAATTAATTCCATTTTTAAAAATAAAATTTAAAAAATTTCAAAAAGTGGTTATTACTATTCATAACGGCTAGTTTTAATAATATTTTAATAGCATATTGTTGTTTAGTGAAACTCGTTATTGCGTACTACACATGCTATTAAGGAAGGTCGTGATTGCGTGTAATGAAAGTCAAGTCAAGGATGCGTGTTGTGCAAGCTCTTTTTGGTGTAGTGTACAACACATGACATTAATGAAATTAGAAAGAATATTTTTCATAAAATCTCGGGCTGTTACATTCTACCCCCCTTAAAATGAATTTTGCCCTCGAAATTCGTCGGGGTTTTAATGGTTTACTATTCGAAAGTTTCTTTAATAGAAACCCACATCGTAAAAAGGAATACCAAAACCAATATTTAAAAACAAATGTATGAAACGTAACGGTTACCCAAATAAACTAATCACTGGCTTTCCACATAGGTGAAAATATGGATATGGAAGAGAAATCTTACCATCATGTTCTGACGGAGAGTGGTAGAGAACATGGATATGGAAAATCCAACAATCACAAAGCCTTAAATTTGTGATGATCTAAGGTACCATCTGATTCATCAGATATAAGAGCACTAGGACAACATTTTTGGTTTTCAAGATCATTTCCCTAAAGTTGATGAAATTGGAATTAGAAGAAATAATTTCGTGATTTTAGTATAGTCTCACTGTTTTTCGTTCTTTGGACAATTTCCACTTCATCTTTTAAATAAATGAAGTTGAATTTGTCATTCGTGATGTGTTATCAGATCATGTGATAGAATGATGGGTCATTTCATCTGTCTCAAACAAAAGGTTAGAAAAGTTATCAAAAAATACATAAGTCCATATATAGTGAGATTAATCATATATGGTTCCTAAAATGGAATTATACTTCATATATAATACTTCTTAATATAATAAAATTAGTTTATACTAAACAGGTACTTCCTGTAGGCCATTGGTAGGCGATAAAGGCCAGTCGCACTTCGGTTGTGGGTTCGATTCCCACAGCCTTGTCCGACGCGATGGGCTATCTCCCATCCTGCAAGTTGTCCTTTTTCTAAAGCTATATTACTATAACATCCCATCAACAATATCAAAAAAGTTTTATCCTTAAACAATACTAACTTATGTCTAACATAATCCATTCCAATCATTATGCTTATCTAAAATACTTCGGTCCAAGCTAATAATATAAAGAAAATGATCACGTGAATGCCATCATTTATCCCCCATATATCATAAGATATATCTTGGTGGTAAAATTACAAATATGTGAATACCTTAATCATGTATTCTCTTGAAGAATGAATATCCATTGAACATTAGTGAAAACATGAATGCAGTTAAAAGTTATCACTTTCCACATACCTAAATCCTCAGAATTCTATATCCTCAAACCATGATATCACTTAGTCCTTATATCAATCATGAGCTCATGAATACTCTAAAACATATTAGATTCTCTTTATCCCTTCATTATGTGCATATCATCTTCTTTCCAAAAATATTTCAATCACTTTTCATGGTACCGATGCCATAAAATTATTGAAAACCACAATAGACCAAAACATAAATATTCCAATATTCCACGATACTATATACAACATTATTCTGGAATCCCATTACATAAACACTTAATCATTCCACCATATCGTTTTCATATTCTATATCGCCAATGGTGATCGCATGTGACTTCCCTTTGTCCTTTGTCTTAAGTGGTTGCTCACGTCGATCATCACTAACCCTTGGATTAGGGCATTTATTAGCATAATGCCCCATTTCCTTGCACTTGAAGCATTAAAGTGTTGTTGGTGCATTCTCTGCAGTCTTTTCTTAATTCACATCATAAGAAACCCTTTTTCCATTACTTCGACACTCAGCTGCTCGATGACCTTCTTTTCCACACTTAAAACATTTTCTAGTCCCTTTAAGACAATCTCCACCATGCTTCTTTCCACACATTGAGCATAAGGACACATTCATCTTCTTTTCACCATTATTATGAGATTTCTCCTTGAACTCCATCGTTCGTTTCTTGTCAAAACTATGAGATGGATAAGTAACACCAAATTCCATTTCTACCTTGATATCCCAACACACAATTTCTTCATAGCTACTGAAGTATCTTATAGCTAATTCCCTTCGAAGATTTGGTTTTAATCCACTGAAGAATCGATCAACATTACTTTCATGTTGGATGATAAATCCAGATGCATACCTTGCAAGCCTTGTAAAATTCTATTCGTATATACCAACAGATTCATCGTCCTTTTCCTTTAGTTCAAGAAACTCCTTCTCCATCTTTTTTCGATGAATATGAGGGAAGTACTTATTGAAAAATAAGTTCTTGAACTAGTCCCATTCTATGGAATCAATTTCATCTCTTTGCCTCGTATTCTTGATAAGATTTCACCATTGATCACCTTCACCTTCAAAACGATATACTTCTAAGATGACTTTATCATGTTCAGAACATTGAAGAAATGAAAATATATTTTCAGTAGTACTGATCCATTGTTCAGCAACAAGTGGATCAGAAGACCCACTGAATGAAGGTGGACGTTGCCTCATGAAGGACTCAATAGAACATTGTTCCCTTATCTGCTCATTTGGAAGTCCAGAATGATTCATAGCTTGTGTAAGTATAGCAATAAGATTTTGCACTCCATCTCCCATAACATTTGTTTGTTCAGGAGGACAATCATTGCATTGTCCATTGCATTGATCAACACGGTTCTTTCGGGTTCCAGCCATCGTCTAAAAACCAAATAGAATAGTGTGAGAGGAAAAAATCATGCTATGGAAAACAACATAATAACGGGGGAGTATCATCAATATCTAACATCTTAGGTTAAATTCTATGATCGTTACTGTAGTTCTAGGACTGTATCCTATACATATACTTATCCTTAGGGACATCCCTAGACATACCTTAGAAATATCTCTAGGGATCTCACTAACGTTTTCGCATCCTAGTTTCCAAAGTTTGACTAAACCTTTCCTCTAATACCAACTGTAGAGACCTGAAGCCTGACGTACATGGACATTAAATTATTTTTGCGAAATACTTAGTACATAACAAACACACACACAAGGACCATAATAGTTTAGTGTCTTTGGAAACTAGAAATATAATCTTCTAATCGTGGTGAAAGATCTTCAACATATCCCATAAAGATCTTCTTTTTTTAAACCTAAATCCTTTCTTTATGTCCTGGGGAAAAGAAAACAAAAAAGGGTGAGCTCAAATGCTCAGTAAGGGTAAATAAAAGAAATATCAATCCCGTCATATTCATAAGAACATATCTTTTGGAAATCTTAACCTGCAAAAGAGATCATAATTTCATAACATGGGATAAATCATAGTAGTGAAATGTAATCCCAATAATCATAACATAAAACATGAAACTTTGTGGCATACAAACATAATCATAGAGAATCATTTCTTATTAGTCAAGACTCATTTCCAAGACTATCTTAGTGGACAAAGTCCCTTTCTAAACCGAGTTCACTTCTCGTTTCAGTCCTGTTTCGTTGAACCGGTATAACCTACCATTCCAGCCTTGTCTATCTCATGAGATATAAAATCTTTACCCAATGCATTTGAGGGAGATATAGGTCCCACCCATCTCATAATTATACCATTCTTATTTGTGCCACAAAATCATAAATCATACATCATTGCATAACCCATGTAATAAAAATGGGAATCTTAAAAATCCTGACATCATAAAACAATTCATATAGGATAAAGGTATTCATAAAAATATTTCCATCACAACATAATCAAATATATGTAATAGTAGGGATATAAACATAACCCTTTATTATCTTAGATGGAAAATAATTTTGAAAAAACACTTGAACTCCATTCTTGAGGAATTTCTACATCAAAAAAACTTTTCCTTTATTAACATGTCATACAATTCTAAACTAAAATAATTTGATTAAAAATAAACATGAAAACTTGTAAAGGAAGATTCTTGGAAATAATGTTTTAAAAATCCATTCATGTCGTATAAGTTAAAAAAACATTGTTCTTGTACTTTTGTTGGAAAAGTCAAAAAGTACCTTGTACGAAAAACGACAAAAGATTCCTTTTATATATTTTACTAAAAACTCACCGAAGGGTAAAATTGGATTTAAACAATTTTAGGTGTGTGGAAATAAAATTACATATTGAGCATACATGGATGTGGATGATAAAATACACCCTAGTAAATACCAAAGTATAAACAATCTCGGATAAAAATGAGATTGTGATATTTTCCCTTACCTTAGGTCCGATTTGCTTCGTAAGTGTCTAAACCTCCTGTATAATGATATAAATAATGTCATTGACTTATTCCAGAATCATACTCATTGTTATGATATCATATATGGTTCACTTATGGCTTTATATTACCCGTTCTTTTGTAAATTCCATGTTAAAGAGCGTTTTGGGTAAAATCGTTTCATTTGTCGTCTGTGTTTTGACTTGTAATTATTCATATGATTACTTAGATCATGATTACTTAATTCCAGAATATAAAACATGATTTATATATAATATATATTCAGAATATAATAGATCAGTAAATGGAAAGAAATACACCGTTCATAGAGACGGTAGACCGTACGTACACATGAACACTATTTTCTTTTCCTTATTGAGTTGAATGGAATTAAGCAGATGAAATAAATATATATACATATAAATCCAGAATCATTATTATGTCATATATTTCATTATTACTTATTATATATACTTTATAATAATTCATGAATGGTTAACGTGGAGAATGAATCTCATCGCGTCGTGGAGACGGTAGTCCGTACGTACGCACGAGCGATGATATCATTCTCATGATCGTGGAATTGTATTGGAGTGTATGTATACTATTTAATAATCAATATCACATTAAAATAATCATATATAGTTATTATGTACACCATTATACCCATCCAAGTAAGGTGGTGGTGGAAAATATATTACACCACGGTGTGGAGACTGTATTCCATACGTACGCACGCGCGGTGATTTCATTTTCCATAGGATGGATAGATGGTGAAATAAGGTTGTTTCATAATTATAATAACATATCAGTATATAATTGATACTGATGTTATTACTTCATAATGAAACAACCTAAGAAGAAGAAGTGGAAGAAGAAATAAAGATGAAAGAATCGGTAACGGACATTACCTATTCTTTGAAGCGCCTCTTTGAGATCTCCTTTTAGGGCACTAAAATTGTTCTTTGGGGAATATCAGAAACTCTAGGATGTTTCTAGGGACGTGGAGAAGGGAATTTGGCAGGGTTTGGCCGATCTTGAAGGCTCAAAGTGGTGTGAGGAAGAGAGGGAGGAGTTTCCCTTTTATAAGGGAGGAGAGGGGCACCTTTGGAATAACTAAAACTATTATTTTATTATAAAGTCAATTTCGGTTTTAAATAGCTCCAAATTGATTCCTTTCGAAGATAAGGTGGGTATGGGTCGAAATAATCTCATATAATAGAATTTAGGCAAGTTTAGGTTCCTATTTTAACCTTATCATTTAGATTTAACATTAAGTAAAATGATTTTACTTTTACCATGTCTTCTTGTGTTCTTATACTATAAGGTTAATAAACTTACTATAAGAAGACAAACGAACCCCAAGTTGTTTATTATTAACATATATAACCTTATCTAAGTCATTTGGACGAACCTTAGATTTTTATGAATAAAATAACAATTAATAATATAATATTTGTTTTAAAAACTATTTTATGTCAATTTTGACACTATTTTGTAATTGATTTTTCTGAAAATCATAACAGAATGATTAGTTCGAAAAAAGTTAATTAAATAAATAATAACATGTCATATTAACCTATAAAATTAGTTTATTTCATAAAAAGTCTTAAATTACATTTATTTGGGTATTTATAACATCAATTATGTCAATATTTCATTAATAAGATAATTACTCCAACATCTTTGTGTCATAAATAAATTAAATTATTTAATGTCTAAAAATTATAAATAAATTACCATTATGTAGGAAATAGTTTTATCTTTATAATGAATATTTAAAGTCAAATTTATCTTATGTATAACCCTATAGTAAAAATTATTTACTTGTTAAACTTTGATTTTAACTATTTTAACCCTTCTTTAAATAAATTAATAATAAATGTCCTAATCTAATCCAATTGGCCCTATATGGTCATATTTTATTCCTAAGGTTCTTTTTGGTTGAATTACACTTATCCAATAGAATTAGGACATGTGTTAAGGTAATAATAATATCATTTGTAACCTTAATTACCCTATTTACTTTTAACCGCGGTAAAAAAAGTAAAAAGTTACTATTCACAAAAAATTATTTTCATCTCATTGAACCACATTTTACTTACTCACATCAACCGTGTCTCTCGGAATTTTGAAATTCCACTCACAGAAGCGGTAAAATTAATTTTTATGAAAAATTCATTTTTCTTAACTACCACTTAGTGGTTTCACTATTCATCAAAAAATAAAAGTTTCCAGAAAAATACCAAAAATTAGGCCTAAGCTATATTTGATATTATGAACTCAAAAATGATGTATATTTTACCAAATTCAAAACATATCAATTGCATTAATTAATTTAAAAATTAATTCCCGTCGTCAAAACAAATAGCGTGTTCTTAAGAGATAATAACTATCAAAATATTGACACTTGTTTATGTCTGGTTTAAATGTGAAATTACATCCAATGAACAACATTGTATTAAATTGTAAAAATATATTCTAAATATACATTAAAACCTCTCAAATTAATAATTTATCACTATTAATTATTTCAATTAAAATGGTTGTTTTTAATTATAATTTAGTAATTTTCACTATTCATCAGAAAAAGAAAGTTATCCGAAAAGTACCAAAATTTCACCCTAAGCTAATTTCGATATTACAAATCCAAAAATGAATTCCATTTTGAAAAATAAAATTTCAAAAATTTCAAAAAGTGGTTATTACAATTCATAACGGCTAGTTTTAATAATATTTTAATAGCATATTGTTGTTTAGTGAAACTCGTTATTGCGTACTACACATGCTATCGAGGAAGGTCATGATTTCTTGTAATGCAAGGCAAGTCAAGGATGCGTGTTGTGCAAGCTCATTTTGGTGTAGCATACAACACAAGACATTAATTAAATTAAAAAGAATATTTTTCATAAAATCTCGGGCTGTTACACCTGGAATATGAAATTATAATTTTTAATAAATTATTTCAGAAACTATTAGACATGTATTTATTTTACCATAATTCTTGTTAGTTCATTTATGTGTTTATTGACAAGTTATTGTATTGAATTTTGTCATTCTTGGGTGTTCGTTTCCTTTATTTTCATATTCGGTTCAGTTGCTTTTAAGTATTAATGTGGAATGGATGTAAATATCCAGAATTGAAATTAAATATTATTTATGAGCAAAAGGAATTGTTAATTTCCATTTCTATCATTTGGTTATATGGAATGAGGTTGAATCATTAGATGAAAACCACTTCGATTATTCGACGGTATTTGGATTATTATGAAATAGTTTTGTCATATAATTTAATTATATGCACATATTCTAGTTCCTGAGTATAAATTAGGTTATAATACATATATTACAGTTTGTTTCAACCATAAATATGGTTTGATAACTAGTAATTAAAAAGATATTGAAAAACAAAACTTCGTCGTCCGCGACGGCTATAAATTGGAACCTCATGGACATTGATTTCGTTTATAAAAATAAAAGGGACAGAGTAAGAATATTTATGATGGTTCCTCCATTAACATTATATAATTACAGTATATAGATGATACGGGAGTTTTAATGATCATTTTTATAGAAGATATGAGGAAATAAGAAGATAATAAAGGAATCTTAAAATGAAAGAAAACTTGATAAATTTCACATGAAAATTTGGCAGCCTAACGACATCTCTTAAAATTTCATAAAAATTGTTTGATGAGAGGAATGGAATATCTCATCATTCATACATAATATGGACAGTAAGGTGGAATATTTAATGAAATATCCCTACACAATCCAAAGGTAATGGAAGAGAATAACATAAAATGATAGGAAAGAATGAAAATAAAAGAGGTTGTTTACCTCTTGATCTCTTCTCCTTGAGATCCTTCTTAAGGGCTTTGTTTATGGTCATTTGGTGAGACCAGAAGCTATAGGACGTGGGGAAGTGACTAGGGAAGGGTATTTAGGAAGAAATATGATGATAATCAAGTCTTAGATAAGTGAAAAGTAAAGGGAGTGGTGGAGGGTTTTATAGTGGAGAAGAGGGGTTAATTTTTGAATATTTAATTAATTATTTTATTATTTCCCTCAAGATAACCAATAGTATTGTTTAATGTGACCAATAATATTAATAAGATCATGTGAGTTCGAATCAAGGGGCCTTACATAACTTATGATCTCATATATAGTGTATTTAACTGATAATTTGAATATACTGTATTTTATCATATTTCACTATTCATAAAAAATTATAGAATTTCAGAAAAATCCCAAAAATTTACCCCTACCATTTTTCAATTTATAGAATTAAAAAATGAACTCCATTTTTAAAAATTAATTTTCATAATATTATTAATTTAATTTTTGAATAAAGGCAAGTTAATTCAAAAAATAACAATTTTAAGGTGCAATTAGTTTTATTTCACCTTGAAATATTAATTAAGATCTCATTATCTTATTTCCATAAGAAAATAAAATAAAATAATTATTTACTATTCATAAGGGTCATATTACTATTCATATTACTATTCATAAGGGTATGTTACTATTCACCCAAAAAATCAAGTTTGTTTTATCAAACTCTAAATGACATACTGGTCATATCTCTAGATGATCATTATTCGAAATTCCAAACACAGTAGAGGAAAAGTTGTGTTTAATGTCTATGTTATAAAATGAATTCAATATTTATTTTCAAAATCATGGGGTGTTACATTCTCCCCTCCTTACAAAAATTTCTTCCTCAAAATTTCATTTTACAATCTAGGCCAAAAACATGTGTGGGTACTTTTCCTTCATTGCTTCCTCCAGTTCCCATGTTGCCCCTTCTTACTTATGGTTCTCCATAGTACCTTGACTAGATGAGTAGTCTTATTGAATAGAACATTGTCCCTACAATCCATGATTCTCACTGGTTGCTCTTCATAGGAATGATCATCATCCAATTGTACCACCTCTGAAGAGATTACATGTTAAGGGTCTAATATGTACTTCCTTAAGAGGGATACATGGAAGACATCACATACTTTTGACAAGGTAGGTGGATGTGTCAATCGATAGGCCACAACTCTGACTCGATCAAGGATCACAAAGGGGACAATATACCTGGGACTTAGCTTTCATTTCTTCTCAAACCACATGACCTTCTTCCATGGAGATATGTGTAGAAATACTAGATCCCCTACATTGAAATCAATGTATCATCGGCGGTTATCCGCACAACTCTTCTATCGACTTTGGTCTACCTTGATATGCCACTGAATGGTTTTGACCTTCTCCGCCATTTCTTCAACCAATTCATGTCCTAGAATCTTTCTCTCACTGACTTCATCCCAAAATGCCGGTGTTCTAAAACTTTTCCCATAAAGGGATTCATATGGTGCCATTTTAATTCTCGAGTGGAAGCTCTTATTGTAGGATAATTCAACCAGTGGAAGATGTTGGTCCCATCCTCCTTTGAATTCCATAGAACATGACCTCAACATGTCTTCTAGTGTCTGAATAGTCTTCTTAGACTGGCCATCAGTTTGAGGATGATAGGCCGTACTGAAGTTCAGTTCAGTGCTTAATGCATTTTGGAGACTGTTCGAGAACATCGAGGTGAATCTAGGATCACGGTCAGATACAATAGAGAGTGGTACTCCATGCAGTCTTACTACTTCTTTGATGTAAATCAATGCAAGTTGATCCAATGAGATGTCCTCACTAATCATGATGAAGTGAGCTGTCTTTGTAAGAAGATCCACAATGACACATATAGCATTATTTCCTCTAGATGTC
This sequence comes from Viscum album, assembly GCA_963277665.1. Taxonomy (NCBI): domain Eukaryota; kingdom Viridiplantae; phylum Streptophyta; class Magnoliopsida; order Santalales; family Viscaceae; genus Viscum; species Viscum album. The sequence continues at coordinate 570,635,488 of OY728153.1, forward strand.
CTTGGGAGTCCAGTGACAATGTCCATGGTAATGTTCTCCCACTTCCATGATGGTATGGGTAGTGGTTGCATTATCCCCTTTGACTTTTGCCTCTCAGCCTTCACTTGTTGATGTATCAATCACTTTGACATATATTCAGCAATCTCCCTTTTCATATTGTTCCACCAAAAGTTTTCTTGGAGATCTCGATACATTTTTGTGTTACCAGAATGTATAGAGAAATTAAAGCTATGTGCATAATCCAATAGTTTTCTCTTTAGCTCAAGAATAGTGGGAACACAAACACTCTTTCCGAATTTCATAAGTCCACCTTCATATGTGAATTTAGTCAACTTCCCATCATTTATAGCTTTAATTGTCTTTTGAAACTCCTCTTCATCAGCCTAAGAACTTTTTATCCTATCTAGCAAAGAAGGTTGGGAAACCTTTTGAAAAATTAGTGATGTGCCACCTTCCATTATTATTCCCATATCCAACTTTACTAGATCCATGAAAAGAATATCCCTTTTATATTCTAATCTTGTTAAAAACTCATTGGTCCTTTCTACTCAAAGTGTCTTCCACCTTATTCGCCTTCCCGTGGTGGTAGTGTATTGTGCAATCATAATCATTGAGGAGCTCAATCCACCTTCTTTGTCTCATGTTGATTTCTTTCTATGAGAATATATACTTCAATCTCTTATGATCAGTATATATATCACATTTATTTCCATATAGGTAATGTATCTAAATATTTGGAAAAAAGATTACCGCTGATAACTCAAAATATCATGAGTTGGATATTTTTTTCATGAATTTTTAGCTGCCTAGATGCATAGGCAATCACTCGATCATTCTTCATAAGGACACAACCAAGTCCTTTCATAGATGCATCACAGCTAGGGTTAGGATCAAAGCATTCACTAAACTCCTCTTCAATTCTTCAAAACACTCTTCACATTCATTGGTCTATATGAATTTAACCCTTTTTCGTGTGATCTTGGTCATTGGGCTGGCTAAATGGGTGATGTTCTGAATGAAACACTGATAATGACCTGCTAAACCAATAAAAGTACATACCTCAGTTACGTTCATTGGAGTAGGCTATTCTTGCACTGCCTTGGTCTTTGCAGGATCTATAGATATTCCATCCTTAGAGACAATGTGGCCTAGAAAGGAAACTGATTAGATCCAAAAATTAAACTTTCTAAACTTCCCATATAATTCATTTCTTCTTAGAGTATTCAGAATGGTGCACAAGTGATATTCATGATATTCATAGTTCTTAGAGTAACTCAGGATATCATCGATAAACACCAATAGAAATTCATCAAGATATTCCTTGAAGAATTTGTTCCTAATATCCATGAAAATAGATGGTTATTTGGTTAGTCCAAAAGGCAGTACTGTAACCTCATAATGCACGTACCTGGTTCAAAATGTTGTTTTTGGAATGTCTTCCTTTCTCACAAGCAACTGAGGATATCCAGATCGATGATCAATCTTTGAAAAATATTGGGCTCCTAGAAGTTTATCGAATAAATCATCAATTCGTGGCAGATGATACTTATTTTTTATGTTAGTAGCATTGATTTCCCTATAATCAATGCATAGCCTCATGGATCCATCTTTCTTCTTGAAAAAGTGGACATGGGCTCCCCATGGAGAAACACTACGTCGAATAAATCTATTATCACTCAATACCTATAGTTGTTTCTTTAGCTCCACTAACTCCACAGTGGCCATTCTATAGGGGGTCTTTGATATGGGACTTGAACCAGGAATTAAGTCAATAGAAAACTCCACTTCCCATTACGGAGGATGTCCAGGTAAATCCTCTGGAAATACATCAATATATTCTTTCAAAACAGGTACATCTTCTACTGGAACATTCTTCTCCTCACCCATAGTTATTTCATTCTCTTCCTCCCTTATAATTGAATTTATTTGAGCTTCTGGGGGTGAATCTAGATAATAATTAGGTGGTGACTTTTCTGCTCTAAAGATAAGGTACTTTTTATCATCATCAAAAATTGTAACCTCCTTCTTCTTATAATAAATTTTCTCATCATGGTCCGAAATCAAATCCATACCAAGGATTATATCAAATTCCATCATGGGTATGACAATGAGGTCAGAAAATAAAGAACATTTATATGTCCTAATGGGTACTGATTTATAAAACATTGTTGCAATGATACTTCCCTTAGGAGTTTTGATTGAAAACTCCCTTGTTAAATCAAATTGGAAATATTTAATTTTTTAGTAAATTGGGAAGATATAAAACAATGTGATAATCCATAATCAAATAAAGCATTGTCTACGTTTGATGAAATGATCAAAGTACTTGTCACCACGTCATTCGGAACATCAATATCAGCAGTTGTGATTGCATAATCTTATCCCTGCTCCATTGGCCTTTTCTATGGCATGATTCCCTGACACTTTGGACAGTCATTAGCATAGTGCCCCATATTTTGATAGTTATAGCATTGAAAATCCTTAGCCTCCTTCTTTCCCCTACAATCACTAATAAGATGGCCTTTCAGCCCACATTTTAAGCATACTCCTTTCCCCTTTAATCAAGAACCACGATGTTTCTTTCCATAATTATCATAGGGTGGAAATTCAACTCTACCCTTCTTTCCTATTTCCTTGTTTCATTTCCCAGAGTTTTTAGTATCCCTCTTCTAATTTTCTTTCCCTTAAAGTCATAAGACTTAGAGAATTATTTTTCTCTATTGATAGCACATGAAACTGTATCCTCATATGAAGAAAAAATTTGGGATACCAGTGCCCGCCGAAGAAATGGCTTTAGGCCATCAAATAATCGATCAATTTTTCTCCTTGGATTTCTTATATAGTCCACAGAATGTCTTGCTAACCTTGTGAATTTGGCTTCAAACTTGGCAAAATTTTCATCATCCTTCTATCTCAAATTCAAGAACTGTCTCTCCATATCTACCCGCTGCTCAACAGGGAAATATTTCTCTAAGAAGATTTCATTGAAATCCCTCCATTCCATCTCTTCTATCTCTTACTCCTCTTTTTTTCTGGTTTAATGACCACCAAGGATCCGAATCTCCTAATAGGTGAACTACTGCCATGATAACCCTCTCTCTTTCATTACATCCCAAGGAGAGACATATCTTCTCAAAGAAACATATCCAATGCTCTACTATAAAAGGGTTTGTAGTCTCATTGAATGATGGTGGTTGTTGTCGCATAAAGTGATCTAACATATCTCCTCTACGTGGTGGATCCGGATGCTCCATACGAGTATGGTTATTATTCATAACATGAGAAAGCTATCCCAGTATATTTATGAGTTGTTCAGCACCAGTCACAACACTAGAGCCAACATCATTATCTTTCATTGGAGGGAAATCCCTACAGGGGACACATGTGTTCGTACGGTTTCCATTCCTCCCACTAGGCACCATCTCCAAATAAAGTCATACACTAGATTAGGGTATGAATCATAGTTTATAATCTAAATGTAGTGAAATACTAAGCATAAATTGAAATCCTTCGCATGGATAATCTCTTAATCATAAACATGGTATCTTTGAAGAAAAATTTACATTTAAATACTTCATAATGGCTTGTAATAAAATTTTGTATTATCCTAAGCATACCGCCCGGGACTTTCTTAACCAAGAGTGCAACAAGGCCCATTTTCATGCACTAGTTCCTGTTTGAGTCTAGCTCAAAGCGGTGTTTTTGGGTTTTACCCCTAGATACATATATGCCAGAGCCACCTCAACCTTCTTGTATCCAGACCGGGATGTATTGCATGGAAGATCCAATTAATATATTCCTTACCAAAATATCAGGATGTTATTGTATGTATATCCTCAAAGACTAACTTAGGGACTCTTCCCTAATTCTAGGCATTCTAAATCTAGTTTCCCAGTTTCTACTAAACTTTCCTATAATACCAACTGTAAGGACCCGACCCCAGTTTCCGAAAGCTGGTACCTTATTTGATTATGTTTGAATACATGCAAGGAATACGAATCCCAAAGGACCAAGTAGTCTAGTATTATTGGAAACAAGATACATACAGAAATTCAATATTACATCTTGAAAATAAAAACGATATAGAAACTCCGTAGACAACATCCATAACTCCTAGGTTATTTCAGCATGTCATTAATAATAAACTTCATCATGTCATGAGAAAAGAGACTTAAGAAGCGGTTATCTCAAACACTCAGTAAGAGTAAGCAATGCAGCATAAGATAGCATAAACATAAGACATGGAAAGTAATTGAAAACACATGCCTTTAATAATAAACTTGTACACATTTATGGGATGAAAATGAGCTATGTAAATAATGCAATAATAAAATATAATCATTGGTATTATACTAGTTTAATAACCATATGAACATCAAATACTAGCATAATAATGATGGAAGTGCATATGTCGGACGTCATAACCATACCGTCCAAGCCTCGTGCTAGGACCATAAATAATCATTTCTTCATAGCTTCGTGCCAAGACCATAGTTTTTCTCATGAGACCTACTGATGCATCGAGGGGCTAAAGCGAGCCCCAACGATCACATAATTAGTCCAATGAATTCCTCATATGAGTGGGGATCAACATAAATAACACATACATTCATATGGAAACTATCATATAAAATGTATCTAACTTTCCCCAATCTTTAAGCGTAAAAAACTAACCATTCCAAGTAATACGGTGAATGGTTTTAGGATAGATAATCAACAATAGAGTTAGTCATTAAACATTAAATAAAATATGGAAGATTACTACATAAATTATTGAACCCAATAATACCATGGAATCAACAAGTGTGTATAATTAGATGAAAACACTCTTATAAAATCATTAAGCAATTATTGAGATAAATACTCTTTTATTTTGAAAAGAAGAGTTCTTTTGGAAAAATCATTTTATAAAACCAGAAGTGAAGTAAGATAGTATTTTTATATTAAAATGAGTTATTTTATAAAGATAATGGATTCCAAAAACAGATTATAGAGTGACCTTGAAAATAGGTAAGAATTTGTGAAATTCCCTTGAATCGGGCTTGTATTTTGGAAACAATTTTGAAAGTTCCTTTTAAAATGTGTAACTATCCACTAAATAAGGAAGGGTTCTGGTTTTTAAACATATATTTGAAACTCACACAAAATATATGAGGAAAGTATAACAATACATTAGAATTTCATTGAGGAAATTATACAATGAAAGTATCCCGAATGAAAATGGATGTTCGGGTGGAAAACCCCTTACATTAACGCCAAACGTGTTACATTCTTGTACTTAAGATCCTGTAATATGGAATTATACTTATTAATGACTTATTTTAGAACCTTTTAGAAATGTATTAATTTTACCATAATTCTGGTTAGTTCATTTATGTCATTTTTGATAAGTTGTTGTATTGAATTTTGTTGTTCTGGGGTGTTCATTTCCTTTATTTTCATATTCAGTTAACTTGCTTTTAAGTAATGAAGTGGAATGGATGTAAGTATCCAGAATTGAAATTAAATATTATTGATGAACATCCAAAATTTTTAATTCCCATTTCTATCATTTGGTTACATGTAATGAGGTTGAATCATTAGATGACAACAACTTCGATTATTCGGCGGTATTTGGATTATTATGAACTAGTTTTGTCATATAATTTAATTATATGCACATATTCTGGTTCCAGAATATAAATTAGGTTATAATAAATATATGATATTTTGGTTCAATGATAAATATGGTTTCTTAACCAGTAATGAAGAACAAACTGAAAAACGAAACTTCGTCATCCATGAAGGCTATAAATTGAAACCTCATGGGCATTGATTTTGTTTATAAAAATAAAAGGTAGGGAGTAAGAATATTTATGATGGTTATTCCATTAAAGTTATATAATTACAGTATATAGATGATACTAGAGTTATCATGATCATTTGGATGGAGGATTTTAGGAAAGAAGAAGAAAATAAAGGAATCTTAAAATGAATGAAAACTTGATAAATTTCTCACGAAAATCTAGAAGCCTAACGACATCTCTTAAAATTTCATAAAAAAAGTTTGATGAGAGGAATGGAATATATAATCATTAATAGATAATATGGACCATAAGGGGGAATATTTAATGAAATATTTCAACATAATCCAAAGGTAATAGAAGAGATTAACATATAATGATAGAAAAGAATGAAAATAAAAGAGGTTGTTTACCTCTTGATCTCTTCTCCTTGAGATCCCTCCTAAGGGCTTTGGTTTTGGTCTTTTGGTGAGACCAGAAGCTCTAGGACTTGGGAGAGAGACTAGGGAAGGGTATTTGGGAATAAAATTGAGGATATTTAAGGCTTAAATAAGTGAAGATAAGAGGGAGTGGTGGGGGGTTTTAGAGTGGAGGAGAGGGGTTAATTTTAGAATATTTTATTCATTAGTTTAATATTTCCCTCAAGACAACCAATAGTATTGTTTCCTTTGACCCCAAATATTAATAAGATCATTTAAGTTCAAATAAATTGGCCTTAAATCACTTATGATGTCATATATAGTGTATTTAACTGATAATTTTAATATACGGTATTTTATCTTATTTCACTATTCATAAAAAATTATAGAATTTCAGAAAAATCCCAAAAATTTACCCCTACCATTTTTCGACTTGTAGAATTAAAAAATGAAGTCCATTTTTCATAATTAATTTTCTAAATATTATTAATTTAATTTTTAAAAATTTCATAATTAATTCCAAAAATAAAAATTTTAAGGTGCAATTAGTTTTATTTCACATTGAAAAATTAATTAAGATCCCATTATCTTATTTCCTTAAGGAAATAAAATAATAATATTATTTACTATTAATAAGAGTCATATTACTATTCATATTATTATTCATATGGGTATGTTACTATTCACCCAAAAATCAAGTTTTTTTTAACAGACTCTAAATGACTTACTGGTCACAACTCTAGATGTCCGTTATTCGAAATTCCTAACACAGTAAAGAAAAAGTTGTGTTTAATGGCTAGATTATAAAATGCATTCAATATTTATTTTCAAAATAATGGGGTGTTACAATGATTTTGTCAATACATTTTTTAATGCAACCACAGTCCAAGATGACCCTTATATAGAAGAAGTGACGTTCCGCATCACGCACCAAAATATGGTCTCATCAGTCACCATCAGTGACATGGGTTAAATTAATATTGTAAACACTTCTCCAGAGCATGATTAACTGAAATCCAACCCTAGATATATGGATCCCATAATTTTTTATCTCCAAAATGGTACACTCTTAGTTGACCAAGAAGGAAATATATATATTCGACATTGGGATGTGAAATTTACCTTGTCAAATTGTCTAAATGAGAAAAATTATCTCTGCATGTGAGGGTTCTATGAAATCCCCCTCAGATGTATTATAGAAAGAGATATTCCCTTTTTAATGGAAGAAGTCTATGTAGCATCTTTTGGACTTCATCATTGTCGGACCAGGATCTCTCACCAAATTAGGAGGCTAGGTTACTACTGGAAGACCATGCTACAATAATGTGTGGAATTCACCAGTAAATGTAATGCATACAAGATTCATGAAAATTTTATCCATAGACCCCTGAAATTTATAAATAAATATAAATAATTGTGGTCATTTTCCATATAGGGAATGGATTTTGTGGGGTCCACACCACCTAGCCACAACTAAATAGTTCAAGTACATCCTTGCCAGTATTATGTTATTCCCTAAATTAGATGTGGCAGTACTCGTATAAGAAGTTAGGATGAAAAATATAATCATCTTTGTGAAGTCACATATCATCAACATGATTGGGGTCCCTCACATGATATTAATATACAATGAAAAAAAAATTCCTTTCTACATATTTGAAGAAATTATATGAGGAGCACAACATCGAGTCCAATCACTCAACCCATTATCTTGTAGTGGAAAATGGAAAAATATAGTCCATTAATAAGACTATAACAAATATACTTTAGAATATGGTGAATAATGAGAAGAAGTTCTGGCCAAAAAATATTTTCCATGGTGTATGGGCCTACTGTACCACAACACATATGGATACACCAAAAACATTGTATTCATTAGTTTACTAAACCAAGGTAGTCTTACCCATATAAGTCTAGTGTCCTTCACATCAAATAGCTATCTATGGAAAACTCTCAGAGGATGAGGAATCAAAAAAGTGTCTTCATGAATTGGAGTGACTCAATGAGAATGGGTTACATACATTGAAAAACCATGAAGTCATTTAGAATTAGATCGCACAAAACTTTAATAAAAAGGTTCGCTTTCATTCTTTCCATCAAGGAGATATGTTATTGGCTCTCAGAACCCTAATGATACTAGGTAACAATATTTAAAATCTAAAAAAAATTGGAATGAACCATATCTCATACATAATTTCTATAACAACAAATATTAATCACATTGCATAGTTTATGGGGGAAAATATTTCCCCCATCAATGAAGGGTTTCTAAATAAATACATCACATAGATTTTATAGAGTATTATTTCTCATTCTAGTTTCAATATGTTAAAATACATGTTTTTTTCCTTACCACATGACCTTAAATTGTACGGAAAATGTCTTGGAAGCAAGATGTTACACTACAAAAAATCTCACATTATCACTGTATGATGTTAAAATACATGGTACATGTACTTACTACATGACATTAAACCAAACTGAAAACATCCTCACCAAATGATATAAATTAGCACATATACCAATAATTCCTCTTCATTCACGTTATTTTAGAAATTTCCATTATGCATGATGATAAAATTCATGAATTATGTCATTTACGCATGACACTAAACTACAAAGGTATTCTAGATATATGTAACAGTTTCATTCTCATTATAGTGAGATACATACAGATTCCTAGATCCTATATCTTTTCCTAGCCACTGCATGATAAAAAATCCCATTTCCTTTCTCTAATCACCTACATTTCATAATAGGAACTTTTTCCATTCCCTATTTCTCACATAGAGAATATCTCACATGGGCTTATGAATTTTTGTAATGGCTTCCCCGCATGACTAAGACACATCAACTCATGATAGGGTTAGCATAGTCCTGGATACAATACCTCAAATGGTACACCATGATCCCTCTTTGTATGATGTTAAACTTTATGGATGAGGTCACTTTCTGGAAACAAAATTGTGCATCACTCTTAACCTCTCATGAGAGGACCACTACCATTGCTTTAGGTCTCCCACCACACCTCTATTAAAGAAATACATGTTTATTGAATAATGTCATTACAAGATTCATAGTGATTCCTGGATCTCAAATATCATTCCCAACTACAACAATCAATGAGAACAATTCCCCCTATATGTATGGCTTAGACCTATGTAGAGTGTTTCCCATTCTAGAACTTTGCGAGGCTTGATTATTTCCATCAGAGGACACACAGTTATACCCAGAACTCCAATATTGGTCCCATCCATAACATTCCTTTTTCACTATGAGGATCCTGACAAACCCTAGGTCACCCTAATAGGGGTGGGGGTAAATCACGTTGAAAACATTTTCTCCCATTTATTAGATCTTTTTCCCACATTGGTAGGAAAATAAATAAACCTGTATGATTGATATGTGCATTAATTAAAAAATTCACATGAAGAAGGAAAACACAACACATTTACTTGGTTCACCACTAAGGGATACATAATAGGAGCATACACCGACAGGTTTCCAGTAAAACCTAATTCCACTAATCTTCACATGTTTTGGATTACAAGGTTCAAGTATATTCACTATTTCCCATACACACTGCATTTACTAAAGTCCAGGGATTGCTCACAGCTTCCCTCAGATCAGTTCTATTGACTCCCCCTATCTCACTTCCTTAGAGAGGTCACACTCAGTTTATGGATGTGAAGGTCCCTTCAACAGGTAGTCATTAGAGTCTTTGTCTCATTTTCTCCACGAGACTTTTCATGCATCATGGTCCAAAGTTGATTCTCTTTGACATTCAATATTCTTCTCTAGTGCAATAACCAGATGTAAAAAGACTTCTTATTCCTCATGTCTAGAATCAAAAATTATTTTTTGATTTTTGAAACACTAAAAATTAGTTCACTTTGCATCATCATAATCAACTCTTCTTATTCCATGGGTCTAGAATCAAAAATTATTTTGTGAATTTTCAAACATAGAAAATTAGTTCACTATTCATCATCATAATCAACTATTCTTATTCCATGTATGCATGTTACCATCAATGTGATAATATAGATGTTCTCTTCCTCTTCACTTCTGTAGAAACATGCACCCTCATCTTAGGATGATTCTATTATAAGTATTATTGTTTGTGTGTGCATGCATGAATACATGCACTTCCTCTTCTACTCACTTTTACGGAGCCCCAAAATGGATATGGTTCTGTTATCCACACATGTGACTTTCTTTCCCCTACTATTTCTTTTATTTTGATACCTCATGGTTCAGAAGTATTTACACCTTATGTATGTGCTTCTTCAAATCATGCATAAGAATATATACATGAATTTCCCATCACCATGCATAATCTTCCTTCTCCCTTCCTCAACACAAACTTTTTTCACATTACTTTCCATATATTTATATGTATGTGATTTTATTCAATCATCAATGTGTGAATTTTGGTATGGAATGGTGTTTCTTGTTTTCATTTTACACACCATAGGTATGGAGTTCTTTTGTGAACATGTGTTCTTGTCACCTCTGCGAACCAGGATGGTCCGTGGCCCCTCTTTGTGCTAAGGATCCGTGGGATTCCTTCACACAAGAACTATTGAAATCCTACACGTACCGAGTTATAAATGGTTATGTTGGTTCGTGGGACATCAAATTCGCAGAACCAAAAAAATACATGTTACTGTTTCCTCAAGAACCTAGAATGGTTTGTAAAATATCTCTTCATGAACTTAGGATAGTTCTCAGGTCACTTACATCACATTCCAAAGTGGTACATGGTTCAATTCATTGCAAACCACAGTGTTATAGAGTTCACTTTTTTTCCAACTATAGTGGTGCACGGTTCACTTCTTTGACAACAACATCGGTACACAGTTCACTTCTTCACCAGCCACTATGGTACACGAGACTGCTCTTCATGAACCTAAATGGTATGTGGTCATTCTCTTCCACACCAACTAGTATGGTACGTGATTCACTTCATGAACACATAATGGATCACAGATCGTGCTTTCCCCTTTCGGACGATAATAATGAATAGAGTCTATTTCTCAAGAAAGAGAATCTCTTGAAGGCTTGGGAAAAGAATCCTCTTCTTGAATCGGTGGTTCACTTTTTATAAGTATATATCACTTATTTCGGCATCCAAAATATGCACGATATGCTCTTAATGATTCTTCCATGAATTAACAAGATCTTCAGTTCGTTAATACCTTTAAACCCACATGGATATATACTGAATATCTTGAATGTTTTTTCACACTCGCGACCTTCTTGCCGATCATTCATGTATTCAAGATGTAATGTTTCCCTTTTTAAATCTCTGGTCGCATCCACGTGGCCTTGGAAACAACGTTTGACTCATCAATTCTATCATTGTTTGTTTCATTCACATGCATGGAAATTTAATTGAATTCATGTGATCGTACCATTCAGAAAATCACAGTGGGCATGAACTGAGCACAATTTATGAACAGATTTGTGATATCATCGTTCAGCTCTAACACTAGTTCATGGGTGCATGCAGTTGTCCAGAGGTTGACGAAAACCATGGTGGAGAGATCTAATGATGCTGGATTAATCTTGAACCACGTGATCATATGGACTACCTTGATTAGAACACAAAACATGGGATGTAGCATGCATATGAGATCAGTCGTGAGATCAGAGGGATGATGCGGATCACATTCGTGTTTTTAGAATGCTATCCCACAACAAAATTATGTGATATTTTCTCATGGTTTATTAATCAAGCCACAGTAGTGGAAGATCAAGAATTCTCCTCCTCCCTCCATAGTATATCCATGTATAGTGTTCAGTGTATGAGCATGCAATTAGTGCCCACTCTACTCCTCGGGCGTGCTCTTAGCACCCACGCTACACGGGTTCATCACCGTGCGGCACATGTGGTCTTATCCATGGCATGCACACACCCTACCTCATGTGGGGATGGCCTTGAAAGATTCCCTCAAGCGTCATTGACCCCTTGGGTCTTGCATGTTCTTAAGGTGAGGGCCTTGGATGGCCTCCATGGATGGTCCATTTATTTTTGGAAAAAGAAATAAATAAAATAACTACTTATTGTAAAACTAAGTGTTTACAAATATAGAATGCCAAACCACAATTAAAAACCACCTCCAAAACCTCTTCTTCTCATTTTATTTTACTAATCACAAAAAACACTCCAGCCATCCTTAATTTTTGTAGTCAATTTATCACTTCAGATACACATATATGAAACATAGGATCATGCTACACCAACATCTGGTTTCCATTCTCCATTTTACATAGGAGTGTTACTTCCTTAAATTGGTTCATCATTGACATCCATTGACACTAATTGATATTGAATACAATCTTCACATACCAAGTGGTCCAAAAAATATCCCATTTTTGTTTGTTTTCAATACTTCAAAATTCTGAAAACTGAGAACATCAATGTCAAAATTATTGTCTTCTATATTCTCTAACCCTTTCACTTTTCAACATTCATTTCAATTTATATCCCCCTTATTGAAAAAAATACACAGTTTATGGTAGAGAGGGTATCAGTACACATTTAATCAATTATTCCATCAATAATTTCACTTTAAGTCTACCTGAGAAATACTTGATGTAGAAAACAAGAGAATTTGATCTTGACAAAAAAGTTTCCCATTATCCCCTAAACATGATACCTCATGTGATGATAACTCATTTAATTTTCTCCACAACCCTTCCCAATATTATTTTGTCACTGATTGATTTAGTTACTCACATTTTTCTAAAATAATTTCTTATTTGGAGTAACCATGTCATACTATTTCCAATGACATGATCATCATATAATCTTCATAGTAATTGAATTTGATACCAACTAAAGTTGATACAAGTAGAAATAATATATATGGATACATCTTGATGTGTCTCCCCCTCATTGGGACACTTATTATGTTCTCACCATGAGTGCTTGGTTCTCCTTAAATTACCTATAAAATTAGTATAATACCCAATGTGTTGAGGGAATAAGGTCCTCCTTGCTTCTTCAATATGAGATGGAAGGCTAAGATTATTTTTTAAACCAAGATACCATGTTTGCTTCACTCCTTACACACTCATGTTTGATCTTCAATTGTGACTTTTTTTTTCATGGATCTAAATATTTCTTCAATCTCTTTGTGTGTTATTCTTAATTATTCAAGATATTTCAAAGCACTATAATATCATGGTGTAACTTTAATCTTCTTAAGTAATTATTCTTAAGATGAAATAAAAGCACTACAATTCTTGACATTGTGACCAGCCTTGTCGCACCTCACATGCATGACTTCTCTATCTTCATGTGGAATCTTCTTTTTTACTGTTACTCTATCCTTAGCTTGTGAATCTTCTTCCATTATCATTTTTTCCAAACCATTAGTCCATATTACAAATATGTCTCTTGGAAATATGGAATCATGTTTGGATTTTCCACATGAACCCTTCATTGTGTCATCATTCTTAGGAATGGTTTTGGATGTAAAACTCTTCAAATTCATGGATTTTGAATCCAAAGACATCTCACTATTTCTTCTTGGGGTCTTATTAAGAGAATTTTCTTTTGAAATATTCTTCTTATTTCATCCCAAGGTAGATTCTTCTTTCTTAGCTAGCTTATTTGGTCATCTATTCTTAATAGTTCTAGATATGTGTTTAGATAAGCATGCTCCATTCTTGTGACCACTCCCATTGCATACATCACAGATGCTGTCTAGCATTCAAAATCTGTTTAGAGTATACATTTGCTTCTGGATTTGTCGATGTTTCTTCTAATTATCTATATTTCTCCCTTTTGACATAGACTTTCTCTGTGCTTTTTCATTTAAAGGATTGTACCAACAATCCAGTGAAAAATTCCCAAATCTGTTGCAACACCAACATTGACCCGCAAATCTTATCTTCTTGGTATATTTGTTATAATTTTTTTGGGCCTTTTTTAAATGTATTTTTCTCTACTAGTGGAACCATCTTCTAGACTCTTATTCCTATCCTCCTTAGCCATGGTGGTATGTAACTTATCCCCACCTTTCCTCATCCATACATTCTTAGACTTTTTCTTCCAACCTTCACTTTTAGAAGAATCATATTTATAAATAATAGTACAAGTTGGTGTGGATGGTACCTTCACATTCTCAGGTACTTGCGATATATCAATGGATGAAGTAATGATCTTCTTATCACATGTTGGAGGTATTTTTGTTTTAAAATCCTCCAGTGAACATTATGTACCAGAAGAAAATGTTTGATTATTTTGTGAAGTCTCAATATGTGTCTCCTGAAGATTGGTCAACTGGGTTTCCAATTTTAGACATTCCATATTGAGGATGATCTTCTGACCTCAAATCATGATCATATTCTCATCATAATATTTTTTCAATATTTCAACCCCATCTTCATGAAACTTAACATTGGATTGTAACAACAAGTTATGTTCTATGAATTTCTTGGAAGTTTCTTCCAAATTTAGAACCTTGACTTCAGTTCCCCTTTTCAAATCAACCTTAAATGCATGGATTTTTTCTTCTATAGTATTTTTGACTCCCTCTTTCAATTCATAGTCTTCAATTTTTATGGAGAGGTTATAACATTATGAAACTTTCTTTTCCAAGGATTCCTCTATATTATCAGCTTCTATTCCTAGTCAGGTGATATTAGACTGTATATATTGAAATATTCTACAAATCGTAGTAAAAATTTCTTCCGGAATATCATTCAGATACGTACTCAATTTCTCATGATCACCTGAAAATGAGATAGAAGTGTCTTCCTTTTCTCTGGTAGAAACCTGATCCACCTTCTCTTCACATACAAAGCCTGATATTTCTTCATTATTGGAAGGGCATGGAGAAATATACACTGCATCTTCTTTGGACATGAGAGACTTATTCAAATGCTTCTTCTCTTTGTTTTTCCTATTCATCATGGTCCTGTTGGGTATATATTTCTTCTCAGAGATAACCGAACTTTTTTCAACAATTCTCTTCATTGTTGACTCTGGAAACAAAACTCAAATCCTTTTCTGAAAATAATTACTGGAGGGTAACCAACATACCTAAACCTTTTCACTCTGATACAAATTAAAGGACCCTTGGTCCCCCTAAGAGGGGGGGGGGGGGTGAATCAGGGTGTCAACATTTTCTCCCATTTATTGGATCTTTTTTTCACGTTGGTAGGAACATAATTATACCTATATGATAGATTTGTTTTGTAATTAAAACATTAAAATGTAGAATGACAACAGAACGCTTTTACTTGTTTCACCACTAAGGGATACATCCAAGGATAATATGCTGAACAGTTTCCAGTCGTACCTAATTCTACTAAACTTAACAATTTTTGGATTACAATGTTCAAGTATAGTCACTTTGTACCAAGCACACTTCCTTTACAAAAGTTCAGTGATTTCTCACTACTTCCCTCAGATCACTTTCATTGACTCCCCCTGGCTCACTGCCTTAGAGGGGTCACACTCAGTTTATGGATGTGAAGGTCCCTTCAACTTATAGGCATGGAAGCCTTTTTCTCCTATTCAGCATGAGACTTTTCATGCATTGAGGTACATATTTTATGATCTATGAAATTCAAACATATTCTCTAGTAAAACAACCTGATGTACTAAGACATCTTATTCTTCTCGACAAGAATCACAAATTCTTTTGTGATTGTTCAAACACTGAAAATCAGTTCACTATGCATCATCAGAATCAACTCTTATTATTCCATGTATGCGTGTGACAATATAGATCTACTCTTAGTCATAACATCTTTAGACATGGTGACCCTCAGCATATTATGATTCACTTCAAAGTATTCTCATATGCATGTGCATGCATGAATACATGAACTTCCTCTTCTACTCTCTTGCGTGAATCATGAAAATAGATATCCTTCTGTTTGGCACACATGCACCTTCCTTTTCCCTTCTCTTTATTTACTTTTCTTACCACTTGTTTCAGATGCACTTACACTCTATATATGTACTTATTCTAATCATGTATAATAACATATATGTGATTTTATTCAAACATCATTGTGTGCATTTTTGTATGGAATGGTGTTTATTGTTTTATTTTTACACACCATAGGTATAGAGTTCTTTTATGCACAAGTGTTCTTGTTTCAACCACAAATTCGAATGATTCAGGGCCCCTCCTTGCGCTAAGGATGTGTGAGCTTCCTTCACAATGAAGTAAGGACCTCATACACATACCAAGTTGTATGAAATTCTGTTGGTTCTTGAGAAATCCTCTTCATAGATCCAAAACAGTATGTGGTACCATTTCCTCATGAACCTATAATGGTTTGTGAAAACTCTCTTCATGATCCTACGATAGTTCTAGGTCTCCTGCCTCATGTGCCAAATCGGTACGTGGTTCACTTCTTTTCCAACAACAGTGGTACGTGGTTCATTTATTCACCATCCATAGTGGTACATGGTTCACTTCATTGCCAACAATAGTGGTACATGAGACTTCTCTTCACGAACCAGAATGGTATGTGGGTATTATCTTCCTCACAAACTAGAATGGTATGTGGTTCACTTCACAAACCCAGAACGGTTCACGGATCATGCATGCCCATTTCAAACTAGAATAATTAAGAGACTATGTTTTTCAAAAAATAGGAGCTCTCAAAGGCTTGGGAGCAGCATCCTATTCTCGAATCGGTGGGTCTCTTTTTATAAGTATACATTAGATCTTTCTACATCCAAAATACGCATGATATTCTCTTCAATATTCTTCCTTGAATTAATGAGATCAACAGTTCTTTAATACCTTCAAACCCACATGGAGATATGCCTTATATCTTGGATGTTTCCTTTTTCACACTATTGACCTTATCACTGATCGTTCATGTATTCAATATGGAATGTTTCACTTTTGGAATCCCTTATCCAATCCACATGGCCTTGGAAACTTGTTTTGCCTCATCCATTCGCTCATTCAATGTCTCATTCGCATGCATGAAAATTTAATTGCATGCATGTGATCGTAACATCCAAATGATCACAGTGGGCTTGAAATGAGCTCAATTGATGTCTGGAGTGGTGAGATCATCATTCAACTTGAACACTAGTTTTTGGGTGTCCAGAGTTTGAATACAACCTCGGTGGATAGATCAGATGGTGCTGTTTGAATCATGAACTGCATGATCAAATGGAAAGCCTTGATTATAATGCAGGACACGGTATGGAGCGTGCGACTGAGATCAGTCTCATGATCATATGGATGGTGTGGATCACATTTGTGTTTTTAAAATGTCGTCCCACATCGAAACACCACAATGTTTTCTCATGGGGTATCAATCAAGTCATGGCAGTGACAGATCAGAATTATTCTCCTCCCTCCATGGTACCACACCATACCATGTTCACCCTGCTGGTGCAATATTAGCGCCCACTATACTCCTCTAATGCACTCCTAGAACCCATGCTACATAGGTTCACCACCGTGTAGAACCTACGATCTTATACACGGACCGCACACACCGTGCCTCTTACAGGGCTGGATTTGAGGGATTCCCTCGAGCATGTTGTCCCCTCAGGTCCCACATGTGCTTAACGTGAGTACCTCGGATGGCCTCAATGGATAGACCCTTTCTTTTTGGTAAAGGTATATAAATAAATTACTACATAGTGTAAACTAATTGCTTACAAATATAAATTCCAAACCTCCTGTACAACCTCTTCATCTTTTTTTCTTTTACTCCTTCCAATGAACACTCCAACTATACCTTAATTGTCTTAAACAATGTATCACTGTTGATACACATTTATGAAACATAGGATCAAGCTCAACCAACGTCTAGTTTCCATTCTCCATTTTACATAGAATAGTTCCTCCTTCATTTTTTTCATCATTGGCATCCATTGACACTCATTAATAACAAATACAATCTTCACATACTATGTGGTCCCAAAAGATCCTATGTCCTTGACCCATGTGTCAAACTACATGGTTTCTCAATGAGAAAAATACCCCCCCTATGCAAATGGGTTAGACCTAAACCGGGAGTTTTCCATTTAATAACTATATGTGTATTGATTATTGTAATGAAGGTATAAGTAGTGACACCTCGGTCTACAACCCTAGGTCCATCTATAATGATTAAACATAAAAATTCCTCTATCCTTGTATACCAATAAGACCTGCATAGGGATCTATCATTCTAGAACTATACGTGCCTTGTTTCATAATATCACATGATACATATTGATGCCCAAATCCCTAATCATGGGTTCAATCACAAGAAATAAATGATAAAGATTCAACACTAAATGTATATAGGCTATACCTATGTATAAAACATCCTTACTACATGACATTAAGGTGAAAGGAAACAATTACATCCTCACTTCATTATGTTAAAATACATAGAAAATATCCTGGTTTCATCACATTAAAAATTCATGAAAATTAGTTCCCTAATACATGATGTTAAAATGTGTAGGCCGTCATCCATTAATATTCCCTATCAAATGACTAAAAGTGACTTACCCTGGTTAACCAGAGAATGGGGTTCTTATATCATCATTTAATCCCCTCAATCCATAAATCACACATCAAGTCTTGATCACCTCATGTTGTAATAAATCTCTCATGGACCTTTTAAATGAAAATAGATCACTATGTTTGACCATTCTATTGATTCATAAGGTCCCAAACCTACCCACAAGAGATATATTTTCCCAATATGTAGGGATTTATGACTTATGTAACCAAACATTTCTATAGTATAACTCACACATGAGTTTTCTCTGGGACATCCACAACATGATTGTACAATTTAATTACTCATGAACTAAGAACCTCGATCCATGATTACCAACATTTGCATCCCTTTCTTAGAAGGATGTCATAGAACTCTTGACCTTTCGTATCATAAGTATGCTCATTTGTAAAATTTCCCTCTTATTAGGTGCATGAGCATCACAAAATTAAATTGCTCACACATTTGTTAAATAAGTATAACCTAAAACTCTAGCCTTTGTATTTCTAGATTTAATGACCATAAACTACTAGTGAAATAGGCACAAACATTTTGAGTTCAAAAACAGACAAAGTAAATCCTTAGAATAAGTCAATTCTACACTCTCAAATCATTTCATCTCTAGATTTTATGTTAAATTTAGAGCATAAACATACAAGGAATAGATCTCATAGAGAATACTTTGTAGCCCTAGTAAATGTAGGATCAAAATAATTAATGTATATGCTTATTATACAAGAGGGGTGTGAATTGTATAGTTCAAAATTTCCTTTGGAACCTTTAAAGATTGTATACAACTTTTATTTTAAACCTCAAGGAAAATGATTCTTAAAAGAGTTAAACAAGGTAAATTCACTAGATCTCTTAGTTCAACAAAATTTAGAGGTTCTGGAAATATGAATCCGAAAATTCAGGTTCCGGAAATATGGTTCTAGAAATGAATCTTAAGAAAAGTTTACAAGTAAAAGATTCTACCTTAAAGAGTATAGAATCTCACTAATCGGAGTATACAAAAACTAGGAAGTATAATATAGTTATACATTCCTTAACAATCAAAATGTAGCAGAAAAAAACTTGAAAAAATACAAGTAACATGTATGAAATCTTTTAAACCAAAGATAAGGGTATCCACCAACCTTGGATAAAGGTCCCTTGATTTATACTTTCTTGAAAGTCTGTCTTACCCACACCAGGGTAAGCCCTCGATAGGAATATCAGAATCTGTCTTGCAATCCCTACAAGCCCTCAACTTTAATGTAGTCGGCACCTCTGTCTTCCTCAACAAGGAAGTCCTCAAACATTGAGGTAGTCATCACCTCTGTCTTCTTTTCCCCGAAAGACCTTGAATGTACTCAACAACCTTCAGAGTCACACGAAGCAATCTGAACATGATTTCTAGTACTCATTAAGCATGAGTGTCTCTCTCTCTAGAAATCACATCAACAGCATCAAATCTCTAGAGTTTTAGAACATTGTTGAACTAATTAAAATGAGCTTTTATTTATAGGCACATCTCCAACGGTCGACTCCCTCCTACAACAGTCATATTTTTCCATGAATCTCAGAGGGACCTGTACAAGTGTCACTCAAAAAATGGTTGTTTAGAAACAAAATTTATGAAATTGTTTCATAACCAAAACTGGGATTGGAAAAATATGGCTGCTTAAGAAAATTCATTTTTCGGAGTCTAAGGGAAAAAAATATTCAGAGTCTATAACACATGGATATTCAGACTCTATTTTACAAAGTATTCATAACCTGAATTCAGAGTCTAACATTTAAGGAAATTTGGAGTATGAATTAAGATGAATTTGGAGTTTGAATTCATAATAATTCAGAGTTTGAACTCAGAGAACTCGGAGTCTAAACACAAATTATTTTAGAGTTTGAATTTAGATAACTTGCTGTCTAAAGTCATAAAAGTTCAGAGTCTAAATTCAGAGAACTCGAAGTCTGAACTCATAAAATTTCAGAGTTTTAATTCATAGAACTCATATTTAGAACTCATAAGTGTTTGGAGTCAGAATTCAATGAACTCGTAGTCTGAAATCATAATTGTCCAGAGTCTAAATTTAGAGAACTGAGAGTCTGAACTCATAAGAGTTCAGAGTCTGAATTCAGAGAACTCAAAACCGGAATTCGGATCTTGAAAATAGAATGATTCATATCTAATTAATTATATAATTATGAGGTTTTGGACATGGAACCAAATATTACTCTTAGAAATAAAATGATTTAGGTTTAGAGAAAATAAGACATGAACAAAGAAAACATGGTAAGGATAAATTCTCCTTGGGGAAGGAAAATTTTCCTTATGAAAAAAACCAGGTAAGGGGAAAATTTTTCTTGTGGAAGGAAAATTTCCTTAAGGAAGGAAAATTTTCCTTATCAAGATAAAATAAATTTTTTCTTAAGATAGACTGTTTGTGATTTTTAAAACATTTAGGAATGGAAAATTCATAATGAAACCTTATTGACTCAAAAATATCCCCCTTTTTGGAAAGCACAAACATCCTTACAAAAAATAATATAAGGGCATAGAATTTTAATGATCCTCAAAATAAAAACTTATCTCCTTTTACTTATGGATCATAGTGAATATGACTAAAACCCCCTTAGGCTTTGGAACCACTAAGGATCATATTCTGATTTCCTGAATGAGATTTTCCATTTTCTTGTATATGAAAAACATCATGATGAAAAATCCCCCTTAGATTAACTCCCCCTTAGGGAAATTTCTTCTTTTAAATAGTATTATTTTTGATATTAATTTCTCACCCTTTGTGATTTTCAAAAAGGATTAAAGGGAATGTAATGAAAAATATGGTACCTAAAATATTAGTAATAAACAAAAAAAAACAAGCACCAAAAAATTTCATTATGATTGGAAAACTTTATAAAAGGAATAGATACAACAAAAGATCGTAATTGAACAAGATTATACTTCACTCTCCTTCAGCATCAACTTCATCACTATGGTTTTCAAATTCTTGAGCTCCTTATGATTTTCCTATGATCGCTTGAGAAGCTTATCCCGATCTTCAGCTTTCTCCTCCAAGGCGTTCATTTTTTCTTCCTCGGCCTTAAGAAATTATGCCTAATCTTTTAGAACTTCTTCTTAATTAAATAGCTTCTCTTCTATGTCAATCCTGAGATACCTTTATCTCTTCCAACACTGATCAATTAAATACTGCTTCTGATTCAGATCTGTCACTTCTTATATTTGATTATTTTCCTAAAGATATAGTTTTTGTTCAAAATATTTGGTGGGATATTTTATCTTACCGTCATTAGTTTCAAAAGAATCCTTGAAATTGTCTTGAAATTCATCATGAATCCACATATCTTCAATAGTTTTCTTTGAACAACTATTTATATTCTTGCATGATCTTTTATGCGCATCGAAACTGATAAGAATAGATTTTAAATCTGTCTCTAGTTTCACACACTTATCCATCACCATGGATACTGAATCCGATTTTTGATATAAGGTGTGTTGAAGCATCTTGAATCATGAGTCAATGATTGGAAATATAGAGATACTTCCAAAAATATTTTTCAAAGACTGAACTACAAAATCATGTCCAAGGGAGGAAGATTCCAAATATGAGACTTTTCTTAGTGAGGTTTCTTTTTATAACTTAGTATCCTTTTTCTTTGATGAACCACCATCATATTTCTTCATTACCACAGGATTTCTAGGTGCATCAAGTACATATTTTTTTACCTTATCAACCCTCGAAAAGGATTCCTCTTGATCAGAAGATTCATGTTCACTATCAGATAGCTGAACGATTTTATCTTCATCTACCTCTTCCTTCTCAGCTGCTCCTCAGCATCCTCTCACTATATAAAATCATTATTGCTACTATTATCTTTAGACAACTTGTTTACATCATCTTAGCACTTCTCATAATTCCTTGGTGTAGAAAGCTTTGAAGGCTCAGCTTCAGAGATTTGGATTGATAATTTTTCAGAATGTATTTCCTTCTCAGGAAAATCTTCTTCTTGCTTTATCAGATCTTCAGTTTCACCATTACCTTCATCTTATTCTTCCAGTACTTCTTCCTGATCTTTTTCCAGACTCACAAATGTCATTCCCAGAGTCTCTGGTAATGGATCTATCAAGAAATATTCTGGTACCAGAATATTCTCATATGTTTTCTCAGAATCCTTTAGAATGGATTGTATTATCTCATCCTCAGACAACTTCTTCTTTTTCTTCTTCACTGTCTCTTCCCTTTCTAGATTCTCAACTATCTTTTCCTTCAAAGATTTTGCCTCAGCATTTTCCAATCCAAACTTAGTCTCCCCTTCATTCTGTTTTTTCTTGTCTTCCCTCTACTTTTCTACTTCCTTATACAGATAGGATTTTTTCTTTTTTTCCTTTGGTTGTGTGGATTGGGTTTCCTTAGCTTCTTGGGTTTTTTCCTTCTCTTCTACTTCCTTCAGCTTCCTCTTTATTCCTCCATTTCTATAAATTCATCCACCTCATGTTTCTTTGAAATAGCTTCAACATACTCTTTAGGAAAGTCGTATAATTCTTTAGAATCTATGAAAAATCCAACTTTAATTATTCTCAGAGTGTCACCACTCAACAACATATCTTTTCAATTTATTGACTTAGATTTGAATGGAATTTTGAAGGATTCTAAGAACCGAACAAAAAACTTTGAAAGAATGGATGGATACATAATAATATGAGACTTTAGATTTCTATTCTTTATGTTTTCAATCGTAACATGAATATGCCTAACAATGTTTATCTTCCTAAGGTTTACCATAAAGTCCAAAACATAAATTTAACTCTTCTTCAAGTATCCTTGACTCCTTTTCTCGGTATGATGAATCTTTGAACCCACAATTTATGAATCCGAAAATTTGTAGACAGATGAAGAATATTTGGAGTCTTTACATCTGAGAGACCAAGGAAATCCATGGCCTTTACATTATCAAAACTTCCTTTAATATCAGGAAGCTTGTGATAACCAAATTCAACATCCCCTTCATAAGGAATACCAACCAAGATTACTTCCCTAGTGTAAGAGAGTGAATATGTCTTCCCATAACATTTGAAGGAAAACTTACTCCTGTATTCTACCTTAAAGAAAGTTAGTGACTCATATAATTATACTAACAACTCCAGTTATACAAAATCTTGTGATATTGGTTTTTAAAGGAAAACACTTTCCCACCCATTTCACTTTATATTCTTAGTGATAATAGAATCATACTTTGCAAAAAACTTCAGATCAGCTAACCTTTCCCTGTATATCTGCCATTCAGAGAATGGCTTGATAGTTGAAATTTTTTTCTAGGAAGAGAATTCGGCAAAAATTCAGAATTGAGAAAGATCTGAAAAGTTTGAAATGGGCTTATGTAGGAGGGCATAGCTTCAACACACGAAGGCTTGAGTTTCGATGTGAGACAACCATCAGGGAGTCCATTATATAGGAAATTGAGATGACAGTTCAACTTCAATGACTGATCTAACACCTGAAAAACTTTTTGATGAGATATGATGGTTGAGATGATATCCATGAAGAAATTTTTGTTGAATCCAATATTTTAAGGTTTTTTTAAGAAAAGCATTCATATTTAAGGAAAAGTGAATACGAAAAATTTTAAAACGAATTAAAATACCAAAAATTAAGAGATGATTATGAAAATTTGAGAATGGAAATATACCATTTAGATTTCTAAGAAGATTATTTGTAATGAGGAAAATTCTTCTTGAAGAACTTTAGATTCCGAAAATTTGATTATGAAAACTTTGACTACCAAAATTTTTTTACTAAAAAACCATTATGAAAAATATAACTACGAAAAAAATAAATACAATTTTAATTACAAAAATTTTGAGTACGAAAATCTTCATTATGAAAATTTAGAAAATCATCATTATGAAAATTTTGAAAATCTTCATTAAGAAAATATATAAAATCATCATTATGAAAAATATTGAAAATATTCATTATGAAAATTTTGAAATTCTTCATTATGAAAATTTTGAGAAATCAAACAAATGTACTCACCCTATGAAAAAGAGTTTGTTACTATAAGGATATGGGTTTCAATAGGATCTTAATAAGGATGTTTAAATTACAGTTAACATTCCTAACTTCTATTTAATGTATTCAAATCTATCAAATTGTAATGATTTTTTGAAAATATCAGCAAGTTGATCTTATGTTCTGAAAATTAACGAATGATATCTACTTTTTTGTGTGTGATCCCTAAGAAATTGATGCCTAATATCTATGTGTTTTTCATGAGAGTGATGTATAGGGTTTTTACTTATGGAAATGGAACTAGTATTATCATAAAAAATTTGTGATTTGGTAAAACTCATACCATAGTTTGTGAGTGTGTGTTTCATCCACAACACTTGAGCACAACAACTTCCAGCTGCTACATATTCAGCTTCAGTTGTGGAAATTTCTACTAAGTTTTTCTTTTTTGATGACCAAGAAACTAATGAATCTCTTAAGAAATAAATAGTTATGTATGTACTTTTTCTATCCATTATACATCCACCAATGTCAGCATCAGAAAAAAATTTCAAACAAAATCATTTCTAGATGTATAAAAGAGTCATAAATCAATGGTTCCCTTTATGTAGCAACAAATTATTTTCACTAACTATAAATGTGTTTCCATAGGATTGGATTGATATCTTTAACATAATAATACTAAAAACATTAAGTCTAGAAGACAAGATATTAAGTATAGTAAACATCCTATCATACCTCTAAATGATGTTTGATCCACTAGTTTCCCATCTTCATCAAGATCAAGTAAATTTGAGGTACCAATGGGAGTACTAATATTCTTAGTGTTGTCTTATCCATACTTTTTAAGAAGATATTTAATTAAATTATATTGATATATGTAGGTTCCTTCTGGTTCTTGAGAAATTTGAAAACCTAGGAAAAAATTTAACTCACCCATCATACTCATTTCAATCTCAGATTGCATTAGGTCCTCAAAAGAATCTGTTAAAGATTGCTGAGTTGAACAAAATATAATGTCATCAACATAAATATGTATAATTAAAACATTTTTATTTTCATTATTTATAAAATGTATTGGAATAGAATTTCCCTTAACAAAATTATTTTGAAGAAAAAATCATATAA
Source organism: Viscum album (assembly GCA_963277665.1). Classification (NCBI taxonomy): domain Eukaryota; kingdom Viridiplantae; phylum Streptophyta; class Magnoliopsida; order Santalales; family Viscaceae; genus Viscum; species Viscum album. The sequence goes on from OY728153.1 coordinate 570,661,324, forward strand.
GTCTATCATAATTGGCTCTAGGGGATTTCTTAAGTCCATGAAAATCTTTGGTAAGTTTGAAAACATGTTCAGGATGTTTTTAATATTCAAAAACATGAGATTGTTGAATAAATAATTCTTCTTGAAAGAAACCATTAAGGAAAGCGCATTTAAAATCCATTTTAAAATGTTTAAAATTGAAGAATTATTTAAAGGAATGTATAATACGAATAGATTCAAGTCTGGCTACTAGAGAATAGGTTTATTCATAGTCTATTCCTTCTTGTTGATTATAGCCTTTAGAAACTAATATAGCTTTATTTATTAAAATGAATCCATTTTCATCACACTTATTTATCAAGACCCATTTTACTCCAATAATAGATGTTTCCTTAGGTCTTTCAACCAAACCAGACATTATTCATTTCGAATTCATTTAGCTCATCTTGTGTGGCTTTGATCCAATCATCATCACCTAAAGCTTCATCAGTGCTTTTTGGTTCTAATTGGGAAAGGAATGATAGATTTTCTACTTCATTCCTTAAGGAACATCTAGTCCTTACAGGTTCATTTACATCACCAATGATACTATCATTGGGATGATTCTTTAGAAACAACTGATTTTAGTTTTGTAAAACATGTTCATCAACATATGGTTGGAAATCTTCAGGGGTAAATGTCTCGAAAAAAATTTCTTGAACATTTTCTTTATGAGAAGGATCTTTTATCAGGGGTTGATAATCAGTTTTTGAAAACACAACTGAGGATGTAGGTTGAGGTTGTTTAAAAACAAAGGGATCAGTTTCATCAAATTTTACATGTACTATTTCTTCAATAGTACAAGTGTTTTTATTAAAAACTATATATGCCTTAGAAGTTTTAGAGTAGCCTATGAAAATTCCTTCATTATATTTTTGTGAGAATTTATGTAAATTATCATTATTATTCATAATGAACACTTTGCAACCAAATACCCTGAAGTAGGAATGTGTAGGTTTTCTACCCTTCCATAACTCATAAAGAGTTTTATTAAGAAAAGGTCTAATCAAAAATTGGTAGTACTTACAACTTCAGCCCAAAAATTTCATGCTATAGAATATTCACTCAACATGGTTCTAGTTATCTATTAAAGAATTCTATTTCTTCATTCAACAACACCATTCTATCAAGGAGTTCTTATTGCTGATAAATTTTGAGTAATCGCTTTTCTACTACAAAATGTTTCAAAATCAGAATTTTGAAATTCTCCAGCATGATCACTATGAATAGTTATCAATGGAAGGTTTTTCTCAATTTTAACTTTGGCTCTAAAACTTTTGAAATACAAAAAATATTTAGATTTCATTGCTAGAAAATAGACCCACGTAAATTGAGTGTAATCATCATCTAAGAAAATCACATAATATTTTCCACCAATGCTTCCAGGTTGTGTTGGTCCAAAAAGATACATATGCACCAACTGTAAAGCATCAGTTGTTGAGACTTCACCGATTGATTTAAAAAATGATTTATGTTTCTTTCCATATTGACATGGGTCACAAACTTTTGAAGAATCAAATCTATGCTTTGGTAGATCCTTAACTAGACTTTTCTTAGAGAGTTTACAGAGGATCCTATGTTTACAGTGACCTAACCTTCTATTCCATAACCAAGAGTTATCCTCCATTGCACTATGTAATGGTAGATCTTGTCTCCTAAGGTCTTATAAGTTTAGTGTGTATACATTCTCTTGATTTTGGGAAGAAAGAAAAAAATCTTCCTTGTAATTGTGTATGAAGAATTTATCATACCTAAAATTCACATGGTAACCTTCATCATGTAACTTAAATATGCTAATGAGATTGTTAGTAAGACCCTTAACAAATAAAAAATTTGAAATCAATGTTTTTAAAAGAAGAATAATATTTCCTACACTAATAATTTCTCCCTGAGCATTATCTTTGAAAGTTACTTTTCCTCATTTCATCTTTATAATATTTTCAAAGAAGTTTTTATTACCAATCATATTTCGGGAACATTAACTATCCATGTACCATGTATTGGTGTTGGTTCTTTCAATATTTTCCTGAAAATAAGATTGTTAGACTTTCCAAACCCAGAATTTATTGGATCTGTGAATTTCAAAAAGAAAAATATTAGGCACCAACATTTTCATTGAAAAATAAGCTTTATGAAAACCTAAAGGTTGAGTTTTGTTTATAGAAAAACTTTTTTCCCAGTGTCCACCACACTGACATTTAGTGCAGAATAGAGCACTTTGAGGAACAAAATAGTTATTACTAAAAATCAGTTTTGAATTGGTATAACCAAAACCAAAACTATACCTTAAAGGTCAGATTTGTGAATATATCTTATCAAAATTTTCCTTACCTAAGGTTAAATTTTTCAAACACTTCCTCAAGGAAAATATTTCTAAATTTATTTTAACAAACAAGTTTTTATCTTCAAAATCATTAGTTTTAGAACTAGAGATACTCTTTAAAATATTTTTCTTAGAAATTACTTTTTCGAGATCCTTAAAAAGTTTATCCTTCTCAGAATTAACTTCCTTAAGGTTTTTTTGAAATACTTTCAAAATCATAAATTTTCTTATCAACATCTTTTGAAATATCTGATATTTACATAGTAAGAATATATTTTTCTCGAATTTTCTTTATCAAGATTTTCTTGAGTTTTGAATTCTCAATCTCAATGAGTTTAGAAAATATGGAAACATCTTCATAAGTAGGAAAAGTATTATCTTCATCAGAAGAAGATTCTTTAACAAAAGAGTTATAATATTTATTTTTACTATAATTAACATTCAAAGATACATTGTCCATGGATTATTCTTTGTATACCTTAGCCATTAGACAATGATTTTCAATAGGTAGTCTAGCTATTATACCAAGATTCTTCTGACCATAATATTCATGCTTTGAGGATTCTTCAGAAGAGTCACCACCATTGGCACTCTAGGTGTCATTGGATTACAAAACTTTCTTATCTTTAGCCTTGTATTACTTCTTTCTATTCCTCTTAGAATGATTTTCCTTTCCATATTTTTTTTGAGCATAGGAAAATCTGGGCTTATATTCCCTAGTCTTTTTCACTAATAACAAGTTACTTAAGAGTATTTCTTATCTTTACTTTATTATTGAATATGGAATGAATGTTATTCTATCCAGAAATCTTATTTATCCTTCGAGAAAGATTGGATAATTCATTTTCTACTGATTCACTTCCACTAGATTCAGATTTAATGACAACCTTCTTAGATTTGGATCTTGTAACTCTCTCAGGAGTCATGGATTTCATTTGATTTAAAGTTGTTGTAAAAGCAACACTTCAATTTCCATTATTCTTCATGATATTATCATCATCTCTCTTCAGTCTGGTTTCAGGTTGAAGAAGTGTTCCAAATATATCATCAAGATAAATCTGAGTAACCTTCAAATTCTCATCCATAGTCGTCCTCTTAGATTCCCATTCGTTAGAAATGATGTATATGATATTTTACACAAGAGCTTCATCATCTAATCCTTTCAGCCAAATACAATTGTCTACTTCACAAGATGAAATCAGGCTATATATATTTCTAATCATAGAATAATGAAAAGTATTGTGTACCTTATAATTCAGTTGATATTCATACTTTTCTTGATTGGTGAAAGTAATAATTTCCTTTTTAGGGATTTTATGTCCTCTAGTAAGCATAACAAATTTATCTACTCCAGTGTGCAAAACAAAATTGTTCATATGATATCTCCAATATTTGTAATAATTTACATAAAAAATAGGTGGTATAGTAGGATTATGATTGTCAATTGATCTAACATTAATTGTTGTCATCTTAGGAGAAAAATATTTAAAAAAAACATGTTAATAGAAAAAGATCGTAAATAAGGAAACAATTAATAAGTAAGGAAAATATAACAAACAATGAAAACTTGAGCATGGAAAACTTATATTTTAATATAATTATTTCAGAGACCTCCTCTGATACCAATTTTAGGATCGGCTTAATGAATGTATATGCTCAATATACAAGAGGTGGTGAATTGTATACTTTAAAAATTCCTTTGGAACCTTTAATGTTGGTATAAATGTCTTGTTTTAAAACTCATGAAAAATGATGCTTAAGTGAGTTAAACAATGTAAATTCACAAGATCTATTATTTCTACAAACTTTCTATGTTCTAGAAATATGATTCTGAAAATTCAGGTTCTGAAAATATGGATCTGGAAATGAAACTTAAGAAAATGTTACAAGTAAAAGATTCTACTATAATTTGTATAGAATCTCACTAATCAGAGTATAGAAAAAATAGAAATTATAATATAGTTATACCTTCCATAACAATCAAAATGCAGTGGAAAAAAACATGAAACAATACAAGTAACAAGTATAAAATCTTTTAACCCAAAGAGAAGGGTATCCAACAACCTTGGATAAAGGTCCTTTGATTTATACTTTGAAAAAAGTTTTTCTTACCAACACCAGGGGAAGCCCTTGATAGAAACATCAGAATCAGACATGATATCCCCGAAAGACCTCAACTTAATGGTATTCGACACCTCTTTCTTCCTCAGCAAGGAAGTACTTTAACTTTAAGGTATTCAGAACCTCTGTCTTCCTATCCCTAGAAGCCCTCAAATGTACTCCGCATCATTTGGAGTCGCATGAAGCATTCTGAACAAGATGTTTAGTATGCACTAAGAATGAGAGTCTATCTCTCAAGAAATACCTTCAACGGCCTGAAATATCTAGAGTTGTAGAACAATTTTGAACTCATTCAAATGAACTCCTATTTATAGGCATATCTCCAACGGTCAGCTCCCACCTCCAACGGTTATATTTTTCCATGAATCTCAGAGAGACCTGTACATGTTTCACTCAAAAGATGGTTTTTTAGAAACAGAATGTATGAAATCATTTCATAACTAAAACAAGGATTGGAAAAATATGGTTGGTAAGAAAATTCATTTTTTGGAGTCTATGGAGAAAAAATATTCAGAGTATATAATACATGGATATTCACACTATGTTTTCCAATGAATTCGTAACCTGATTTTGGAGTCTAAATTTCAAGGAAATTAGAAGTCTGAATTCAATATAATTCAGTGTTTTAATTCATAAGAATTTGGAGTCTAATCTCAAAGAACTCGGAGTATGAACTCATAAGAGTTCAAAGTCTGAATTCAGATAACTCGAAGTCTGAACTCATAAAAGTTTGGAGTCTGAATTAACAGAACTTGGAGTCTAAACTCATAAAAGTTAAGAGTATAAATTTAGATAACTCCAAGTATGAACTCATAAGAGTTCAGAGTCTAAATTCATAGAACTCGGAGTTTGAAATCATAAGAGTTCAGAGTCTAAATTTATAGAACTCAGAGTCTGACCTCATAAGAGTTCAGAGTCTGAATTCAAAGAACTCATAACTTGAATTCAGATCCTAAAAACAGATTGCTTCATATCTATGTAATTATATGTTTCTATGGATTTGGATATGAAACTGAATTTTACTCATAGAAATAAAATTAGTTTGGTTTAGAGAAAATAAGACATGAACAATGAAAACATGGTAAGGATAAATTTTCCTTTGGAAAGGAAAATTTCCCTTATGAAATAAAAATAGGTTAACGAAATAAAATTTTAGAGGAAGGAAAATTTTCTTAAGGAAAATTTTACTTATCAAGATAAAATAAAATTTTCATTAAGATATAGTGTTTGTGATTTTCAAAACATAAAGGAATTTAAAATTCATAAGAAAACCTTATTGACTCAATATTAAAATCCATGCTACACTCATTGATCCCCTAGTATATGAAAAATTTAGTGTAAGGATTTGTTACATATCATTGCTAAAAATATGTTTTCCCTATGTGACAACATAAATTTTAGGGTTCTTGAATCCTTTTTGAATATTTTACTTTTCATAAACCAACTTCATACCTAGGAAGTCTGAGCTGATACAAATATCTCCATGTGTTTATATCCTTCCCTTAGAACCCCATGGAACTTGGGATTATTTTTTTTGGATATTCCCCATTAAAGATTGATAACATTGACTATCTCCTACGAACGTACAATCAGATCCCAAGAAATCCCCATTAAACCCTAGATTTATTTTCCAGACTGTGTGGAACACTAGAGGCTCACACCATTACCAATGGTGACCTTTAACCACTTGTTATCACCTTCTATTAACTCAAATATTCTCATACCATGATTCACAATCCCCATAACAATATTATTCAAGAGGATTCGATATCCTTGACATTACATCACAATTTATTGTACCATTTTTCAATGTTGGAATGTGACACTCCACTCATGAACCTTTTGATGTCCAAAACCTTATGATTCGAAACCACATGGCATAGTGTCTGAGCCTAAAAAAAAAATATTTACCTAGGGTTCCAGAACCATTATTGTATAGATTTTCTTCTATATACATATTTATCTGGATGTTTGAGTATTCAAAAATCATTTATGTCCCATAGAAAAGTGTGGGGACCAAATATACTTGATCATGTATGTATTCCCTATGGACTCATGTGAAAGTTCTTTGACCCACGAATTATATTAATCTATTCCCTATGAGAAAGTATCTCTAATAATCATGAGCCCCAGTGACAAAGATATAGGACTCATAAAATTTAGGTGTTTTGGGTCACCCCCGATCTCTATGACACATTCCGTGATTCATCAATTCAATCTCTTGGGAACATGCTTTATACCACCCATATTTCAACTATCCAGGTGAATTGGACATCCCAAATATTTCTTCTGACAACCAATATCATTCCCATAAATCTTATATGTCCCTTGGAAAAGAGTTTAAAATCCTATATTTGACAATACTACCGACATATATGTGATTTTAACTACCAACCACAGGCATCTACTCCATACAAGAAGGGAGATCAATTTCTTGTGTGCCTTGGAAAAATGATGATAGAACTATGAACCTTAGGTTTCTTTAGGTCATCCATGGAATTTCATTCCAATATTCCATATGCATCATTTAGGTCTAATCCTAAAGAACCTAGTCTATAAGAACAATATGTTCGATCAATAAGACGCTAAAATACTACAATAGAAGGTCTGAACAAAAGACCCTAAACTACAACAATAGAAGGATCGATCCTGAAGACCCTAAACTAAAACAATAGAAGGTATGATCTATAAGACCCTACACTAGACAAATAGATGGTCTGACTGAAAATATCCTTCACTACATAAATATAAGGTCCAAACTAGAAGACCCAAAATTATATAAATAGTTGATTAGATCTAAAATTCCCTAAATAAAATAAATAGATGGTCAGATCCAGAAGACCCCAAACTATAGTAATAGAAGTCACGAGATAAAATACCATAAACTAGGAAAATATAATTTCTGATCAAGATGAAACAAAACTAAAGAAATATATGGTCCATTATATAGACCTTAAACTACAAAACAGAAAATATTTAGTTTAGGTTATAGGAAAAAGGAACAACACTTTTCAGCGAAAAAAACATGTAAGAGGGTGGCCTGAGAAAAAGTTGAGTCCATGACCACTCATCCTTACCCTATATGAATATTAGGTAAAAATTAGGACAATAAGAATAAAAATATTCAGATATTTTATGTCCCAAAATACAACCTTATAAAAAATTAAGTTATAATCACGGATTCCGTTAACTTAATCCAAAGATAGAGCACTTACCCTTTTGAGCATATATTCTACCCAAATTAGCTTTTTTGAATCAGGTAATCTCTAGATAACATGAAGAGGTAAATCAATAACAAATTCCATTTTGGTGGTAATTCATGAGAATTCCTCAAGAAAAATATGTTATGGTTTAGGCATTTAAATATAGTAATTCATGTTTAATTGATTTTATAAGAAGGATGGGTACCATTGACAATCTATGCAGTATCATATCAATGAAATTTCATACATATCATGAATGATGAAAATATGGATAATGACATATAAGGTTTGGAATATCTATTATTTGATAGAATGAAAAAGGAATAATATCCACATTTATCATTCTCTATAAGAATTTTATCAAAATGATCGACATTGATGATTATACCACTATCAGATTCGATCGGTTTAATTTACCAAATCTACAAGAGTCTATCAAGAAGTGTCGATCAAAAAACTAAAATGATTCCCACCCTGCTTCTTCCACTATTTCCCGAGGTTGAATAGTCTCAATAATAGTAGATAGATCATTTCAACATTTACGAATATATTCTAATTAATAGGATGACTCTGAGAGATCAAACCTTGAGTGGGCAATGATCTCCTTGTGTCTTGATATTTGTAATGTCAAAATATCTATGTGGTCCATGATCTCCTCATGATTTGTTTCATGATTTCATATAATGGTTGACAGATAAAGCCATCCATCCCTAAATTCCAAAAAAATATTGAATATATTTTTCTTGATCACAAAATGTTTCCAACAGATTCTCAGTGATCATGAAATGTATCTACATTCATATTATACTACACTATGTCTAATCCTCTGCAACTATTGGAATGGGTACATTGGAAGAGGTAAAAACTGGCTGAGTTGATGAGGAGGAAAAAGAAGAATAATCCCCATATACACATATCTCAAAAGACGCATCATCCATTAATCACATTGAAGGACCATATTAATCAAAAACATATCACCAAAAAGTGGGATTGTCATCATTATGATGGGGATGCTTCCTTGAAGACTCGTCTGAATACCAAATTAGCACCATTTTTTCCTAAAACAATGGGGTTGGTGAAGAACATTGTATGTCTGCTTGATGCACCAGTACATTCAACATTCCACCTAGGTGGGATTCCACCCAATCCCAAGCATAATAATATGAAAGAATATGGGGCTCTCATCAAGTGTAAGGATAATCTTAGATTTGGTATCCTTGTGTTACAATATATGCCAATATTGGTGAATAATCATAGGATGTTGTTATCCCAGAACACTAGATAAGGGTACAGGAGAAACCCTTTAGATGTATCCAAATTTCCAAGTGAAACATTAAGGGGTATACACCTCTCAAATGATAAACTCAACCATTCTTTACAAAAGATCCCCATTATGAAGGGAGGTCTGCTAGGACTCCTCATAATGAGATCTCCCACGATTTTAAATAATTGGAATGATCGCTGAATGATAATGAATGAAATGAATTTTATCTAACTGGATTAGAATTTTAGAGACCTCATTAGAGTTGAATGACATTACCTCAACTCCATAAATGTCCATAAGATGGGAGAGAAACAAGGTAATATGGATCTCGGTGGTGTTGTGATATATGTACCAATGGAAGTGATCCCCTATCTAACCAAATAGATACCATAAAGGACCACCTATTCTATTAGGGATTTTTCCCTACTAAATATTGGCCATAAATTGATAAATCCGTACAATAGTTTTTATATCTATATTGAGTGGTCCTCCCACTACTAGCCAAGATTACATCACCATTATGATAACTTAGATTCCTAACAATGCATCCTATGCTAAGAAAATCCACTCCTTCAATAACATGGCCATGAAACCCACTAACCAACTTCTCAGGGATATCTCCAGCCATTCCTAATAGCCCCATGTGATATATTATCCATATTAGAGGATTTATCAATATTATTTAATGTTATAATGAACTATCAAAGAAGGACACTGATGAGGTCGTATAGCGATCAATTTATCTCTGTTGTGGTGAAGGAAAATGATAATTTATCATTTAACGGGTATGTGTGAGTACAGATTCAGCTCATTTTTTAATTTTTTCTTTATAATGTTGAGAAAATCCCTTTAAAAAACTGGAGTATGTGGGGGTCATCCTAAATTCCCATAATAAGAAGGATCTTTTCATAAAATTCCCCAAAAGGGGGTATCCTGCCCAATTGATAGATATCTCAATGTTTGATTCCTTCTTCACCATGGTAAAGATGTAATGAATTGGTACCAGAGTACTAATGGATATTCATTTCTTTGAGAATATCTTGCTTACATTAGATGATTAAATGGAAATTCATACAACCTCGTAAATATGAATAATGTCGTGTTGGTAAGGATATTCAGAATAGATATGTATAACCTAGAATATCCAAGCCCATTCATCATAAAAATTTCTACTAGAACACATGTTCCACTAATTTCTCTAGACCATTCCTAAATTTATCATGTGTGAGAAAAATATGATCTAATTGCTTTGTGAAATGGTCAGGTAGGATAAATCACTATCTTTTGGACCCATAGTAGAGTTTTTATGCATATGGGACAACCACTAGAACCACGCTACAACTAGTAGGCCATCCTAAAAATCACTATCTAAATACAATCAATGGAATTTGACACCCAAAAGTGTGGAGATTTTATTTAGGAGAAGGAATATAAATTTCATCTAAGATCCCAAATCCGTATAGGGGAATCCGGTGTGATAAAGGACAGCTTTGATGTTTGGATGAGAGAAGTCTTTTAGAAACCACTTTGTTAGAATTAAAAACATATTTAGGGTCAACATTATGGCTCCCAGTAGTCATGGCCCTTTGGATAGCCATGGAATAAGATGCATGGGATCTAAAAGAAAAATAAATAAAATTAAGATGCATATGTTAGAAAAAACAAAATCTCATCGAAAGTGATGCATAACTCCAGCAACATCACGCATATTTCCTGACCCATGAAGTGAATTCATAGTTTCATAACCTAATAGATTTATAATAGACTATATGACTGATGGTGATATTGTGGACCATATAACCCATAGTAAATATGAATACCACCTGACTAGTAATAAGATGCATGATCACTTAAACCTTTCATGGTCATGTCATCCACATAATAGTTGATTGATCTTGTGACTGAACTAGTAGATCCTGTGAAACCTATAAGACAACCATGATAATCAAGGACTAAGTCCAAGGATCATGAATTTATTAAAATTTTATTATTGGTTGTCTCAAGAATGTGTTGGGTAAAAGCAATCCTTTTGAACAGATCTCACAAATTATCTTGTAGACATGACTCACAATCAGTTCTCAGGGAAGGACTTGTGAAGGGTTAATGTGATGAAAAAATAATGGAATAGATATAGAGTGTTTTATTAGGCAGTGAATGACCTTCACTCCATTCCCATATTTATATGGAATTACAAATAATTCCATGAGTCACATGAAATACCAATCTCCACCCATGGCACTGATGGTCAGAAGCCCCAAAGGCTCGCGTCTGAATTTAATTTCCATGACCTTTTACCCACAAGTTTCACTCCAAAGGGGGGGTGGATTTTTCGATTCCCTCCAAATGAAAATCATAAAATCTAAAAGTAAATAAATACATAAACCATGGGTATTAATTTCTCCAAAAAAACAAACTAAAATAATGTGGACAAGATATTCCAGATCACATAACCTTCCAAAAGATAAATGTCCGCAAACCATTATAAGGTCATGAGAATGGTTCATGAACAACACATGGCCTTATTGAGATCAAACATAGCCCCTTTTATAATCCCTAATGTTCTTAAAATGGTTTTCATGACACTCACTAATCATATAGTGGTTTTCAGTAGAGTTCCTCCATGTCATGCGACTTTTCAGACAGTAGGTGATAGACAAACCATCCAAAAATCCTTGATCAATAAAGGATTAAAATTTCAATAAAGGAGAATCCTTTTACAGTCAATTATATTATTTCAACATGATTATACTGTCTATAATACACCAAAAGGCCCTAATGACATGTCCCTGAAAATAATGACGCATCCCCACAATACCCGTTATTGGTCTTGAAATGCATCACAGGAAGAGAGAGTGATTATTTATACAACACTCTCACAATATTTAGATATCAAAAAACCTTGAGAAATAATTAAGGATATAAAACGGGAAAAGGAAAAAGCTTCTTTGTGTGTGAAGATAAGATGATCATCACACAAAAGTGTTCATATTCCCTGGTCAATCACCATCAATCACACAAGTCCCCCCCCCCTCTACATTTCAATATAATCCTGGAGATGTCCTCTAGATAGGCATCCCAATCTCATGAAGCCCCCATATAAAGAAACCCTTTTCTCATGGATGACCCCAAAAACGTCACTTTAAATCGTGAAAAATCATTTCCATAGGAATGATGATCTCATTAAGGCCCCTAGACATGTGATCCTGATCATGTGGAAGCCCCTTGACATGTCCACATGGTCAAGTGAAATCCCTTTGATCAGGCTGGTTCAAATAAAAATAGTGAAGGCAGAGTGTTCTTGGGGTCGTTGAATGTCACATGACACCATGGATGACCTACAACAAGATATCACAAATATCATGGAACAAAATTCCCTCCACCAACTCTATCCCAAATCCTTGAGATGCATGTCGTGAAAGGCAGTGTAATGCTGGGGTGAATAGGCCTATAAATCCATCCCCATTAGCACCAAAAATACTAAAATAGGAATCCATGATTGATCATACATGGGGGCATAACAGATGAATTATTAGGGAGGAAAGTCATTTGATCAAAAAGGTTTCCTCCTTGTAAAATCCAGGGAACAACCTAAGGGATCGCGAGGCAGGAAGATAAGCTTTTCATGATCACTCAATATCACATGAAGGACTTATGGAATATTAGTCACATTATACAAATGACATCCCACATGTCTAATAGGTCATGTGAAACCTAAAATAAGATAACAACATAAAAACCTAGGGTACGTATGAAATAAAGATATAATAAAGTCTAAAGAAAATAAGACTTATGTGAAGAACATATACACTGATCCTCATGGGCATCACACGAGTCTTCCAGATCATGAGATAAAATCAGGATATGTCTCTCAAATCATGTGATTCTAAAAAAAATTTCTATTTAGATTATGTCAATTCCCATTGTACATGTAAAAAATTCACATGATTCCCTAAGTGCATGCCACCCAAGTATTATAAATCCATCTGGGATTTATATCCAATTCATATGATGGACATTAGACATGTCACCGAAGTTATGTGGTGATACCAAGATAGGTTGGATAATTCATGTGATGACACCAATAAGTGTAAACATGGATCATTAATCATACAACAAACATGTCAGCATGGGTCATATGAAGTACTCCCAACATGTGAACCTGGATCATGTGACATCCTCTAGACATGTCATCCTTTATCTCACGATATTCCCTGTAAAATTCATCCAGGTCATGTGGCACCCTCTAAACATGTCATCTCAGGTCATGAGACATCTTATGGACAAGTCATACCAACCATGTAGAACCCTCTATAAATTTTCTACATGAGCATGAAATGTTCTCCAAACTATTTAGCATTGATCATGAAATGGTCTCCAAACATTTCAATCAGGTTAAGTGATGTCCTCCAAAAAGGTAAACTGGATCATGACATTGTCTTTAGGAATGTCAACTAAGTAACTAGTGCATGTCCATACATGCTTAGATATGTTAGGAAGATAGTAAGAGCATGTTAAGAAGACAAATTATATCATGTCAATAGGATGAGCTAGGACATGATAACATTGTCCAGTGGATATAAAAGGGAAACCTCAGTGTGTAATAAAAAAATCAACTAAACTATTATGACTCTAATTCCTTCTACAACCATAATATATAGGATTCCTTCTTAATTACCATGATCAAAATGGAATCCTATGTGTGTAAGACCTAATAAAATTAAATATGATGACTATAATTACTAACATAACCATATCATGTATGAAACCTTCCTAAGGCCCATGCTCAAAAGTTAAGCCTCAATCTGTAATCCCCAATAAACAGAACTATGATGTATTTGATTCCATCCATTACCTAGATACATAGGAAACATTTATAAGCCCCAAGAAGAAAAGGTAAAGCTCTATGTGTAAGCCCCAACCAACTAAACTATGATGACTTTGATTCCTTCCATAACCAGGATATGGAGGATACCTTCCTAAATCCCTATATAAAAAGGGGAACCACAATTTATAATCCCCAATCAACTAAACTAAAATAACTATGATTCCTACCTTAACCCAGATATGTAGAATTCCTTATTAAGTAATGAAATTTAATGGGAATCTACCTTAGTGTGATTACTACAATGTATCCGAAATTTAAACCATTAGGACCTAATCATTCCCATGGGATGGTCATTCTTCCTCATCCACCAGTTGGTCGAGAAGGAAACTGAACTATGATGAATCTGATTCCTGCAACAACTAAGATATGTAGGACACCTTCTAAAGGCCCGAGATCCATATTAAACATCTAAATGGTTGTCCCAAAACATAATTCTTGCATAAATGTGTAGTGATAATGATTACATGTTCTATAATGTTTCTCACATTGATCACGAATCACTTGGTCATATGTATTTGAAATTTTTATATCATCTGAATCATGAACCCACAGCAGTTAGGTAAACCTCAGTGCGTAAGCCCCCATCATTGGAATGATATGAATTCCCCTATAAAAGGTAATCTACCTTGAGGAAAGTACCTAGGTCGTGGTTGAACTATGATGTTTCAAATTCATTCTATAAACAAGATACATAGGAATTATCTTTGAGGATCGATCTTGATACATAGTTCCTAATTTCCATCATATGTGTCCTTTCCACATGAAATTATACTACATGGGCTAAAAAACTATGTGGGTTTGATCCATATTATAAATAGGATACATGGGATGCCACATAATGCTTCAATACCATCCTCAATATATTAATCACCTCCTTGGATAGTAGAAAAGTATGATGTTTCTGGTTCTATGGATTTAAAATATATGTTTCTTGGCATTAAAGGGAAATAGATGGACAAACTCAAATAAATATAGGTGAAATAATTATTAGTCCCTCCTTTAACATGGAAGGATTCAATACTTGATCATTTTTAGGGTAACTGGTCTTGTATCATGATTTGTATGAGATTCTAAAATATATGTTAAATATATAATACAATCACATAGTAGGAAACCCCCCCCCCAATGGTGTGATAAGCCCGACATCTCATCATCTTTACCAATGTGAATTCCTATGTTACATTTGGTCTAAAACCCAAATTAATTTCTTACCTTTGGAAATAATGTCTTTACTCGGTTAAGGATGTGGGAACTATTTGGATTTTATATGGAAGATAAAAATGAACAGTGTACCCGATGTGAATGATTGTACATATATCAAACCACCCAAAATCATGTCTTTGAGCCATTTTCCCCCAACCATGCATGTGATCCTTCTCATGAAACAAAAGTGGTAAATCTAACATAATATTATTTAACTATAAGATCTCCTTCAGAATATAAAAAGGAAATACTACCGAATTCTCATTAGAACATTTTTTCTAGCCATATGGGTGATCAACACATCTCTTTTCCAGATGAAACAAGCATATGATTCAATAATATGTGGATAACATTGTGTAAATGTCACAAATATTACCATTTTCGTAAGAGATAATAGCTCCTGGATTTAAGGCGTGCCTATCCTCTAGAACCAAAACATCCATTAGGCACAACATCTTTGGCCATGTGTTATTCACTAGTGAATCATAGAGGGGTCCCTTTGGATTAATGAGTCCTTATTACTGGTTTTCCAGAGTGGATAACTAATATTATCTGTCACTATGTTTCATGGGGTTCTAAGAGATGTTTATCAACTTAATAAACTAGTTGGTATTAACTCATATAACAATTTTTTTTAAGTTAGTTTATGGAGAACTATTTCTGACGCTTTTGTCAGGGCGTTCCCTGCCATGTCGTCTCACCGACACCTGTCGGTGGCTGTATTATACCCCGAAGTCCCTCTTTCCAATGGTGGGAATCATCCATCATGTCTCTATTGATGATTTCTCCTTTATCAAAATAGGATTATGGGATGTCAATTCATTTTTCTATTGATTCTTCCTTGAAACTCATCACCTAGTCCGGGTCACCCTCATAGAGTAATATGGTGTTAGTGAACTGATCCTCACATCCATATATTTCTTGATGCCAATTAATTATGATAGTTTCATCAAGACATTCCAAAGGGTCAACTCATGGAAGAAAACTTTGGTTTGGAGAGTAGTCACACTTAGGCATCTTTGGAATTTCATGACACTGTAACACTGGTAAACTTGAATTATTCCTCCTCAAAGGGATTCTCTAGGGTAAAAAAACCTGAGGATTCCCACATCGATCATGGGGGATCTTGGGGAAAAGACATATATCCATGGTTTTCGTTATCTTACATGATTAAAAAGGGGTATTCCATGAGTTTAACATCAAAGTAATATTGATTAGACTAATAAAAACACTCAAAAGAGCGTATCAGATAGGTCCATCCCTAGGAGGGGGTACCAGGAGGGTTTACTTGATGGATGGATAAAAACTCCCAATGAGGAAAAATTTGGGATGGAATGTCCCAAAAAGGGAATTATTCTATATTTTAATGTGTTATTTGGGTCTTACACAAGGTTAGATTCTTTTATAAATATCATGATACCACTAGGATGTGCCGGCTAGAGCTAGAAATAGGATGGATGATGGTTGATTTAATGATGTTAGTGAGATGAGTGTGATGGAACTGATGTGATGATGACAGTTGTGTTAGTCTTGAACCACATGAAGGCTTCAAACATATCCCTATGGATGGGAATCATAGTCCATGTAGTTTAGTCATGTGATGGGACACCTAAAGAGGCAGACCTTGAGGATGGAGCGCATGGATGGGGACCCGAAGGAAATAAAACAATTTGGTTGGGGAATGATCTTCCTAAAAAAAGGCTCAAGGGAGAGATGAAGATGGTACATGGGTGATTGGATTGAATCTTATAAAGTCTTCCTACATATCCACATGGATGGGAATCAAAGTCCATGTAGTTCAAGATGGGGCATAGAACTAAGGTGTACACAAAGGACAATGACCTTATGACGTGATGGGGCTTACGCATGGTTAGCAGCCCATCATAAGAGGGAAAATATTAGTCGATGAAGTATGGTAAATTTTATGGATTATATATGGTTAGAATCCCATGTGGATCATAACTTCTTAAAGGATGGATTTGAGGGATGTGTCCCAAAAAGGGAAAATGTCACATTATGACGGTACATCCCTAGGAGGGAGCACCAGGGTTTACTATTGGTTTGGTTTGAACCTCAGAGAGGTGTCCTACATACCCTTTTTATAATATAGGGATCAAAACCCACGTATTTCGAAATGGGAATGGGGATTGTGGTTTAACATCATGCTGGACTAAGGTGGACCAATGTGAATTGGTCAGGATAGATGGGTGATGGGAAGTGATTGGATTGAACTTTATGGAGGCTTCATATGTACCAATTGTAGAAGTCAGGGATCAAAGTACACATAGTTTAGAATGGTGTTGTGGGTAATACACAAGGTTAATGGACCATAGAGGATTTCATGTTCTCCAGTTACTCTACGTACACATGAGTCATGATCAGTGTGAGAAAAATGTTGTAACAGCAAACCTGGCGATCGTGTCACAAAATGTACGACCATGAGGGATGGTGTGGGGGTACAAATGTTTAGTATCACAAGGTGTATATGGATAGTACATGGGAAAACCAATTAATTTGGGTGTTTGGGCTTATGTAAAGACTTCTCAAGATGCACATGGTGGAAAATTTTATAGGGAAGGAGAATGTGGAGAGCTCGGGTGCTCATTATCCTTTGAATAATCCTTGGAATTCTGCACATGTGCTGATCACAATTTAACATCATGTGTTGAGGACGAGGGGTTCATTGTAGTTTACCTTCCTATAGATCTGATGATGAGGACTCACTCCTCATCCCTTGGACATACATGACTTATACCAACAAACTATTAGGGAAGGGAAGGCACAAGCAATGTCGAAGGGTGGTGAGGTGGAGGATTTTTCAATCAACGAGTCCACATTAGCATGGATATGAGAAGAAGTAATTTCCATTAGAATGATTATGAGAATAATCATAAGGAAGGAAAAAAAATGGAACACCACTATAGGGACCTTGAAATCACTTTGAAAAATCCTATAGGGACATGCAGTAAAGCATTTTGTGAGTCTAGGGGGCCTAATAGGAAGAGATTCATGAAGGAAATGTTATTTTTGAAGGAAATTTAATTCAAGAAGCATTATTTCTCTACAAAGGAATAATTGTCAATGATGGAATGGGGATTTGTGAACGAAGGATTCTTCGCAAAGGAAGGCCTTTGTCGGAGAAAATATTTTAGTTATAAAAATAATCTTTATTTGGAGAGTACTCCATGGAGGATTAATTCTTCATGGAGCCTTGAGAAACCTGATGGAACTCCTTCCATTGAAAAGGTGGGATTCCATCGAAAAGTTAATCAAAACCATGGGTAAATTCCGTGATGAACAAAAGGATGTATGAATCACAGTACTCAAGTATATTCAGCGATCCATTTTTTGGTTAGAAGAGAGCTTCACAAAATGGGAACTGGGAAGGAGAAAGGTTGGAGTAATGATAGCTTGGATGGGGGTGACACTTCTATTTATAGGTAGTATATGTTAGAAGGGTTCATGGGGAATGCTGTAGAGACTAATCTTGGAGCTACACAAGAAACAAGACACCACCAAAGAGATACATTCATAGTCAGTTCAATAAAGGAATCAAGATTCTACATAGGAGATACATTCTCAGTCTGGTCCATGAAGGAATCAGGGAACCCCATAGGAGATATTTTCATTGTTGGGTCCAAGAAGGAATCAGAATTCCATGTATGAGATACGTTCGTGGTTGGGTCTATAAAAGAATTTGGAAGTTGTGGAGGAGATAGGTTTGAAGTTGTGTTCTCAAGGAATCAGGACACTGTGGAGGAGATATGTTTATGGTCGACTGCACGAAGGAATCGAGATACCTTGAATGAGATACGTTCATGGTTGGGTCTGAAAAAGAATTGGTACACCTCATTAGATTTATGTTTGTGGCTGGGTCTGCGAAGGAATTGGGATGTTGCAGAGAGTATACATTCATAATTTGGTCTATGAAGGAGTAGGGACATCGTGGAGGAGACACGTTCATGCGGGGAGATCTGCGAAGGGATCTCTAAGTGGGATCTTCACAAAACAGACACCTTTTAATGTTTATTAATGGATTATAATCCCATTTGGTTCTTCCTTTAGCTTACAACTAATTGTGACATTGTTCATACCTTTAAGGGCATGATTTTCAGCACCAAAAAATGCCCCCCATCAGAATGGTAGCTGAGGGAAAAGCGGGTCAGATTCTGAAGGTAAGTCCCAGAAAACACTCATCAGATCATGAAGAAAGATCACAAAGGATGCAGGGTGTGATGAATTACGAATCTCCATTAGAAAAAGGCCATTAAAAAGTGTGGGTGAGGTTCACTCTAAAGGGAGATCTAGATGTCTTCGTGAAGCATAAGAGATGTTATCCACAAAGTGTGGGTGATGTTTTCCACAAAGGGTGAGTCTGTCATTTCCTATAAATAGGGGAAGAGTGGGTTTTTTTCATACTCTGGTCTCTGTGAATAACTTCCTTGACACTCATTTCTAAAAGAGATTCATCCCATGAATGCAACTATGCGAACCAGCTTCCACAGTCTAGTGCTCCGTGAATGCTTCCTTGCAGACCAATACATTTCAAACCACTGATCCTTTTTGAAGTAAGCCGATATCAACGCTACTATATATGATTATCCTCTGTGGACATGCTATGTGAAAGGTCTCTATGAACTATCTTTGAGGATTTCCAAATCATGGGTTGATGGCTGCTCAAGAAGTTTCATGGGAAGTTATCGTTGATGCCACTTGGAAGGAAGAATTGAAAAAAAACATTTAAATAGGAGAGTACATTCAGAGTACATCCGACCATGAATCATTGATGAAATTGGTGTTGGTTTCATATAAGGACTGCCTGCTATGCAAGAGGACACCACTATAAAATGTTGGATTATGGGGTAATTTCATCATTCCTGAGGCAAGAAGATACGAGTTGGCCTACTGGTTCAGGAGAACACCAGGACAATATTAGTTGTATAGGGCTACGGATGGCCAAGATGGGAAGGATCATACCCCGACTATATTGAACTTACTCTACAATCATGTCAACAACATTGACTATAAGTAGTTGGAGGAGGAGATGTCCCCACCCTTGTAAAAAATGATTATCAAGGCTGGGCTTGGGAATCCAGATAAGGTGTGGATAAATAGTTGGGGCCTGTGATAGGCTGGTAACTTCACAGATGAATGGGTATGGGCCTACTGGGCATGCACATCCTGTAATGAATTAGAGACCATGTTGATGTGAGTAGGCCTATAGGAATCAATGTGGGCTTCATAATTCTATGTATTCTAACTGAATGTGATCATACTGGAACTACTATGTCAGTGGTCGTCAGATACCAACACATTCCACCTACATCACAAGGATGTTGGAATCATCCTCTGGGATCTTCATCAAATATCTAACATCCCGATTCTAGGAGGGGTGTTTGATGAGTTGCTCCCTATCATGAATTCATGGGAGGATGTGAAAAAAATACCACCTTTGGAAAGGGAATTTCTTAACCTTGTACCGGGAAGAGATAATGACAAGCATAAAACCAAGGACCCCCACATCAAGTATTGGTTTATCCACTTTCTAAAATTTCCAACCGAGGGAGAAGAAGCACAAAGGAAACTACCAAAAATTCCCCCCACCTACCTGAGGGGAGCAAAGCAAGGCATGGAAGTTTCATACTGGCGGATCCTAGAGGATAGCCAGTGGAATGTGTGGGGATAAATCATCAATGATAGCCAACATACAATAATGAGAATTATGTAAACATTTCCTCAAATTTGATGACATTTGGGAGAACCTAAACAAACATAGGATAGAGATGGGGGAAATTGGCATCATAAAATCTCACTTTAACACAACCCCGGCTGTAGGAATAAGGTACATACAAGAACTGAAGGAATTGGTTTACTTTTCTGGAATAGTGAGGCCATTGACATGAATAGTGAGGGTGATACTAGAAAAAACATCCCCTTTAATGCTATCGGTGGATCAATTAGTAGAGAACTTCCCCCTTCTCAACAAATAGAATAGTTCTGGTGGGGGAATAGGTCAACACAGAAGACCTTTAGAAGGGTGATGAGGAAGTAGCTTCCAAGGGAGGCTCTCTAGAAAAAGGTAAAATATTGGTCCTAGAGGAGACTTCTCATGGAGGATTTATTGTAACTGTTGAAGTATGCACTGACTCATCTCTTATGCCATAGCATTTCTAATTTTATATTAGTCCCTAAACCAACATCAACTCACACAGGAGAACATCATGAAGAGTATCCCTACTATCAAGGACAAATACATGATAATGGGTGTGGGGGACCATACACTGAGACTTGCAGATATAGAAACAGTAGTTGCAGAATATAGCAGTGCTAGGGAGGCAAGGGTAGCCTCTCCTAAACCTTCAAAGACCACCATCATATAAAACGGACCATGACCTAGATTCCTAATGATGAAAATAAAAAGGAAATAATAAGAGTTTGACCACCATAAGTCTCATGCCTCTTGTATATTCACCTATTGTTTTGTCCAATCAAAATGACTAACACAACCCTTGTTTGAATAGTTTTTAGAATGGAGGGATCCATACTTGTACAGATGGATAGAGGTCTTGGGGACCTTTTACCGAGAGGGATGATGGTCCGTATAGAATTTATTACCCAATAAGACCAATATATAGTTCTTACTAAGTGATCAATCTTGATTTTGGGTGAATCCATTAGTGGGATAGAACCTAGAGCCAATTGGGATGATTTCATCGAGGTAGAATCAAGTGATGAAGACCAACCAGAAAACCTAGAGCCTAATTATTAGGATATAATTCCTATGGAAGATCCATATGCTGCGATCCTAGAACAAATTCCTAAGAATTAACCGGTCAATCCCATGGAGATGAAAGAATCAGATTCTAACACAACTGAGGATAACTAGAAGGGTTGGTGCCAAGCATGGAAAAAAATCAAGCAATTCCTTAATGATGTTACAGAATCATATTGGATAGGATGAATGGGATCACATAGAACATGGATGTGTGATCAATGAAATGTATTGGAAAATTCATGACATATTCACACGTTGGTATGAGACTACCATACTAAAAAGATGTAGGCAAGTAGAAAATGCCCAAGTGCCGAGTGGTGCAGGATGATGTCTAGAAACTTCCAAAAACTCTGAGAGGCTAGGAAAGTGATCCGATGAATTGATAAAAGTATGATATAGTGTTTTAAATTATTCTATATGTACATGGGTCTCACTAAACAACTGAAGGCCCAACTAATATAGGCCCAAGATAAATTAGTACAAGCAAACCCTCTAGTGGAAGAACTTCAAGATGAACAATACCAAATGTAGATTATGGATGGAAATATTCAAACTATGTCCTTTTATGAGGAAGGGATATTAGGAAGAATAAGTAAATCCTGGAAGCTACATGCTAGAGAGTGGAGGAATTAAATCATTACATTGAGGGAGTAGGTCTGTAAGGGCCACATTTTGGCCAAACAAAGACTTACTTTATTCATTCACCTAACCATTTAAATTATGTTCATAGAAATATTTCTTACTTTTTTTTATTACTATATCTCAATGATATTTTTGAAGAAATAATGTTAAATCCCTAAGTACACATGGGTCATTCCTGGTGTGAGAAATAAGGGATGACCACATAATTACCCACTTTATATGGTATTATTAGTTAGTCATTGAATAATTGGGGTTAACTATCACTAACTGACCACCCAGGACATTCTAGTTGAGGGAATCTATGATGGGGAAAAAGGTTCCTGAAGTAGCCAATTTATCTGTCCCAATATGTGCTAGAGAATGAGTAGGGAAATGCCAAGGATGTTAGAATCAATCTAAACAGAGGGTAATGAAAAGTGTGAATCATGATACCCAAAATTTGGAACACAATGGGGATAACATGACAATGTGGGATAACTGATGACCATATTTGAAATAGAGCATCCATAGTGCGTTATAATGAAATCGGGACATAAAAACAAGGGCCAACCACAAACTGTATTTGAAACATAGGGCCACACTCGAAGTGTCTTCCAATGTGTTCTAGGACATTTGCCCATAACAATAGGTGATACATGAGGCCAAGCATCCAAACCATTGGGTTGTTCCCTCAGACGTGAAATAAGATGAAGATCCAAACAAAGGGCACATAAAGCATCAGGTGATATGATTGAATGTCCGAAATTATTTCAACACTCCCATTATTATTCCACTATGACTAAGGCACATGGGATGAGCACATCAGTTTGAACCTAGATCAAACCTTATTCTAGATAGGATCTCCCACGAGAGGACCTATAATTCCTTGTAGATTAAGATGATAGATACATATTTTAACGTCATACAGTGAGGATGGTGAATGGATAGTTTAAAGTAATATTACCATGATGTTGCACAATGTTTAAGGTCATACTTCCTTGACCAGGTTCAATAGTATAAAGTCATGTTACATGGACTATAGGCTCCCAGTTTAAGGCCATAGAGTTTGAAACATAATTGGGGCCAGAGGGAGAGAAGGGTAAATGAACCTGGGGCTGGGCCCAAAGAAAAAATGTTCAGGCGTCGCTATGCATCCCATAAATATGGTAATCAATTCAAACATAGTTCTTAAGAGTTAATACAGTTTAACATCATGTAGGATGAAATTTGGGATGCAGTTTACTATCATATAGCTAGGACATGAACACCCCAAAGGAAAAATGTGGGATGAAATACATAACATGACGTG
Source organism: Viscum album (assembly GCA_963277665.1). Taxonomy (NCBI): domain Eukaryota; kingdom Viridiplantae; phylum Streptophyta; class Magnoliopsida; order Santalales; family Viscaceae; genus Viscum; species Viscum album. The sequence goes on from OY728153.1 coordinate 570,685,046, forward strand.
AATGAGGATCAAGAAGAACCCTTTCACATCACACATTTTCAAAGGATAATCTGATCTAAAAGGGATACATGGGTGTGGGTTAAAATATTTTGGTTGGATCCAGTGATAATACATCCATATTTAACAACATATCATGCAAGAGAAAGAATCAAGACATGTGTAGTTCTCCAAAAACGTCGTGGCTACAACCAATACTAGTGGGGGAAATCCTTTTTGATAGAGAGGAAGTTGAAGCATCCCATTATTATAATGGGGAATCCTAAACATGTCTAGGGTATAATTATATTTTATCATCATCCATGGATGAAGGATGGGGTATAGATGCTAATGTTGGACCAAAGATGAATGATCTGAATGTCACTACAAATCCCATTGGAATGGAAATCAAGAGATAAGTAGTTCTTGGATGCCATGTAGTTTAACATCATGAATTAAGGACACCGAAGATTAAAGTCACGAGGGGTGAAGCTACAGATTTTAAGGTCATATTTCTTGGATGAAATAGGTTATAATTTAAGGCCGTAGAACCCATTCCACAAGTTTGTGCTGCTCCTATGTATGCCTGACCCTACAAAAACTCCTAATACCACATGACCCATGCTTAGTTTTGGAAACAAGGAGTGATGTTAGGATTTCCTTATCATGTGGTAGTGCAGAAAAATAGAAAGGAAATTCCATGTGGAAAAATCCCAACCACACCAATATCCTTACTCGACGTATGTGAATGTACGAATAAATAACACCAATAGTGTTAGAGAACCATAAGAACCTGAATGGGCAGGAAAATGTGAATCATAATGTAGAATATTTGGGATGTAATGGGGGTGGTATAATGGTAATAGATAACTATTGACCATATTCAAAACACAGTATCCATATCTTGTGGCCTCAAATGGGACCAGAAAAATGAGGGCCAGCCACTGACCATATTCAAAATGAGGGACCAGAATCAACAATTCAGTCAAGATCCTTTGGGGTAATTCAATTAGGATGGTAGGAGAGCCATGAGGATGAGCATTCATACCATTTGGGGGTCCCCTCATATGTGAAATATTATGAAAACCCAAAATAAAGGTTCATGTGAACACTAAATGCATCCATGTTGTATAACATCGTGCGAAAAGGATAAATGTGAGGAGTACTACAAAAGGAGGTTCAGAGAGTGGCTATTGAAATCCCGATATGAATGAGTAAAAAGGAGGTTCACCCCACACCATGTACTTTTGGGAGACACCTGTACCGAATCTTGAAAAGGTAAAATTCTTGGTAGTTGTATCATGGATGAAGAGTCTTGGAATTCCAACATATCCCATATGGATGGGAATCAACCCATACAAAGTTGTTGAAGTTGGCGTGGCACATGTCTAGTACCAAAGGGGGTTATATTTTCTCACATGAGAACATCAAGGTGCTACATAGTTTACTATCACATGAAATATGACACTAGAAATATTATTTTATGGTCATAGAGTTTAGACCATCCCAAACAATAAATGTGTAGTGGTTCCACCATAAGGAAACCTGACATGAATGAAGAACAAATAATTCCACATCGCAAAAATCCTCAAGATTATGTGTATATAGTTTAATGTCTTGATGCCTAGAATTTATGACTTGAAAATCTAGTTTAAGGTCATAGAGTTTGGACCATAGGAAAATTTAATTCTTCCATGCAGGTAAAAACCTCATCAAATCACATAATCCCATGTGAAATATTCTTGGTGTGGAAAAAAATAGGAGGAGAATATTTTTAATACATGTGGGAGAACATGAAAAGAGAGTGGGGATGAGGAGTCGAGGATAACCCCACAATGTTGGTCTGCCCGCTCAAGAAACAAAGGAGAAAAGAGGGGTGATACTAGGGGCATTGAAATTATTCCTAGACATAAGGATGATTATAGGGATATGAATCATGGCATCTAATATTTGTGAAATAATGGGGGTGGTGTAATGATAATGGGTAACAGTTGACCATATTTGAAACACAACATCCATATCATATATCATGAAATGGGAATGGAAAAATGAGGGTTGGCCACTAACCATATTCAAAATGCATGGCTGATGTCAAAATTTATTTAAAGAGTATTTGGGGGAATTGGGCCAGGATGGTAGGTGATCCATGAGGCCAAATATCTATACCTTTATGGTGTTTCCAGAGATGGGAAAGATGATGGAAGCCCCAAATGAAGGGGAACATAAAGCATGGAGATGAAGTGAGAGAATTTCCATGTAGAATCCAATATCTGAAATTTCATATCATGGGACATCAAATCATGTTAATGGGGTATAATAGATAATGCATGGATAATAATGACAAAATAGGTTAATGAACTAGGGACTGGAACCGACGAAAAAATGTTTGGGCATCGCTACGTATCCCATAAGGATGAGAATCAAGACAAATATTTTTTGGAATTTCATGCAGTTTAACATCATGCGATAAAGATGAATGAGAAGGGAATGGTATCCAGAAGTGGATGTGTGTGGTGTAGTAAAAATAAACCTAACTTGAATGAGGACTAAATATGTCCAAATATCACACCACACATTCCCAAGAGAGAACCAAGGCCAAAGGGGGATGAAAGGATGGAATAACTCCAGGCTGGACCTGAAGAAAAAATGTCTGGGCACTCCAATATATCCTATGAGGGAAATAATTAAGCCACACATAGCTATTTAATGTCATAAAGTTTAATTTCATGTGGTAAGAAAAAAAACAAGGATACATCTAGATAGGAATGTGTATGGAATGGAAAAATATCCAAACATTAATGAGCACAAAATAAGTCCACACACCACACCATTCACAATCATAGGAGAGAACTAGGGATAAAGGACTATGAGCAAGAATAGAAGAACATGAGGATGGACTTTATGATAAAATCTATGGATGTTATTATATATCCTATGAGGGAAAGAATCAAGCCACCTGTAGTTTTTCACTACTATGTAGTTTAACATCATTTGGTATGGCCAAAATGATAGTTTAATGTTATTTAGGATGGGGCAGTTTAATCTTCATTCCGGAAAATGATGCTAGGAAGTTTTGGGTTCTACATCCCAAACAATGGGGGACCTCACAAAAAATATTTCTTAAAGAATTAGTAATTTTTGTAAGGAGTAATTTAATCCCCATACACTGTGACCAATGAGTATGTACCATTGGGAAACACCTTATGAATAATGTATGGTCCCTCCAACTTAGGATCCATCATATGTGGATTCTTGTCGTGTATAATCAGAATCCTTGTTCTAGTGCCTCTCTAGATCATACAAGTCCCAGAGCTTATTATCATCGAGGTCCTCTAGTTCATCCAGACAAACATCAGCTACCTTTTTTGATTTCTACTCATCACAAATGACCATGCAGTGCAATGGAAACTGAATTTGGATGGGTATAACTACCATTGTCCTGTACACCAGGGAATACGTGGTCACCTAGGTGGAATTGCGAGTTGTCAACCGGTAATCCCAAAGATATTTAGGAAGATTTTCTGTCCAAATCTTCATGTTCTAACCAACCATCTTCTAAAAAAATTATAGAGGGTCTTGTTGAATACATCATTATTCCCCTTTGCTTGTGCATGATAGAGATATGTGTGGTTATACCTGATATTGTACATAACATACATTTTATTTACCTCAACTTCTCCAAGGTCGGTGTTTTTATCAGTGATAATGTAGTGAGGTACTCAAAATTGATGGATGATATTATATCCCACAAAAAAATGATAGAATGGGACTTGACTTCCTAGATCCACATAACTTATTTCCACTTGGAAAATAAATCTATGGTAGTTAGGATAAACCTACGCTAGCGAGATATTGCTGGTGGATATGGTCACATGACGTCAAGCCCCCAAACCACAAACGTCATGGAATAATTGGTAATATGGAGGGATTCCGATGGTAGATTCAAAATATTATCATGGATCTTGCACACATGACACATCTCGGAAAACTGGATACAGTCATGACCATTGTGGTGCAGAAGTAGCTCAACCTTCAAATCTGATGAGAGATTTTTGACCCAGCTAGATGTGATCTATAGTAACCAACATGTAATTCCTACATAACCTAGAGAATCATAGATTTTTGGATGTATTGGAGGATAACTCCATCAAATCCATGTTTATAGAGGATATGATCGAGGCTGAGATCACTCTAGAGAGTCAAAAATACTACACTCTGACAAATTTTATCACGTTGGTATCTATCTATTGGGAGGTTATTTTGTGGGAGATACTCAACAAAATGATTTGTTCAATTATGGGAATCTTCTACTATGGTAGGGGGACTTTTAGGCCCTAATGTGGAGGCATCAGTGGTAGGATGGATTACCTACATGTTTCCATCATTGTAGGATATTATTGGAGTGATGAACCTTTTATGTGCCTTGTTAATAATCATAATTTCATGGTGATGCTCTATAATAGAAGTGAGAATGTTGGACAAGGCATCAGGTCGACCATCATCCAGTGAGCATGCTCTAAGAGGGGCATGACTTCCCGCTTCTTGACAACGTAGTCACCATTGGTCTTCTTGATAACTAGATTGGAGTCCCATTTTACATGTAGGGGTAATATCAATCTTGAGGGATAGGTTGTGACTAAGGAAAATGTTTTAACTCTAATTGATAAGGGAACTGGGCCATAAACTGGTGAGTGTTCTCTAATAGGGGCATGAGTTACAGCTTCCTAATGATGTAGTCACCATTGATTTTCTTGACGACAAGCTTGAAGTCCCTTTTTACATATAGGTGAGGAATATCAATCTCGAGGGCCAACTTGAGACCACTAATGAGGTACTGCTACTCTGCCTCATTTTTGGTGAATCATTCTAACAACAAGAATTATTAGGTCAAGACAGCTTGTGTAGGAATAATAAAAATTATATCCAAGCCTACCCTATTGAGCCTTGGATCATTAAGACATATGTCGGATAGACTTAAGGAATCTCCATTGAATTGAATACGCCAACATGACATGGTCTGGTCCACCAATATAATGTATTCATCTGGAAGTTCAAGATCCAAATATTGCTTTACAGGGGATGGATGGGTGGAAAACAATTATGTCAACACCTGAACCTTGATAGCTTTCAAGGGGATGAACTTGATGTCAAACTGTTGAAGGATAACCACACACCAATCTAGATAGTATGTAAACATGGGCTGATTCAAAATATACTTTAGAGGATCCACACATGACACTAGCTGTATCTCATGATGCTGCAAATAATGGCACAACCTTTACATCGTGAAGAATAGTGTTAGTTAGTTCTTCTCGATAGAGGTATATCTAGTCTTAGTGTTGAGGAGGATGTGAGAAAGTTTAAAATATTCTCTATCCCTTCATTATTATTTTGGGAAATAATGGAATTGAGGGATCATTTCATGGTTGACAAATAGATGACTAGTGCATTTCCTAATATAAGTGGAATCAGGACCTGAGGCCGGAGTAGGTACTACTTAATCCCTTAAAAAGTGGGCTGTAATTCCTCATCCCACCAGTAGATGAAACTTTTATTCATGATTTTTGAAAAGGGATCACACTTTCAAGATAGGATAATAATGAATCATAATTTTTCACGAATGTGTCCTTTAAAACCTCAGAGCTCCTGTGGGTTTCATGGAGGAGTCATATGACTGATAGCCATGATCATCTCTAGAACAATTTCAATACCTCTGTATATAATTACAATGATGAGAAACATCCCTGAGGTAAGACTAAAGGAAAAATTCAAGGTGTTCATCTTTTCTATAGTGGGATTAGAGGAAGATTAAAACTTTCTCAAGATCTCTACGATGTTCCTCATTCTAGTGTGATTTTACCACCAAATCATCCCCATAGAATTCTACTAGTGTCCCGATGATATACTTGAATATGTAGTGAATAAAATGCTGATCGGTTTCTTATAAACTCTTTAGACTGAAAGGCATTACCTTGTAACAAAAGTTTCCATGCAGTGATCTGAAGGTAGTGGATCCTTCATCCTTAGGGGAAATTCAGAACTGATTGTTTCTGGGATACCCATCCATGAAGAAGAGAGTTCAGATTCTAGCAGTAGCATCAATCAAAATCTGTTTCATAGGAAATGGAAATCATCCTCTAAAAATTAGTGGTTGTGGTCCCGTATGTTGATACAGACTCTGATATACGTATTCTCCTCCCTAACAAGAATGATATGAGCCAACCACCTAGGGTACTGGACTTACTTGATGATGTTTTATTTGATGATATAATAAAATTAGACCTCAACCACAAAATCTTAAGAAGTGTTCTTCTTCCTAGGAGGTTGTTTTTACTCACAATGACATAATAAGAGACCTAAGATGTGGATGGTGACCCAAGGATCTACTCATTGAATTTTGTTATATCTCCATGAAAATACATCCCAAAGATTCCTTCGGAAATCCATATATGGTTGTTTCTGTTCTACATACATAGTTGTGCTAATTAATATCGGTCTCGGTTCTATCTCGGTATTAAGATTTATTAGGATCAACTCATCAAAAGTGGTGGAGACAGCATACTCAAACGGGGGAGGCGAATCCTATAGATACTCTTCATCATCCATGGAGAGAGGATCATTGGTAGAAAACTATTCTAAATTGGATGAAGATGATGGAATAGTGTCAGCCTGAGCAGTGGTAGAATCTTTATCAAGAGACTACCACACTGCTGAATCCATAGCGACGATGTTTGTTGATCTGATTCCATCAGGACATCCATCTATGGGCCATTCTTGATAATATCAAATAAGTAGTGTAAAATTGGCTTGTTTTGGTTCAAGCCAACCCAGAGAAACATGAATCTATGTCATATTCCTATTGTCATAGGGAGAAAATCCAAATATATTATAGTGGTAAGGGGCTCCGGTATCACTTGTACCTAATTCATGTAGGAGTATGAAGTGATATTTTGGAATTATATATATCTAGGAATTCATTTCTCACTCCTTCCAGAGATAACTAAACAATATCCCATATCTGAAATCATGGCCTCCAACTAGGGAATTGGGAGGATGAAGGAATCATCCAAGTCTATCCACAGGTTGGAAGCATCAGTACGATGCCACTTCTTATTGTCTTGAACCTATTTGTTCATACATATATAGTAGTCACCATCCAGATAGTAGGCTTCATAAGAGGAAAAGGTTGACAAATCACTTTGGAGTATTCCCATACAACCATTAATGGAGTATTTGAGGCACTAGTGATATGAAGAGGGGGCTGGTGGATGAATATGGATCTGGGGTCTTCCCATTGGTGTGTTGTAGGCGGTGTCCTATGAAATGATCGTGAACACAATGATGGATATCAGGACACTGAACTATGTCTTTAGGAAAATCCTACCGAGAAATGCTGTCTTTGTCCCATCATGACCTTGAATCTTCATGTTAGAGGGACTCAGATATTCTTTAGTCAATACTAGAATGCAGAGTGTCTAGGTCAGGATGATATTAATCCCATAACATGTATCAAAAAGACATTAGGGGACTTCCATGCGATTAAAATATTTGGTGATATATAACGGTTGGATGTTCCCCAAAATGAGGGAACCTTCATCTCCTCCTAATAACATGATGATGGCATGACATTCTACATGCTCAACTCCCTCATTATGAAAGAAATCTGAAACTGATACCCATATTTTGAACTGTAGATGGATTTTCGAAGCCTCTATAATAGATTCACACATATATTTTGATAGGTGGAGAGCCTAAAGAATTGATAGAATTTCAGGAATGCTAGAGAGGTTTGGAAGGACATAGTACATCTATGACAGTCACTCATTTCTACTGATAGTAATCTGCTCTGTGGTAGGAGGTTTGATGGATATTGCTGGTTGAGCTAACGGGTTCTGGCTGGTGCTGGGGATATCTCACTGCTCACTAGTTGAACCATGAAAATTGATTATCGGCTGATAGTCAGATGACTGAAGTATATCTATATATGAATGTGGATGGTCATATCACGGTCGTGGTGGCTCTATTATATCAAGAAACACAAACAGAGGTTGAAGTGAGCTTGACCGGATAGGATGATATTACAAAACATTATGTGATCTATAATGAGACTACATTCTGGTCTCAGTGACATGCATAGCTTGACAGGAAGCTCTATCCTGTGCAATTTTACTATTCACATACCCATAGTTCTATGAACGATTTCACCGGTCGAGAACATTAAGAAGTGTTTTCAAGCATTCCATGTTGTCTAGAACCATGTAAGGTTCTACCATCTCAATAGTGTTTACTAATACATACTCTTTATCATAACATGATGTATCCTCCATTGTAGGCTGAATTGTTGGGGTAAAACCCATCTTTGGGGGAATGAAGTCACCTAGCATGAGGGATGCCTTCGGCACCAACGATGTAATTTTATTTCCCTTGTACTATTGACACACGCCCTTCCGAGGGGTGGGAGACCCAGAAATAGAAATAGAAGTAGTAGTGGGATGAGGCATAGTGGCTTCAGAAACCTTGGGATGGTTCAAATGGTCAAGGACGATACCATGAGTGTGAGTTACTAACAAGAAAGTAATCCAGTCATTGTACTTCTGAGACTCACAGCTGGAGACCTTCTTCAATTCACCCTTACTATTGCTATTTTGTTTTGCGGAAACACATGCCACCTATTCCAGGGCTGGACCCAATCTAACTATGTTATTGTTGACATGGTCTTGAATCCATTCATTTAACACATAGCACCACTTGAGGGTATATTCATGAAACTAGTGATTGGGTCTATAGTTTGGAAAATCAATGAGATCAACCTATAAAGGATTCCTATATACCGACAACCTAAATATTCCCATATCTAAATCACTCAATAAATAATTGGTGACTCAAGCTTCTTTGAAAGACTAGATCCTGTTTCTCTTGTCTGGGAAAGGTACACTGGGATCTTGGCCTTGACGAGGGGATGGAGGCTGAAAAGGAAGTGAAAAATAATTATCTCACCTTGGTGGTGGTGGTTGATGGGGGTATCAACTAACTATTATGAGGTTGGGGGTGATGACCCTAAGTCTGATCCGGAGGTTATCTCCCATAGTGAGGTTGTGGAGGATGCTCTATCAGTAATAAATCCAATGGCATAGGGGCCTCATCCTATGTAGTGTCAGCTATCTCTACCTTGGCGGAACTTCTCACAGGTGTAGTTGGAGGCAACAGGTGTGCCTTCTTGGCTTGCTTCAAGGCTTCCTCTAGGCACTGAGCCTTGTCAGAGAGGTTCTGGAATCCACCAGGGAAATTATGAGTTATGATGGAGGGGAACAATTTAGTTTTCATATTCCCCACACACATGGTTAGCATTTATTCCTCGGTTAGTGACATATTTATTGAATACGTGAGAGACTTCCAATGGGGCATGATCTTTTGTGACTTGTTCATCTAGTCTTTTCTTGCACATGAAGAGTTCGGAAAAACTTGTCTTTAGAGTGGTGGAATTGAACAGAGAAAAGAATTGAATGTGGATATCCTAACATCCAACTATGGACCCGAAGGGTAACTGGTTATACTAGATGACCACTGGTCCTCCCAGTGTCTGTACTAAGTAATGGATCTTGACAGATTCCTACTACGCTCATGTCCCTAGCAAGGGTCCACACTTGGAGATGAAGTGGGTCAGATGCTACTGTGGGTCACCCATCCCGTTGAAGGGGGAGAAGGTAGGATTTCCAAAAATCTAGGGGTACATGAATGTCATCTACCCATGCCAGATATGTCTTTCCAGAAAGATGAATCTCCACATATTGCATATAACGAGCCTCTAGGATGAAAATGAGAGTAACCATCAAATCAACTAGAGGGGTATACCTATCATGGTGAGGATTCTTAAAAACCATTATATTTGAGGGTTCTTCAAAATGATAAGTCGGAATTGAGACACAGGGAAGGGCTGGTAAAACAACCCAAGGAAATAATGGAGTATTTTCCTATGTAGAGCCTAGAAGAAAAATATGAAGAGCATCTCGAGGAAGGTTCTTGTGAAGTTCAGGTGGGTTTAGAGATGCATATTGTGGATGCTTACCATTGGCTCCATCCTATACCATGTCTATATGAGTGGGTTCGGTGGGATAAATGGGAGGAATCTCGTCAAGAAGGGAATGTGTCTACCCCTACTACCCTAGTGGAGGATATATGAGATCATACTGAGGATCACTATTGTCTATAAATTGCTCTGAATTATTCTAGGAAAGGATCTCATCAATGAACTTTTTTTTATTTAGTGAGATGCTGACACTATGTGGATTTTTTAGGATCATCTTCCATCTTCTATACTAACCCAAATGGGTCATAGGTCTTAGCAGTATTAGGGTGACCATTACCCATATTGGGGTATTGGATTAAAGGAAATTAATCATTAGGTATTGTGAGGCTAATAAAATGTCTCTTCTATTTAGTGATAATGCCTAGGGGAAATAACATAGCTTTTAGTGCCCCAGGGGATAGGTTCTCCTCAATGAGTATCATCTTGGTTTCCTTCCCTAGGAGATCATCCATATTTAACATAACAATGATTTGTGGAATTTCCTCCATACAACCAAAAAAATCTGGTTGCAAACGGAATGAACTGAATTTGATGGATTTATACTATCCCCAACCACAAATCTAGACATGTGGGGTTACCTCAGAAATTATTTTGCAGAGAATAGTGACAATCTGGATGTATTGTAGCAAGAGGATCTGGTGATAGTGGGAAAATGAAGGGTGTTGGGTGACAAGAAGCATGGCTAGGTCAACCATGTGATACTACTGGCTAATATTGTCATAATGCTCATGATTATTCAAATGAACAAGTCGATGATGAAATATATGGAAAACCTTCATCCAAAGAGACCGACGGAAACACACGACATCTTCCTAGGTGAGTGTTTTTAGAGAATGGTGCATGAACATACAAGTTGTTGCATACTGGGGTTTCTCTTAGAGATAGTACTAACTACATCACCACATCCCTATAGGATGGGGTATCAACCATTGTATCCTATGTGGGGATCATGTCCATTGGTAGTGAGTCAGTCTGGTGTTCATCATCCACCAAACCCCATAATAACTCCCTATGATCTCATGTTGAGGTAGAGAGTGATTCTAGTGATAGAAGAGAATATTTCAGAGTAAAACCATGGAAGGGAGCCAAATATACCTCTAATACTATGAAACTGGCCTTTAACAGCACTATAAATGTCATTTTTCAGTGATAGAAAAGCGTTAACAATGTGAGAAATCTTAAATGCCCATGACTTTTATTAGTACTGAAAAAGATAAATGGGTTATTTATCAACTCTTAAAAAATCACTGATAAATCGGAAATTTATCTGTGATTTTAAAAGAGCTCATAAAACACCCATTTATCAGCGCTTTAATTTAGCACCTCTAAATGAACCCTTTATCAACTCTTATAAAAACACTAATAAAAGAATTTGTATGTGCACTTTCAAAATAACTGATAAAAGTGTTTGTATGAGCACTTTTAAAAGTGCTGATGAAGGTCAGATTTATTTGTTCTTTTAAATGCATTGATAATGGTTCATAGTGCAATAAGCTATAATAGCACACTACAACACCTCTGTAGTGTGCTACAACAACACACTACCACACCATAAATAAAACAGAAACACATCAAATATAAAAAAACAAGTCCCAAAAAATAATTTAAATGAAATGAAATTTAATACACAAATACTTGAAAAAACACTCTATTATAGATAGTTCAATCATTTGTTTATACAAGTACATAAATAAAAATTGTTACATATATTAAAATACAATGATAACTGCCAATGTTACCAGAATTTTCATTAAATTTCTTTATCAAACTGCCAACATTGCATGAGTAGTTTCAAACAAACCACCTCAACTCAAACAAAAGAATCAACCTGTTTAAGAAAACGATTATTTTGAGTAATAATAAAAATAAATTAACTAAAAATAAATATTAAATAAAACATTAATTCTATGGACAATGATTTTACTATGAAAATATCAAAATTACCTATGTGATTGAGTAGTATAGGGAACTTGAAAGAAATTGATTAATGTCAATACTACATGAGTGAAAGGTTTCTTGAGAGAATAATTCTTTGGATGTTTTAGTGAAGAAATGGATGAAAGATGGAAAAATCACCCAAATTCAATCAAAATCATCCACTTGTATAAGAAAACACTTATTTTGTGAGTGATACAAAAAATAAATAAATAAAACATATATATGAAAAATTACATTATTTCATTGAATAATTATTTTACTATGAAAACATCATGATTACCTCTTCAATTGAGCAGATAAATTGTTGTTTCTTTTCCTGCAATGGTAGGGGAGATAACTTACAAGAAAGTGATAAATGCACCACTATAGGGGTGAAAAGGTATTAAGGGAGAATGAGCATTAAAGTTGGACAGAGAACCCCAAATCAAAGAAAATAATCCACCTGTATAAGAAACCAATTATTATGTGATCAATACTAAAAATAAATAAATTTAAAAACATATGACATAATAAATTAATTCCATCGACAAAGATTTTTTTGTAAAAACAACAACATTTTCTCTGTAATTGAGAAGAGGCTGCGCCATTACAATTCATACAAAGGCAGTGGAGGTAACTTAAAAGAAACTGATAAATACACCACTTTTGGGGTGGAAAGGTTTTAAAGGATAAGGATAACAAATTTTGGACAGAGCACCCCAACTCGAATAAATAATCCACTTGTGTAGGAAAACAATTATTATATGAGTAATGTCAAAAATAAATAAATTAAAAATAAATAGGAAATACTACATAAATTATATAGACAATTATTTTATATGAATACATAAATATTACCTCTATTATTGAGCAGATACAACATCATTTCACTTCTTGCAAAGGCATGACACACAGACCGTAATATTCTATAATAAAAAAAATATTCAAGGAATAATGAAAATTAAATTAACATTCTATTATAAAATTTTCAATAAAATAGAGAAAGTGTATCCTATCATTATCATTACTACATCTATCCAAAGGGTTTCCTTCATTATAGTTTGTTCTTATGAGGGATTGGTAACATCTTCATGTGAAGAAGAAATTGTCTAAATGAGTAGTCAAACATTTAATTTATATTATTTTAATTCATTAGAGAACTATAATAATATGTGGAAAACATAATACATTAAAAAACACATTTACCTTCTCTTTAGACTATCTTTATTTTTCTAAATGATTCAAGGATTTGGTTCCTCATTCAAGAATCCAAAACCCCTCTTTGTGGACCCTCTAAGGTACTAGATATTGTCTACAGCGGGATTGGAGTGAATGGATTGTGATGTCCCAATGAAAGGGTCATCCTCGATTGATTTTCTATCTGACTCAACATTTTTTTAGTCTCTAATAGGACAATCAAGAAATTCTTGTTTGATAGATTAGACACATAAAATAATTTCACTATTTGTGATTCCATTATTAATGGCTCATATTTCCCCCCCTTCAATACTAAAATTCCCCTTCAAAAATCCCATTTCATCAACTTTGACTCCATGGATATTTTCAACCTATTTGTAATGTAAATGAAGCACTTGAAAGGTTGTATAATCCAACTTGTATATCTGTTTGATAATGCCAAAATATGACATATTTTCATAAATTGGATTTCTATCTTTAGAACTAGATATGTGAAATGCTTAATCGATAAGTGTACCACCACTAATTTTTATCATTATAAACTCATAATTTTCATTTGTATATAATTTATAACCATTGATTAATAACCCAATGTAAGTTAAAAAAAATTCAATCTGTCTTCTGGCTAGCCATTGAAGTCATTTGGAAATTTAATTCTTATTTTCAGATAACTCCTTATATATTTGATCTCTGAACCATCCTATAAATTGTTGATTATGTGTATCTGATATACATCTTTCATCCCTTGATGGATTTAAATATCAATGAATTTATTTGTGGGATTCGATGTTTATATCATAATCTTCACTATTATGGAATATGTAAATATATGATTTCTCCAGCTCTATCAAGGTAATTGTGACAACATCTCTTTTGAAAATCCATTCTCCCATAAGGTGTTCAATGTGAAAATACATTGGGAGACCTATGATTTCAGCATCTATTATGAAATGGGTACAAAATTCAGCATCTTCTTCAACAATATATTGTTCTACAAAAAAACATTGGGCCAACTTCGATTCTTTAAATACGCTTTCAAAATCATCACATACCATTAAATGGGGTACATCCATCTATAATAGAAAAGACTCAATAGTTGAACCACTCTGACCAATTAAACCAGGTGTTGGACCATTATATCAAAGAATGATGGTGAGAAAAACATTTCCAATTCACATAATACTATTTAAATGTCCTTATTCATGATGGTAAACATCATCGAGTCCAAAATTTACTACATATAGGATTAAAGAAGAATCAGAAACTGGTTAATGTATGTCATACATTTTTAGGTAGAATGTAACAGAATGCTATAGGAATTAGATCTTGTATCAAAACATGATAGCCATGTGATTTTAGTCCTTGTAACTTCAAATTAGTCATTGAAACGAAATTATTGACATTTGTTGAAGAACCCTATGGATCTTTTACACTCATAAGGAAAATTTAAAATTGAAATTTATCTTTTTTGGATAGAGTGTAAGCTATTATAAGAAGAAAATTCCACCTTTTACCCTTTAACGATGACAACTCTTCCCTTATCCTCATTATAATCAAGTCCAACCTAGTCTTGGTGCTATATATCATTTTTCTAGGAACATTTAATAACGTTCCAAAAACATTATCAAATAAATTTCTTTCAACATGCACAACATAATGAAATTTTTTGACATATAAACAATGATAATAGGTTAATTCAATGAAAGTTGATCTTTTCTTCCAATATGGTTTGTAATGTTTTTCAAAAATGGTTTACTAAAAATAGTGTGAATATTTTTTAGTTTTTTGTGCAGTTGATTTCCCATTGATAGAGATAGTGTTGTACCATGTTCTATATTCAAATTGAGTACTATTATCCAAGATCAGTATTTATGTCATCGAGGTAAAAAATTTCCATATCCTGAAAACACAGTCTTTGATGAATGTTTCAACCAAACTGATTATGTGCATTTTTCACAATTGAGACACCCCAACATGCCATTTATTCTATATCCTAATAAATTTACATAGGTAGGGAAGTAATTTATAATTCTATACAATATTCCCATAAATGTGAATTTATTAGTTCTATGATCATCATATGTTGTAACACCTATATCCCATATCAATTTTAGTTCTTCAATCGATGGAGCCAAATAGATATCAATATCGTTATCGGGTTTCTTTGGTTCAAATATAAGAAGTGACAATATAATGTATTTGCACTTCATGCATAACCATGGTGGAAAGATATAGTTTACCCACATGATGGGACATGTTTTGTGAGTACTAATATATACAAAAAAGGATTTATTCTATCTGTATATAATGAAAGATGAAATTTTCTCAACTCATCTCCAAAATTTAGGAAACTCATAATCAATTTTCATCCATTGAGGAGAATCCGCTGGATGACATAGGTTCCCATTATTTGTTATTTTATATACATTAAATGTTTATTATATTTTAGTTTCCTAACATCCAAATAATATTATAAACCATAGAGTGATAATAAATTACCTTATAGATTTTTAAGAACATTATTCATATTTCTTGTATCGATCTATGCCAAATTTAGGGAATTTGATGAGTGATTCATGGTCCTTATGATATAATATTTAATCATTTGGAAAACATGTATTTTTTATAGATCATTCCCATTGAATGTAAAATTCATTTATCTTCATATGTTCTGCATGGTAGTTCCTTTTATTCTATTTACATATCATTTAAAAGACTAAGTAGTTCTGTAATGCTGGTGTCACTCCATCCGTTGCCATCTTTCAAATTTTATAACTTCAATAAAACTAACGAAGTTGTGTATTTAGTAAAACCAACATACAATGGTTTCTTTGAACATGTATTTATCTCCTCAAACAACTTTTGAATATAAGGATGGTCATCCTCAATTTCCATTTTCATTTCTTCCATGCAAGCTCCATAATCTTTCACAAAGGTATTCATATCAAATTATTCATAAACCGTAGTATCATCCAAATAAATTATCACATTTAGTTATTCCCCATGTTTAGTACAACATTAATATCATTGATCTATTCCATGAAATATTAAATGTTCTTCCAACTATTCCAGACTAATTTATGTTTAATAAAAAAATGTAAACATGGACCTAGGATTTTAGAAGGATTTCCGGCATTCTCTCTTACAATCATAATGAACTCTTTAACTCCATATTCATATTCATTTATCAATTGATTATCATGCATAAATTTTCAGTTCATATCCATCCTATTGGGTTATTAAAAGTATAATTTTATAAAAAATATAAATAAATACACATAATATATTCATTATCAAAAGTGGAAGTTATAGAAAATTCTAATAAGGGAAATATAGATCATTTATACTAGAAAATTTGTCTACCTAGATAATCCAAATAAAATAATAAGGGTTTTTGGAATTTGAAAATATAGAGGGTGAAAAAGGAAGATAATAAATGATATTATCACTAAAATTTATAGGTGTAAACTGGAAGATGGATAGTGTAATGACCATAGCTTGAATTAACAAGACAACACTAGGTCAGATTATCTTATATCCTCTAACACACATCAAAGTAACTAAAGGATGGTTTTATCATTGGGTGTAAAAAATCATAAATGATAGGTGGTCCCCCCAAAATAGAAACAATTAGTACCAAATGTCGAACAAAATTTTAGAATGACCCTTGGCGTCAATGGACATGGAGACCCAAAATCATCATTACCAAATATAGGTATACCTGTTTTGCAAATAAAAATGGAAATAAATAATAAAATGGCTATATAGACACACATACATGTCACACCAGTATAAAAACTAACTCACTTATTTTCTATAATAAATATAAAATAGATAAAAACCAGATATTCAAACTTAATGTGAACTAAAGTCTGTATAATGATTCAAAAATGAAAGCTTGATGTGATAAAACCTCATGTGCTTAACTGGGGGTGGTCCCTTTGAATTTACTTCATAACAAAACTAAGGACAATAGTGAATTCTAAGAGGAACTAGATCCTATGATGCATATAACCAATAGAGTAACATACATCACTCCACTAAGTTGGTTCTAGAAAAATATCATCTAAAGTAGTATATCCACGGAGGTGTCCATGAAATGTGTCAACATATATATAATCATTAGGTTACCACCATTGTGCCTCAAATTAGTAGTCAACAAACAAGAATATACATGAAAATTTCAATAATTTTATATTAATATTTGAAAAATTAATTGGTAATAAGATATAAAAATAGTATTAAAACAACAATGAATAAATCCAAGGTTCGGTGTTATATGTAAACAACAGATCATTCATCGGTTTTCAAAACAGTCATCGAACCATAAATTGTTCCATAAAAAATAGATCACAAACACGTCGTAAAAAATGGATAATAAACAATTGATCATAAATAAATCGTAGAATAAGAAATAAAAAAGAAAACAAAAAATATACAAGAAAATAGAAATGCCTGGCTTGCTAGGTTAAAGAAAATATGAGACCCTCTTAGGATGTCAGACATGATGTTCGGAGGCAGTCGAGTAGTGTGATTCAACCATCGATTCACATAGGAGGAGCGATTCTACCTTTGATTCAACAAGTAGGAGCACCGATAGGGGGTGGCTTCTGTTAAAACCATTTATATCGCATCGATTTCTAAAATGGTTGTGTTTTTTAAAAATAAATCGGGACACTTTAATCAACGCCTACCAATAAGCATTGATAAAAGAACTATTTATCAACACTAACATTGCGCTAATAAAACCAATCTTTATTAGTTATTAACAAGTGGTGATAAAGATTCTTTTGTCAGTGCTAATTACTAAAGAACTATTGAAGTATTTATAATAATAATTATATATTTAAAAAATTGTAAAAATTTATAAATACTTAATAAATATATATAAATATAAATATAGTAAATATATACCTTTTAATATATACTTATTATAATTTTAAAATCATTTATATATAATTATAGAAATGTTTTTCAGAAATATTTTTTATATCATTATAAATATTTATATAATTATACGTATATATATATTTAATAAATACATTGATTATTTAAGTGAATTTAATATAAATTTAATAATTATTTAAATCTACATAATTATTTTTTATAACTATATAAATACTTATAAAAAATATTTATTTATTTATAATTATAAATGTATAATTTAATAAATATAGTGAATGTAAATTTATAAATATGTTTATTTATAAATATAATTACATATAATTTTGTTTAAAAATATATATTTTACATTATTAATATATATCTAATTTTGAGTGCATGCATATATATATATATATATGAGTCAAATTGAATAAAATACGATTATTGGTACAGTTTAACAATATTGAAAAAATGTATAAGTTCTCTGTTTGGGAATATTGTATATAAAAATGCATTAATTATACGTATATGAAAAATCAATATAACACACATTTGATCTATATTAAATTAAAACCCCAAACGACATTCAATTTTATGTCGAGTACTCTCCAATTAGTCAATATTTTGAATTGATATTAATTTTTAATTATATACCATTATTTAATAAATATAAGACATCATAATGTAAAGCGCATAAATATTTTGTAATATATAATCATATTTATATACATTAAATCATTAATATATATCTATATATTTAATATATACAATTTAATAACATTAATTATCATAATTATCAAGTTAATAAAATTTTTAATATTTAATAATATATAATCAATCATTTAATTTTTATCAATAATTATATAATTAATAAAATTTCTAATTTTTTTAAAAAAACAGCTCATTAATATTTTATTTATTTAGTTATTTCATTTTATCAATGCTAAAAATGCATTGATAAATGAAATATTTATCAGATCTAAACATAAAGCACTGATAAAGTGTACCCTTTATCAGTGGTAAAAATAATATACTCATAAAGGATACCCTTTATCAATGCTAAAATTAAGTGTTGATAAAAGGTTAAATTAATCAGTGCTTCCTTTTGCGCTAATAAATAGCCCATCTATTAGCATTTTCTTCTATCAATGATGAATAAACGCACTGCTAAATACCAATTTTGTAGTAGTTATCTTCTTGTATATACCTACATAGAAATTTAGGGATATGGTGCATCTCGCTTTCTATGAGGTTGAAGATGGTGTGATCGGTTCAGGCCCTAGATCCTGATATCGAGGATCAGGGTGAAGGTTCCATCATTGAGTTCTACTTCTGAATCTGAAAAGTGGACTAGGCTGACTATGACTTAGTACTTCACTATATTCTTGTTTTAATGGTGACAATTGGCCCTCTTACACCAATATGGTTCTTCCGGTAAAGGGAAATATTTGACCTGGGGAGAATCTTTGTGCGGGTTGATACTGGAGCAGGGAGGGCCTCTACTTTGGTAAATTGGGATACGAGAAGCACCAAGGAATATTTTGAACAAAACACGGGGAGGACCTCTGTGTCTGTTTTCTAGTACGTGTGGAGGACCTCCATGGTAGAAAGTGCTAGAGTGGGGAGGGCCACTACTGGAGCTGGTGAAATCATGAGGAAGAACTCCATCCTTGTTGTCACTTGTGGCATGTGGAGGGCCTTCATGCGGGTCAAACCAAACATAGGGAAGACCTATGTGATGACTGTCAGTGAATTAGGGAAGATCTCCACTGAATCTATTAATGACTCAAGGAGGACCTTCACATTGATAACCTAAAATATGTGGAACACCACCATACCTTGGATCCTGAGAACGGGGAGTAACATCATTATGAGTGTCAAAAAGATGGGGAATGAATCTTCATAGACTGGTGTAGGTGGCATAGTGAGGACCTCCATGCTAAGTGATGGAGTGGGGAGGACCTCCACTCAGTCTGATGAGGGTATGGGGAGGACCTGCGTACTGAATGTCCTCATCACGGGTCATCCTGTGACAACTACTGCTCGTGATCAAAACCAGAAGTTTCGGCCTAGCCTAACCCTGGGGTGTCTTGGATCTCAATCCAAATCATGCATAGATGTTTCCCTCTATGTAATAATAGAGAACTAATAGTAGGAATCAGTGGTGGCGTGGCCCACTAAAGCCATAGAAGATGACTCTCCATGATGGGAATCCTTTTGTGCCCACACCCAATGTTGATGTTGGGTCAGATATACCAGGTATATTATAGAAGGGAGATAAACCACATACTCATCACCCAGAGAGACCATATGGCGATGTTGACGTGACCTAGTGGGATCCATCCTTGGCAGCTCCCTAGATGAATTCGAATTCAGGATGACTTGAATGTACCTTACCACATTGAAAAAAGGTAGTGACTCATAGGATCCTTCTAGGTAGAGGCTCCATAAATGGTTGGATGTCGATGTGAGGGTAAGTGACTCCCTTTGGGGCCCTTCGAGGAGGTAGTGATGATGAGGGACAAAAGACTCCAAATCTAGGTAGGTTATATCCCTTGTTGGGATGACCCATCTTGTATATATCATCGAACGAGAGTATCAATTACCCTCCTATTGATGATCTCGGAGTGTGATATAGGTCATGGGAACCAAGAAACAATGTTCGTGTAAGATGTCATGGAGGAGGCGGAGTCATGTGTTATTGCCAAGTTTGAATTTCCCCTGACCCTGCGTCTGTTGGCGGGAGTTGACTAGTTCCCTGTTGCTCCATCTTGGGTCCTACAAAGAAGGAAGACTCATCAATCACCACACATGTCAGGAAATAAATTTCCAATGACCTATTTTCATTCATTCTTCCATTGTTGGAGAGAAATATTCACACTGAAAATGCCACATACCAGAATTCCCAATGATTAACTACCCTAAATTCTAGTTAGTTTCATTCTAATCCCACTATTTTCATGGTGGGACCTAGAATGAGATATCTGAATCCAATGAAACACTCTTTTTATGATGTCTAAAGTGTTACTAATTCCTATAGATGGAGGATAACTAATTCACATTGGGTACACCATTTCGGTTTCTGACACTTTCATCGGGGCACTCCGTACCACGTCATATCATCGATGCCTACTGGATGTCACATTTTACCTTGTATCCCCACATTCCAAAGGTGGGAAATATCCATAAAATCTTTATAGAGGTTTTCTCCTTGATCAAAAAATGGGGATGCTATGTTGGTTCCTCCTTCCATTGAATCATCCTCTGAACTCATCTCCTAGTCTGGGTATCCCTCATAGATTACGACGTTGTTTGTGAACTTGTCCCCAGTGACATCTCTTTGTGGATGATGGTTAATTACACTACTATTATCAGGACATTCCAAATGGGAAATTCAGGGAAGAAACCTTTGGTTAGGAGAGTAGTCATGTTGAGGCATCTATGGCATGTCTTGACGCTGAAACAGTGGTACCCCTAAATTCTTCCTCACTAGAGGGCTTATCAAGGGTATAGAAACCCGAGGTTTACCACATTGATTACAAGGGATCATATGCCAGAGGCATGTCTCTAAGGATTTCCTTGCCTTCCCATGTTTGACATGGAATATTACATGAGTTTAAAGTCTATAGGAGACAAATCACAATGATAAAAAAACTTACAAGAGTGGATTAGATATGTATATCCCTAGGAGAGGGTACCTGGAGGGTTTACCATATAGATGGTTTAGAATGACCAATGAGGACAGATCTAGGATGGTGTGTTCAAAAAGGTGAATTATTTCATGTTCGAATGGGTGATTTAGGTCTTACACATTTTTAGATATCCATATGAATGGTGTGATCCCACCAAGACGTCACATCCTCATCCAAAATGAGGATGTATGATTAATGATATGACGAAGTTTGTGAGCTCAGTGGTATGAAACCAATGTTATGATGATGTTTGTGTTGGTATTGAACCTTATGGAGTCTTCCTATGCATTCCCATGGATGAAAATCAATTTCAACATAGTTTGTTAGGGCAATGAAACACCTAAAGAGGCAACCCTCAGGATGGAGCTCATGGATTGGGACCCTAAGGAAATAGAACCTCTAGCTTCGAGAATGATCTTCCCAAAACACAAAGGCTCAACATAGAGGCTAGGGTGGTACTTGGGTGATGGGATTGAACCACAGGGAGGCTTCCTACATATCCTCGTGGCTGGGACTCAAGTTCCACATAGTTCATGATGGTTCATATATTCGGGGTGTACATAAAGGGCAGTGACCATGAGACATGTTGATGCTTATTCATGGTTAGAATCCTATCACAAGAGGGAAACTCTTTGTTGGATTATTATGGTTATGTGTGGGGATTCCACATGGTTATCATCTAGATTGGATATGAACATCTCAAAGATGGATCCAAGGGATGTGTACCGAAAATGGATGACGTCACATTAGGAGGGTACACCCCTATGATGGAGCAATAGGGTTTACCACTGGTTGGGATTGAACCTCAGAGAGGCATCCTAAATACCCTGGGTAAAATACAGGGCTCAAAACCCAAATAGTTCTAAATGGGAAAGGGGATTGCAATTTACCATCATGCAGGATGGAGGTGAACCGACATGATGTGGTCGGGACATATGGATTATGGGAAGTGAGTGGATTGAACCTCAGGGAGGCTTCCTATATACCATATCTAGAATAAATGGATCAATTTCTACATATTTAATTATGGTGGTATGAGTATTACACATGTTTAGATTCCTACAAAGGGTTTCAGGGTCACCACATACTCTATGCTCATGTTAATCATGCTTGTTGTAAAAACAAGGTTGCAGCAGACTTGATGATTGTGTCATGGAAGTTGTGGCCAGAAGGGATAGTGTGGGGATTACACATGGTTAGCATCTCAAGGAGGATTCCTAATGGATGAGGTAGATATAGCTTCTATAGGGGACACCCTATCAAGGCGAGTTTTGGGGATTACGTGGAGACTACCTGAGATTCACATGGAGACATAGTTGAGATGGAAAGAGAAGGTGGAGGTGAGGCTCATTCTCCATTAAATACTCCTAGTCCTTCCACACATGTGGTGATCATAGTTTAACATAGTGCGTTGAGGATGATGGGTGCATGAATGTTTAATGTCCTACAGCTAAAACGATTAGGAATCACTCCTCTTCCCTTGGGAGTATATAACTTGTATCAAACCACTCTTAGGGAAGGGAAGGCGCAACAAATGCTGAAGGGTGGTGAGGTGGAGAATGGGAAATTGAGGATTCCACATTAGCATGGCTCTGAGAAGAATCAAAATATGTAAGCATGACTATACAAATAAGTATAATGTAGGGAAATGAAACATGTAACACCACTTGAGGGACCTTGAAATCACTTCTCACAATCCTAGAGGGATGTGTATGAAAGGGGTTTGTGAGGCCAAGGGGCTGATAAAAAGATCGTTGTGAAGGAAATTTTCTTTGTTGAGGTAAAATTCTTTCTGAATGAGTAGTGATATAAGAAGAAATAGTACTCCTAAAAGGAATGGGGCTTTGAAAAGGATGGAAAATTTTTTATTGATGGCTTTATTCAGAGTAGAACTTCACCATAGTGAATTTATTTTTATTTAGATATTTATTCGTGATGCCTTAATGATTAGCAGAGACTTGATAAATATGAAGGGGAACCCTCCTTTATGAAGGGTGAAGGCCTTTGAAAAGGGAATACCTACCGTAGGCTGGGTCCAGGAAGAAAAAATGGATGTATGAATTTCAATTATAATGTACCTTTGTCGGTTGATTTTTTTAGTTAATAGAGTGGTTTTTCTAACTGGGAGTTGAGAAGGGGAAGGGCTGGAGTAACAATAGTTTGCTGGGTCGATCCTTCTAATTATAGGTAGAGGAGGTCAGTGATATTTTTGGGGCTCACCCTGGAGTCCAA
Source organism: Viscum album (assembly GCA_963277665.1). NCBI lineage: Eukaryota > Viridiplantae > Streptophyta > Magnoliopsida > Santalales > Viscaceae > Viscum > Viscum album. Next base: position 570,709,031 of record OY728153.1, read on the forward strand.
ATAGAGAACTATGTAGGAAATGAGATTCAATAATGGAGATATATTCAAAGTCAGGTCTCTGAAGGAATAGAGATGCCTCAGAGGAGATGTGTTTGTTGTCAAGTCTGTGAAGGAATCGAGACGTCGCATAGGAGATACATTTTTGGTAATTTCTAGGATTGAGTAGGTAAATCGTGGAGGAGATACATTCATTGTTAGGACTGAAAAGGAATCAGGAAGCCACAGTGGAGATACATTTGTGATCGAGTCCATGAAGGAATCAGGACTCCACAGAGGAGATACATTCATGGTCAGGTCTGAAAATGAATCAAGATGCCATGAATAATATATGTTCACAATGAGGTCCACAAATGAATTTAGATTCCTTGAAGGATATACGGTTGTAGCCAGGTCTATGAATGAATCATGATGTCACAGAGGATATAGATTCATAGATGGGTCCACGAAGGAAAATGGACGTCTCAGATGAGACATGTTGATGTAGGGAGCTCTATGAAGGGATCTCTGTAGGGGATCATCACAAAACAGACCCCTTTTGATGTTTCTTGATGGATTATAATCCCATTTGGTTCTGAATTTCACTTCAAACTGACTATGAATTTGTTCATAACTGTAAGGTTCTGATTTTTGTTGCCAATAAGAACATAATATTCAAGGGGGGTTCAAGAACCCAAAACGATATAACAGTGTGAATTGAACACATTTTTCTGGGGAAAGGATAAATATATGTGATTATTAGGTGCACAATCATTGGGAAATTATCTATTCTATGTGAAGACCTCATATCTTGTAGTTTAATTTATTTTTAATATGAAGTGGCCGTGTTGTTTAATTTCATACAACTATAACAATCTCCCATTATTTTGAATTGAAATGCTGCTCAACCATGCTATTCAAAATTTCTTTCTAGGTCCACTAATGTCACATGATTTATGATAAGTGTAAGAAACATAATGTGACTGGGAAGGAAATTAAACTACATGGGAGGGAATAACAAGCATCATTGGGGGGGGGGTGTCCATATTTTTTTGGATGGACTAGAATCTCTAAATTAGATTAACTCTCATGTATGGAGATGGTTGGGATTTATGAAAAACCATGGATGGACTCAAAATGGATGATCTAGGCATCACATAATATCATGAAGTAACATAAATTAATCTATTGATAGTTATTATAAATATTAAATTATGCGGGTTTTAATGGTACTCTAGGGTTGGGGCATTTTTTATTTACATATTGTGCCTGGAAATGAGATATAGGATCTAGGAATCACTATGTATCTTTTGGCAAGAATAATCAAGACACATTTAGTTATTATGTATGGTTTCTTCATGGATAAGACTCTCACATAGAGACATATAATACTATCTTTTCCTAGGATTTAAATTTGGGCCTAGGATTTGAGGATTTTGGTGATACTAAATATCTTGTATAAACATAAATCTATCCAATCATATTCCTAGTTGGAATAGATCCCTTGTACATATTGGGATCATGTAAAAGATATGGGAAATATTTGATTCTGATATTTCCCTATGATAGGTGGATCCTTCACTACAAGAATCTATCTCGGGTTTGGGCAAAAAAAATTAATCCACACCATGATATTGTTCCATTGGGTTTCCTATATAGATCCAGTTAATGTGAAAATTATAGGGAATAAATTTTATAGATAATGAAACTAAGCTTAGGATTCGGTATTCTGGGTGTTAATGCATATCCTACAGGGTTAAGAATCAAGTCACATGTAGTTTTTTGAATTTTTTTCTCTTACATATATCTATCCTATGAGCAATATATGGGGAATTTTTCTTTTGAATATTTTATTTAGACTTAGGATTAGTGGATCTGAACTTCACTACATATCCTAAAGGATTAGTAATCAAGCCAAATTTAGTAATAGATTTTTTTAGTATATGACCAAACCCATAAGGGATGCATCCTCTCTAATGAGGGAAAAAGGTATCATGTAGTTTCACATGATGCAATGGGGATATGGAATGTATAGATTAAGATCATGTGGTAAGGGTGTAAGTCCATGTAGTTTAATATAATGTGGTAAGTATTTTATCATACAGTATAAAATCATGCTACTAGGATAGAGTTCTCTAAAGGGTAATTTATAAAAATTATTTTTTTGAGATACCTAGAATTCGAGGAAGGCATGTTGAATTCAAAGTCCATTGTGTCTAGTATCTAAAATATATTGGAATACACCTTATATAAACTATAATTCCCTTATTATATGGGTTACTATAATGGTTTTTTAACAAGTATCATTAGTGATCTGAGGGATAACACTAGTTATCCTTTGAGGAAAAATCAGAGGAAAACCTTCTTATTAAAGGCCTGTGAAATCTAATTCTGATATAGATCTTTGTTTTACATCATATTCAACCATTTCTCATCGAGCCTTTCCAACTCAGCTAGTAGCTTCAATAATTTATCATTATATGATAGTTTCCCATAGATGGGTATTTTAATTTAGGGTAACTAGACTTCAATAGATAATACTACCTTTGTACCACAAAATAATAAATACATGGTTGCTTTCATGGTAGTGGGGGTTGTGGTGTGATAGGTCCATAGAGCATGTGAGTGTTTATCCAGTCATGACTTATTGTTTTTTTTCAACATTATTTTAGATTATATTTAAAATATTATTTTCAATATCCTATATCTAACTATTTTTCCACATTATAATTAGAAACTTTTTTGGAATCAATGTTATACTCCAGGTACAACATCATTAATTAAAAATAATAGAATTTGGTGACATTGTCCATCAATATTGTCTGGGGAACACCAAATATGGTCATAATGTTATATTTCATGAATTTGATGACATTATTCATTCTGACATACTTAAATGGTAGATAATATTCCTATTTTGAAATGAATTTTTTGGTAGTAAGGATATACCTAAACTGCTTAGCCGTAGTTGGCGGATACTAAGTCACTATGTCAAATCACCACATAGAAAATTTTCAGGAGTATTTATCTATATATATAACCTTAAGTGGTTTATAGATGAAGTTTACATGGATTTGGAATATGTGACAATTTTTGGTGAACTCCACATAGTCCTCTATAATTTTTGTCCAAAATTAACCTATCCTCATAATTTGATGGGAGATCCTAGTTGCATACTGGTGGTTGTTTCACGTGCCAACATGGAATTCCTTCATTATGGTAAAAGATTCCTCCTCTACAATTTAATTGAGTATGCATCCTTCCATTCCCCATTTATAGAGAATTTTCTATCCCATCCATTCATATTTAATTTTTACGTTCATTTCATGTTGTATAATTTTCACTCTTTTGTCTTGATTTTTCAAAATCACCCCTTTTCATAGGCACTATACTCTAGGATTAATCCATTGTAAAACTAGATCATGATCATCATACCCTATGGAGGAATTGACCTGATTGATCTCAACCATATCATAGACAATTACTGGTGACACTACCATTCAGTGCGTGATAAGGAATACTATCTCAACATGATCGGGGTAAGCCAAAGCCATGGCTTCATTCGCCATATTGTCAGTGCAGTCATTATGTGATCAAGGGACATGATTTAACAATTGTTTAAAAGGAAAATCTACCATCATTCCCATTATGTATTCGATGAGAGAATCCCATTTCACTTTCATTGATACCATATTCACCATTTATTTTTTAATCATTATCTCGATGTCACATTTAATATTCAAATTATCTATCTATAGCTATATGCATAGGTCAAATATAGAAATATGTACTTGGAATTTTGCCTCATTATTGTTGAAGCGTTTGTACAATGAGATAGAGTAGGGAAATATAGCGACCCATGCTTATCCTACATATATCCTCAAGGTGGAAATGAACCTCCTGATGGAATTTACCTAGAGATTTTTCATCTGCATTGGTGATGGGTTTTCATGTTGGAGACATGTGTTTTATCAATCGCCACTCACTTTTGTGTGGATTTCCAACATTAGGTCTATTCAGTGGTGATGTGTCATTGTAGTCATTTCGTGTTCACTTTAGTGCTTGGTAGATTCTGAGCATCCATTTGTTTTCCATTTTCGTTGATCATATGGTTTCTATTGCATTGGATCCAATTTCCCTTGGTTAAGGTTCTTAATCGATGGATCTTGATCCATCAGTGGTAGTTCCTCCTAAGATTGAGTTGGTCCTTGTCTCTTTAGATCCATTCAATAAATCCTAATCAGATGTTCTTCCAGCTATCAGGTGATCTTCTATGACTCCTCCTAATCCACTTACATCACATTTATATAGGTATTTGTCTACTAGGGGATGTTTCATTCCTCCAATAATGAAGATATTTAATGTTTAATCTTATCCATAGCTATTTGAATCATGTGATCTGGGGTCCTCAGCTCTGTACATGTGTTCTTTGGGTGTGTTTGATATGAAATGAGTCATTACCATGTTTTCATAAAATGATCAATAGTGTTCAACAATCTCTTAGTAGGTTATTTCATTTTCTACTCCTATGGATTATTCTTGGATAAAGATAGTTGTACCTTATATATTCTTGGATATGTATTAACCTCATGTAGATTAAGTGTTATATTTTCTATTTTCAGATCGGTCAGGGTGTTTTTTTAATTTCAGTAGTTGATTGGATTGATGAAGTGTATGTTATTCTCTCTATCCTTAAGGTAGTTTGCCCCTATAATTTTCTTTTCTCTGTATATGGTGCACATCTTACTCAATTGAGGGTAAAAAGGATGGTGAGTGTGTTATAATCAGTGTCTAAAGATAAGATCATGGGCTATAAGGTAGGATAAGTTAATATTATTTGATTTATACTATTATTTTAAATTTTAGGGTTCTTCATTCTTGGTAAAAGTTTGCTTTTATTACAAATAATGTTCATAAGAACAACATTTCTCTTCTAGAAATGCATGAACCCCATATGGGTTGCAAAAACATTTGGAATTATTTTTGGTGGTTGGGATCAATGGAATCCATACATGGAGAACCTATCAATAATCACATATGGATCTTCCAGAAATACAATATTTCTATGTATTTTCTATAATTTATTTCTCAATCCATTTATATAAAAGTTCATACGGGATCCTTAATAATTATCTTTTCTTTTGGGTACTCTAAATAAAACCCTTAAGAGAGGGAGCCTCTTGGGGAATATTTAGTTTGTATCCAAATCAATAATATTCCATGGTTTGTAGGGAGATATTTTAACAAATTTCAGGATAGTTTAGAGATGAAATGATTGTATACATATCCCATCAATTCTATTAAAGGATTTATAGATCTCATGATGTGAAATGGTATCCTGAACATGGGATTTTTGGGGGATCGTTTCACCCGGTGTAATAATCCAAAGGTAAGGAGTGGGATATAGAGTAGGTTGGATCATATTTTTTCAAAATATTAGGGAACTGAATCATCCCTCAATTTGAGGTTTTTTGCCTTATTTGATCCTTTTAGGATCATTCTGCAATCCAATTTCACCTCAAACCAATTATCAGAATGCATGGGAATTGTTTTTTCATGTCGTCCAATTGGGTTTTGGATGAAGGATTCATGTAGGTGGTGAGAGAATCATGGGTAATTCTAGTGTTGGTTGGCATGGGGATGGGTTTAGATAACCCTCATAAACTCCATAATAAGTACATTCAGAAGTTGGTGCTGAAGATATGGTGCAGTGATATTAGTCTGGTGGTGATTAAAACTGACAATGAAAAGATGGACACATGGATTCTTCATGGATGGGATGACGACCTCTTTACTCTCCTAGCTAGTAATCAAAGCATGTTGTCTGAGAATTTTTTTGAAATTTAAATGATATCAAGGGGAACACTGTGCGATACCTTGGTCTATATGAGAGATTAAAATACTATGTTTTTTCATGATTTCTTGAGAGGGAAGAAGATGATCAAGATATTCAATTTTATACTTGCGGATGGCATGTTCAATGAGGATGTGGAGGTTGTTGGGATTATTGATGAAGATAATTTTTAGGGGATTTTTTCAGGAGATGTAATAAAGGATTATGGAAGGAGGATGAGATTGGGAAAAGATGGTCATTTTTTAACAACATACCTAGAAACTAATTGGTTAGGGACAATGATTTGTAATAGAGAATTCTGGATTAAAGTGAGATTAAAGAAGGCATATTTAGCATGAACTCAGACAGTGCTCTAGGTCCTAATGGTTTTCCTGATTTGTTTTATAGGGATGTGTGGAAAATATTTAGGGAGTTAGTGGTTGAATGCATAAAGGTATTATCTAAATGAGGAGAGTTTCCAATATCCATTTGTTCTTATAATGTGGTTTTGATACTGAAGTTTAAGGATTCGGTAACCACAACTTAGTACAAGACTATATACTTATGTGATTTCTCGTTTAAGAATTTTACTTGTTTGATAAATATAATACATGTATATGTTCATCAATCAATTATATCAGAAGAGAAACATGGATTCCTGAGTGGGAGAAGCACATAAGGGTCTATTAAAATCACTAAAGAGATGATAGATGACATTAATAAGAATACTCTCAAATCTAACAACCTGATTAAGGTTGATATGGATAAATCATATGAACAGATGATGTATAGATAAATTTGAAAGGACATGGGATCTTTTTCCTTCAAGGAATAGGTGTGTTGAATTTTCTTGATGTGTTATTCATCTCTGTGTATCTCTATCTCAAATATGGGGAGGAGATTTGGTTTTTCAAGATAGTTCAATGATTATGTTAGGGTGATCTGGCGTCTCCTAGACTCTTTATCATTTCTCAGGAGGCCCTTTCTAGAAACCCCAAATGCACTCTTGCGGATGGGATGATATTTTCATTTAAGAATATATATGGGTCATGTAACACCCAAATATTCCATGGTACGTTTCCCTTTAAATGATACAATAGCTTTTGTTGTACACAACTCCGAGATTCTAACACACTGCGACCAATCAAACTAGCTATTATGAATAGTAATACCCACTTTTTGAAATTTTATAAATTTTATCTTTCACAATGAATTCATTTTTTGATTCAGAATATTGAAATTAGCATAGGGGGAATTTTTTGTATTTTTCTGAAAACATTCAATTTTGGATGAATAGTGAAAAACACTGCATTATTGGTCAAAACCAAATTTTTATTTAAATAATTAGTTATTTTATTTAAATTCATTTTAGGTCAAAATAGATACATAATACCTATATAAGTTCAATTTAATTAATTGGAGTCATTTTATAATAAGTTTACATATATAAAAATTTTATTAAACTTTTTACCGTCTTTTACCCACCTCTTAGGAGCTTTTAAAAATTTACATAAAACATAATTTTACCGCTTCTGTGAATTGAATTTCAAAAATTCAAGAGACATGGTTGATATCAATAAGTAATATTTGGTTCAATATATAAAAAATAATTTTTTGTGAATAGTAACTTTTGACTTTTATTTACCACGGTTAAAAGTTAATAGTGTAATTAAGGGTAAAAATGATTTTATTATTAACCTAAAACATGTACTAATTATATTGGATAAGGGTATTTCGACCATAAACAACCTTTGGAATTAAATATGATCCTCTAGGTCCACTTGGGTTAGATTAGGACATTTATTATTATTTTATTTAAAGAAGAGTTAAAAGAGTTAAAATCAATGTTTAATAACTAAACCATTTTTAATATATGGTCATACATAAGATAATTTCAACTATAAATATTAATTATAAATATAAATTCATTTCAAACATAATGGTATTTTATTTACAATTTTTAGACATTATATAAATTAATTTATTTTTGACATAATGATGATGTAGTAATTACCTTATTAATGAAAGATTAAAACAATTGATATTATAAATATCCAAATAAAACTAATTTGAGACATTAAATGAATTCCACTAATTTTATAGTTTAATATGACATGTTATGGTTGATTAAATTAATTTTATTTGATGTAATAATGCTGTTATGAATTTAACAAAATCAAAATACCCAATAGTGTCAAAATTGACATAAAAGAGTTTTTAAAACAGATATTATATTATTAATTTTTATTCTATTCATAAAAATATAAGGTTCATCCAAAGGGAATAAATATATTATATATGTCATTATTGATGCACCTGTGGTTCTATTTTATGTTTATAGTAATTTTATTAACCATATAATATAAAAATTTAAAGAGACATGGTAAATGTCAAACTAATTAATTAAGAGTTAAATCAGAAGTATAAGGTTAATATAGTGTCCCAAACCTATCTGAAACCTATATATTGAGTGGTTTTAGACCCTTGACCACCTTATACTTTTAATAAATCCTTTTGGATCCATTGGAAACCTATAATTATTATTTTATAGAATAATATTTCAATATTTTCCTAAGGTTCCCTCTCACCCCTCTTATAAAAGGGCGTTTCCCTTTATCTCAAATTCACACCTTCAAAGCCTTTTGGTTCAGCCAAACCCTATACAAATATCTTTTAAAATATCCTACATTCATCCTAGAGGCCTTAATTTAGTCATAAATCCAACCTAAGGATCCCTTTTGATCAAATCAAAAAGAAGAACCCAAAGAAGAGGTAAATATATCATCACCTCTTTCAAGTTATTTTCTTCTTCCACTTCCTCTTTCTTTCATGTTTCCATTATAAAATAATAATTATAGTATACTATATATACTTTGATGTTATTATAAAAATTTTACAACCCTATTCATTATTTTATCCATCCTATAAAGGACAAAGTTACCATATGTGCATACGTACGGATTACTGTCTCTACATTGTGGTGTAGTTTGTTATTCAAACACTTCATCATTTTTATGGGTATAATAATGAGTATAAATGATTTAAATAATAAATATAACATGATAATTATTATTTATATATGATATACTCTCCAGTTATATACTATTTTTATATCAAAAAGATGATATTGTCACTCGTGTGTACGTATGGATTACAATCTCCACAAACGTGATGAGATTCATTCCCCATCGTATTCATTCAAGACTAATTTTCATTTGATGATTAAAAATATTTTTTAAAGACTCAATATCATTATGAATATGAATAAGATATGTCATATCCATAACAAACATTACTTACATAACAAATCATATAAAGGAAAACGAAATAGTTAACACCCAAAACGATGATAATACTTAAATATCATTAACAAAGAAATATTAGAAGATCATATATGATATAATATGTATATGGTTATTTTATAATTTAATAAAAATTATTTCATCATTATACTGGAGGTCAACCTACCCTCGACCAAGGAAAAGTACTAGGTAAGTGTTTATTTCACAATCTCTTTATTATCCGAGGTTGTTTTGTAAGTATCTATTAGGACCTATTTATCATCCACATCCGTATTTTTTAAAATGTATTTCAAATAATTTTTAAAATTTGATATACAATGGGTTAAATTCATTTATAACCTTTTTTGTCCTTATTTGTTTTGAAAGGAATCTTTCTATCGTTTTCCAAAAAATGTACTTTATGATCTTTTCGAAAAAATTAAGGTAAGAATGTTTTTTTTACTTATACGGTGGGTGCGGATATTTTACACCATTATAACATCGTCGAAGCTTCCCTTACAAGATTATAAGAATATTTTCAAAAATAATTGTTTTATTTTATAATTACATGACTTTTAAATGAATAAAAAATAGAAAGACTTATTTCTTTAAAATATTTTTCATTTCATCTATATCAACATCCTTTGATGGATTTTAAACTTGTTTCAAGTTGATTAAATATGATACAAATATTCTATATTTTATTGAATGTTTTGTGATATGTTTGATTGTGGATATGTTATTTTTATACCATTCATGGTTTATGGATAAAGTATTCACATTCGTATTCTAGTTTTAACACGAATTTTTATGTTATGTTTAAACCTTTTCATTTGAGGAATGCATTGGAATTAGTAAGTGATGGGTGGAGCCCGATATAGCTCCTCAATGCATCAGTAGGTCTCATGAGACAAACTAGTGTCTTGGCAAAAGGCCTTAAAAAAATTATTTGTAGTATTGGCACATGGACTTGACTATGTGGTTATGAAGTTTGGAATTATGGATTCCATCATTATGAAAGTGGCTATTGATATTGCATGTGATTATTCGACTAGTAGAATATCCATGTAAATAAGTAAATGGAATTATTTGATTTTAACTTTTCTATATTATACTGAAGTTCATATTTAAAAGGATTTTGTTTTAGTCTTATACATTTCCCTAAATATTTATACTTATTTACGAAAGTTTTTGCTATATTGTTATCCTAATTGAGCATCTGAGCTCACCCCTTTCTATGTTTTATTTTTCCCAAGATGCGAAGAGGTATATTATGACTAACTTTTAGGGATAGTCTATGAGATATCACTATTGTTAATGAAGACAATGTTGTTGTTGTTTTTCAATGTATAATGTAATGTAAAATTTATGAATGTATCTAGTAGTTCCAAGGCTACTAAACTGATCAGTATTTTGTGATTTGATCCCTTGTGATCATGCCAATGCTATGTAATAATGCACCAACTTTGGGTAACTGGAGTCGAGGAATTACAATTGGTATCAGAGGAATTTTTTTACAAACCTTGAAAACTAGATCTAAAAAAACTCTTATATGAGAACACTACACTAATATAGACTTTGAGGATTAGTATAGAATAACTCCCTAGAATTTTAGTAATGTAGATATTTTGTGAGTTTTACAAGAAATACATCCCTGTCTGGATACGAGTAGGTATTTGAGGATTTGGAACATATGTACCTAGGGTTAGAACCCAAAAACACCACATCGAGCTAGACTCGAATGGGAACCGGTGCATGACAACATGCCTTACTGCACTATTGGTTACGACACTCCCCAGGGATATGATTAGGATTATTCTCATTTTCTTTAAAAACCATTATGAATGATTTATGAGTATATAATTCCTCAAAGAAAACATCATTATTATTATGGATAATATCCATAAACAGTTCAATTTATGTTAAGTGTTTTAGAAGTTTGGAATTATGTATTGTGATTCATAAACTAATCTACTGTATTCCATTATTTAGAAATGATGACTAGTGTAAGGAATGGAAATTGTATCAATGCACATAATCCAAGTAGGGATTTCCCTCCTACTCAAGATATTTTTAGTGGATCTTGTGAAGAAATTGGTGATGATCAGCTTATCACCATACAAGGACAACTCACTCATGTTATGAATAATTACCTTACCTGTATGGAGATCCCTGATCCACAATGTGGAGGATCAATGTTACAACTATTAATAAGGAAACAACCACCAAAATTCAATGAGATTACAAATCCAATAGTATCTGACAAATGGATAAATTCTTTAGAGAAAATATTTCACACTCCGGGGAGTAGTGAAAGGGAAAAAGGTGTCATGGAAGTTTATCACCTCATGGGAGATGCAGATCAATGGTGGCCATTCATTCAAAACACAGAGGAGGATGAAGATGAATTATGTATGTTATAGAGTGAGTTTAAATAACTTTTCTTAGAAAAAAACTTTCCTCGTGATCATTGAGCAGATATGGAAATGCAATTTCTCAGCCTGAGGAAAAAAGAGGATGAGAATGTTGAAAAGTATGAAGCTAACTTTACAAGGTTAGCAAGGCATTATGAGGATTATATAAATAACCTAAGAAGTAATATTGATCATTTCTTTGATGGGTTAAAACCATTTCTCTGTCGAGCATGAGTCTCACAATCCTTCTTGTCATACGAGGACATTATCTCATGTACTACCAAGATAGAAAAAGAATTCTCTAAGTCTTACGACTTTAATGCAATGAAATAGAAGAAGAGATCTGCTGAACACTCTAGAAGTGGAAATAAGGGGAAGAAGGGAAAAGTCTAATATCTATCATGTAGTAAATGTGGGAAGAAACACCCTGATACTTTCCTGAAGGTAATGGGAGTCCGAAACCAGGGTGGTGAAAAAGGCCACCAAACTCGTGATTGCAAGGGGAAGAAATAGGTTGTCAATGTTGAATGATAAAATTGTAAATAAAGGGGGAATTATGAAAATGAATTTCCTAAGCACTAAATAAACTTACCTCAAAAAGGTCAAGGGATCAAGTCCAATATTATGTTATCATTGCTGCTGAGGTTAAAGCTCTAAAAGACACGGTGGCATGTAATTTAATGGATTCCTCAAGTTTATAAAATGATTTATTTGATTCTGGATCATCACATTGTTTCATATCTTCCCTGTTTTCTATGAAAATTAGATATTTCAAATTTGATTTAACTGGGTAGTTGTTAGAAAAAACTCCTAAGGGAAGTATCATTTTAACAAAGTTTTGGGAATCAGTTCCCATTAAGGCATATAAAAGTTATTTATCTTCTTATCTCATCATCATACACATGATTGAATTTGATATAATCCTCGGTATAGATTGGATTTTGCACCACTATGTGAAAATTTATTTTAATAAGAAGGAGGTTACAATTTTCCATGATGATTATAAGTACCTTATCTTTAGAGCAAAAACGTAACAATATGATTCTTATCTAGATCCACCCCAAGTAGCTTAACTAAATTCAATTATTGGGGAGGATAGAATGAAATAACTATGGGTGTGGAAAGGAATGTTCAAATAGAGTATGTACCTATTGTGAAAGAATATGTTGATGTGTTTCCAGAGGTTTTACCTGGACATCCTCTAGAATGAGAAATTGAGTTTCCATTGATTTAATTTCTAGTTCATAGCCCATATCCAAGACCCCTTATAGAATGGCCACTGTGGAATTAGTGGAATTAAAGAAAGCACTAGAGTAATTGAGTAATAAGGGATTTATTCCCACTAGTGTTTCTCCAAGTGGAGCCCATATTCATTTTTTTATGAAGAAAGTTGGATCTATGAGGTTGTGCATTGACTATAGGGAGATCAATTCTATAACAACAAGGAACAAGTATCCCCTACCTCACATTGATGATTTATTCGGCCAACATAATGGAGCTCAATATTTTTCAATGATTGACCTTCGATCTAGATATCATCATTTGTGTGTGAAAATGGAAGAAATTCCAATGTCATTATTTTGAACCAGGTATGGGCATTACGAGTTTATAGTAATTCTTTTCGGGCTGACTAATGAAACCTCTGTTTTCATGGATTGAATGAACAGAGTTTTCATGGAATATCTTGATGAATTTTTAGTGTCATTTATTGATGATATCTTAGTACACTCCAAAAGCTATGAAGATCATGAAAATCACTTAGACACCATTGTAAAATCCTCAGAAGAAATGAATTATATAGGAAGTTTAGCAAGTGTGAATTTTGGATTTAGGAGATTTTCTTTCATGGACATATTGTCTCTAATGATGGAATCTACATTTATCCTCTAAAGACAATAGAAATCCAAGAATGGCTAGAATCAATGAGTATAACTGAGGTACGTAGTTTTATTGATTTAGTAGTTTATTATCAGCATTTCGTCCAAAAATTTTCTCGATTGGTTACCCATTAACCAAGATCACATATAAAGGGGTTAAATTTATTTGGACAAAAGAGTGTGAAGAATGTTTCGAAGAACTGAAGAGAAGATTAGTCAATGCTCCTATCGTGAATCTACCATCAGGTTATGATGAGTTTGTAATTGATAGTGATGCATCAAAGAAATGACTTGGTTGTGTACTTATGCATAATGATAGGTTTATTGCCTATGCATCATGATAGATAAAAATTCATGAGAAAAACTATCCTACTCATGATCTTGAGTTAGTAGCTGTAATATTTTATTTCAAGATATGACGACATTATCTCTATGGTAAAAAATGTGAGATTTATACTGACCAAAAGAGTTTGAATTATATTTTCTCATTTAAGAACTCAACATGAGGAAAAAGTGATGTCTTGAACTACTCAAGGACTATTATTTCACTATACACTACCACTGGGGGATGTAAAATAAGGTGGATGATGCTTTGAGAAGAAAGGATCATGGAGTTTTGAACAATAGGAGAGTTGAAAGGGATCCTATTTTCATAGATCTAGGGAAAATGGAAATTGGAATAATCATGTAAGGTGAAACATCAATACTTTTTAAATGATTGACAAACCATCTTTACTAGAAAGGAGAAAAAGTTCTCAGGATGATGATGAGGAGTTTCAGAAGAAAACTAATGTTGTGAATGATGGTAGATTGATAAAAATCATATATGAAGACGGGATTCTGAAATTTGGGAAGAGGCTTTTTGTTCCCAATATACCTGATATGAAAAGGGAATTGTTATATGATTCTTATAGCTCCAATTTCTCTATACACCCTGGTAGCACTATGATGTATAGATATTTGAAGGAAAATTTTTGGTGGGACAACATGAAGAGGGATATTGATGAGTATGTGTTAAGATGTATGGTTTTTTAGCAAGTGAAATATAGAAGGCAACATCCTGGAGGAGTCGGGAAACCACTTCCCATTCCTGATTAGAAATGGGAAAATATTACATGGACTTTGTCGTGGGACTACCAAAGACTCCTAGAAGGAATGATGCAATATGGGTCATTGTTGATCATATTACCAAGTCAACACATTTTCTTACTATAAGAGAAGATTTAAAACTTGAAAGTTTAGCAAGAATATATATTAATGAAGTTGTAATACTTCATGGAGTACCCTTATTGATTGTTTCTGATCATGATTCCCATTTTACATCAAGATTCTAGAAAAGTATTCTGAAATCCATAAATACTGAACATCATTTGAGCACTTCCTACCACCCTTAAACTGATGGAAAATAAGAACGGACGATTCAAACCATATAATACAGGTTGATATCTTGATCACATGACTTTCAAGGTATGTGGGATCAATATTTACCTTTGGTAGTATTTTCCTATAATAATAGCTTCCATTAAGGTATTCATATGGCACCATATGAAGCGTTATACAGAAAGAGATGTTGCACACCAATCTATTGGGATAATTTTGGTGAAAGAAAACTTGTAGGCCCAAAACATTTTTAGGAAACAATATAAAAGGTGAAGGAAATCCCAACCCACATCAATGTAGCACAAAGTAGGCAGAAGAGCTATGTTGATAATCGAAGGAAGGATCTGGAATTTCAGGTAGGATATAATGTTTCCTTGAAGGTATCTCCTTGGAATGGAATTATAAGATTCGATAAGAAGGGTAAATTGAGTCCCAGGTACATCAGACCTTTCAAAATTCTAAAATGAATTTGGGTTGTAGCTTACCATTTGGCAATGCCACCAATTCTCTCCAAAGGTCACGACGTGTTCCACGTATCACTATTGATAAAATACATGCCTGACCCAACGCATGTACTCACCAATGAGGAAATTGAACTGGAACCTCATTTTTCTTATTGTGAGGACCCTATCATGATTCTTGATACCAGAGAACAACTACTGGGAAACTAGACGACTTGTCTGGTAAAAGTTCTATGGAGAAACCACAACATGCAAGAGGCAATGTGGGAACCCGAGGAACTTATGATGAAAAACTAACCAAATATTTTTTTGCGATAGTATTCTAGAAATTTGAAGGACAAAAATATTTGAAGGATATGAGTATGTAACACCACAATATTCCATGGTACGTTTCCCTTTTAATAATACAATAGCTTGTGTTGTACACAACTTCGACATTCTAACACACCGCGACAAATAAAACTAGCCATTATGAATAGTAATGCCCACTTTTTGAGACCTTTAATTAATAACACTAATTTCATAGGTTAAGATGACATTTTAGGGTTGATTAACTGAATTTTTTTAATTAATAATGTTGTTATGAATTTAAAATAACAAAATACCAAATTGTGTCAAAATTGACATAAAAGTGTTTTTAAAACAAATATTATATTATTAATTGATATTCAATTCTTAAAAATCTAATGTTCAGCCAAAGGTATTAAATAATATTATATATGTCATTAATGAAACACTTTATTTTCTCTTGGAATATTATAGTATGTTTATTAACCATTTAATTTAAAAATACAAATAGACATAGTAAATGTCAAACTAATTAACTAAGAGTTAAATATAAAACATATGGTTAATATAGTGACCCAAACCTATCTAAAACCTATTGGTTGAGTGATATTACACCCATACCCACCTTAACATCTAAATAAATCATTTTTGAGCCATTATAAACCGAAAATTAGATTTTATCAGATAATATTTCAATCTTTTCCTAAGGTTCGCCTCACCCCTCTTATAAAAGGGCACTTCCCCTTCTCTCAAATACACGCCTTCAAAGCCTTTTGTATCAGCCAAACACTACCCAAATATCCTCTCAACTATCCTCCCATAATCCTAGTGTCCTTATTTTTGTGAGAAAGCAAACAAATGAATCCATTTTGACCAAATTAAATGGAAGAACCTGAGGAATAGGTAAATATTTCATCACCTCTTTCAAGTTCTTTTCCTCTTCCACTTCCTATTTAATTATTTTTTCCATTATAAAATAATAACTCCAGTATATTATATATACTGTGATGTTATTATAAAAATGGTACAACCCTATTCATTATTCTATCCATCCTATAAATGAAAAATTCACCATACTTGCATACGTACGGATTACCGTCTCCACGTCGTGGTGTATTTTGTTATTCAAACACTTAATCATTTGGATTGGTATAGTAATGATTATAAATGAAGTAAATAATAAATTTAACATGATAATTATTCTTTATACAAGATATACCATCCAATTATATAAGATTTTAATATCAAAATAATGATATTGTCGCTCATGCGTACGTACGGATTACCGTCTCCTCGAACATGATGAGATTCGTTCCCCATCATATCTATTCAAGACTAATTTTCATTTTATGATTAAAAATAATTTTTAAATATTTAATATAATTCTGAATATTAATAAGATACATCATATCCATAATAAACATTACTTACGTAACAAAAAATATAATGGAAAACGAAACAATTAACACCCGAAACGATGATACTACTAAAATACCATTAACAAAGAAATATTAGAAGATCATATATGATATCATAATAATTTATATAGTTATTTTATAATTTGATAAAAATTATTTCACTGTTATATAGGAGGATAACCTACCCTCGGCCAAGGAAAAGTAAAAGGTAAGGGTTAATTCCCAAATCACTTTATTATCCGAGGTTGTTTTGTAAGTATCTACTAGGACCTCTTTAACAACCACATCCATGTTTTTTAAATATTTAATTGAAAACATTTTTAATATTTAATAGAAAATGGTTTAATGTTATTTATACCCTTTTTGAAATTATATTTTTTGAAATTAATCTTTCTATCATTTTCTAAAAATGGTACTTTATGATCTTTTCGACAAAAATAATGTAAGAATGTTTTTTTAACTTATACAGTGGGTGAGACTATTTTTCTCCATTATAAGATCGTTGAAGCTTCCCTTACAAGCTTATAATAATATTTTCAAAAATAAATGTTTTATTTTATAATTTCATGACTTTTAAGTGAATTAAAAATAGAAAAAGGTATTTATTTAAAATAGTTTTCATTTCTTCTATGTTAACATCCTTTGATGGATTTTAAACATGTTTGAAGTTGATTTATTATGATACAAATCTTCTATATTGTATTGATGGTTTTTTGATATGTTTGATTGTGGATATGTTATTTTTATACCATTTATGGTTTATGGATAAAGTGTTGAAATTTCTTATGCTAGTTTTAATACAGATGTTTATATTATGATTAAACCTTTTCATATGAGGAATGCATTGGACTTAGTAAGTGACGGGTGGAGCCCACTATATCTCCTCAATGAATCGGTAGGTCTAATGAGAAAAACTAGTTTCTTGGAACAAGTCCTTGACAAATAATTTATTTGTAGTCTTGGCATAAGTCCTTGACTATGTGGTCATGAAGTCTGGCATTATGAATTACATCATTATGAAAATGGCTATTGATATTGCATGTGATTATTCGAATAGTAGAATATCCGTGTGAATAAGTAAATGGAATTATTTGATTTTATATTTTCCATTTTATTCTGAAGTTCAAGTTTAAACAGTTTTTTTTAGTCTTATACATTGCCTTAAATGTTTATACTTATTTACAAAAGTTTCCACTATATTGTTATCCTTACTGAGCATCTGAGCTCACTGGATTCTATGTTTTATTTTTCCCAGGATGTGAAGAGGTACAGTATGACTGACTTGTAGGGATATTCTATGGAAAATGACTATGGTTAATGAAGACAATGTTATTGTTGTTTTTCATTTCATAATGTAATGTAAAATTTGTGAACGCATCTCGTACTTACAAGGCTACTAAACTGATCGGTATTTTGGGATTTGATCCCTTGTGATCATTCCAATGTTATGTAATAATGCACCGACTCTAGGAAACTAAGGTCAGGGCATTATAGGTTAGGTATCATTTCTCTTCTCATGTACTTGGACGAAATGTTTTTCATTATCAATGGTAGGCAGAATTTGATCAATGGTTCAAAATATTGATGGAGTCTTATGGTGGGTGGAGTGGTCAACAAATCAATCAGATGAAAATTGGTGTCATTATTTTGAAATTTTATACACATAGATAAAATAATCATATTCAGGGGAAATTTAGATTAAAATATGGTTCTTTCTAATAGAATATATTATTGATCCTATTTCAATTAGTAAAATTAATAAATTTTTCATTTAAGGTTTCATTAATAGGATATCTAGCCTCATTTATGACTATAACATCATCTTTTAACAATCTAATGGAGGATAACACTGGTTACTGGTGTTATGTCTTCAATTTCCATGAATATATTTTATTTTATTAGATAACCTAATGGAACCATAAATTATCAAGACAAAATTATTATGGATTTTATTTGGGACACCAACCATGAGGGAAATTTCCACTGGGAAGCATGATGGAGGATGAAAAAACTTGTTGAGGAAGGTGGTATCAATATGTGTAGCATCTCAGATACCATGAAAAGAATGTAGGAAAGGATTTCATGAGACATTATCAATGGTAAGTATCTCTGGGCTTGGTGTGTAAAATATTGATATGGGGGTGATTGGATAGGAAGGGAGCAGAACTCAAGGAGATCCTATTGTCACTTGAGATGTATGTTTCTTCAACTGGACATCCTGGAAGATATGGTTTTCTAGGTGGAGGGATGTGTCAACCTAGGTTTCTAAAAGGATAAATGGGTGGGTGATTATACTTATTCTTGGATGTTCAATCCCTAATTTTTAATTCAGATAGGCGAGCATGCACCCTAGCCTCATCCAAATGATGCTTTCTAAGGAGTGGCAAACTATATTAGACAATATCAGTTTAGTGGAAAAGTCCAATAAATGTGTTTTCACATAAACATCAATAGTTTTATTTAGTAACAATTTGTTTTTTTAAATTTTTTATGATGTGTAGGGGATTTAAATTTATGCTAGTAATATTTTGTCTAAAGATATCCCACCTAAAATGACTTTTTGGTTTGGCATGTGAGGCATCGATCCATCCCCATATATGATAATATTCAAAATAGTGGTATTTTTCTGGATTTTCAATAATGGTGTTGTGAAAACTAGAGCTTGTTATCTTTATGTAATTACTTATTTAGGAGTGAATGGGCTCTTTTTATTTGGGATGAAATTGGATTGCGGATGGGGATCACAGTGTGGGGATAATCCTTCTAAAATTTCTATAGTTCATGGTTTTGAGGGGCATAACAGTATATAAATTGTATAAATGCTCACAGAATGGTATTTTTTGAGATTTTATGGGTTCTATGGGAGGTTAGGAACATACAATGAGATTGGTTATGTTGTCATATTCTCCTTTTTTGGTTATAGGGATGGCATCAGTGGATGAACATAGAAATCTTATTTTTGGTGGGAGATCCTTGGAATACTTTATAGGTATCCAACCTCACAATACCTCTCTCTCTCTCTCTCTCTAAGGAGTGAGGAGTGACTACTATGGGTTTTTCGATCCAGTGGAATCCTCCAAACTCAGGTTTTAATCTTAATATCGATGGGTCCTTCATGAAGAGATAGATGAGGGGAGGTGGCCTGGTTTGTGGTGATAAGGGATCAATGATCTTTGGATTCAATTCATTTTATGGTTCATGTGGTTCTATTAGGGATGAGACCAAAGATCTTCATAGTTGTCTCACATTGTGTAGGCTATATAATATCATATTATCAATGGTGGAATATGATTACACGATTATGGTGGGTGCTCTCAGAGGCAATGGGAGTATCCAATGGGACCTAACATACTAGATTGGGAAATTCAAGATGATTATTTGGAAATACAAAAAGTTGACATATTTGGAGGGAATTTAATTTTTCATTTGGAAAACACTCTAGTAAAGGTGATCCTAGTGAGGGACTTTTTATCTACCATCATATTGGGTCTCTTCCTCATGAATATATGTTTGTTATGTGGCGAAGTTCTTGGATTTCATCATTTTCACCCACCATGTGGTTTTGAATACTGAATACAAAGTTAACATTGAATGATCGGGGAAAGGAAACATAAGATAAGGTGATCTAAAATTCTAATTAAGAGTTAAAAATGGATATACGTATGCATAAAATGAACACGAGGCTATGTGATCATTATCATAACATTTGAAAACCATACCTTTTATATCAATGATCTTAATCTTGAGTCATAATATAAGTTTTGGAAGCTCATAAGACATGATTCATAAGGGAATCAAACAACTTGATCCATGAGATCATAACATTGGAATAATATATAGATTTGTAGTAGGAACATAACCATAGAAAATCATTTCCATATTAATCAATCCTCATTGCCAAGTTTATCATAGTGTAATGGGTTAAATTTCCATACCATCATAGTATTAAAGGTTATATATCTAGAAAATTATAATGGATAAAGTCTCTTACTAAACCGAGTCCACTCCCCATTCCAATATGTCTATCTCTTGAGACATAAATACTACATAATGAGTGATCATATGAGTGTTTCATCATTGTGACATTATGTTCCTTAACATGGGTACCATAACTCATTACAAGACATTAATATTAGACTTTAGTAAAGTCCTCCTAATTCCTATACGAAATAATCCAAGAGGGTTCCACAATATATGTTTTCGTTGACCTCGATTAAATTCTATTTGAATTTAATTATTGGAAAAAATATTATTCTAAAAAATGATCAATAATTTTTTTCATGTATTATTGACAGATAATATTCAAAAGGTAATAAATATTCATTATTTATTAAAAAAAATTATTTTATAATGTGAATATATATATAATATTTATTCACTGGACAATGAATAAAATATTTATTTCATTTATTGAATATTTTAATAAATATTTATTCAATGGATTCAGAATAAAATAATAATTTATGAATAAAATATTTATTTTGTTGTTCAATAATTTCTAGAGGAGTTCAATGAAACTAATATTTCGTCTATGGAAAATTCATAATTAATATTATCATTACATAATATTTGTTTTTAGAAAGGATGGTGCTTGCCACAAAATAATATCAATGAAATTATTATTATGTGGTATGTGGTTTTTAATGGTTTTTAATTTTATTTATTGGCCGACAAGAAATTAATAATATTTTATCCTAAACCCTTACCTTATAAAGAGAGAGTTAGGCCTATTGTATATTGCATCCAGAAATTGAGAATAGGGAATTTTTTTGCACAATGAATTCTCTATCAACTCCTTCTTCACTATTCCTCTCAAAAAAGAGAAGCACAATTGATATTTCTTCAAGAGTGATGAAAAATCAATCAATAACAAACAATGAAATATATTTTATTTAATTCACTTGTACATGGTGATCGAGTCGTGTTACTCAGAGATCATTTGAGCATGTGTGGATCACTACTAGAGGAATTTCATCCATGGATCCCTATATCACAACATAAGCAATACAAAAGGGTCTTTTTGAATGATCGACGATCTTCAATTAATAATGTTCCTAAACCAATGTATTTGTTTCTTTAGTTATGAAATATATTAGTTATAAATTGGACATTCAAGATCCTCATTCATGGTTTTTCGGAAATGATTAATAAATTAAATTTTAATATATCACCCACCACTGTATGCTTCCTCTACACCCAGAACCAACTAGTGGTATCAAATTGATCATGTTTCAATTTATAATTATTTATTTTATTGTTGATTCATACGCAATCATAGTTGAATTTTAATTTCATATTATTTTAAATTTAATATAATTTTAATTAACATAATTTCACATATTAATCATATTAATATAGTAATTAATTTCCTTAATGTTTTAAGAAATTATGAAGAATGACAGGTGAGGCCATTCAGTTTTTCCAAACCATTGACAGGTAAAACATGGATACACAACCCATAACCAGAGTACACATTGTTTAACCATTGCCATTGTACCAAGATGCATCGAGTAGTTAATCACACTTGGTGCATTTATTACACACCACATGTTGACTGGGATAACCTATCAAACAATAAGTGTATATATCGTGTGTAGTTAGCAAGTACACACCATGTATTATGACTTAGTTAACATGTCTAAGAACCATTCGTGTGACTCTATTACATGAAAACCATGGTACACGACATGTAGCTGGACTATAAACACTATTTATTATCCCATTAAAGGATTTAAAATAAAATAAAATTCAAAATTGTAGCATTAAAAGATTATTACATTGATTGGCACACCAACGTGTGTTTGAAAATTTAATAATGGTTTAAAACAATATTAAATTCTAATATAATTTAATGTAATTAATATGTCATAATTGGTTCTTCCATTTATTCACCATAAATTCCATAAAAAATAGGTATTTTTAATTAAGATCATATGATTATTAAGGTAAAATTTAATTAATTGATTAATTAATTAATTCTATTGTGTTTATCTAAATATAAAATAATGAATAAATAAATGAATGAAATAAAGTTTATTTTTTTCATATTTTTTGCATTATGACCTATCATGATCTTGACCAAGACCTATGTATGTGTTGGAATTTATTTAATATAATTTATTTAATGGGTTTGAAATTATTGAATATTAAATTAAATGATGGCATATCAGTTATCCCTCCATCCATTATGATGTAAGACATGGGTGTCCAAGGATATTTACGTAACCCCCTATAACCAATCCTTTAGTTCCCCTCAGCTATTTGTGATTAAGAAATACCTATAATTAATGGAGAATCCAAAGGGTGTGGATGTTGTTCAACGCAAGACCTAGATGATGTCAATTCGGTGAAACAAATTTATACAGGCTTAATGTTTTAACTCATTCCAAGGGTGAAAAAGGAGTTCTTCTCCCTGTTTATTGGTTGGTTTGACGTCCTCTAATTAAATAAACTATTATATAAGCTCATTATCAGGTCATTACTTTATTTATTTATCTCAATCTATGCATTATTTATTTTATCTTTGAATGACCGTAGTCAAATAAATGAATGAATTAATAATAGTACATGTAAAGGATAAAACAAGATAAAATTTAAGAAGAAATTAATTAAAATCCATCAACATAATATTAAGTTATACTAAGACTTCCATTACTTGATTAGGAATGAAACCATAGAACTAATTGTAGTACATTTCCAATGTCTGTACACTTACTTTTATTGGGGAGTTTTCAGAAGATTCTTTGCTTGTCTTAACCAAACTAGTATTGAGTTTAACGACTAATGTCTATTCAATATAAATTTTGCATAAAGTGTTGAGGAAACACAAGATAGGATTTTAGGATAGGGTAATCAACTCAACGAATCAAAGAGGTGCAAGCCTATAGTTGGAATGACCTCCTGCCTAATTAATTGTTTATGGTTTTCATGGCTAATGTATGGATCATTAAGAATGCAATGGGGGACCTTTATGCTAGTTTTTTATAACAACTAGACATTCTGAGTTCAATGTTGATAGGTATTGGGACATGAAAAGTAGTTTTAGATTTAACAAAATCAAATAATTTATCTATCCCACCAAATTTGTAATCAAGAAGAGTACTTAAAATCTGATATTTTAATTGTAGAAAAAATGGAAAACTTTTTATCCACATTATCCCTACGATAAATATTTGATAACCACAACCTCTTATCTAGAATTAACTTATAGGAATGGTATAGACTCTTTTGGGTTATGTTATGATAGGAACAACAATATTACATGCTAGATCCCTCAATTCCTAATCCACCTATTACAGAGGTGAGTGATGAGGTGTTCCTTGTATATTAGAATCACATGAACGAAATGGTCATTATTTTCTGTTTAATTATTCAATCTTTGTCTAGTGAACTCATGAAGTATAATGAAAATGAGAATGTGTATTACATGATTGAGAACCTCTGTGGTATTTAGTATGAGAGATCTAGACACGAAAAATTTTATATTTCCAAGGTTATCATTCAGATGAAGCTTAGAGAGGGTTCACAAAATGGGTATCATGTAGTCAAGAACTTTTTCTAAATTGAGTTCCTAGAGGTTCTAGGGTCTAAACTCCCTAAATAACTGTTCAGCAATATAATTCTAAAATAACTCCAAAAAAAATTATCCATCATTGTTGTATATTTTAATATAAACATGAATGAGAAGTCTCTTCCAGATCTTCCTACTCTCCTTCACCGAGTAAAAAAATGATATGAAGCGTGAAAATTATTTTATCCTTACGGTGATCAAATAAAAAAGGTAAATAGAAGCAATTTAGTACCAAATCCTATTAAAACCCTTATAATAACAATAATAATAATGGGAAATCAAGGGAACATGATGTTATCTTCTTCGCATGTGGAATGAAGGGCCACTAGGAGAAAACTACACCTAACCAAAGAAGAAAGGGGAAGTTGAGGTTGGTTTTTTATTGAATAAAGTTTTTCTATTTCTAGAAATTTCATATTAGATACAACTTGTGGTCCTCAAATATGTATTAAAAAACACGAACTATGTATGTTTAGAAATATCTACCAAGGAAAGGTAGATCTATGAGCATCCAACATAGCTAAACTTATTGGTCTATCTATTTGGGACTACCACATCATGTTGCTGACTGGAGTGATCTTGGTTTTGAATGGCTATTATTATTTTCCATATGTATCAAAAAACATTATTTAAAGATCCATAAAAAATATAGATGGATTTATATTCAAATTTCTGAATAAATTTGACTTAATTTTTAAATATATAATTTCTTAGGGTAATTCACATTTAAAAATTAGCATTTTTGTTTTGTATGACACAAAAAAACTAATGGAAATCAATAATGAAGTTACTTATCATGACTCATACCACACCCAACATTGGCATCACTGGTTAGGTCTTGTTAATGAGAAACACTTGATGAAATTACAACAAGATGGATATTTAGATTCTTTTGAACTAAAACCACTTTGTGTATGTAAAAATGATTACAAGTGAAAATGGCCAAACTCCCATTCAGTGGGAAAGGTGAATGAGCTAAGGAGAATCCTGAATTAGTTCATACCGACATGTGTGGACAATTTATTATTGAATCAAGGGGTGGGTACTAATACTTCATAACATTTACTAATGATTTAAGTAGATATGGATATGATTAATTAATGAGTTATAAGTCATATTATTTTAATAAATACAATGAATACAAAAATGATGTTGAGAACTAGACTGGTATTAAAATTATGAAACTCCACTCATGCCATGGTGGAGAATGTCATAATCAATACTTCATTGTTTACTTATAGGATTTTGGGATCTTATCTGAAATTACCTATCCTTAAACTCCTCAATGTAATTGTGTTAGTGAAATAAGGAACATCACCTTGTTGGATACGGTAAGATCAATGACGAGTTCTGCGAGTATTCCATTATTCTTTTAGGAAAATGCATTACAAACATTAGAAAAAAACCTAAATTTTGTTCCATATAATGAAACATATGTTATACCTTACCAATTATAGAATGGAAATAGAATTTTGTTTTCACACATACATGTGTGGGGTTGGGAATCATTTTTTGGGGTCTCTTTATGAAAAAATATTACACCCCAAGTCACAATTTGTATCTTTATAGGATTTCCCAAAGAAGAAAGGGATACTACCAATAAAATACTTCATGAAAAAGGGTGTGCTTGAGGGAAACCCCCAATTTCTTGAGGAGGATCATATTTATAAAAAGAGATAGTGGTAGATAGATAAAAATTATTGAAGTAAAGGCTTAATGTACACAACAGTTACCATAATAAGAAATTCCAAAAATCCCCATGGAATAAGAAATTATTCTAGAGACACGGTCTCTATGTAGGATTACTAGAGTGGTTAGAGAACCATAATTGTTTGTTTTTCTAGTAACCGAGGATGGTGACTCATTATTAGTTGATAATAATGATCCTCTAACCTACAATGAAGTAGTAAGTGGAACACCTCTGACCATGTTGAAGGATTCCTTGAATTCTGAAATGGATTCCATACACCAAGCCCATAAATTGGTACACCCTCCAGTACATGTAATGCATGTTGGTTGAAAATGTGTTTTAAATAAGAAAATATCTATGGAAGGCCAAGTCAATGCCTATAAGGAATAACTAGTTGCAAATGTTTTTAAATAACGTCATGTAATTTTCTGTGATAAATCCTTTACACTAGTTGCAGTGTTGAAGTCCATAAAAATTCTACATTCAATTATGGATTTCTATGATTATGATAATTGGAAAATGGTTCCCAAAATAGCATTCCACAATGAGAACCTTCTTGGATATGACTATATCAAACAATCCAAAGTGATTGGGACTCCAAATTATTCCAACAAGTTATGAAGGTTCCAACGATCCATTTATGGATTAAATAAAGAATCCAGGTCATGGAACATTCGTTTTGATGAGGCCATAACATAATTTTTTTACTAAAGAATTAATTTGATCTATGTACCCATAAATGGTATAGTGGTATTGAAGTTTATTTATTAATATTATATATTGTTGAAATATTACTAATTGGAAAGAAAATACCATTCTTACAATCTGTTAGTGAATGGTTGAATAAATGATTCTCTATGAAGAACATGGGAGGGGAAACATATATTCTTGTGATCAAGATTCATCGCGACAGATCCAAGAAGTTTCTCAGCCTGGGTTTAATACATACATTGACATGATACTAAAAAGATTCAGTATGGAAATATACAAAAGGGGATTGTTTCTAGTGTCACATGGAATTTATATTTCCTAGAAAGTTTTTCCTCATACATAATGTTTAATGAAAAATAATGGCAAGGATTTCATACACATAAGCAATTTGGATACTCATGTATACTATGATATGTACTAGTCTAGATGTAGCCTACTCCTTAAGTGCATTAGGAAGAAATAAAGATGATATATTTGACCACCACTTTATGGAAATAAAGACTATACTTAAGTATCTGAGGTGTACTAAGGTTATGTTCCTAGTTTATGAAGTATATGAGGAACTAGTCATCAGAGGATATAATGATTATAGTTTTGAAACTGATAAAGATGACCTGAATTCACAAACGTGATACATGTTCACTTTGGATGAAGTTTTTGTGAGTAAGAAAAGCTAAAAAAAGTGTGTGGTTGCAAATTCTATAGAAAATTATGAGTTTATTTAAACTTATAATGTAGTTAAAGAATCGTTACAGATGTGAAACATCATATATGATCTTAATTTTTTACCTATAAGTAAAGATCCTATCACACTCTCTTGTGATAATACTGCAATGGTTAATATTTCAAAAGACCAATGGTTACATTAGAATATTATGCTCATACTTTGTAAGTATCGTATTTTTAAGGATTTTCTCAAAGAGGTGATGTTTCAGTGTGTTGTATTTCCAAAAAAAACAACATGGTAGACCCCTTGACTAAAGCCTTGTCTCAAAAGAAACATGAATATTTTTTTATATGATACACCTAAAATCTCTTTTTTTTGACTTTTTGGAAATCCACTTTATGGTTAGTGGTAACCGTACATCATGATTAAAAAATTCAAATTTTCAGATTCAAAATTAAAAATTAAATCCCAACATGATCTTGGAATTCAATATAAATTGATCTTTAATTCTAACCAAATCATAACCTCAATGATACCAAGATACACTATGTGGATCAAGGACATGCCTATTGAGTACCATCCACATAGTCACCACCATCATCAAATAAACCTTGGCATTGTACCTTCACCATCATCCCCTCTCCAAAAGCCATTGTCATGAAAATCACCAGCCATCGTCTAGAGGAACTTCCGGTCGTTGGCTAGAGGAACCACCGACCAATATTAGTACCACGAGAATAGAAACACTATAAAATAAATGATAGAATAAATCCCATATACATCCACACCACATTCATCATCACCAAATGAACTCCACACTATTTTGTCACCGAATTCACAACATTACATGAAACACTATAATTTTCACCTCAAAACATCCCCAGATACCATTGTCGAATAGAGAACACCATCAAGAGACACCAACCAATGTTGCCCCCATCACCGTTGTCTCATCTTCATGACACCATTGACCAACACTAGAGAACGGAACTACCTCCATAGATCATGAACCACCATCAAGGTAGAACACCAAAATATAAATGAAATTGGGGTAGTATCGTTAAATGAAACCGAATCAAGAGGAAACTGGGAATGAAACTAGATAGAATATGAGTATGATGATATTATTAAATAATAATTTTCTACTGTATATGATTCATTGATAAGGTCATAAAAGTTCCCCATGATGAACAGAACCGTGATGTGTTATGATGATATTCTTAAATAATGTTTTGTGGTTGGATAATGTAATATAATGGGACACATAGAATATAGAATATCATGTAAAAGTAATCACAGGAAGATGAGGATTCTTCTCATGATGTTTTCACTTGGTAATATTCATGATGAGATATTTTGATAATAGACCCGCTAGTAGGGATTCTGCATGTTTTGGTGTCATCAGATATTTCTATCTACAAGTGTGTGTGATGGTTTTTAGAATTTATGATTATTGTGAATTATTTTTACAAATAATGTAAATATATGCATTTCGTAAACCATGATGATAATAGTTCATGGTGAGTTCTGATATGTTGTCTAGGTCACAAGTGACATGTCATTAATGGATAATTCAAGGAAGGATCTGTCTATTCCTATTTATGGAAGAAGATATCTCAGCCCGTTGAATGGAATAGAACTGTCACTATATATTCCATTACCATAATATAATGATGTTTTTATTTTATATAGTCAAAGAAAGACTTATCATTCATATAATTTAGTTACACGAATGTGAAACTTTCTTGATGATATATCGAGACAAAATGATTATATTACTCAATGATCATTCATCTGTGGTTCTCATTTTTGTGGCATTAAGTTCTTTCTCTGGGGTTCCTTTACCCATTTATAGATATTAATCTTGGACTTTCATCTCTCACACAAAATTCCAATGATAATGAATTATATAGGGTCACACATTAAATGTTTCTATAAATCTAGATTAAATGATATTTGAATATAATTATTTAAATAAATACTATTTTCAGAAACGAGGAATAATTTTTTATAAGTTTTATTGATCTCTAATATTATCAAGATAATAAAAAATTATTTGTTTATGAATAAATGATTTATTTGATTATGAGAATATAAATAAAATATTTATTTACTAGATTGTAAATAAAATATTTATTTTGTTTATTCAATATTTTAATGAATATTTATTTCTTAGATATTTAATAAAATATTATTTTATGAATAAAAAATTTAATTGATAGTTCAATAAATTCTAGTGGAGTTCAAATTGACCAATACCAAGTCTAGTGAAAAATATTTATTAATGAGGTTGTTACATAATATTTTTTATTTTTCAAGTTCTCATGCACCACAAAATAAAAATAATGATATTATTATTATGTTTCATGTGATTTATTAAAGGTTTTAAATGTTATTTAATATCTGGAATTAAATTAAATAATATTCTATCCTAAACCTTAACTCTATAAATATATAGTTATGTATATTGTATATTGCATCAAAAATTTGAGAATTGAAAATTGTTACACACAACTAATTCTATCTCGAATCCTCATTCTCTCTCCCTCTCAAGAATGAGTAGCACAAGAGATATTTCTTCAAGACCAAAGAAAGGGAAATCAATGAAAAACTAAACTAGATATTTGATTCTCTCTGATAGGACCCATTGTTTTAGTGGTTTTCCTTAGAGAAAATTGGAGAACATTTGGAACTCTGCTACAGAGATTCTATCATTAGATCCTCACAGCACAAAAAATGAAATTTGAAATAGTCATTTTAGATGATCAATTATCATCAACAAAAAAATGTCACAATGCCAGGTTTTTATTTTTTAAAATTTTAAATAAATTAATTATAAATTTTACATTTAAGATCCTCACTCATGGTTTTAGGAAATGATTATTAAAATATATCTAAACTTCTTTCCAACCACCACATGCCTATATTGCACCTGTAATTGAAAATCCCTAAGAATTAATATCATAAAATGGAACATAAAATATCATTAGGATAAATAAATTCATGATATTACATGTAAAATGGACTTTATATACACCTTGTGAAAGAATAAAGACACATAACATAATGTACGTCTCAAAGAAAGAGAATTGATACAAAAATACCTTACCATAAGTATTGATTTATTTCATACATGATAAAACCACCAGTATAATAAATATAAGATCAATATATATCTATTAAGAAACAATATTTATATTTATCATACCATATATAACTATCTTATGACCTTTTATTACAAATTTATTAGAAAATCCATGTTATTGTTATGTTTCAGGTAATAACTGATTTTTTGTATATGTTTTGATTTCTTATTTTTGGTCCTTTTACTTTGATCAGGGTTTAAAATATATATAATGTTAAACAGGATATAAATATCATATATATTCATTATATATGTATTTATAGTAATCTATAAAATTTATTTATAGAAAAGGAAATACACCATTCATGGAGAAGGTATGTCGTACGTATGCATGAACACTCTCTCCATTCTATTGTCATATTGAATGAATGAAAGATGAATGATATATTATCATCCAAAAATATTTTATATTTCATATATATCACATTTTTTCAGTAAACCCATTCTTATTACCATTCTTGTAAAGCATGACCAAATCAGATTGCTTTGTGAGTTGGTAGTCCGCCGTAAATATTAGCGACAATATTTTATTCCAAAAAATGGAAATAATGAAGGTATGTGTGATATAATAATTAAATAATAATAATAATATCATAAATATCATATATAAAAAATAAATTCATCATTATTTCTAACCCTGATAGGTGGTAATAGAAAAATGAATGACATCGGTTTGTGAGGCGGTAGTCCTCCGTACAAATGAATAATGATTTCATAACCTATTTGATGGAAGTAGAGATGGTTTTAGGTCAAGAACATAACATAAAAACATATAATTATGTTTATTATACTATTTTTATTATATCATAATGGTATAATAATATTTTAATGAGATGAGGGAATATATAAAACAAAAATGATCATTGATTAACGTTACCTCTTCTTCTGGTATCCTCCTCAGGATTCCACCAATAGCCTTACTTGGTTAAATTTATGTCCGAAATAAGGATTCTAGGATGATATTATAAAATATATTAAGGTATGTTTTCAATAATTATCCAAAAAAATAATTTTTTTAGCTGTGATGAGGAGATGAGAAGGGGTGGACTTTTTTAAGTGAGGTGTGTGACACACTTTTAATTTTTTTGGAAAGAGATAATTCCACACATGGTTTCTTCCTCTTATAAGGATCCAATAACATATCATTATCTATAATATAAGTTTGAAATTATAAATATTTTATACAATAGGTTTTGGGAAAAAAAGTTTGGTTATTTTTAACCCTTATGTTTTAATTTAAACCCACGTAAACCCGTTTTTACCTTAACCACTGTAAATAATTTCTACTATTTTTATTATTCAATTTGGAAAAAGATTAAGGTGAAATTTCTAGATATTATAATTTTTGTTTTCAAATATGGAATAAATTTTCCGAAATTCCATTTAAAAAATTGGAATATTTTAATTTAAAATTAATCCCGCAGAAGTGACGAGAAAGAAGGTTTTTAAAGAGAAATGGTTCAAACTTTTACAATGTTTTTTATATCACAATTAAAGATAAAATTGATCCAAATAACCTAAATTGGATTAATGGATGTATAATTGAACTAAATTTACTTCAATACCAATTTAAAATACAATTTATCTTTATAAATAAATTTAAAAAAAATGTTTTTTTCGATCAAAATTCTTAATTTTTTCACTATTCATCATAAAATGAAACATTTCATAAAAATCCCAGAAAAATCATCCTAATATAATTTTCACAAAATTATTACAAAAATAAATTTTATTTTATAAAATTAATTTTCTAATATTTTAAATAATTAAATTTTTTATTGTTAACAGATATTAATAAGACAAAAACATTTTTTTTAGAATATAGTATTTTGAAAATATATAATGATTTTAATGAAAATTAAGTAAGATGTTTTCAATATATTTTAATTATCGAAAAAATTATACATAATATTTAAACATTTTTATTAATATTCATATAAATAAGTTTAAAATCTAGTTTATAATGGATGCATTTGAATATTAATACTAATAGTATATCATGGTTTTGTTAAAGCTTAGTGGAATTTGCAACACAAGCTAACCTAGTTTTTCATGTAGTGAAAAATTAAATTGGTGTTGTCTGTAGTGAAATAATATATAATTTTTTTGTAATGAAACCTATAATATCAATTTAATTTATTTGGAAAAAATTCATAAAAAATGTATGTTACATTCTACCGCCTTTAAATAAATTTCTCCATCAAAACATGTCACTCTGATATAGAAAAATGAGGACCCTTTTGTATCATTATATCCTCATGTTCACACATAGCTTTCTCAAAATAGTGGTTTTGCCTCAAATTTTTTACTAGGTTAGTGGTATTTTTTTGATAACATTATATGTATGATCCCTAATCTCCACCGATTGTTCCTCATAAGAAGTATCATGATCCATTGTAGGACCTCTATGTTTAGTACATTTGAAGGGTTGGGTATATACCTCACAAGGATAGATACATGTAAAAAATCATGGAATTGAGAGAGGTTTGGTGGAATATTCAAGAAAGAAGATAGATTCTCTATATGATAAAAATATTAAAACGGACTAATATACCTAGGGCACAGTTTCCCATTATTCTTGAATATCATAATATTCTTCCATGGAGAAATTATTAGAAACACATTTTCACCAACTTCAAATTCTAGATCATGGTAGTGATTATCAGCATAACTTTTCTTCTTAATCTAATCTACCTTGATGTGTTTTTAAGGGATTTAAAATTCCCTTTTATTTCATCATCTATCTCAATTCCCAAGATATTTGATTATCTGACATCATTCCAGAATGTTGGAGCTCGAAGATTATTTTCTTATAGCGATTCATAAGGATCCAACTAAATTATTGGGTGAAATCTATTTTTGTTAGATAAATCAACTAGATGAATGTTTTTATCCCAACCAGCTTGGAAATCCAATGAATAGGAACTCAACATATCCTATATGGTTTGAATTGTTATTACTTATTCCCTATCTATCTAAGTATGACACACAGTGATAATACTAAACTCTATATCTATATCACCCTTAATAATTTTCCAGTACATTGAGGTAAACCTTTCATATCGATCAAACATAACATAATTTGGTACTCCATGCAAGCTTACCACTTACATAAATTATATCCAAGAAATAAAATATAGAGATAATTTTTCACAAATAGAGATAAAGTGTGATGAATTAGTAAGGAGATAGAATACAACCCATAAGTCATTTCTCCCATTACACATTTTTGGGATTCCAATTATAAAATTAACAGTAACATCTTCCAATTTCTATTCAGGTATGGGTAATGGATGTAACATCCCCTTAGAGTATTGTATTTCATCCTCAACTCTCATAAATTCCATTAATTGAGATACAAACACTACAATATCTCTCTTCATTCCATCCCACTAAAAATACTCTTTCGAATTTCTATACATCTTTACACTTCCCAGATGAATGGAGAATTAAGAACTATGATATTTCTCTAAGAACTCCTTAAAATCTAGTATTTTCAAAATTCATACACGATTCCTAATCCTTATCATTCTATCATGATCAAGGATAAACATAGGAATAATTTTAACATTATTTTACAGATCTTCATCTTCTTGTTATGCCTCTTTAATGTTCACATGGATAGATGGTTGATCATTCAATTGAGAAAGATATTTTTTCCCCTTAATTGATTAAATATAGATATATAATTTGAATATAAATAAATAATGGATATTTTATAATCATCATCATGGATATGATAGCATGATACATTTGAGTCAAGGCATCAGTCACCTTGTTTGCTTTCTTAGGGTGGTAATGTATTCAGCAGTCATAATCTTTAATCTATTCTAACCATCATCTCTGGTGTATATTCAACTCCTTATGTGTGAATATATACTTTAATCTTTTATTGTTGGTATACATATCACACATTTATCCATAAATATAATTCCTTTGTATCTTTAAAGAAAAAATAACCATTGTTGCCTCTAAATCCTGAGTCTGGAATTTTTTCTCCTAAATATTCAATTATTGTGAGGCATAAGCTATAAACATGTAATTCAACCTAGTAACACATACAAATACCTTCTTGGATGCATCAATAATGATTAAAAACACATATCCACTATAAATTAATATAAGCATAGTTGTGAAGACTAATATTCTATTCATTTCCTTGAATCTATCCTCACATTCATCTATCAAGAGGAACCTTTATTCCTTTCGAATTACATAGTGAGTGGATTATATATTCATGATAATTTATCCATAAAACATCTATAATATTTATAAAATCCAAAAAAACTAAGGATCTCAGTAACTATGGTTATTTAGTCCAATATTCAAAAGCCTCCATCTATGATGGATATACTGATATACCCTCTCTTGCGATTATATGACCCAAAAATAAAACCTTTGGTAGCCAAAATTCAATCTTTGGAAATTTTGAATATAGTTTTTCATACCTTAGGTTCTTTAGTAAAATTATAAAGTGATAATAATTCTCATCCTTACTCTTTTAATAGATAAGAATATCATATATAAATACTAACACAAACTGATTGAGGTAAAATATAAATACTTGATTCATTAAATCCATGAAGATAACATGGGAATTTGTAAGATCTAATGTAATAACTATATATTAATAGTTTCCATACCATTTATGGAATTTAATCTTGGGTATATCCTCATTCTTTACCATAATTGATGATATCCAGAATAAAATTCAATCTTGGAAAATTATTTAGATCAACAAAATTGATTAAACAATTCATCAATACAGGGAATAGGATACTTGTTATTCATTGTTATCATGATTGGGTCCCAATAAACAATGTATATTCTCATTTACCCAACATTATTTTTTTTAAAAAAATCATAAGTTCACCCCAAGGTGACACACTTGGCTAAATGAATCCCTTATCAAAGATTTCTTGGAGTTTGTTCTTGAATTACTACAACTCAAACATCACCATTCTATAGGGAGTCTTTGAAATTGTTGTTTCACCAGGTATGAGTTCTATTGATAACATAACTTCACATTTTTGTGAAATTCTAGGGAAATCTTCTAGAAATTCATAAAAAATTCCCACACAATAGGCATATCATCTATGTCAAATTTATCCCCCACCATTTGAGATAAACACCCCTTCTAAATTGAAATTAAGACCCATACTATGGATGTAATATCCAACATATGTTTGTACTTATCGTCACATTGATAGAAGGATATAGTTTGGTTTTTAATATCAAACATGAATTCCCTTACTCAACAATTTATGTGGTATTTATGTATAGAAATCCAATCCATGACAAAGATAACATATAATTCATGTATAGGGTAATGATAATATTTGTTGGAAACACATTCCCACCAAAATCAATAAGGGAGGAATCATATAATCGATATGATATCATCATAACATAAGTGGTATTAATTTATAATTATATATGTAATTTTTTGGGTGTCATCTTTATACCCTTATCGAATCATTTAGATATGAAAAAATGGATAGATCCAGAGAAAATTAAGACATTAGTAGTTATATAGTGGATGGGAAGTGCACCTTTCAGCACATAATTATCATATCCATCATTGGAAATAGTGGTCACGTGAGTTTTCCTTTTATTTGTTGTTTTAAGAGTTTGCTGATGTCGATCATCATCATTAACCTTCAGATTTAATAATTGGATAGAATAATTATCTTACTACATTCATTTAAAAATTAATGTGTAGGTAGTGGAATTCTATGTAGCTTTATCTCTATTATCATCGTTAGTAGACTTATTCCTATCAATTTGACAATCAATTTCCATATTACCTTCCATTATAATTCCAAAATATTTAACATTTCCCTCAATATAATTTTCTATATTATTCTTATTACACTTTGAGCATAAAGGAAATATCATCTTCTTCTCTCCATGGTTCTTATATTTTCCTTTAAAATTATTTTTGTTTCTCTTCTTATCAAAACCATGAGATTGATATGTAACTCTAACATTCATTTACATAATTATAGAACATAAAAAATAAATTCATATATATTAAAGTCTCTTATGGTTAATTCTCTTCGATGAATTGGTTTCAAGTCACCGAAAAATTGATCAACCTTGATTTTAGGATGGATGATAATACCAAAAGAGTGGCTTTCAAGTCTTGAAAACTTTTCCTTACAGGTACCAATAGAATCATTATCCTTTTTATTTAGCTAAAGAACCTCATTCCCCATATTCATATGAAGAATACAAGGAAAGTACATATTTAAAAATATGTTCTAGAACTCATCACATTCCATTGATTCAATTTTATCCTTTTCCTCGTATTCTTAATAAAATTACACCATTGATCCACCTCACCTTCCAAACGATAGATAGACAAAATTAAATTTTCAAGTTCCAATCATTGGATAAAATAAAATACATTATCAATGGAAATAATCCATTGATCAACAATTATAGGATCAGAAGACCCGTTGAAAGAAGGTGGATGATGCCTCATGAAGGACATAACAGAGTGTTGTTGCCTACTTTATTCATTTGAAAGTCTATAAATATTCATAACATGAGAAATTTGTTTTAGAATAGAAATGGTATTTTTATTCCAAATCCCTTAACATTTGTATTCTTCTGATTAAAATCATTTCATTTTCCATTAAACAGATCATTAACATGGATCCTTCAGGTTCCGGCCATTTACTAAAACCAAAAATCATAGTGTAAGAAATAATAATCATGATGGGAACCACATAATCATGAATAATCACTTTTAAGATGTCTAAATAATGAAA
The DNA here is from genome assembly GCA_963277665.1 of Viscum album. NCBI lineage: Eukaryota > Viridiplantae > Streptophyta > Magnoliopsida > Santalales > Viscaceae > Viscum > Viscum album. The sequence goes on from OY728153.1 coordinate 570,746,518, forward strand.
AATTATTTAATAGGTGACACATTAGGTTTATCTTAAGTCCTTAATAGTCATTATCTATTTAAATTCTTCATGATGATTCATAAAAAAACTACTAATTTTCAAATTGTATCCCTTAGGAGTTTCAAATGAGGTGTAAATTAAGGCTCGTTGTCATTCACTATATGACTATTGAGTATTGATAGATGAACCCTTTTTGGAGTTATTACACCTAGGAACCTATATTAAAAATAATTATCAAATTTTTGTATCCATATAGGGATGTAATTTATTGGAAAGGACTCACTCTACCCTTTTCCAGAATTCCAGAACATTTTCCTATACTTTGAATCATCAATAGACATATCCTTATGGATGTCACTTAGGTTTTCTCATAATAGTTTCCAAAGGATAACTAAGCCTATCCAATTATACAAACCATAGATACCCATGATTATCATAAAAATATATTATGACATTTTTTATGAATAATCATTACATTACTAAAACACTAACCTAAGGACTATAAAAGTTTTGTTTCATTGGAAGTAATGAATTAAGAACAACCATCCCATAGTTAAACTGAATAATATCCAACTATGATAATCATATCTAGAAATATTAATATAAATATAATGAAAATTATATTTCACCATACTCTTGGGAATGGAAACATAATAAAGGGTGAGCTTCTGTGGCATCCCACCTTTTTATGACATAACTTTTCATTACATTCTAGAAATAGAGGATCTTTAAAGTCTAGTGTCTTCGAAATCAGGAACATAATACTTGATAACAACATAAATATTTATTCTAAAACACTTTTAAGGATTCATAATAGGTTTAACCTATGTACAATTACTTCTTCTCATATCCTGGAGACATACATAAAAGGAAAGGGTGAGCAGAAGGCCCAGTAAGGGTAAAAAAGAAATCAGTTTACTTGTGATATCAATAAGAACTTGAATAAGAACATAATGACATGAGCAATGGATTTATATGAATATCATAATGAAAATAACTTGAAAATTACTTGAATAGGTGGCTACAACATTTCATTTTAACATTCATTAACATATCACCAATGTACATCCAATGTTGTTATAAAAATTACCAAGGTTATTCACCAAGGTATCGTGAAACTTGTCATCTCTAGAGATTAATTATTTACCCAATTAATTGGAGTGCTATTAGGGAGAAACCTTAATATGTGTTTACATACATGTGATCCAAATATATAATAATAAAACATTTTATAAATAACACAATGAGAATAAAATTAATGGGTTTTATTTCAAAATCGTGACATTTTAGAAGCTCTTAAAAATAAAATCATTATATCATTTATCACCCATGGAAATGGATTTAGGGATATATGTATGTCAGTTCTAGAATCAAATATATCATATTTATATATTTATGAACACCCATAGAAACAAAATAGGACTGGGTATTCACAAAAATAAACAATGGAATTTCTTGAGAGAAATAGATAGAAATTTTGAGACGAAATTTATGCAGCATAACAGCTATATAACCTGGTTTTAGAAAACATTGAAATGAGAGGGGAAAAGGGTCACCCACTCATAAATAATTCATAATACTGTGTGGTTACTGAATAAGTTCATGGTATGGATATTTTAAGGACATGCCACATGAAGTGAAACATAAAAGCAAAGGGAAGATTCGATTTCTTTTACGAGAAATTCAGCAACCTAACGACATCACATAAAAATTCAAAAAACAAATTGATGAAAGAAAAAAGGGTATCTCATTATTTAGAAATGAAATGGACAGTAATAAGTACATATAATAACATACCATCAACATAAAAATATGTAGAAATATGAGACACAACATAATGGAAGTCATGACTTAAAAGAGGAGGGTGAAAAAATCCCTTACCATGAAAAGTAACTTTGGAAGCATGATGTTCTGGACCTTGAGGGGACTGAGGGCACCTTGGTAGGACTAAATGGGAGTTAAGAAGACCATAAATTCTTTGGGGAGGATTTTGGAATGAAAAGGATGAGGTAATGGCTTGGTATTTATAGGGGAATTGAGGGGACAAGGCATTAATTACAAAGGGACACCTCATCGGTGGTGTTGGCAAAACTATGGGCTATCCAATGGTATTTACTCATGGTATTGGCCACTTGGGACACCTCATACCTTATATTAATATTAATAAGTCTACTATAATTATTTAAAATTTATTACATCCTTAATGATATCATTAAACACTCTAAACTCAAAACTGAAATTTCACTATTCACTGAAAATTAAACTTTATTAGAAAAATACCAAATGAACTCCATTTTAAAAAAATATTTTTAAATTAATTTTTAAATAAAAAATAATATTCACAAAAAAAAATAATACTTAAAATAATAATTTCTGAAATAGTTATTTACTTAATTTATTGAATCACATTACTTAATCAAGGTGTCTAAATTATATTAATACTTTCTTAAGTGAGGTTACTTAATCCATTTGGTAACATTCCTAATAATAAGCGTAAAATCACTATTCATATTTTACTATTCACTATAAATTATGTTGATCTTATTAGACTCCAAATTTCATACTGACCACATTGGAAGAAGACCATTTTGTGAAAATCATTACACATTTTTAATTATTTAAGGTTTACATAAATATTTTTAAAATATACTTTTTCAAAAATTAATCAATAATATACACCTTATATTTTTCCAGACATTTTATTTTTACTGACATCACCATAAGAATAATTAATAATTTTATTTATCTCAAAGTATTACACAAAGAAGTCATAGTCTCGTTACATAGCCCCTTATAACCACAACATAGGACCTAATTGTAAGATGTGCTAAGGTGAGAGAATCCGAGGTCAGCTCGGCCAACATTGCCCGAGTATTAATTTCTATAAGCTTTAAATTCTCCTAAAGTCGATTTCGTTCTATCTTCACATGATGAAGTTCGTCTTGGTTTTTCTCAAGAGCAAAGCCCAGTGGTGATACCTCCTTCCCCAGTTCCGTCATATGGGCTTCGATCGGTCCGAGACTACTGGACGAGGCCATTATATCTTCTTTCTGTATTAATTAACCAAGGTCACTTGTTTTTATAGAAAATAATCACAAAATTTAGTTTCCAACAGTCATATAAAAATCTAAACCCAACGACCTCATTTTAATTATACTCATTTCAGTTAATGAAATAGTTTTTTTAGTATAAAATAAAAGAACACACACAAAAATGAAACATAAATTATTAAAAATTTTGGGTCGTTACATTCTTCCCCCCATAAGAAATTTCATCCCCGGATTTTTTTAACTCGTATCCTCATAAGAGAAAAGGTGTGGGTACTTATGCCTCATAGACTCCTCTAGTTCCCACATGTCTTCTTCATATTTTTTGTTCCTCCACAACACCTTAACAAGGTGGGTAGTCTTATTACGTATAACCTTGTCTCTACGATCCATGATCTCTACTGGCTGCTTCTCATAAGAGAGGTCAAGTTCTAGTTGTACCACCTCTGGGTTTAGTACATGTGAAGGGTTAGGTATTTACTTCATCAAGAGAGATATGTGGAAGACATCAAGAACTTGTGCTAGATTTGGAGTCAGTGCAAGCTGATAGGCCACTGCTCCCATGCGATCAAGGATTTCATAGGGGCCAATGTACCTAGGGCTGAGCTTCCCTTTTTTCCCAAACCTCATGACTCTTCCAAGGTGATATTCAAAAAATGAACTTGTCACCAACATCAAACTCCAAGTCCCTTTTATGGTTGTCGGCATAGATCTTTTACCGACTCTGAGTAGGCTTAATGTGTTGTTGGATGGCATGGACGTTTTCAGTCATCTCATGGACAAGATCATGCCCAATAATCTTTCTCTCACCAACTTCATCCCAACAAGTAGGAGTTCTACATCGCTTCCCATATAGAGCTTCATCGGGAGATGTTTTAATGCTCGAGTGGAAGCTATTGTTGTATGAGAACTCAACTAAAGGGAGATGTTGATCCCATCCACCATTAATTTCCATTGAGCATGTTCTCAACATGTCCTAAAGTGTTTGAATAGTCCATTCAGATTGGCCATCAGTTTGGGGGTGATAGGCCGTACTAATATTCAATTCAGTGCTCAGAGCATGTTGAAGACTTCTCCAGAATTTTGATGTGAACCTAGGATCATGATCAGATACGATAGAAAGTGGAACTCCATGTAGCCTTACCACTCCCCTCTTGTAAATCCTAGCATGTTGATCAAGAGAGAAATCTTCTCAAATGGAGATAAAATTGGCAGTCTTGATGAGACGGTCGACAACAACCCATATCGTATTGTTTCCTTTGGAAGTTATCGAGAGACTAGTGATGAAGTCCATTATGATATTGTCCCAATTCCAAGATGGTATGGGTAGTGGTTTCCATACCCCTTTAGAAAGTTGTCGCTCTGCCTTTACTTGTCGACATACTAGGAACCTTGATGTGTTGTGAGCAATCTCCCTTTTCATATTATCCCAACAAAAATGATCACGAAGGTCCTTATACATTTTTGTGCTTCCAGGATGTATAGAGAAAGTAGAGCTATGATCTTCATCCGTCATATCCTTCTTTATTTCTGGAATAGATGGAACACATAGTCTTGTATACAATTTTAGTACACCTTCTTGATAAAAATGGAACTCAGGAATCTTTCTATCCTTTTTAGCTTCAATCTTCTCTTGTAACAAATGATATTCTTTCTGAGCTTTCTTGATCTTTTCTTGTAATGAAAGTTGAGAAATCATTTGGGTTAGGGTTGATGATGTCCCTTCCCTTATAATTAGAATGTCCAGCTTTACTAGGTCATTGATCAATGAATTTTTTTAATCCTCATCATGGAAATAACAACTGGGTCTTTCCTTCTTAATGCATCAACAACATTGTTTTCTCTTTTGGGATGATAATGAATTGAACAATGATTGTCTTTTAGAAGTTCCAACCATCTACATTTTTTCATGTTCAATTCCTTTTGTGTGAAAATATACTTCAAACTTTGATGGAATGTGTATATATCACATTTCTCCGCATAAAGATAGTACCATCATATCTTCTGAAAAAAAAAACTACAGCTAGCTCCAGATCTTGTGTAGGATAATTCTACTCATGAATATTCAACTGTTGAGAAGCATATGCAATGACCTTTTCATTCTTAATGAGAACTCACCCAAGCCCTTTCAGAGATGCATCGCTAAAAATAACAAATCCCTCTTCACATGAGGGTAGAGTTAACACGGGTGCAGTAACCAATATCTTCTTCAGCTCTTGGAAACTTTCCTCACACTCCTTTATACAGATGAACTTGACCCCTTTTCAAGTTAACTTGTATAATGGATTATAATGTCGTGAATTTTTTTTCACAAACCATCTATAATATCCTGCTAACCCAAGAAAACGACGAATCTCATTTATTTTTGTAGGTTGAGGCCACTCATCTTCAACTGTTGTCTTGGTAGGGTCTAATGTGATTCCTTCATTGGTAACAATGTTCCCCAAGAAAGAAACGTGTTGCAACTAGAATTGAAATTTACTAAATATCCCAAAAATACTCTCCATTCATAGAGTTTGTAAAATATCCCTTAGATGATCCTCATGCTCCTTGAAAATTTTGGAATACATCAGAATATCATAAATAAAAACTACCACAATGTTATCAAAGTAGTCCTTAAAGAATCTATTCATCAAATCCATAAAAATAGTAGGTTTATTAGTCAGTCCTAAGGGCATAACAACAAACTCATAATACCCACATCTTGATTGGAAGGCATTTTTTGGAATATCTTCTTTCTTCACCCTCAATTGATGATAACTAGATCAAAGATTAATCTTGGAGAATAATTGAGCCCCATGAATTTGGTAAAATAAGTCATCAATTCTTGGAAGAGGTTACTTGTTCTTTACTGTAATCACGTTTAGTTCTCTATAATCAATGCATAGCTACATTGACCCATACTTCCTATTCACAATGAGAACTGATTCTCCCCATGGAGACACACTCGATCAGATAAACCCCTTCTCCAAATGATCTTGGATTAGTTTCTTTAATTCCTCTAGTAACACATTTTCTATCCTATATGAGGTCTTTGATATCAGCTGAGATCTAGGTATGAGTTCATTTGAGAACTCAACCTCTCTTTTTGGGGAAGGTCTAGGTAACTCCTCAAGAAAAATGTCAACATATTCCTGGACGATGGGGACATTTTCATTCCTTAAACTCTCATCCCCTTCTTCTTATTCCCTGATCAACTCCATAAAGAAGGATATAGAAGGTTATTCTAGACATAGGTCAGGTTGAGATATCACTCCTTGGAAGATAACTATAGGTTTTCCATTCAAGACTACTGATACTTCCTTGCTTCTACAATTAATATTAGCATTATACATTGAGATCCAGTCCATCCCTAGTATAATGTCAAATTCCATCATGGGAATGACTACTAGATTTGTGATAAGATTGTGCTCACTAAAGTAAATACTAGAGTTTCTAAACACTGATGATGCTTGAATAGTCCCACAAGGAGTCTTGACTGATATCTCTACTTTTAGAAATTCAGGGGTTGATTCTAAAAACATTATAAATATGGAGGAAATAAAGGAATGCGTAGAACCAGAATCAAAAAAGGTACTTGCTATATTTGAGAGGAAAACAAGAGTACCTTCTACCACATCATTCACAGCATCGTCTTCAGTTGTCGTGATAGAAAAAGCACAACCTTGATCCCTTGGCCTTTTTGAGGTTGATGTTGGTTCCCCTCCACTTCCCTTGGATTTGGGTAGTGATTGGCATAGTTTCCACGTTGTACACACTTGAACCACTAGACATCAGGTAGGTCCTTCACCATCTTCCCCTTTTTTGAGTTTGGAAGTTGATGGTTCACCTCACCATGACAATTCATCGCAATGTGGCCATCTCCACCACACTTGTAGCACTTCCCGCTCCTCATCAGGCAGTTCCCTGAATGCTTCTTCCCATATTTATTACACGTGGGAAGTTGTAATTCCTTGCCTTTTATTCCTTGATCGATGTTCCTCCCTAATCTTGGCCCCAATGATATCTTATTTTCATTGGTTTTATTAGACCGTTGCATCTCTCCAAACTCATGTTTTACTTTCATCACACTCTGCATGATCTCTTCATAGCTATCATAGTCTCAGTTGGCTAGATTATTCCATAGGTGAGGTCTCCATCCACTGAAGAATCTATCAACCATAACATTTGGATCAATGACAAAGCTAGAGGTATATCGTGAAATTCCGGTGAAGTTCATCTCATATCTTCTGAAAAATTTGTTCTCCTTCTACTTTAGCTCAAGAAACTCCTTCTCCAATCTTGTTCTCATGGAACAAGGGAAATACTTACTAAAAAATATCCCTCTAAACACTTACCACTCCATAGCATCAACTTCCACTATTTGCCTCCTGTTTTTTGGTCAGTTCCCACCACTAATCAGCTTCCCCTTCTAAACGATAGATAGGTAGGGTGACCTTCTATTGCTCTAAACAATGGAGCACATAAAAGATCTTCTCAATGGAGCTGATCCACTACTCATAAAACAATGGGTCAGTCAATCCACTGAAGTTTGGTGGTCGTTGATGCATAAAGGACTCAACAGAATGTTGTTCCCTTCACGGTGAGATTAGTCTCTCATCTTGATTCAAGTTATTTCCCATGACTTTATTCTATTGGTTCATCATTCTCATGAATGTTTCCATTCCATCTTCCATCGAAGTGCCGTCAGTACATGGGGAATTGCGATCACCATTTTCACGGTTCCTCCTATTGCCCAACATTTTATAAAAGAAGAAAACCTTAGTGTGAATCTTATTTCATTTACAAATCTTTTAACTAAATCTTAATTCTTAGACAATTACATTTCTCTATAATTCCTTCATAATGATTCGTAATAAGCCTATGATTAACCAAACATATACCCTGAGAGTTTCGTAACCAAGAGTGATGAAAGACCCATTATCATGCAGCAGTTCCTATTCGAGTCTAGCTCAAAGTGGTGTTTTCAGGTTTTACCCCTATGTACATCTGTGCCAGATCCGCCCCATCATTCTTGTATCCATACATGGATTTATTTTTTGATAAACCACAAACTTAATACTCAAAAAAATACCAGGAATATTTCCTATATTTAAACTTTTCTATAGGGTAATTCATAAAATTTTCAAATCCTAATTCCCATGAATAACTAAACTATCCTTTGATACCAACTGTGGCATCCCTCCTTTTTAAGACATAACTTTTCATTACATTTTACAAACCTAGGGTCTTTAAAGTCTAGTGTCTTGGAAATTAGGATCATAATACATGAAAAAAACATAAAATGTTCTTATAAAACACTTTTAATGATTTATCATAGGTTCATCCTATATACAATTATTGCCTCTCATATCCTGGAGACATAAACAAAAGTAAAGGGTGACCAGAAGGCCTAGTAAGGGTAAATAAGGAATCAGTTTACTTGTGATATCAATAAGAACTTGAATAAGAACATAATGTAATGGGGAATTGATTTATAGGCATATAATAATGAAAAGAACTTGAAACATACTTGAATATGTGGCTACAACATTTTATTTAGACATTCATGAACATATCACCAAGGTCCATCTCCATGGTGTCATGAAAATTACCAAGGTTATTCACCCAGGTATTGTAAAACTTGTCATCTCTAGAGATTAATTATTTACCCAATGCATTGGAGAGATAGCAGGGTGCACCCTTAATATGTATTTACATACATGTGATCCACATATATCATAATCAAACAATTCATAAATAACCCATAGAGAATAAAAGTAATGGGTTTCATTTCAAAATTGTGACATTTTAAAAGCTCTTAAAAATAAATTCATTATATCATTTATAACCCATGGAAAGGGAGTGCGGGTTATATTTATGTAAATTATAGAATAAAATATATAATATTTATATATTTATTAACACACATAGAAACGAATTAGGTCTGGGTATTCACATAAATAAACAATGGAATTTCTTGAAAGAAGAGATAGAAATTTTGAGACAAAATTTCTGCAACATAACAGCTATATAACATGCTTTTAGAAAACATTAGAAAGAGAGGGGGAAAGTATAAAACACTCATAAATAATTAATAATACATTATGGTTTCTGAATAAGATCATGTTAAAAATATTTTAATGACATACCACATGAAAATGAAACATGAATGAAAAGAGAAGATACCATTTCTTTTACGAGAAATTCAGCAGCCTAACGACGTCACATAAAAATTCAGAAAACAAAGTGATGAGAGAAGAAAGGGTATATCATAATTTGGACATGAAATTGAAATTAACAATAACATATGAGAACATACCCTCAACATAAAAATATGTAGAAATATAAGACACAACATAAAGGAAGTCATGACTTAAAAGAGGAGGGTGAAATAGTCCCTTACCTTGAAAATTAACTTCGAAAGCATGATGTTCGGGATCTTGGGAGGCTTGAGGAAACCTTTGGAGGAGTATTTTTTAGGTAAAAAGACCCAAACGTTGTTTGGGAGTATTTTGGAATGAAAAGGATGATGTAATGGCTTGGTATTTATAGGGGAAGTGAGGGAACAAGGCATTAATTACCAAGGGACACCTCATCAGTGGTATTGGAAAAAATATGGTCTATCCAATGGTATTTACTCATGGTATTGGACACTTGGGACACCTAATACCATATATTACTATTAATAAGTCGAATGGAATGATTTCATAATTATTACATCCTTAATGATGTCATTAAACACCGGAAACTCAAAACTAAAATTTCACTATTCACCAAAAATTCAACTTTTTCAGAAAAATACCAAAAAAATAACTTAACCTAATATTGATGCTCTGAAATAAAAAATGAACTCCATTTTAAAAAATAGTTTTTTAAATAATTTTAATTTAATTTTTAAATAAAAAACACTATTCGAGAAAAAAACTAATACTTAAACTAATAATTTCTGAAACAGTTACTTACTTATTTTATTGAATCACATTACTTAATCAAGGTATCTAAAATATATTAATACTTTCTTAAGTGAGGTTACTTAATCCATTTGGTCACATTACTAATCATAAGCATAAAATCACTATTCATACTTTACTATTCACTAAATATTATGTTGACCTTATTAGACTCCAAATTTCTTACTGAACACATTTACAGAAGACCATTTTGTGAAAATCATTACACATATTTAATTATTTATGGTTTACATAAATATTTTTAAAATATCCTTTTTCAAAAATTCATCAATAATATACACCCTATATTCATCTGGACATTTTATATTTGCCAACATCACCATATGAAGAAATAACAATTTTATTTATCTCAAAGGATTACGCAAAGCAGTTATGGTCTCTTTACATATCCCCTTATAACCACAACATAGGGCTTAAGTGTAGGGTGTGCTAAGGTGAGAGAATCTGAGGGCGGATCAGCCAACATTTCCCGAGTAGTAATTTATATAAGCTTGAACTTCCCCCGAAGGTGATTCTATTCCAGCTTCACACGATGATGTTTGGATTGGGTTTGATCCAGAGAAAAGCCCAGTGGTTCTACCTCCTTCCGCAGTTCCCTTAGAAGGGCTTTGATCTGTCCGAGACTACTAGATGAGGCCATCATATCTTCTTTTTGTATTAATTAACCAAGGCCACATGTTTTTATAGAAAATAATTGCAACATTTAGTTTCCAATGGTCATATAATAGTTAAAACCCAACGATCTCATTTTAATTATACTAATTTGATTAAATGAAATAATTTTGTTGAGTATAAAATAAAACAAGAAAAAAGGAATAAAAAATTATTAAAAAGTTCAGGTCGTTATAGCTTCGATGCTCTTTAAGGGTAAAATGGGATATATGTAAGCATAGAATGATCATGAGGATATGAGAACATGAGAATATAATTTGAAAACCATAACTGTGACATCCCGGACCCGAGTGCCCCTCAACCCAAGCCTCGAGCCCGGTTGGCCACATGACCCCTAGCTCGTCTCCCAATAGGCTAGGGGATGCCGACTTACAGCGAGGGTGTAATGGTATGTTAGTGGGGAGACTGTAACCCCATGTCAGAGTACACAGCAGAATAGTAAAAAATTAGTAAAAATAGTGGAAGCACAACCAAAGGATAAATAGGAGAAAAAGGGAAACATACATCCAAATTACAGAATTAAGGAAAAACCTGATAATTATACAAAAATCACATAGGCAGTGTCTGTTACAAAATGGATGCATGGAATACTGATACAATGGAAATAGAAGACTAGCATGCTATACAGTAATACAAAAGAAAACAAAAGTAGTCCGTGAGAATCTCTAGCCCAAGCTCGATCCTCGGCTCTGTAACTCTAGCTAGATCATACATGTATCAACAACCTAACGCAGGACCCTTGCCCCTACCAGTACCTGCAGTAGTAAAGTCTACATAGGTGCCTAGGAGGCCACCCAGGTAGGGTGTGAGACAAGTCTCAGTAGGCCACCACCAAAGGGGTCTACGTGAAATCCAAATAGGTGTTTGCATGCAACAATGAGAAATATACTGAAAAAAAGTAAATAAAAGTAAATAGACAACTCTCTCGCTCAGGTTCCAGAAGGACACCTGGCGGGTCTACCTGCTTTAGTTCGTGGCTGGAAATCTGAACAATAACTAGAGGTTTAAGTACAAAGATATAGGTTATCACTGGCATGAGGTAAGCATGCCTCTCTTCCACAAATACTGTAGCTGGAGTGGGGTAGAAATACCTCCCACCCGTAAGGTTATATAGGCATGAGGTATGAATGCCTCTCGTCCTCAAGCATTGTAGCTAGAGTGGGGTAGAAATGCCTCCCACCCCCAAGGTTATACAGGCAGTAGGTATGAATGCCTCTCCTCCTGTTTCACAGAGTTTCATCTGTCATGGGGTAAGAATGCCTCCTACCCAACACACGGAGATTCATCTGGAACGGGGTAAGAATGCCTCCTGCCCATCACAGAAGATTCGTCTGGCACGGGGTATGAATGCCTCCCGCCCAACACGAGTTATCACAAGCATGTCAACACAACAAAGCATAACCATTCACATCACAAAATATATGGCATTACCTCTTATATCATATCCCTATTAGAAAATCATGGCATGTATACACTTTAATTCATTCAAAGGGTTTAGGCTAACTCATCCTAGCTGCCCTCTAACCAAGCCATCTCATTTGCATAACATGATAAATTCCCTTTTAAGACATATCATTAAGGTTCAACGGTGAAAAAGGTCCAAAACTCAAGGCATATCACCTATGGTTGACCACTCCCGGTCCATACCTCATATAAACACCCTAACAAGGTTAGGTTCATCACTCTTATACCACATGGGTCATTTAGATATGAATCAATAAATATAAATAAGGGTTTTGACGAAATACAAACCAAGTCATGATAATATAAACTCAGAGAGACGAAAAACCAAAAAGAGAACACATGACCACCTACCTTAGAGCTGTAGGAGTAGGCTCGCTCGATACCAACCTCAGATTCGTAGTAGATTGGAAGATATCTGAGTTCCAGTTCAATGCCCTAAAAATAGGGCATATGAGTCCACATCAAAATAACAAGATAGAAGGAAATATTTGCCGATGAAGGAAGGGTGCGTGAGGCTAGCCTTACCTTATCCCTTCCAACGCATCCGACAAATCATGATTTGTACTCCGGAAGAAGGATCCACCAAGAAAAGAGTGAGATGATGGTTTGGGAGCTCAAAGAGGAGTCCTCCTCTAGTTCTACCCGCTGGTGGAAGAAGAAAAGAGGGCATAGGATTTAAAATATATTTAAGGGCAAGATGTTAATTTTTAACCAGATTAGGGTCACACGGTTTAGGCGAACGGTTTACCAAACCATGCGCAAATCATGTGAACTTCCCTGCCTCCTAGACAAAAGAAACATGGTTTAGGCACATGGTTTACCCAAACCGTGTGCAAACCATGCACACTTCCCTGCCTTCGGACCAAAGGCCGCATGGTCGTGCATCCTGGTCCTCATGGCCATGTGCCCCTACAGGTTCCCCTGTCTGCAGCTGCACGATTTATCCCAAACCATGTGCAGACCATGCATAGGCTATACGACACTATCTGCAAGTCCATTTCTCAAACTCTCAGGCTCCGAACAAACCCTAGACACTCTCCAAACCTTCCTCAGGGTGTTACACACTTTAAAAATGCTCAAAGTAATGGTTTGAAAGAAAGGATAACGACTTGTACCATTGCCAATGAGTCGGGTCATTACAACCTCCCCTCCATAAAGCAACTCGACCCCGAGTTGGCCTTCTGAGGGTACATAGGTGTCATCAACGAAAATCTCTAGCGATTGAGAATGTATATCAGCTTCTCGCTCCCAGGTCTCATCCTGTACTCGATCGTGCTACCATAGCACCCGTACAAGAGGAACATACCAGGAATGGAGTGTCTTCACACTGCGGTCAATGATTCGCATCTGATACTCCTCAAAGGAAGCATCCACATCCATTTCAACCTCATTAGGCTGAATAACATGGGTCAGATCTGAAAATTACTGGTGTAGCTGAGATACATGAAAAAAATCATGCATGGCCTGATATCTCTGCAGAAGTGCAAGCTGGTAAACTACTTGTCTGATCCACTCCATCACCTCAAAGGGTCCTACGAACCTCAGTGAAAGCTTACCCTACTTCCATATATGTCTCTGCCCAAAACTGGGTGATACCTTCATGAAAACCCAGTCCCCAACCCTGAAATCAAGAGGTTGTCATTGCTTATTAGCATAGGATTGCTATCCAGACTGATCATTCTGTATATGCTTCCTAATAAGCTGTATATGCTCTGTAGTCTCCTACACAAGATGTGGTCCTAGAACAGCTGCCTCCCCTACTTCAAGCCAACACAAAGGTGAGAAACAAGGCCTACCATATAAGGCTTCATAGCGAGCCATCTCAATGGAAGCCTTGATGCTATTTTTTTAACTGAACTCAACAAGTGGAATGTGTTTTTACTATGAACCTCCAAAATCGAGAACACAGGCACGTAACATATCCTCTAGTACCTGTATAGTTCGGTCGGTCTGTCCGTCAGTCTGCAGGTGATAGGTCGTGCTGAAAAGTACCTGTGTACCTTCGGTAAACCCTGCCAAATGGTCAACAATAACCCATAATGCATCATTCCCATGAGGAGACCTGGGTAAATCGGTTACAAAGTCCATAGAAACATCATCCCATTTTCACTCTGGGATAGACAATGGCTGCAAAATCCCTACCAGACGTTGGTATTCTGCCTTCATCTGCTGACAGGTGGAACAACGCGTGATAAAACCGACTATCTCCCATTTCATGCTAGGCCACCAGTATTGTCATCGCAAATCATGATACATTTTGGTGATGCCGGGGTGAACTTCCCATGCTGAGGCATGGAAATCCCTCATCAGCTCCTCTCTGATGTGCTTTGGGACCCATACACGCCCATGGAACAATAAGGTATCACCCTCATCCATGGTCCAATATGTGGAGGCATCATTAGTGACACTCTCCCGTAGAACAAGGCCATCCAGATCAGATAATTGTCTAGCCTTGACCCATTCCAAAAGAGTAGATGCCACCACTAAGGCTGAGAGAATAGTCTGATCCTGACTCTTTTGAACCGCAACGTGCATCTCTGAAAATATGGCCATCAACTTCCACTCCTCATAAGATTCCCAGACTACATGTGACTTGGTTTTCTGACTTAGCACATCGGCTACTAAATTTCCTTTCCCAGGAGTGTAGGCCAGTCCGAAATCAAAGTATTGCATGTACTCAACCCACCTCAATTTCCTGAGATTTAGATCCAATTGAGTGAAGATATATTTGAGGCTTTTGTGGTAAGTGAATACCACAAAATGATCTCCCAAAAAATAGTGTCTCCAATAGCATAAGTCATGTACAACCACTATGAGTTAGAGGTCGTGCGTTGGATAATTTTGTTCATGAGCCTTTAACTGAAAAGAACCATACGCAATGACTCGCTCGTCCTACATGAAGACAGCTCCAAGATCGATACCTGACGCATAAAAAAAGACTGTATAAGCTCTTCCTGGCTCAGGAAAGATCAATATCGGTTCTGAATTTAGTCTTCCCTTCAGTTCCTGAAAAGCCATTTCTCAAGCTTCTGACCAATAGAATCTCACCCCCTTTTTGGCCAAATCTGTAAGTGGTGCTGCTAGGAATGAAATGTCCTGAATGCACTACCTATAATATCCAGAAATCCCCAAGAAACTCCTGATCTCAAAGAAGTTCTTGGGATGCTCCCAAGAAATTACAGCACTCACCTTCTCAAGGTGAAGTGAGACTCTAGACTCAAAAATAATGTGACCTAGGAAGTGAACCTTATTTATCCAAAAGTGTAATTTACTGAGCTTAACATAAAGATGATGCTCTCTTAGTGTATTCAGCATGATCTCAAGATGGGTTTCATGGTTGTGTCTCGAGCGTGAATAGACTAATATATCATCCACAAAGACAACCACAAAAGAATCAAGGTAAGGGTGAAAAATCCAATTCATGAGAGCCATAAACACTACAGGTGAATTAGTAAGCCCAAACGGCATGACTAGGTACTCATAGAGACTATACCTTCTCCTAAACACCATGCGAGGTATGTTTTAAGTCCTAACATGCACCTAGTGATAGCCTAAACTCAAATCTATCTTTGAAAACACCTTCAATCCTTGGAGCTGATCGAAGAGGTCGTCAATTCGAGGTAAAGGATACCAATTCTTAATAGTCAGCTAATTTAACTTATGATAATCCATGCAAAGATGAAGGGTACCATCTTCCTTCTTGGCAAAGAGAACCAGTGATATCCAAGGAGAGGTATGGGGACGTATAAATCCTTTTTCTTCCCGGTCTTACAACCGACTCTTAAGTTTCAGATGTTCCTTAGGTGCCATCCTATAAGGAGGAATGTTTACTGGTGCTACTCCTAGAGCAAGATTAATAGTAAAATCCAACTCTCACACTGGAGGTAGACCAAAGAAATCATTAGGAAAGACATCACTGAAATGCTCCACCATGGGAGTATAAAAAAAGGGTTGTATCCCTCGGTCATCGAGATAAAAAATGGAAACCTGTGTCATGAAACCACCCAAACTCTAGTGTTTAGGTCCTACTTGTGTCTCACTAAGATCCCATTCTCCCTTATTCATATAATTGTCACCTTCTAGTGACGTAAACACCACCCTCTGATGATAGCAGTCAATCTGAGCTCTATAAGGAAATAACCAGTCCATCTCGATTATTACATCAAAACCTATCATATCCATAACACACAGGTTCCACATGAAAAGGTAACCGCCTACCTCGAGGGAACAATTCTGAAAACGTCAAACACCCTCTGAACGGATACCTAACAGGGTACCTAACATGATCATACCATGATATGACTTAACATCTAGGCCCAAACATCCAATAATCGCCTCTGATATAAAAGAGTGAGAATCACATGTGTTAAAAAAAGCAGATACTAATGTAGAGGAAACTATAATCGTACATCGTATAGTAGATGGTCCAACGTATTGCTCCTATGGCATAGGCTTGACTGCAAACAACTGGCCAGTACCACGTCCCTGAGTCACAGCCTGGCTACCTTGAGCAAACACACCTTTCTGGTGCTGGGAGTCATGCACCTGATTACCTCTGCCTCGACTGACGTCACGGCCTGATCGGCCAACGATATTCCAACTGCATGACTGATGTGATCCTGTCAATCCAGCACCAAATCATGGAGTAGGTACAGATCCCTGCTCACTAGATCCTGGGGGAAATTTCCTGCAGAAACGATGTAGATTACCCAACCTACCACAACCTTTACACTCCATTGGATTCCGCGTACACTGCCTCTTCTTATGTCCTGGAACCCAACATTGGTGGCAGATAGGTGTACCACCAGAGAAAAGGGTCTGACCAACACTAACACCACGAGAGTCCTCAAAACGCTTCTTCTTCACAGAAGAGGATCCACTATAACCCTTAGGTGCCGAACCGCCCAGGTTCAAACTTTCTGATTCTCTCAAATTCCTCTCTGTGATCAAGGCTTGGTTGAAAATTTCTGAAACAGTCGTCAACCTGGATACGTTAACCTGCAACCAGATGGCGTAACAGAACGCATCCTCAAGGCACCTAGCAGCCATGAGTTCATCAGTAGTTAGTGTCAAAGAAAAACATTGTAACTCGGTTAAATGGGACGAATACTCCATGATTGTCATGGTCCCTTACTGTAGATTCATAAACTCCCTTTCTCTGTCAGCCGTCAATGTCTGGGGAAAGAAATAATCATAGAAGACAGTCTGTAAATCAGTCCATATCATCTCCCTCTGCTATCTCGACTGGGTGATGACATCCCACCACCTCCTGGATGAACCACATAGCGTATAAGCTACGTCTTGACCCTCTGCTTTGGAGGCATCTCAAGGTGCTCGAAGATGGTCAGAATATATTCCAACCAGGACTATGCAGCTAGTGTTCCTCCATCTCCCATAAACATAGGAGGATTTTGAGACTGAAACTCATGGGTCAAATCAACCATACTCAGGTCAGGTCACACTTCACCTTGCACACTCTTCATCAGGCGCACTAAGCTCTCAAAGAACTGGGCATCGGAACCCATCTCAAGAATAGCGAGAGGAGCCACAGGTGGCTCCACAGGAAGATGAACTAGTGGCTCAGGGCCCCCCACCTCAGGAATGTGATCGTCATCTCCTTCAGTGTGTGCAACTCGAGGACGTCTTAGAGCATCATGATACAATGCCAAACGAACATCTCAAAAGAAAAAACCAAAAATTAAAAGGTTGAAATCTAGAAGCTAGGATAGGTACAACGCTTTCCTACCCCTAAGATCACCTATCCACCCCCAAAGGAAAGATTTAGTAAAACCCACAACTGGTCAAAATTAACTTAATCTAGTGATATGTCATTTTCCAGCCCATAAGGGCCCATACTCCTCATGAACTGAAATATGACACACACTTGGATGTAATTTCTCAATCACTTGTCCTCATTAAGTATTTGAATTTACATTAAAGAAAATTATTGGTTTGGTTGGAATGTCATTTTCCGATCCATAAGGGCCCATACACCTTATGAACCAAACAGGGACACCCACTAAACCACTTCATTCCTCAATTCAGAACATGCATGAATGGTTAGAACAGTTTCACACATATTAACAAGGTGTGGAAATAAAAAACAGACAATGCTCGCTGAAAATTTTAATGTGGAAGGGAAAGATGCATGGCCTAATCATATTGTACCTATCGTGATGCATGTTCTAATGCATAACCCTCATTTCATCAAGTCAAACCATGAAATCCAAATTCCAAAATTACAAATCTAAATAACATCACAAAACATGCAAAGCACCCAATGTTGAAATGGTATCAATAGTAAATACCAGAATCAATAACAACATAAAATAAGAAACTTGGACTGTACCCAGTACATGGGTTCGCGACGTCTAAGAACGGCTCATGTCTATATCTCTAAGTATTCCCATTATCCAATTCTATCATCACTAAATAATAAAACAAGAAAGAAAGAAAATCCTCTAATACCACTTTGTGACATCCCGGACCCGGCTGCCCCTCAATCCGAGCCCCAAGCCCGGTTGGCCATATGACCCCTGGATCGTCTCCCCATAGGCTAGGGGTTTCCGACTAGCAGCGGGGGTGTAATGGTAAGTTAGTGGGGAGACTGTACCCCCATGTCAGAGTACATAGTATAATAGCAACAATGTAATAAAAATAATGGATGCACAAGAAAAGGATAAATAGGAGAAAAAGGGAAACTTACATCCAAACAACAGAAGTAAGGAAAACCCTGATAATTATAAAAAATCCATATAGGCAGTGTCTGATACAAAATGGATGCATGGCATGCTGATACAATGGTAATAGAAGACAAGAATGCTTTAAAATAATACAAAATAAAACAAAAGTATTCCACGAGCATCTCTAGCCCAAGCTAGATACTCCGCTTGGGAATTCTAGCTAGATCATTCATGTATCAACAACCTGACGGAAGACCCTTGCCCCTACAAGTACCAGTAGTAGTAAAGTCTACATGGGTGCCCAGGAGGGCGTCCAAGTAGGGTGTGAGACAAGTCTCAGTATTCCACCACCAACGGGGTCTATGTGAAATCCAAATAGGTGTTCGCATGCATCAATGAGTAATATACTGCAAATAAGTAAAACAATGTAAATAAACACCTCTTCCGCTCAGGTTCTAGAAGGACACCTGGCGGGTCTACCTGCTTTAGCTCATGGCTGGAAATCTAAACAATCACCTAAGGTATAAGTACATATATATAGGTTATCACTGGCACAAGGTAACAATGCCTCTCATCCACAAATACTATAGCTGGCATGGGGTAGAAATGCCTCCCACCCATAAGGTCATATAGGCACGAGATATGAATGCCTCTCGTCCTCAATAACTGTTGCGGGCATGGGGTAAAAATACCCCCCACCAATAAGGTTATATAGGCACAAGGTATGAATGCCTCTCATCCTGTTTCACAGAGTTTCATCTGGCATGGGGTAAGAATGTCTCCCGCCCAACACATGGAGATTCATCTCGTACTGGGTAAGAATGCCTCCCACCCAACACTTGGAGATTCATCTCTCACAGGGTAAAAAATGCCTCCCACCCCACACGGGTTATCACAAGCATGTCAACATAGAATAACATAACCTTTCACATCATAAAATATAAGGCATTACCTCTTATATCATATCACATTTAGCAAAGCATGGCATGCAAACAATTTAATTCATTCAAGGGGTTCATGCTAACTCATCCAGGCCGACCACTAACCAAGCCAACTAATTTTCCTAACATGGAAAATTCCATTTTAAGACATATCATTAAGGTGAAAAAGGTGAAAAAGGGACAAAACTCAAGGAATATAACCTATAGTTGACCACTCGCGGTCCATACATCATATAAACACCTTAACAAGGTTAGGTTCATCACTCTTATACCACACGGGTCATTTAGAGATGAAGCAGTTAATATAAATAAGGGGTTTGATGAAAGACAAACCAAGGCACGACAATATAAACTCAATGAGATGGAAACCCAATTGGAGAACACATGACCACCTACCTTAGAGCGGTAGGAGTAGGTTCGCTTGATACTAACCTCAGATTTTCAGTAGATTAGAAGAGATCTGAGTTCTAGTCCAATGCCCTAAAAATAGGGCATATGAGAATGCATCAAAATAACAAGACATAAGTTATGGTTTTCCAATGAAGGAAGGGTGAGAGAGGTTAGAATTACCTTGGCCCTTCCAACGCTTCTAACAGATCAAGAATCGGACTCCGGACGAAGGCTCCCCTAAGAAAAGAGTGAGAGCAGGGTTTAGGAGCTCAAAGAGGAGTCCTCATCTAATTATGACCATTGGAGTAAGAAGAATAGAGGGCTTAGGAATTAAAATATATTTGAGGGAAAATGGTAATTTTTACCCAGATCAGGGTCGCACGGTTTAGGCACACAGTTTACCAAATCGTGCGCACTTCCCTGCCTTCGGACCAAAGGCCGCATGGCCATGTGGCTGGGTCAGGATGGCCATGCACCCTTGTAGGTTCCTTTGTCTGCAGCCGCACGGTTTATCCCAAACTGCGCGCAGACCGTGCGCAGGCCGTGCACCACTGTCTGAAAGTCCATTTCTCAAACTCCTAGGCACCAAACAAACCCTGGACACTCTATGGACCTTCGTTAGGGTGTTACACACATTACACATGCTCAAAGGAAATGTTTGAAGTAAATACTAACGATCCGTACCTTTTCCAAAGAGTTAGGTTGTTGCAATAACCCGCATATCAATAATCATAATATTGATTCTTAGAATAAATATTGGTAATTCATAAGACTTGAATAATAAGGGAATCCAAGAAAAAAATCCATGAGAGAATAATGATGGAATAATACATAGATTTGTCTAATACACATAAGCTTAGAAAATAATTTCCATATTAGTCAAGGCTCATTGCCAAGGATTTCATAGTGGAATGTGCTCAGTCCCTAAAAAATCATAGTATTAAAAGGTTCACTCTCGGTACTAGCATAGGGGAAATATTCCCTTGCTGAACTGGGTTCTTTCCCCATTCTAGTCCTGTCTATCTCATGAGATATATATCTTTACCCAATTAATAATAGGTAGATATAGTTCACACCTATCTCATAATGAAATCCATATTTATGTGTCCAACAATATCATAAAACATTCATCATATCGTATCCCATAAAATTATAAGGCTTTAATAAAATTTTCATCATATCATAACTTGTGGTAAAGAGTTAGGTTTCACAATCATTTTATAATTTCATCATAGCATAACTCGTAAAAAAATAAACCGGTTTCATCATAATTTTATCATGGTATAAATTGTGAAAGATAAATTATTTTCATAAAAATTATTACACTATAAACTAAACCATTAAGATATATAATAAGAATTTTATTCTTGGATAATATCCCCATTAATGAAAATTTAACATAAATGGGTTTCATCTTAGATGGAAAATGATTTTGATCGATCAATTGAAAAAATTGAGGAAAATATCCTTTCCAATTTAAAAAATACCTTTTTAAACATAAAAAATTTTAAAAAAAAATTCATTGAAAATAACCATGAAATATTATAAATTAATATTCATTGAAAATAATGGTCATGGTTATGGGAATTTTCATTCATGTTGTACATGTTAAAAAAAATTCATTCACACTTTCGGTAAAATCCAAACCAGCATTGTTTGGAAATTGAAAATAAGGTTCCTATAATTTGTTTTGTAAATATTAAATAATGCGTAAAAATTTATTTTAAAAATCATAGGGGGATAATAAAACATTTTTGAAAACATTTTTATAAAACATTGTTTTGGAAGATAATGTATTTTTGATCAAAGAAAAAAATAAATTCATGTTTTCTTATAAACATTTTTTCAACTATTTTATTTAACAAAGAGTGGAAAATGGTTCTATTAATTGAAAGTATCATCAATTTTTCGGAGGCTAATAAAAATAATGAGTTTATTGAGAGATGTATCATAATATTTTATCATTAGAAACATAGTCATAAACAGTCTCGATAGATGATGAGATTGTAACATAAAATCATTACCACTTTGGTAAATTTGGATCCTAATAACCATGATGGAATAAAATAAAATGGAAAATAAAATGTCATGAAGATAAATAAATTCATAATATTACATGTTAAATTGTTTTTTATATACACCTCTTGAATGAATATTGGTGCATAACATAACACGCATCTAAAAGAAATAATTTTGAGACAAAAATCCCTTACCTTAACTATTAACTTCAATCATACATGTTGAAACCTAATTTTTCATAAATATAACTTTTATTATAAATATAGTTAAGAAAATTATTTATATTTATCATATTATATATGATTTTTAATGACCTCTTATTTACATTTTGTTTATAATTCCATGTTAAAGATATATTTTAGGTATTATCAGCCTTGATTTTCGCATATGTTTTGCTTTTTTATTTTTAGACCGCTAACATTGAAGATGTTTTGATAAAATATTTAATTTTAAACATGAAATAAATATCATATATATCCATTGTAT
The DNA here is from genome assembly GCA_963277665.1 of Viscum album. Lineage (NCBI taxonomy): Eukaryota > Viridiplantae > Streptophyta > Magnoliopsida > Santalales > Viscaceae > Viscum > Viscum album. The sequence continues at coordinate 570,769,173 of OY728153.1, forward strand.
ATTTATTTATTGAAATCCATAAAATTTATTGATTGAAAATGAAAAACACTGTTCATGGAAAGAGTAGGTCGCACATAAAAATGGACATTGTTCCTATTTTCTATAGGAATTAAAATAAATAAAGGTATATGATATATTATCATTATACAGTCATTTTTATTTTATATATATCACATTTTTTCTATTAAAAACATAATTATTAATTTCTTTGGAAATTTTGAATTAATTACATCGCTTCGTGAGGTGGTAGTCTGTCATACACACGAGGGACGTTATCGTATACTAAAAAAATTGAAATCATAAATTTATATGTGATATAATAATTCTAGAAAAATATTAACTTCATAAATATCATATATCAAAAATAAATCCAAAATTATTTCTATCCCTAATATGTGGTAATGGAAAAAAGGAATGACATCGGTTCGTGAGGCTGTAATCCTCTATACACACAAATGATGATTTCATAACCCATTTGATAGAAGTGGAAATATTTGTAGGTAGTTACAATAACATAAAAACGTATAATTATATTTATGATACTATTATTATTATATAATCATGATACAATAATATTCGGAGGATATTTTTAAATAAATAAGAAAATGTGCACCGATGAACATTACCTCTTCTTCGGGTATCTGCCTAAGGTTTGCACCAAAAGCCTTCCTTGGTTGGTTTTATGTCAAAACTAACACTTCTAGGATGAGAAAAAGGAATCTGGGAATTTATTTCAATAGATATTTCCTATTCGAAAAGTGTTTGATGTAGTGAATAGTATAGGATAAGGGGTGGCCTTTTATAAGTTAGGTGAGGGGTACATTTGTAATTATTTGGGAAGACAGAGTTCCACCAATTCTTTTCTAATTTTAAAAGGAAAAAATAATGGATAATTATCTACAATAGAAGATATAAGTTAAATATATGTCTATAAAATGAGTTTTGGTTAAAAATTTTATTAATTTTTACTTTTATCTTTTTTCTTTAACCCCCATAAACCCATTTTTACCATAACCGCAATAAATAATTTTTATTGTTGTTACTATTAGTTTTAGTAAAAAAAATATATTGACCTTATTAGATAATATAAATTATCAGTATTAAAAAAATATAATCCATTTCATCAAATTATATTTAAATAATCAGAAAATAATAATTTAAATTTATTCTCTCAAACATGATGAGAAAGAATATTATTAATAAAAGAATGTTCAAATGTTTAAAATGTTTTTATATAATAATTAAATATAAAATTGATTAAAATTACATACATTTTATTAATGTATGTTTAATTGAACTAATTTTACTTTAATACCAACTTAAAATATAATTTATATAAATAAATTAATTAAATTTAAAAGGCATTTTTCAATTTTAATTCTATATTTGTCACTATTCATCAAAAAATGAAACTTTTCAGAAAAATCCCAAAAATTACCCCTAGAATAATTTTAACTTGGTGATTTCAAAAATAAAATTTATTTATAGAAATAAATATCTAAAAGTTTCAAAATATTATTTTTATTATTGTTCTAAAATAATAATAATACAATAACATTTCTTTTAGAAAATATTATTTTCGAAACATAAAAGGTTTTTAATGAAAATTAAGTAAAATTTTTATCAATGGGTTTTTTATATGAAAACATTATATATAATATTTCAAAATTAGTTATTACTATTAATATATCTTGGATTAATAACTTGGTTATAACAGTCATATTTCAATAATAATATTTATAGTATATCTTGGTTTTGTTGAAACTTAGTGTTGTGGGTAATGCAAGCTAACCCAATGTTTTGTGTAGTCAAAGATTATATTGGTGTTTCATGTAATGAATACTAAAATTGGTGGTGTGTGTAACAAAATCTATCAAATAAATTTAATTTATTTATAAAAAAATTCACAAAAACTCACGGTGTAACAAGAAATATTTCCTTTAATGGTTAAATAAATACAATACATAGGACGACATGATTGAGCTTTGTGTTTTCAATTTTCATTCCAATTGGACTCTGGGATGACCCATAAAAATATATATCCCACATTCAGGAGTGTTATGGTCATAGAAAACCCCTTCATATATAATCTCGGTATCCACCAGCATGATTTATAGTGTGGGATGCACTATGAGGAATTTTGAAAGTTATTTAACTTTGATTGATTTTTGTTATATGAATTAGATATCATACTATAGTAGAAAAATCACCCAATGCCTCAAATTCCTTGTTAGAAAATGGAGGTTGATGATATACTTTATTGGGTCAATAAGAGGTATCTAGTGGACTTCACGATGATAAAAATAATGCCTTAGTACTTTCACAATGAAGATAAGAATGAGGAAATTCTTCTCGATATCAGAATATCACATCCTAGTGCCTAACATCATCGGAATGAGACAATACAGGTTGTTTTGATTTTCCAAAACATTTTTCAATGTTAATATGGAACCAAGTGACAATTATATTATAAAAATTTATAGGATAAATGGATTACCTTCTACCATTGTAATCATTATTGATGGGCATAGAAGATATTTCTTAAGATTCTCAAAAGCTTCCTGGAAGTTCTCGTCTAATTGGAAAGTGATTGCCTTTTTCATCATCTTGGTGAATGGAAGACATATTCCATTCGAGTTTTCTTTAACACTCCAAATTTAATTGAAATAACAATGAATAATTCTAAATTATTAGGGTTTCTAAAGGAAAAAATTTCTAGAATTTCTTTATAATTTTCTGGATCAACAAGGATTTCTTGGTGGCATACCACAATGAAAATGAACTTTAATAATGCCACCCCAATGGTGGAATTTTGTGGTTTCATCTTCAAAATGTGTTGTGTAAAATTATGGAATATTGTTTTAAGATCAGTGAGGTTTTCAGAACTCTATTGAGACATTATGACCAGGTCATTGATGTATAACTTTACGATCCACCAAAAAACAGTTTGAAGATATGATGCATGAACAACTGATAGGCACACCATATTTCATTAATACAAATGGAATGAACTTGTAACAAAATATTCCATGAGGTACTCTGAAGGAAGTGGATTCTATATATTTATAGGCCTTCTTGAATTAATTATACCGTGATTAACCTTCCATAATGTAAAGGTCTTGGAAGCTGACTATTATATCTATCAAAGTCACTATGATCAGTACTAGGAAATCGTTCTTTGAAAAATGGTGGTTGATATCTCTGAAGTTGATATAGAACCTAATATTCTTTTTCTTTTTCTTAAGATTAGAAATTTTGGTAAGCCATTTCAGTTATTAAACCTCTCAAATAAAGTTATATTAAATCATTTTTCTTAGATCAGACACCACCTTAGTGTAATTGGAATTATATATTCTCTTGGATTCCTATTTGAAACCTCAATGATTGGATAGAAACCCTAGGTGATGAGGGGATACATATGGGTCTAGAATTCGGATGTCTATATATATTCAAGACAACACATATTAACGCTTATTGAGAAGGTAAATATACATCTCCATCTATTTGAGAGGCATGTACGCACTTATTAAAGTTAGGTTTGAGTCCTCTTCTCTTCCCAGATATACTTTCCTGGGTTCATTGGTAGTGATGGATAACCCTTCCTCAAATGTTATAGGGGAATACCCAAGTCATAATATTCATCTTCTTGTTTGGTTTCAATGAAAATTTCCTTAGTCTTAACTAATGAAGTGGAAACTTCTTCATTATGGTCAGAGTATATGTGGTTATGGGGGGAAGCATTGACATCCAAGATATTCATGTAGATGTTGTGGTGATATCTTCTTTCCTCCCTCCTATCATCAGGGAACAAAGTGTTATAGAAATATTGGATTATAGTGTATATATATAGATCATTTTTAACTTCCACTAATTCAGCATGGGAGTTTTCTAGAAAGGATGGGGCATTCTAGATTTTCTCCAGAAAACCCACATCATCCAGTGTTACTATTGTCGCATGAACATGGGTCAATGAAGTACATGATTCATGAAAGCTTACTATATCCATATATACTCCCTCAATTAGGTTTATATGATGTGTGTGATCACCACTGAAAAAACTCAATGTATTTTTAAGTCTGTACCCCGAACCGTTGGGAGTGATGATTGACATGTCATCTTCAATCACTAGTTAATTTCATTCCCTCTTGTAGAAAACATCCTCATCATATTGGGATTCATTGGGTTTTATGGGGTAACTTTCTCCCTATAGTATTATAACAATTCTATCGATGTTATATTTCTAACATTGGTAAAATTTTGATAGACACCATTACATGACTTTGAATCAGTGGTTTCCTAAGAAAGGAGTTGTATGTTGTCTTGTTGGACAACTATGAACTCGATATTAGATGTCAACAAATTTTACTATGCTTCGAGATTGAACCTTGCAAAGGTATTTTTCTCACTATTTTCATTCCCTTGAATTGTTATCTTCATTTTTGAAAAATAATCCTCACTATACCTCAATGATTGGAGGGTCTGGAATTGTATAATATTTATCTAAAAAACATTATAAATGAGAGTTCATTGGATATCAAAATTATAACGATTTCATGAAACATATAGGGGTATAATATGTTCCAAAATAGTTTCTTCATAATCTTTCTCTATGAATGAGATGGTATTATGAAATTCCACCAGAGTGATTTCCATTCGACATACCTTATTCGTGGAAAATTCCTTCTCAAACTATCATGGGATCCAAAGGGCCTTGATAAGTACCTCTGTGAGATCTTTAGAAAGATGTAGGTTTTACAAGATTAAGATATAGGTTTGGATTACTTCCAACTTATTTAAATTTAAATATTTATATAGTAGAGGCACACACTTCCTAGTGTAGGTTTTCAACTTACAATTTAGTGTAAGGGATGAATTTCCCAAGGAATAAAGAGTTGATGCTTAAGAAAAATGTTTGGGGAGAATATGTAGTTTGTGAAATGGGATTTTTTAGTCTACCACTCTTCCTAATATAATCAATCATTCAAAAATCAGATAATATATCATGAATAATAAAGGGTCTCAAGTGATCACTAGAACACATTGAGGTATATTTGTGCCCCTTTGAAACTACTAGAGTCCTCTCCCTTGGGTTTTAAATGAATATTTTTATTCGAATGGGACCTATGAAAGATATTATGCTCAAACATGTTCGTGTATTCCCTTATTCCATTGGCCCCTATATCCTTGGAATTTGGTTCCTCAGTAAGAAATAGGGAACTCATACACATGGGTAAAGTTTTCTTCAGAAATCGGGTCTACAGAGTGAATAACATTAAATAATTTAAAAATGAGATCCCCAACTATTGAATATTTCAATTTTTGGGGAGTTTCCTATGCTTTAGAAACTATAGGAAATAAATCTACTAGAGTTAAAGTTTCTTTTTAATGAAACTCCTCTATTTGAAGAACTTATAACTTTTAATGATTGTTCCAGCCTCCAGAAGGTTGATTTGATTTCCTCTCCTTTAATAATAGAATTGTGACTAGTATATAAAGAAACTCTCTAAGGGATGTATGATCTTAGTCAACTATATTTTGGGTAATGTGGAAATAAATTTCATTCCTTGTGAGGACTTCTTTCCAACCACCATCTTCCCCTGATTGAGTGGTGTTTATGAAATTTACTTGCACCATATTTTTATATTGTATCACCTATCTAGAATCAACCAAGACCTTGGGGAAATATATAAAGATTAATCAATCTTAGATGGTGTGACCCAACATTATATGAAAAGGGAATTCACTAGGGTAGTATTTGAGGAAAACCTCATCAAGTTTACTCAGCTCTAGTAGCTTGATGTGACCATTTTCTATTACTATGTGGAAGTAATCAGGTACCATTTAATTTTATTAGGAGTATAATATATACATCTATTCATCAATCCATGGGTGGTCATGATCATTTTTCCCTAGGTAAAGGGTGGGTTTTATGCTTTTTTCACGTGATAAGATGTGTCAGTTGATTTGGGGCCTTCCTGGGTGCTCTAGTAGAAACTATTATTACTTTAAGTGAGACATAGGTAGTGTCAGATTTGTTGGATCTCATTCCTTATGACATGAGAGTATGCCTAAATTTGGCCCTGGTTCTAGGAATTAAATCCTCTATATGTTTTACTATTTTCAATATATTATGGTATCCATCTTGTTATTTCATCAATATCAGCAACATCTAGAGTTCATGGAGGATATTTTCATCATAATTCTCTAGAAACTATTATTATGCGAGGGGTATGTTGAGTGAGTTTTCACGACCTTTCTATCTAGTGATAATTACTGAGACCTTATCATTTCATGTTATTTTTTCATTTTTTTAGATTTATTATCAATTTCTTCTTTATAATAGAGATAAATTTATAGAGGAACTTATATGTAAGGTCTTACCAAATTAGGACAAACCTGGGTGGGTCGTTAATATAATAGATTAAGTTTGTTCCCACCATGGTCTATAAAAATCACCTTAGATTCATCTTTTTTTTTTCAGTCTTGAGGGAAAAGACCATATTGGACTATGAAGTGCATAATATATTTTTTGGGGTCCCTCATTTCATCAATGGTTGAGAAGGTTGGGTTGTCAAAATTAGGTGGAGGTAAGGTTTTATCAACCCATTCAGGGTATAAATTCCTCCCAAGATGGATGGGGACACATGACCCCTCCATGGATTTTATCTATAAAGATAAAGAATTTATGGTATTGATGATATCTGAGGGCACTTTCACCTAATCCTTGTCCTGGACATGAGGTTTTGTGAGGCTCGATACTATTTCTATGTATTAATATTCAGTTGATCCTCAATATGTGTTGGGTCCAAATGACCTATCGAGTAAGGGGTTATTATTCTTGTAATTGAGGAAGATCTCATTTTTCCTGAATTGATATGATTAAATAAGTCAAATTTCTGGATCCCGAGCCAGGTTGACTCTCTGATTCCACCTTCGTAGGTGGGTTAATTTTCTACTGATACATGGGAGGGAGAACATGAGTTTCTTCTTGAATGTGGTAACCAGTGGGAATATTTCCATAGATTATTTCAATATTAAAACTTTTCAGTTTTCATACCTCGCTCTAATATTGTGTAATTAATTCCTCTATATAGGTAATATTGGTCTATCTAGGTGGAGAATGGGATGTATACATTCTATTCCCTTTATCATTGGTAGAAATTCAGCAAGGATAGGTAAAATCATCATTCAAAGGTTCCAGGTTTTGGTTCCTCCTTTGATTCTATGTACAAGCAACCCCATCATGTATATCCTTATTACCTACCTCTTAGGGTTTCATTCCCATATCACTCCTCCCAGTTCCCACTACTTAGTATGTATCATATTCTTGTATTATGGTGATTATATTTAATAAGGAATAACAATTGAAAGTATTCACACTATCATTTTCCAAAGAGATGGGTAGGTATGTACCACTTGTTTCTCCTTTTAGATTTTCTTCTACGTTATGCCTCTAGTGCATGGTATTGGTAGTCCATATTGAATTATTACCTATGTGAGGCTTTATTGTTCTTTCCAAGAATTTACCTTACTTAGTTCTATGAATAGTGGCCTTGAGGGAGTCCCTGATCATTCTCTCTAAATGGGATCCTTGTGTCATGGGTGTGAATTGGAATCACAGTCATTGAAAGATACTTCAAGCTAGGAGAAGGTCAATCCCATTATAGAACATGGTAAAAATTCCCCCATCCCTATAGTCAGGGGTTTATTTAAAACATCCATTAGCATTCCTTGATCCTATTGTTTTTAGGATTCATTGATTCCTGTAATGAATGTTGAGATATAAATGACCCCATATCTGTAGGATGGTGTTGATAGTGATTTTAATCCATTTTTTTGTGACACTAATGGGATTTTATGATCTCAGGGGGTAGAGGAAGTAGAATAAATGCCTCCATCCCAATAGACTATATTTTCTACTGACTAGATTTCGTGGAGACATACATTGCGATATCTTTTATTAGGTAAAATTTTACTCTCCCATGGGATAGGTGTAGTGATTGATCACGATGGGAACCACCAATTATTAGGATCTATTGAGAAATATAAGGCCTAAAATTCATCCTTTGAGGCATTTTTCTATCCATTTGAGAATCATGGATTAGGAGCCTATTAGAATCCCACTTCTTATGTTGTTGGTGATTTTTCATTGGGAGGGTAGGGGAATTTAATTATATCGGTTAACTTACCTAGGAATTATCTAGACCTATGATCTCTCTTAATATTATGAAATTGATGGATGTTGTATCCAATGAGCTATTCTGCCAGAAGAAATGGCTTAATTTTAATTCAGCATACTTTCCCCATCATTGGATACAAACAATTGATAGGTCTTCAAAAATTAATGTTAGGAGAGTTTTCACATAATAGAGTCAAGAACGACATAGATTTTTATTATGTCTCTCTAATTTTGGGTCTCATACCACAATAAAGGTGACTATATATAGCTTAAAGTATAGTGTATGTATGATTTAGAGGTTAACTTTGTACTTATGGTAAGTGATATGTATACCCTTTAACCACCCATGGGTATCCCACACATTCTAGTGTAAGTTAGGCATGCACTCCTCCCATGGATCATCTAGTAATTCTATTCAGAATAATAAATGTCCCAAAACATGGTTTGGAATGTTGTTTCTGGACATCATCTTCAACATATCAATACTATCTTCTCCTTTATCAGAGGCATATTCCTCCACCCGGTCATACTACATGGTTCATTTCCATGGGTCACCAATTCATAGCAATGAGGATTTTTATGTGTTTGATGGGTCACTATATATGGTTAACCCCAATATTTGTAGCACCTAAATATATTATGGTGTGTTGATAAGGGGATTATTTCCTTTTTCAGGAGATATATCACCATGGGGAGGTTGTCCATAGGATATGTCAGGGGAAGGGTTTCTACAATCCATATCTGTACTAATGAAAAAGGATTATCATGGTAGTTGTAACCTTATTATTCAGATAAATAGTTGATAGACCCTTGAGGTGTTGAAGATATACGTTCTACAGCCTCAAGTACAGTAGAAGTGAAATGATTCAGAATATGAGCCTCATTATATGTTGTGTCGGGAGTATGTCAAACTACTTTTTAGGTTTGATGAGGAATATAAACCTTCTACGCAGTGGTCATTAGAGTATACCAATGAAAAACTATTATTGTGGGGGTATGATCATTCTATGAATAAGATACTAAAATATACTAGGGAGGTTCTATATTATTTTTGGGGGTATGTACCTACCTTTGGATCATTTTCATAGTATTTCAGTCAACTTTGGTTGAATTAGGTGTATGAGTCTGATAAAAATCGAAATATGCTAAGGAACCTCCAGAATAGGAGGAGTATGAGACTCTTCCTCTATTACAAATCAAGAATACTAGTGTGGTCATTCATTAGTGGGGGCTGAGGGATATGTTTCTCGATCCTATAAGCTTCTAGAATATTCTATGCAGCTTCATTAGCATGTATATGGGTCTAACCTAAGGTGATTTTAAAAATAGGTTGGTGACCCTCGGTAAGAGAAAGGATTTGAACCTCTTCCTGTTCCATTGAAGTATACCATTCGCCTTCTTCAATAGGGATTTTTTCCTATCCTAACATGACTAACAAATATGTTTGAAAACACCCAGTCAGACCAGAGATACAAGACTGATCTAGTGCCTCTCCCGTTACTAGAATATGCTGATAAACCCCTCATGTGGGAGAAATAATGTGTTATTTCTCTGTATTATACATCTATTCATTTCGATTATGGTGATATGTTTTTATAGATACTAGTATAAATTTGTTCCCATATCTCTTTTTCATTTCCATAAAATTTTGGAGAAGTTTCTCCATCACTAAAAATATGTAGTTTCATTTTAGGAGGGTGTATGAAGGTACATAGGCTTCCACAGTCTCTATCATTTGGACATATCAAAAAATATCTTTGATTGATGTGGGGATTTTCCCACTATCATCCTACTTGTGTCATCATAATATGTTGATGTACTTCATGCATGGGGGAGAGTACCAATGGAACCCACTACCTTTTGTAAACCATTATAGAACCGTGATGTGAATTGGGTGTCTCGATATAATCAATAGAATGAGGTACACCATGAGGTCACACCATATCCCATATATAAATACTTTTTAGCTCATTAATAGAAAATATCTCTTGGATAGGTAGAAGGTGTGAAACCTTGATCAACTTATAGATAATATCCCATACCTCGTTGCCTCCTTGAGGGTGGCATTCCAGTCATGAAATTCATGGTGACAGCATTCCATTTTCACTCACAAATGGTGAGAGGATGTAGAAATATAGCGGGTCACTAGTGATCTTCCTTCACCGACTAAAAGGTGGATCACCAATTGATTAAACCCTCTATCTTCCACTTTATAACTTTCCACTAGTACTAACGACACATATCTAGGTTTATCTTTGTAAGACTAAGGTGAAATTATTATATAGAGGCATTACACTCTCTCATAAACTCTTCCAGAATATCAGAAAGCACCCAAACATGACCATGGAAGAGAAGGATCTCATTCGCATCAATGACCCAACAAGGAGGTGGGTTCTAACCTATAATGTGCTCCCTCAAGATGATTCCCTATGAATTTGATAAATGCATTATCCGAACATTCTCTAGAAGAGAGTATGTCACTTCTATAGCTGATAAGACTGGTTTCCCATGTTTTTCCTAAACCTCATGGATAAACCTAGAAAATAGAAAATAATCTTCCACTAACTGTTATCCTCCTTGAAAGCTTGTTCCTATGTCTTCCGGATTACGGAGTTAGTTATAAAATTTCCCTTTCCAGTTTTGTAAGTGATCACAATGTCTAACAATTAATGTTATTCAACCAACCTATTCTACATTAGATTCAATTCAATCTATGTGGATATGTTTGTGATACTCTTACGATCTGTGTAAATGAAAAATACCTAACCCAGTAAGTAATTTCTCCAAAAGTGTATAACATGAACCAAGACTACTAGACTGAGGTCATACATAGGGTAATTTTTCTCATGAGGCCTCAGCTGGCCAAACACATATTTTCTGACTCGATCATCATGAATCCAAAATACACCTACCCTAATTCATGAATAATCAAAATAGACTGGGTAAATTCCCCCTAGTTCCGATAGAATCATGATTATCACTGATGCGAGAGATCCCCTTAGATCTTATAAATATATTTCACAAGATTTAGACTAGAATAACCTCACACCCCTCTTTGTAAAGACCATAAGTGGTGCTACCACGTGTCATAAATCCTATATGAATCAGTTGTAATAAAAAAATCATCCCTAAGAATCTATGTATATTGAACACTTTCATGGGTTTTTTCGTGGAAACCACGGTTCTTGCCTTCACTAGGAAAATAAATACGCATTCTTATGATATAATATAACCCCAGAAGGGATCCTTGCTGATCCAAAAGTGAAATTTTCGGAGATTCGCATATATCTAGTGACCTCTTATCATATTTATCGCAATCTCAAGATGGTTTTCATGGTTGTGTCTGGTGAATGAGTACACTAATATGTCATCTACAAAGACCACAAAAAAAAAAGAATCAAGATACATTTGGAAAACCTGATTCATCAAATTAATGAAGACTATTAGTGTGTTCATCAAACATAATGGCATAACCAAATACAAATACAAGTCATACAATCTCTAAAACCTTATATGTGGTATGTTTGAGGGTCTCACATGAACCTAAAGTTAAACCAACCCCAAATCAATTTAGTAGAAAACGGGTTCTCCACAAATCTGTTCAAAGAGTTTGTCAATACAAGGTAGAGGATATTTACTCTTCACCACAATCTAGTTCAATAAATGATAATCTAATCAAAATATGATGGTACCATCTTACTTTTTGGAGAAAAGGACTAGTGAACCCCATGGATAGGTGTTGGGTCTGTTTAAACCCTTTGCCTCTAAATCATAAATCATCCTCTTGAGTTCCTAGAGCTCTATAGGTGCCATATTGTATGGGGGAATGAACACTGGTTCCGTACCATTAAATAGATCTATGGTAAAATCAACCTATCTTTCAAGAGGTAATCCTAAGAAATCATTAGGCAATATTTCCCAAAAATGTTCTTCAACATGAATGAATTCTACAGGCTTCAATCTCTGATCACTCGTAAAGATATTCTCCATCTGAGTTGTCATTCCTCCTAGACCATTAAGCTTGGGTATTACTCCACCAACCTAGACATATTATTATACCTTGTGAATATACATGCTACACTTGGGTGATGTGAAGGACACCTACCATCAATAGAAATACACTTGGGAATGATAAGGCATGAGCAAGTCCATACTGAGGATGAATTCGAAATCAGTCATATTGAGGATAAAGAAATTACAGAAGAAATGAAACCCACTCATCACAAGGGGGACTCATGGAACTCGAATACTCCCTCTATCCTAACCTGTAAAAGATCATTAAGAAACATGATCGCACAGAAGTACTCGATCACCCAGCCAAGACTTTCCACAACAACAGCATATATAAAATACTGAATTGAAATTATATAAAAAATGGATGAAACTAAAGTAGAGGATACCATAATAGTATCGTGTACCATAGATGAACCCTGAATCTTCTCCTCAAACATAGGCTACACTTCATATATAAGTCCTAAACTGTGACCCTTAGATACTTCCTGACTGGCCTGAGAAGATCCACTCTGGTGTCACTAAAGTTCTAGGGCCTGACTACCTCAACCATGACCACTAACACCTCATCTTAATTGGACTATGGAAGAAAAACTCCTAGTATATTATGGATTCATAGAGCCTTTACCTAATAAGGGTATCGGTCTGGATCCCCTCTCCTAGATGATGGATGAAAAGACAGGCAGAAGAATTGAACGTGACCCATACTACCACAATATCGACACTCAATTGGGTTCCTCATGCTCTATAGATTTTTGTGGCCTGGCATGCCATACTAGTGACAAATTATTGATCTATCAGTGCTCAACACCTAAATGGATCAACCCCCACTTGAACCCTCGATCCCACACTGCCTACTACCAGGCGAACTCTCACCCTACCTCAGAACTGAACTTCTCAGGCTCAGATTTCCAATGTATCTATGATTTTATTCCATTAGGAGGACCTAGTTCACTATCTCCATAGTGGTTGTCAACCAAAATAAATTCAATTATGATTGGACATCGTACTAATGGTCATCCTCAAAACTCCTTGTATTTGTCATCTAATCCCCAGGTAAAGATGGATAGAAACATGGAAGCTCAGTTAAGTAAGAAGAATACTTGAGCACATTCATAGTTACTTTTTCACTATTAGAAAAGTGCTATTTTTGATGGGGTCCCATTAAAAATCCCTCATTGCAGAAAAGGGTGTCTCAAATATTACTTTTGGCGATGGGTAGTGGTACCGTCGAAAATAGTTTCGATGAGTTTTTTAAAAAACCTATTGCTATGGGCCAGCAACCCATCACAAATATTTTTCCTAATTTTTAAAAAACATTTTTTGACGGAATGTCTCAATTAGTATTTGCAATGGTCCCATCACAAATAATGGGAAAAAATAAACTAATATTAATAATAATATTATATTAATATAAAAGAAAAAATAATATTAATGTTAGTAATATTAATATTAGTAGAATAAAATTATTTATCAAATAATATTAATATAATATTAATAGAAATGCAATAATAACATTAATATTATGAAAATAAAATTAATTATAAAATAACTAATTAAAATATTAATATTAATATTATTATTATTATTAAAATAATAATATTCATATTAGTAATATAATAAAAAACTCATTATTTGAAAAATATACAAATATATTAATTAATAAAATAATAAATAGGATATAAAAATTAAATAATTAATTAAAACTCTAATATTTGTAATAATATAAAAAATGAACTACTTAAATCATTAAATAGTTAATACTACAAAAAAAATTAAATTCAAATGTTTCATTATAAAAAAGAAATAAATCACTGGGGGGTTGTCTAGTGGAGCTAGAAGAGATGGTGGAGGGAACTCCATCCCTAAACTACAAGTCAGACATCGCATGTACTCCATCTACTCCTACTCCTGCTGATGCTTCAATCGACACATCTCATCCTTCATCTCCTGCTATTTATAGTTCCACTATCATAGTAACACTTCTTGCTGTTGTTGTTGCCACTGACCCATCTCCTCTTACTCCCTACGTATAGTCTCTATAAGATTACTCTAACCACGCAGTGGCTCCTGATACTATCCATTAGATGGTGATGACTCCCCCTAAGCTTCTCTCTATCTGGATGAAGACATATTGCTAGTTCCATGAAAACTCTCAGGGGTCAATCGAGAGACGATACGAATAACTCAGCCTTTCTCTAAAGCATTCTGGGTCACTTGCATCCTTGTTGCCTCATAAAATGGGCAGGCACTGGTCTGACCATCAGTCTCAGCCTGACTCTCACTATCTTTCTGAGAAGTTTTGGCCTCATATTACACCTTTAATTTCAATATATAATTAAATAGTTAAAATATTATTTTCAGATAAATTTAAATCTGAAAAAAAATTATAATGACAAAAAATTGACATCGATGAGCACCTCTAATTTCTACAGTGGCTGGATCACTATACATCCTCCTATAAACATTGACTTCCAAAATATCAGGCTATGCGACTACCTATACGAATATAAAATAAACCGTTTACATTTAATGTTATATACAATATTTTGAACAAATGTACTTACCATATACTCCCTATGCGTAATGAATGTATAATTACCGGCTCGATGTGTCACCTCCTGTCTCCCCAAATTTTTTCGACCTACTGATGATCTAATCTAAAAATTCCTACTCAAACAGTGTGTATATAATCCATCCCAATCCTGATATGAAATAAAATCTGGTTGGTGGATGTGACATGTCTCATCAAACTCTGTCACTCCTACTTTCTCCACTACTTTCCTTTTAAAATTGTGTAAAAACTATGTGCAATACGGACACAAAGATCCATGTTATGCCTTCCAGATACCCTCACGCATTCTCTCATCAATGGTATAAAATAAACCCTATAAATAATTTAAAATATCATGTTATTAATTAAATTTATTTCAAAATAAGTATTATTTATTATCATATGAGACAATTCTTGAACATGTGGTGATGAACATCAATGGGAATCTTATCCCCTGAAACAAATGTGTTAGAAAAATAATTGTGCAATATAGCCCTCCCCTGTGAAGCAACTATATGTGTAAAGCTATGAAAAAAACAACAATTAATCAAATAATTGTAACATAAATATATTAATGAAAACTAGCTAAAATAAATGGGTAAACATAACTCTATGTGCATGTATCAACCCCAAGATGTGTAAATCACTCAGGTATAGGGTCGATAATCATCAGTTAGGCAAGACCACGCCCACATCGAGTGCCCCCTGAACTGCCAACAGTCTAATGTTCAGATGATCCTACATCATGCTCCCCAAAAAGTAGATCAGTCTCCTACAACAAATGACAAAAATCCTCATTCATCTAAAAAGTGAAATTATTTGTGTTATCAAACAGGTGAAAAAAACTATTATATATAGATATATATTATATATGATTATAACTGGCATGTAGCTGTGTCAATGTCCATCTTCATCTTAATCTTCATAGTTTTCGATGTCAATTTCTTCATCTTCCTCCTCAATATCATCAATTACCATATTAGTTTCTGTTTCATCATCTCTTGTCATTTAAAATTTAGTTGTAACATCATAAATATCTTTGTCACCATCGGCCGTTAACTATGGTGTGTCATCCCTATTATTCATTTCTCTTCATGAAAAAGATGGATTTGGAAGAGTCTCTTGAAGAATTACAATTCCTTACACTTCAGAGGAACCACATTCACATTAATAAATTTATTCTCTTGATATTTAATTATTATTTTGCTCCACCAATCACCCAACTCTGTTGAAGTAGCACAATAATTTGCAAAATAAATTTGATGTTCGTAATGAGCCAAAAAAGTGGTTCATTTACTACAAGAAAACTTTTAAATTTAATATCAATGATTCCATGGATCGGATGAACACACTATCCTCTCTCTGTATCGAACCACTGACATTTAAACATCATTATGTAATGTTGTCCCAGATAACAAAATTTAATAATTTCTTCCACCATGTCGTAAAATCAACATCAAATTCTCTATGATGAGATCCTCTCAAGAAATCACCACTATTCACTATTATTTTTTGATTCCCCATTTGTACGTGTATGAAATCAAAAACCATTCACCACATATTCCACCAATCCACTAGAAATTGTGCGAGTTTATAAAAATGTGCTCAAATTTATTCCAATTTATAACTAATTATTACTAATTATTGTTAATTATTACTAATTAATCCTAATTATTAATAATTTTTACTAATTAATCCTAATTATTACTAATTAATCCTAATTATTACTAATTATTACTAAGTGTTCCTAATTATTCCTAATTGTTCTTAATTATTGATAATTCTTCCTAATTATTTCTAATTATTTTTAATTATTCCTAATTAATTCCAATTATTCCTAATTATTCCTACTTATTCTTAATTATTACTAATTAACCCTAAATAACCCTATTTATGACTAATTAATCCATATTAATCCTAATTATGACTAATTATGACAAATTATTTGTACCGTCCTGGCTGAGATTACCATCGAACATGTAGTCGGACCAGTCCCCACCTAAACTCAAGCACACCTCCCCATATGCAAGAGGCTTCCAACTAGCAATGAGGGTCTATGTATAGTTATTTGGTAGAGTATACCCTCATATTTAGAGTGCACTACGGAAATAGATAATAAACTCAGGAAACTGCATAAGAAGATATAAAGAAATAGTTAAATAAATAAAGAATGTGGACAACACCTGTTTATATAATGCATTCATGTCATGGTGATACATATTTGAAATTAGTGAACAATAAAACAAGATTTACATCTTAGTATGAGAACATGGAAAAGGCTCAAATCCCCAAGGGTGATCTCTATGAGCATCTCGAGCTCCTACTTAGTCCTTTGCTCCTAACTCCAATGTACAAGAAAACAACAACAAGCAATATCCAAGGTCATTCAAACAACTGAAATATACTCGGGTACCCCGGTTCAATGGTGGCCTGAGTAGGGTGTTAGATTTAAATCTCATTAGGTTAGGACCATGTGTGCCTAGCTCATATTTGGAAATTAAATATAATTAGTCCATGTGAATGTATAACAAAGTAATAACATAATTTACTAAATAAACTAAATCCCATACAGGTTCCTAAGTGAAACCTGATGGAGGTACCTGCTTCGGTTCATTGTCAGAAATCAGAGTCAAAACGGGAACTATAAATATATAATTGATAAATAATCTATTTAACACATCATTTAATATTATTTATTTAACTGCATAAATCCATGGGTTCCCCCGAACACCCGTAACTCAACACATGCCTCGTCCATGACAGAATCTAAATAATTTCTCATATTCAATTAAAAAAACATTACATATCATTAGTGTTAATTAACCATTTAATGTAATACATGTACGACCAATTAGACCCATGGTCCATTTCCAATTAATGGGAGTTGAACTTATGTCTAGTACCCACATGAGTATTTGGAGCATCAGTCCTTGTCTCAAATCCCATGGGTACATGGAGCATCAGTCCACGTCCCATAAAAGAATATTTTCATGCATGATGGGTGTAGAATGCCATATATAGTTCCTTGTCAGTATTTAGAGAATCAGTCCCTATCTCACAAAATTTTTATCATTCATACATAAATATTTATCATGTGTGTAGAAATTTATGTCTAGAACCCCATGAGTATTTGGATCATTAATCCCTATCTCACAACCCATTTATCAATCATATATATATATATATAACAATAATTAATTCAACCATTAATTAATCACATTAATTTATCTAGTTAAATTAACAATTGAATAATCAAAAGGAAAAACTCTCAAAATCATATAATTAATTCTACAATTAATTATCACGTGGAAACCATCTCAAAATTACATAATTAAATCAAAAAAATTATTATCTCAGGGAAACCATCCGAATATAACATAATTAATTACCAAATTAATTATCTATAAAGTAACTGTTTCAATATCACATAATTAATTCATAAATTAATTATCTCAGGGAAGATGTTTCAATATAACATAATTAATTCAAAATCTATTTATTTTAACTTATCCCAAATCAATATCTCATAATTAACCCTTGATTAATTATCTATATTAAAATCTCATAACACATAATTAATTCCCAATTAACTGTCTCAACTTTACTAGTTTAATATCTCATAAATAATCCCTCAATTAATTATCATTTCTAAGCACATTATTAATTCATAATTAATTATTTCAACTTATCCTAATTAATATCTTATAATTAATTCCCCGATCAGTTATCATCTCAAATAACCTAATTAATTCATAATTAATTATGTCAACTTAACAAGACCATTTACTCATAATTAATCCTTCAACTAATTATCATCTCAAATAAGATAATTAATTAATAAATAATTGTCTCAACTTAACCAAATTAATTACTCATAATTAATCTCATGATTAATTGTCATTTCAAAGAACATAATTAATTCATAATTAATTATTTCAACTTAACCAAATTAATATTTCAAAATTAATTCCTCGATTAATTATCATCTAAAAGAACATAATTAAATCTTAATTAATTATTTCAACTTAACCAAATTAATTACTCCTAATTAATCCCTCGATTAATTATTTTTTCAAATCACATAATTAATTCATAATTAATTATCTCAACATAACCAAATCAATTACTCATAATTAATAACCCAATTAATTATCTATTTCACAACCTCAAAGCATAAAATTAATTCATAATTAGTCATCTCATTCCCCCAATATACCATTTAATCTAATATTGTAGTCAACTTTATCAAAAGCAATAAATAAACAAAACTGCATTTTGTTAATTTAGAAAAGTTTAGAAACCTACCTCAAAGAATGGCCAAACCCTGCTTTCTAACTCAAAGTCATTGATCGCTCGCACACATGCACCTCAAAAAAAGTTCACACGCACTTAGAATTTATCGTCACACTTAACAACCATTATCCGACACCCATAATTAGTGTGGCAGGGACCAACGCACACCCAAAATATTAACTCCAATACTAAATAACCATAAGCATCTAATTTAAGGGAGGAGAAACCAATTATCCGTTTTATAGACTTAACCTAAAATGACAATAGTGAACCGAATCGAGACGAATCGCTACGCCATCCGCAGTAGTCGTCAGAATATAGACCAAGAGGTCCTGAGACATCTTCACCACCACCTAGAACTGTAATAATAGAAGAAACTGAATTAAACCTGAATAAAGGGTTTAGGCCTAACGGAAACCAGGAAATAGAGATCTGAAATAGCCAATGCGAACATCGAAAATCATGGTGATGGACTCACCTCGCCAAGATAGGCATCTTCTGTGAAGATACCACCATGATCTGATGTGTGGAGAGGGTGCTGGGAGGATGTGTGGTGTGCCACCCATTAGAGAGTTGAGGGGGGGGGGGGTTCGGGCCTCACCTAGGTCATGCGCCTCTCCCTATTTATTTATCTTCTAATAATTTTAATAAATAATATAATAATAATAACAGCCATATTATTATTATAATCATTTAATTAAAATACTTCTTTGATAAACACAAAAATTTCCATTCATACCTCATTTACCACTCATTTAATTTTATTCATTTTAACTGAAACTAATTAAATAAATTCTTTGACTTATCATTATTTAATTAAATTATATCACATAATTTAATTAAATAAAACTCACATTTATCATAAAATAATTAAATTAATCATAACCATATATTTAATTTGATAAAACTCCAAATCCACATTTAACACATCATTTAATTAAATTCTTCTCAAATGAACTTAATTAAATAAATTTTCCAACATATCGTTATTTAATTAAAAAATCTCAACACAATTTAATTAAATAAAACCCCATTTTTCCTCAAATAATTAATTTAATATTAACATATAATTTAATTAGATAAAACCCCAACTCCACATTTAACACATAATTCAATTAAATCCCATTCAAACCGAATTTAATTAAATAAAATTTTCAACTCATTATTATTTAATTAAATTCTCTCAACATGATATAATTAAAAAAACAGGACGCCTCATTAACCATCATTCAATTAAATTTGATCCAACTAAATTTAATTAAATAAATTCTCTAATTCAGGTTATTTAATAAAATTCTTGGAACACAAATTAATTAAATTAAAAATCCAACTCATCAACATTATTAAATTAAATTCTCTCAACCACAATTTAATTAAATAATAACCCTTGTTTTAACAACTAATTAGATTCTTCTTAACCTTGATTTTAATTAAATAAAACCTCTATTTTGAATTAATTAATTAATATTTTCTTTACCTTGAATTTAATTAAATGAAACATCAACTCCCCATTTAAACACCTCATTTATTACACCTCTTTATTAAACTCTAACTCCCCATCTAAACACATCATTTATTACACCTCTCGGATAAACCCCAACTCCACATTTAACATCATCTAGTAATATTCCTTTCAACTGAATTTAATTAAATAAATCTTTAAGTCAACATCATTTTTTTAAAAACACTCAACATAATTTCATTAAATTAATTCCCCCACTCAATGAAATTTCATTAAATTATCTCCATCACAATTTAGTTAAATTAATTATCCATTCTCTATCTCTCCCTCATTAAATTAAATTCTATATTCTTTAATTTAATTAAATAAAACCCACATTTAACTTTAATTTATTAAATTATTTTCAACTGTAATTAATTAAATAAATTATCCAATTCATCATCATTTAATTAAATTATCTTACTTTTAATTTTATTAATTAGAACCTCTAATATCCCATTTAACTAAATTCCATTCAACCCTGAATTTAATTAAAATAATTTAACCCAAAAATCCAAAATGGGTAAGCCACATGGTTTAACTTGTATGGTGTGATAGACCCTATAGCTGCTACCAGATATGTAGATTATCCTACACGGCTGACCAACACAGTTTGACTAATCATGCATAGCCTATGAGAATGCCTCTGCCTTCCCTTTTTTAAAACTGAGTTTTCGAGTCCAGTTCTCACAAAACCCATGGATCCACCCATGGAACTCCTAAAGCCTTTACTAATGTCCGATATTAATACATTAAATGAATCCAAATCACAAAACTTCATACCGATGCTGGTTTTAAATCCAACCTTGAGAATTAAATGAAAAGTTCAAAAAATTGCATTTTAACCTTGTTCAAAAACACAGAACTTTACAATTTACCCAACTTAAAAACTTCTCTTCCTAGAGAGTCCATAGGGAGATACTAAAACACCAGCCAACCCACCATGGTCAAGAAGATTCAAGTCCCAAAAGTCCTCCCAAGAAGTGGGATGAACATACTGTAATGACCCAAACACTCTACCCTCGAGTTAACCCAAGGAAATGTTTAATGACTGACCATTCCTATGTCATGTATAACCTACTAAACCAAGCATTCCCCAATTATTATTCCCATACCAAGAGTCAAGATACAGTTACCACACCTCAAAACAAGGCTGCCTTTCTTTCAAATCCAAAATCCCTACTAAGGAAAATGACACTCAAATGGTATTAATGTTAAATGTTCATAGTGAAAACAAGGAATATCATTCCCTAAATGTGCTACCTACCATGGGCTAGTCCCTTATGAATAACACTCATATAACCTATCTCTTTGTCACACAAAACATGATTCTGTAGGCTAAAAAGACCCTCATTATTTTATCCATTTCCTTTGTTAATTTCAACCATTTAAACATTTTAAAGAATTTTTAACAAACCCATAAATATTAGTTTAAAACAAGTTACTTGGTGTTCAATCAGTTCCCCATAGGAAAATAGGAAAGCTTTTAAAAAATTATGCTTTAAACATTTAACATTTAGTTTCATTTCATTTTAAATATTCCTTTTAGCATCTAAATTACTTTTAATCTGAAGATGACCTCTAAGGGTCCCATTTATTTAATCCAGATTCTTCAAAAGGAAACCCCAAAAGTGATATGAGTATCCACATACCAATCCCTAAAGAATCCATACACTTTACATGTGATATTTGGCTCCCATTTAATCAATTTAATTTCAATTTAACAATTTAACTTTAACAGCAACGTACACATCAAAACATTTTTAGCATGTAATAAAAAATAGTAGAACAAAATCATTATTTCACACATAAGATTTGCATAATAGTAAAGTATTTTAATCAAAAAGTATGATGTATAGTCAACCAATGATGTTAAATATATCAATGAAATATGCTATCTAATTATTCATGCTAAAGAAGATCCAAAAAAGGCATTCAACCCAAGGAAACCAATTAAAATTCTTAGGCATCCTACTAATGCAACTACATGGAATGTTATTGGCTTGAAATATGAATATATAAGTGCCTAAGATGATGAATTTAATGAAACATCCTTTCTTTATCAGGCCAAAGAATGTTTCCAAAATATTCAAAATCAATAATCCATAGAAAATACACCAGTCACACATGGTGAAAACATATCAATTGTAACCTCTAAAAGTATAAACATCAATTCCCATCCTTGACCACATGGTTATTCCTCGTACATGGGGTTACTAGTCCCAAGAACTTCTATTAACTGAGCACTGAAACTTTCCTAGTCTCTTGTCTACTAACCCAAAATAGAAAGACAATGGAAAAATTAAACACAAACTCCTCTGATACGACATTGTAACGTCCCAACCCAGCTTGCGCTCGAAACGGTAGCCAGACCTATCACCACATGACCTCAAGTGTGCCTCCCCATATGCCAGAGGCTAACGACTAGCAGTGACGGTCTATGAATAGTTAGTGGGGAGACAATACCCTCATATTCAAAGTGCATTGAAAAAATAGATAATAAACTCATACAACAGCAGAAGCAGATATAGAGTAATAGTCAACTGAATAAAGAATGTGGACAATGCCAGTTTATATAATGAATTCATGTCAAGGTGATACATATTGGAAATCAGTAAACAAAAAACATGATTTACATCTCAGAATGAAAATAAGGAAAAGACTCAAATCCCCAATGGAAAACTCCATGAGAATCCTGAGATCCTGTTCTGTCCTTTTCTCATAACTCCCTTGTAAAATAAAACAGCAACAAGCAAGATCCATGGTCCTATGAAGAAGTAGAATCTACTCGGGTACCCCTATGCAATGGTGGACCAAGTAGGGTGTGAGATATAAATCTCAGTTGGTTGGGACCACCAATGTCTTTCTCAATCTAGGTAATTCAATATAAATAATCAGTGTGTTGGTATAATGAATTAATAAAATAATTGAATAATTTAATTATAACCCATCCAGATTCTTGATGGAAATTGGGCAGAGATACCTTCTTCGACTCGTATCAAGAAATAAGAGTTTGAACACGAACTATATATATATATATAATTTGAAAATAAAATATTTAACATATTATTTATTTAACTACATAAATCCCCAAGTTCCCCTGGGCAACCGTAACTCAACACCTGTCTTGGTCATGCTGGAGTCTGAACCATTTCACATATTCAATTCACATAACATTACATTACATCAACTTTTGTTAGCCATTTAATTCAACACAAGTATGACCAATTAGACTCATAGTCTTATGTATATTAATGGGTGTAGAACATCACGTCTCTCACCCTAGAGTGTATTTGGTTCTTCAGTCCTTGTCTCAAAGCCCATGGGTATTTAGAGCTTCAATTCTTATCCCATAAAATAATATTTTCACTCATGTTTGGTGTAGAACTCCATGAACTGCACCCCATGAGTATTTGGAGTATCAGTCCCTATCTCATATCCAATTTATCAATCATACATATATATTTATCATGGGTGTACAATGTCATGTCTTTCACCCTGTGATTATGTTGAACAATAGTCCCGATCTCACAACCCAATTATCAAACATACATATAAATTTATCATGGGTATAGAAATTCATGTATATAACCCCAAGATCTCAGCATTTATTAATTCAAAAATTAATTAATTTAGTTCATTAATAAATTCAATAACTAATTAACAACATAACATTCACTGATAACACACCAATTAGTTAAAAAAAATAATTCCATTTGTTAACTCGTTAATTAACAAATAATTACTATAACATGAATTAATTCAACCATTAATTAATCTCATCAATTTATCTATTTATATTAACAATTAACTAATCAAAATGAAACCCTCTCAAAATCATATAATTAATTATACAATTAATTATAACATGAAAACCATCCAAAAATTACATAATTGATTTAAAAAAATATTATATCAAAGAAACTATCCTAATATCACAAAATTAAATCACAAATTAATTATCTCTAAAAAACAGTTGAAATTTAACATAAATATTTCAAAAAATTAATTATCTCAAGGTTGTTGTTTCAATATAACATAACTAATTTGAAATTTAATTATCTCAACATAGCCCAAATCAATATCTCAAAATTAACCCCTGATTAATTATCTATATTATAATCTCATAACACATAATAAATTCACAATTAATTATCTCAACTTAACTATATTAATATATCATAATTAATCACCAGATTAATTATCATTTCCGAGAACAAAATTAATTCATAATGAATTATTTCAACTTAACCAAATTAATATCTCATTACTGATTCCTCAATTAATTGTCTTCTCAAAGAACATAATTAATTAATAAATAATTATATCAACATAAAAAATTAATTAATCAAAATTAGTCCCTCAAATAATTATCATCTCAAAGCACATAATAAATTCATAATTTATTGTGTCATCTAAACTAAATTAATTAAACCTAATTAATATCCCAATTAATTATCATTTCAAAGAACATAATTAATTCATAATTAATTATTTGAACACAACCAAATTAATATCTCATAATTAATTCCTCGATTAATTATCATCTCAAAACATATAATTAATAAATAATTAATTATATCAGCATAACCAAATCAATTACTCATAATCAATCCCCGGATTAATTAATATTTTGAATAACATAATTAATTCATAATTAATTATCTCAACTTAACCAAATTAATTAATCATAATTAATTGCTCGATTAATTATCTATTTCAAAACCTCGAAGAATAAAATTAATTCATAAATAATCATCTCATTTCCCCAATAAACAATTTAATCCAACATTTTCATCAACTTTATCAAAATCAATGAATCAAAAAAACTCAATTTTATTAATTCGGAAAAGTTTAGAACCCTACGACAATGAATGGACAAACCATGATTTATAACTCAAAGTCAATGCTCCCTCGCACACATGCACCTCGGGAAACACACACATGCACTCAGAAATTATCTTCACACCTTACACCACCTAACCGACACCAATAATTAGTGTGGTGGTGACCAACACAAACCCAAAACATTAACCACATTACTAAACAACTATAACTATATAATTAAAGTTGTGAAAAAACAATTATCGGGTATATATAATTACCCAAAAATAATGACGGTGGACCGAATCGAACTGAACTGGTTCTCCTTCGGTGGTGGTCATCAGAATATGGACCAATAGGTCTCTAGACATCTTCATCACCACCTATAATTAGAAGAAAAGAAGAAACCAAATTAAAACTGACTAAAGGGTTTCATCCTAATGAAGACAGGGAGAAAGAGAGATGAAACAGCCAATGCAAACATCAAGAATGATGGAGAAGGACTCACCTCACCATGACAGACAACTTCCATGAAGAGACCACTATGATTTGGCATGGGTAGAGGGGGATGGTAGGATTCATGGTTTTCCACCCATGGGAGAGCCGAGAGGGGCGGGCCGTGCCTCACCTAGGTTGTGCGCCCCTATCTCATTATTTACCTTCTAAATTTTTTAATAATTAATATAATAATAACAATAACAACCATAATATTATTATTATCAGGTAATTAAAACTCTTCTTTTATAAACCCCAAACTCCCCACTTACACCTCATTTACCCCTCAATTAATTAAATTTCTTTCAACTGAATTTAATTAAATAAATTCTCCATCTCATAATTTTTTAATTCAATTATCTCACACAATTTAATTAAATAAAACCCACATTTTTCATCAAATAATTAAATTCATCTTAACCTTGAATTTAATTAGATAAAACCCCAACTCCACTTTTAACACATCATTTAATTAAATTCTTAACCGATGAATTTAATTAAATAAATTATCCAACACATCATTATTCAATTATGTTCTCTTAACAAAATTTAATTGAATAAAACTCCCATTTTTTATCAAATAATGGAATAATCTCTCAACATTGAATTTAATTTGATAAAACCCCAACTCCACATTTAACACATCATTTAATTAAATTCCTTTCCAACCGAATTTAATTAAATAACAATTTAAACTCATTACTATTTAATTAAATTATCTCAATATGATTACATTAAAAAAACCTTAACACCTCATTAATCATAATTTAATTAAATTTTTCCCAACTAAATTTAATTATATAAATTCTACAATTCATTTTATATAATTAAATTCTATGAACACAATTTAATTAAATTAAAAACTCCGACACATCAACATTATTTAATTAAAATCACTCAACCAAAAAGAATTAAATAATATCCTCAATTTCACAAGGACTAATTAAATTCATCTTAACCTTGAATTTAATTAAA
The DNA here is from genome assembly GCA_963277665.1 of Viscum album. Lineage (NCBI taxonomy): Eukaryota > Viridiplantae > Streptophyta > Magnoliopsida > Santalales > Viscaceae > Viscum > Viscum album. The sequence continues at coordinate 570,796,005 of OY728153.1, forward strand.
TAAAACCTATATTTCACATTAATTAATTTAATTTTTATTTACATTGAATTTAAATAAATGAAACCCCAACTCCTCATTTAAACACCTCATTTATTACACCTCTTTAATTTACTCCAACTCCCCATTTGAACACATGATTTATTTCTACTCTTTGATAACCCCTAACTCTCCCATTTAACATTATCTAATTAAATTGCTTTCAACAGAATTTAATAAAATAAAACTCTAACTCAAGTTAATTTAATTTAAAACACTCAACATAATTTCAATAAATTAATTCCCCCATTAAATTACTTTTAAATAAATTCTCTACAACAAATTTTAATAAAATTAATACTCCATTCTCCATATCTCCCTCATTTAATAAAATTATCTTTTCTTTAATTTAATTATATAAAAATCCCATTTCACATTAATTAATTAAATTCATCTCAACTAAAATTAATTGAATAAATTCTCTAATTCATCATAATTTAATTAAATTCTATCAACATTAATTTAATTAAATTAAACCCCCAACAGATCATTTAATTAATTTTTTTTTTCAACAATGAATTTAATTAAAATAATTTAACCAGAAACTCAAAATGGGGTAAGTCGCACAGTTTGGTTAAACTGTGGGTATAGGTCGATACCAATGGCTCCCATTTCCAAAGTTCCTTAAAATGTGGGTATATGGAATTTTTCCAGTATTATTATACTTTGATATAATTATATTATATTTTCATTTATAATATTCTAAAATTTTATTTATAAATTCATAGGTGAGGTTACTATTCTATTGTCCAGATTACATTTTCTAATGGTCATGTTATTATTCCAAGTGTTATGTTATTATTTCATTGGTATTGGTTCATTAACTTCGATAAATACCTCTTATTTAATTAATTATTCTTTTATAAAGTTTGTATTGTGTTCCTTATTCTATTTTATTTGATTTATACTATACGAATTAATTATAATAAGGGAATTTCCCTTGATATAATTCTGGGATGTTACATTCTTCCCCCTTTGGAAATTTCACCTTCGAAATTTCATTTGAAAAACTAATGGAAAAAAATGTGGGGGTAATTATCCTTCATCACTTACTATAGTTTCCATGTTGCCTCTTAATACTCATAGTTTCTCCATAAAACTTTGACCATGTGAAAAATCTTGCTGCATAGAACCTTATCTCTGTGGTACAAGATCCTCATCGGCTGCTCCTCATAGGATAGATCATTTTCCAATTGTGCCACCATTAGATTCAATACATGCGAGGGGTCTTGTAAATACATCCATTGTAGAGACCCAAGATTGATGTACATGGACATTACATTTATTTTGCGTAATACTTAATACATGACACAAAAAGACACCCAAAGATCGTTTTAGTTTAGTGTCTTTGGAAACTTTGAACATAATCTTCACACATTGTGAAAGTTCTTTAACATCTCCCATAATGATATTCTCATTATTTTTCCTGCCCAAAACCATAAAATATGTCCCAGGGAAAAGAATACGTTAAAATGGAGAGCTCAAATACTCAGTAATGGTAAACGTGAATAATATAAAACAAACCAAAAATAGTTGAAAGTAAAAACATGAACATAATGTTTAAACTTCAAAATCTTGAGTCATGAAATAAATCTTAGTTATACATAAGGAAAAGATCATAAAGGAAAATTAATCATGACAAAATATCATGTGAATAAAACATTTAATTGTGGAAAACCATTAATAACATAATATGAATTCTATAGTATCCAAGGGAGTACATCCAAGACCATCATAGTGGACAAAGTCCATTACTGAACAAGGTTTACTTGTCATTCCAACCCTGTATTACTGATCTAGATTTACCTTTCATTCCAACCATGTCTATATAATGAGATATAAATATTTACCTAATGCATTGGAGTGAGATATAGCTCCCACCCATCTCATAATGAAATCATTTTTACATGTTCCATAGAACAAAAATCATTCATCATAGCATAACCCATGAAATAAAATGGGTCTCTTAAATATCATTTATTCATAACACAATCCATATAAAATATCATTCCATAATTAACATAATAAAATCATAGAAATAATAGGGATTGAATCATAACCCTATTTAAAAGCGTCATCTTAGATGGGAAGTAATATAAAACACATGAACTTAGTTCTTGATAAAAATATCCTTTCTTCTTCAAAAACGTTTTCTTTTTTCAAAATGTCGTGCAATTTTAAAAGAAAACAATTTAGTTGAAAATAAAATTGAAATATTTTGGAGGAAGATTTGTGAAAATAATTCATAATGAAACTGAAAAAATCCATTCATGTTGTATATGTTAAACAAAAACATTCATCTCGTACTTTTTCTAGAAAAGTAAAAAAAGTTCCTCCTATGGTAAGTAAAAGAAAGATTCCTTACATACCATTTATTAAAAGTCAAAAATGGGTAAAAATGACTTTAAACATACATATAATAATATAAAATATTTCATGAAAACATTTTTAGGAAACATAAACATGGATGATAAATATAACCCCAGTAAATACTTATGTATAAACAATCTCGGATAAAAATGAGATAGAAATGTTATCCCTTACCTTAGGTCCCATTTCATCCATATGTCTCCAAAACACATATATATAGGGTTTAAATATATTATGAACTTTTAAAATAAAAATAGTAATATTTATTATATCATATATGATTCACTTACTACTTTATATCACCCGTTCATTTTTCAATTCCATGTAAAAGCAACGTTTTGGGTAGTAATGATTTTATTTATCATACATGTTTGGAATTATTATCGATGATATTATTACATATATCATGATTTAATTACTTCTAGAATGTAAAACATGATTTATATATCATATATACTCAGTATATAAATATATATAATAGATAGATAAATGAAATGAAATACAACGTTCATGGAGACGGTAGGCCGTACGTACATATGAACGCTGCTTTTGTTTCCTTATTGAATTGAATGGAAGTAAAAAAAATGAAATATATATATTAATAAATCCAGTAGAATTATTATTTTATATATTTAACGATTATTTAATATATATACATTATAATCATTATTGAATGGTTAACGTGGAGAATGAATATCATCACGTCGTGGAGATGGTAAGCTATACGTATGTACGAGTGATGATATCGCTCCCATAATTGTTGAATAGTATTGAAGTGGATGGTGTATAATATATCAGAATTAGTATCATGTTATAATAATTTTACATAGTTACTATTTCCATTTTTATACTCGTCCATATAAGGTAGTGGTGAAAAACATATTACAACAAGGCATAGAGATGGTAAGATGTATGTAGGCACGTGAGAGGATTTAATTTTTTGGTAGGATGGATAGAAAGTGAAATAGGGTTGTTTCATATTTATAATAACCTATCATTATAAAATTGATAATTACATTTTTATTTTATTATGAAACAACTAAGGAAGAGTAAGTAGAAGGAGAAATAGATTTTAATGAATCAGTAGAAGAGATTACCTCTTCAATGACATGCCTCCTTTAAATTTCCACTTAGGGAACTAGAGTTGGTCTTTTGAAAATAAAAAAACCTCAATAATGTTACTAATGTATTTTAGTAGACAAATTTTAAGGGTTTTTCTGATTTTGAAGGCACAAAATGTGGTAAAGAGGAGATGGAGGAGGATCCCATTTATAAGAGAGGAGAGGGGCATTTTAGGTAACTCTAAAAAATATTAAATTATAATAAAATAAAAACCTACCCAAAAATATCCAAAGTGCCCCAAATTAGAATATGAGATGAGATAGGGTTTTAATATCATCAATGAATAAATTTTGAACAAATGATTTTTTCAATTTAACCCTTATCTTTTTAATTGATTGTTATTCTATTAAATTTTAATTTTGGTAACAATATTCTAGATATTTAATGTTAATCAATATTTACTGATGTGGTATTAATTTACCATAAATAAATAATTTCTTCCATTTTCAACCTTATAATTATCACTTTCAATTTTTAAATATTTTTATGATTTTTAATTTATTTAATAAAATTTTATTTTTATAAAATATCAATAGTGTCAATTTTGACACTGTTTATTTATTTGAAATTAAATAAAATCCTCACAAAATTTTAATTTGAAACAAAATAATTAATAAACTCCTAGAATATCATAGTAACCTATAAAATTCTTGGATCACATTAGTTATTTCATATGTCATTTCTTTTAATATTTTTAAAATAATTTTTTTTGATATTTCCATAAATAAAACAATTTCTACATCACAATTTTTTCATCATTAATGTCAATTAATTAATATATATGAATTATAAATAAATTCAAATGATTTAAATAATTTTATTATATTTATAGTGACTATTTACTTTAGATTGTTTTTGAATTTTATCACTAAATTAAAATTATTACACTTATAAGATATAAGAGAGTGACATGTTGTCACTTTCTTTGGTAATAATAATAATTACATCCTTTTCATGGAATAAAGTCCATGAAATGAATCTATTCATAAAATTAGGTGATATGGGCATAATTTTATTCATCCAATAGAATTTTGGCAGGTTTAGGATAATTTTATAATCTATTCTTTACACTTAATTACTCGATCTATTTTTAAGTTTGGTACTACAAATAATTACCAATGTTAATATTCATAATGCTAAAAACAATCAGGGTATTCCATTAAAATAATTTGGACCTACTGATTCCAAATATGTAATCCATTTTAAAAAATTCAAAACACAGAAGTTATAGTAATAAATTTATAATTAATCTCGTTCTTGAGAAAAGGGGTTTTAAAAGTTAAAATATTTAAAAAGATTGAAATGTTTTTACCTATGAATTAAATGTAAAATTAATGATAATGAAATAAATTATATTAAATAGTAAAAATATATTCTATTTAGACCTTAAAACCATTCAATATTATAATTTGTCTATATAAATTATCTCGAGGAAAAAAGCTATTTTTATTTAAAATTTAGCGTATTTTTAATATTCATCAGATATGAAAGTTATCAGAAAAATATAAACAAATTATCCAAAGTAAATTTTTATTCCCCTCATCCAAATAAAAAGTTTATTTTGTCAAATAAAACTTATAAAATTGTCAAAAACTAGATTTAAAATGGGTTCCCCATTAAAAGGTGGTAAAATTGCATTTTTTTTAAAAACACTACATTCATGTGAAAATTTGATTTTGGTCTCTTATCATATGTAAGATGAATGATAATGTTATATAAAATTGAAAATTTGGATAATAATATTCATAATGGCTAGTTTTTATAATATTTTAATATATTTTTGTTTAGTGAAACTCGGTGTTGCGTACAATGAAAGCTATTGAGAAAGGTCGCTGATGCATGTATTGTAATCCATGTCAGTGTTGCATATAGTAAAAGATTCCTTTGGTGTTTCATATAACATAATCTAACCATATTTCATTTATACATTAAAAAAAAAATCTATTCTCAGTGTTGCATGAAATGAATTATATCAAATGAACTTGAAAATGTTTACAACACAATCCAAGAATAGTGTTGTGTATACTGTAAGCTAATACGGTGTTCCATGTAGAGAAATATAATATTGGCGTAGTGTAAAACACAAGATTTCAATGATATTAAAAAAAATCTATCTCATAAAATCTTGTGGTGTTATATTCTACCAACCTTAAAATGAATTTTTCCCTCAATATTTGTCGTGGTTATAAATCGTTTACTACTTGAATGTTTATTTCATAGAAACCCACATCATAAAAAGGAAAACTAAAATTTAATTTTAAAAAGTAAAGTTAGAAACATTATGGTTACCCAAAGTAACTCATCACAGGGTTTCACACATAGGAGAACATAGGTGGTAAGTGAAAATATGGATATAGAGGAGAAATCTAACCATCATATTTTGACGAAGATTGATAGAGAACATGGTTATGATAAAGTTATAAATTATAAAGACATAAATATGTGATGATTTAAGGGACCATCTGATTCATTGAATAAGAAGGTATTATGACAACATTTTTTGTTTCAAGATTCTTTTCCTAAAGTTGAAAACTAGAGGGGAAATACTTACATGATTTATGCACAGTCTCATCATTTTTTATGCCTTGAATAAATTTCCATTTCATCTCTTATTTAAATAAATTAAGTTTAATTTTTCATTCTTGAAGTATTAGCAGATCATGTGACAGAATGATCATTCATTCCATCTATCTCCAAAAAATAGTTAGAACATGTTATAAAATATGAATATGTCCAACTATATAGACCCAAGATTGACATACATGGACATTACATTTATTTTTAGGAATACATAATACATGACACAAATAGATTCCCAAATATCATATTAGTTTAGTGTCTTTCAAACATGGAAATTAATATTCTAACTTGGTGAAAGATATTCAACATCTCCTATAAAGATCTTACCCTTTTTTTCCAACCTAAAACCTTTCTTTATGTCATGGGGAAAATAAAACATAAAAAGGGTGAGCTCAAAATCTCAGTAAGAGTAAACATGGAGAAAATAAAACAAAACATAAACATTTGAAAGTAAAAACATGAACATAAAGTTTAAACAATAAAATCTGGAGTAATGAAATAAATCATGGAAGTACATAAGAAAAATATCATAAAGGAACATTAATCATGATAAAATATCTTGGGCATAAAACATGGAATTTTGAAAAACCATTATTCACATAATTTACTTTTCAATAGTAGTAATGACATTGCTGCCAAGACCACTATAGTGGACAAAGTCCATTACTGAACAGGGTTTACATGTCGTTCTATCCCTGTATTACTAAACCTGATTTACCTACTGTTCCGGACATGCCTATATCATGAGATTTAAATCTTTATCCAATGCATTTTAGGGAGATATAGGTCCCACCCATCTCATAATGATATCATTCATACATGTGCCACAAAATATAAATCATTCATAATATCATAACCCGAGAAATAAAATGGGTTTCTTAAATATCATTCCATAATAACCCAATCCATATAAAAGATCATTACATCATTAACAAAATAAAATCATAGTAATAATATGGATATAAACATAATACTATTTAAAAGAATCATCTTAGATGTAAAATAATATAAAACACTTGAACATAGTTCTTGAGGAAAATATCCCTTCTTCTTCAAAAACATTTTCTTTAATCAAAATGTCATCAAATTTTATAAGAAAATAAATTAGTTGAAAATAAACTTAAAATATTTTACAAGAAGCTTCATGAAAATATTGCATCATGAAACCATAAAAATCCATTCATTCCGTATATGTTGATAAAAAACATTCTCCTCTTACATTTGTGGGAAAAGTCAAAAAAGTACATCATGTCGTAAGTAAAAGAAAGATTACTTAAATACCGTGTAGTAAAAATAAAAAATGGGTACAATGAATTTAAACATACATATTAGAATAGTAAACATTTTTTTAATTTTTTTTATAAAACATGAACATGGATGACAAATATACCCCCTGTAAATACTTACATATAAACAGTCTTTGATAAAAATGATATTGAAATATTTTCCATTACCTAAGGACAAATTTCTTCAATATGTGTCTGAAACTCTTATATAGTAGGTTAAAAAATATTATTAAATTTTAATAGAGCCAAAAAAATTATCCTTATATCATATATGATTCAGTTATTACATTATATTACCTGTTAATTTTTCAATTCCATGTTAAAGCACCATTTTGAGTAGTAATAATTTTATTTATCGTACGTGTTTGGACCTTTTATTCTTTATATTGTTACATATATCATGATTTACTTACTTACAGAATGTAAAAATGGTTTATATATTATATATATTCAGTATATAAATATATATAAATGATAGATAAATGAAATGGAATACATCGTTCATTGAGACAGTAGGCCGTACCCATGAATGAACGTTGTTTTTGTTTCCTTATTGAATCGAATGGAAGAAAGTAACTGAAATATATATATATATATATACATAAATACAATATAATTATTATGTCATATATTTCCAGATTATTTATTATATATAATTTATAATCATTATTTACTGGTTAATGTGGAGAATGAATCTCATAGCGTCGTGGAGACGGTAAGCCGTACGTACATACGAGTGATGATATCATTCCCGTAATTGTTGAACGGTATTGAAGTGTATGATGTATAATATCTCATAATTAGTATCTTGTTATAATAATAATATATATTTATTATTTCTACCATTATACCCATCCATGTAAGGTGGTGGCGAAAAACATATTACATCACAACGTGGAGACGGTATGTCATATGTACGTAAATGTGGTGATTTCATTTTTTGTAGGATGGATAGAAGGTGAAATAGGGTTGTTTCATATTGATAATAACATATAATTATATTATTTATAATTGTGTTTTTAATTTATAATTAATCAACTAAATTAGAGGAGGTAGAAGAAGAAATAAATATGAAATAATTGGTATACGATATTACCACTTCCTTGAGGTGCCTCCTTTAAATTTCCTCATAGGGCACTAGAGTTGGTCTTTTGAGAGTACCAGAACCTCTATAATGTCATTAGGAACCTTTCGATGTAAAATTGTTAGGGTATGGCCGAGCATGAATCCTTAAAATAGAGTGAATGGGAGAGGGAGGAGCTTTCATTTTATATGAGACGAAAGGGGCACTTTAAGAAACTCTCAAAAATATTAATTTATAATAAAGTCAAAACCTACTCAGAAAAATCCAAACTATCCCAAATTAGAGTATGAGATGATTTAGGGTAGTAATATCATCAATTAATAAATTTTAGAGAACTTCTTTTGTCAATTTAAACTTTATATTTTTAATTGACACTTAGTTATTCTATTAAATTTAAATTTTTGTAATAACATTCTATATATTTAATGGTAATGAGTATTTAATTATGTGGTGTTAATTTACCATAAATAGATAAATTCTGGCATTTTAAACCTTATAATTATCACTTTGTAAGTTTTAATATTTTTATGATTTTTAAATAATTTAATAAAATGTTATTTTTATAAAATATCAATAGTGTCACTTTTGACACTATTCATTTATTTTACATTAATGAAAATCCTCACAAAATTTAAATTATAAATAAAATATTTAATACACTCCTATAATGTCATAGTCATCTATAAAATTCATTGACACATTAGTTAATTTATATGATATTTCTTTTAATATTTTTAAAACCATTTATTTGATATTTATACTAATAATATAATTTCTACACCACCATTGTGTCATCATTAATGAAAATTAATTAATCTCTATACATTATAAATAAATTCACATGATGTAGATAATTTAATTATATTTCTAGTGACTATTTACTTTATATTTTTTATTAATTTTATCACTAAATAAAAATTATTACATTTATAAGATATAAGACACTGACGTGTTGTCACATTCTTTGGTTTTAATAATAATTACATCACATTCATGGAAAAAATCTCCATGAAATGAATCTATTCAGACCTTTAGGTGATATGGGTATACTTTTATTCATTTACTAAAATTTTGGAAGGTTTTTGGGTAATTTTATAATCTAATTTTTACCCTTAATTACTTGATCTATCTTTAACTATGGTTATAAAAATAATTGACAAAGTTACTATTCATAATGCCCAAAAAAATAAAAGTTCTCCATTAACATAATTGGTCCTACTAATTCCAAATATGGAGTCCATTTTTCAAAATTCAAAACACATAAGTTGCAGTAATTAATTTAAAATTTATCCAATTGTTCAGAAAATGGGTTTAAATATTTAAAATATTTAAAAATATTGAAATGTTTTTACTAATGAATTCAATGTAAAATTAATGATAATGACATATATTATATTAAATGTTAAAATTATATTATATATATACTTTAAAACCATTCAATATTATAATTTGACTATATATATTATCTCGATGAAAAACGATTTTTTAAATTAAAATTAGCGTATTTTTACTATTCATCAAAATATGAAATTTATCATAAAAATATCAAAAATTTATCCAAAATAAATTTTTAGGCCCCTCTTCGAAATAAAAAGTTTATTTTTTCAAACTTAACTTATAAAATTTTCAAAAACTTTATTTGAAATGGGTGCACCATCAAAAGGAAGTAAACCTGTATTTTTTTTAAAAAACAACATTTTTGTGAAAAATTGATTTTGTTCTCATATAACTTGTAAATTTAATTATAATGTTATATAAAATCAAAAATGAGGTTAATACTATTCATAATGGCTAGTTTATATAATATTTTAATATATCATTTTTTAGTGAAACTCGGTATTGCGTACAATGCAAGCTATCAGAAAGGTTGATCTTGCATGTAACGAAATCCATGTCAGTTTTGTGTGTAGGGAAAGATTTCTTTGGTGTTTCATATAACATAATCCAAACATAGTTGATTTATACATTGAAAAAAATCTATACTCAGTGTTTCATGAAATGAATTATATCAAAAGAACTTGAAATTGTGTGCAACACAAGCCAAGAATAGTGTTGGGTATACTGAAAACTAATACGATGTTGAATATAGTGCAATATAATCTTGGTGTAGTGTATAACACAATAAATCAAAGAAAATAAAAATAATATATCTCATAAAATCTCCTGGTGTTACATTCTACCCCCCTTAAAATTAATTTCTCCCTCGAAATTCATCGTGGGTATAAATCATTTACAACATGAATGTTTCTTTCACGGAAAACCACATCATAAAAAGGAATACTAAAATTTCAATTTAAAAAGAAAGGTTAGAAACATAACGGTTACCCAAATTAACTCATCATAGGGTTTCATAAATAGGAGAACATAGGTGGGAAATGAAAATATGGATATGGAAGAGAAATCTTACCATCATGTTCTGATGGAGAGTGATAGAAAAAAAGGTAAGAGAAAGTTATAAATTTGAAAGCCATAAATATTTGATGATTTAAGGGACCATCTGATTAATTGAATAAGAAGGTACTATTATAAAATTTTTTGTTTTCAAGATTCTTTTCCTAAATTTGAATAACATGAGAGGAAATACTTACTTGATTTCAGTAAAATCTATTCATTGGTCGTTCCTTGAACAATTTTCCACTTTATATCTTATTTAAAGAAATATAGTTTTATTTTTCATTCTTAAAGTGTTAGCAGATCATGCGACGTAATTATAATTCATTCCATCTATCTCAACAAAAATTTTCGAATAGGTTATGAAATATACATAAGTACAAAACAACCCATATAGAATTGTTTCCCCTGGATGTCTTTGGTAGTCTAGTGAAAACTTCCATGGTGATGTTTTCACATTTATATGTTTTTATGGGTAATGGTTGCATCATCCCCTTATATTGTTTCCTTTCAGCCTTCACTTTCTAACATAATAGTACCTTTTATGTATATTCAGCGATCCACTTCTTCACAATCTCTCGCCAATAGTTCTCTATGAAATCTCGATACATCTTTTTGATCCCTCAGTTAATATTGAAGGATGAACTATTTTTGTCACTCAGAAGCTATTTCTTTATCTATGGAACGGATGGTACACATATTCATGACCCAAATCTTACAATTCATTAATCAGAAAATTTAAACTCTATGGATTTCAAATTTATTATTGCTTCAACATTTTTTGGAATTTCCACATCATTTCGTTAAGAATATTTTTTTTGAGGGATGATTGAGTAATTATTTGAGAAAGTATTGATGATGTTCCTTCCTTAATGATTCACATGTACATCCATTTAAAATATAATAATATTGGATCCTTCTCCATTACGATCAATGATAATGTTAAATGATCCTTTCTACTTATAGAATTTTCACTTTATTCGCTTTTCCTGGATGGTAGTGGATTGATCATTAGTAATATTTGTTGAGATATCACCATATTTTTTGGTGAATATTAATCTTATTCTATGTGAATATATATTTGACACTCTTATGATTAGTATATATTTCATACTTCTCCCCATAGATATTATTTCTCTATATTTTCAACACAAAGATCCCAGCTTCCAACTCCAAGACATTAGTGGGATAACTTTGCTCATGAATTTTCAACCACCTTGGGTTGTAGGAAATAACATTATCATTTTCCATTAGTACACAACCTAAGACCTTATTTGAAGCACCGATGTATACCAATATAGTTCCCCACTTATAGGTAGTGTGAGTATTGGTGCAGTGATAAGCCTCTTTTTCAACTCTTTAAATCAGTCTTCACATTCACTGATCCAGAAAAAAATTTATCCCTTCTGAGTCATCTTGGTTAGTGGGTTCTAAAATCAATATAATTTATTCAAAAATAAATTGTATTACCTTCATTGACCAAGGAAACAATGGGTATCTATTATATATATTTTCCTAGACCACTATTTTATTTTCTTTTGTCTTGGATGGGCCCACATATATTCCTTTAATGGTGATTACATGCCCCAATAATGAAAATTTCTCCATCCAAAACTCACATTTACTATACTTTTCATAGAGTTTCTCCCTTTATAGGTTCTTTACCATATTATTCAAATGATCCTCATGTTCCTCCTTATTCTTGGATTATATCATAATATCATCGATAAATACAACCAAATTTTTTTATGGAAATATCTAAAGTCTCTATTAATTAATTCCATGAATATTGCTGGAGAATTAGTGAGTTTTAATGGAATCAATTTGAACTCATAGTGTTTGTACCTTATTTGAAAGGTAGTCCTGGGAATATCATCATTCCTCACATTTAATTGGTGATATCCCGACTGAAGGTCCACCTTAGATAAATACATGTCAACATATAGTTGATCGAACAATTCATTTATCCATGGAAGGGGTACTTGTTATTTATCATGATTTTGTTGAGCTCAAAACAATCAATGTTGAGGTGCCTTGATACATACTATTTCTTGATGGATAGGAGTTGTTCACCCCATGTTGAGGTACATGGGCATTTAAAACCCCTATCCATATTCTCCTATAATAGTTTCTCAAGTTCTTCCAGATCAATGGTGGTCATTATATAAGGTGTATTTGACATTGAAAGAGATACAAAAATAAGTTCAATTGATAAATCAAACTCTCAGTCAGGGAGACGACCATAAAATTATGAAGGGAACACATCAGTGTAGTCCCTCATAATGGGAATGTCCTTGAGAATGATTTTCACATTTTTCTTTGTTATTTGGTCTTAATATGCTTGATCATAAGGCAATAATATTCATAATTTAGATGATGATTCTGATGGATATTCAACCACCTCCTTATAATTATAAAAAATTTGAGTTTATCTTAGGATGTACAGAGTGATATCCTTTTACAGACATTTGATGTTGTATTTTTATATAGAAAACCAATACATACCCAATATAGCATCAAACCCAACCAATGTATGTAAGAAAAGAATTTATCGATGGTTCAGTCCACAAAAATTCTCCGAGGTGGAGTTATATACTTTGGATGAAATAATTTCCATATTTTATATTCTTATAGATAACTCAACCTCCATATTTTGAGGTGGTGTTTGAATAGTTCTATAGAACTCACAAAATATGAAAGAATGTGAAGAGACAGAATCAAAGAGTATGTTCACTATTCCTGAATGAATAAAAAACATACCTATCACCGCATCATTTTTGGGATCCACCTCAACATTAGTGATGGAATAATCTTTCCCTTTCTATTTTGTATTTGGTGGTTTCTGACAGTTATTACCCTAAAAACATGAGGTTTAGTGCACTTACTTGCATAGGGCCCTATCTCCCTACAATTGAAGAATTGAACCATAGGTGGTTCTATCCTTTCTTCCACCACACTATCCAACTTCCTCTGGTATATTTAACATTAATATACTTGGTGGCCTTCTCTCCCACATTTGAAGCATCTCCTCATTCTTTGAGGCAATTCCCCTGATGTTTCTTCCAAAATTCTTGACAAGTTAGTGGTAGAGTTGTATTTCTACCCTTTTCATTAGATCAACTAGCTTGAAACTACATATTATGTTTCATATCACCATATCCATGGGACCATTAACTAAACTCGATCTTTACTTTGAGAGCACATCATACAACTTCTTCACAAATACCAATGTCTTGAATTTTTAGAGCCTTTTGAAGGTGTGGTTATAAACCACTACAGAATCTATATTTTTTTATCATTGTAGATAACAAAACCTGAGGCATAACTTGAAATCCTTCTAATTGTTTTTCAAAATTTGTGATAGATTCACGATAATTTTTTGTCAGCTCTAAGAATTCTCTCTCTAACTGTGTATGATGAGTTCTAGGGAAATAATGGTTAATAAATACTTTCCTAAACTCTTCCCACACAATATATATAATTTTTTCCTTTGTCTTGGTATTCTTAGTCAATTCCTACTAGTGATCAAACTCTCTATCTAAATGATAAATGGACAGAACCACATTATCCAGATCAGAACAGTGAACCATTGAAAAGATATTCTTCATTGATTTGAACCGCTATTATGTGGCTAGTGGATCATAAGATACACTAAACATCGGTAGTTGTTGCTGTGTAAAAGTCTCTATATACAATTTATCCCTCTTAGGGGAAGGATAATGTTTCACTTTAGTTAGGTAATTTTTCATAGCCTAAGACATCTAGGTAAGAATCACCATAAAATTTTTAACTCCACCTCCCATGGAATTTGGGATATTGTGTTCCCAATCACTGGATTATACCTCACATGAGTGGTTGGACTCATTTATCCTAGATCCCACCATTTAAAAAAATTGAAATGGTTTGATCAGGACATAAGGGAAAAAGTCATGAATAAATAATTTATTCCCTTTTCAACTTAACTCTAAAGGCAAATATTGTGGGATTCCTAGGTTTAGTAATTTTTTATAATAAATCTTCTTGGGAGCTTTCATATACTTAGTCTCATATTATGGGTTTTAACTAATGTTATCTAATGATAATCCCTAGATTAACTAAATTGTGCTCTGATACCAACTGTTGAGACACTACCATTTTTTACAAGACTATTATATCATTTTAAAGATAAACAACATAATTGTGTTACAAATTCATGATCCAAAGGTTTAGTGTTTTGAGAAAATTAGGACCAAACATAAAATTTACATAACTTTACATAATAAAAAATAAACATTATTTAATAACTTATTCTCTAACTTCTTATCAGACCTCATTCAATCCTTAGTATAAGTAGTCACCTAAGGATATACATCAAACAAAGGGGTGATCTAAAAGCTTAGTAAGAGGATTGATAAGGACATGAATCAATATAAAAAGGGTGAGCATAATCATTATAATCATAACCTAAGAATGAGATTATCATTATAATCATGATATGAAGCATTATATAAAGTCATGGAATTTGAACATGCATAAAAATTAAACATCATGTCTTAGTGGTCAACTACCATACATAATTGTGACCAATGATAACATCATGTTCACACATAACATATATGCATAATCAGAACATATTAATCATTGTGAACAAAGATAGAATCACTTTCACACATATAGAACAATATCTTTTGAGATATGTCACATTACCCAATTCATTGGAGCACTATATAAATCCTGGTG
This sequence comes from Viscum album, assembly GCA_963277665.1. NCBI lineage: Eukaryota > Viridiplantae > Streptophyta > Magnoliopsida > Santalales > Viscaceae > Viscum > Viscum album. The sequence continues at coordinate 570,811,593 of OY728153.1, forward strand.
CACCCATCACATCATAACAATTACATAATCCTGAATTTCACAAAGAACTTATAACAATATTAGTCATAAAATAACCCCTGGAGAAGAAATTGGCTTTATGAGAATTCCATAAATAATAAATTCATGGATAAGCATTGGTGTTATGAAAAGAAAAATGGACTACCATATTTAATATTAATTTCATCAAACTTGAGTGAAGAATAAACAATCTCAAGATAAGTAAAAAGTGTGGTTTAAGAAAGAGGAGTTCTTCTGCAAAAATATTTACATTTTTTATAAAATCAGATTGGAAACATGTTAAACCTAGAAAATGAAATGGAAGGATAAAGAAATGATATTTAAGGAACAATAAAGGGACATCCATACTAAAATTATTGTGAAATATTGAAAAACAAAAGAAAGAGAGTTAGGTTGGAGATTTCCCTTACCCTATGTTAGAATGATTTATTCACATTAATATCGTAGATAATCAAATAAGATTCATTAATTAATAAATAAAGAACCTATTCTATATGTACATTATTTATTACATATTTATTAATTTCATCTTTGTCCATTATGATGAGTTATAGAGTTTAATTTCACCATTTGAGAGTGTTCATTTTCATGGTTTTCATAATCGGTTCCCCTGTATACATGTATGGAAGATCATGTAAAATCAGAAAAATAGTATATAATTGAAATTATATGATATTAGTAAAATTAAATAATGTTAATTGTTAATATATATTATTTTGTTCTAGATATGAGGATGATTCATTAGATAATGTTTTAATAAAATTGTTTAGATTAATATTGGCAGTTTTTGATCACAACAAGCTCGTTTTGTTTTAATATCGATTATTATGCATATATATTAGTTCAAAAACATAAAAAAAATTATAACATACATTTTACAATGTTTTTAAACCATTATAATGGGTTTATGACCTATCTTGTAGGTGGTAAATAAAAATGAAAACTTGTCTACCTCAAAAGAGATAAATACCCACCTCATGGGTGACGTTTTCATTTTTAGAATAAAAGGGATGATAGAAGTGTTTTGATGACGAATTATTCCACTAACATAATAAAATTCCAATTTATATAAGATACTAGAGTTATCATGCCACTTTTATTAGGGGTAGTGAGGAAATAATTTGAAAATAAAAGAAATTTAAATGAAATTAAAAGAAAATGAAAGTGGATTCAGTAATACCAAACCAACGTTTAACATCATCGGTATTTGTCAGCGCTAAAAAAATGATAATAAATGGAATACTTATCAACACTAACAAAAGCACTGATAAATTCAACATTTTATTAATTCTTTTTTAGCACTGATAAATGGAACCTTTATCAGCAATGATAAAGGGTATCATGTATCATTGAATTTGTTTTAGAACAGGTAAAGTTTATCATTTATTAGTGCTGTATATTTAGCATCGACAAAGGGTAGAAATTATCATAGGTTTATTTTAAGCACGGATAAATAACCCTTTCATCAACAATTTGTTAGCACGGATTAAGGTTTGAACAAATAAATAATATAACTAAATAAATAAAAAATAAAACCTGGGCTTTTTTAAAAACTTATCACAAATTTTAATAATTAAATAATTATTGATAAAATGAATAAATTGATTATACATTATTAAATGTTAAAAAATTTATTAATTTGATAATTATGATAATTATTGTTATTGAATTGTACATATTAAATATATAAGTATATATTAATGTATATAAATATTATTTATATATTAATAAATATTTTTGAGCTTAAAATTAAATTTTCATATATTTATTAAATAATGGTTTATAATTAAAAATTAATATAAATTAAAAGTATTGACTAATTGCATAGTACTCGACATGTAATTGAATGTAGTTTGATTTTTCAATTTACCATTGATCATGTTTTTGTAATATTTATTTAACATATACATAATTAATTAATATTTATATACAATGCACAAAAATAAAACTTATCAATTTTTTCATTATTGTTAAAATGTACTTTTCTTAATTTTTTCAATTTCACTCATTTTTAACAACCATGCGTGCACTTAAAATTATATATTCATTAATTATGTTAAAAATATATTTGTAAAAAAATATTTATAAATAAATATTTTTAAAAATGTACATTTACTATATTTATAAAATTAGATATTTATAATTTTAAATAAATAAGTATTTCTTAAATGTATTTATATAATTATAAATATATATATAATTAAATAATTATTAAATTTATAAAAAATTTACCTAAATAATGAATATATTTACATGAATAATGAATATATTTACTATATTGATATTTATTTATTAAATATATATGTTTATAATTATATAATTATATATAATGACATAAATATTAATTTTTAAAAATATTTTTATAATTATAAATGAAAATTATAAAATTATAATAAATATATTTAAAAAGGAATATATTTAATATATTTAAATTTATAAATATTTCTTATATATATATAAATATTTATAATTTTTTATTTATAATTATAATTATAAATCTGTTATCAACGCTTAAGTAATAAGCATTGATAAAAGCATATTTATCAATTCTTTTTTCATGCTGATAAAGATGACGCTTTATCATCACTAACCAGAGAACTGATAAAATTAACATTTATCAATTCTATATGTTTAGTGCTGATAAATATTGATTTTATTAGCACTTTTTTAGGATTGATAAGGAGTCCTTTTGTGATTTATTATTTGTAAGAATTGAAAAAAGTGTCCCCATATAATTAAACAAAAACCTTACCATTTTTGATCCTGTCATGATATTAGAATCTTTGTGAGGAATCCACTCACTATTGGAACTCCTCATAGATGAATCGAAGGTCGAATCACACCACTTGACTGCCTCTAGTTTCTCAAACATCTCATCTGACATCCGGTGACTAATTACAGCTAGGTTTTACAAAGAGGGTCCTATATTTCCTTCAACAAAGTGAGGTAGGCCTTCCGATTTTCATTGTGTATTTTTTTTTCGGTTTCTTCTTCTAATATTATTTTATGATCTATTGTTTATGATGCACTGTTTATGATTTTTCTATGATCCGTTGTTTAGGGAACAATTTGTGTTCCCTTGTCTGTATTGACTACAAATGGATGATCTATTGTTAATATATAACCCATTATTCATTTTTTGTTTTACTGTTATGTTTTATATCTTCTTACTAAACAATTTTTTCACATATATATATATATATGAATTTTTAGAAACTATCATGTAAATTCTTGTTTATTGAATACTAATTTGAGGTATATTGGAGGTTCCTTAATGATTATATACATGCTGACCCCTTTTATGAACACCTCAGTGGACATGAAACTTCATATACTATTTTTTATAAACCATGTAAGTGGTTTTATGTATGTTCCTCTATTGTATATATATATCATAGGATCGATTTCCTCTAAGAATGAACTATGGTCCTTAGGTTTCTTATGGATCATATTCAAAGGGGTCATCCCCAGTTAAGAACATGAGGTTTTATCACATCAAGCCTTCACTTTTTGAATCATTGTGGTGCCTTTAGTTCACAATATGTTTGAATATTAGGTTTTCATCTATTTGATTTTCCTTATAGACTATAAGTGAGTTTGTTTACTGGATTTAAATTTATGTGTTTCAATATAGCTACTGCACAATTTATTTCCATAGATGTTTTTCTAAGAGGTATGCCTATATAGAGTAATAATGATTTTGGGTATGTATGTTAATTGAACCCAAGGGTCATTCTAGAATTTTGTTTGACCTCTGGTACTGATTGTTTCTATTTGGGTGGGGTCCACCTCCCATCTATGGTTTTTTACACCCAAAGTATAAACCATTATTTAGTGACATTGAGGTGTGTTAGAGGTCCTGTGATGATTTGACCTTGTTTCTTTTAGTAATTCTTGTTAGGTTCATTACACTATCCATCTTTTGGTTTAAACCTATAAATTTTAGTGATAATATCATTTAATGTCTACAATTATCTCCTTCTCATTATCGTATTCATTGAGATGATTCAACATAGTGTATCCATCCATGTCTGTATATTGTATCCTCATATCAGAGACATAAGTAATAACATAATTCAACAAAAATATGATTCATCCCCTATGTTCCTTCTACAGAAAAAATTATCAACCCCTCTCTCTCTACATGGTTGGTAATCCGGTATAATTGATTCCAATAAATTTAACTTCTATTCTTAGTATAATATAATGTGTTAGTGTCTGTACTGCTTCTAGAATTTTTCACTAGAAATGAGATTATATTTCTCCAATTTATTCCTTTCATTCCAAATGCACCAAAATTCTACAAAAATAATGATAGTTCTCTCCATTTTATCATTACCTTTATTCCTCAGTCCATGAAACCATCGATCTAGTTGATTGAATGCGAGTTTGTTATTTTTTTATCATATTTGAGTTTATTATTACTCCTTAATTGCATATATTATATTTTCATTTTTAACTTATTTATGAAAGATTTAATGTGGGGTAATTCTTTTCTGAAATTTAATTACTCATTCTCTTCAAAATATTGAAATTATTTGAAACAATCAAATGTTGAGTTCCTCTTATTAGAATTGACTATAACATTCACTTTTGATAATGAATATCTTATGTGTATTTATTTATATATTGTATAAAATTAATATTTCATGAACCCAATATGATGGATATGAATCGAAAATTGATGCATGTTAATCGTTTAATAGATGAATATGATGACGAAGATAAAGAGTTCATCCAGTTTTCAAGATAGTATGTAGGCGACCCTTCTAAAATCTTATGTATTTGTTCATGTTGTTTTTATTCAAGACAAATTAGTCCAGAAGAGTTGGAAGAACATTTGATTTTTCATGGAAATAGATAAAAGCTATAAATATTATATAAAACATGAGTAACTACTGAAGGTATATATCGATTAGTATGATACTATGGTTTATGAATTATTTTATATGAATAATTTTAAAAGATGATGGATATCGCATGGAAAAATGAAAATAGATATTGAATATGACCTTACTATTATAAAAGGTTGTTGAAGAGTTAAATAAATGTTCCAAGTAACCATTGTATACCAGTTTTACAAAATAAATAACATTGTTAAATGTATTGAGGTTATATAATTAGAATGATAGAAGAAGATGGAGTGAAACCAACTTTACAGAAATACTTGTTCTTCTAAAAGATATGCTCCCAAAAGAAAATAAACTACCATACCAAACATATGACGCTAAACGAATGTTACATTCAATGGGAATGATCTCTAAAAAATACATGATTTTTCAAATTATTTCTTAATCTTTTGTAAGGACCATGAATAACTTATAAAATTCCCTACGTGTGGTGCAGAATGATATAAGGAAATTGAATCAAGTCCTTCGAAATATGTAAGGTACCTTCATATCATTAAATGGTTTAGAAGACTATATGGATGTCAAGAAAACATGTGATAATTAAGATGGATTGAAGATACAAGAATTAAATATGGTGACCAACTTCATCTAGTAGATTCCCATTAGTGGATTAAAATTGGTTGTGTGTTTCCTGAATTTTGAGAAGATCCGAGAAAATATTTACTTACATCATCTATAGATGGAATAAATCCTTTTTTGTGTACAAAGTAGTACTCATGGTAAATGGACCTTCATGTTGGTAAATTATAACTTGTTGTTATGGTTATGCATTAAGCACAAATACATTATTTTTTCTCTGTTTATATTTGTACCAAAGCAACCTGGTATTGATATTGATGTCTATTTGGCTCTATTGATCGAAGATATGAAATTTTTTTGGGATAAATGTGTTACAATGTATGATTCTCATAGAATTGAAGAATTCAATTTGGGGGCCATGTTTTACAGAACAACAAATGACTTCCCTAATTATGTAAATTTATCATTCTATAGCATTAATGGAATATTGGGGTGTACCATTTTTGAAAAGATAACATACTCAGTTCAGTTGAAACATTCATTGAAGACCATGTTTTTAGAACATTATAAATTTTTACCTCTATGTCATAAATACTGATCATTGATGAAAAAATTTGATGGGAATTATTATCAAGGTACAACACCATCTCTAGTAATAGGCGATCAACTATACAAAATTTTTTAAAAGGTTGACACTGTTTTTTGTAAACCATTGTAGAAAAACCTTAAAAAATCAGGTTTGATGAAGAGATCAATTTTCATTTAATTAATGTATTGGAATTATTTGAATGTCATACATTTTCATGATGTCATTTATGTAGAAAAAAATGTATTTTATAGTGTTATTTGTAAATTAAAAAATCATCCTAGAAAAATGAAATATGGAATCAATTCTAGGTTGGACTTGATTGAAATGGGGATAAGGGAAGAGTTGGAACCGGTGAAGGGTAAAAGGTTTCTTTTTTTCCTCCAGTAGTTTATAGTCTATCAAAATAAGTAAATTTTCAATTTTTCATTTTCCTTACTAGTGTAAAAGCTCTATAGGGGTATTCATCAAATATCAATATGGTCATGTAAATGAATAATTCGAAGTTACAAGGAATAAATTTACATGATTTTTTTTGATTCAATATTTAATGCATGTTTCTTTCCATTAAATTATGCCTCAAAATGTACGACATAATTTATCCAGAATATTCTTTTTTTTTCAAATCCATATGTAATAAAGTTGTAGAGAAAGTGAAGTTTCCCATCATGAATAAGAAGATTGTAGTTATATTATGTGAATTATATATATTCTTCCCAATATAATTCTTTGAAATAATGGTCCACTTGATGGTTCAATTGGTCATGGAGGATCAAATATATGGTCATGTCCATAACAAATGGATGTACCCCATTGAATAGTATATGAAGATTTTGATTGTTTATGTCAAGAATCAAAGTTAAACAGAAGGTTTTACTGTAGGATGATAAAATTTTTAAAAATCTATTGAATTTGTACTGATTGTTGATCATATGTTGAAGGCATCAGTCTCCCATTGTCTCGTCACTGTGAACTCCTTTTGGGAGAAGGTATTTCTGAAATATATTTTGTTGCAATTACCTTGAAAGAGCTATAACAAGAACATATTAACATATTACATAATAAAGAAGATATTTATCCATACATTGAATCCCACAATGAAATTCTTAGAGATTTGAATCCATCAAGGACTGAAATATGGATATCAAATACACATAATCAACAGTTTATAGGATTGTTCATAGATCAAATTTGTATCGAGTTATATGAAAATATGTTTTCAATTTCTGAACGACCTAAATGGATAGCCATAGGACTAAATGGAAATGTTATATCTAACGCTGGTTTTGTATTCAATGGTTATAAATTATATACAAATTAACCTGATGAATTCAGTAAGATGAAAAACAATGGCATTATGCTTGTGGCTAAAGCGATGAACATATCTAGTTCCAAGGAAATAAAACCAATTTATGAAAATATATCATATTTTTTCATTATTGAACATATATACAAGTTGGATTAAAAGAAATTTATGGTTCCTCTTTTCCATTGGAATTTTTTTGACAATATTAATGGAGTTAAATTTGATGAAATGGGATTTGTGAAGCTGAATTTTAGTGTGGAAAGGGGAAAAGATGATCCATTCATAATAGAATCACAAGAAGAGAAGTTATTTTATGTCTTTGATCCAACAAACAAGTATTGTTTGATTGTCCTTCTAGTGACTAAGACAATTTATGAGCCAGATGAAAATTCAATTGAAGACGACCCTATACTTTGTAAATCACAATCCGTTCATGTTAGTCCCAATGTAGAGAGTGTCTTGTATGTTAAAGGGGACCAAAAATAGGGGATTTGGATTCTAGATAGGGGAACCAAACCATTCAAACCACTAAAAAAAGAAAGAGGGTTCAATGAGAAGGTAAAACAATTAGTATGTTAATTTTTTTATCATAATATTATATGTTCCCCACTGCATTAACATAAACTAAGTTAAATGTTTGACTAATCATGCATACAATTCTTTGTACTCATGATGTAAGCACAAAATAGAATGAGTTAAATCCTTTAGAATGATGTAATGTTATTTTTACAATATAATTTCTCTATTTTACCGAAAAATTATATATTGAAATTTTGATTTAATTTTCATTATTCCTTATAGAGTTAGTTTATTTTAGAATACTCATATCCATGTGTTATGCCTTTGAAGGAAGATAAAATATGTTATATCTATTAAATTATAGAGATAATATTAATGTTTTCACAGAAATAACATTTTCCATATAATTATTGTATTGTTTCAAATTTATGTTTAATTTATTTCTTTTTAGTATTACTCACATAATATTTTTTTCTTATACAGGTGGATTCTTTTGTTCGATTTGGGGTTCTTATTTTCAATTTCATTCTTCTTATCCCATAAAAACTTTTCAGCCACGCAATTTTGCATTTATATTTTTCTTTCATGGTACCTCCACTACAATTGTAGGAAGAGGAATGATGCTACCTCTACTCAATCAGATAGGTAATATTGATGTTTTCACAGAAAAATCATTTTATATAGAATTAATGTATTGTTTCATATTTATGTTCAATTTAATTCTTTTTAGTATCACTCACATAATAATTTTTTTCTTATATAGGTGGATTATTTTTTTATATTTGGGTTTCTCTTCCAAAAATTCATGCTTCTTCTCCCATAAAACCTTTTCTCCCCTAAAGTGGTTCATTTGTCACTTTCTTTCAAGTTACCTTCACTGCCTTTGAATGAATAGAAACAACGTTACCTCTTCTAAATCACAGAGTTAATCTTGATGTTTTTATAGTAAAATAATTTTCCATAGAATTATTATATTATTTCATATTTATGTTTAATTTAATTTTTTAGTATTACTCATATAATAATTATTTTCTTATACAGGTGGATTCTTTTGTTTGAGTTGGGGTACTCTGTATAACTTTCAGGCTTCTTCTCCCTTAAAACCTTTTCACCCCTTTATTGGTGAATTTAATACTTTCTTTCAAGATGTTGTCACTTCCCTTTCATGAGTAGGAACGAATCTTCCTCTACTCAATCACATGGGTAATCTTGATATTTTCATATTAAAATCATTTTCTATAGAATTAATGTATTATTTCATATTTATTTTTAATTTATTTATGTATAGTATTACTTATAATAATTGTTTTCATATACAGGTGGATTATTTTTTTCAAGTTGATGTGGTTTGATTGAATTTTCTCAAGAAGTGTTGGTATTTCGACAAAGAAATTCAATGGAAGTCATGTTGGCATTGGCAGTTAGGACTATTTTGAGACATTTGTATATATAGGAATCAGTCTTACCGTAGTATTACACACTATGTGACTAGTATGACTCGAAGTACTTATTTCTATATTAAATTGGCATTAATTTTAGTAACAAATGTAGTTAACTCAATGTGTTCATTATTAGATTAAAATAAAAATTTTAAATTAAAAAACCACACTCACTGAAAACTGATCTAACACTATCATATTTTCTTAATATTTTAGGGATTAAATTAATAAATCATTTATGATGTTTAGGAATTAATCTCATGTCAAACCGATACACGATGTGATCTATATGTGTAAAAGTCCATGTTTTATGTTTAAAATGACATTTTTGTAAAAAATGAAAGTGACATACTCAGAACCAATAAAAAAATTCAGATTGTTTTGGTACGATAAGAAAACAAACTATAATTTGTTTCAATGGTGTAGGAATTATATGCAACTCAATATGATGTATGGTGTGACTGATATGACTCTAAGTGTATCTTTCTTTAATATTGACATCAATTTTAGTAAAAAAAACAAAATGACCTAGTAAAACTCAAACAAAAACATTCAAATTGTTTTTATACTTTAGAAAAATGATATATATGTGATTAGATATATTCTTGAATCAGGCACACCTCAATTGGATTCATGGTGTGATCGATATGACACCAATTTCACGTTTTTATTTAAAATAACATCAATTTTAGTAAAAACTCTAAAATACCTACTAAAAACTGAAAAAACACTTTCAAATTTTTAAAAAAAAAATAATTTTTTTTTCTAAAATTATACATAAGTCATTTTTTATTTGTATGAATCAGCCGCACCTCAAATCGAATACATAATGTAATCAGTCTACGTCAAAGTTCTTGTTTCAATTTTAATATGACATTTTAGTAAAAAAGAAAAGTGGCTTACTTAAAACTAAGAAAAAAAATTTAGATTGTTTTGATACAATAGGAAAAAAATTCATAAGTAATTTGTGATGTGTATGAATTATCCACACCTCAATATGATGCATAGTGTGACTAGTATGACTCAAAGAGCATCTTTTTATTTAAAATTATCATCAATTTTAGTATAATGTAAATTTTTCCTACTCAAAACCAAGAAAACACATTATTATTATTTTTATACATTATTATAATGATGTATAAGTCATTTTTGATATGTAGGATTCATCTGTGCCTCAATTATATACATGATGTGCCTATTATGGCTCAAAGTGTCTGTATTGAGTTTAAAATTGGCATTTTTGGTCAAAAGGTATCACTCACTGGAAACCGATCAAACATGATTAAATTTTATTGATAATTTAGGAAAATGATTCAAAATTCATTTTTGATGTGTAGGAATATGTTTCACATAAAACCAACACATGATGTGATTAAAATGAGTCAAAAGTGTGTGTTTTCGACATAAAATGACATTTTAGTAAAAAAAACAATTAACATACTCAAAACCAAGTAACCACATTCAGATTATATTAATACTTTATGAAAACGATCCACAAGTAATTTTATATGTTTGGGATTCATTGAACCTCAGTATAATGAACAATGTGATTGGTATTGCTCTAAGTGCATCTTTTTATTTAAAATTGACATCAATTTTAGTAAAAATAACACTTTCTGTTAATTTATTTCCTTATATTATTACCAACAAAAGAATTTTTTTATATAGGTGCATTATTTTTCTTGATAAGGGGTGTTTTGTATGTAAATATCATTATTTGGTTCCATATTAAAAGAAAAATGAACATTGATGTTTATGAATGTATGTAATAATTTGAATTTATGTAATTCTATGAACCAATGGTTGAAATGTCTATAATAGAGTGTTTTTTCTTGTGTCTGTGTTGTAAATTTAATTTCATTTAAAACCTGTACTGGGACTTATTTTTTCGAATATCTTCTGTGGTTTAGGTGCTACAATGTGTTGTTATTGCACAATGCAGTGGTGTTGTCATGTTCTATTAAAACACATTTTAGTACGACCATTAATTAGTGATTATAAAAGTGTCGATATAGATGAAATTTATCAGTGCTTCTAAAGTGATTATAAAGAACTACCTTATCAGAGATCATATAAGTGATAATAATGGTATATTTTATCAAGGATTTTTGAGTGCTGATAAAATTCCAGGTCTTTTAACCACTCTCATATAGCTAGTACTTTTCTAGCACTGATAATATCCATTTCTAGCACTCTTAAAGGCTCGTTTTGTTGTAGTCCTTTTACCTCTCCAATTTTCACCTAGATAACCTCCATAGGGAAATTGGTTTTTCTCTTTTATTAATATGAAAGCCTATTGAAAATGGGGTAGGGGCTTGAGGAGGGTTTTTTATATAATTTGAAAAATCATTAAGACTATGGAGCTGTGAGGATAAGAGGTGGTGAGGGTGGTATTTAAAGTGAAGGAGAGTTGTGTTTTTTGATTTTTTTTATTCATTATTTTATTAATTTGGCTCAATAATATGAATAGTTTGATTCCAATTAATAAATAAAATATATAGATAATGAGATTTTGAGATTATGGTTCTTACATTATACATGACTTAATAAATAGTGAATTTAATGTATAATAAATATACACCGTAAATTAATTAAATTAATCATTCATAAAAAATTCAACTATATAAGAAAAAAATATACCTAACCATTTTTTGAAATATATAATTCAAAAATGAACTCCATTTTATGAAAATAATTTTTTAAATATGAGAAATTAAATTTTTAAATAAAGAAATTCATTATTCGAGAAATACCGATTTTAAAAATATAATTTATTTTATGACATGTTGATAAATTAATTATGGTCTGATAAAATTATATTATCATCATAGTAAATAATAATATTAATTTTTAAATACATTCTCTAAAAATATATTTTCATTTAAATGATTATATTAATTGTAGATTTTTAAAAAAACATTTATGTTTTACAATAATTACAAAACATAATTTATTATTTTTAAAACATTAATTTACTTATAATATGTATAATTATATCAAATTTTCAATTATATGATGCCTAAATTTTATTTATAATTTCATAGGTGTGGTTACTATTTTATTGTATAGATTAATATTCCTAACGGTCATGTTATTATTCCAAGGTTCAAGTTTCTATTGCATCAGTATTGGTTACTTATCTTCTCGAAATACCTCTTATTTCATCCATTCATCATTTATAATGTTTTTATTGTTTCTTAATGTGATTTTATGTTATTTATAATATATGAAATAATTATAAGAAGATACATTCCATTTATAGAATTATGGATTATTTTATAAATTAACAAGGTAGTTTTTTAAGGAAAAGGGAAGGGTGATTGGCCCCCCTTGTTTCAACACATAGTAGGGGTAGATCCCAACACGCTTGCCTCTCCCCCTCTACACTAGGGTTATTGATATCTTCATCATTCGATTTAACATATTCAATCCATCGGTGGATATAGATTGTTCTTGGTAATTTCTTCGATCTGTTAGCCTCTTTTCTTCTTTTCTCTCACCATATGGAGCACTGAATCCACCCAAGAGATTTTATCCTATTTTCAGTTCATTCATTAAAATTGAAAATTTCTTGTAATCTCAATCACGTTAGAGGCCTCTATCGGATGAGAGATCATCTACCAACATGAGGTAGGTGGTTCCTATATTTATATTATTTTTCCTCTTTTGGGGGGGTTGTGTTCTGGAGAGTGTTGCTGGGAAGTCTGAGAGATACCTAAATAATTAATACCTTCACATTGAATTAATTATGAGATGTAATGAATTCTGTTGGGAATGACCTAAACATGATAGAATATTCAAGGCCATGTTAGAGGTTGTGGAACACTTCAGTAGTTTAGGATGAATTTTATTAATTTATTTAAATTTAGTTATTATATTATATTTCTAGAAATGGTTCCTTGGGAACATGATGGTATAGGATTGAGGATTCAGATGGTGCTGACCATTTTTTCTATGGTGATGTTGGCCATTAGGTGGGTATTGGACCATCTAAATTGGGTGATATTGATCCTTAGTTGAGTGTTGTGGTATTTATATTGAGGAAATGACATCATCAAGTTATAGTCATGGTCCTGTGATATTGGATGGTGTTCTCCATTAGGTTGAGCGACATGGTCATAGGGGAACGAGGTGCCAAATGATGTTTCTTTAGGACTCTTTTTGTGTTTTTCACTCACACATGTTTTCTAATGCGTCATTTTGAGTCACGATCGCATATAAAGGATTCAGAGAATGAGGTGGTTTTGATCAGTTGTGTGGTTAGTGGCCTCCATTAAATAAGGTTTAAGATTATATATGGAGATGCATTCCATTGAATTAATTAGCAATAGTGAAGTTACATTAGTTGAAAGTCTTATGACCATCTGTTGGAGGATGACGCTCACCATAAATTGAGGCAATTGTTCCATGAATTATTTGGGATGATGGACAACTCCATTACTTAGGGTGTTAACTAATGAGTAGTCAATGTTTATTATTTTATGGATTGACATTGTTTTTCCTCACACATCGGTCTTTGAGAAGATGTGGATTCTTGATTACATAGAACTATTGTACTAGGTACTTAATTATGGAATGCCTTTGGGACATCCATTATTTTATTATGACATGAGGTGTTAGTTGGAATAAGGTGTCGAGTAATGTTTTAAATGTATAACTTGAGGGTTCCCCAATAATGATTTCTGATAGAGGATGCCTTGATCTATATGCTAAGGATCCATTCACTGCTGGTATATAGACGATTGTTGAAGAAGGAAATTGATTCTTTGTGGTTGTTGATCATAATATAAGTAGACGATAATAAATGTTGTGTTGTGATATTTTATTATTTTTAGTATACACCTACTCAAGCATAGATGAAAGATAGGAATGTATTGGTTGTGGCCTACTGAGATTCATTACCCCACACTACATGGGCCCTCCGGGATGCACATAGGCTTTAAATCCTGGTGATTAGGTAATGGTATGGGCTTAGGAGAGGGGAATGAGAGATCAGGTTATTCTATTAGCATGGGATGGAAGGAAAATACCTATAGATTCCAACCACAACTAGTGTTACATTTTTAGATTTCCTTTACTATATCATCATTCTTATATATGTACATACTGAGGTTTCCCACGGGTTCCCTCCTTTATTGATTATCATCTATGACTTGTTCTGGATTCATGTTCTATATTTAGTATTTTTAGGGATTACTTCTACAAATGGTTTATTTTGAGCATATTTTTATTATTATTATTAATGTTATATGCTCGTACTTCCACCATGGGTTGTTTAATGGCCATATCATTTATTTATCTTTATAATTCTTCTATATTTATCTATAAACCATTATTAATATTTCAACTATAGGGTATATTCTCCCCAAAATTGCCACTTTTCACCATCAATTCTAGTCAACAGCCTATAGTGTATGGGGAGGTGTGCCAAAGGCCCAGTGGTTAACCGGCCATGAGAACTATTCTAATGGAAAAATAGGTTGTGGTACTAAAAATGGTATCAAATTTGTTTCTTTTACCTATTTTTTAGCCTTAATATTTGGTATATGGTAGCCCGGCTACTATGATATAGTCGAAACTGATTTTAGATCTCATGTTTGGGTGTCAGAAGCCCCATCAATGGGGGATAGACCAAGTTACTAGGGGTCAGAAATTGTTTTTTTGCTTTTCTATTTTTATATTAGATATGATTTCCAGATCGAGTGGTTCACTTGGGTGTGATTATTATTTTTTATGACATGTGAACCTTGTCCTGGTATGGAAATGGAGGATTTTGGACCCTTGTCTCAATATGTAAAGGGAGTCTTTTTTATGGTTTCTTGATCGTTAAATAGGAAAATTGATTACATATTCATATTTCTTGATAAAAATGATTTGTGATATATTACATATATGTATATATGGGGATGGTTCTGATATAAGAAATCATATATTGACATGTGACATTAGACCCTGTTATGGTAAGGTGGGGAGCCTTGAGGATAGATTTATATGTGATACTTGAATCTGATATGGATGGGTAAGCGACTTTGAGGCTATATGTTGTGTGACATGGTTCTGATGGGGTAAACTATAGTAATTTAGATTGGGACACTTGTTTATAATTTCCTTATCTATGTTACATGTGTGTATGCGTGTGTGTTATTATCGTTGTATAACCATTATATTGGTATACAAAGAGATACCAACCAGATGGGAATTGGTGGATCATTTAGAGGAAGGTTATTTGGGGCTGCTTGAGAGTGCATAGGTTGAGACACTGGAGGGTTAGGTGGATCATGATTCACTTTTAAATAATCATGTAAAGGATTCAGTGTAGGTGGTTAAGCTTCTATATTTGATATATTATTGGTTGTGAAATAATGATTATCTCTAGGTTAGCCTAGTTTGTGTTATCCAATATATCGACATGGGATCTTTGGGAGTAGAGTTTTTAATGAAATACCTGACATTGGAGTTATAGTTATAGAACCCAATACTCTTTTATGGTTATGGTAGATCAAAGGTGGTAGATAAACAATAGAGTTATAGTTATATAACCCACTACTTTTTTAAGGTAAGGGTAGATCAAAGGTGGTATATAACTAGATTGAGTCAATGCAGATGATCTTCGAGCAACTTGAGACACCCCAAGGAGAGGGTAAAGTTGGTTACAAACTTTCTCATAGGACTAGAAAAGTGCTAGTGGGATGTACAAGTACAAGTGGGAAAATATGATGGTTTGGCCTAGAAATCTATTGAGGCCAGGTTCATTGTTCACTTATTTCCATATAAGAGTAAGGGATAGATATCTAAGGATTTCTAGATCCAACAGAAAGGAGAAATGTCTGTCATGGACATTGAAACTTCTTTCCCTGATTTTTCTCTTTTGGCACCTGGTATGGTGGGTGATGAAACATTTAGTGTGATGCATTTTGAGGATGGTTTCTGGAAATACATTCACGTGTACTTAAAAATATTCTCCTTACCCTCATTCTCAGAGGCTATGAATTAGGTGCTGAAGGACAAGGTAAATTTGATAGACCGGTATTATTAAAGTTTCATAATGGTGGCATGTGTTTATAAAGGTGATCCTTTAGATAGAATGAAATGTGTTCTAAAAGAGTCGATGTAGGGATGTCATGCCAAGGAATTAGGTAGACCACCAAGGAGTGGATCATAAATAGTGTTCTTCCATTGAGGGTATTTAAAACATGTCTAGAGTTTGTGTGAGCAACCTCCAAAGGAGTGTCAGGCATGTGGATAGATGGGGAATTTTGAGAGGCTCTATAGGAAGCCTTCTTGGTCATTTGGGAGCCAAGGACCAAGGTAGGATTAGGGTTATGATGCCATATTTAGTGTGGTAATATGATATTATATCATAGATTTAGATACACGTGTTGGTCATGAAAGGGACAATGAGACCCAACAGTAGGGTAAGTGGATGGTGGTTGGTGCAGCACCGCAAGGTGGACATGCTTCAGGTAGTCAGTCTTCAGACCAAGTACATGTTATTTATCTACTAGGCATAGAGCATGATAGGGGTGACTACTGTTAGAGGTATATTGAGTGAATGATTGGAGGGATATTTATTTTGGCATTGAATATCATATGGAATGTCTAGTTTTTGGTGCACCAGGTGAACGGGATGTTTTTAGACTAACAATGTGTTTCTTAGTAGGGTTCCATCATCTTGAATGCATTTTTTATATTTATTTATTTATGAGATATGTGGACCTCAGATTATATATGGTAATTGATGATATGTGGTATCATTTCAGGTGCATTAACATCTGAGAATCGATGTGATTCTAGTTTTATGTGAGTTCTGAGGCACGATGACTTTATTTTGGAAATCTGTTGAGATATGGGACCTCATTGGTGCCATGTGTGACATGGGAACATGGTGGGCGTCTTTTGAGATGTGGGATATCATTGGTGCCATGTGCGACATGGTCATGTGGTGGGAATCTGATGAGATATGGCACTTGATGGGTGTTTGACGTGACATGAGTACGATTTTGGTACCTGATGAGGTACAAGAGTGATGACGTGTCCTAGGAGGACTTTTGAGTCTAGGGATGCTTGGTGGAGGATTGGTTTATTTGTGTTTTTTGGTCATGATGTGAAAGGGGTAGGTAACTCCAAAGGAGGGTAGTGCCTTGAGAGAGTTTATATGTGACTTTTTACAATGGTAGACCGGGATGGTCTAAATAGGATGTGTATTTTTGATACCATCACTATGTGATGATTTATTACTCGGGGATTTGAAATGTTAAGGTTATGATATTATAACATCCCTTATTTTTTAATGGGTCATTTTCTGAGTAAATTTGAACATTTGATTTAGTAGCCAGAACAACCATTTTTCATGATCTTCATAACATCGTTCATTGAGTTTTTTTAACATAAGACCTTTTTAAAGTTTGGTTTATGTTTTGGTGGTATTTATGGGGGTTTTGGAAAAAAAAGAAGAACAAATGACCCAATATATTAAAATATGTTTTAGGGTAATTACACTACATAATACACTTTTTATAATAAATTTGTTTCATGAGTTTTTAGGGAAAACAAGTGAAACCCCTGAATTTACATGATATGTAAATATTTACATAGCGTTTAAATTATAGTATTAGTTTTTATAATGAAAAGTTATGTCAGGATGGCCCCTTATTTTTATGAAAAATAGGGGAAATACATAGATTGCACACCTCTCCCCCTCTACTCTACAGTTCTCAATATATTCATCGTCTGAGCTCCAATATTCAATCCATCAATGGCTAGAGATACATATCAGTAATTCCTTTGATCCTCTATAATTTTTTCTTCTTTTTTGTCTCTATATAGAGAACTAAATCTATGTGATCTACTTTGCCCTATTTTCATGGTGTTCATCTAAAATAATGATTTATTTTGATCAAAAACAAGTTAGAGGTTGAGGCCAGGTGGTGAGCGTATACCAACACGAGGTAGATGGTTCCTAGATTTATATTGATTTTCCTCTTGTTTGGGGGGTGAATTGTAAAGCACATCATTATGTAATCTGAGTGAGACCCTAAATAATTAATTCCTTGCCTTTCAATTAATTATGTGATAGTGTGGAATTTCACTAGGCATTATGTAGCCATGATCATTTGTGTGAGGTTGGTTTAGAGGTCGTGGACCACTTGTGATGTTAATAAAGGATGTGTCTAATTTATTTAAATTAAATTTTTGTATTATATTTCTTATGATGGTTCCATGGGAACATGATGGGCTAGGCTTGAGGAATGAGATGGTGCTGACAATCTAGCCTTAGGTGAATTTGGTAGTCAGGTTGGTCTTGGTCTTGATACATTGGGTGATGTTGATCACCTATTGGGAAACATGGTTGTCAAATTGAGGTAATGTGGTCAATAGGTAAACTAATGAATCATGTGATATTTTATGGTTTTGACCGTCAGGATGATAGATAGGGTTGCGAGGTCATAAGTTAATATATGATGTTTCTTAGGGACTTATTTAGTGAATATCTCTCACCCATGTTGGCCAATGTAACTTTTATAGTCTTGTTCACATAGAAATGGATCAAATAATGAGGTGGTATTGAATTCATACATGGGTAGAGGGCCTAATTTGATTTGGTTTAAGATTATTTTTAGAGGTTATGATCATATAAATCCATGGGAATTATGAGGATCCATTAGTTTTTGGTGTTGAGACAATCAGTTTGGGGATGAGGCTCACCATATATTTAGGTCATAGGGTCATGTTGTATTTGGGAGGATAGACTTCATAATTCCATGAGATTTCAGTTGTTGATTAATTGGTGTTTATTATTTGGAGGATATACATTGATGTTCCTCAAAAATTGGGGTTTGAGTTGATAGGGATTCTTCATAGATGAGGTTTGTGAGCCAATGTGAATGATTGGGTTGTTCCATTGGAACGTCATTTATTTGATTATGAATGAGGTATCATATGGAATGATGTATCAAGTGATGTTTTGAAGTTGGAACATGAGGGTTCACCTAGAATAATTTGTGGTAGAGGATTTGTTGGGATATATTTTAAATATCCTTCTACTACTGATATATCAGTGATGGGAAAAGTATGGTAATTATTCCTTGTAATTTTTTCTCATAGGGGAATCATATAATATTACATGTTCTTTTGTGATATTTTATTATTTTCAATATACACCTGATAGGTCTCATAGCCTACTGAGATTTTTCGAACAACCTATATGGGCCCTCCAGGATGCATGTAGACATTATGGACTTCAGATCAAGTAAAGGTTCGGTCTCAGGAGTGGGACCTCAATGATTGGGTAGTGCCGTTAGCATGGGATGGATGGAAAGGACCTATAGGTTCTTTCTTTATATCGACTTACCTTTTTAGTTTTCCTTTACAATATCAATATGATTATATATGTACATATTGAGGTCTTCCTTGAGAAATTCTCCTTTATTTATTGTCCTGTATGACATGTTTCGGATACATGTTCTATAATTGGAATGTTGTGGTGTTTATTTCTATAAATGGTTTATATTAATAATTTTTTTTATTGTTATTGATTATGATAACTAGTTTAACCTACTCGATGGTTGGGTTATTGGTCCTATTATTTATGGGTCCTTCATCGACTACAATATTTATATATAGAAAATTATTATTATTACCACCAAAGGGTATAGTCTCCCCAATATAAACCCTTTACACCCTCATTGATAGTCAGCAGATATTGGAATATGAGGAGGTACGCCTAAGGCCACGTTATCAGCCAGACCTAAGAACTATTTAGGTGAAAAAATTGGTCATGGTGCTATAAGTGGGTTGATCACATATCGAAATATGATGACTCTGATTCCTATTTTAATCAGGATTTGTTGGAAACCTTCCTAAGTCATGATCTTAATACCTAGTGCCTATGTGACCTTGTATATATCCTTTTCAAATGAAGTTAAACATTAAAAATCAAACATAAACTAACTATGTGGATTGTAATTATTTTTATAAATGAAAAATTTATAAATACCCATATAGGTTTAATCCCATCTTCGAAAAACCAATCGCCTTCATGGATGGTAATAAAATCTAGATTTCCTAGTTATATAGGTTCATAATATAAATAGTGACCCCTTTCATTGAAATAACGGGAAATAGATAGAGAAACATAGATACATACATGTGGTCTCATTAATAAGACCCCCCTCTATATTAAAAAGGGTTCCAAACCAGATCATTTTATTAGGGTAACCAGACATATATCAGGATTTGGAAAAGATTCACAAAAAAATGATGAATTTATAAGAGAGTCCAAGAATAAGAAATAATTCCGCCAAATGGGTGATATGACGCCGAACTCTTATCCTCTCGACTAAGGTGATTTCCTAAGCGTCATTGTTTTTAAAACCCCAATTGACTTCATTCCTTTAGAAAGAATATCTATACCTTGTAGTCGATTATGGAGCCATTTGAATTTTATATAAAATATGAAAATGGTAGACCTAATGCGAATAATTGTGAAATCGTACTTGACCCACCCCCACAGTCAATTCTCAGAGATCATATCTCTCTAAAAGAAATATAAATATTGAACCCAACATGAAATCATGTAATAAAATATTAACTGAATCATTATAGTAATTGTGAATTCATATCCATTAAACCTTAGAGATACCATCCATCATCATTCAATGGAAATTTTTTAATGAAATGTTTTACGTAGGGTGTTTTAAGATGGATAAAAAGTGTGAAGAACACTACAAGAGAAAAATATGAATATATAAAAACATATTTTTTCATCTAGTATCCAAATAAATTAAATTTTAATTATTAAATAATTGATCATATGTTAATTTATTTAATATTCATCTAAAAAGATGTAATATATATGTATGAAAAGTTTGGGTTTATATAGTTTCTATAAAAACCATCTTTACTTCCATAAGAATACTACCTTTTATATCAGTTTTCCATGATTATGAGATGTGAAAGATGGATGTGAAAACAACATTCCTTAATGGGAATATTCCTGAATATGTCTATATGAAATAAATATAAGGGTTTGTGTCAAAATATTGTTTCTTATTCTATGTAATAATAACTAACCCAATATGAATAAAGTATCAACCACAAGTGTAAGAAAAAAAATTTAAGCATGGAAAAAGTGCTTAAAGATTGAGGTCATATAGCATTTACCAAATTTTGGCTCTTCGAATAAGTTCATAAGGATCGGGATAAAATTAAATTATCAAAAATTAAATCCATGCTCATTTTATCAAGAACAAAATAACCTATTGACTATAATAATAAATATAATTTTGTTGTGGTTTTCAAAACTATCTACAAATATTAATTTTTTTAGCATTGAAATTATAAAATTGTCAATAATACAAAGTGATTAATTAAAAATAAAATCCATTTTGCTATGGTTTTTTAGAGTTGGTTAAAACTTTCGGTGGGAGTAGCTTGTTTTGGTTTGATTTTGAATAAAAACTAATCCAAAACACAATATTCAATTTATTTTTTATACATAAAAAACAATAAATTTAATAGTGGTATGGTTTGGATTAAAAAATTTTAAAAAAATTAATTTTTGTTTTGGTTCAGTTTGAATTACGAATTTCCCTAATATTTTATCAATATCCTGGATATAGATTCATTAGGGTCATCCCTTTCTCTTTCAACGGATTCCCCCTAGGGATATATGGTTTCCTTCTATCATGACATTTGAGCGAAGCACTCTACCAATAATTTTCTCTCTATTTATCAGTGATGAGAATGTGTGGCTCATGATTTAGCCTTTGGGATTTATGTGTTTCCCTTAAGCTTTAGTATGGTTCCTTCTATGATGGAATTTTCTGGAGACATTAACACTATTCTATTTCTTCATTCTCCTTTTTTCAACGCTTTTTTATTGCTCCCCTTGGTTTCCATATATTTATATAATTATTTTGTTGTCATACCCTCAAAGGTTCTTAGGATTGATCTGATGGAGGATAGATGATTTGGTTCTTCTCTATTATTGGTCACTTTGAATTTCACCCCATATATTTTCTTTAAATGATAACAATCGTGAGCCCCCAATATGGTGATGCCTCTTGGTGTTATTGTTCGATTCTACCATCCCATAGTGGAATTGAATCAAATTTTCCCCTTGATATGTTTGAGTGTTCAAATTTTTAGTTTATACTAATAAGGATTTATGGTTTATGACATTGGTGGGTTCGATGGTCGATTATCCTTTGTTCAGTGTTGTATCTTGATGGTTGGAAGTGTGATTGTTTAAATTGATACATGAAGGTCTCAAATCTCATAATATATCAGCATCAGTGTTGTAGGAATGAGGACTAGGAAGAAGTATATATTTGTGTTAATTATTCCTTCTTTATAATTTGTAATAGTGATTTGGTTTAGTAAATTTAGATAAGTGAGCCTATATTTTTTCTATTGTGTGTCAATAAATAGCTACTAACTAGGATGATGATCCCTTTGAGTTTGTAGTAGTTAAATGTTCAAAGTATTTTCTTTTATATGTACATTTATATGTTGGGTTTCTTGTTCTTTGGTGGCTTTCGATATTTTCATTTTATTGGAACAAATCAAGGTGTTTTGGTCATTAGAAGAGAATGGTATCATTCTATTTTGTTTTGTGTTTCTAGTGGTTCAATAGATGTCTTTTTCCTTCTCTTTTTTATAGATCTTTGTTATTTTTAGGTTCATATTTTCACTTTCAAAATGACCCTCCTATATTTGAGGTGTCTAGTTTATATATTTTTGTCATTGAGGAATTCTTTTGGATAAGAAAATTGAAGTCAATGGGGACCTATTTCAAATAATTTTTTCCCTTGGTTGATGAGGGTTTTTTTTCATAGGAGTATAGCTTGGGAAAAAATATGTTTAACATATGAAATTATGGAAACCTTGATCGAAGTAGTATTTAGAGGTGTGTTGATGTAGTCTTCTTCGGTTGTTTTTATTTGATCAATGTGATTGTTTTGTGTGTAGTTTTTGGTTTGTAAATGGTTCCCATGAAACCATAATGCGACTCTTTGATAATTACTAAAAAGGGACTAGATATATTAATAATATTTTAAAATTATAGGCTAATAAGTTGAAAAAAATTTATATAAAATTATCAGCATTGTGAATTTATATATAATTATCAACATAGTGACAGAATATTACCAGCACCCTAATATCAAAATAATACTTTTTTTGGTCAATGGTAACTGAAAATAAAAATTAAATGATGGTTTCAATCATGAAATCAATGCATGGGGTGAGTAAATATAAGAAAAGTAAATTATTTTTTTAATTGGTGTAGATTAGATTGGAACCTAAACCAAACTACAAACAACAAGGGTCTATTCATCAACACTAAAAACTAAAATGAAATAATAATATCATAGTTTTTTTGTGGTTGTGATTTGGTTTGGTTTTGGTGGTATATTCCCACCCTAAGTTATAATCATTTAAAAATTTGAAATTTTATTTATTTTTATTATTTATTTAATTTTAGAATCATTTTAAAAAACACTAATCTGATGTGGTTTTTAAGAACCACCACAATGTCAATGATAATTAATTAAATATTTATTTATTTCCTAATAATTTTTTTATTATTTAGAATTTTTATTAATTATTAACTTTTAATTATTAATGTTTCATAAAATTTAAAAACTATTCATCAATTTCAAAATGATTATATTTTCTTATCCAAGTGTCTATTTGTGCTCCGCGACCTTTAAAATCAAGTCTTATGATAATCCTTCTTCAACGTTTAGTACCAAGGGACCCTGTACCTCATTTTTTCATGAACAAAATATGTCTAAAAGGCCTAAAAACTATGTTTTATATTAATGTTCCTTAATTTCAGTTATTTCGATGGTATTTTTTATTCATTTAATTAAAAGGTACTTCTTATCCTTTTTTTAATGTGTATGAATTAATTCCATGTACAATAATTTTATTTTTCCATTAATGAAAATGGTTGTTTCAATTATCTATTCATATATTATGTATTGTAAGACAGTTATTTATTCTTAATCTATATTGTTTTTTGTTATTAGAAAGTTCTACTTACTGTTATTGACTCAAGGTTATTTCTAGAATGACCCTTGATCCAATAAAACCTTCAAGAGGGCCACTTTATATATATAATGATGGTAAACTGAAGGAAATTTTCAAGGTAAAGTAAATAGAAAAACGAAATAGAAATAGAGGGGATAAAAGGTGGAAAGAGAACTTCAGAGGTTTCACTGCTCCCCTTCCAAAGACACACAGATGATCCCACCAACATAAATATTCTCTTTGTACCCCTCTCAGTAATCGTTCTTGTCATAAACCAACCCGGGTCAACCCTGAACCAATCACCTGATCCATCCCATAATAAATCTAAAGAGGCGTTCTTGATCCTCTCAGGATGGCAACTAGTGTCGGGCATCACTCAGAACTCAAATTTGAATGTTTTATCCCATAAAATATATATAAATAAGTAAATAAAAAAATTAAAATTTCCATTGAAATTTCAAAATAAATAAACTAGAAAAACCTCCATGTGACCTCATGGGTCACAGTAAACCATAGAGTCACTACGTGAGCGAACTAGAGCTGTGTGGAACTTGAACTGAAAAATGATAAAGAATACAAGCATGAGAATTAAAATACCCAATAGGAATTCCAAATGAGAACAATTACCTAATCTTTACCTTTAAATATAAATCCAATCATGATAGTTTTAATATATGGAATATAAAAATTGAGTTTTCTACCCTTCAAAATGAGTAACATTCATCTATTTTTAAGAAAAACTACTATTAATCAAAAAAATTCAAAAAAAACACTAAATTGTGAACTTTTTTTTGGTAAATTTCATATAATGTATAACCAGTGGTAAAACATGTGTCCTAATGTAAAAAAAAACACAAATTTCACTTCTCAATGAATCTAGGAATAATTAAAGGCAATGTACATGTAAAACCAGTATCATGGGATCTCAAGTACTGTTCAAGACAACCTAAGACAATTCTATAATACTAACACATAATTAATCTCTACCATTAATGGTTATCCACAAACACAAACCTAACACTTAGAGACACCCTTTCTAGATTTAACGAGGGGCACATCCAAAAATTAGTGAGGTTTCTTCTTAGGGCCACTAGCCAGTGTGTGATCTCAACAAGTGAATCATGTGTAACATGGTTCCCACCTAACTACCTAAGGATTCCCATGACAATTAAATGTTGGTTTGATTTTATCAAACTAGTTTAGATATAAATAACAAATTATTTTCACAAAATCTCATATTTATTCTCACCTCTTATATCCCATCATAAGAACATCCACTTTTTAGGTCACATAAACCAAGTACATTTCCCTCACGATCTACACATTTCCTATTGCACATAAATAACATTTCCATTTCAAGGGTACATGCCTTAAGGGGAGTTTAATAACATCATAAAATAGTTTAAAATAAAAACATGGACTCAACACTTTAAGAATTCACCTTTGGGAATTTATAATTTCCTGGTTAGAAACAATTTTAAAATCCAATTAAGCATTTAAGATACCATGAATTCTTAAATAATATTAAAAACATGTTAAAACAATAAAACCTAAGTTGGATGTGAATTATGTATAATAAATAAAAAAATATTCCCATAGGACAAAATTATCTTGTATAGCATGAAAAAAAAGAAAATAATAAAAAACACTTTTAAAATACTCAAGAAGTCATGTGATATAAATTAAATTTTCAAACTTAGGGAACCTAACTCAACGGGAAGAGAATCAAGCCAAAACACCTAGAAAATCGATGTATTTTATGATGAGAACTCAAATATTACCTTTTCTTATTAAACACATATTCATTTTCACACATATATAATGAACCCTATCTCTAATTTACATATTCTAATGACTATGAATATTTACAAGGTGGTCCTTATATATTTGATTAAACTTGTATATGTCTCTTTACACTTTCACATGTATGCATTTTTCGCATATATATATATATATATATATATATATAAGAACACCTAGACCCAATATATATATATTCCAACTACCATGAGTGAATATATATATATATATATATATATAATGGGGGAACTTATATGTGTATATGAATACATTCGAATACTCATGTAAGTTGCCTTCCACAATGGCAGCTTGAATCAACCTCATCAAGGTCTAAAGTACTCTAAAAAAATATAAGAACACAAAAATTACAAAATCTCCAATTAAAATTGGTCCAAAGTGAAGGAACTGGAGAACACATACCTAAGGCTAATGAAAAAATCACTACCTTCAATAGCCACAGTGAATACTGGACTTAATTGAGGTGTAAAAACCCTAAACAATAAGAACCGACCAAAACTCACCTAAAGACCACATAAAAATTTAAAATAATAAAAAATTATTGAAGAAAACCTACCCAAACATGGAGGTGAACTGGAAAAAACTAAAACTCTTCGCCTTCGATGATGGATGCTAGAATACACAAGAATCTAACCCAAAAGACCAATCACACACCCTATCAACAAAAGAACCATAAAAAATAATCCCACCCAGAACCCTGGGGTTTGGATAAACAAAGAAGAGTGATAGGTTGAAGATAAAAACAGTCAAAATTTGATGAGGATGGAGTCAGAGACATTTCCTCCTGGTGTGGGCTGATAAAATCAATTAAATCTAGTGGAAACACTAAAATAGAAGAGCTCACTAGAGAGGGGGTGACACATGTGGATGGAGTGGAGGGTCTGGTGTTGTGCAAGTAAGGTGTGAAGAGACCCCTTAGATGGTATAATAATAATAATAATGTAAATATAATAATAAAAAAACATTAATAATAATTATTATTATAATAAAACATTAATAATTATAATTAAAATAGTAAAACATTTTTTTTAAAAGGCAAGAAATCATCTATGGTTTGGCCGTATGGTTCGATAAACCATGAACCAAATATGAACCTCTAATAGAGGCCCAATAAACCCTTCATGGTTAGACAAATGGTTTTCCAAACCATGCACCAACCATTCTATTTGACTCTATAAAAATTACAGATGTCATAGCACATTCTGCACAGGGTTTTTACTAACTGTGTGGCTATCGTGCACCTATGCTGGAGACTGCCGAATTTAAAAAAAATAAAATTGTTTCGACGCTAAAATCAAATAAAAAACAAGTTATTATTAAATAATTAATAAATCATGGTGATGGTGTGAATGTTATCCTCACCATTAACACTTTCTACCCTGGTAAGGACCCAAAATAATCAATTTACTGGGACATAAAGTAGAGGAAACTCATCACTTCAAATGAAACCTCCACCACCCAAAGATCAAAGAATGAATACTCACCCTTCTCACAATAATATGAACCCAACGAGATACTCAATATTTCATTATCAAAGAAACAAACTGAAAAGAGAAGAGATAATTAATGATACCTAAAGAACTTGAATCATCTAGTAAAATATTCAATAAAAGAGGTTCAAATCTCCAAACATAATCTAAAAACATATAACACCCCAAACCATAACATTGAAATCACAAAAGAAAACCCATCTTGGTTTGTTTAGGTTTTCCATGATCATCCACTACATGACCCATTATCCATTCTAGAAAAACTACTATGGTCGAGGTTGGGTGGGATGAAAATAAGAAAATTCCATATCAAGAACACTTGTAAACTGAGTTTACAATGGGGTACTTATATGGTGTCCTTCCCACGATATTATGAATTTAGTTTAAGTAGCCCATATTGATCCAAAAATATTCCTATAGTCGTCAACTCATCATTTTAGAATTCTAGTTAGATAACGATTTCTGAAACTAAAGAAACTCATTGGAACTAGACAGCAGACAAAAACCAAAAAGAGTCGATGCTCGGAACATAAAACACTATTTTCCACGACGATGACATTAAGAACATCTCAAAATACCCTTCCACAAAAAATGGAGTTTCCCAAAGTAAAATAAGGAAAAATAAAATCCAATAAAATTGAGAGCAGTTCCCCCAAGTGAGAAGGTACAGACAGAGAACCTTTGATAACACCAAAGAAGAGGAAATAAACAAGAACAAAAGGGCTCCTAAGAGTCACTACCAGTACACAACTAAAAAAATTAACTACTCACCAAAACCTAAAAACAATTTAATTATTTTTCTAGATTAAAACAATTATAACCAAAAAATCAGTTGAGTAAGATAATACATGGATGCTAATTACTGAAAAAACATTCCCCAATAAAAGAGTGGACATTAGAACAAGTAGTTCTTCCTAAGAAAATATCTAGAGAATACCCATAAAAAAATTTATTTAGTTTTTCCTCAAAGTATATCACAATCTCACGTTTAATAATCTCAAATCCCTAAATAGTATCTACATAGACTTAAAAATATAGAAAACCAAAAAAAACTAATGACTCAAATTGTTTCCATTTTATCATTGGAAGAAATAAGCAGGATTACCATACACCATACCCAACAGCTCCTTCACTACATGGAAAATTTCACTTTGAGGCCTATGGGGGGAGCCCTAATGCCCTGAATCATCTACTTACCCAACTTTAGGATTTGGAAATATTCAACATGAACCCCCTCTATCATTAACTCAAATTAAGAGACCTCCTCGGGTGACCCTAGCCGCCACACCGAATAGAATCGGAATGAATTCTAGAGACTAACAACTCACTCATTATCAATAAATTTATTGGGCATATTCAAATAACAAAAAACGAAATGAAAACACCTCAAAAACCTAAAATAAAAATCTCAATCATAAATCAGAAATCTAACTCAAAACATGATTCCCACTTTTATAAACATTCAAATCCTTTTTTAAACCTTTTTCATAGAACCAAAAACCATTAGAGGTTATGTACCAACCATTGGTATTCCATGAGGCCTCATATATAAATAAATCCATGTGAAAGATTGAGAACCCAACCACACATACCAATAACAATCCATTTAGAACATACATACATCCATTTATATATGTGAGAATTTATAGGGAAACCAAGGGTTAAAAAATACAGTTCCATTTCCAAAAAAGACATCCATCCCAGATTTCAAATTCTCGAATAATTTTAAATTCCAACTATTATCAATAATGCAACATATTTCCAAATTCACAAGAATATTATATTTCAAATTTTTAAAAACATTTCTAAAAACCCCCAAACTTTTTTCCAAAAGGATTCCATTTCCAAAAAAAATATTTCATTTTGAAAACCCATTTCATTTTCAAAGAACCTAAGGTTTTCATTTTGAAGATCATATTTGGGAAACAAAAAATTATTTCATAATAAAAAATAAAAATTGAAAAACCAACCCAAACTAAGATCAAGAATAAATAAAAGGAAATGAACATCCAATAGATCAAAAATCCCAAAAACTCATAACCCCCACTACACATGGCTTGGACACATAATTTCGAAGGTCATGTGCCAACCGAGTGAGCACACTTGAGGTTAAAAGGGAAAATTTAATGGTTTTATATCAGTTTATTATAAAATGTAAAATGACCTTTCACCCTATGAATCCCTCCAAACATACACCCCATCCTTTTTAGATTCTCATAACAACACACCAAGTCCTCAAAATCAACCAGAAACAGTAAAAAAAATCAAAAACCATGACAAAATATGAGAACCAAGTTATTATTTTGAAGAAAAGCCATCCCTGACCACCCTATAAATTCAAGATCCCTTTTGAATGGGTGGTGATCAAGAATGTATCTATGACTGTCCTATTTAGTTTTGAAAATCCTATCTTTGATATCTTGAACATACCCAAATGACAAGGGATAATTCTTTGATAACATTTTGTCACAAACCAACCCAGTAAAACCCTAAATTGGTCACCTGAGTCATCCTCCAATAAAGAGCTAGTGGAATTCCAAATCCTCCCAAGATAGAAACTTGTGTTGGTCATCATGAAAAACTCAAATATCAAGGATTTATCCCCTAAAATATAGATAAATAAATAAATAAAATAAAATAAAACATTAACTGGAAATGGAAAATAAATAAACTAAACATACTTCTATGTGACCTCATGGGTCACCATAAAAAATAGAATGGAACTCACTCCATTAGAGAAACAGAGTTTGGAAGAACCTGATGTGAAAAATGATAAATAATTTAGGTGTGAGCATTAAAATGCCAAGTAGGAAGGCTAAAGGAGAACAAAACCCTTTGAGTTAATTTTAAAAATAAATATAATCATGGTAATTTGAAAATAATACATATAAAACTATGGTTTTATACCATTTAATAAAAATAAGTGACAAGATTCCATTTTTATGAAAAACTACCTTTTATCACATTTTTCCGAAATAGCTCTAAAATATAAAACAATCTCTGTAAATTCCTTGTAATGGATAGCAAGTAGAAAACATGTGTCCCAGTGTAAAAAAACATAAATCTCACCTAACAAATAATTTAGAAAAAATGAAAGGAAACGTACATGTAAAACTAGTCTCATGGGATATTTGGTGCAAGTTGGGATGGGCTTGGACAAAGCTATAATACTAACACATAATCAATCTCTACTGGTATTGGTTATACAAAAAAACTGACCAAACACTCAGAGACACCATCACTAGATTGAGTAAGGGGAATATTCCAAAAGAAATAATCTTATCTACTTAGGGACACTAGCTAGTGCGTGATCTCAACTAGTGTAGAAAGTGAACCAAGGATCCCACCAAACAACCCAAGGATTCCCATGAAAATTTAATTGAGGTTAAATTTTATCAAATTAGTGTATACATATATATATTTACATATATATCACATTATCTTCAAAAAATCATATCCACCGCCTCACCTACGATATGCCATCCTAATAAAGTCCCCTTTTTAGGTAACATAAACCAAGTATATTCCCATCACCAGGAACACATTTCATATCACACATAAATCACATTTCCATTTCAAGGGACATTCCTTAAGAGGGGTTTCATAATTTCATAAAACAATTGATAGTTTCAATAGGGCCTAACCACATTAAAAAGACACTGTAAAGAATTTTTACCTTCCATGTTAGAAATCATTTATAAAACTAATTGATCATTTAAGATACTGTGAATTCTAATATAAGGTTGAAAACATGTTTAAACAACAAAACATGCACTAGAGGTGAACTATGTAAAACAAATAAAAAAACTATTCCAATATTTCATAATCAATGGTAAAATCATGAACATACTAGATAACAATAAAAAACCACTTTTTAAAATACTCAAGAAGTTAAGGAATTCAAATTAAAGACTCAGACATAGGGAATATACCTTAATGGGAAGAGAATCAAGAAGAAACACCCGAAACTCAATGTCTTTAACAATGAGAACTTGAATATTCCCTTTTATTATTATACACATATGAACCTTCACATATATATAATGACACCTATTCCTAATTTACATATTTTTATGGCCATGAATATGTACAAGGGGTCCATATATATATTCTTATACATGAAAATATCTATTTAGACTTACACACACATATATATATAAGCACACCTAGACCCAATATATATATATATATATATATTAATATTTACATGAGTTAATATATATATATAAGGTTAAATTATATATGTATATTCCTCTCTATGTATACACATATAAGTCACCTTGGACAATAATGCCTCAAATACACCTGATCGAGGTCCATAGTACACTGGAAAAATAAAAAAAATAAAAAATCCCTAATTAAAATTTGGCCAAAGTGAAGGAATCGAAGAACACTTACCCAAAATCGTGG
The DNA here is from genome assembly GCA_963277665.1 of Viscum album. Taxonomy (NCBI): domain Eukaryota; kingdom Viridiplantae; phylum Streptophyta; class Magnoliopsida; order Santalales; family Viscaceae; genus Viscum; species Viscum album. Next base: position 570,843,644 of record OY728153.1, read on the forward strand.
AAACATGACATCCTTTAGTGGACATAGAAAATATCATCCTTAATTGAGGCTCCTAAACCATAAAAAACAATAACCGACCATAAATCACAAAAAAAACCCAACTAAATATGGAATAATAAAAAATGGTGGAAGAAAACCTACCCAAACAATGGAGGTGAATTGAAATGAACTAAAATGATATTACTTCAATGGGTGATTCCAAAATAAGCATTAATAAAACCCTAAATACCCATCACAATCCCTACAAAGAAGAGAACTATAAAAAATCAACCCATTAGGAACCCTAGGGTTTAGCTAAACTAATAACAGAGGCAAGAATAATAGAAAAGCACAAGAAATGGTAAGAACATGGAGCCAGAGACATTACCTATAAAGGTGACCAAGAAAATCAATGAAATATGTTGGAAACACCATAAGAGAGAAGATATATAGAGAGGGAAGGGGTGGAGTGCATAGCTTGAGAAGGGGGAGGGGGGATGTCATCAAAAAATAAATAAGGTGCACCTCTTTCCTTCCTATTTGTGATGTAAACACCATATGGGTGCGTGTTGGATTCTTTTATAATATCTTTTGGTCATGTTACTTCCTTATATGAAATCACTATAGATGGAACCACCAAATTGGGTAACTATTTTTGAGGACCTTCCATCTCTCCATATGGATTTTGAATTTATTACCCCTTTAAGCACTCTATAAATATGTCTTTAAATCCTTACAATGATAAATTATTATATATCCCTATCATAAGTTTAAACAAATATATAAAAACCCTTTATGATTACCTGAGCAATAATAACCTTTAATTTCTCTTATATATGAAGGATTTTGAAGTAGAGCTCCACTCAAGTGATCCACCCCCTCATGTTTTTACCATTGGTTGCTCGCATCATGACTTGTCTAGAGAGAAAAAACCTCATACGCGGAACTTCTTAAATTGGTAAATATTTTTTTATACCTTCTATATCCCTATATGGATGGTTCAAAAACTTTTGGATCTTGGATTACCTTCCTTCAGCTACTTAATATATAATGGAGAATCCCACCAAAGTTCTAGTTTCATAAGCTCAATGTGTCCCCTAGTGGGGACTTATTTGGTTGTTTAAGTTGTAGGTGAGGTTTCAATATTTTAACAATTATAATCCTCTATAGTAATAAGAACTCTTAGATTTAGTACCTCAATTACCTTATGATGTTGAACCATGTTGAGTGTACCATTGTTCTTCTTATTTCTAGTGTAACCTCCATACACATGCATCCTGAATTCCTGCATAATATCTTAGGGTCATGTGACATCCTTTTAATATATATCCATACATGTCATAGAAATTATGAACTAATACACATATTTCCTTTAATGGTGTGAAAACTGTCTTTTAACAGTGCTATGAAATTACTATTAATCATAGAGATGATATATTTTTATCACTGATAAATACCTAGCTTCCTTCAATACACTGTTAATATAACAACACACCTAGAAGCAAAAACCTGAAATTTAAAATTCTATATACAACCTGTAATTTAAAAAAATACTAAAATTTCAAACAAAGCAATATAAATTTAATTTACATCATGAATAAAAATTTTTAACTAATGTTATATATATAAAAACATAACTATTTAATTTTCAAAAAAATGTTTTTTATAATTACATTTAAAATTATCCAAAAAACATTCTAAAACATTAATATTTCATATTTTGGTGTTTGTGATCACCTCTCCAAAATGATCACCCATGGTGTCAGCTGCTGAACAAATCATCTCAACCCAAGAAAATGATTACCTATATAAGAAAAAAAAAATTAATACTATAAAGAAGTAAATTAAAAATTAATATGAAAGAAAAAATTAATAAAATGTTAATATTTAATAGAAATAAAATGTTTTGAGTTATACCAGTCACATAGTGAATCTTATTGAGGTTTGGTTGATTCCAACACATCAAAAATGAATTATCGATAGTTTTCCTAAAATATCAAAACTATCCGAATGTTTTTACTTGGTTTTGGGTATGTCACTTGATCTTTTACTAATATTAATTTCAATTTTAAATAATGAGACATTTAGAGTTAGATCGGTCAAACTATGCATCAGATTTAGGTGTGTCTGATTCCTACCTATAAAGAATTACTGATGGATCATTTCCCTAAAGTATCAAATCAATCCAAATTCATTTTCTTGGTTTTCAATATAGAAATTGTGTTTTTTTACTAAAATGTCATTTGAAATAGGAAACACACATTATGAGTCATACCGGTCGCATCGTGCATCGGTTTGATGTGATACTACCTCATACATGTCACAAAGGACTTATGAATCATTTTTTCTAAATTATCAAGAGAATCATAACTTGTTTTCTTGGTTTTCATTGATTGTTACATCATGAACTAAAATGTGAATTTTAAATAGATAATGAGAATTTTTAGTCATACTGGTCACACCGTGCATCATATTGAGTTTTGTTTGCTCTTACATGTCACATATGATTCATGGATCATTTTACTAAACTATCAAAATATTAAAAATTATTTTAACTTAAATTATTTTCAATTTTAAATAAAAAGTAAAACTTTGATTTATATTGTCCACATCATGAATTGTATTGAGTTGTGTCTGATTCCTACACTCTAAAAATAACTAATAAATCTTTTCCCTAAAATATCAAAACAACCCAAATGTGTTTGATCAATTTTCAATAATTTACTTTTTTTATTTAAATTAATTTCAACTTTAAATAAAAAGAGACATTTTGAGTTATAACAGCCACATTGTGCATCATATTAAGGTGCATATGATTCAAACATGTCCCAAATGACTAATATATCATTGTTCTAAAAATATAAAAACAATTTGAATTCATTTTTTAATTTTCAATATTTCACTTATTTTAACTTAATTTAATGTCAATTTGAAATAAAAAAACACTTAATGTTATATCATCCACACAATGAATCATATTGAGTTGATTATGGTTCTTACATGTCATAAATGACTAATAGATCATTTTCCTAAAATATAAATACAATTCGAATGTGTTTGATCGGTTTTCAATATGCCCATTGTATTTTTTTATTAATATATCATTTTAAAATTAAAAATGAATTTTGAGTCATACTAGTTGCATCTTGCATTAAATCGAAGTGAGGTTGACTCCTACACATCAAAAATTTGTTATGGATATTTTTTGTAAAATATGAAAACAATGAAAATGTGTTTTCTAAGTTTTTATAATGTCTTTTGTTCTTTTAGTATAATTAATGTAAATTTTAAATAATGACAAATTTGGAGTTATAATGGTCACACCATGCATCAGATTGAGGTGTGGTTAATTCCTAACTGTCAGAAATTACTGATGGATCATTTTCTAAAAATATGAATAAAAATTGAATTTTTTTCATAGTTTTCATTATTTTAGTTGTTTTTTTATAAAAATTCCATTTGAAATTGGAAACAAGCATTATGGGTCATAACAATCATATCATGCATCATTTTCACGTGAGTTTTCTCCATACACGTCACGAATGACATATTAATCATTTTCCAAAATAATAAATAAAATCATAGTGTGTTTTCTTGGTTTTCAATGAGTGACACTTTTTGAACTAAAATGTCAATTTTAAACTGATAATAAGCACTTTCAGTCATACTGGTCACACTGTGCATCTTATTGAGATTTGGTTGATTTCTACAGGTCATAAATGACTCCTGGATCATTTTCCTAAAGTATCAAAAAAAATATTAATGTGTTTTATTTATTTTTAGTATGCCACTTGATTTTTATTTAAATTAATATCATTTTTAAATAAAAGATACAAATTGAGGGATACTGGATACACTGTGCGTTGGATTTAGGTGAGGATGATTCCTATACATCAAAATTGGTGTCTATATCATTTTACTAAAACATTAAAATAATATGAATGTTTTTTCTCTATTTTCAAAATGGCACTTGTTTTTTATACATTAATTGATGTTAATTTTAAATAAAAAGATACACATTGTGTTATACAAACCTGACCGTGTGTCGTATTGAGTTAAAAATGATTAATAAATTTAAAAAATGACATGTATATCATGTTCCTAATGTATCAAATAAATCCATATTCATTTTATTGGTTTTTAGTATGCCATTTCTATTTTTTACTAAAATGTCATTTCATATTAGAAACATGCATTATGAGTCATATCAGTCGCATCATGTGTTGTTTTGATGTCAGACTTATTCATACACTTCACAAATGAATTATGTATTTATATCCTAAATTATCAAGATAATTGGAGCATTTTGTCTTGGTTTTTAGTGAGTGACACAACAAAAATGTAAACTTTAAACTGATAATGGACAATTTTAGTCATATTGGTCACACTATGCTTCAGATTGTGATGTGGTTGACTCCTACAAACCAAAAATGACTTATGGATCATTTTCCTAAAGTATCAAGATAAATATAATGAATTTTATCAGTCTCATTATGTCAAACTTTCTTTTATACTAAAATTAAAGTAAATTTTTAATAAAAAGAGACAATTTGGGTGATACCAGTCACTTTTTATTTTTGTTTGGTTTTGAGTAGGTCATTTGCTCTGATACCAACTATATTGACCCATACATTTCATAATTAGATATCACATATTAAAAGATTAATATTCCTTACATGACATAATTGTCCATTCCAGAATAGTTTAGATCTTGCACTTTTGGAAACATGGAATCATAAATAACTAGTTTATAAGAGTATCTCATTAAGTTATTATTTACTAGAAACCTGCTTAGATATATAATTTATAAAAAAATTCTTCATAAACTAAGGCTATAAAAAATAATATATGGTGATCATATATGATCAATAATTGTAAAAAAGGTAGATATCAATTATCATATAAGGAAATTAACATACAAATAAGAGATAAAATGATGACAAAAATAATTAATTACCTAAAAAAACACACTTTGAGTTATAAAAGGCACACCATTAATTACGATGCTTTACATTTTATTTACATTGATTAAATGGGAACCCTGAATCGTAAAAATTTATCACATTCCTTCATGTTCCCTCTATTTCCTTTGAAGGAAAGTACAAAATACTGACAATGTATGGGTAAAAAGGTTTTGAGGGAGAGTAAGTTTGTGGAAGACATTGTTTGTATGATTCGTCAAAAATTTAATTTAGATTATGTTAATTTTGTAGAGAAAAAATAATACTATGAGGAAAAACATATTATATTTAAAAAACATTACCTTATCATTGAATTCTGAGTTGCAGCCTCAGAGTAAAATCTCTCATGATCATGATCAGTTTCGAACAAACTGCCACAACTCAAACAAAGAAATCCACGTGTATAAGAAACCAATTCTTATGTGACAAATAAAAAAATAATTAAATAAGATATATATATACACATATATCAATATAATAATTCTATTGAAGTGCCATCTTCAAGATATTTTTGTACATTCTTCCATTAGGTATGATCACCATTCTATTCTGAGCACATCTATATAATCTTGGGAATATGAGTGTTTTCTACGGTCATAGTAGTACTAGAAAAATATAAACTATAAAGTATTAATTAAAATTTAAAATTAAAGAGTAATTGTCTTCAAAAATACATCTTCAAGGTTGCTAGTTTTTTATGGAATATGATCTCTCTCTTATATTTACAAACATAATATCCACAATTTTTCCATTGGTTTGTTTCAGAAACTACAGAAACATTGAGTAAAATAAGCAATTTGTTTTGACATGTATTTTGATATTGAAATATTTTTATATATACCCTAGTACATATCTATTCGTAGAACTTTTCTTCCTATTTGTTCTTAGTCCGTTCCCTCATTCCTTTTTTTCATGATATTGTTGCACCACCCTTTCATAACTGAATCCTCATTTAAATATCATATAAATTATATAACATTATGTTTAGTTCCAAAATGTTGGATGTAGTGTATTAAAAGTTGACAAATTCCATCATGTGTAGATTGTTTTTTGGATATCCATGCATTGAATCCAAGATATAAATCTTTTGAGTATCCAAATTTACCACAATAAGCATCCAATACGGGATAAAAACACAAAAAAGAATAAGTAATGAGAGAAATGAAAATATATTTGATATGATTACATTTTTTAGTTTTACCCCTTCATCATTGGTATAAAATAGATTTTGTCATCCACATGTTTTCATGGAAAAAATTTGATCAAACCTACCACTATTTCATTCTTTTTTTGTTTTTTATTTCTCTTTGTTCACTATAAGATATGTGAGGACTAATGAGTCCAAAAAAAATTCAAAGAAAAATACTATCAATTGTTTTTCATATGCCCATCTCTGAAAATTTTGAAATTTATTTTTTCAAAACTAACACAACATATTGGACTTTGTAAAATAAAATCATGAAAGTATACCTCATTTATACATTTATAATTGATCCTACTAGCCAATCATAGTCTGGGATTTCACATACACTCTCAACACCAATAATATCATGATATTTCTCTCATTACATTTTTTCTTCAAAATAAACTATGTGATTACAACCATATTGCATCTTTTAATCTACATAAACCTTAGAATATAGTAATTGTGAAAATAGAACGAGTAGGGTAATGGTGCTTTTGGTAGATCTCTTCGATCGGTTGGTTGATCCTTTAGATGTTTTGAGGTATTATTTCATTTCAACCCCTTCTCATTGTCTATATGTGATAACATTCATCGGTTCATAACTTTTTCATTAATTGTTAAAGGTTTATCTTGAAAACTAAATTGGAAATTAATACCAACTTGTCTACATTTTTTTTAAAAGATGTATTGGCCATGCAATGATTGTTACAAGATTTTTTCTGAATATATTAATATATTCTTCAAAAATTGGAATATGTAGCTCTATGATCGACTCTTGGGCTATTCAAATTAACACTTTCTCATGACCTATTAGAAGTGGTATGTTGTGGAGCATTTTGTTTTAAAAATTGATCACTGTAGCTCTCGCTACAAGGTGATTGGTTGGTGTTGCTAGATATAAATTGCAATAATTATCACTTTTTAGAATATTTTTATAGGACAGGTATTAGTGTCTTTCTAATTCCCATTTCACATAAGCATTTATTATAACATTTATTACCTCACCTAATACATCTCTTTGAGTGGAATTTCTAGCCTCATAGCTCGTGTGGGTGAGGTGTATTCGCCATGCAGTGGTTGTTCTTGAGTTATTTTCTGTTTTCCTCCCCCCACTAAAGTTTTATTCATCTATATCTACCATTGTAATTATTCATCAGGGTAGATATTCTTTATCTCATCTATTTTTTTAATTTACTTTGCTCCTCCTATTATTTTTCTCTCAAAATATTATTGGCATTTCACCCCAACACCCGCATCTATGTCATAGAAATACTATTATGGACCCTTTAATACCATAGATAGTATGTGTTCATATAGTAAAGATGATTCTAATTCTTGTGACTTTTTCGGATAAAAATATATGAAATTAAGTTATCATTTTTATGTAACATCGACTTAAATAAAAAAATTATTATGTAATTCTTACACATGTTTCCCCCACTTTTTGTGGGTTTTCGTCTATTAGTATCTCATATTTTTTATAGATGCATCCTTCTATAGAACATGGTGTGGGATGGAAGTGGATTTGGATTTGGATTCATCAATCTGCATATTAATAGAGGAACATAATTATGGTGTTGATTTAGGTCACATAAATGTATTACTGTAGATTTAAAATATGTACAAATTTTTTTCAAGTGAATGGTACACCATCATTGGATTATAGTAGGGGTACACTGGTGTTTTTTCTCATTCCTTATTTCCAGTACTCAGTTTTTGTTTTATAGATAAAATTTTTTCTAAGTGATTAATACACATATCATCAAACTGTGTATTAACAGCCACAATGTAGCTGAAAAGACAAAACTTTATGAAAACTAGTAAATTCATCCCAAGATTCATGGGTTATTAGGTGTTCATAGATAAGAGGTGGGTGTTGGTTTATATTCCCTTCAGCGTCTTTAATATTATATCTTATTAGAATTTTGTGAAATTCTCTATGAATCCTTCCAAAATGCATTATTATGTATTTCTTATGGGATTTATCTTCTATAAATGAACTCTTCAATGGATAATTAAGAGTAAGTAAAAGTTTTATTATATTATTTTTTATTAAAATAAAGAAATGATGTCATAATGTTACTATAATCACTTCCCACATAAGTGTCTTAATCCCATGCACAACATGGTTCCACTAATACTTATGAACCAGAATGTGTTTCTAAGTGACGATTCCAATATAAATGTTGAACATGTCCTTTTGGGGGTTAACATGTTGGCCCCGCACATTCCATCCAACTTTGTATTTGATGCCTTTGGATTTCACCTTGATTATTTTTTTCTAACACTTCCAAACTATGGAACACATGTTTTTTTACTTCATCAGTCTTTCATTGCCCACAAATTTCCTAGAATAAACATCATCAATATGTTCTTATGGAGAGATAACATCGGCATGTGCATATGATCATTGTACCTATGAACTAGGAGCAACAATAGTTTGAGAAACCTATTTTTCCTAAGGAATGGGAGCACCATCATGTACATAAGGTCATTCCTTTGTCCTGCAAGTAGCAGTAGGATGAGAGACGTATTTTTCCTTAGTATTGGGATCTCAAACATGTGAAAAAGTTATTATCTAAATAAGTGGTTTGACATTTAATTTATAGTACATAAATACAGCAGTAAATAGATAATAACATGATGTAATAGGATGTATATTACAAAAAAGTAACTTAATTATTGAACTCCCTTTTTATTTTTTAAAGGATTAAGGGATTTGACCCCACCATCAGCAATCCAAATCCCTTAATTATAGTCTCCTTTGACATAAAAAATGTCATCTACATTGGGACAGTTGTGAAATTATTGCAACATCCCAATGAAAGGTTCATCCTTAGTCGAATATTCGTATCACTATTCAGTGGTTTTGGTCAATAACAAAACAATTGACCACTTTTGGTTTTTGGGATCTAGAACATAAAATAAATGTACGTCTTATGATTCCATTATAAATGGTTCATAATTTTACCGTTCTTTACTAAAATCACCATTCATGAATCCCAATTTATCTATTTTAACATCACTTTTATTATCAAGCCACAAACATTGAAACATTGACACTTGGAATGTTGTATAATCCAACTCCCATATTTGTTTGATGGTTCCAAAGTATGACATATTCGCATAAATTGGATTTATTTCCCTAGTACTAGAAACATGCATCACTTCATCTATGAGTGTAACTCAACTATTTTTCATGGTATTTTATTCATTATGATCATTTGTTTAGAACGTATAACCAATAACTCCCTAACCATTATAAGATAATACATACACACATGGTCCTCAAGCTATCCATAGTAGTCATTCTGAAATTGATTCTATATTTTCATATGACTCCTTTAGAATATGGTCCTGAAACAATTCTATAAATTGTTGATTATGTGTATTTAATATACATATTTTAGACCATAATGGATTCAAGTGCCTAAGAATTTTATTATTCCTTTCAATATATGGTGAAACCTCTAAACTGATATGAACAACATAATGGTGGGCCTACTTCGGATCTGTAATATTGATTTAGACAACATCTCTTCTAAAGATCCCTTCACCCATAAGACACCCAGGGTGATGAGATTTTGGAGACCAATGATTTCCATACAAGACTGGTATTTAGTATAGAATTCAATAGCTTCCTAAACAAGATATCTCTCCACAATACAACCCTCTGAATAACTTTTATTCTTAACATACCCTTCCAAAATCATTATATATCATTAAACTGGGTATATCCATATATAGTGTATAGGACCACATAATTGAATTTATCTCACCAAGTGAACCATCAAATGAACCATCATATCAAAGAAAATTGGTGGGAAGAATATTTCCAATTCACGAAATAAAATGGAAATTTCTCTTTCCATAATTGGAAATTTCATTGGGTCTATAACATTATTTCATATTGATTTTAAAAAGAAATAGATCTTAGTTAATGTAGAATGAAAATTCATGGGAAAAATGCAACGTATAGCTATAATAATTAGATATTTAATCAAAACATGGCACTCAAATGATTTCATACCCTTTAACTTTAAATCAGTCATTGGCATGATGTTCTTGATATATGATGAATACACATTTGGAACATATAAGTCATTCAAGAAGTTTAAAAACTACTATCTATTGAGAAAAGTATTTCTTTAAACAATACATAACAATGTTATTTATAGGGGTAGAATATTGAAAATAATACTCTGTCACTTTATGATAATTTTGATGCTCAGAAATACCCTTAATTATTTTATAATAATTTTATTTAGTATTCTACTGGACATTATTAATTTATTTTAATCTTGAAATAATGAGAATACCTTAATTACTCAGAATCTGCTTTAAGTGCATCCTAGAATCACTATTCATACCTGACATGGATAAACGTAGTGTAAGGATGAAAAGCGTGAATACTTTTTGAGATAAGAGAAAAGTATGGTTAAACAACCATACGTTTTCAGCAAAGTATGGAAGAAGAACCTTACGTCAGGAAGGAAACTTACGTTTTGGTTATCAGCAATGTATGAAAGGAGAACCGTACGTAGGTACTAAATGTTACATTTGTTTCTCAAAATTTTGGTTCATCAACCTTACTTTTGTGAACAACCATACATTCTTGGAAAAGTATGGATTAAGTAAAAGTATGGATCTTTTACCATACATTTGAGTTTTCAAGAATTTGTATGGATGATCAACCCTACGTTTATGATCAACCTTACGTTATGAAACTTATGTTTGAAGACTATGTTGTCAAACGTACATTTGGAGGCCACGTCAACAACCTTATGTTTTGCATTGGAAAGTTTTGAAAGACGATATTTTTATGCAACTGTCAGTAAGATGATTATTGGGCGGATTTCAAGCAAGATTTAAAGTCGTTTTTTAAAGTACGACTTTGACTGATTCAAATCCGTTTTATCAATGGATTTAAGATCGAATTAAAAGGATATTTTTATGCCGAGTCTTAAGGGATGTTACGACTTCTCTGTAAATTCAAATTTTTGAATATCGCAAATAAAAAGGATACTTTTTTGGATCTAAATGTGCAAGAGATATGCTCATTATTATTATATGTATTCACTCTGGTAAAAAAACACCACCATGTATATACGGGAGAGTGGTGGTCAATAAAAAACGTGAAAAAATAGAGACTGCAAAAAAATCACGTTGATCTACTGATTCAAAATGGAGCGTCAAAGCTCTGTTTATTTAAGAAGAAGAAGGAACTAGATAGAAGATTCATTTGTTCTGCATCAAATATCTACTGTGGATATACTACTACTGAATTTATAAACTATATATTTATATCTATTACAAATGGATCGACTCAAAACCACTTCGACTTGAAAATCAATATTTTTAGAGACGACGATCCAACTGCTGTCAATTGCATTCTGTTGCAATTGTGGAGATCATCTAGAAAAGATTCATTCTGAAATCCTTTTTATTCTTGATTAACCAGATTCTCGTTCTAAGCTATGTATGTTCGTGTTTGAACCAGAAGTCTGTGTTTTTCCTTGGATTGTAAAGGTGTAAACTGCTTGTACTCTGTTGTGAACCAGTTTGTGGAAAAGTTGACCAGATAGTGAAAATCACCATGATCGTGGAGTTGAGCATTGGTGGAGTGGACTAGGGGCCTTCTGTTCCCCGAACGACTATATATCTTTGTGTCCCTACATTTATTTATTACCTCTTCATGATCAAATATGATAAATCTTAGAGGACAGAACTCGTTCAATTGAAGAGATAACGAAAAAATCTAAAAGACACAATTCACCCCCCCTCTTGTGTATAATCTGTATAATCTGTATATTCCAGGTCCAACAATTGGTATCAATGGAGGAGATTCTGATAGAGCCTTAGCACACTAGAATTATTTATATATTACAACAGAGCATCATGACTAACACAAGAGATGGGATGTCAATGGTCAGAGCACCATATTTCAATGGAGACAACTATGGCTGCTCGAAATCGTGCATGATAATATATCTGAAAAACCTTGGATATAAAGTCTATTCAAAGATTCTAACTCCTTATGAAATTCCTAAAAATCCTGAGACATGGAGTGCTGCTACAGAGGCAGAGTACGATATAAACTCGAAGGATATTAATGCAATCATCTGCGATCTAGGACCAGAAGAATTTAAGAGAGTATATCAGTTCCCAACAGCATATGAGATGTTGCAAACAATAGATGTGGCATATAAAGGAATAAACAATGTGAGACAAATGAGATATGCAACTGAAAAACTGAAATTTGATACTTTTAGAATGTTTAAAGGAGAAAGAATTACCCAAATGAATGGGAGATTGAATGAAGTTTTCAATAATATAACTTCTCTAGTAGATCATATCAAGAAGGTTGGTCAAGCATTAAAAGTACTGAGGGTACTTCGTACTCGATGGAATGGTATCTCTACTGCAATCAGACAATCAAATCCTATCAAAAATCTAACCATGAGAGAGCTGATTGGTACACTAATGATGTATGAAGCAGAAATGAAATATGAGGCCAATAAACATAAGTTTCTTATCAAAAGAGAAGATAATACCTTGAAAGTAACTTTACAATAAAATAATAGAAAGATAAAGAACAGATAAGTCAAAGATAAATCAGAGAGCTCTGACTCATCAAACTCAGATGAAGAGATGGCTTAGCTGGAATAGAAATTTAGAAAGTTCTACAACATGAAAAGAGGCTTCAAAAAATCTTTTATGAAAGATGATAAGGAAGTAAGATGCTATGAATGAAAGAAGATGGGGCATATCAGACCAGATTACCCACAGTTGAAGGATGCAAAGAAGAAGAAATTCTTCAAGTGAAATGACTATGAGCAGAAAGACAAGAAAGCTATAAAAGCCACTTGGAGTGTATCTGAAGACTCCAGTAGCTCTCTTGAATCAAGATCAGATAAAGAAGAAGTCAATCTAAAAGAAAACATGTTTTTCATTGTAGAAACCAATGAGGTACACTCATATTTCTCCTCTGACTCAAATAGTGAATCAAATTCTGAATCAAGCTATACCGATGAAAAACTTGAAGCCTCCTACAATATGCTTGAAGAAAAATATGACTCACTATTTAAGAAACATAAGTCACTAAAGAACAAATATAATGATATTTCTGATGAAAGAGATACAATGCTAAAACAACATAATGAATTAACTAAAAAATACAATTCTATTAGCAATAACTATATTAATTTTGAATCAAGAATAAAAACACTGCAGGCTGAAGTAGAATCTTACAAATAGGATGCATTGGTTTTTACAAAAGGAGAGAATCCATTAAATGAAATTCTTGGAAAACATATCGTTAAAAAGGAGAGATTTGGAATTTTCAGTAAATGATAAAAACCTAAGCTATATAAAAATTATTTTATTCCTAGATCTAAAAAGGTTAATTGTAACTTTTGTGGGATAAAGGGACATATAGCAAAAAAATATTTCTTAAGGCAGCCTCAAATTTTTGGTATTAAGAAAGCCTATGTTTCAAAATACTTATATGATTCACCTGATTTTAAAAGAACAAAGTAAATCTGAATTCCCAGATCATTGCTAACTAACACCCCTGGACCAAACAAAATATGTGTACCAAAGCAATTTGTTTGAATGTATTTGTAGGTAGTAGGCCACCAGAGAAGAAAAGATATATGGTACATGGATAGTGGCTGCTCAAGACATATGAGTGGAAACTCATTGAATTTCTCTTCACTCACTCAAAATGAAGAAGGACTTGTCACATTTGGTGACAATGCCAAAGGAAAAATCATTGGAATTGGAACTATTGTAGACCAATAATAGTCTCAATCAACAAAGTACTTTATGTATAAGGATTAAAACACAATCTGATAAGTATCTCTCAAATTTGTGATGATGGATATACTATTTACTTTACTAAAAAATTTTGCACTACTTCTCAAGCTAAACTGTTTAAATTTAAAGCACCAAGAACTGAAAATGTCTATACTTTGAATTTAAATTCCTTGTGTAAACAACAAGTAAACTTCTTGACTACTAAAGTAAGTGAATCCTGGATTTGGAATAGGAGACTTGGAAATTTAAATATATATGTTTTAAATAAATTGTCTAAGAATCATTTAGTTTTTGATTTACCTTGTCTCAAATTTGAATGTGACCAATTTTTTGATGCATGCCAACTTGTAAGGAAACACAAATTATCCTTCAAATTTGATAATAAATTTTCTACATCTAAACCTCTAGAACTTATTCATATGGATTTGTTTGGACCCTAAAGAGTAGCAAGCTTAGTTGGTAAATTATATGTATATGTTTTAGTTGATGACTATTCAATATTTACATGGATTTTCTTTCTGAAATTTAAAAATTAAGCTTTAACTTTATTTGAATGTTTCTACAAATCTGTTCAAAATGAAAAATGTTTTAATATAATCTCATTGAGAAGTGATCTTGGTGGGGAATTTGAGAATCAGGAATTTCATTCCTTTTTCTCAAACATGGGTATTAAACATACCATTTCTACACCAAGAACACCTCTACAGAACATGATTATAGAAAAGAGAAATAGAAAAATTCACGAAATTTCTAGAACTATGTTAAATGAATATAGACTACCTATATATCTTTGGGCAGAAGCTGTGAATAAATCTTTCTATATAATTAATAGAGTTTTAATTAGACCTATTTTGAAAAAGACACCCTATGAACTAGGAAATAATAGAAAACCTAAATTAAATTACTTTACTGTTTTTGGATGCAAGGTTTACATCTTGAACACCAAAGATAATCTTGGTAAGTTCGATCCAAAATCTGATGAAGGTATTTTCTCTGGATATTATGCTACCTCCAAAGATTTTAGAGTCTATAATAAGAAGTCAAGGATTATTGAAGAATCATTTCATGTAATATTTGATGAATATGATCCCATTGAGAAACGGAAAGATCAAATGGATGAACTTGACTCTAATAATACCATGAGACTTGAGAAATTAAAGAATAATTTTGAAAATGATATAAAAGAAATTTAGTCCATTTAAGAGGAACATGATACTGAAGAACCTTTAAACGTTTTTCCTAGACAGTATAGAACCCTAAAGAATCACCCATTAGAAAATGTGATAGGTGACTTAGATACATGAATTAAAACTAGAAGAAACTTAGGAAACCTAGTGGAATTCTCTGCCTTCCTATCTCAATAAGAACCCAAGACTATAGAAGAAGCTTTAAATAATGAAATTTGGGTAATAGCCATGCAAGATGAATTAAAGCATATTGAAAGAAATGATGTTCGAGAATTAATGGAAAGATCTACGAATTATCTAGTAATAGAAACCAAATGGGTCTTTAGAAATAAACAGGATGACCAAGGCACAAAAACAAAAAATAAAGAAAGATTAGTAGCTAAAGGATACAATTAAAAAGAAGGAATAGATTATGACGATACTTTTGCACCTGTAGCTAGGTTAGAAGCCATTAGAATCCTTTTATCCTATGCATATTATATGAATTTTAAATTATTTCAGATGGATGTTAGATCTGCATTTTTAAATGGTGATTTAATGGAGGAAGTTTATGTTGAGAAACCTCCTAGTTTTGAGAATTCTAAAAAACCAGATTCTATTTTTAAAATTACTAAAGCTCTTTATAGCCTTAAACAAGTACCTAGAGCTTAGTATGAAAGATTAAGTTCATTTCTTTTGAAAAATGATTTTACGGTTGGACTGGAAGGCCCAACCCTCTTTAAGAAAACTATAAAAAATAATGTTTTATTAGTTCAAATTTATATTGATGATGTAATTTTTGGATCAACTAATAAAACCCTTTGTCATGAGTTTTCAAAGTTAATGCAAAAATAATTTGAAATGAGTATGATGGGAGAATTAATTTCTTCTCAGGACTTCAAATTTATCAAAATGATTTTGGAACTTTTTTGAATCAAAGCAAATACATTACTGATTTACTAAAGAAATTTGGACTTGAAATCAGCAAGACATTTACAACTCCTATGTGTACTAATATAAAACGTGATTTGGATGGAACTGTAAAATCAGTTGACAAATAGTTATATAGAGGTATGATTGGTAGTTTATTATATCTTACTGCTAGCAGGTCAGATATAATGTATTCAGTATATCTTTGTGCTACATTTCAATCAAATCCTAAAGAATCTCATCTAACTGCTGTTAAAACAATTATTAGATATTTAAAAAAGAAATGTATTTCAATCTCTTCTTTATCATAAAACATTGGATTTTAATTTGATTTCATAGTCATATGATGACTTTGGAAGTTATAGGTTAGGTAGAAAAAGCACATCAAGAACATGTCACTTTTTAGGAAAGTCTTTAGTGTCATGGTCTAGTAAGAAACAACATTCAATTTCCTTGTCAACAGTCGAGGAAAAATATTTTTCTGCTGGCAGTTGTTGTGCACAAGTGTTGTGGATGAAAAACACTATTATGGACTTTGGATTGAATCTTAATAATGCACTTATTTTATGTGATAATAGTAGTGCAATTAATATTTCAAAAAATCATATTATTCATTCTAGAACTAAGCACATTGATATAAGGTGTCACTTTTTAAGAGATCATGTTATTAAAAAGGATATATTTTTAGAATTTATAAATATAGAAATTCAATTAGCAGATATTTTTACAAAACCACTTCCAACTGAAAGGTGTTATTTTATTAAGGAGGAGTTAGGTTTATTTGATTTTAAATGAAATTTTATTTCACAATGTTTTTTTCACATAAAAATATTTTTTTCTATTTTCTTTTTAAAAATAGAATATTTTTCATTTATCTGCGTAACATATTTTTCTTATATGTAATGATTATTAAAAACATAGGAATCAAGGTTGTCAGAAACCCTTTCGACTTCTGAACTGTTCTACTTCTATCGAATGATTTTCGAATTTGCAAACCCCACCTCTACTTGTGAACCCTAATCTTCAGACCTCTGCAACCCTAACCTTCAACCCTTCAGAGATTCTCGCAGAGATGGTAATTACTAAAAGAGCTAGTGAAGCCAAGCCAAGCAATGTAATGAGACAACGCACAAAAGGAAGGAAAATGTTACACGACAAGGTAATCGATCTCGACTGGTTATTTTAGACAAATCTACTGTTGAAACAAGTGATATCATTCCAGAACCTTGAGCAGAAATTCAATACTGAAAATACTGAATTTCTATATGAGGTAGAAAATAGATACTTCTTCAAATCTGTACAGTTTGGTCTGGGAGATACCGAGGACAGTATGATGGCTAAGATAGATGATAGAGATTTCTCAATCTCATCGGTAGAGATTGGTTAGATTCTCAATTGCCATCATGAGGGAGTTTTTCATTTTGATTTGAATAATATAGGAGATGTTATGCATAAATCCGATGATATTATGTCTTTTTTGTTTGATACATCTAATATTAAGAAAATGATTGTGAAATATTTAGAACCAGATCAGAAGATCCTAGTTAAATTTGTTCAGAAAGGAATAGCTCCCAGAATGGTAAAAATGGAAAAGATTTTGTAACCTGATATGTACATAATGTATC
This sequence comes from Viscum album, assembly GCA_963277665.1. Classification (NCBI taxonomy): domain Eukaryota; kingdom Viridiplantae; phylum Streptophyta; class Magnoliopsida; order Santalales; family Viscaceae; genus Viscum; species Viscum album. The sequence continues at coordinate 570,861,309 of OY728153.1, forward strand.
TATTATTATGTGAAATCAAGTTAAACTTCCCAATGTACATGGTCAGGTACCTCAATTACTGTTGTCAAAGTGGCGCCTAGATGTAATTTTATCCTTTCGGTTGGTTTATTTCTAAACTGTTTCTTAAGAAAGATATGGTGAGATTAGTGGATACCAGAGTACACTATCATCATAGTAATATGTTTAATGCTAGAATGTTGAATAATATTGGATACTTCTGGAGCACCATTAAATGAAAAATCTTACCAGTATGAGCCGAGGAAGATTCAGAGAGTGCTCAAGCTTAACCTGCTAAGTCCAAGGACGGATAGGCTAAATCAAGAGTCAACAATGTAGAAAAAAGGATCCGATTTGAAGTGGAAGATGATGATGAACAAGAATCCCGGAGGGACTTCAATCTCGATGAACTGGATCTGTTAATAAGGAAATTACTTCCCCTACATTTGCAATAAGAACATAAGCTTTAATTGCTTATTCTTTTATAAGAGAAGCTGTTATTGATAATACCGTGGAAGCTATTAGTGAAAGGACAACATCAGTAGAGGAATTAGGAGCTCAAGAAGAAGCTCAAAGGGAAAATCAAGAACATATTGTAGCTGATGTTAAAGTTACACTTCAACAGGACCAAGATAAGGAGGAAGTGCTTGGTGAGGATGTGGCCAGACCTCAGGAAAATTCTAAAAATGTTTTTCTCGAAAATACAGTGGAAGGCCAAGATGCTGTTGTTTATGGTGATCTTGCTTCTAAAGCTCATACATAAGTAATTCAAGAATATTTTTTTGTGGATGAGCCTATGGACTCTAAGGAAAAATTTGTGAACCAATCTACTCAGGACAACGAAAAAGATAAATTTGATGCTGAATCATTATATTTGATACTACTGCATCATCCAGAGCCTGAGAATGTGAATCAATCACAGGGTGCCTCTGATTCAAGAAGAAAGAAGTTGAAAAAATGTAAAAAATGTGTCTCAGTTAGAATCTAAGAATGTCACTCTGAGAAATTCCTTAACCTTTGAACAATTGAGATTTCAAAATCTAAAAGAGATTACAGTCTCAAGGTAAGAAGTTGAAATGTTTAAAGAGGATATTCTGAATGCAGTTGTAAATTTGAAATTTGAAATGGTTATGAAGACAGATTTGTCAGATCTGAAGTTGTTTGAGAAGAACCAATTTACAACAGTTGCAAATAGTGCTGTTAGTGGATCAGGTACTTCACCTGATTTAAACGGAAGATTTCAATCTATCACAATTGTGATGATAAACATGAATGACCGGTTGCGAGATCACCAATTTAACAGTGCTCCATTATCTGTGTTATCAGACAATCAGAAATTTTTAGTGGATCAACTGATATCTAGTGACCCACCAATTAGAATTCTATTAAATCAGATGTCAGAGAAGCGGTCAGTTTTTATCGAAATAGAAGAAAGGATGCATGACTTTTTCAGAGTCAATTTAATCAAAGATATTTATATGAATCAAGTTAACAAATACCTCATTATCAAACTTGGAGATGGGATAATGAAGAGACTCAGGGAACAGTTCACAGAAATCAAGTCTGCAATCCAGAGGAGATAGAACCTATTTCCTATCTTTCCTAAACCTTGATTCATGTGTTTCTCATACATGTATCTATTTTTCATTTTTAATGAAAATATATTTCTTCATTTTGATTTGTTTTACTGTATTTATTTTTGATATTCCAGTACTCCAGATTTAATTATTGAAAAACAGTTAATTATAGCATTTACCTACAGTTCAGTGAAACATTAAATGTGTTCAACTCCATAATTTATCATTCTTTTTGATATCACAAAAAGGCATAGAAATTTGGATAAACACAACATTTTATTTTAAAAACTTTTATTTATTCCGAGGGAGAAATTTGGATAAAACTAGAAACTTTTATTTTTAATGAATTTTTTTTCTAGGGGGAGAAATTTTTATTTATTGAATTTTTTTATTTATTTTGTTAAAATTAAAATATTGTTTTATTTGGAAGTTAATTTCATTTAATTTGTTTTATTATTTTCTGGGTTTTGTGATCCTCAAAACTGGGGAGATTATTGAGAAAAGTATTGTTTTCAACAATACATAATAATGTTATTTAAAGGAGAGATTATTGACAATAATACTCTGTCTCTTTATGATAATTTTGATTCTCACAAATACCCTTAATTATTTTCTAATAATTTTATTTATTATTCTGCAGGACTTTATTAATTTATATTACTCTTGAAATAACTAGAATACCTTACTTATTCGGAATCTGCTTTAATAGCATCCTGGAATCACTGTTCATACCATATGTGGATAAACGTAGCGTAAGGATGAAAAGCGTGTATACTTTTGAGATAAGAGAAAAGTATGGTTAAACAACCATACATTCTCAGCAATGTATGGAAGAAGAACCTTACATCAGGAAGGAACCTTACATTTTTGATATTAGCAAAGTATTAAAGTAGAACCGTACGTGGGTACTAAACATTACATTTGTTTCTCAAAAGTATGGTTCATCAACCTTACTTTTGTGAACAACCATACGTTCTTGGAAAAGTATTTATTAAGTAAAAGTATGGATCTTTTACCGTAAATTTGAGTTTTGAAGAAAAATTATGGATGATCAACCCTACGTTTATGATCAACCTTATGTTATGAACCTTAAATTTGAAGACTATGTTATCAAACCTATATTTTGAGGTCACATAATCAACTTTATGTTTGGCATCAGAATGTTTTGAAAGACGATATTTTTAGGCAACGGTCAGCAAGCTGATTATTGGGCGGATTTCAAGCCGGATTTAATGTCATTTTTTAAAGTACGACTTTGACTGATTCAAAGCCGTTTTATCAATGGATTTAAGATCGAATAAAAAGGATATTTTTATGCCGACTCTTAAGGTAAGTTACAACTTCTCTGTAAATTCAAATTTTTGAATATCGAAAATAAAAAGGATACTTTATTGCATCTAAATGTGTAGGAGATATGCTAATCCTCATTATATGTGTTCTCTCTAATAAAAAAACAACACCATATATATACAGGAGAGTGTGATCAATAAAAAAAGTTGAAAAAAACAGAGACTGCAAAAAAATCACATTGATCTACTGATTCAAAAAGGAGCATCAAAGCTCTGTTCATTTAAGAAGAAAAATGATCTTGATAGAAGATTCACTTGTTCTGCATCGAATATCTACTGTGGATCTACTACTGCTGAAGTTGTGAACTATATCTTTATATCTGTTGCAACTGGATCAACTTAGAACTATTTCGACTTGAAAATCAATATTTCTAGAGACTACGATCCATCTACAGTCAATTGCATTCTATTTCAATTGTAGAGATCATCTGGAAAAGACTCTTTCTAAAATTCTATTTATTCTTCAGTAACCAGCTTCTCGTTCTAAGCTGTGTAGGTATGTGTTTGAACCAGAAGGCTTTGTTTTGCCTTGGATTGTAAAGGTGTCAACTAGCTATACTCAGTTGTGAACCGGTCTGTAGAAAAGAGGAATAGATAGTGAAAATCACCAAGCTCGTGGAGTTGAGCATTGGCGGAGTGGACTGGGGGCCTTCTGTTCCTTGAACCAATATACATCACTGTATCCCTGATTTTTTTATTTCCTCTGCATGATCAAATCTGATAAAGCATAGAGGACAAAACTCGATGAATTGAAGAGATAACGAAAAAATATGAAAGACACAATTCACCCCCCCCCCTCTTATGTATAATCTGTATAATCTGTATATTCAATATTCAACAATATCTCTCCTACATAGTAATATTTTAAACAGTTGTAGGAAGGAAATTTCATTTTTTACCCTTAACTAGGGCCTACTCTTCTCGTATTCCCATGTCAACCATGTCCATCCTATGATTAATTTCACCCTTTGTTTTTTTGGGTGCATTTAGCAACATGTTGATGACACTATCACATACATTTTTTTAAACAATCATAACATCAAGAAAATGGATGACATACAAGCAATTATATTATGTTAATTCAAATAAAATTTATCTCATTTTCCAACCGATATTCATATGGTTTTTTTAGATTTATTTACCAATAGTAGTGTCCACATGTTTTAATTTCTCAAATATTTGGTCACCTATTGTTGGAGACATTGTTTTACATTCTTCTAAACTTCCATCAAATGATATCATCAATGATCGGTATTTATTTCATTGGGTAGAAATATCTAATGTCTTAGAAACACAATTTTTGATGCAATGTTTCAACCAAATTGTGTATATAGATTGTTCGTAGACGGGTCACCCGTGAGTTCCTTTAATTCTATATCCTAAAATTTTTTCATAAGTAGGAAATTCATTTATAAACCCATAAAACATGGCTTTAAACATAAAATATTCATTTTAGTAATCATCATACAATGTAACACCTGAATCCCATAATAATTTCAAATCCTCGATCAATAGAGATAAATAATCATAAATATCATTACCTGGTTATTTTGGTCCTAATATAGGCATAGATGGCATGATATATTTTTATTTCATTCATAACCACAGTGGAGATTTATAATTTACCAACATAAATATCTATTTACTATGAGTTCTTCATTGAAAACCAAAAGGATATACTCTATCTATAGATAATATAAGAAAAAGGTTTCTCATCTCTTTTCAAAATTTAGAATACTTATGATCAATTCTCTTCCACTGAGGAGATTCTATAGAATGATGTAGTTTCCTATCATTAATTATTGTCTCTATATTCTACATCAATTTCCCTATAGTATCCTCACTTCCATATAGGCACCTAAACCTTGGAATGATTGGAAGGTACCATAAAACATTCATAGGACCTGATTCATTTTTCTTGTATTGAGAAGCACCACACTTTGGGTATTCTCTATGAGATTTGTGGTCATTCTGAAATATTATACAGCCATTCAGGAAGGCATGTATTCTTTAAGATATCATACATGTCGATCATTTCATTCGTTTAGCATCCTATGTTTGGCTTAGTATCTCTTTATCTTCGAGGAGCATGTTATTCTAGAGAGAAATTAATTCGGTAGAAATGGAATCACTCCTCCTATTTCCTGTTTTCAGATTATATAGATTTAGTATGGATGGAAATATTGTATATTTATTGAAACAACCATACAGTGGAATATTTTCACAAATCCTTAACTTCTAAAACAATTTTGTTCAATCATGAAGTTATTATTCAACTATCCTTTTCATTTTCTCAATATGATCTGTCCACACATGTAGTCATATCATATGATCCATAAAATGAAGTGTTATCCTAACCACTAGCTATATTCAATTTTTCTCTAGGTTTATTCTAGAATTTATAACTTTGATCTATTCCATGATAGATCAAGTGTTCTACCAACTCTTCAAGACTAATGCTTCTTAAATAACAATAGTGTAAACATGGACAAAGGATTTGAGAAGGGTCATGTGAATGATACTTCAGAAACATTATGAACCCTTTCATTACATATTCATACTCTTTTGTCAAACTATTTTCATCCATTCATTCTTTATTCATATCCATACAATTTTATTCGATAATAATAATATTTAAAAAAAATAAATATAAAAAAAATTGATATAAAAATGAACCAAGGAAAAAAGTTATAGACTTTAAGTATCCTCCAATATTTATCCCCAACGTCCACTTTCTAGAACAAAGGTACTTCATTTGGGATATTCTAGATAAACCAATCTTCATCCCTTCCATTTTTTCTGACATTGGTCAAAAAAAGAGAAATTAATACACATAATGAAGTAAAATGGAAAAACTACCATCATAATACACCTTCACATAGTAGAAAGTATTTACATTACACTGCATGAATATTAATTCTATCATGAAATCATTGAAATTCTCATTACATTGTCTCGGTTCCTACTTAATCCAAAAAACCATTTGATATTGGAACAAAACCATTTATTCCATTTACCATGAAACCATACAATTGATCTATGTAGATCTCTTCCTCTAAATATCATTAAAAGAATACAATCATGACATCCATTTTTTCTTGAAATACATTTACCCTTTCCGTTGTGTTATTATCGATCTTCTTTTCTTCCCTCTATAATGTGATGGTTTTAAAAATTCTATAAATATACTAACATAAATGATTATAGATAAACTACATTTCAGATGTACATTGAAAACTATTGATAAAATCATATTTTAAATCAGATTAAACAAACCCACCATTTACACAAATTCCTCTTTAAAAAACACACCATTTTTAAAATAAACCAATCAATTCCAAAAACAATTTCACGGAACCGTACTTATTTTTTAAATCATTAAAGGAAACTTCATGACAGAACAATAAAAATCATTTAAAATGAGAGAAAACCATCTATATTTTGCCAATTTTCATTTAAAACATTTCACACTCCATGTTAAAATGAATCCAGAATTACATTTTCTTTCAAAACATCCACATACCTTTATTAAAGCCAATTAGGTGAGTCGAAAAACAGATGGTAAGAAACCTAAGTCCATGCCTAGGGTTTAAATAATTTTAATTCTTTTTAAAACCAATAACGGGTATGTTTAACACATATATTTTTTTTGGAAAAATTTTAAAACACTTGAATTGTTTTAAAATATCCACTTAGTCATTTTTAAAAAGACATAAATCCCAAGATAGACACATTATAAATCATAGATTAATAAAAAATAACTAACATTTTATAAAATTTAAATTTATGAAATGTTTATCATGTCTCTTATTAATAAATAGTATGAATATTATACTTTAATCCCATAATACTATTGAGTAGTGAATTACTAATAGATAAAGACATAATGTTAACTTGTCCATGATACTTTTGAACATAAAGTTACATCTCTTCAATGTGGGAAACCATATTCCACTTGATGCTTGAATCATGTACAACCTATGCTTGATCCTTCCAATATGGCACATTAAAAAAATGTTCCCCTTATTGAGGGTATAAATTAGGTAAATGTTAAAGGACTATAGGTTCTCAAACCATATCATCGAGCAATGGCTCATTTCACTTTCATATTAAATATATTTCAAACACTTTTTTAATGTATTCTAAAAATATCTCACCCTAAATATAATACCAATAACACCTCATAGAAGGAAAAACTATTTAAAAATCTACGAAATTATTTGGGAAGTTTCTCATATGTGTCCTTAATTGTCTGGACCCATAAGAAACTATATGGATATCATGGTTTGAAAATGTTCAAATCTTAACTCCTGATACATCACAATATAATCCATACTCATTACTCATCTCATTTATAGTTAAGATGGGTGTTTTCATCAATCTCCCATTAAGATATTATAAATATATCTCATGAACATCTAATAAAAGGAACCATTACACATTCATAGTTAAGTCCATATTATAACATCCAATAAGGAATAATCCCGGTTGACCCTCGGGGAATTACTATAAATTCCCAAAAATATTTGGATCTAAAAAATATTCATTGGCCTCTCTAAATAATTGATAACATCGAACTTGTTATGTTATAAAAATATGATTTCAACTAATATCATTTTCCACATGAAGTGTACATTATCAATCCAAAACATACACATTTGAGATAATGGAATATAGTTGATTCTCCTTATATTTTCTCAAAATTATCTGCAGATGTCAGGAATATTCCTCGGTTGATCATAGAGAACACTTTAACACCATTATGTTGATCAAATATTCCATTAATATATATAATTGTATATAAGTTCATTTATCTCACTTAGGAGAACCAATAATAGTCCCCACACATTATCAATGATCCATTACAATTTTTAGGGAATAAACAAAGGCACCCCAATGGGACATAATCATTCATATGAACCCCTTCACCTCAAAGTTGTTCAATTGATCCTTATTTTATCATAACTCTACAAGATCCAACATATATGGTGGAATAGATATATGCTCCTCACCTGGTAATAACACATCCATAAAAATAACCTATCCCTTGGGTGGTGACCTAGAGATGTCCAAGGAAGATACATCTCAAAACTTGTCAATCATAGTAGGAAATACTGACTACTTTTTCTCTCTAACATCCAAAATTACTCTAGAAAAATGGGTTTTGATTCTACCCAGCTACGTAAATATAGTTCCTACATAATTAGTTTTTATATAAAACTCTCCAATATAGACATAATCATCACCCTTGGAAAACATAATTCTACCCATCGAGGAAAATAGTTGATATAGTACATACATCACTACATGGGGGGTTTTAATTGTAGTCACAAGCTAGACTCACAGTTTTCATGTCACTGGATCCTTACCTTACCTTACCTTTCCATTTTTGTGTCTATATTAAGTGGTAATTAATGAGTTTAAAGGTAAAACTATCAAATAGTTGTGAGACATTATATGCATCCATTTTTTATATATGTGAAATTTTTACATCCTTGTATTTACCTATTTTAAATTGAATTATAAATGACCAAAGGTGAGTAGGGACTGGATGGATCACCAAAAAGGCAGTAAGAGCCTCATTATCAATATTCTGAGTCTGTGTGATCACCGACCTCTCTTGTACTTATTCAATACATCACAATAGGTTGTTGGAGGCATGAATTAATGAATGACTAAAATATATCGAATATATTACTATCTTGTTCATTGATATATGGGATATTTATGCATTTATTTTATATTCTATAATAAATATTATTGGTATGTATTGAATAACCCTAAAAATTATATTTACCCTCGAAAAATATCTAGATTGGAAATACCTACAGTGGAATTACATGAACTATTTTCACTCGCATTCAATTTTATCCCCTTTTTAAAAAGTAAAGATATTAATACTTGCTAGAATTTTTCAAAAGCACCATTATGTCGTTAAGAAAGGATTTCGTGAATGGTCAAACAAAATTTCTACAATTCCTTAACCTCAGAGGGCTCGGTATGTTTATCTCTGTAATAGATCAACTAGGTTAAACTGATAAATGTAACTCAAATAATGAAACAAAAAGGCTTGAATCATTCTCCTGATCTCCATGGGTTTGAGACAAGCACTATTGTATTATACAATTAAAAATGGGAATGATTTCACCTTTAAAAGATAGATGATAAGATAAAAACAAACATAGTGTCACATAAAATATTCACAATACATCACATCTCAAAATAATCAAACCATAAAGGTAACATCCAAAAACTGGACAAAAATATCTAAATAAAAAATTAATATACTATCAACATGGATCGGTAAGGACAAAGATTAGGAGAATTAAAAGACTCATAGTGGAAGCACCTGAGGAGATGGGTTCATGATAGAGGTGGGTTCACAAAGGAGAAGGGATTCATAGTAGAGGTGGGGTTTGGCAGCAGAGGTGGGGTATATAGAGGTGGTGGGGTTGAAAAAAATGAAGGGTTCAGGGTGGAGGTGGTGTTCAACATATAGCAGAGGTGAGGTTCACGATAGATGGAGTTTGGAAGTGGAGGTTATGTTCATGGAGGAGGAGGGATTCACTACAGTGGATGATAGATTTGTGATGGCAGATGAGGAGGAGGAGTCAGCAGTAGTGGGGGAGGAGGAGGAGAAGAAGGAAGTAGGGTACAACTTCCATGAGAGCTTGAGGCATGGGAGAGAAGGAGGAGATTGTTAGGGTTTATTTACAAATGTTGGTAAACCTTTAATTAGTGCTAAAATAGAAAACTTTGATAAAACATCCCTTTATCAGTGCTAAAATAGAAAGTGCTGATAAAACTATAATCATAATAAATTATTTATATTTTTATATATATTTATAAAATTATATTTATAATAAATAAATAAATATATTTATTTATAATAATAGATTTAAAAAAATATTTATTTATTTATACATATATAATAAATATATATTCATTTATAATTATAAATCTATAATAAATATATTCATTATTTATATAATTATATATAATTAATATTTATTTATAATTTTATAACTATTTAAAAATATATCTATATTTATTTCGAATTATAATTTCAAAAATTTGTATATATTTATTAAAAATTTATAATTATTTAATAAAAATAATTTTATATATATTTATTTATAGTTATAATAAATATTTATTTATTTATAGTTATAATAAATATTTATTTATTTATAGTTATACTCATATATATATATATATATATATCTTTCTTTATTTATTTCAATAAATATAAAATTGTTAAAAATATATTTATTACATTTTTAATTTTATAAATATATATAATTAATATATTTATTATAATTTAATAATTATTTAAATATATCTGTATTATTTAGAATTCTATTTATAAATATTTATATTTTTTATAAATATTTTTATATATTTATAAATAAATTTATTTTATTATATGTATTTATTTAATTAATATATTAATTGTAATATTATAATTATTTAAATATAAATATTTATTTATTTAAATGAATATTAAATACTTATGAAATAAATATATATTTATTAAATATATATTTTAATTATATTCATAAATATATATATATATATATACTTATGAAATTATAATAAATATATTAATTATATATATATATTATAATTTCATAATTATTAAAATAAATAAATATATTTATATTTTAATAATTATGAAATTATAATAAATATATTTATAATAAATATATTTATTATTTTTATAATTACAATTGTAGATAAATAAAAATTTAATTATAGTCAAAAGAATAAATAAATAAAAATATATAATTAATAAAAAAATTCGTTTCATAAGAATTTAAATAAATATATATTAATTTATTTATATTCATGACTATAAATAAATAAATATTTTTTTATAATTTTAATTAGAAATATAATGAATATATTTGTTATAAATATATTTATGATAATGTTATAATTATTTGAATATAAATATATATTTATTTAAAAAATTATAAATTATAATATATATATAATTCATATACCCAAGTATTCAAATTTTTTTTTATTTATATTTATGACTATATATAATTAATATATTTATTTTAATTTCATAAGTATTTAAATATATGAATATTTATTTATATTACATACTAAATAAATATTTAGTTATTTCTAATTATAATTATAAATATAATAAATATTTCTATTATAATTTTATAATTATTTACATATATATTATTTATAATTAAAAATTTAAAAATTTTAATAGATGTATAAATATTTTTATATATGTATACATATACTTCTATAATTATATATATTTATAAAATTATAATTATTATAAATATATTTATCTTGATTTTAAGTATTTATGTGAACATAACAACTTCATGGGAACATGAATGAATCCCATACAATGATTAAATTATAGATCATAAAAACATGTCATTATATATATGGACAACATCAAAATTAATGAGGTGTAATGTATAAATGAACATACATGATGAATACATAACATATGAATGTCAATTATATTCACGCATCAATTGACCAAATTCATTGAAAACATATATTTATTTATAATTATAATTATGAATATACATATTCAAAAAGTATTAATACATAATTATAAATATATATTTGAAAAATATTTATTTATAATTATATATATAATTATAAATATATAAATTTAATAAATATATTTTTTATTTAATATATTATATATATATTTGAATTGTAAATATATATATATATATTAAATACATACATGTCCTTTTTAATGAATACAAATATATTTTCTAAAAAATATATATATATAAATAAATATTTTATAAAAATTAAGAATATTTTTTATTAAATTTTTTTACCAATTCAAATAATAGCACTGATAAATCTACCCTTTATCAGCACTTTTTTAGTGCTGATAAAGGGTAGATTTATCAAACTTTTTTAATAGTGCTGATAAAGCCCCCCCCTATATCAGTGATTTTTTCATAGTGATGATAAAAACTGGTGCATCCCTTGTCTGGATTTGTGGTAGTGATGGGTAAATATTTCTAAAGACCTACCAGCTCACCGTATGGATTTTGAATTTCCAACCTGCTGAAGTGCTCCCTAAATTCATCTTTATGTTCCTAACAATGAAATATTCATATAGACCCCCATCATAAGTTTAGATTGGTATATAGAATCCCTTTATGATAACTTGAGTAAGAGGAACATACAATTTCATTAATATTCGATTTCTGTGGTAGTAAAAATCCTCTCAAGTGATCCACCCTCTCAAGTGCGTACCATTGAAAGCTCGTAGACCAACTCGTCTAGAGAAATACATCGGCTTCAGAATTGGAACATAATCTTCTTTCACCCGAGGCACAGTCCAATATAGTATCTCCATTACGTTAATTCTTCCTATGTCCATTTCAGACTCCACCGTATCCATCATCAGTAGTGTTTCCTCCTACTATGGAATCTAACCTTTTTAATACATGAATTTTAACATAATTCCTTAATAAAAAATACATTAATAACATTGAAGGATCTTATGAGGTATAGTTTCTTAGAAACTAGGTGCACAATATATAAATTGCATAAGGAAAACATAGAAATTATTTAATACTTTTGAAGGATTTTTTTCTAATACTTACTATGTCACCTCACTGTAAGTAATTTCTTGGGGACATACATCATTATAAAAGGGTGACCATAAATCCTAATAAGGGATAATAAATGAAACAAAACATAAACAATCATCATGGATAAAATTAGAGGCATAAAATAAGAGAATAATCCTAATTACGGAATGCATAACAAGTAAATGTGGGTATAATATAAAAATAATATATTCATAAGCATATCGCCATGGTTTATCATCAAGTTGTCGTAAAACATGATTTACATTGTTATTTACCAAGGTATTGTAAAACATGAAATTTCTTGAAATAAATTGTTTACCTAATGAATTAGATTTATATCAAGGAATTAACTTCATATATCTTAATCCATGTTATACATATTCATCATAGTTAATCATTTCATTAATAACCCAAGGAGAATAATAAATGGGTTTCATCAACCAATATTGAATCCATAAGTTCTTAAAGACTTGAACCTTAAATCATTTTTATCCCATGAAAAGGGAATGAGGGTTTAATAAACGGAAATCCCCAATAAATAAATTATCATTATATATAGGTGAAAACTCATGGAAAAGGAATGGGTTTGTGTTTTTACAATATAAGAATATATCATGTAAAAGAGGGAAATTCAAGAAATGAATTCATTAACATTATAGAATACTATGTGGATTATGGAATGTTAATAATGGGGTGGAATTAAGTTCTACCATTGATAAAACACTAATTTGGATTTAATTTGATTATAAAAATGTAGGAAAACAATGTAAAATAGTAGTTAGAAAAACATACCCCAAAAGAGGCACTTGAATAAAAAAGAGGAAGTGGAGAATTCCATGACCTTGAAGAGTTGATTCCATAAAATAGAGGATGACACCTATGACTTATAATATGTTTTAGAGGGAATCTTTGGGAGGATAAATGATAAAAAAATTCTTGTATAATGGATTTGGATTTGGAGGATTTCTAGGAATGGTGGGTATTTATAATAAAAGGGGATGAATGGTTTAATAATTTTTAAATATATGTCTTGGAATTTTAGGTTGTGGAAAATGAAAAACCAATGGATTACCCATGATTTTTTATCATGGTTTTGTGTATTTATGTTAAGTTTTATAATATTTTAATTATTTAGAACCTAAATCCAATTTTTTATATTACTTTAGTCATGTAAAGTAAATTATCTACAAAATATGTTTTTAAACCATAATTTCCATTTTAGACTTTAGAAAGTCATTTATAGGTTTGGAAGTTGATTTAAAACCATTAAAATGAATAATTTTCATAAAATAAAATATTTTTTGTCTCAAATTATATATAATTATTTATTTCATCATTATTACAAATTCATGATGCCATAAACCATACCAAAAATAAAAAATCATATTTTTATAATTCATTAAAAATAATATATTTTAGAAAATTTTCAAAATTTAACACTAACCTAATTTTGACATTATGATAGAAAATATAATTTTTATTTTATATAAATAACTCTTTAAAATGAGAATTTTAATTTTTAAATAAAAATTAATTATTTATTTAAAAGAATCACTTTTTATGACATAGTCAAATTTCTAACCAATTAAAAAAAATTACTGAGACATTATATAATTATATAATTATTTATATTTAAATAAATAGTTTTTTAAGATACTATTTCATGAGAAGAATTGTTTATTTAAAATAATGTATTTTATTATAAAAGTGTATATATTTTAGTAAAATACTATTATATTTTATTTGTATCCAAAAACTTATCTACCAAATTCATCTTATATTCATTTGTATTTTCTTAAATAAAATATTACTAACAATTGGATTGATGAGATAACTATTTCATATTTAAAATTAAATTACAAATTTATAATACCAAGGTCTATATACATAACCCCTTATTACATTGGAATACTTCCTAAAGGTTTGGTGTGTGGTGGTTGTAGTTTCATGGGGTGGCTCAACTAACATTGAACTAGTTGCAATTTCAACAAACTTAAACTTTTCCAGTAAGATATTTCATTCAAGCCTCACTCCTTGAAGCCATAATTGGGAATTTTCAAGGGTAAACCCCATTGATGTTTCCTCCACTACTAAAAAATAGGCGTTTAATAATGATATCCTTTATGAGAACTAAAAAAACAATAATAAAGGCCACCATTTATCTGTGTTTTTTTAGCGTTGATAAATGGAATCCTTAATTAGTGCTTTCTTTTTAGCACTGATAAATGGTACTATTTATCAACGCTTTATTTTTAGCTCCCATAAATGAATCATTTATTTGTGATTTTTACGTTCTCATAATGGTCGAGAAAAAATGAAATAATTAAAAAAAAAAAAATGAGTTTATTAAAAAATTAAAAAATAATTAATTAAATAGCTATTTATAAAAATGAATAAATAGATTATACTATATATAATTTATAAATATTAATAAATAGTACATATTAAATATATAGATAGATGTAAAATGAAAATTAAACACAAAAATTAAAAATACATACATTGAGGAAAATATTAATCATTTTATCAATTAAATAATTATGAATAATATTAATAAATATTATATATTACATATATAGATATATATGAATTTATATAAATACTATTTCTATAATACAAAATATTTAATCTTTTCATTAAATATTAATATATTTAGTGAATAATGGTTTATAATGGAATATTAATATAAGTAAAAATATTGACTAATTACATCATGTAATAGACATAATTGAATGTCGTTCGATATCTCAATTTAGCATATATCTAATGTGTGTTATATTGATTTCACATATACATGATTAATTAATTTTTATATACAACTCATGCACACACACAAATATTTTATTTATAATTTAATCAATTTATATTATATATTTTATATATATTTATTTAACATGTTTTAATATTTTCAATACATTTTCATTTTCATTTCAACAAATATCCATTTTTCTAGCAATTTATATTTTATTAACAAAAAATATCTGTTTTTTTAAAATTTTTAATTGTAACATTTTTAATTATTCAATTTCACTCATGATTATCATGTATGCACATAAGATTAAATATTCATTAATAATGTTAAGAATATATTTTTCAAAAAAAATATTTATAAATAAATATGTTAATAAATGTATATTTACTATTTATATATATTTATATATCTATAACTATAAATAAATAAATATTATTTTTTGAAAAAGTATTTATATAATTATAAATAAACAATTACATATATTTAAATAATTATATAATTATAATAAAATTTTTAAGTAATTAATATATTTAAAATATTTATATTTATATATATTAATTATATATATAATTATATGAATATATAATTATATAATTATATATAATTATATAAATATATATAATGACCTAAATATTATTTTCATAAAAGTATTTTCATAATTATAAATAATTAATTATAAAATTATGAATAATATATTTTAAAAAATAATATATTAATATATTTAAATTTATATATATTTAATATATATATATAATTAAGTAAATATAATTCTGAAATGTTTTATTTATAATTATAATTATAAATCCTTTATCAAT
This sequence comes from Viscum album, assembly GCA_963277665.1. NCBI lineage: Eukaryota > Viridiplantae > Streptophyta > Magnoliopsida > Santalales > Viscaceae > Viscum > Viscum album. The sequence continues at coordinate 570,877,401 of OY728153.1, forward strand.
ACTTAATTAATTAGCACTGAAAAATGCATCTTTATTAGTGCTATTAAAGATGCCTTTTATGAGTGTTAATTAATATAGTGCCGCTAAAAATTATATTTATGAGTACTTTTTTAGAAACACTGATAAACATGTCCCGATCAATTTAAATAACCCTAACTGGTCATGAACTTATCGCAATACTGAGGCTTTCTACAGAAGTGAACCCCTATCAGCGCCCCTCCTCGGTGAATCGAAGTTTGAATTAAGGCTCAAATCCAAGGCTTGAATAATTTGAAGGCTCAAATCCAAGACCCAAATGATTCAGGGGTATAACGAATCCAAGGGTTGTACGTTTTCTAGGTTTTTGATATCTCTTCTTAGCATGGATGATTCAAATCTTCAATCCAAGGTATTTTAGTATCTTCTCATCCTCCCACTCATTGATTTCTTATTTGGAGAGATCTATTTTTATTTTTTATCATCATTATTTATTTTCCATCGGCATATCCCTATGGTCCAAAATGTCTCCATGCCTGTAAATCTCAGTATCAAAGATGTTTCAGAGTCTTCTTCATTGCATTTATCATCCATATAATCTTATGTCCATGCTTTTGATTAATGGTTCCACTTCAAACCTGATTTTGGAGTATCACTTTGGGTCTTAAGAATAAAATTTTCAGTTTCAGTTTGATGATGATGTAGTGGTTGCTGATCCTCTTTCGTTATCTCCATTTCATCATCTCCATCAATGCTAACTTGATTATTTGGGATCTCATGTAGGGGATTTCTATTTTCATTTTGATATTCCAGACTAGAGGAAGTTGTTCCTCCTCCAAGGATGATTCATAAATTGAGAAGTCTGTTTCTTTATATTTCACACTAAAGGGATCAGATTACATATATAAGTATGGTAAATATTTATATATTTATATGTATAAATTTGATATAATTTCATGATATTAAAAAATATAGATATATTTTTATACTATATGTTTAATATTTATTTACTATACATATATATATATATAGACACAAACATGACTATTTTAAAAATACAAATATATACATATATATATTAACTGGTTTTGGGTACAATTTGATATATATATATATAATATAGATATATATTATAAAAAATACATTATACAAATATATATCATACACATACAAATATATATTATACTATACAAATATATATTATACAAATATATTATACCAATATATTATGTGAATACACTATATAAATATATTATACTATTATACTATTAAACAACATATTATACAAATATGGTATACAAATATATTACTCAAATTTATATGTATTAAATTAAAAAATAAAAATATGTTATGAAGATTCGTCTCACTTTTAATCTATTTTTGTAAGAGTGTTCCATCTCCCATTTAACTTCAAACATATACATCTTCCATAATTACTATTATTTATTTCATTATGACTAATTTTTTTCCTATATTCCCAAAATCACCATTGAATAGATAAGGACCACAAAACTAAAATTTTATTATAAATCCTACTCTTCGTCTTCATGAAAATAATTCTTATTTTTAACCTATCTAGACATAATTCTTGAATCAATTTATCAACTAAAAATTTTTAGATGTTTAAAATCATTATCATTATTAAGTATATTTTTCTTCTAAAATTATTGTTTCCATTCCTTATCAATTTTTATTTGAAATTTTAATTTTGATATGTTTTTAAATATTTAATAAACCATTAATATAAAATGAAATAATTCCTTAGGTTGTTACATCATTTATTCCAAAAAAATAGAATGGAGGTTATCAAATTCTATATATGTGGGATTAATTATTAGTATCTATTTTTTTGTATTCCTTATTTTAGGTCTACATGTATTGGTTCCACACTTAGGAATATCTGATTTCCATACTTATATAATAAATAACTGTTTATTTATTAAAAAAATTTATCAATACATTTTTATATTTTAAATTTGATCAAATGATAGTTTATGATTCTTGTTCATCATATTTGGTTTTTTATTACTCCACAATTTCCAATATTATATTTTAATTTTGTATAATGAATTTTAAAAAGACTTGAAGGATAATTTTAATTGAGGTTGGACTAGTCTTATATGATTAAATATATTAAAAGTTATATTTCTCTTATAAATATATAATTTAGAGGCCCCAAAGATTTATATATTGTAACATGTATCTATTTAGACCCCTTTAATCTCACCTTCCATAGTCCATTAGTTAATAACTAGTGTCAAATGTGTAAATATAAAAAATGGGATACATTACCCATTTTAGATAACATCACACATTATCATTATCATCCTCCTCAACTTCATATCCCGAATAATTATTATTGCATTTTCCTGTCTTGAGACTCATCCATCATCTCAATTATATTTCATCTACTACTCTAAGATTTAATCATATCATAAAAGAATAATTCATAAATTATTTCAAGAAACAAAGGTGCATGTCCACAAGTTATGTAGCATGTGTTTCAAATAAATAAAATCAATGAAAAATGTTCAGGAGATGAGTTGATGAGGATTGATATCAAATACACAAAATCAAATATTTATAGGGTGACCCTTTCCTTGGGAGATCACAATCAGGTCATGATGGTACCAATGTAAAAAATATCTTATTCATTAGAGGGGATGAAAATGAGGTTAATTGGATTCTCAATAGAGGAACCAAATCCCTAAAAACATAAAAAAAGAAAGAGAGTTCAATGAGATGGTAACAGATTTATTTAATATACAATGTTTTTCCTCATAATATTATTTTTTCTTTAATGCATCAGCATAATCTAAATTAAATGTAGGACTAATCATGCAAAAATTGTCTTTTATACAAGAAGACGCTACCAATACCTCGAAAGATCAAATTATAATGGAGGAAAACCTTTGGGAAGCTGTAAAGGCACTGTTACAATATACATTATCTATTTTACTTAGAAGTTATATAATTAAATGTTGATTTAATTTTCATTATTTATTTTAGAGTTCATTTATTTTAGAAGATTTATGCCCACATTTCATGCCTTTCTTCACCAAAACATCTATATACTTCTTCTCCCTCAAAAAATTTTCACCCAAGTGTTGACATTTATCACTTTCCTTCATGTTCTCTCCCCTGCACAATCACATAGGTAGTCTGGATGTTTGTACAGTAAAATCATTTTCCATAGAATTAATTTATTTTTTCATAATTATTTTTAATTTATTTATTTTTCATATTACTCAGATAATAATTTTTTTATTAAAAAAGTGAATTATTTTTTTCTATTGGGGTGGTTTGTCCATCTTTCTTGCATTTCTACACTAAAACTTCTACAGACTTCTCCACCCTCATATCCTTTTCACCCTTTTAGTGTTATAATTTATCATTTTCTTTCAGATTTCCTCCACTTATCAATCAAATAGGTAATATTTATGTTTTCACAATAAGAAAATTGTCCATAGAATTAATATATTTTTTCATAATTATGTTTAATTTATTTTTTTAGCATTACTCAAATAATAATTGTTTTCATATACAGGTGGATTCTTTTGTTTGAGTTGGGGTGGTTTATCCATCTTTCACACATTCCTACACCCAAATATTCACAAACCTCTTCTCCCTAAAAACCTTTCAACCCCTACAGTGTTTGATTTTATCACAATCCTTTAAGATCCCTTTACTCTTTAATCACAAAGGTAATCTTGATGTTTTCACAGAAAAATTAATTTCTATATAATTAATGTATTATTGCATATTTGTGTTTAATTTATTTATTTATAGTGTTACTCATATAATAATTGTTTTCTTATACATGTGGATTCTTTTTTTGTGTTGGTGTAGTTTGTTCAAAGCTTATCATGCTCATGAGAGATCAGACATCGATCTTTCAACTGACATAATAACAACAAAAAAAAGTGTCAATAATGAATACAACTATAATGAAATGGTGAATTCCTACTACTTATTTAATTAAATTTTTCATAATTTTATCTAATATATTTGTGTTAATTTAATTTTCATTATTATCTTATAATTTTTTAGTTTTTTATAGATATTTTGGGAATTCATATTTCTCTTTCAACTACCAGCAACAAACCAAAAAAGAGATAAAATGTTTCTTTCTTCGAATGTTACTATAATTTCCATTTTTGTAGTATTTCATTGTTGAACTTTCAAAAATTCATATTGATTCAATTTTCTTATTTGGATAACTTGTGTCACGAACTAAATCAGGTCTCCATTTGAACCGATGCCCGACCCATCCCACGGCAAGGCCCGAAGGGTGTTCCTGATCCCCATGGGCTGGCACAAGTGCTCGGGTATCAAAATAAACTTTGGGAACAATTTACCTGAGTGAAAAAATATAAAGCAGCCAACCAAAGTAAACCAAACAAAAGTAAAGGTTACAGTAAAATGTGTATTTAACCAAATAGGTTTTTGGTTCACAATTATTCAAAACCCAAATAACACTAAAACAAGGTGACCAAAAACAAACCTATGAACTATTGCCCAGTGTGATGACACCGCCCCTATGCCACCACCAAAACTCCACGTAGATAAGCCTGCTAACAACCTGAACCACTACTCCCAAAAGCTAGACCCTTACCTATATCATAAGTAAACAAGTCTACTTACACCAAAGGGTGTAAGTAGGGTATGAGCAATCGCCCAGCAGGATATCACCAAGAAAAGATTCCACACACAACTATCAAAAGACGAACCATTTTCAAGGCTAAATAAAGGAAGAAATAAGTGGAAAAGAAATGGTTTTCATAAAACGATTTAAAAGAAAGGCAGTTCAAGATAAACACATTAGGATAGTAATTCAAGTGACATATCACGTATCATTGTGCACACAAAGTAACCGGTAGCACCAAAGGATGGGAAAGCCCCAAAAGGGTACTAGAGAATGTGGGACCCTAGAACGTCGTGTCTTGGTGAAACGTGGCTTAGGTGGCTACGAACCTCAGATAACGTGGCTTAGAAGGCCACGACCCTCAGAAAACGTGGATTAGAAGGCCATGACCCTGAGATATCATATGTTTAGTTAGTGTTGCAATCGTCAAACCTGCCTGTGAAACCGAGTCAAGTCATCTCCGTAACACTAGCTCACTAGTCCTAGTCTTCCCACTTAATACCTCGGCTTCCCTCATTGTTCTCACCTAAAGATTAATGTTCACATAACATTTCACATTATCACTTAGAGCCAAACGTGTCACCTGCACACTGATATCCTCTTTGAAAACCACACACACACCAAAACTTTTTTAAAAAACCTTAAACCACACTGCTTATGCTTTAAATAAAACTAGATACCGAACTTAATGAAATCACATTGTTAATTAAGAAAACCACTAAGAAAAATTATCGAACAGTTTTCAAACATGTCACACAAAATTTTAAAAGTTAAAAAGTCACTAAAAACCCCTTTATATAATAAAACATATTCTGACACACCAAAACACAAACTGCGTCATCCGCACATTCTAACCCACACACTGCACAGTTTACAAATAATAATAAACAGCCAAAGTAAGTTTTCACAATAAAAATGGACTTGCTTCACATAAATATACTACTGGAAAATTAGTTGCACATTTAAAATGTAATCAGAACCAATTTTTCAGCATGGGAGCTAATTAGCAAGGTGCTGAAAAATTAAACCAACACGCAAAAGATCTCCAGATGATAATTGAGTGTGGAATTACCTACCTCAAATAGAAAAGGAAAAATACATGGTGCAAAACTCCCGTTTCACCACGGTCGCACTGTATTGAGACGTCAAATAGGTCTTAAAACAGTAGACCGTTAAACAGGTTCAATAATAATGTTAACATAATAATGATAATAATAATAACAATAACATAATAATAATAATAACAATAACATAATATAATAATTATGATAATAGCATATTAATATAATAATAATAAAAATAATAATATAATAATAAAAATAATAGCATAACCATAATATAATAATAATGACAATAATATAATAATAATAACATAATAATAATGTAATAATAGTTACAATAATAATATATAATAATAATAACATAATAAAAATTATAGTAATGCTATAATAATTAACATATTAATAATAATAACCAAAGAAAACATTAATATCTTATTAGATATGTTAAAATAATAAAATAAAATAAATAAATAAAAAAGAAGAAAAACAAACATGCCGGCAGTCTGCTGGAGGGGGGGCCGAACAGGGGGTGCAGGAGCGGGGAGGCGGCGCGCCGGCTGGGGCGGAGGGTGGGTCTAGTGTGGTTTCAAAGCTCCGACGAGAGGAGGGTGGCCAATCGGGGAGGTGCGGATGAGTGGGTGAGGGAGAGGCCGGTGGTGTGGGTGAGAAGGGGGAGGGGAGTGCAGGTTAGGGAGAGGTCGGCAGAGCTGCTGTTCGGAAAGAGGAAGGCAGGGCGCGGGCTGGTCAGTCCGGGGAGGGAGGAGGAGAGGTGAGGTCTGGCGGCTGGTGTGTGCAGGAGATAGCGGTGGAGAGGGTGAGGGCGGGAGGCAGGTCGGGGCACGATCGAGCGGGGAGGACGGGGCCATGCAGGGAGGGGTGCGCCGGATGGGGAAGAAGAAATAGGGGAGAGAGAAAGATGTGGGGAGGAAGGAAGAGGATAAAAAAATGAAAATAAAATTAAAATGGAGAAGGGTGGTGGCTAGGGTTTCGGGGGGAGGGTGGGGGGAGGAAAACCAAAAAAAAACTTGATAACAATGATATTAATATCATAATAATAATAGAAATAAAAATATTAATAGTAATAATAATAATCATCATCATAATAATAATAATAACATAACAATAATAATAATAATAATAATAATAATCGCATAGCATAACAATATTAATAATATTAACAATGATAAAAGCATAAAAATATTAATAATAAAATAATAATAATAATAATAATAATAATAATAGTATCAAAAATAATAATAATATAAATAATACTAATAAAATTGAAGGTGACATATGTTATTTGCATCATTCGCGCAACGGGCACCGTGTGTTGAAATGGCAAAGATGCATGGCTTTGCCCATCCCCTGCTCATGCGCCGAGCGGCGCAAGGCCCGCGCGCGCACACCGTTACCACAACGGGAAACCCACACCGGGTTCAGCCCATGATACAACCAAATAATTTGAATAAACATGCAATTAATTTACGAAAAAAAATTTAAAATCAAACATGTACCTCAATAAAGTCCGGGCGTGAAAATTATCCCCACCATGAAAACTTTCCGCCCTCGGAAAGTCAGCTCAAAGCCTGATCAGAGGATAGAAATGGGTACTCCTGCTCAACCCATGACTTCCGCTCCAAAGTCTCGTGTTCATCACTTTTGTGCTGCCAAAGAATACGAACTAGATGGATGGACTTTCCATGTAGCACTTCCTCCTGTGAATCCACTATCCGCACGGGTCACTCAAACATAGACAAGTTGGGCTCTATCTCCAGCTCCACATAATTCAGCACATGCGACAGATCAAGGTTGTACTTCATTAGTTGGGAGACATGAAATACGTTGTGAATCGACATCAACTATGAGGGAAAAGCTAACCTGTATGCCACCTTTCCAACCCGTTCAAGAATATCGAAAGGTCCGATATATCTCGGTGTCAGCTTCCCCTGCTTCCCCAAACGACGGTGACCCAAGCGAGGGGCCACTTTCCGGAACACTCTATCCCCCACTGATAATTCAAGATCCCGCTGCCTCTGATCTGCATAAGACATGTGGTGACTCTGAGCTATCAACAACCACTGCCTAATCAGCTTGACCTTCTCAGACGTCTCCTGAACAAGACTCGGTCCCAAGACCGAGGCCACTCGTACCTCATCCCAACACAGAGGAGACCGACAAGGCCGACCATAGAGCGCCTCAAAGGGTGCCATTCTGATGGAATATTAGTAACTGTTATTATAAGAAAACTCGACCAGTCCCAAATGGATATCCCATGAGCCTCCAAAATCTAGCACATAGGCTCGAGGCATGTCTTCCAGGATCTGATTCACCCGCTTCGTCTGGCCATCGGTCTGAGGATGGTATTTCATGCTCATCTTAATCTGCGACCCCAAAGCCTTCTGGAGGCCTCCCCAAAACCGAGATGTAATGCGTGGGTCCCTGTCAGAAACAACTGCTGACGGCACACCATGAAGTCTTAATACCTCCTGAACATACAAGCGGCCCAGCTCCTCTACCTTCGCTGTATCTCTGATCGGAATAAAGTGAGATGACTTGGTCAAGCTATCAATCACTACCCAGATAGCATTCCTCCCTCAATGTGTACGAGGCAAGAGAATGATGAAGTCCATGGCGACCTCGTCCCACTTCCAGGTAGGAATGGGTAATGGCTGGAGTAGGCCAGATGGTCTCTGATGCTCTGCTTTCACTTGCTGGAAAGTGTAACATCTAGATACGAAGTCGGCTATGTCCTGTCTCATAACTGGACACCAGAACTAACGGCGATCATCGTAATACATCTTGGTAGTACCAGGATGGATGACCCACTAATATTGGTGACTATCCTGCATCACTACCTTCTGCAGAGACAATGACACTACATCACGGCCCTTGAAGCATAAGACCCTCTGGGAAGAAAAAGACCAATCAGAAGGAGTCTCCCCACCATGAAGAAACTGCATAGATCGCTGACACAGCTCATCACCAGGCTGCTCCCACTGAATCAACTCCAGAAGAGTAGGAGTCAACTGTATGCTAGCCAAGAAAGTACCTCCACTGTGCTCCCTTCTCTCCAAGTGTATCTAGGCGAAGAGCCCCATCAAAGTCCACTCATCTCTAGACTTCCTCAATGCCTGTACTGGTAGCTTTTTGCTCAAAGCATCATCTACCACATTACCCTTGCCAGGGGTATAGACAATAAAAAAATCAAAACCCTGCAGGTACTTGACCCAACGGCGCTGCCTCAAATTGAGATCCTTCTGATAGAAAATGTAGGCTAGGCTCTTATGGTCAGAGTAGACCACAAACTTCTCCCCAAAAAGATAGTGGCGCCACGTCTTCAAATCATGCATCACCGCCGCCAACTCTAAGTCTTGAGTCGGATAGTTCTTCTCATGTGGCCGGAGTTGGCAAGAACCATAAGCCACAACATGGTCAACCTGCATGAGAACACATCCCAGGCCCATAACTGAAGCATCACAGTGCACCACATAGCCCTTTCCTGACTCTGGTAAGGTCAACACCAGTGCGGTGGTCATCCGCCACTTCAACTCCTCAAAATATTTCTGGCACTGTGGGCTCCACTCAAACATCACCCCTTTCTGGGTGAGTGCGGTCAGGGGGGAGGCAAGCCGCGAGTAGTCCTGGACAAAGCACCTGTAATAACCAGCCAAGCCTAGAAAACTCCTGATCTCAAACACATTTCTCAGCTGCTCCCATGACATAACTGCCCTGATATTTTCGGGATCCACTGAAACCCCTTGTTCTAAGACGACATGCCCCAGAAACATCACTTCCCTGATCCAGAATGGGCACTTTGAGAGTTTGGTATACAGGCGGTGATCCCGCAAAGTGCCCAAAACAATGCGCAGGTGATGCTCATGATCCTCCTCCGATCCAGAATAAACCAGGATGTCATCCACGAAACCCACGACAAATGAGTCGAGATATTGGTGGAACACCCAATTCGTGAGCGCCATAAAAACTGCAGGAGCATTCGTCAGTCCAAAAGGCATGACCAAGTACTCGAAGTGACCGTACCTACTTCGGAAAGCCGTCTTCGGGATATCTTCTTATCTCACTATGAGCTGGTGGTATCCCGAATGCAAATCAATCTTGGAGAACCACTTTTCCCCCTTCATCTGGTCGAACAAATCGTCAATCTGAGGAAAAGGGTATTTATTCTTGATGGTTACCTTGTTCAATTTCCGGTAATCAATGCACAACCGAAGGGTTCCGTCGGCCTTCTTCACGAATAAAACCGGTGCGGCCCAAGGAGAGACGATCGGGAGAATGAATCCTTTGGATTCCAAATCGTCTAGCTGTATCTTTAACTCCCTCAATTCGGTGGGGTCCATGCAATATGAGGGAAGAGATATAGGCTGTGTTATTGGCGCCAACTCAATCGAGAACTCCACGTCCTGCTCTGGGTGTAAGCCAGAAATATCTTCTAGGAAGACCTATGGGAACTCATCCACTACCCGAGGTAACCCATCCTGTAAAATACCACCATTGTCCTCTAGAGTGATTGATGAAAACTGATAAGAAAGATTTTCTAGCTCAGGGAGTGGAGGTCCCGTGTGTCCCGACTGAGGATCCCATTCTCCGTGAAATAACTGAGGAGTTCCATCTGGTGCCGTAAAACTAACTCGGCGCTTATAACAATCAATGTGTGCCTGGAAGCGCGCCAACTAGTCCATACCGAGGATCACATCAAATAGGTTCATGTCAAGGACCAAGAAATCCCATTCCATCTCGATTCCCGACACGGAGAGTGCACATGATGGGCACCTAAGACCCTGCCCCCTCTTTTTCCCCAGCGGTGTTACTAACTCCATAGAAAATGATAACAGCTCGGTTGGCAGGTTCAGAAGATTCACAAAACAAGAAGATATAAAAGAATCTGAAGCACCATTATCAAATAAAACTGCAGCTATAGAAGATGCAACAAGAATAGTACCTTGAACCGTCGAAGGCCCTACATCAGATCCCGCTGGTGCCTGATCCACAGCAAGCAGTTGCCTTGTCCCTGCCTGAGAATGACCGCTCGCCTAAGGCTCTGCCCTGATCTGGCTCTGCCCTGAAGACGATCCGGTCCTACCACCACGCCCGCCGAACCGAGATCCTATCGTTCTGGTCGGCTCTGACTGAACTGATACCCCTCTAGAAGCCACAGATCCATCCCCACTATGGCAAGGGCGTGCAGTCCTGTAGAAGTGTTGTAGATGTCCCACAACTCCAGATCCATGGCATGGTCTGGGAGGGTAAGGACAAACATGTCGGATGTTCCCTACCCTTCCGCACTGATGGAACACTATGGAACCTGCACCAGAAGCCCCAGATGAAAACATCCTGGGAGGATGACCTGAGCTGCCATCACTCCTCTTCCATTTCTCATCACACTTCCTCTTCTTCTCAGATGAACTGCCACTTCCAAGCCCTGACACTGATCCCGAAAACCCCAAATTACCCTTCTGGTCAATCTCAGCCATACAAGCACGATCGAACACCTCAATATAATCTTCATCTTGAATAAGAAAACCATGGAGTGGATTTCTAGTTGAAGGTCCTTCTCAAACTTCGGAGATTTCAAGAATTCGCTCGAAACTAACTCAGGTGCATACCATACCAGTTCAGCAAAGCGATTCGTATACTCCATCACTGTCTGATTCCCCTGCGAAAGCTCCATGAACTCCTGAGATATAGCATAGCCTACGAACTCTGGACAATACTGCTCGTTGAAGATACCCTTGAAATCTTTCCATCTCATGTGCTCATGTTTCCCAGCCTGGACCAATGATTCCCACCATTTGCGACTGGAACCCTCTAGCTGGAACGGGGCACACTTCACCCTGACTTCCTCGGGCATGTCAAGGAATTCGAACATACGTTCTATCTTTTCGAGCCACTCCTCTACCTCCTAAGGTTCTGAACTGCCTCGAAAAGAAAGAGGTTTGTTACTTAGAAACTCCTGAGCTCTATCCTTCCTGGAGCCAAATTCTTCCCCTCTAGCTGGAACATGGGTGGGGGCATGAGTCACCCCTTGTCCCGAAGACTGAACGGCTCGGACCATCGCCTCTACCAATCTTTGATCAAGCGGCGCGAGAGAACTCTCTCCGGCTTCCTCCCGTGGGTGCAAGGGAGCTCTCTGGGGAGGAATCTTACAGCAAATGGCAACAATCAAGAAGGGATACCATAAATATCACATATCCCCAAAGGAACAAAATTTTTCAACAAGATAAATAATCATCAGTAAACCAAACATGAAAAAACGACTTCCTACAAAAATTCTACTTTCTTGCCTGGTGGCCACGTACAGTCTGCAGCCTGCACGTCCCACCTAGAAAATAAGTGAAACAAGAACCCTGAGATCCCATGGCAACTCAGTATCTCTCACGAGGCGTGCTAGCTAGGAACCCTACTCGTAACATGAATTCTGAGCCCCGACATACCCAACTCATGTATAACCCAACTCGTCCCAAATAACATAAACCACGAACAAACCTGCCTTTGATACCATTTTGTCACAAACTGAATCGGTCCGCCATCCGAACCGATGCCCGACCCGGCCCGCGGCAAGGCCAGAAGGGCGTTCCCAATCCCCATGGGCTGGAACAAGTGCCCGGGTATCAAAATAAACTTTGGGAACGGTTTACCCGAGTGAACAAATATAAAGCAGCCAACCAAAGTAAACCAAACAAAAGTAAAGGTTACAGTCAAACGTGTATTTAACCAAACAGGTTTTTGGTTTGAAAGTATTCAAAACCCAAATAACACTAAAAGAATGTGACCAAAAACCAACCTAAGAACTGTTGCCCGGTGTGAGGACACCGCCCTTGAGCCACCACCAAACTCCACGTAGATAGGCTTGCTAACAACCTGAACCACTACTCCCAAAAGATGGACCCTTACTTGTATCAGAAGTAAACAAGTCTACTTACACCCAAGGGTGTAAGTAGGGTGTAAGAAATCGCCCAGCAGGATATCACCAAGAAAATATTCCACACAAAACTATCAAAAGAAGGACCATTTGCAATGCTAAATAAAGGTAGAAAGAAGTGCAAAAGAAATGGTTTTCATAAAATTATTTAAAAGAAAGACAGTTCAAGATAAACCCATTAGGATAGTAATTCAAGTGACATATCACATATTATTGTGCACACAAAGTAACCGGTACCACCAAAGGATAGGAAATCCCCAAAAGGGTACTAGAGCATGTGGGACCCTAGAACGTTGTGTCTCGGTGAAACGTGGCTTAGGTGGCCATGACCCTAAGATAACGTGGCTTAGAAGGCCACGGCCCTCAGAACACGTGGCTTAGAAGGCCACGACCCTCATATATCATATGTTTAGTTAGTGTTGCAATCATCAAACCTGCCAGTGAAACCGGGCCGGGTCATCTCCGGACCACTAGCTCACTAGTCCTAGTCTCCCCACCTAATACCCAGGCTTCCCTCCTTGTGCTCACCTAAAGATCAAAGTTCACATAACATGTCACATTATCACTTAGAGCCAAACATGTCACCTGCACACTGATATCCTCTTTGAAAAACACAGACACACCAAAACTTTTTAAAAAATCATAAACCACACTGCTTACGCTTTAAATTAAACTAGATACATAACTTAACAAAATCACTTTGTTAATTAATAAAATCACTAAGAAAAATTATTGAACAGTTTTCAAACATGGCGTAAAAAATTTTAAAGGTTAAAAAGTCACTCAAAACCCCTTTATATAATAAAACATATTCTGACACACCAAAACACAAACTGCGTAATCCGCACTTTCTAACTCACACACTGCACAGTTTGAAAATAATAATAAACAGAAAAAGTAAGTTTTCACAATAAAAATGGACTTGCATCACATAATATACTACTAGAAAATTAGATGCAAAATTAAAATGTAATTAGAACCAATTTTTCAGCATGGGAGCTAATTAGAAAGGTGCTGAAAAATTAAACCAACACGCAAAAGATCGCCAGATGATAATTGTGTCTAGAATCACCTACCTCAAATAGGAATGGAAAACAACACGGTGCAAAACTCCCATTGCACCATGGTCGCACCATATTGAGCCGTCAAATAGGTCCTAAAACAGCAGACCGTTAAACAGGTTCAATAATAATGTTAACATAATAATGATAATAAGAATAACAATAACATAATAATAATAATAATAATAATAATAATAATAATAATAACATAATATAACAATAATGATAATAGCATATTAATATAATAATAAAAACAATAATAATATAATAATAAAAATAATAGCATAACCATAATATAATAATAATGACCATATAATAATAATAATAATTACATAATAATAATGTAATAATATTAACAATAATAATATAATATTATTATTATTATTATTATTGACATAATAATAATAATAACATAATAATAATTATAGTAATGATATAATAATTAACATATTAATTATAATAACCAAAGAAAACATTAATATCTTATTAGATAAGTTAAAATCATAAAATAAAATAAATAATTAAAAAAAGAAGAAAAACAAACATGTCGGCAGCCTGTTGGAGGGGGGGCCGAACATAGGGTGCAGGAGCGGGGAGGCGGCGCACCGGCTTGGGCAGAGGGCGGGTCCGGTGCGGTTTCGAAGCTCCAGCGAGAGGAGTGTGGCTGAGCGGGAAGGCACAGATGAGCGGGTAAGAGAGAGGCCGGCAGTGCGGGTGAGCAGGGGGAGGGGAGCGCGGGTTAGGGAGAGGCCGACAGAGCTGCTTTTCGGCAAGAGGAAGGAGGGGCACCGACTGGTCGGTCCGGGGAGGGAGGAGGATAGGTGAGGTCTGACGGCTAGTGTGTGCAGGAGACAACGACAAAGAGGGTGAGGGCGTGAGGCAGGTCGGGGTGCGGCCGAGCGGGGAGGACGGGGCCAAGCAGGGAGGGGTGCACCAGCTGGGGAAGAAGAAATAGGGGAGAGAGAGAGACGTGGGGAGGAAGGAAGAGGATAAAAAATGAAAATGGAGAAGGGTGGTAGCTGGGGTTTCGGGGGGGGGGGGGGGGGAGGAAAACCAAAAAAAGTTGACAATAATGATATTAATATCAATAATAATATTAGAAATAAAAATATTAATAGTAGTAATAATAATAATAATCATAATAATAATAATAACATAACAATAATAAGAAATAATAATAATAATCACATAACATGACAATATTAATAATATTAACAATGATAAAAGCATAAAAATAATAATAAAAATAATAATAATAATAATATTATTATCAATAATAATAATAATATAAATAATAATAATAAAATTGATGTTAACATCTGTTATTTGAATCATCCGCGCAACGGGCACCGTGCGTTGAAATGGAAAAGCTACATGGCTTTGGCCATCCCCTGCCCGTGCACCGAGCGGCGCAAGCCCGCGCGCGCACACTGTTACCACAACGGGAAACCCACACCGGGTTCAGCCCATGATACAACCAAATAATTAAATAAATAGGTAATTAATTTACGAAATAAAAATTTAAAATTAAACTTATACGTTAATAAAGTTCGGGCATGACAACCTCTCTCATTGTTAAAATCTAGAAGAGTAGAGGGCACACTAGCTTCTTATACTCTTTTGGATTTCAACAATGAGAAAGGTTTTTTCTGTTAAGAACCTCAAGTCAATATGTATTTTTGGTAGTTTGACAATGAAATGAAATTGAAATAATGGTAAATTGGTAGTTATGATTTTTAATGAAATTGGGATGTGTATGAATCAAAAAAATCCCAAATATGATGCAAGGTGTGATCGGTATAACTCCCACAACTATTTTTTTATTTAAAATTGTTATTAATTTTAGTAAAAAATATAACTAACATATTAAAAATTGATGAGAAAAAATATTATGATTATTTTAATACATTAATAAAATGATCCGTAAGTTATTTAATATGTTTAGTAATTAGCCTCACCACAATCTATTTCAAGATGTTCTTGGTATGACTCAAAATATTCGTTGTTAGTTTAAAATCAATATCTTAGTTTAAAAAGCATCACACATTAAAAACCAAGAAAATGCGCTCATATTTTTTGATTATTTAGGCTACCAATTTATGAGTCATTTATGATTTGTAGAAATAGATATCACGTCAAGTAGATTCACAATGTGACTAATATGAGTCAAAGTGCATGTTTCCATTTTGAAATGACATTTTAGTAAAAAAGACAAGTGACGTAGTCCAAACCAAGAAAAACATTCTTATTGTTTTTATAATTTTTTTAAAGTGGTCCATAATACATTAGATATTGTTAGGAATTAGGCTTTCCTCAATAGATAAACAATGTAACTGGTATGACTCCATGCGTGTGTTTTTATATATAATTGACATTAATTTTAATAAAATGGAAAATTGGACTAATAAAAACTAAGGAAAAACATTATGATTGTTTAGATACATTAATGAAATGATATGTATTTCAATATTTACATTTTACAATTAACTACACCTCAATATAATAAAAGATGTGCCCAGTACGACTCAATGTGTCCGTTATCAGTTTAAAATTGATAATTTAGTTAAAAATTTGTTACTCATTAAAAACCCAGAAAATGAATTAAAATTTTATTTATAATGTAGGAAGTTTATTAATAATAAATTTGTGATGTGTAGAAATCAGTATCGTGTCAATCTAACACACTATGTGACTGGTATGATTGAAATTGTTTATTTCCAGTTTAAAATGAAATTTTAGGAAAAAAGAAAAGTGACTGACTCAAAACTGAGATTACACATTTTTTTTATTTTTATGCTTTATTAAAATTGTCCATAAGTAATTTGAGACATGTAGGAATTTTCCTCACCTAAATTAGATACAAAGTGTGACCCGTATGACACTATGTGATTTTTTTTTAAAATTGACATCAATTTTAGTAAAAAGTAAAAGTGACCAACTCAAAACTAAGAAAACACATTTTGATTATTTTGATACTTTAGGGAAATTATTAATAATTAATTTTTTATTTGTAGAAATTTGACACACCTCAATCAAATACACTATGTTTCTGGTATGACTCATTGTGTCTGTTATCAGTTTAAAATTGAAATTTTAGTTCAACAAGTTTCAATCACTAAAAAATGTGAAAATTCACTTGATTTACTTGGATAATTTTTGTAAAATGATTAATAAGTCATTTTTTATGTGTAGGAATCAGTATCACATCAAACCAACACACAATGTTATTGGTACGAGTAAATGTGTGTGTTTCAAGTTTAAAAGGGAATTTTAGTAAAAAAGACAAGTGAAAAACTAAAAATCAAGAAAAACATTCATATTGGTTTGAATAATTAGGAAAATGATCCATATTTTATTTTAGATATCTATTAATCAGCCACATCTAAATCTTATGCATTGTGTGACAAGTATGACTCCAAGTGTGTCTCTTTTATTTAAAACTGACATCAATTTTAGTAAAAATGAAAAATGACCTGATAAAAACCAAGAAAACACATTATGGTTATTTTGGTACTTTGTACTAAAGATCCATAAGTCATTCATGATGTATAGTAATTAGCCACACTTCAATATGATACACTATGTTACCCAAATGAATCAATGAGTCCGTTATCAGTTTATAATCAACATTTTAGTTCAAAAAGTGCCACTCACTGAATACTGAGAAAACACAGTCAAATTTTCTTGATAATTTAGGAAAATGATTAATAAGTCATTTTTTAGTTTTTTGAATCATTATCACATAAATCCAAAACCGGATGTGACCTGTATATTTCAATGTGTGTGTTCCAAATTTAAAATAACATTATACTAAAAACGTAAGTGATTTACTCAAAACCAAGAAAACAAATTCAGATTCTTTTGATAATTTAAGAAAACAGTTCAAGAGTAATTTTAGATGTGTACGAATCAAATACACCTCAATCTGAAACATGGTGTGACCCGTATGACTTTAATTTCATATTTTCAATATATAAGTGTCATTTTAGTTTAGAATTCACATCACATCTCCAAAATCGAGCAAAAAATCCTAGATTATTTTCTATACATTTTATCTGATATTACTTAAAAAATTTATTTATCATTTATAAATTATTATTATTTAGTTAATTTTTATAGAGATAATGATTGAAGATGAATAATAAATGTTGTGACATGAAATAAGCAACTTTAAGTCAATGTGATACACAGTGTTCCTGGTATGACTCAAAGTATAGTTTAAAAATAACAGATTCTGTTAATTTATTTCAAAATATTATTACTGACATAATAATTATTTTCTTCTACATGTGTGTTTTTTTCTCAGGGGTTAAGATCCAGAGACAAAGGAACACTATTTTTTTTAATGTATGTAATAACTTTTACATATGTAATTTTATAAACCTATTTTTGAAATATCAATAATGTAGTGTTTTTTCATCTGATTTTGTGTTGTTTTTGGTGTTTCAGTGTGTTGGTCCAGCACACTACACTAGTGATATAGTTTTCTGTTTCAACACACTATAGTAATCCCCTTTATCAATACTTTATCATGAACTGATAATGGTAACCTTTATTGGTGCTTTTAGATGTTCTAATAATGGGTCTGTTTATCAACCCTTCTAAAAGTGCTCATGAAGGGGTAGTTTATCAACACTTCTAAAAGCAATGATAAAGGGACCATTTATCAGGGGTTTTATCATTAATAAAATACATGGGATTTTAATCTCTCTATTACTCAACTCTTCTCTAACATTGATAAAGGCAATTTTTATCATTGTTCAAGGCCTATTTTGTAACAGTTCTCCATCCCAAGTGTTAAAAACGGGCTTCAAAATTCATGACTCTACTGGTTGAGGGAATCATTTATCCATTATTCAACAATTATCATTTTTCATTTCCTTTTATAAGTAATAAATCTAATTTTAACATTATTACTAGTGGTCATAATACCCAACGATCATATAGTCCAATGGTTATATAACAATCTGATTACAACTGTCACTTTTCCCTTTATAATCTATATACACTTCACCATTCATTAACATTGATTACTTGATTCTCAAAGGTTTTTACAATTAATATGATAATGTAAATTATATTGTAAACATTTATTTTTTTTAACATTTTTCATGGAAATTTTAATCTTTAAGGGAGAGTTCGATCATATGGAGTACAACATTGTGTGATCTCTGTTTTTTGTTTTTTATGTCCCTATACTAGTCTTAGCTATTTTAAATTTTATTATTACATTACATATAAATATGTTTATTTGAAATAGTCTTTCCTCATACATCTTTTATTTAATATAATAAAATAGTCACCTTGAAAAAGAGTTCCTTTATTAATCATAGAATAAAATTTCAATCTGTTACATTCTCCTCCACTAAAAATACTCATCCTTAGAAATTGAATCTTTTCTCTAAAAAATGGGGGTATTTATTCTTAATTACAACCTCAGGTTCCCAATTCACTTCTTCAAAATTTATTTTTCTCCATAGTACTTTCACAAGTCATGTTTTCTTGTTCCTCAACATGTGTTCCCATATTTCAAGAATCTGGATCAATTCCTATTCATAATATAAGTCAGGTTCCAATTCCACAACATTAATATCAAGTATATGTGTTTATTCAAACATATAATTTATCAATAGAGACACATGGAAGACATCATGGGGATTGTGAATATTTGGAGGATGTTTTACTCAATAAGAAACTGCTCCAACACACTCTAGAATCCTAAATAGTCCAATTTACCTTGGACTCAGTTTCTGCTTCTTTTTGAAACTCATGACCCCTTTCTGTGATGGTATCTTGAGAAATGAATAGTCCTTGACATGAAATTCTTAATTATTCTTTCAATTTTTAGCATAACTTTTCTATAAATTATGAGAAACCATGATGTGTTTTTGAATCCCTTGTATATTTTCTGCAGTCTCATTCATAATGTATGGTCTCCAAAGTTCCCATTCTCTAACTTCATCCCAACATGTTAGTGTTATAAACCTATTTCCATAGATATCTTCACAAGGTTTACTTAGAATAATCAATTGTAAACTATTGTTGTAGGAGAAATAAACAAGTGTAAGATGTTGATATCAACTCTCTTGAAAATCAATTGAGTTAGCCCAAGATATATCTTCCAATGTTTTAATAGTCCTCTTATACAACCCATAAATTTGTGTATTATAGGTGGTGTTCAGGGTTTAATTCTATATTCATGGTCATTTGAATGATCCTTCATAACATAGAAGTAAATAATTGTTCTTGTTTAGAAAAAATTGACAGTGGTACTCCATTATGTTTCACTATTTATTGAATATAGAGGATATCTAGGAATTCTAGTGATAAATACTCTCTTTTGGAAATGAAATGGGAAAACTTTTTCAATCTATCAGTAAATATCCATATAAAAATTTTACACTAGGATTCCATCATAAGGCCTATAACAATTTCAATGGTGATATTATACCACTTCCATATATGTATGGGTAGTGGTTGTAATACCCCTTTAGGTAGATTTCACTCATCCTTCACTTATTTACAAACCAAGAACATTGTATTATAAATTGAAATCACCATTTTCATATTATCCCTGCAAAAATGATCAAAAAGGTCCTTATACATCTTAGTGCTTTTGAGGTGTATAGAGAATGTAGAGCTAAATGATTTATCCCCTATCTCCTTCTTTATATTTGAAATAGATGGAATATATATCCTTGTATGAAATTTCAAAAGGCCTTCATAATAAATATTTAATTTAGGAAGCTTCTCATTTTTCTCATCCTCTATCTTCTTTTCATCAAGGGACCATCTCTTTGAACTTGTGTGATCATTTCTAGTAATAATGGTTGAGAGATCATTTGGGATATGATTGATGATGTCCCTTCCCTTAGAATTCTCATGTCTAAACTTACTAGGTCTTATGGAAATGGATCTCCTTCAATCCTCGTCATTATAAGAATACTAGGATCTTTCATACCTAATGCATCAACAACGTTGTTTTTCTATTCTGAGGTGATAATGAATTAAACAATCATAGTATTTAATAATAAAAAACCATCTCCTTTGTCTCATGTTCAGTTCTTTTTGTGGGAATATATACTTCAAACATTTGGTTGTCAGTGTATATATCACACTTTTCCACACAAAAAATTATTCTTCATATCTTTAGAGAAAAAATTATTGTAGCTAAATCCAATTCATGGGGAGGATAATTATGATCATCATGCTTAAATTTTTGAGATTTATATGAGATCACGTTATCATTTTTAATGATAACACATCCAATAAACTTTCAGATATACATCACTATAGATAAAAAAATCCATCTCAATTTGAGGGTAGAGTTATCACAGGTGTACTAACCAGCCTCCTCTATAGTTCTTGGAAACATTATTCACACTTCTTTTTTCTAGATAATCTTAACTCTGTTCTGAGTTAGTTCTATTATTTGATTATAATATCATGAAAATTTTTTCAAAAAACTTTTGTAGTATCCCTCTAGACCAATGAGAACTATGAATATTTTTTACAATTATAGGACATGGACACTCCTCCATGACCTTTCTATTTACTGGATCCACTGAGATTCTTTCATTGCTCATGATGTTTCCCAATAGTGTGAATTTTTTAAACCATAACTCACATTTTTTGAATTTACCAAACAACATTTCCTTCCCTATAGTTTTGTAATATTTTCCTTAGATGATCCTCATGCTCTTCAGGACATTTGAAATATATCATAATATTATCAATAATGACCACCAAAAATTTATCAAGGTAGTCCCATAATACTCTATTAATCAAATCAATAAATATTAAAAGGGAATTAGTCAATAAAAATGGCATAACAACAAAATCATAATTACAATATATATTTTGGAAGGCAGTATTTTAGAGGCCTTCATTCATCACCCTTAACTGATGATACCCTTATCAGTGGTCAATCTTGGAGAATAATTAAGCCCCTATTAGTTGGCTGAATAGATAAGAAATACTATAGAGATAGTATTTATTCATTATAATAATCTAATTAATCTATTTATATCCAATTACTAGACACAATGATACATATTTCATTTTCATAATGATAATAGGTTCTCCCCAAGGAGACACGCTTTGTCAAATATAACACTTCTCAAAAAGATCTTCATGTTTCTTCTTTAATTCCTCAAAATCCATATATATGATTCTATATGGGGTTTTAAATATTGGATTGGATATAGGTATGTGATCAATTGAGTACTCCAGATATCTTTCTAAGGTGGTCCAGTTAATTCTAAAGAAAATACATTAATGTATTCTCAAATAATAGGTACACCTACAATCATTATACTTTCTCATTCTTATCCTTATTCACTAATAATTTCCATAAATAAGAAAACATGAGGTGGTTCTTATATAGACTCGTGATGGGATATGTGTCCATTTAAAATAACTAAATGTTTTACCTCTATGATAACATAAATATTCTTAATTTTATTATCGATCTTAGAATTATACTTTGACAAAAAATCTAGACAATGTATGATGTCAAACCCCACCATTGAAAGAAGAACTTAGTTTGTAGAGATATTTCACTCACCAATGTTAATAGAGGAAGACCAATATATATTTGATGGTTTAATATTTCCTTTAATAGTTTTAACCAAAAACTATAACACTAGTAGTTCAGGTTTTAACTTGACGTTCTTTGAAAACTCAAACGAAATAAAAGAATTCATAGAACCAAAATAAAACAATGTATATTATATCTTTGAGTGTTTAATGAAAGTGCATGCCATGAAAACATTTGAATCCTCTACTTCATAATTTATTAATTCAAATGAATGACCATTATACTTTCCTATATACTGAGGTTGATGGTGGTTACCCCATATTATCTCTTTATTTGAACATTGGTTAGTGAAATTTCTATACTACCACACTTGAAACATTTTACGATAGGTTGTGTTTTCAAAATCATAAGTTTTTCATTGGAATTATGATTTTGAGGCTTGAAATAAACACTATAGATTCAATATATATATTCATATCTTCAATGCTTTTACCACTTTCAAATTCCTTGTAGATAGTTCCCAAATCTGTTTTCCTACATTTGATGCATGTTGGATGTTGTAATTTCTTCTCATCCATTTTCTTTTTAAAATTTTTCTCCATCCTTATATTTTTATCATTATTTCAATGAGTCTAATGGGAATATTTGAACTCCATTTTAATTTTTAGATCACATAGTACTACCTTTTTCATAACTCCCAAAGTCATGGAATTACAATGCTTTCTATAGATGGGGCCTCAGTCTGCAAAAGAATGATTCGATCTTCTCATTATAATTCATGAAAAAATATTGAAGCGTATCACACAAGACTTGGATATATAATCTTATAATTCCTAATCAATTCATTTTATTTTTTTAAACTCAGGTAATTCCAAATCCATCTTGGTGAAGAGGGTATGAGTAAAATAATTGTCGAAAAATACATTTTTAATGTATTCCCATTACATGTATTCCACATCATCCTTTAGCTACTTGTTCTTAATCAATATCAACTCCTAATAAAATTATCCCTGTAAGAAATATAATATAAGAATAACCATATCTTGTTTGTAAAAATGATGTAAAAATATATTTGTTTATAGTATTTTAATTTTTTTGCGATTTTAGGATTAAACGTTCCACTAAAAACATGGAATCGTTGATGCATGAAGGATTAAACATCCAGTTATTCCTTACATAGTGAAGTAAAACACTCCATATGGTTTAGGTTGTTATTCATGACCCTTGTTAACTGATTAATCTTCATCATGAAATTTTCAACTCCAAATCCTCCCTTATTGGGAAGGTCATCATCGCATATTTGGTTGCATATAATTTTTACATGAGTCCTTCTATTTCCTACCATTTTTTTCCAGAAAAAGAAAACCAATGTGAGAAATGGGTTACTATTGGGAATGTTATAATAATATATCAAAAGGAAATAATAATCCTAAATTATTCTAATAAAATTAATATATAATGTTATGCATCAGTCATAAAAAGTTCACTTTATCTATATATCATCAATAATGGTTTGTAAAAATTATGAGATTACTCAAAGCATATCACCTAGGAGTGTCAAAATAGGTATGTAGCAAGGACACTTCTCCATGAACCTGTTGATTGTCGAATAAAAGATTAGTGTACCCTTTTTTAGGGTTATTACCCCTAAGCATAATTGATCTAGAGGAAAATCCACTTGTAATATCCATACATTTATTTCATTGATTGGAAACCTATTTTTTATATTTAACCAAAATTTTAGAATTTTTTCCTATATTAAGACCTACCCTTAAGGTTATTACCAATATTTTCTATAGTCTGAATTTGAAAAAATAAATAAACCTTAAATTTGATACCATTTATGAAATCCTACCTTTTTAATACATCACTTTTAACATAATTCCATAAAAAAATTATATTAGTTACTTTGAAAGATATTTTTCAGGCCTAATGCCTTTGAAATAAGGTAAATATTACATGAATTACATAAGGAAAACACAAAAATAAACATTATTTATTGCTTTTTAAGGACTCATTTTCTAATCAATATTAGGTCACCTAATTATATGAAATTTCTTGGGGACATACATCAATCGAAAAAGGTGATAATAAATCTTAGTAAAGGATAAAAATGGAAAAAAATATGAAAGATCATAATGGAGAAAACAAGTGGAGTAACAAGATAGATTAATCATAAGTACATTATAGATAACATAGAAGTATGGAAATAATATAAAAATGAGGCATTCATAAGTATATCTCTAAATTTATCACCAAGGTGTCATACAACATAATTACCAAGGTTATTTTCAAAGGTATCGTAAAACATTTCATCTCTAGAGATTAATTTTGTAACCAATTTAATGGAGAGATATTAGGGTGAGCCATTATATGTATTAATTCATGTGTGTAATGACCCAAAATTTTATTAACAGAATTCCCCTTCTTATATTTTTGTCATGTTTAGTAATGTTTTATAATTCACATGAACTAAATGATTAAATATAAAAAAAAATTATTATATTAATTTGAACATTATATTTAGAGAATAAAAATTACCATAAGAATTGAAAGTGCTACAACAGGAAAATAAATAGAAAATAAGAGAATAAGAATAGGAAAATTTAGATCTACTCAATCACCCAGAATAACAGCACTCGTGAACAACGTTGTAGAAATAAGGCAGAATATTAGTAATGAAATAAACATTTTGAAAATAAAAATATACAATCTTTAGATAAAATAGAATTAAATGAAGAATAATAGAAATATTATGTTCTTATAGAAAGTAGGGAACCCCTATGATCATTGGAATAGTAACCTAACCATTGGAATAGTAACCTGGAAATTGGAATAATAATATAATCATTAGAAATAGTGACATGAACATTATCATATTTTCCTCACCTATGGAAATGTAAAATAATATTTAGGAATATTATGAAATAAAAATAGATCATTTTTATATCATGATACAAGTACATAAATGTTTTAAAAATAATTTAAGTGTTTGTATTTTTTAAAACAATAAATGTTTTAATATCATTTTTATAGTAAATATAATGATTTAAATGAGAGTTAATTTTTATAAATTAGATTCATAAATTAATATTAAGTTATATTATAATGATTAGAATACTTTATGAGACAATAATTGAAATTTAAAGGTCTTAAAATAGATTATAATATTAAGATTTGATTTTTTTTAAAATGCAGATTTTATTTAAAAACTAAATTATTATATATATAGAAAATAATATGCCTAAAATTTATTTTATTTTTAGAATCTACACATTGATAAATTTTTTGGGTGAATTTTTGGAACTTTTTTAAAAAAGGTGATTTTTAATGAATAGTAAAATATGACAATATATGTTCAATTGCATTATAAGACAAATACATGAATTTTTGTGTCATTAATAATGTATGAAGTAATTATTATGAACCCACATGAACCATTTACTGTATATAGTCAAATTAATCACTATTGTTGATAGTCTTGATCCAAAATAATAAATTATTGATTATAATATTCAAAACCACTTACCTCTGCTACTCACCACCAATTATCTTCACATATTATAAGACTTTATGCTTTTAAAATTTATAAAAAAAATCACTCCTCAAAACTATACCTGAATTCTATTGTTTATGGTCTCACCAAAAGACCCATTCTTTGTTCCTTAAGTTATATTTCTATGTGGCAATAGTTGAGAGGTAATAGTCTACATTTTACTCTTCCAAATTAAATTTTTCTTCTACCTTCTCCACTCCCCCATCATAAAACATAGAATAAATACTACAGTATAATATATATTCTGTAATTTTAAATTTATAATCTAATACCTATCATCCACCCCATTTTCGTCTCTTATTCAAAGAAAAACAAAATCATTGTCTATATTTTGTCGGTTCACGGCCTTCATGGATGATGAGTTTTCATTTTCCACTACCACATTCATGGAAGGTCTAAAATCACTTATAATGGTTTAAAATAAACTTATCAGCTAAATTATATATTTTTTTTACATTCTAAAAATAATATATGACCATAATATAAAATAAAATGAAACTAGTTTGCAATGTTCTGTAAAACTACCAAAATTAACTAACCATTTAACATTAAAATTTTTAATAAATGGATCCATAATATGTGAGAAAAATGATATATCGGACCATTTAAATTATATAAGTTCCATAATATCATTTAATTTTACTTGATTAGTTTTATTCCCATTTGAGAAGAACATCCATAAGTATACAGAAGTGATCCGACCTTGGAACCGTGAAATAAACACTGCTGAAGAAAAAAACTAAAGATTATGTCATATTGAAAAGGTAATAAATTAATATAATAAAATTATTAAAAATAAATATAGATTAATAAGATTATAAATTAATTAATTAATGAATTTAATTTAATTATTTATGACATTTAGCGAAAGTGAAGAACAATTTTGGATCATATGGTATGGGATCTCTACGAATCGCCCTTTTTATTTGGCTTATGAACTATATATCTCTATAACTGACTTTTTATCTATATTTTATACTATTTAAATCTTATATATTTTGTTTATATGTATATTGAATATATACCTATCTTATTCTTCCTTTCCTTCAAGGGGTAATACATGTCACAAGTTCTTTCCTCAAATAAAACCCATTTCTTTCCATGGTTGAAATTTCTATTTTTCCTTAAGATTGATTCCATTTTGTGTAAGACATAAGTATTCACATGTTATAATAGGTGTGATCATATAGAACTCTAATTCATTGAGTAATTTTTTAGTCTCATGAGATTTCATGTGTGGGATTAGAGAGTAAATTTAATCTATTAAGGGACTCTATCTACTGTGTGATATTATCTCAGTGGTTATCCATTAGACTCATGATTATGTCATGTTATATGTTTATTTAACATTGTTATGTTATCATGATCTTATGATTCCATTATATTTATGTTATTCTCCCATATTTTTATTCATGAGTATTTCTTATTTATGATATCATGTTATATCTTTTGATAAATATGTTATGCCTCTCTATAATGTTTATTCCCTTACTAAGCTAAATAACTCTCCCTTTTCTTATATGTATTCCCTAGGTTATTCTATGTAGTCTTAAAAGATAATATGTTTTTAGGATCTCATTAAAGAGTATTGAACATAGATTTTCTTTTCTGTTTCATATTGAAGTATTATGTACCTAGTCTTCCAAAGAAACTAGGATTTTTGGTCCTTTGGTTATATTTAATGAATATTTATATTAAAAATCATGTAATATAATATTTAGAAGGCTTTGGTTGCTATAATGTGATCCACATTGATCATAATAAATCATTTCATCAATAACCTAGGGAGAATAAATAATGAGTCTCATATAAAAACAATGAGTACATAAGTTCTTAAAGACTTAACATTACATCATTTTTTGACCATGAAAAAGGAAATATCATTTTCAAACATGTAAATACCCAATCAATAATATATATTTACATTTAGTGGAATACTCATATATTTGGAATGATTTAGGGAATTCATAAAATAATAGTATTTCAGGTAAAAAATGAAATTCAAGAAATGAATTTGAAAGCATGACAGTACAGGTTGACTATATAAAGGGCATAATTGGACATAAAAAAGACTCCCATTAATAAATTAATATTTTGAAAATAATGAGATAATAAAAATGGTATGAAAATAAAGTAACAAAAAATTTACAAATTATACCATAATAGTCATTTTAATGGAAAATAGGAAATGTAGAATTCTCTTACATAGAATAGTTGCTTCCTAGAACCTGAGGATGAAACCTCAAGACCACGAAGACACCATAGAGGGACTCTTTGGGAAGAAAAATGACTAGAACTTCATAAATAATCTATTTAATTAGAGGGGAACAATGGGATTGGTGGATATTTATAATCAAAAATATATTTATGTAAATGAGAATTATTCACTTTATATGAAATCATAACTGACTACTCTATACGAGAATCATAATATAAAAGACAACAAAATAATATATTTATAACAAATTACTATAAATTAATAAAAATCCCTGATATTGACTTCAATTATAAATATAATACCATGAAAATTGTTAATATTTAGAGAACATATATAATATATTTGAGAATTTTTAGAGTCCTATACATTTGTGTCAATGAGAGGGAAATATTTCGAATCCATGAGACTTTGAAGAAGAAAAATACTATAATTATCAAGTATTCAATGAAATAATTAATAACTTGATCACCAAATATCTGGAGATTGTTTTGAGACAAAAACAATTCAAGGAAGTTGTTGAATATCTTTGAAGAACTATACATGAGTGTATAAGATTATGTACACTCGTAGAGGTGAATTATTCAGGAGTTGAGTAAATTTTAGATCGATGAAATTTTATATTTTAGAATATTATTTGAGTGATATTCATAAAATCTATTCTTTATAAATAGGAAATATAATCTAAAAATAATGGTAAAAAGTTCCTTAGGGATTGAAACATCATGGTCATACATGTGGATCGGGATCCAAGATATATTAAATGGATCTAAGAAGAGTTTTATGTCATTAGATGAAGGTTCCATGGGGAAAAGAAGAATGATTCAATGTACATGGAGACTTCGCATGAGTTTAAAGAAGTGTATTTCAGAGGATTAAAATAAGAAAACACCTGATTCCTTGGGTGAATTTAAAGAAAATACAAAACCAGGATTCAAGGAAGAATAAATCAAGAATATTTGTTGAAGATTTAAAATAGAAAATATTACATACTACCGAAGATCATAGAGAATCCATATTTTTAATATGGAATATTTTACTCAAATGGTATTTTGTGTTAATTTATTATGAAATTTGAAAAATATGAATGTAGTGTATTTTGAAAGAACATGCATAAACTATGTTAAAATTATATGAGATAAATGCATCATATATCAAAGAAACAGAGATATTTTAAAGATGAGAGACATTTAAGGATAATAAGAATGTTGTTCTTGAGTATTAATAGATTTTAGGAAAGACTATACCAATTGAGATAATTTATGTATAGTGTATTCAATTTAAAATTCAATACATACAGAATTGAATTCTGTATAACACATATAGAATTTAATTCAGAATTTAGAATTTAATTAGATATAAAGACTGACTAATACTCTTACTTTGATTATGGGCTATATATCCTCTATTATTATCCTATATATGATGTTTATACATGGGAAGTTAACTGACTACAATTATATATAAACCTAAATGATGTGGGTTATAACTACATCCGGCTCAACCTATTAAGTATGAAAAAGTTGTGTAATAATAATCTAGTTCCTTTAAGGTAATTTCATCTTATTCAAGTTTCATTTGTTGGTAGTGAATCATTGGTTCAGTTCAAAACAATAAATTGGGTTTGGGTATTGAAAATACACATGTGTCATTTATTAATAATGTGAGATGGAAATAAATAGCACTAGTAATTCCATTGGAGTTATAGAATCTTTTCCAATATAATGATTCATATGATGGGGATATCAATGATTATTAAGGAGGAATCAGTTTAAAACACTATGGTGTTTTCAGTTGGACAATTTTATTGATTTTGGAATCGAATTTGGGTGACAGTGTGATTTTTTATCATCTTATAGTGTTCATGCTTGGACTCATCTTATGGTGTTCATTAGGAGCACATCCAAAGACCTCAAATTCTACCAACTAGAAGTGACATACTAAATAATACATTGGGTATACTATTCCATCATTATTATAACCATTAATAACCACTTATTAAACAAAATCATTAGTGACAGATAATCAAAGAGAACTAACTAAGTGTAGAAAAAAAACATAAAACAAATCAAAGTGCACTTATTGGGTATACCATGCCACAGACTGCACGAGCCTCTCATTTCAGCCAAATGAAAACAAAAAAAAAATAGATGCAAAACATTAAAACTAAGGTAGAAAATACATATTTGAAATGTAGAACTAAAAAATTTCTTGATTGAAGATGGATTTATCGGTTGGATGGATTTTCACAGCCTAAGGTAAAGAGAGAGATTCGAGAGAGCTTCGGTTTAGCATTACAATCAGGCAGATGGGGAACTCGATCTATTCTGTATTTTGGGGGAAACTTAACCAATAGTTTTAAAAAAATATTGATAAATATACCCTTTACCAATAGTTTTTTTTCTATTGGTATATATTAGAAAATGGGAGTCTTTCCCAATGATTTAGTCAAACCAGTGGGATATGTTATTTCTAAAAATAGTATACCAACAGTTTTAAAAAACCATTGGTGTAGTCCTACTATACCAACATTTTTATAAAAAAAATTATAAAAGTTTTGGTAAAGCCACTATTTCCACTACTGATAATTTGAAAAAAAATTATATCCCATGTATGATGTAAAATTACACCATTGGAAGATACACTCAATTTTTAGAGATATTTAACACACCAAAGTTAATAGAGGAATACCTATATATATTTTATGGTTTAATAGTTCCTTCGAGATTTTTAACCAAAAACAATAACACTATTAGTTCATGCTTTATCTTGATGTTCATTGAAAACTCAAACAAAATAAAAGAATTCATAGAACCAAAATAAAAATATGTACTTTCTAGCTTTGAGTGTTTAATGATAGTGAATGCCATAAAAAAATTCAGACCCTCAACTTCATTCTTCATGATTTCATATTCACATCCTTTGTCCTTTTCCATATACTGAGTTTGATGGTGGTTACCCTCTATTATATTATGATTTGAAATTTCTTTATTGAAATGTCCTTACTACCCACACATAAAACATTGCACAGTACGTTGTGTTTGCACCATCTTGAATTTTTCATTGGCATTCTGATGTTGAGAATTTACATCTATACTCTATTTTCAATCTACATGTTTATTTATTCAATTCTTGTACCATTTTACACTTCCATGTAGATAAATCCTAAAATATTTTTTTTCTAAATTTATTGCACATTGGATGTTTTACTTTCTTCTCATCAATCTTCCTTTTTGGAATTTTCCAATATCCTTCACTTTTTATTATTATTTCTACGAGTCCAATGGGAATATTTGAAATCCATTTTAATTTTGAGATCACAAAGTACTATCTTTTCAAGACATCCAAACTCTTGGAATTTTAATGCTTTCCATAGATGGGGCCTTAGTTTCCCAAATATTCGGTTGCTCGTATCATTAGAATTTATGACAGAGCTTGAAGAGTATCACACAAGATGTGGATATTTCATCTCATAATTCCCCATAAATTCATTTTATATTTTTTTCAACCCAAATAATTCCTTCTCTATATTGGTTAGGAGGGTATGAGGAAAATAAATGTTGAAAAACACTTTTTTAAGGTATTCTTATTCCATAGATTTCATATCATCCTTTGGATATGTGTTCTTAATCAATATCCACTACTGATCAGATTCTCCCTCTAAGAAATATACTATCATCATAACTTTCTCTTGGTTGGAAAAACAGAGTTGAGAAAATATATTTTTCATTGTATTGATAAATTTTATTTTCGATCAAAGGATTAGACGTTCCACTAAAAACATGTGGTCGTTAACGCATTCGGGATTCAATATCTAGTTATTCATTTCTTATTGAAGTAAAATACTAAACACGGTGTGGGTTGTGACCCATGACCATTGTTAACTGATTCATCATCATAATTTATCTTTCAACTCTAGATCCTCTCATATTGGTAATTCCATCATCGCATTGTTCATTACATATATATTTTCACGAGTCCTTCTATTTGCTACCATTTTTTCTAGAAGAAGAAAACCAAAGTAATAAATTCTTTACTATTTCAAATATTATAATAATATTTATAAAGGAAATATTAGTCCTAAAATATTCTAATAACATGCATCTATAATTTTATACATAAATCATAAAAATTTTACACTATTTATATATCAACCATAATGGTTTGTAAAAATCATGAGATTACTCATATCATATCCACTA
This sequence comes from Viscum album, assembly GCA_963277665.1. Lineage (NCBI taxonomy): Eukaryota > Viridiplantae > Streptophyta > Magnoliopsida > Santalales > Viscaceae > Viscum > Viscum album. The sequence goes on from OY728153.1 coordinate 570,909,593, forward strand.
GGAGTGTAAAATCAGGTTTGTAGCAAGGCCTCTTTTCTATGCACCAGGTGATTGTTGAGTAAAAGATCAGGGTTCCCTTTTTCAGGGTTATCACCTCTTGGCCCAATTTCTCCAAATTCACATCCACATGTAGTATCCAGACATGGATTCCATTGATTGGAAACCTCTTGTTTTATATTTAACTAAAATTTGAGAGTCTTTTCCTATATTAAGACGTATCCATAAGGATCTTACTAATATGTTTTAGCCCTAATTTCCAAAAATAACCAAACTTTATATTTGATACAAACTATAGAATCCTGCATTTTTAATACATCAATTTTAAAATAAATCCATAACAAAAATTATCTTAATTACTTTGAAAGATATTTCTAGGATTAATTCCATTGAAACAAGGTGCATAATACAATAATTAAAAATGGAAAACATAAAAAGGAACATTATTTAGTCCTTTTGAAAGATGCATTCAATAATCAATCTTAGATCACCCAAATATATGTAATTTCTTGGGGATATACATCAATAGAAAAAGGTGAGCATAAATATTGGTAAAGGATAACAAAGGAAACAAAACATGAATGATCATAATGTATAAAACAAGAGGCATAACAAGAGAGAATATTCATAAGTACTTTATAGATAAAATGGATATGTGGCTATAATATAAAAATGATACATTCATAAGTATATCTCTAAGGTTATCACAAAGGTGTTATACAACATAATTACCAAGGTTATTTGCTAAGGTATCATAAAACTTATCAACTCTAGAGATTAATTTTGTACCCAATTCAGTGGAACAATATTTTTTTGGGCCCTTGATATGTATTAATTCATTTGTGTTATGACACAAAATTTTATTAATGGAATTCCCCTTCTTATATTTGTGTCATATTTAGTAATGCTCTATAATGCACACGAACCACATGATAAAATCTATTACATTTTATTATATAAATTTGAACATTAAATTTAGAGAATGAAACATACCATAAGAATTGAGTGTAATATAATAGGAAAATAAATAAAAAATATTACAATAATAATAGTAAAATTTGGATCTACTCGATCCCCCAAAATAAGAGCACTCACAAACAACATTGTAGAAATAAGGTATAATGTTAGTAATGAAATATAAATTTTGAAAATAAAAATATATAAATATTAGATAAGATATAATTGAATTAATAATAGATAAAATATTATATATTTATAGGATGTAGGGAACCCATATGACCGTTACAAATCTAACTGTTGGAATAGTAACCTAGTAGTTGGAATAGTAACATATATATTGGAATAATAATTGGATCATTAGGAATAGTAACATGAATGTTATCATAGTAACCTAACCTATGGAAATGTAAAATAATATTTAGTTATATTATTAAATAAAAATATAGTATGTTTATATCATGATACATGTACATAAATATTTTAAATAGAATTTAAGTGTTTGTCTTTTTTTAAAACCATAAATGTTTTAATTTCATTGTTATAAAAAATATAATGTTTTACAAGAGATTTTATTTTTATAAAATGGATTTATAAATTAATATTATGTTATATTTTAATGATGAGATAATTTTATGAGACTTTAATTGAATTTTAATGGTCGTAAAATTGATTATAATGTTAAATTATTAATTTTTAAAATAAATGAGGATTATATTTAAACAATAAATTTATCATATATAGAAAATTATTTACATAAAATGAAATTTATTTTTAGAATCTACTAATTGATAAATTGTTAGGGAAAAGTTTTGGTATTTTTCTTTAAAAGTTGAATTTATAGTGAATAGTAAAATATGAAATATATGTTAAATTGCATTATAAAATAAATACATAAATTTTTTAGTCATAAATAAAGTAATAAATAATTATTATGAAACCACATGAACCATTTACTTTATATAGTCACACGAATAAATAATATTTATGGTATTGATCTAAAATAATAAACTATTGATTATAATATTCAAAATTGCTTATCACCTCTCCTCACCACCCATTATCCTCACATATTATAAACCTTGAAGATTTTAAAATTTATAAAAAAAACTCACTCTTCACCACTCTACCCACATAATAGTTTTTCTGGTCTCACCAAAAGACCCATTCCTTGTTCCTTAATGGGTATTTAAATTAGGCGACATTTAAGAGGTAATGTTCTAAATTTACCTCTTCTAAATTCATTTTTCTTTGTAACATTTCTTCTATCCCCTAATCCAAAAATAGAATAATAACTCAAATATAATATATATACTTTAATTTTTAATTTCTAATGTAATACCTCTCATCCACACCATTTTCATCTCTTATTCAATGAAAAATGAAAACCATGTCCATATTTGGTTGGTTCACTGCCTTTATGGACTATGATTTTTCATTTTCCACTACCACATTCATGGTAGGTTTAAATTCAATTATAATCAATTGAAATGAACTTATCATGTATATTATATATTTTTTTACATTCTGAAAGTAATATATGACCATAATATTAAATAAAACAAAACTAGTATGTGATGTTCAATAAAATCGCCAAAATAAACTAACCATTTAACATTAACATTTTTACTAATTAGATCCTTCATATGTTAGAAAAAAAAATGATATATGGGACCATTTAAAAAATTTTAAGTTTATGAATCCCATTTAATTTCACTTATGGTGTTTTATTCCCATTTGAAAAGAACTTCCATAAGTATACAGAAGTGATCCGACCATGGAACCATGAAATGAACACTCATGGAACAACCAAATTAAATATTATATATCCTTAAAATGGTTATAAATGAATGTAATAAATTTATAAAAAAATATAGTTGCATATGGTTCTAAATTATTTAATTAAAGAATTCAGTTTAATTATTTATGTCATTTAGTAAAAGTACAGAACAATTTTGAACATATTGTAAGGGATCTCTATGAACCACCCTTTATATTCGGATTATGAACTATATCTCTCTCTAGCCCAATTTTTCTATAAATTTTATGATATGTAATTCTCCTAGATTCTCTGTATATTTATCTTACATATATACATAGCTTATTCCCACTTTATTTGATTGGGTAGTACATTTCATAAGTTCTTTCCTCAAATACAACCCATTTCTTTCCATCGGTGATATTTATGCTTTTTTCCTTGAGATTTATTCCTTTATGTGGCACACACAATCATGTACATGTTATGATAGGTGTTCCTAGATAGTACTATAGTACATTTAGTAATGTTTTAGTTTCATGATATGTCATGTGTAGGATTACAGAGTAAACATAATCTGTTTTGGGACTTTATCCACTATGGGATGTTGTCTCAACGATTAACCTTGAGACTCATGTTTATGTCACGTTATATGTTTATGTAACTTTTTTATGTTATCATGATCTTATTATACCCCTATATTTATGCTATGCTCCCATATTTTTATTCATTATTATTTCTTATTTATGATATCATGTTATATCATTTTATTAATATGTTATGCCTCTCTATCATGCTTATTCCCTTAATAAACTTAATAACTCACCCATTTCATTTATGTATTACCCATGTTATTATACAACGTTTTAAAAGATAAAACGTATTTAGGATCTCAGGAAGGAGGATTAAACATTGATTTTATATTTAGTTTCATGTTAATGTATTATTTACCTAGTCTTTCAAAAAAACTAGGATTTTTATCCTTTGATTATATTTAATGAATATTTATATTAAAAATCATGTAATATTGTGTTTAAAAGTCTTTGGTTGCTATAATGTGAGCCACAATGATCATAATAAATAATTTAATCAATATCCTAGGGAGAATAAGGAATGTGTTTCATATAAAAACATTAAGTACATAAGTGTTTAAAGACATAACATTACATCATTTTTAACCTGGGAAAAGGGTATGTGAGTTTCATACATGTAAATATCCAACAAATAAAATATATTTACATCAAGATGAATACTCATAGATGTGGAAGAATTTTTTATATTCACAATATAATAATATTTTAGGTAAAAAATAGAAATTAAAGAAATGAATTTGACGTCCTGACGGTTGATGTGAATTAAGGAAAGGGAATAGTTATAGGGAAAAATGTCTCCCATTAATAAAAAAATATTTAGAAAATAATGATATAATAAAAACTGTATGAAAATAAAGTAATAAATCATTTAAAAAACATACAATAAGATTCATTTTAATGGAAAAGAAGAATTGGAGAATTCTCTTACATAGAATAGTTGCTTCCTAGAACTTGAGGATGACACCTCAAGATCATAAAGACACCATTGAGGGACTGTTTGGAATGAAAAATGACCAAAACTTCATATATAATGGATTAGTATTAGAGGGGAACAGTGGTATTGGTGGGTATTTATATTAAAATATGAGGATTTTTTTAGTAATTTCTAAATATAGGTAATGGAATTCTATGTTATGGAAAATGAAAAACCAGTTGTTTACTCACAGTTTTTTCTCATGGTTTTGGGAATCTACATCATGTTTTATAATATTTTATTAAATTTTAATCTAAACAAATTTTTTAATATTAAATTATAAATGGAAAAGTAAATTTTCCACAAAATATTTTTTTATACATAATTTCCATTTAAATCTTTGGAAATTCATTTATAGGATTGGAAATTTAAAACCATTAAAATACATATTATTCATAAAATAAAATATTTTTTATCAAGGAATTTATATAATTAATTATTAAACAATTATTACATAAACATATATATGAATTCATAAAACATATCAAAAGGTGAAAATTGTATTTTTACTATTCACTTAAATAGAATGTATTTTAGAAAATTCTCAAAATTTCACTCTAACCTAATTTAAGCAGGCTAATTTAAAATATAATGTTTTTTTTACCAAAATAATTCACCAAATATTATAATTTTATATAAGAAACCTTATTTATTGAAAAATAACAGTTTTTACAACATAGTCAACTTTCTGACACATACAAAAAATTCTTAGGACATTATAAAATTAAATTATGATTTATATTTATATAAAGTATTTTAAAATACTATTTCATGAAAAGAAATTTAAATTTATAATTCTTTATTTTATTAAAAATATATATATTTTATGACAAAAAATTGTATTTTATATGACCACATGATGATTTCCACTAACTTGAACTTCTCTTGTAGGAGATTTCATTCAAACCTCTATTGTTGAACCTCTACATGGACTTAGTCATTGGGAAATATCAATGACTCTAACTCCCTTTCAATTTCTGAAAAATAGGCTTCAAAATAATTGACTCTGATAACAAAGTTCTATGTTTCTTCTTTATACGTCAATTATTAGTTTTCATTACCCTTTATATACAATAATTCTAATGGTAATATTATTACCAATAGTCATAATACCCAACAATCATATTGACCAATAGTCAAATAGGAAATGATCAGGTAATGGTTAATTTTCCATTTATACTATTCACCATTCCATCAAAATTCCCTACTTTATTTCCAAAGGTTTTTAAAATTACTTTAAAAATGAAAATTATATTTTAAATGTATATTTTTATTTAAATTATTTCCATGTCATGTTTAATTTTCCTGAGAGAGTTTGATCCCGTGGATCACACCATCGTGTGGTCTCTATTTTTTGGTTTTTATATCTTTTTACTAGTTTTACCTAATGTATATATATTTTTATAATAGTCATTCTATATACTTGAATTGTGCAATATAAAAATAGCCATTATTAAAAAGAGTTATTTATTTTCTTATCAAATAAATTTTCATATCTTTAGCCTGAAATTTCACTATGTGAGCGAAGTCCATTCACATGTCACTTGTTCTTTAGAGAAATTCAACTTATGCATACTGATCATGTTCCCACACCAACTAAAAGATAGTGTTGCCTGCCCAGGTTATTGGTCCACTTCATCATCCAATGTTTCATTCATCATGGTTCCTTAAACACTAGGGGGACCCCTCCAACATTAGTGGTATCCGACCCCACACTGCTCATTACAAAGTATCTAGTAGCGCTCCACCCAATTAAGTGGTTATCCAAAGTTGATCTCTTTCATGGAAGTTAGTCTAATAGGTTAAAAAATTAGAAGGGCCATTTATCTAAAGGACCCCTTCGAGATGGATACTTTCTATAAATATGAAAGGTAAACATAAGTAGGATTATAGGAGAAGATTAATGGAAAATTAAGAATAATGAGATAAGGATAATGGAGAATGAAAGAGAAATTGAGATGCATTGATGATCAAAAACATAAGACACAAGGTTGATCCCAATAAAATAATATCTTTATATCCCTCACTAACTAGCCCCATATTTAACATCCATTGCCTCCATCTAATCTACTCACATGGGACCCTCCTAAAAACAATGTAAAAAATAGTTGTACCCAGCTATATACTTCCAAGGTTATAACAAACTCAGGCACTGTATTCTTCCTATGTGATTATGTGTTTTGGTTTCTATTAATTTATTATATGTTTTCTGAAATTTTATCATTCCTTTTTTTGGTTAAACATCAATTTTCAAATGATTTTGAAAATTTTATCTTTCAATTTATTATATGTTTTTGAAAATTTTTCATAATCTTATGATACAATGTTAATTTTTTTATGATCTCATATTTTTATTCATGATTCATGCTTATTTATGATATCATGTTATGACTTTTGATCAATAATTAATGTATCTCTATCATGTTTATTAACATATTGAGTTTTATAACCCACGCCTTTGTTTTATGTATTCCCCGGGTTATATAATGTAGTTTTAAGAGCTCAGCAGTGTTTAGGATCTTGTTAAGGATGATAAAATAAATATGTTATGTTCAATTTCATGTTTATGTATTTCATCTAGGTCTTTCAAAGACACTTGGATTTTAGATCCTTTGATTATATTTAATGTATATTTATATAAAAAATCATGTAATAATATGCTTAGAAGGATCTAGATTATATATTCTTAGCCACATTGATATTAATAAATCATTTTACAAATAAACCGATGGGAATAAAAAATAGTTTTCATATAAAACATTGAGTACAAAAATGTTTAAAGAATTAACATTACATATTTTATAACCAACAAAAGGGAATTTTTCTTTCATACTTGTAAATCCCTGGTAAAAAAATTATCTTTACATCTAGGTGAACACTCATGGATAAGGAAGGAGTTTAGTTATTTACAATATAAGAATATTTCATTCAAAATAGATAAATTCAAGAAATGGATTTGGCAGCATGATGATATATCTAGATTCAAAAAATGGAAAAATGGGAGGGAATGAAGGTCTCACATTGATAAAACACTATTTTGGAAGTAATAATATTATAAAAAGTGTGTGAAAATAATGTAATAAAACATTTAGAAAACATACCACAAGAGAGTCATTTGAACATAAATGAGAAAAAAGAGAATTCCCTCACTGTGAAGAGTTGCTTCCTAGAACTTGAGAGAATGACACCTCAATAACTTGAATATGCATTAAAGGGACACTTAAGGAGTAAAAATGACCAAAAAATTTTGGATAATGGATTTTAAATGGACATGAATAGTGGGATTGGGGGTATTCATAGTAAATGATAAGGAATTTTTTAATAATTTCTTAATATAGGTCTTAGAAATCTTGGTTATGGAAAATGAAAAACCAATAGTTTCCTCATGGTTTTTGGAATATAAATCATTTTTTATGATATTTTATTACATTAGAGTCTAAATCCTTGTTTTTATTTTACATTGGACATGGTAAAGTAAATTTTCCAAAATATTTGTTTTTAAAACAATAATATCCATTTTAAACATTGGAATGTCATTTATGGGTTTGGAAATTTAAAACCATTAAAATACACAATATTCTTAAAATAGCATTTTTTATCATGGATATTATATAATTTATTATCAAATCATTATTTCATACATATATCTATATGAATTCATAAAACATATTAAAAACACATAACTATATTGTAACTATTCACTGAAAAATAATGTATTTTAGAAAATTCTTAAAATTTCACCCTGACCTAATTTCAGCATGCTAATTTAAAATATAATATTTATTTTATCAAAATAATTCACAAAATTTTATAATTTTAACATTTAAATAAAAATAATTATTTTTTAAAAAATAACAGTTTTCACAACATAGTCAACTTTTTGACACTTGCAAAAATTTCCTAGGGCATTATAAAATTGTACTGTCATTTATGTTTAAATAAAGTGGTTTCAAATTTTATTTCATGGAATGAAATTTTTATTTATAATACTTAATTTTATTATAAAATTTTATATTTTCCAAAAATATAATTATATTTTATTTAAATACATAGTGATTTCCACTAACTTGGACATCTATTATAGGAAATTTTGTTTAAACCTTTCTTTTTGAATCTCTTCCAGAACATGATCAAGGGTGAACCCCAATGATGCTACCTCCCACTCATGTTTTGAAAAATGGACTTTAAAAGGAATGAATAATGTTTGAGTGCATTGTTTATCCTTTATTCATCAATTATCAGTTGTCATTACCCTTTATAAACAATCACTATAACAGTAAAATTATTACAAATAGTCACAATACCCAACATTAATATTGACCAATAGTCATATAGACAACTATAAACCCCGTTGTAATGTCTCTATTTTTTGGTTTTTATATCTTTAGACTAGGTTTAGCAATTTTAATCAGTATTATTACATGAACGGTATATATAAATATATAATACTCTTTTTATATATTTCTATTGTGAGATATAATAAAATAGTCATTATGAAAAGAGTTCATTTATTAATCAGAGTATAAATATTTATATCATCACACATGGTGTTTCACTATGTGAGAATAGTCCTTCCACAATGTCTATTATTCTTTGTAAAATTCAACCTACTCTTCCTACTCATGTTCCCACACCATCTTGTTTTGTCTAACTATAGTGTTGATCTAATTGGATTGTTGTTCCACTTCATCAACTGACGTTTCATTCATCAAGGTTCCTTTGACATAAGTGGGCCTCCTTAATTATTGGTATCCAACAACACACTCCACATTTTACAGTATCTAGTAGTTAGTCTGTTAGGTTAGAAATATTAGTAGGATCCTTGCTCCAAATTCCCTCTTAGAAAAAGAATCAAAACTAGAGAATGATAATGGAGAGTGATAGAACTCAATATGCATTGATTCTCCCCTCCCTAATATGCAATGTTGATCCAACTAAAACACTCTCTTCTTACCCTAAATAACAAGTCACCCTTATTTAACAATCCTTTCATCCCACTTATGTACACACATGGAACCCCCCTAACAACTATGTAAAAAATAGTTTTGTTCGGCTATATGCTTCCAAGGTTGTAATAAGCCCATACGATATATTCTTCATTTGTGATGATGTGTTCTAGTATTTTATTTAATATCTGTTTTGGATAAAATTATATTTCCTTCATTTTGGTTAAACATCAATATTCATATGATTTTTAAAAGTTTATATTTATATTTTTTATATTTTTTTGAAGATGTTTGTACTCGGAAATGAAATACGACATGTCAAGGTCTCCTTGAAAAATCCAATAGTAGCGTGGAAAATCCAATAAATGGAGAGTGTTATAATTCTGTCACTCACTCATAATTCTTATGCAGTTATGAAACTAATTTCAATTGAAAGGCACAAAATTAATTTCAATGGTAACCAAATCAAAATAATTTTTTTCTTCTAAGATTCAATGGTAACAGCTAAAAAATTAAGATTAAACCCTACACTCTGAGTTTCGATAGGCTACATCAACTAAGGAATTCAATCCTCCAAATTTCTACTGATATTGTTTCAATAAAAACCCATGGGGTATTTATATTAAAAGCAATGGATATTGTAAATTCTCAATCGATCAACACCCATGAAACACAATAGAACGTACTGGAAGGACACAAGAAATGATAGACTAAGGGAGATATATTATGCACCACAAACTAGGACATGTTTTGTGGGAAATTTGGGACTTAGTGATCCCATCCACTTCTTTTGGGCCCATAATTGGAGACTCAAAGTGTAGGAGGACCATTTTAAGATGGATCCCACATTCGATGATGGAGGGAAGATTCTCATCAGAAAGGAATACTGGATTGGACAAATAAATTGGTGACATACTAGAGTGGGACCCTTCAACTACTCCATATTTGGAAACTGCTCCACTGAATACCACCAAGAAAGAAAAACAATAAGATGATAGTGACCACCCTGGCCATACTCAGTAGTATCACAACCTTTCCCACCAGCATGTCAGTCACCCCCTATGGGTCCCCATCTCGTGGGGGAACTGTGGATGGGTCTTGGACACATGATCTATGCATCTCTATAGTTCGATAATAGTAATCAATATACACATATTTGATGGAAGGGTAAAATATAACATCGTAGCATAGGGTTAATAAATGAAAAATCCAACATGAATTGGTAAACCCATAAACAATGATGGTTTGAATGGGAAATGGGATAAAGGATTAATTTTTTGGTGGGTCCAATATTGATGATACTAACATCCCCTTGTATCTCATGGTATCAAAAATCAAGCTACACATTGTTCTAGAAGGGGGTTTTAACTCAGTATATGATTGGTGTAGAAATGCCAATATCAAATTGGTAACCAACACACTAGGATGTATCCTAATATAAGGATAAAATAGAACCTGAAAAAAAATTTGAATGATAGAACACATGAATGGTGGGAAAGTTTTGATTCTTTAACTGGTCCTATGATAGGATATTTATGAGTCACTTTGTATCTTGTGAGAATTAGAATCAAACCATTTGTAGTTATTACAGGGGGTGTTTTATCCTATGGTTGGTTCATTGGAGGAAACAAACCATGAATGTTGATATCATACACTTTGAACTATTACATTGATTGATCACTTATGTGAGGGGGTTATGTTATATGAAATCGACCACTCCAAGTAGTTTAGGGTTACATGAGATAGACCACATCAAGCAGTTTAGGTCAATACCTAACGAAAAAATTCCACATGTTTAGGGTTATGCAGGATGGACCACACAACATACAGTTTTAAATCATGTTGTAAGTGTTGATTGAATCCTTGATACATTATTTGTGTTTTGATAATTAGACCCACTCACTCGGTTTCATATGTTTTAATTATTTTCTTTATTAATTTATTCATTATTATTTCAGATTTATTATTCTATTATTAATCATTTTTTATGATAAATTTTCTTATTACATACTAGAAAAAAACTTTACATTTGATATTTATGTGTTTAGTTTTGAAATGTTTTAAATTTTAGTAATGATAAGAATCATACCTATCAAAAGCAGGTTGAATCCTAAACATATTTTCCTGCTACTATATACATTGATGATTAATGAAAACAAGGGTCACTTCATGACATCTATACTTTGAAGATTCATTTTTCTCTTGGATAATATAACTAATTTCAGTTTTGGTTGTTACAAATATGTGTTGGAATTATTTTCAATTCTATATCTCATCTTTATCTATTTATGCATTACTGGTCAAAGAAATTAAAAACAGGAAGACCCTTCTCATTTAGCATTGGTTGTTCCTAAAATAGAAGGGTAAGAATGATAATCTAAGATCACAAAATGAAAGAACCCCCTAAGAATTTCAATCTAAAATAATCCTTTAAACCTTCTAAAATACATATCCCTTAAATATCTAGAGGCAGAAAAGAGAACTACCCACTCATGATAGTCATGAGGGGATGGAAAGATAGAAGGATCCTAATGCAGTATCAGGACTCCACACTAGGTGGACCTTTAGCTTTCCTTCCTCTGGGAGATGATTCCTAGTTCTAATATCGGTGTCAGGATTAGGATTATTATTTTAGTAAAAAATCCTTATTGTAAATTTAAATAGGGAGTTCTCTCTATCTAAAATTTTTAATCTCCTTCTCTTTATGGATCTCCCATCTGTATTTCAATTTCAGCATTGACCTGTTCCTCTTGAAATCTGTCTCTCTCTCTCTCTCTCTCTCAGGAGCCTTTCATTATTTATGGATGAGAATTTAAAATATTTTTGTGGAAAGGCCTCCATATATCTCCTTTTAAATTTACCCAGAGGAATCATCCAGTGCATTAATGATACCCCAAAAGAATCATGTATTTAAATTCATAGTTAATTGCAACACTACGGCTTTTATTTGTTCTCCACTACACCAACAATGCAAGGGATGCCTAGATGTGCATGGTTTTTGGTGAAAATTTGTACACCAAGGTGAAACCATTTTTCCTTCAAAAATTAGTTCTATCAATTTTGAACCATCCATGACATGGGGATCTCTCCACAACACATGATTTTTCTACATTTTTCTCAGTGGGTATGGATACAGTGTAGCAATTTTCCCAGTGGTGTAGTAACATTCCTGGATCTTAAAGAATATGGTGTACCATGGTGGAAGTGGTGCATCTCTTTCTCAAAACCTTTTCTAATGCTGATATTGGGATGTCCATGAGGTTACCATATATCATCATTATTTTCCACCTTCATCTCCCTATTGGACCAATGACTTTCTGGTTTGGGTTATTTTAGAAGTGGGTGGAATTTTATACTAGTTGGGGAAGCACTATTAGAGTAGATTAATAAGGTCAACATTCTTGGGCCATACTTGTGCGTTGAAAAAAAATCCACAATAAAAAATGCATATAATCTATAGGGGAGTGGGGGCTCGGTTATGAAATGTTTGCAGTTAAATAGATGGTTGAAAAGAGAATTCAAAATAGTTATATGATGTCCTCATAGATACTTATGGTGTAGGGGGTGGAGAATTCAGTTGTCTTTTCTTGTATCATTTATTGCAATTTCAATGCCCTAATCAATGATCCCATCTTGTGGTTTTCTAGTTATGGAATTTAGTTATCAACTGATGGTACAAATATAGTGGTAGGGAACTGATCATAACTAGTATCTATACTAGTGAAGGTCAACCTCATTTCAAGTATATCGTAGTTCAGAAGTCAATATTACTGATTTCAATGGTTGAAGAGGTGGTTTATGATGGAAATGAAGCTAGAGTTTCTTATTCAATAGGTTTCTGGTAGGTGTGTTTGAATAGTGTTATGTTTACTAGTCAATAAGATGCATTTGACACTTTTTGTCATTCCTGTGACATCCTTCTGTCCTCATTTTCATCTAGTCATAATGCTTAGTAGCACTCTAATGCTTGATTGAGCTGTAATTTAAAAATTGAGGTACAATTGATCCTAATAGTGAAAAAATAAAACAATGTTACTATATCTATAGAATTCCAGGACCCTTTCTGTTTCACTCTCTTAGAGTAGAGTACTAAGGTTAGTGACGTGGGAAGGAATTTTATTCGTATCGATTCATAGTGGTAGTGTGAGAGAATTGGACTTGGGGTATTTGATGGTAATAAAACTGGTGGTGGAACCAATATGCCAAATAAAGTAGTTTGTGATCAAAAATAACGTAAATGACTAGATTTAGAGTTAATGGGTCGTTGATTGGGTAGCTTTTATGGTCTTCAGACAACATGGGACATTGGTGGTTGTGTTAAATTCATAACACCAGTGACACCAAATGAATCATGGTGTCTTGTTCGGTTGAATAGATTATCTTTCCTACCACATATGTTCTCAATGTCATGGCCCAAGGGTTTGTGGTTAAAATTGGGTTTCCATGGTAAAACAGAAGTGGTCCTCACATGGGGTTAAGCTCAAGACTAAAACGAACCTAATCTTGGGCCTACTGATTTGAAAATATCAATGAAAAGAGTTAGAAATTGGTAGAGTGGTTTCTCTCCGTTTTAGGCCCAAATTTCTTTTATGAAATTACAGAACACCTACTACACTCTTTATTTCACCTATTAAAGGGTGATAGAAGGGAATGGTTCAGAGGGGGGAAGTACACTAGTGTAAAAAACTTTTTTTACATCGTCTTTTTAGGCTTTTCATGTTGTTTTTATGGCGACATGGTTCCATGCATTGAAAAAAATAATATTTTTTTACTTTGTTTAATATAAAAAATGTAAAAAATATTATTTTTGAGGTTTTTTCCATCAGTTATTTCATAACCGACATTAATGGTGATTCAGTGAAGAATTTTTCAAGCTGGTTATTAAATAACTGATGTAAAAAAGGCTAACATGTCGGTTTTTATATAACTGTATTGGAATACCCTTATCTCGATGAATTTTTGACCTCATTTATTTAATAACCAACATATAAAATTCTTTAGGATGAATTTTTTTCATTTCAGTTATTAAATAACAGAAGTCAAAAATTGTATACCATGACAGTTAACAAAAACTGACGTGGAAACATGAATTTATTACATTGGTTAATTTATAACGGACATGAAAAACCCACCGAAATGTATTTTTAACATCAGTTATAAAATAACCGATGTGAAAAATATTTTTTTAAAATAATTTATGAGAACCTTCCTCTCCACTACTGAAGCAGACCTGAAGCAACCAAAACCAAACAAAAAATGAGACCAGAAACAAGCAAAAATAAAATAAAAACAAGAAAAACCAGAAACAAAATTACACATTCACATTTAAAACATTCCAAAATTACAGTATTAACTAAAAAACCTAAATCCAACCAAAAAAGAATAAAAAATAAACATTTATAATTAAAAATTCAAAATACCAATATTCACTAGAAACAAACTAAAATCCAATCAAAATTGTATAATAATTTGACCATTCCACTTGTAAGTGTTTGACCTCTTGTGCACTATAAGGTTGAGGGTCATCAAATAGATTCAGATTAAAAATAAATTATTTAACAAGTATAATGAATAAAAAAAATAAAATATTAAATAATAATTTATAAGAAAATATGACCAGGTCGAACATCTTAACGATTCCAGTTGTAATTATATCACACATAAACCTTAACTTATAATATCAGCATTCGATGAATCCTTATTGTTTATGAAAATTCTATTTAAATGAGTTTTTCAATTCAAAATATCATCATTTATGTAATACATCCAAAATTTACTAATTAAAAATGGATATTCACCTTTACATTTACAGATTTGATCTTGGAACTATTATTCTTTGTGTATTTTTTAAATAAAGCCCATCCCTGATTAGAAAATAATATAAATGAAATAAATTTAAAATTCATTATAATATAAAAAACAAATAATAAATTTAAACTTATTTTTTCTATCATGTTCTTAAAATTTTTTCACACATCACCATAGACAAAGAATATCCAATATCGTGTTTTCCCCCAAGGGAATAAGACACCTAACATCAAATGGTCACTGATATAAAATAAAATTTAATTTTAGTGTATATTATGTGAAAAGATAAATAAAAATTTGTGAGATATTTGTTTCATACCTCTCAATATAAGGAAACATACAACACCGTGTAATTATATTCTATTGAAATATTTCAGTAATATAAAATGCTTTTTGTTCCTCATCCAATTCATACCCATCAGGTGAAATCAACTATGGGTCCATTAACCCATACACATCTATCTGATCATTAATCTCACGAATTTTATAATGATACCTAATATAAAACAGTTATAAATATAAATTTTCAATACATTTAATGTAGAGAAAGTTTCTTATTAAGACCTACGTGGAAAAAAATCACCACGTTGATGCCCAACTTATCTCCAATAACAAGCTCCATGATATCATTTTTCAAAATCCACAAATCTATTGAACATCCATAAAAATGATCTTCAATTAGAAATTTATAATGACCCGCCATCAAATTTGAATATCATGACAATATCTCAAGACTACTAGAATCAAAATATGATGTAATAGTCCTTTTTTCTTTGGTTTTGGATATACAATATTTATTTCCCTTTAATGTATTCCTATAAATAAATATATAAATATATTATCTTTCAAATGTTAAACAAATTTAATACAAAAATAAAATAAAATATATAACATACACTTACCTCTATGATAATGGGCTACAGAAGTCTAGATGGTCAAACTAAAATGTGGAAGAAACATTGTTCAACCATCGTCACCTCATCTATAGGTAATGGTACTCCAGCTAATATATATATATAATATCTTGTACAATGACCTTATTCTACTATAACTCTAACTTTTGATGATTAATTGTTTCTCCTATATAATATATCATCCCATATGTAACTATATGATAGTGAGGATCATCAACATAGAACTCAAAATAACTAGGAAGCTATATAGGGGGGAGTAGGAGTGGGATAAAAAATGGGGACTGCAGGAAGATTTGGAGGATAAATAATGGGGTGTGTATGTAGAGGTGGGAGAGTGGGAGATGATGGAAGATGTAGAGCGGGAGCTATAGTCTTAAATTGACTTTTCGTGTATATAAAAATAAACTATACTAACACTCTGATGTTTTCCTCTATCTTCGAATAAATATTTTTAACTTTAACATCCAAAGATTTTATTTTTTTTATATAAACCCTCCATGGAATAATCCGAAGAAAATGGTAACACTTTTCTTATCGACACAACCACTGAGTATCTCTATACATGACCCAGGTTTTTGGTCATTCTAAATGAAGTAGATAAAATATCATGCCTCCCATCAACTTTAAATACCCCCTATGTTCTTTACACCTCAAGATAATCCTATATAAATTATTAGAAAAATTATTTAATGATTGAATGTATAAAAATAACTTAATTGAATTAAATAAATAAAATAAACAACATAAAATCCTCTCAGATACGACCCCCAATTCATCTGTAAGATATTTTCCCTTTTTCTCTTATGATCTCTCATTCATTCTCCATGTCTATACGAAGGGGATGGAGTGGAAACCTCTCTAGAGATGGATGACTCAGCTCTATGTTTTTTTAATTTTTAGCTATCATTTTTTCTTCCAATAATGTAAACCCTCCCTGAGATAAACTATGAGGGTATACGTGTCTGGATTCGGTCTCCTGATGATCTATCCTTGATTCTTATAAATTAATAATAAGAAGTCATTAAAAAGTCATTAATAAGATAATTAATATAAGTAAACTTCTAAAAGTTTACAATGCGCTTACCAAAAATGATTCTTGTCTTATAATTTTGACAAATTTTTTCCATGTTTATTTATTTATAAAAGGATATATATATATATGACATGTAATATCATGTTTCCATCCCCAAAAAAGGAAATAATATGTGATGGTTGATTTTAAATCCGTCCATTTCCTAGCAGCAATTGATAAACATTTTCTCTTATTTTCTCTAGTGTTAGGTATATCAAATTTCATCTAATAAAGAAGAGGGAAAACATATTATACTATAAAATTTCTATATTAGTCAAAAAATAGCAAAAGAGATTACTAAAATGGTCTCCCACAACTAATCTATTGTTGTTTTTTCAACAATTATCTAATTATTAAACAAAATTATGAATTTATTTTTACACTATTTTGATACAAAACTCATGAACTGTTTTGATTAGGACCTATTGGAATTTCATTCTCATCATTTTCTACAACTATCCTCTGGTACTGGCTATGGGCAGGTGATTGTTTTGGTAAATGTGTGCTTCCATGTTTAGCAACCCTCAAACTCTTATTTTCCAATATGGGAGCACATAAAAGATATCTAGGAACATCAAGAGAAACATGTGGATATTCCTCCCTAGAGGTATGATCATGACACTAATCTCTAGAAGATTTTGTTTGATCAGTTGTTTGATCAATCATTATCCTTCAAATCATAGAAACAAACATTTTTTACAAAAATATAGAAATTCACATATTACAATACTAATGTAAAAAAAATAAAAATTATAAAACACAAAAGTAAACTAAGACTTAAAACATTATTACTCATATTTTTTATAGTTAACTAAAATTATAACAATAGTAATGACATATGAAATTTCTTGTAAATAAATGAAAACAAACCCAAAATTGGTGTTGGAATATTAAAAATGGTCCTACCTAATACATAATTTTTTTACACAAAAAAATAATATTTTTTGAAATATTGATTTAAAATAATTATCATTCAACAAAATCAGTAAATATATAAGTAACATTATGGTAAACATGGTAAACTAAAAAATTGAACAAATCTAAATAAACATTTCTACGTATTTAATTAAATACGTGTTTGAATAAAGAAAAAAAATACAATATCTAACATTTTATGAAATTAATAAAAGTAAACTATAAATAAACATATATTACCTGTAATATTAGAAATGTAATAATAGATTTTGTTCCCAAATTACTTTGGCATGATCGTTACTTATGGCACAAACCATGTATACAACATGCTCATCATTATTATCTATTAATATTTCCATGGAAGTAGGGATCTCACATAAATCATAATCTTCATCAAGTTGATCATCTCTAACATATTGTTTTTCCCTTGTAATATAATAGACCACTGCATATCGGGTTGATCAAGAACATAGAAATTATTTTCATGTGTTACCATTATAAAAGAATCACATGGGTCTTCTAATCTATTCATATTAAGAAGTTTCATTCCAAGTTTATCGTATCTGACACTGTTATTACCGATAAACCATTTGCAGTTAAACACAAAAGCTTTAATTTTAATGTAATAATCCTCTCATATTTCTTCAATGACTCCATAATATTCACTTGATGAAAAAATTGGGGTTTTGTCTTTAGGACTCCGAAAATGCGATGCATCTACAAACACCAAGAGGCCACAATATTTAACTACACCTTTATTGTCCTAAGATTTTGTAGGAAATGTATAGCCATTAATTCCATACCCCAGCAA
Organism: Viscum album; assembly: GCA_963277665.1. Classification (NCBI taxonomy): domain Eukaryota; kingdom Viridiplantae; phylum Streptophyta; class Magnoliopsida; order Santalales; family Viscaceae; genus Viscum; species Viscum album. The sequence goes on from OY728153.1 coordinate 570,928,335, forward strand.
TGTTAACACATTTATACATGGACCACCCACTAACAATCTTAATATCCATGATGCATTTAATCTACCATGAACCGTATTTTAAAACCATGGAAAAAAATATTGTTATAATCATTCAAAATCCACATTTCCTTCTTCTTTGAATGAAATTATTTCAACTCATTAATATGAAATGTTATATATGTTTTAGTATCATCCATGTTATTCAAGATGTATAAATGTACCTTATTCATTTGTTTTCCTGAGAGTGATTTGACTTTCAATCTATGAATCCCCTTTCCCTCATTATTAACTTGTTCATGGTGAGATGGTGTCAAACCAATGTTCTCCACCATAGACAAGTAGCTCATAAAAAACTCTACAACCTCCTTAGAAATATACATTTCAACAATGGAGGTTTCATGTAGATATGGATTCTTAACATACCCCTTTAATATCTTCATATACATTTCAGAAGAATACATCCAACATAGATATATAGGTCCACAAATCATTATTTCTCTAACAATATGAACCATTAAAAGAAACATTATATCAAAAAAATATAGAAGAAAATAAATTTACAATTGAAAATGTATGGAAATTGCTTCATTTTCCAAAATTTTGAAAGCATCTGGATAAATCACCATATTACAAATTGAATATAAAAAATAACACACCTTCATAATAGTCTTTCTCACATAGACGGGCAATATTCCACCCAATAAAACTGGTAGATTTTGTTGAATCATTACGTAAAAATCATGAGATTTCATACTTGTTAACATCAAATCCTTCAAAGAGACAAAAAAAATTACATTTGATGAACAACACTATGGAAGTTATATATAATTAAAACACTAAAAGAGCTAATTTTTTTCCTCTGAGATAATGTATGATAATCTAGGAGAAGAAATGTTCCTCTTTTATCAAGAATATATGTGATAGTTTGATTGGAACAATATTTCATTCAAAAAATTCCAAAAAAGCTTCAATACGATCCTCATATTCATCCCTCATTTGATAATCCTTAATCTAACTTCGATTCATTATTACATATAACAAATAACAAAACTATACATCTTGTTAAGATAAGACAATTTTATATTTATATGAAATATTTTATAATTTGAAAGTAACAAAATTTTGAAATATAAAACAAATATATCTGTATTTGAAAAATATAATTACAAATTCTACACAATAATGGAAGATAATATTAAATATAAATTATAAATCATAATAATATATGCATGGAAATAATTTTATAAAGAAAAATATAGTTAGATAAGTTGGTTTTATATTTATATGAAATATTCTATAATTTGAAAGTAACACAATTTTAAAATATAAAATAGATATATGCATATTTGAAAATTATAATGATATTGTTTTTGATCAATAAGATATAAAAAAATAAATTAAAAAACAACATCCCCTAGTTTGATGTATTTTTAACCCGTCACTGAATAAGTTTTTTTACTTAATTTTTTATCTTAATTATCTAAAATATTAACATAACAGGTCTTAGGATTATATTGAATTGAAATATTTTCTTTATTTCATATAATTTTGATGGTAACATATATAGGTTTTAACATTCTTATTGAATTTATTGTGCAAAATGGTATTGTGGAAAAAGATCTTGTGTACAGCCCTTGAGAGGAACCATGATTGTCTTGGGAAGGTGGTGTAAATACCCCTTAAGCATAAGAAGTTCTAATTACTTTATTATCAAGACGTAATAGTGTCATCCAGTAACCCAATGATCATCTCAACCAATTATAACACATCAGGATACATGATAAATGTATATTGGGTTATATGGTATGCATATCTAAATAAAAAATCCATATTTAATTTTATGTCCCTAAAATACTAATAAGAAATAAGGTAAGTAATTAAAGGGAAAACATCATTGAATAAATATTCCCGGATACCATTGATAAATCAATATCAAGATACTGAAACACCTTTAATAATTAATAGTGAAAGACATGATGAATGAAATCACAAAACATACATTTAGGGCATCCATGAATGAAAAAGGATTTTTAAAATAAAGGATGGGTTGGATCATAGACATGGGACCAACATGTGGTAAAATACTATGGTCTTTGATGTGTTTATTTAAGTCTTCTTGTCTTCTACCTATATTAAATTTAGTCCATCATTTAGTTGCATTCATATTTTTATACCACTATATGATTTTTATTTGGATTTATTCCCCTTTTCCTATCTCATCATTGGATTCTTATAAAATTATTCATTTTATTTAACTTATACACTAAACTATTCTATTATATTTCTACTCTCATTACATTAATTTATTGCCTCTATAGTATACTCCTTGAATCTTCAATATTATTCAAAAACCTTTTTCATATGGTGAGGCATTCCTGAGGTCACATAGTCAACTGACCAGGTAACATGATGGAGCACTGGGTTGGGTACAATACATGAATTACATTCATATGTTTAAAAATTAAACTATTTTTAACTAAAAAAACCTCTTATATATAGATATAAACTATACTAAAAGTCACCATTAATCCCAAATTGTAAATCTTATAAGAAACCCCAATAACATCTATTATTCAATGAACAAAAATTGACTCTTTTCATCCAAATGAGGTAGCATTAACACTCCTATTCACCTCAAACATCTCCATAACCACCCAAACAAAGATATTCCACCTTAATTATTGGAAATTGTTTAAATCCATAATCTATTCTCTAGTGTATTACAAATGGAAAAAATAATAAAAAATCATATCAATCTATATATTAATCTATTCAACAACAAATAGTGAAAAAGAAATTTCAAAACAATATTTAGGAAATCCATAGATTTAGGGCATCTGCGAATGACCAATGATCAAAAAATTTCAGGACACAAAACCACTTTCAACAAGAAATAGTGAAATACATGATGGAATCACAAAATGATATTTAGGGCATCCACGAATGATTGAAATTGAAGCATGTGAAGCTTACTTGAGATTTTCAAGCCAAGTAGATATATGTGATGATGAAAAACATGATCAAAGAAGCATGAAAAATTATTTTTGATTCCATGTGATCGATGAATTGAATGTAGGGTTTCCGTGCGAGAGAGACCAAGTCGTTGTCGCCTGAAAGAAAAACAGTGGAATAACATGAAATGGGACGTCATAAAATTTTTAAAAGATTTAACATGTCAGTTATTAAATAACTAAAGTGATAAATAGTTTTTTATTACATTTACAAATCATTAATTTTTTAATCTACGTGATAAAGGCAACTTATACCGTTAGTTATATAATAATCGACGTGATAACGAAATGAAATTTTCGTTTTAACATCGGTTATTTTATAACCGATGTGATAAATCTAGATACTTGATTTATCACATAAGTTATAAGATAACTGACATGATAAATTAATTTAATTTGATTTTTATTTCAGTTATAATATAACCGACATGATAAATAAATATTTTAGGCTTTGCACGTTAGTTATTTATAACCGACGTAAACATTTCCAATATGGTAAATACTTTTTGTACTAGTGGAATCCTCATGTGGTACATGATTTCTGCTAGTTTATTGAATGAGGTAGATTTTTCACTTCATTTTAGTGCTCATGAGAGGTTGGTTTGGAGTATTGGGAAAGTTGTTATGAGATGAAGATCAAGATCATTCAAGTGGCAGTATGATTTAATGCTCAATGACCAGTATGATTTCGATTTCAAAGGGAATCAAGACTTTATTTCATCAAATACAATCATATTTTTTGTTACTGGAAGGATAATAGATCCATGTGAGGTAGTATCATCGATATCATCAAATCATCATTCTCTTCTTCATGGATGGGTATACCTCATGTACAGTTGAAATGGGGGTCCTACAATGAGTTATCACTGAAATTCGATTTGTTTTGAATGTAATTGGAACTATATCATTGAGGTATTTGAGGGAAGTGGGAATTGAACATGGTAAACATGATAAGTGGAACTTGAAATTGGTGACTAGGAACCACCAAACCTATTTTGCACACCATGGGAAGGTCATTGAAATATGAATAATTTGGTCATGTATAAGGTTGTTGATGAATTGCTTAAGAATAAGAGAAAGATAGTGGTTGTTGAAACACTCTTAAAATTTTTGGTAGGATTTGGTGCATAAAGAGCATGTGGAAGCTTCTTTTCAAGTCACTTATCCATCACATTGATTATACACATGCATAAGAGGTTGGTGGCATGATATGGATTGGCATTTGTGTGGTACATTCAAAGGTCCATGATTTTATCATCCAATTAGGTACTTATTTCTTATGGTATGTGTAGTCTTGTGAAGCTATTGAAGAGACTGTATCGTGGTTGAAATGAATATTTGAGCCTAGTTGTCCCACATGTTGTCAATGCATTAAAATGTAAAAAATTGTGTGATATCTAATTGAGTAGTGGATCATGATCTCAAATAAAGAAAAACCTAGAAGAACACTATTAAACATTGTAGAGTTAAGAAAAATCGAATAGATATTTTTGGAACCAGTCCAAACATTCATTCTAGATTCTAAAGTGAAGGTATGGGGATGTTCCAATACAAAACAGTAGGCAAATAGTAGCCTCAGGAAAAAAAACTAAGGGTAAAATTTAGATCAGTAATAGAGTGATCAATCATGGAACTTATGGTCTTCATGGTGTATCAATTTATATCTGAAAGCATGGAATGTGGACCACTCAAGCACAAGTTCTCTACTTAAAGGGGGTTTGGCATGTTTTATCAACAAAAAAGTCGAGAGTGTGGAGGTGTTTAAATTGGTGTTCGAATTATCTTCATCATGATGATAGAATTTGAGAAACCATTCATTATCAACCAAGTAGGGATTTTGGGGATTTTTTAATCAATCTCTTTAACTACACCACTAGGACATCATGAAAAATGAGTTATATCTAAAATTTTATGATCTCCCTTTATTGAGAATAGTTTCATTAAACATTTTGACCTCTAAGTGAATACTGAAGTGTGAGAATACACTCCATGCAAAGGTGAACTTGAATTGATCTTATTATTATGGGGTTTATATTTTGTGTGACTAGTTTGTATCCATCAAATTGTATATTGTTGATTAGAAAGGTTTTCCCAAACCATATGTTATATGATGACTGGAACAATGAAGGACCAATAGACCACTCAACCCATGTTCAATTCTATGTGAACTGTATGATAGAGTATATTGGTGGAATTGAGGTAATGGATTCACTTATACACTATTGGAAAATCATTATGGATGATTTTATTTAGGATCTAAGAAATCTTATACTACTATTGAAAACTATGTAGTGATGTAGTGTGGTCCGATAAAAAAGAGTTTAGTAGAGTGGAAGAAATATGTTTTGGAGTCAATGACCCTGATTTTTTTATACCACATAGTGGAATATCTATTCCATAATTTCTCATATAGAATCTCATGAGAACTACAACAAGGATCTCATATTCCCACTGTTGGATAAATGAACGTTATGCATCGAGCATTGATTTCCCAATCCATTGGGTGGCGTTCATCGTTTGAAAACAATACATCATAGGTGGGATGAATAGACATATGAGGTCCTTACTCTATATAGTTGGGTGATGGTTGGTGCAAATAGTGACATCATGCCTTGGGTTTCCATGGTGGTTTCCTAGTGGTTCCAATTCAAATGGAACTCGTATGATGACTTGGACTGGTGGTTTAGTCATTCAATGAATGTGATATCAGTGTTAATAGTTTGGGTAACACACAACTCAATGGGGAATGTAGTGAAATTTTCTATTGCAATCCACCTAGAAATGATCGATGTAAATGGGAGAAAATAATTATGAACTTCCCATAAATACCCTTGTAGATGAAATGCACATTTAGTTATATGGATTACTACCAACCAAAAATCTACGCTCAACTATAATTATCCACAACCTATTCTTTGGATATTAATTCACTATATGATTTTTTTTCAAGACTATGTTTGGATGAGTTGATTTAGATATTTATCCTCTCTTATGATTCAACAATATATCTTAAACTCAAGAGGGAATTATATAAGATCACCCTCTATTTTTAGTTGATTTTTTCAAAATAAAATAAAATACTAGCTCTAGCATCCCATAGAATTAATAGATTGAATAAAAACTCATTTCTACCTTCTATATATTCTTATTATTGAATCAAAGAATGTGATATTCCTAAATAGGATTGAACTAGATGATGTGATGTTATTCCCCTACCCCCTGATGAAGCTAACTATAATCCATCCAACCTGAGGGATTCATTCCATTAAGATTCAAGAAAATTGAAATAAAATGGAATGCTCAGATCATTGATCAATTCAAATTTTCATTTCCCTTAAATATGAGTAATACATGATTAATATCAAATCAAGGTCCTCCCTTCTCTTATAATTAATTTGGGTGTTGGTATAAGTTTTAATTGTACAAAACCTATCTCTTCTTGGGAAACAATAAAAGACATGCTTTGATACTGATTATGTCTTACCTTCTAGTCTTGTGTACAATTTTCAATTTAGAGAACATTAACTTTCTAGGGATTTGGGCATCACTTTCATAGGAAATCACAATGTCCTCATTGTTTAAATAGGTCAAATAAGGATCAACTAGAATAGGTGCGAGGCTTAAATCCATACCCTTTCATCAGATAATAATTTCTTTTCCTGAGATGAGATATTTTAGATAAATATGGATTATGAATATATCACATTTCTACTTCTATGAATCAGACTTCTCATACCCTAAAAGAGGCATACATGAGCTCTTAGTCCGCAAATTACTAATAGAGAACCAACTAAATCCAATCCTTCCTATGGAAATAGATTTTCAATATCGACCGAGTACTTAATATAGAATTAGAAGGATATTTTTTATGAAACATTGTATTTATTTGAGACACCGTATCCATTTTATTTCCTATTGACTTGATTCAGATCATAAGAATAGAGACTTATTACCAATTTTATTCTTCAAGATATTAAAATGGTAGTTGAATAGAAAACACAAAACCATAGATGCCTAATTTCTATCCTATATGAACATCCATTAAATATGAATAAATAGATAAAAAATCCACCTACACATTTTCCCTAATACCTCTCACTAATTCAGGAATTAAATTACATATATCATTCTATGTAAAATACGAATTTGATCTATAATTCGATAATTCTATAGCCGGGAGTCCTATATGGATAAACCAGTCATCTTTTCTATCTTTCTCTATCTCAAATCCCTTATCATTCCACTTTTAGAATATGTTCATTCTCATGACTAGTTATATATATTTGATATATCACTCACTCCCTATAAGAGTATTTCATTGGTCATCCATCATCTTTGAATCATCTCACATTATTATTTCTCCTAGGATTATCTCATGTACCATTTTTTAATCTTGAGGTTGCCTTTCCCATAAAACATTCACTGAATCATTAGCCACAAGTCCATCAACTTCATCTAGGTGGCAGGATTAGCGGAAGGGGAAGTCAATGGATGAGGCCATAAGTTATGTGAATTTAAAATCTAGGGACATATATTACAAATGAGATTACTGATTGAATGGCTATCATTTAACACTGAAAGCAATGGGGGTGATCCATGTATATTCAGTTTCTAATTTTCAATTGATCAATGTTGTTCCATTACATGATCTAATCGATAAATATATTGAAGGATAATTCATGGTGAATAACCAAGCATGATCTAATCATTAATTTCTGATTCAATAACTCCATCCAAACCCAACAAAATATACTATGAGTACTAGTGAAAGCATGACATTTCAATTATGAGGTTTGGGTTGCGATCCAATTATCTTATAGTATAAATGGACGGATATGGGTTTTTTTCTATATAAACTATCAAAATCTCACTTCCACTTCATTATATAAAATGAGAAGTTTCTTAAATCAGTGTACTAGGGGAGATAGTGAATGAAAATCAAAAACCTACTACTAAATTGGAAGAATCCTTTTATACTCTACTCTCTTTGTTGATAACAATAAGTATAATAACATAAAATATTAATGGATTGATGATTTGAATACAAAATGTAATAGAAAATGGCTTAGTAGTTGAAAAACATAGATAATATCTCCCAATTTAGTGTGAAAATAGAGGAATGTTTTCACAAGGCCTTACATAGACAACAAAAATTAGACATGAAAAACATCATGAGACCATGGTCTCTAAAAAACCTTATGAGATAGAAGATTCTAGGACCTCTAGTTTTTTTAGTTCCCTCTTTTGGTTCAATGCTAGTGTCCATTTTTTCCATTTCAGTCCTAGAGGTTTGAATTCAAGTTTTAGTTGGATTCCACACATTGGATGTGATATGTGAAATGTTTGATATCATTCCAGTGATGAATAGAGAAAACCTCTCAAAAAATAAATATCCCATATGAGTATAATCAAGAGGTCATGCTTGGTCAATGATAATGGAATGTATCTAGGATAGGTTTGAAATGGTTCTGACTAGAGTTAGTTTCCTTCTACCATTTAAGGAAAACTAGAGTGTTCGACTAGGGATATCATATAATAATAATAGTTTCACACTATCTTGGTAAGGTTTCCATATGTATATGTCAAATCTAGTCTATTCTATCACCAAACATAGATTCCCTAGGATTTGAATACTGCCTTTTGGGAACCTCTTCCCTACCCTATGCTCTGGAAGTGATGTCTATAGCAGTTGAATATTAAAGGATTGTTTTCTAGGGGGTCCAACCTTATATGGTTCATGGAATGTCTGGCCTAATGAGCCCATGATGTCCCTAGTCCTTTGATGTCCATCCAAGTGTAGGTACTCTAAGTTTTGATATAATATATGTAGTAGATTGTGGTCTGGGGGGAATTTAACTAGTCATTTTGTAGTAATTATTAATATTTCACCACCACATTTAACCATGGAATAGATTAGAAATTTAATCTTAGGACAGACATTTGAGTTTTTCCTCTTCCACTGGAAAAATGGAATAGATTATGGAACGGTCAATGTCTAGGAATGTAGTGGTTAAAGGGGTGTTAAATTTGTTAGAATGTCATTGATGTGGAAAAAATGGTCACATCCACTTCCCAAAGAACCAAAATATGGTTCTTTATAGGAAATCTACAAGGTAATAATCTAATCTTGTATTATTGAAAACCCCAATCACATTATATCATCAAATAAATATTCCTATCAACTTGAGAGAATCTTCCAATGATGATCATATACATATACTTTGTTGTCTATGGAATTGGACCACCGAAATGGGAAGAGTGGGAGTGTAGGATATGGGGCCTCTAAGGATGACATGCCAACAAGGTGAAACTCTCAACAATACAATTGATTCATGTTATTGGTCTTGATGTTGAGATATCTTACACCTTAAGGTTCCAATACAACCACCATTCTAAATATCAATCAAAACCATCACCCCAACTACAATTAATTCTCTACATTGTTAGGACTTTCTCTCTTGAGACCCATTACCTTGGTTATAGATAATTGTTGGGTTTTCCTATCCAATTCATAAAGCTACCCTAGTATGCATACCAATAGTTCAATCTCAAAGGAATCTATAGCGTGAGTGGAGTGGTGATCTAGTAATCATAGAATCATTAATTGAAAATTGAGTTTCAACCGTTTATTTAATATTAGATCTTTTTAAATATAAATTAATATTAATAAAAATAAATTAATAAATATTAATAAAATAAATTAATAAATTAATAAATACTATAAAACTAGATGCAATTGAGTTGGCCTTACAGTACTAACAGTAAGCATACACATACCTAGCCATAGATACTAGGGTTTCAGGGAACAATTACCGAGGAAAATTTCATTCGTTCATCATGGAGGTGGTAGAACAAGTCAAGTGAAACTCATCAATGGAGTTATTGGTGGGTTTGAGTCACCCATATTGAACCATAAATTCCATATAGGAAAAATACCAAGATTACTATCTCAACATATTCAAATCAATATCTTTCCCATCATGGACCATGGGGGTCTGACCATCATATACATGAATTGGGAATCTATGTCCCATACCTGTAACAAAGGGAATGAAATTGAGAAATATCCAATCACTTGAAATTATGGTGTTCGAATTGGTGCTACTACCACAATTGAGTTGAGTTTTTGACCCTAACTTCACCACTTGAACTCGATTGGCTATAACATTCCATGTGGATGGAATCATATTTTCCAACTCGATCTCATGGATGAATTTTGTTTCTTAGAAACTTGCATCCGCCGATTTTTGTAGCTCACTAAAAAATGAGTAACGCCAAACACAATGAATCTTGTAGTGTAAACATGTTTTTTAATCAACTAGAATTGTTATGGGAATTCTAACATAATTACTATTCTCGATGGATATGCTGGCATCGTAAAATAATGAAAGTAATTCCACCCACACCACCACTATTTTGAATTAAAATAATTTCTATTATCAATGCCTCAAACAATAGATTCATCCTCAAACTAGAAGAATAAGGGTGTCATTGTTCTTATTTCAAAAAGTTATTGATTCATTTTTTATGAATTTAAAAATAGAATCACTTTTTTGTTGGATTCAAACCTCCATTGACCAAGTGAAAAACTATCCAATCCATCTCGGAAAAAAATAGATGCAATACTCTACTAGATAAACGATGATTTTCTCATTAGTGATTGAGATATTATTTGAACATGATTCTAGAACTATCGTGAACCACCATGAAACTTCATAATCAATTTACATACCTTGAATTGTCTATTTCCATGCCTATAGGACCCAAAAACCATGGATTCTATGAAACATTAACACACTCAATCACCCTTGTAGAATACACCCACCAGATCCATCATCTCAATAAGAAACTCAGTGGATCTCCATGTCAATAGAATCATTCCTTGTCAGTACATATAATATGGGACCTTTTTGGGTTTTGTTCATCGATATCATTGATTTTATCCTCAACTCGAGCCACCGAAATTGGACAAGGGGACTTTGAGTTCCAAGTCCATACAAGGATACTTCATGCATCTATGTTTTTTCGAATACCTCTTTGGTCATTTCAACGTCTTACCACCCTATTCATTTCTAAGCCTAAATATTCTTAGGAGAACTAGGGTGGGCCTAAATGTAAATTCTAGGGTAATTATAGAGGGTTTTACAAACACAACCAAAATGTGTTGGCTTGAATTTTTAAGGATGTTGAACCCCCCCTGGTGGAATAAATAACTCAAATAAACTAGTGGTTTCCAGATATAAAATTTTTTCAACCATATTATTCCATTTCCAAATTCCAAAAATGACCCAAAATATTCAGTGATTCTTCCTCCTATGACAACAAATTCATCCATTACTTCCACCACATAATTCATATATGGGATTATGTGGTATGAAATGAGCCACATCAAATAGGTTCATTGACATAACTTATTCATCTGGTAAGGAATATACAGGGCTTGAGTAGTTTACTAGATTAATTGAGTAGTTGGTCCTCAAATTTGAACCTTTCAATTATAGAGGGCCTTGAAGCATCTCTTTAAGTATTTTCTAAAATGTTTACTGTGGAATGATATTAGAAAATTGGTGGATGAGCGTTGCGTATCAGGGTAAGAAGTGCTGCATCAGCTTTGTTATGTGATGTTTGGGAGAGGATGAGCCTTCCCACTAATGTGGAATCCTACCGCATAGGGATGAGGAGTTAAAGACTCACCTTCAAAGAAGAAATAAGACCAATTTGAATTCCACATCTTAAATAATGCAAACCTTTTTTCTACCGCATCATCTGCAACAAAGGAAAGAACAGATGAGTCGACTTCCCTGATGGTCTAGACATCATAGGCATTCACTCATAGGATCTCTTCATCCATTTTACTTTATTTCATTGATTCTATCTATGGATATATTCTGATTAAATTCAAAATGAAGAAATACCTTCTCTTTGAAAAGGATTAGTGCTATATGGATCGGTTTTTCACATAGTCTTGGATGAATGGAATTATTGGGGAACATTGGGGTTTGTTTTGGGGATATAATACATGACCCAATGTGTTTATATTCTTAAAAATCCTTCACTAAAAATTGGGGATCCTAGAATAATTAGGTTGGGTTCTGTTATCTAATCCATATATCTTTCTAGTTGTTGGGATTCATTTAAGGAATACCCCGTCATGATGTGGTAAGATCTTCTAGAGTTTTTGCAAAAATCTTAGGTGATTATGCATAATCTTTAATGGATTTTACACCAAGGGAATCAAAAATGGGAATCGAAACCTGCATGATATGCTTACTAAAGTTGATATGCACTGGTATTTTACTACACTACAAATAGAGGCATCAATAAATTAATCCCAGAAATCTCCAAAGTGTGAACAAAAGGGAAAAGGATACCGAAACAGTTCCTCTAACACAACCTAAATCCCCTTTCTTCCCCTATATTCCCTTCATTCCTATGGCCACAAAAGTACTGATCTACAACCACCAGATGGTCAATGAATCATTTTTCAATCATATTTCTTATCTTTTTCCCATACTCTCTCAGATGATATGGTCTCAGGGACAACCACTTATTGATATTAAATGATGAAGGGGACTCCTTAATCCAAGGTCATGGCCATTTCTTATACTTATGTTTTCTCGTATGAGAGTTTTAATTGAAGTTTAATTCATACTTCAAGTTTAAGGTGATAGAGAATGAAACCTCTATTATGATAGAAAGAATCACAAATCCTCTTTTTTTATGAATCCAGATCCATTGTTTTCTGTTGGAGAAATAAACCATCATAATAATGGGAGAATCATTGTATATGGGGTCAATGATATCTATAAAGAGAGTCATAAGGGGAGCTACTACTAGGAATCCATTACACGACTTCTAGGAATCCATTAATGGGGAACCCATGAACCCTAAATGAAACAATGTGACCTTTATATATTTTGACATATTGGGAATATATTCTATTTATTATGATGGTCTCAATTACACTTGATAATATGCTGATGGATGGTCTACTTCGACAATCCCAATATCTTGAGAGGTCTGTTTGTTTTCAGCATTGATGATCCACAAAGAATAGTGAACTATCTATTCTGGAAACCCCAGCACTGATACTTGGGAACCTATTGGAATGAAATTTTTTGGTAGTTTAGTAGTGACAAAAGGAAGTGTTTTACAATGTACTAGATAGAGTCAATTATTGACCTGATCTTTTCTAGCCCTCCAAGGTCAGGCCCTCCTTATCAGGATACTTAATATATCCCTAGACTTGGAGGTCATAGGATACATGAACATGTGAGGACATTGTAATAACCACCTAGTTAGTGAACACATTATGATTCAAGGATCAAGTCATTTGGTCAAGCTATACCACCATAAATGAAAATCGCTTAGGTATCTCTGAAACATGGAAAAATATTCGATAACCTTCAGGGTGGTGGGATACCAAAAGGACTAGGGGTTTATGTTATTTCACAATGGGAACAATTATCCAGTGTCTTGTAGGTGGTTATGGGAATCCCAACAAAACCTAGTGGTTCAAGACCAATGCAAACCTTTTGTATACCTACATGTTTCCAGGTGTATTTATATTTTGCATACCAAAGTAAGATAAGGAGGATAAAACACCCTCTGGTATTTTAAATATATTTGAATTTATAACCATCCATTCACTAGACCATGACTTCTAATAATATAGGAGTGGGGTTATTATGAAGTGTGAGGCCATTGGAGGGTAGTGTGCCCCGTATGAACTTGATGTTTCTTACTGGCGGTCCTTGTTCTTTCTTGGTGAGTTATATAAAGATGGATACCATGGACACCAAAAAGAATATGGGGCGTGAAGGTTATGTTTTGATCTAATAGACAAGTGGGTATTGGATTAAGTCATTATTCCATGATGTTTCTACATATATCACATCACTCAGACTAAATTAGTAAAAAACAATGTCTTTAGTCACTATCAAGATAGTAGGTCCATATAAATAGGTATATATATTGGGGAGGTTGACTAGATCCATATGACAATGGTACCCAATTTTTTATCAGTGATAAGGGAAGCAGTTAACAGAAAGGGGTACAATTGAATTATCCAAGTGGCCAAACAAATCAAAATGAGTCAATAGTGAATGAGGACATAAGATTGTTAGTGAGCTCAAAGGATATATATTAGAAATCATGTCAGTACAATTGAAATGGTAAATTGAGAACCCATGAACCCATGTTTTTCTATTCATGAGGAACCATGAATGTGATGGAAGTTGGAATGGGATAAATGGATGTTTGAGGAAAAACCATAGATAGCATTCAGAATAGTTTACAAATTCTTTCATCAGAGGATTATAATGGTTTTATAGTGGTTCTAAACTCTGGTGAGTGGTTTCCCTCACTTTATGGATATCATAAGAGGCTTATGGTGACAACCCCAACATGGAATAATCTACCTTCAACCTTGAAACAAAACCTCTGAACCATAAAAACAATAGGACATACAACTTTACCACCAAATAGTGGTTGTTCTCATCATACTCCATTGAAATAAAAACAAGTCTATAGGATGTGTACCTATTAATTAGTGTCAAAAAGTAATATAATATGAAATATTTGGCACTCTTTCATTAGGATTGGTCAAGAAAAGATCAAAAAATTGGAACATGGTGGATCAAAAAAAGGTACAGTGATGTGTATACTTAATTTAGTACAGGAAGTTGAATGAAATCTAAAATATTCAACTCCTTGATTAGTTTCAATTAAAATCATTATATTTAATTGGTGGTGAAATTTATGGGTACCTTATTATGTTATTTTTATTTCTATGACCTAACTTGGATACATAAAGTATCCCAGACTAGGTCCTCCTTGGTTCTATATAATATAGTTAGTAAACAGAGGCCATAGGGGAATTTAACTAGTATTTTACTAGACCTATGAGGTGAGGTACTCCTTGATTATGTATAATATATGTAGTATAAGGAGGCCATAGAGTAATTTATCTTTTAATTCCTCTGATCTTTCCATATTTCTCTGGAGGAACAATTTGGGATTTCATGAGAGCATGCTTGACTTTCCTTCATGTTATAAGAAACACAACGATGTGAGACTGGGCCAGGTGAGATACAAAGTCCCTTTGGGGTCATGGATGAGGTTAGGTATCTTTATAAAATTCACTCCAATATATGTTATGTGAAGAGAATCCTTTGATATCAGTCTAGATAAGTATCCTCCTGACTTTATTACAATCAAATTTATTATCAAGGGGATTCACATTGTATAATAATATCACAAATCTCTTTGACCTACACATAAACTTATTTAAGACCAATACATATTAAAAAAACTTGGGTCCTAGTTCTTCCAGCTATGATTCCACTTTATATCTATCTGATCATCTCACCTGAATACTCTTCCCATAACAAGACCATTAATATCCCAAATTTCCCTGGTCAATTCATTCAGGGAGGACCAGGACAAGTCCATATTTATTTTCAATAGTTGTAATTATTGTTTTCAAGGGGAGGTCCACTGGGAAATAAAATTAGATATCACATCCTTCAATTTTATTTCACAATCCTACATTGAAATATTTTTGTTTTTATTCTTTGTTCTCTACCTTAAAGTGAATATCTTAATACAGATCACATATAGATTCATCAAATTCAATCAATGTTACACAAAACAATGACATGCTCTCAATTCATGGGTAAGTACTTAACTATAAGATATTATATTTTGTTTGGAATGTATAACAAACCATATGTATGTGTAGTATTGAATAAATTCACCATTATAAGAGACTTGAAGTTTCAAACCCATATCTCATCACTGACATGAGATTAATCCACAATTTCTATTACCTCTTATCACATTTCTCATCGTTGATTCCCACTACTTATTGAGGTCTATTTCGATTGGTCTATCTAAGCTTCCCTCTTGGATCTAGATGATGCTAATTGGACTGGCTTGAAGAATTTCATATACTTGGGGACTTGTTGATTATGTGAATGTCTATGGAAGGATATAATAGAAACATATATGAGTAGGATCTTCATTATCCTACTATATTCATGGTACATAAACGGATCTAGCAATGACCTTTATTATGGTATGAGATCATATAACAGATAGGATTCTAGTCATTAGAGTTCCCAAATTTATTGCTCAAGTAATAATATGATATCATTCATTTATAGAGGGTCACTTTTTATCCTCCCCCATAGTACGATCTATGATTCTACACTAGAAAGGGTACTCAACGGGCATCGTACCAAAGTCAAAGAACATCACCTCAACTCTCTTCCCGGATGAGCATCACTAACAGGACCTTAATCTATCATTTTATACACCCAATTCACTTTTTCAATAGTTTATATTGATGTTGGGGAATAGAATATGTTTTTATTAGGGATAAAATGTCATAATGAATAGTTTATGATCCAATTAATTCTGAGCCATATTTCCATTGATTAGGAAATGTTCCTTTTTCCTTTTCCTCATGGATCCCTGATTACCCAATGCTCTACACTTGGGGATTCTAGGATGAAACATGATGCATCATATACCATCAAAGAGAAAATTCCCATATTATACATTATTTATCTCTTTAATTAGTAAAAAATCTATCTTTGGGTAGTATACCCACTAAAACAAAATTCAACGAGACAGGAAGACAGTGAACCACCATATAGGTGTTGTTCTTAAGTCATCCCATACTCAAACCCTATCACCCCAATGTCTTGAGTTAGGATAAATTCTCAGCCATAGTTTCAGTGTATGATTCTATTCTTCTAACCTCATTATAGTAGGAGAACTAATAAACTCTCTAATCCTCATCTAGTATTGTCTCTTTCACTCAAACCCTTCAATTATACCATAATCTGGGTCTTTCAATCCCATTATAAACAAAGTAAAAAACTCATATCCCTAGCCCAGTCAACTATACAAGCCTTACAATATAGAAAATCACCTATTTGATTCAAATTCGGTTAGAGACATATATATTATAATCTAGATTTGTATAAGTAGGATAAAAATTTACTCATTGAGTATCCCCTAGTTCTCGAGTGTTAAAGGTTCTAAATTCGTTCTGATCTAGATGAAGTAAGCCAAGAAAAATGATGACTGTGCCTTATTTGATTTTTTTGTAAATCGGTGGAGGTTATATTTCTATTTGATATTCACTACCCTAAACACCTTATAAGTGTCTATTCAAGCTCTTTAGGGTTGTTAAATGGTCTAAAAATGGATAAGAATTAACTCAATTCCAATTTATCCAATTGAATGAAAAATGAAGGTGTTTTCTCACTGCTTCTAAGGCACTCTTTTGTGATAGATAATAGTGATTGATCTTTTCCTAGTAGGTGTTAATCTGTTAGGATGAAAGTTCACATGTTTTTCAAATTATCTCTTGATTAATACCCCCTTCCATAAGCTCGGTTCAAACAATACCACATTAAACACAAAAGACTATGATATTTCCTAGGCCACTATCTTCAAGTTGTACGAGTATACCCAATGGATGATAATCCAAAGGGATGAGATACCTAATAATTAAATTCCAAAACGTTTCCTCCCCCAAAATAGAAAAATATCCATATGTAATAGCCATGGTCTTGAACAATTTGATAATGATATTTTACTCTTGGGAATGTCTTGGAAATGGTGCTCAATATGATCCCATGTAAACAACCCTATGTGAAAGTGGAGATGGGTAGAAGAGATATGGTAAAAATATCCCTTTTTTATGCTTTCATTGGGGAACAACGTTTTACCTCCACCTAGAGGTTATTAACTTATTTATATTTCCCAGCATTCCCACTTTCCAAAGGTGGGCATCATTTATCACATTCATTGGTGATGTGTACTCCTTGATTGAAATAGGATTATGGGATGTTGGTTTCTCCTTCAATGGATCCTGTATAGATCTCGTCTTCTAGTCTAGGTCTCCCCCATATATTTACACAATGTTTCTGAAAATCAATCTCGATGGCATCTCAAGGTGGATTCGAGTTGATTATGATTTATCTATATTGACAAGGAATCAACCTTCAGTCATGGGAGATATTAGAATTGGTCATGATGGGAATCTCAGGATGTGGGGTATATTGGGAACCTATAAAGTCATCCCCATTCAGATGGAATCTCATGTATGATACATCTTAGGTGTATAACCCAGGTAATCCCTTTTCATCCTTGTGGTAATTGACACTAGATGTCTTCTGTGTTTTTTTACCTTAGACATCCCATGTTTATTTCATGGGGTTTGGATTCTAGATCAGGTCACAAGTTTAACATCTTGTCAATATGGGAATACTGTTAATGTCCTATGGGTATGGGTTGGGTGTAGGTTTAATTTCATACAGGATAGGTTTTCTCCAGGTTTAATGTCTTTCGGGTACATGATGTATGTAGGTTTATTGTCTTGTGAGAACATGTTAGGTATAAGGTTTACATCTTGCAGGGACAAGTGGATGATGGAGTGTGTCTCTAGTAGGGAATATTCCATAGTTTTATGATGGGGTGTTTCCCCATAAGGGGGATAATTTCACACTAGGGTGGATAGAGTGTGTACCCCCATGGGGGATAATTTGACACATGGATAGTGGAGTGTGTCCCCCCAAGGGGGATAATTTCACAGTTGGATTTCTGTCAAGATTAAACCTTATGGAGGCAACCCACATAACCTATTTAAGATACATGGATCAAACCCCAAAATTTTTGATGATGTATTTTAAATTCATGTGACAATGGTGGTCTATACTATTTAATTTCATGCAGTATGGATTATCATGTCATACAAGGAGATTTAACTGGGGATGGTTTGGGGATTATGAATGGAAGAAGCTTGTGGCAGGTGTTTTATCCCATGATCGGAGATGATGGTGGGGGGATTACACATGGAAGTTGCCCAATGTAAGAGTGTCTCCCAAAGTGTGTATTTTCACCCCTCAGTAGAGAAATAGGTGGAATCCCATGATGATCGTACATGGGGAATCTTGTGTTTATATCACAGGGTAGGGCTATAGTTTTACATCATTTACTAAGGGAATTTCATGTAGTTTAGAATCGTATTACTATGACGTGGAGCTAAGAAATTTTACATCTTGTAGCTCAGATGTGGTGGGGATCACAATGTTAGGGGGTCTGTGTCAATGTGGGAGGAATATTATTCATATGTAATATCCACCAAAATTGGTGAACCATTTCCCTCAAAGATTCCACCTCTAGGACATATGTGACCAACACTTATGCACCTTTGGGTGGGACATGGAATTGGAATTAATGTAGAGGAGTTGAAATCAAGAGGGTTGACATTAGATTGCCTATTATTAGGATTTATAGGAATTATTGTAGCGTTTATTATTAGAACAAGGTCAGGTAATGGCTACACTAGAGGCGTAGGAAACATCAGGTTGGTGAGCATAAAATTATTACATGCAACTTTATTGTATTGAATGTATGTAGATTTTAATGATCCAATGGCTCTATAACAAGTGAAAAATAATGAATAAAAGGGAATTTTTGCATACAATATTTAGATTTATGTGAAGATCAGGGTATCATGAAGGTTGGTTATCTTGTGCAATCCCAATCAACCTTATGAGTTGTTGTGTGGGGATCACTCAACCGTGAGCCAACAAAGTTGGGTCCACACGAGGTATATCTTGTAACTTATATTTATTTTAGGTTCCATGGGTTATAGTGTTTTTTGATGTCTCAAAGTGTAGGTTTTTACACACAATATAATCTCATTTTCTTCTATATATCCCCATCCATGGTTGGGGTAACATTCAATTCATACTGAAAATCATTAGCTTTTGGCACGGAAGTTCACTATGGTGGGAAAGAGGGTTTCCCGCTGCTCAAAACTTTCCTTCTGGGACTTGGCCACATGAAATTTGTGTTTATACATTTACTTTCTCATGAAAATATATTATTGCATTATGGGTTAAATACAAAGATCTTCTTTTTTTAGCACATGGCTTGGGTTCTAGGAGCTTGATCATAGAACTTGTGGGAGTCTCCATCATCTTTTGTGCACAAATGTTTGGTTGGGTAAATAAAAGTCTTATGATCAAGCATCCCTTTATGAAATCATGGTCCGTGGGACTTATTTTGGACTCGTGGGTGTCCATAGAACTCATCTTCACCTTTGACGCACAATTCCTTTGCACATGGAACCCCTTCTGTTCACACAACCACTAAAACATTCACACAACCTACTCCTCAGACACACACCGTTATTTTAGGATGGTTTCCATGATTGGTTCCTCCAAAACTGGACTTTTGGGGTGCAAGAAACTATTTTAACACCAACCCCCCCCCCTCAAAATTAGAGCTAATTGAGTACCGAATGTTTAGGTTTTGAGGGAATCCATAAGAAAATGGTTAATTTATTTGTGTTCATGAAACTTACACATTGGGTCTTGTGACTATGTTTCATGCTTTGAACAGGTAATCAAACCTGATCCTATAAATAGATATAGGGTCCCATTACACTGTACTATGACATACATGCTTGATAAGAATTCTCTCATGAATGTAAATAACCCCTTTCCACGAAATCATGATCATGGTCTTGACTTTCACACAACAGTGAATTTTCACAAAAAAACTTCCATACGTAAGACATACATTGGCATGACATTTCCCAAAGTTAAAAGACACTAAAAACATTTTGTGTCTAGAACCAAGATTTGTATGTTCCAACCATGAGTCCCATAGATCATCAAGAAATTTCCATCCCTGATAACCAAGTTGATATTGATGTTGTTGCTTCCACTCAGAGGGCTAAGATTACAGGGAACCCATGAATTTCTTAGGCTAGAAGGTTGGTTTCTTTTAATAAGTCACTCTTGTTCTTGTTGATATAATCCTAGATAGGTTATCTACAAAGAAACCACCTACCCATTTATAAATATGGATGATAGAATATTCTTATATCCCGACCACCTAAGTGAGCATTTTGTTCTTTTGGTTTGCTTTACATGAAGAGATTACCCACTAGAACATACCACCCAAGATCATCCTTCGAGGGAGCATGAATATATTAAAATCTATACACCAAGTGTCTATATGAGTAAGTTCACTGGGGAGCTGTATAAAGATGAATAATTCTCATCCCGTTATTCCAGTATCTTTCAGGTCAATATCTAGAACAATA
The DNA here is from genome assembly GCA_963277665.1 of Viscum album. Lineage (NCBI taxonomy): Eukaryota > Viridiplantae > Streptophyta > Magnoliopsida > Santalales > Viscaceae > Viscum > Viscum album. The sequence continues at coordinate 570,949,482 of OY728153.1, forward strand.
CCATTAGATGGTATAAGGAAAGGGACCTACGGATTGGGGGAAACATCACCGATGATGGGTCTTCATGTACTGGGTACACATCACTTATCAGTAATATGGTTTTGAGTTTCATCACATTGGACTATATAAGGCAATTTGAACATCCCAGTTCCACATATATCGTTAACAAGAGCTTCTCCTAGAGCTCCCCATACATTGGTACTCAGACACAAACACCTTCAACCTCCATCATGAGGAGATGGTAATCTGCATGTGGGACCTACACTACATCAGTGGTACCCCACTGAATAGGTTCTACTAGGATTAATTGTTTCATACGTTGAATGCCTGGGGAGATAGGGATAAGACCCCATTTCTTTAATAGATCCTTATGTACATGTTTTCTCAAATACTAAAGCATCACCCCACATTCCTCCAAGACAATATGTTCAAGATGTGGATGGGGATGTTCATGAAGAAGAATCTATCAATAAAAATGCTTAGGTGACCGAACCAGTGTCTAGTGGAACAACAGATGAGGAATTCAGGATCCTACTAGTTGATTTTAGAGGAATGGCTTCATTAGTAGTGAGGCTACAATATGAAGGAGGGATTACAACTAGTAGTTTTCTACACTACATTTCTTTCCACTTTACTCTGTTCATAGATACATATTCTAATATATGAATTCTTGGTCATGCTTATAGGTATTCTTGTAATGATAGAAATAATGAGGAATGATAACTTGGAAATCTTGGGAATATCGGTTTTGGCCCATCTCATTATCCAGTTGGGGAACCTAGCTAGGGGGAGCATACCTAGAATAATATTTTGTCTCCTATAGTTCCATCATAGGTGTATCACAACTCACTATAGATACTATAAATTACCAAACTCCATCACACCCTCAAATGATAGTCTGTGGCCTCCAATACTCAACATTTTCATTTTTCAAATGGTTTATCTTAATGAAGTTATGGATATTTTTGGCATCGAAAACACAACGAAGATCTAATTTCATCTATTCTCAACCCCATTTGGAGAGATAGTGTAAAATCTAGAGGTAATGCTAGAGTAGAATGAATATTTGTAGACCATATGATGAAGAGTAATTGTCTTTAAGATAGACGACAATACTTATTATGAGCCGTATACTCTCTCTCATTTTTCTAGAAAATTCAGATGCATCATATAGCCAAAGAAGTGAGTTTACAAGGGGATCCATAAGGAGAGCCATACCTGTATCATTTTTTCGTTGTGGTGTATGATCATATTTGAGGGTATAAAGGATTTAATAATGATTCTACTGACTAACATCAATGTTGTGCTCTCACAAACCTATGTTGGGAATTGGATTTTGGATTATCGAGGAATGATCCTGCATCAACGTGTACGGGTAATTTCACCATCAAGTGAGGTAGAGGAGTAGTAAGGTGGAAGGAGGGATTCCCATTGAGGGACTTTCCCAATGGGGAGAACTTCAACTAAGGCTACATAATGGGTATCTCAATGATTTCTTTCACCACCGCCCCCTCAAGGGGAGGGCCTCCCTCAAAAGCGATCACAAGAAGAGGGAGAGGGATCTCAGGAAATTATGAGAAGAGCATTGGAGGTTCCCTAAAATAAGTTGTTCTATCTTCTGCATCCAACAATAGATGCTTCCTTCCCCATGCTCTGGGAGTCCAAAGGGATACTATTATGACCCTGATAGTAGAGAAACTATGGAGAAAGATGACTCAGGAATGGATTGTGATGCCAATGGTGGGGATTTCTAAGATCATTACCAGGGTGCACTTCCATGATATTTTTTCATACCTAGCTTATATGGATTGATTTCCATGCCAAAATGGGGGAACTAATCTTCCCTATGGCCCAATGTGTGTGATGTTCAAGGGAATTCATGATTTGGAGGATATGACACCCACTGAAGAATCGTCAAAGGAGGTGTTGGATAATAAACTCATTATTCCATGGATGGTGCTTACCTCTACTACTATTATGGAGGTTTGAATAATTCAATTATTACTACTTGATGTGTATGGAGATGAAGGATTGGGAGCCCCCTACCACACCTAATTAATGGACTTTTTATTTCCTCTATTATTTTTTCATTTAATTTTTTTGTACATTTATATCCCTATAAATAGGGTATGTGTTTATGAGTTATAATATGAATCCAAAGTGAAGAGATAAATATCTATTTGTTGTTTCTCTATTAATGCTACAAAGATCACCACCAGTGATTTGTTTCCCTTAATCCATCATCAGGAGGCATCATCTAGTAATGATACATAGGGTACCAGTGACAATGAATCCTTGGAATCAAAAGATAGTTAGGTGACTACCTAGGAGAGCGGCGAGGTCACCCCAACAGATTAATAATTGACTAATCTACTGTTCGTCATGGTAATGCTTTTTTGTTAATTTATCTACATCTTCAATCCCTTCCCCCTTTTCATCAATGTTATAACCAGGATTTTCCTTATGTAGCTGAGAATGAAAATGGGTCACAGTCAGAGGGGATGAGTTTTACCTAACAAATATTGGTGAAAACACCTCAGAATCTGTTCTCAAGGATAGTGAAACTAGATGGACCAATGAGTAGGTTGGAGGAGAATATATGGATCCCCCGATCCACCCAGTTATCTATAGAGGTGTCACCCTAGCCTTACATCATTAGACTCTACTTTTAGAGAAGCATATCCTTTGAGGAGACTAATCATTGAGATCCCCATTCCCTGAGGTAATAATGAATTTCAAATAGCCTGTCTCTTTTCAAACATTTATGAATCTATTCAATTTTACAACATAAACATGTTTTTTTGTTCTCATGTAACATCCACCCAACCAGTATTGAGGGGCTTGTTTCCGATTTTTGACGTAACAACTGGTGTTCGGGGTTCTCCTATGGTGTAATTACCTTTCAAAACTCTAGGAAAAGACTTTTCCAAAACACTCACTTTCTATAAGTCTTTCTCTTTTATGTGGGTCACGTTTACCTAAGATATTGGTATTGGTAAAAAATAGAATTTATTTTTTTTTGCATATTATTTGAGAGGGTTTGTTCTGAGCAAATAGATGTTGTTGGGGAATTCAGGGCACTGATGGAGAAATTTTTTCTAGCTTCCTTGGTAGGTGTTTGATGCACCTGCCCCACCGGACCCATGGTTACTTCAACACAGGCTGATGCACATGAAGAATATGCAGGCAACCATTTTTGAAGTTGAATGGTTGGTGGGGGATTGGTGGGAGTTGTGTCAAACTTTACAGCTCCCACCATGGCTATTTATGGAGGGATAAGGGATCTTCCAACATTATCAAATCTAATCTAGGAGAGCTCTTCCTTTTAAGAGATCCTTAAGACCTCCATGTGAGGGAGGTGTAGATATAAGTTTTTCAATGATTTGTTATTTGTGAAATAAATCCTAGTTTTATTCCATTTTATTTCTATATTATCTCTCTTTGTGGTCAGAAAACCACAAGAAGTGGTATCAAAGGTTCTTCCGGTGAAACGACAACAGTCAGTGGAAATTTTCTGGTGAACAAAAAATTCAACTTGACTAAAATCATGTCTTGAAGCCATATTCTGAAATCATGTGTCGATATGATTCCAACGATGCAAAAGGCATTACAAATACAGCTAAAAAAATATTCCTAGGACCGATAAAATATTGATCAAACTTCAGGTGCTACAGTACCCCCCTGTCAGAGAAGAAGGTACTATTCTGTCAACAGTGACTTTTCTGGAAAGTTTTCAGCAGCTACTCCAGTGTTCCACATCATTAACACGTCATCACCACATCATCAGACGATCCCAGCCGTTGATATTGTTTTGATCAATCAGTATCTTATTTCGATGATGTAGGAGTTGATTCCATATTTTTTTATTTTTCTGGATGCAACGATGGGATCCATTTTCCCATATTCTACACAATTTTTATCTAAATTGAAATACAATAGAGGTATCCTCTATGGCAGGGATGATCATGTTGAATTCTTCAAAACACTCCATTTGGAAGTATCAAATGGAATATCTCCTCAATGATAAGGATATTTTTAACCCCATTGATAATGAGGGAGTCAACCCCGATGCCACCAAGGAAGAGGAGTGGAAAAATATGAACAAGAAAATGATAATTCAAATTCTCCAATGGATCGATCATATCATTTACAACCATGTTTCTCAAGAGGTTGGTCTGTACAAACTTTTGATAATGTTTGAAAATACATAGCACTCAAAGGCTGCTCGAAACAAGATCATCTTGTTAAAGTGGTTGATGAATCTTCAACTAAGAAGTTTAAGATCTATATTCAAACACACTAGTGAGTTCAGAATCCTAGTGAAGAAGTTGGTGGTTTCTGATAATAAACTAAATGATGAAGATTAGGCAAGCCTCTTACTCTGCACACTTCCTGATAGCTGGGATATGATTGTCGTCTCACTTAGAAAATTGGAAGCTAGAGGCAAATGTACTATGGTGATGGTAATGGATTCACTATTCAATGATTATTCTTGAAGGAAGTATGCATGTTAAAACCAGGCACAAGAAGAACTACAAAATATTTCTATAAGAAAAGGGTCAAAGTAGTAACCATCAAATAAATAATTTAGAATCACATGTGACCATCACTAGAGAAGTTGTTATTTGATCCAAATATGGATAAGAGACATGATTTCATACATCATGCCAAGACACATGATGGGTGGTCTATACTTAATCATCGTACCACGTCACTCTGCATCGTGAGTATTTCATGACTTATCAAATTGGTGACTTTGGTGCAGTCAAGATGGGGAATACCAGTTCGACAGAAATTTTTTTCATGGGTGATATCGTAGTCAAGACAGATGTTGGATACATAATCACTCTAAAAGATTTTCAGCATGTTACAAGCATTCAACTCAAACTATTATCAGGTATATCCTTTGATCAATAGGGCTATGTCAACATCTCCAGTAATGGGTCATGGAAGATGACAAAAGGAGCCATCATCATCACTCACGGACACATATGTGGTACATTTTACAAAACTCAGGTAAATATATTTGCAGACACCCTCAACACAGTGGAAGGGGAAATGTCATCCAATATATGGAAAAGGATACTTGACCACATGAATGAAATTGGGTTATCTACCCTGATGAGAATAAGTACATTTGTATCGATAAGGATGAATTACTTGATCCTTGTAAATAATTCTTGTATGGTAATTATCATAGATTCTAATTCAATACTACTTCATCAAGGTGATAAGAGTGTCTAGATCTGGTGCACTGTGATGTATGTGAACCCATTAAGGTGGTTTCACTTATAGGTAACAAATATTTTCTATTCTTTATTTAATATTCATCTCGAAGGGTGTAGGTGTTCATATTGAGGATGAAGGTCTGAGTAATTTACTACTTCAAGACGTTCTATGCCATGGTGAAGCATAAAAATGGAAGGAAGCTGAAGTGTCTTCATTCAGACAATGGAGGGGAGTACACATCTAAGGAATTTGATGCGTATTGCAGGAGTTTGGGTATCTAAAATGAGAGGACAATCCCTCACACCCTACAACATAACAGAGCTGCATAAAGGTTAAAAATAACCATCATGGAGAAGGTTAGAAGCATGATGAGTTCAGCTAATCTCCCTAAGCCATTATGGGGAGAAGCTATAAAGGTTACATGCTACCTCATCAACAGATCACCATTGGTCCTACTTAATTTTGAGATTCCACAGACGAGATGGTCTAGTAAACATCCCCCTTACTCTCATTTACTAGTATTTGGATGTTTGGCATTTGCACATGTATCCAAGGAGCACATGCAGAAGCTAGACGACAGATATACTCCATGTATCTCCATAATCTATGGAGATGAGGAGTTTGGATAGGATATTTTAGACTTGAAGGAAAAAAAGGTGACCAGAAGTAATGATTTTGTCTTCCATGAGAACCAAACGATTGAGAACACTCAAAATCCTAGAATGTCTCGAAGGTAATGTGTTGATGAATCAATTAATGATCCAACACCTATACCATAACCACATTTCATTGATGAGAAGGAAGTGAAATAAGACTCATCAGCAGTAGACCAGAAGGCAGTGGAGGAGGATATTGAGAAAGGGGAGAATCAATTTCTACACAAGAAGTTACAGAACCGTTACAGGAGCTAGCTGATATTGTGCCTCTTGAAATTAACATTTCACTGGTTAGAATATATTTCTGAGGAAGGATTCCATCCACAAAATATTCAGATACAATTTACTTGTTGTTGACTGGTGATGGGAACCAGAAGGATACTAGGAAGTAGTGCCTCGTCCCAAAAAAATTCAAGTGGATGCATGCAATGGACGATGATATGGAGTCTTTGATGAAGAACAAAACATAATATTTGGTGTAATTACCCAATGGTAAGAAGGCACCAATAAACAAATGGGTATTCAGGATGAAGAAGGATAGAAACAAAAGGGAGGTCAAGAAGAAATCTAGGTTAGTTGTCAAGGGGTTCCTTCAGATGAACCAACATTACTTTGATTATATATTTTCACCCGTGGTAAAGATGGCTTCAATCCAAGTCATTTTTGTATTAGTGTCTAGAAAGGATATGGAGATTGAACAGATGGATGGGAAGAAAAATTTCTTTCATAGTGACCTCTTTATGGAGATCTATATAAAGAATCCTGAAGGATTTGCAGTTTCTGGACAAGAAAACATTGTTTGAAAATTGAAGAAGGGCTTGTATGGAGTAAAACAGGATCTCAGATTGTGGTAGAAGATTTTTGACTCATTCATGGTGAGTTAGGGATAAAATTTTACCAAGGAAAACCAGTGTGTCTACATCTTGGGATTTCAGGATTGTAATATTTTTTCCCTTCTAAATTATGTTGATGAAATGTTGATAATTGGGAAGGATGCAGTGAGGATTATCCAATTGAAGAAGGAGTTACCCAATTAATTTTATATGAAGAACATGGGAGAAGCTCAATAGATTTTGGGGATGCAGATCATTCGTGATAGAAATGGGAGGTTTTATGTCTATATTAGGAAATGTATTTTGAGCGTTTTCTAAAATGTTTCAATATTGACAAAGCCAAACCTATGATAATTCCTCTTCCCTATAATTTTATGTTGAGAAGGAGTTCATGCCTGTCATCCAAGGAATAAATCGAGACGATGGATATGATACCATAATCCTAAGTAGCTGAAAACTTGATGTATGTTATGGTGAGTATGAGACCTGAAATTTACAACACAATGGAAATTGTGAGTCGGTCTCTCTGCAATCTCATGAATTATCACAGGGATGCAATCAAGTGGATTCTAAGTTATCTTAAAGGTACATAAACGTTATGTTTTTTCTATATGGGATCTGAGCCTATCATGGAGGGATATACAGATTCAGATACGGTCGGAGATCCTAATGGCAGGAAGTCTACATCAAGATAAATCTATACTTTTGCAGGAGGAGATGTATCATGGTAGTAAATATTGGAAAAGTGTGTCTATTTATCCATGATGGAAGTAGAGTACATTGCTGTTTTAGAAGCTGTCGAGGAGATTTTGTGTCCGAAGTGTTTTATCTAGGATCTTAGATTCAGTCATAAGGAGTACATGGATCATTGCGATAGTCAATGCTGTTTAGACTTGAGAAAGTACTCCATGTACCATTCATGGATGATAAACATAGATATTCATTATCATTGGATACAGGATGTGATGGATCAACATCTAGTGTACTTGTAAAGATCCACACAAAGGAGAACTCGATAGATATGTTGACAAAGGTGGTTACTCGGGGGGAAGGTGGGCCATTGTAGATGCTCCATAAGATTATAGCTGGAGGGGAGAGTTGATGGTGAATTTTTTTCTAGCTTCCTTGGTAGGAGGATGTTTCACCTGCCTCACCTACCCTTGTCTACTTCAACACGTTTTGTTGCACATGCAGAATATACAGGACACTATTGTTGAAGTCCAATGGTTGGTGGGTGATTGGTGGGAGTTGTGTAAATATTGTCACCTCCCACCATGGCTATTTAAGGATGACTAGGGGAGCTTCTATCATTATCAAATCAAATCCATGATAGATATTCCTTTCAATATAATCTTGAGAGATCCATGTGAGAGATGTTTAGAGAGATGTTTTAGTAAGATTTGTTTATTATGAAATAAATGCTAGTTTTATTCTATTTTCTTTCTCTATTATCTCTCATCATGGTCAAAGAACCACAACAGGCACCACCCCCGATGGTTGTTCCTACTATTGGGGATCCGACCATCTAAGGTGATCTAAACTCAATATTGAGAGGGTATCCTATCGTGAATGTGAGTGGTATCTCAAAAGAAGTTGAGATCGAGGTAGGTGGTGACAATGTTTCCAAAGAAGGTTCAAATTAATATTTACCCCCTATCAACTTTGAACCCAAACTATTTGAGAAGATCCCATAGTAAGACCCTTTTCATAACTATCCTTTTGTACTTCCCTAAGTACCCGCTTTTAATACCCATGAAATTGGAAGACTTCAGTTCTGATGTGGCTAATGATAGTTGAATCATGCAGTGTATGGTATGGAGGATCATGTGGATATTTATCAAATACACTCTAAACCCAATTCCTGTGCTTCTTATGGGGTCCCTCTACCACTGGGTATAAAACTTGGGCACTAGAGAGGTGGACTCTCATTCCCCCATGAGAAAGCCAATGACTACCTTGCCAAGCGGGGGCATGGGAAGGGCCTAAAATTTTGATGTTTCAAGGAACTATGAGAAATATGATGGAACTAGAAATATCTATTAAGACAATAATAAACATAAAAAATAAGTACTTGAATGTGCATGCAACCATCATCATTGTCCAACCAGAGATCATTAGTGAGTTGAAGGCCAAGTTGGTGATAGCCAAAGATTGAGAAAAGGAGGTGGTATACAAGATATCTTATTTCCAAGCTGAGTAGTGATAGGTTCAAATCATAGATTATGAGATTCTCTTGATGTACTAGAATTTTGAAACACATATTGTGAGGCTAAAACAGGTCTTCGAGGTGACACACCTGAGGCTAGCTGGATTGGAGTGCTCGATTATTGAGGTGGAGCTATAGGAAAATTTATTTTGGAATAAAGAGAAGCTATGGTGTGTGGATAACCATAAAAAATTCTAAAGTTTATTTTTCTAATTAATCTTATTCATGGATATATTTATTTTTCCACACATCTTTGTTTCACGTCAATCACATTCACGAGACAACCAATTATGATCACTTAAGCCCATGTCAGTCATGCTCAATGTGAGATTCAAGTGATGGCCATGCTATCACTCACTCATATTATAGTTTTAGAAAATGGATGAAGACTCAAGTTATGAGTTTTATTGGTTAAACATAAGGATTCTCCTATCCAAGATAGTTTATGGAGAAAGGAAAATCCTATCTAAAAAATTAACTTTATTTCTCAACATGTGATAGTGCATGAATGGGGAAATTCTAGAGGTGTTGAGTTTTACATGAATAAAGGGGAATGGAGAACATGATTTTAGAAGCACAAGATCTGGAATAAAAAGGTAGTGGCATGACGATGGAGGTAAACTGCTAACCATGTTTGAAACAAAACATCCATTTTCATTTCTCCAATGACGGAGATAAAAAAATGAGGGTTGGATGCTAACCCTATTCAAAATATGGTACCTATCTCAAGGTATTTATAAAAGTCTTTATTTATGTACCTAGGATGGTTGGTTATCTAGTGTGGCATAGGATAATTCCATCATGGGGGTCTCCTTTAGATGTGGAGGATGATGGAGATCCAAATCAAGGGAGATGTGAAACATGGAGATGAAGCGATGGAATGTTTGAATAGAGTTCAACAATCTCAAAATTATGACATTGTGCCTTTGAGAACATTGGGTAGGAATATCGATATGAATGTAGTTCAGACTCATCTTTTGTGGGTATTTCTGTCTCAAATGATGAGCAATGGTTGAAAAACAAGAATGATGTGGTAGGTGACTAACACTGATGGAGGGAAGGGACTTCGTAGGTAAGGTTCAAAGATGCTCTTAGTTTAACACCATATAATGAGGATGATGGCCATGAAGCTTGAAGTTTTATTATAAGTATAAAAAACATGTATTTTAAATTCATATATTGAAATGTATTATACATTTTAACATTGTGTGACTGGTAATTCAAGCCATATAGTTTTAGGTCTGGTGACCAGGATGTTTGGATATTAGTTTAAAGTCTTAAAGTTCAGACCAGTGGAAAATAGTTTAAGGTCATAATGGTGGGATCATAGGGTGTTTTTCTTACAAGAATATGTGTGGTATCGAAGAAATATTACCCTTTGTCAAAGGAGGGTCCTAGGAGGCCACTTGATTCCACACGAAACATCTCTATGAAAAATCACAACGATTATGGTCATGATTGTTCGACCTGGGATCTTAGTTTAATGTCATATAGGTTGGCCCATGGCTACCCTGGAGTGTTTAGAAGGACACTAAAGAGTATTAAACTAATGTGATTGATGGACCAAGGGAGGAGTTTCTCTACAGAAAACATAAAGAGAGATATTAAAATAGTTTTCTTGACATGATTCTTCAACCTAGGGGTAAGTATACCAAAAGGACAAGTGTATCATGGAAAAATGATGGCCCGTTGTGAAGTGAGGGTCAAAGAGGACCGACACCACACAACATATTCTTAGGATGACAAAAAAAATTGTAATGTAATGATGATTGTACTTTTGATCCTGGTTTAAGGTCATTGATATTATACCTTGGGAAACTCATGTGTCTCAACTTTATTAAGGAAAAACTCCCCCAACTCCTAATCCTAATTGATATATGATCGGTGTGAGAAATAATGAGTGATATACAGTTTCTATTGTTTGTAGGGGAGACCACAATGAGGGTTGAAGGTGACCGAAAAATTCCATGAGATAGATCATGAATTTAAAGACCAATATAGTAAAAAGGGAATGACTAATAAATACATAAAAACTGTTGTCCACATTCAAATCACAAGTTCTGTACCTATATCTATTGAGGATGAGTAAAAAAATGTAGAATAAACTGTTGATTGAGTTTGAAACATGGGAGCTGCTATTTTTTACGAATATCAATTGAGGTGTAATCCTAGGATGGTAGGTGTCCCATTCTATCATAGGACCATTCCATTATAGAGCCTATTAATATTGGGAGGATAAAAATCATCCAAATTTAAGAAAGCATGAAGCACAAAAGATGAAATAGAAAATTCTCTGAAAGGAAAATTAGGTTTCACGGGATCTCTTACACCATGCTCTCAAATATGCTGGATGAATATGATGTTTGCTAAGAATAAATTTTGTCCCTAAGGGGAAAGACCCTAAAATGAGTTGATGGTAGGGTTGAACCCAGGCTGAAATATTTTTGCATCACTGTATATCCCATGATAATGGGAATCAATCCACATGTAGTTTTGGGAGATGACGTGGTAGGAGATATTAACCATAGGGGTAATTTCCTCTATAGAGAGGACATCAAATCATCTCATACTATGATCCTATGTGGTTTCATATGGGGTAATGTTTTTTGTTCATCCCATACTTATGCCAAGAGATATCTAGGTTCATATGGGGTAAGGTTTTTTGGTCATTCCATGATTTTTGTATGAGACATCCCAATTTAATATGGGGTAATGTTTTTTTGTTCATCCCATACTTGTCATTTGAGGTATCCCAGTTTCATATGGGGTAATTTTTTTTGTTCATCGCATATTTCTCAAATGTGACATCCTAGTTTTTCATGTGTAAATTTTGTTTGGTTATACCATAATTTTCACATTGGGCATCTCAGTTTATATATGGTTGAGATCGCAGTTTAATTTCATGCATTGAGGACATTGGTATTTTCAGTTTAAAGTCATACAAATAATACTATTTGTTCTATTATTTACTGGTCGTGGATCTTGAACCATAGTGAATGTTTCCAGTTTATATTCATGTAGATATTACCAAATGGGGGAACAAGTACCCTAAGGAGGTTTACATGGCATGAAAGAGTGAAACAATTATGTGGAAGGAGGACCAAAGGTACCTTCTTCCGCATAAAAATCAACAAACTATACCCTGGGTTGATACCATGATGATGTGGGATAAAGGATCCCATAATGATTTGATGATGTGGGTTAGGCCCTGGATGATATATTCAGGCATCAATATATATCCCAAGGAAAAGAATCAATCTACATGTAGTTTTGTAATTAGATTTGGTAGGAAACCAATGCCAGTGGGTGGATTTCTTCTCGAGTGAGGATACCGAATCACATCACGTTAATATATTAGTCATCACAAATTCATACGGGGTAAGACTAAAATTTAACATTGTTCACTGAGGACGTTGGAAGGTCTTGTGCATCGAGATTCTGGTTTTCTTCTTTTTCATGTCGAGTCATGAGGGTATATCGACCAGTTAATGGTTCAAGGAGTATGAATGGGTCATATAACCAAAGATGAGGCACATGGAGATATTTTTATTTATAACATTGTGGGTAACAAGTGGTTTTTTGTGATTTTTTCAGTCCTTGATAAACAAAGGTCTCAACATCACTATGTATCCCATGGGAATTGGAATCAAGCCACACATGGTTCTGGAAATAGGTGGAGGCATAGGGTTGCTGAAATACTAGGTATGAAGAAAACTATTTGATTGTCGGGCCAAAAAGGCTATATTCACAAGTTTTGGTTCAAAATTCTTAGACCATGACTCCTTTTTTATATTCATAGTGCTTGGACCATAGGGAAGTTCTTTTACTATGTTCTAGTGGTGTTAAAAGGTTTAACCTGACATGAAAGGATCCAAGACACCTTTATTCCACACAAATAGATATTGAATAGAGTTTCGAATTTATTAAGGTAATAATTCATGGACCATAGGAACATGGTAAATAGTTTAAAGGCATGATGCTTGGACTATTGGAAAATAGTTTAATGTGATTATAATTTGACGAAGGGGGTGTGTGTTTCAAGGGTATTTTCTAAGAATGGAAGAGGTATAATTTGATGTGAAAGGAGGATGATGCAAGCCCACATGCCACATGAAAACCCTTGAAGAATCTACACATTCTTTAAGGCCATAATGCTTGGACCGTAAGTGGGACCAAAGGGCCAGATGTTGGTTAACATATAGTTGGGCTCAAAGACAGTATTTATATGCGTCAATATATATCCCAAGGAAGGGAATCAAGCCACACAAAGTCTTAGAAAGTAGTATAGTATAAGAATAATAATGGAAGTAGTGGAAATACTCTCTTATGAGGTAATTGATTCATCCCATGGTTTCTGTGGGGGCATCCCATGCTATCGACATGGGGTAAAGCTATAGTTTATCATCCTCTGATGAGGATATCATTTTGGTCATCCATTATTTTTATGTGATTCATCCCATGTTTATTGAACATGGTTGGATAGTAGTTTAACATAGTGTACTGGGGATTCTGAGATTTTTAGTTTAAATTCATACAACATAGAGAATGGTGGCTTCTAGTTTTAGGTTCATGGGGCTCATACCCCAGGGGATACAAATAGTTTAAGGTCATATTTCATGGAATATGAATCTTAGTTTAAGATCATAGAGTTTGGACCAATTTCAAGTAGTTTAAGGTCACAATGCCTAGACTATGGGATTATCATGAGAATTAATGTTATAGAAACTTGAATATATTGGGAGGTATTATATGCTCTCCATCCACATTGATCGAAGTGTATGCTCTATTTGAATAGACCTTATGGATAATGTATGTTTCTTCCCACTTGGGATCCAACATCAGCTGATTTTTTTGGGAGTCAATAATGTTCTGAGAGCCGGTACCATGTCACCAATAAGGAAGGAGAAGCTGTACGATTATTGTTAGATTCTCTCGTTATCCATTTCTAGTGCCTATCTTGGTTGTTCAGGACCTAAATAATGATTTCCTAGAGGGATTATAGTTTAAAATGATTGAATTATTCCATTATATATGGAATTTTATGGTCATAAATATTTTTTTGGAGTGAAAAAAACTAAACCTCAATGGGTAGGACTACCTCTGTTCCATACACTTGGTAGTATGGGGTCACCTAGGTGGAGTTCTTGGTTGTCTTCTAATAGTTCCTAAGGGATTGTTGGAGATTTTTGTCCCAACAATTTTTATTATGGACCTCCATGTTCTAAGAAATGTTAGGGAGGGTCTTGTTGAATACCTCAATATTCCCATTTTCCAATGAATGGTAGAAAAAAGTGTGGTTGTACCAGTTTCTAAACATAACATACAATTTATTTAAATTGGTAGCCCGAAAGATGGTGTTGTTTTCTATAAGAATACTGTGAGGTTCTCTAAATCGATGGATGATGTGGGAGATCATGAACTCAATCAGGGATCAGGATTTTAGTTGCATGAGGGGAACCACTTCATCCCATTTGAAGAAACATTTGGATGTGGTAAACATAAACCTACACGGTCGAGTAGTCACTTGTGGGTATGGTCCCACAATGTTGAGTTCCCATGTTGAAAAGATACAACAATACATAGTGCTGTATGGGAGCAATGGAATTCGATGAAAAAAGTTGGAAAGGAACTGAAATTTTTGATACCTCTTAGAGAACTCAATGAAATATTGAAAAGTGGTGGGCTTAAAGTAGTCTAATATCCAAATATGGTAGGATATTTTCAATCCTTATTGATGGAAACAAAAGGACCTGACAACGAATTCTTACATATCCTAAGGGATATTTTCTCCTAGGATTAAATTGATGAAAATTCCATCGAATCCACTTCTGTAGATGGTTTTATCAAGCTTAGGTCCACTTTGGTGGGTGAACTACATTGAACACTGGCGGATTCACTCATGCATAGCTCAACCATGAAAGATAATGCTACGATGGAGATACTTGACTAAGGGATTTGTTTAATCAAACATTTCTTTTGTTATGGGGGGACATGAGGGTCTTGTCAAAAAAGTAACAGCAGCCAGTTGGTTTACCTATCAGTTTGCATCATCTAAAGTGGAAAGGGATATGACCCTCCAGTGTTCCACATTAATGACCATATCATCATAGTTAATTACAATAAGGGATTTGGAAATATGATCCAAGGAATTGTCATCAATGTTCTATGACTGAGGGACACTAGTTGGTTTTGACTGGGAAGATAATTGGTCTATCAGTATATGGGTATGTTCTAATAGGGGAACAAGCTCTTGACCATTATATATATATTCACCCTTAATCTACGTGCTGAAAAGATTAGAGCCTCCCCTCACATGTAAATTGGGGACATCAATCTTATGGTCTAACTCATGACCATTAATGAGAGTCTGATACTCTATCTCATTATTGGTGGATCCTTATGAGTGAAGGAATGTGTATGGAAATATGTCTTTTACTTAGGTGATGAAGATGACCCATAGGCCTACCCTATTGAGATTAGGGTTATTAAGCCTTCTAACAGTCAAACATTGAGACACTCTATAGAAGTGAATCTTCCAACACAACACAAGACAATCCACCACTATAATAGTTTCATCTAGGAAATAAACATCTAGGGGAAATTATTTTGGGACCAGAAGTGTGGCTAGAAAATTTTCCAATTCCTGGCCTTTGACAACCTTCTGTGGGAAAAACCTAATGTAGAACTATTGGAGGATCACTACCCAGTCTACCAACCATCCTCTTAGCACGGGGTGATTAAGGATATACTTCAACGAGTCAAATTAAGACACCAACAATATATCATTATGCTGCAAATAATTTCATGGATTTTGAGTTGTAGAAATTAGTGTGAGGCATCTCTTATCAATGAGGGATTTTTTGGGCTTTGTGTTGAAGTGTATTCAACTGAGATAGTATAGCTTTTTTCCCTACCCTTTTTGTTTTTCTAGGAAATGAGGGCACTGAGGGACCATTTCAGGGTGGTTAGATAGAGTACCAAAGGATTTCCACATATGGTTTTAACTAGAACCTGAGGCAGTAGTAGGTACTGCTTGATGTCCTTAGAGGAAGTATGAAATTCTTCATCCAACTGGTAAGAAATTCATCTATTCATGATCCTTGATAAAGGAATACACTTTCTAAAGAATTTTGTGATAAATATATGTATGTAGACTAAGTGGAAATCATTAATTCAAATTTTTGTATGGATAACCCTACAAATTTTCCATAAGAATGTATTTAAAGATGATGATTAGGTCATTATGTCATTCTAGAATTAATAAATTAATTTTATTAATTTCTTTTATATCCATGATTATAATGATCTTTCCGAAACCTGTGATGAAAAAGGTTATGTCACTCCTAGGTTAAAACCCATGCTCTAAACTCAATAACACCCTCATATTTCCAATTCGACACTCTATTTAGAATTTATTTTACTTTTCAAGAAACAAATGTGTGGAAATTATAAAATATATTTAATTTATTTCAATCATTTATTCCAGCCACTCTGAGCCTCAGAATCATATTTTTTGTAGGCACCTGCTGTCAAAAATAATCCATATAATATCCAAAAATAATACATGGAAAATGTAAGTTGCTACAATAATAATAGATGACTGTGTATAGTTTACCAATGATCACATGTAACCCATGACACCCAATTTCTAAGTGGAAAATTGAACCATATATACTATTCGATAATAAAAATTAGTTGTTTTGATATTCCAACACTTTCATCCTAGTGAAAATTTGATCTAGTGCAATAATAGCAAGTAAAGTGAAATTGGATCAATGGTACATTTTGTTTATCAGATCAGGATGATATCTAGTGATTTATGCTCTAAAATTTGGGGAAATTAGGGTATTGTTCATTACAATCTACTGATGATCATAATGAATGATTCATTGGGTGGCCATATTAATCTCACCACTACTACTAGTGCCAATCCAGAATGAAAAGACTCCCAAATGAGAGAGATAAGGAACACAACCTCTGAGATGAATGAACATCAAAGATCCATATCGCAGTCCATTTTTACTATTGGGGTATGCTTCCCTGCCTTCACTTAATATAGAACTTTACTACTCTAAAGGAACAAGGTGGATATGATCACCACTATCCCCATCATACCAAATACGGAACCCCCAGTGAATTGGATACAAGTACACAACACCACCAACTATACAGGTCCTTATGATGATACTCCCAACATTGGCCATGTACTTGGCTTCACCAAATGATAGGAATGCCTTGGTGAATCAATAATATTTTACCATCCTCAGAGGTTTCATGAACCATCCATGATACCCCAATACACTCCAAGCTAGTGGGTGAGTAGTGTTACATGTAGTGTTTGATATGATAATGCATTATCACCAACTATTGGGTTTCCTTCAGTTTCTTCCCAATATCCTCAATTGAATGTACTCATAAGGATGCTTCCCCAAGATAGTATTACTTAACACCTAAAGTTTCCACCCTCGATATCTTCATCTGATACCTAATTAATACCTCATCCATCTCATCAAATATAGTCTATAATCATTATATAGCTTGATATGCTACAATAAATGCTACTCTAATATCCAAGTTAAGTTGTAGTACCTTGGTATCTTACCCTTATATCACCCTAAAAAATATTAAATAATTAAAGAGAACAATTGAGGTCAAACCACCTTCTCCACTCATAAAATCATTAATTCCCAAACCTCCCCATGTTGTTCCAATGTCAATATACGTCAACAACCTGATATAAAATTCATATTCGGTTCCTTGAGTTCCTTTTGTTGCATACTCCCACCACAACACCACCAAAACCACCATTTCAATTATAATATAGAAATATCTGATAAGAATAGATAAGTGAAATTAACTAATAGGGATATCTATAAATATAATTTAAAGAGAGTACCTATTTTTGAGTGCATTTGGACAAGATTACCACATAAAGAAATTCCATGTGACCGAATGACTTAGAAACCAAAAGGAACCACCCCTATTTCAATCCACACCATATTTTCACAATAGCATGACATTGGTTCACATGTAGAATATCAGTGCATCGCCTTCAGATTTCTTCCACCCCTTGCACTCTATAGCCCAATTTCCCCATTCACATGCCATATTGAAACCCAGGGATGTGTATATGCTAATATTTTTCAAGGAGGGAGTCATTTTTGATCAATCCATAAAGAGAAAATTTCTCAAAAATTTCTATGTTTGAAGAAAAAATTCTGAACCAGTGTTAATTTTTCTACAATAATGATC
Organism: Viscum album; assembly: GCA_963277665.1. Taxonomy (NCBI): domain Eukaryota; kingdom Viridiplantae; phylum Streptophyta; class Magnoliopsida; order Santalales; family Viscaceae; genus Viscum; species Viscum album. Next base: position 570,967,658 of record OY728153.1, read on the forward strand.
CCATTAATAACTAAACATGTAATACAAAATGACATGATATGGTTGAATCTACTAAGAAGACTCACAATGACCATCTTCTATTTTTACTAGTATTGTTGAGGATCATCCCGCCACTACTCACCCATCCAGTGAATGGATCATAGAGATTCTATCTGATATACACTATAAACTGAGAGATTTGGTGGATAACAATAGTTTCCATGATTTTCTAGACGTAATCCATGGATAAATCCATAATATCTCTTTTCTTCATCACATTATTAATGATTTTAACATCAATGATTTTGTATTCATATGTGAATCCTTTCGAGATTCTATTTTTCAAGTGGGTATTTTTGTCATCTCATTACAGTGATTTTATATTTTCTTATCAATTCCATTGAGTTAAAAAAAAATTTATAATTTATTCACAAATACAACCCTATTTTTGTTGCCTTCACTTTGAACATTCATACTGGTTCTTTCTTTAGGCACTTAAAATGGGAGGAGCCTCAGTACCTAATGTGGTGAAATTTTTCTCATATATGGTTTTTTATTTCATTATCATTATAGTCAATGCTAATATAGGATTTTAGAGATTTAGTTTTCCTCAATGTTTTCCCCCTCACATCTCAATCACTTTTAATTTCTCATCATTTCATTATTCACTAGGGCTGGTTCCATTTGGATTCACTATCACAAGTATCCTACTCTATACATGGTCAATTTCATTATTATTGTTTAGTGGAATAATTCTATTTAGAGTTGAGAGATATATATTGTATTTCTTAAGTGTCTACATACATTAATGCATTCACCTAACATTAGCACCAATACTCATACACCTGAAGATCATCCCTCATTATTTTCACACATTTATCTCAGGTCTCCATTTATTTTCCAATATGATGGTTGGGCATTGTCCGTCTAATATATTGAGTGGTTTCACATGAAAAATTCTCATACTACAAGATTGATTCTATTTTATTGGTGATTCAGGTGTTCTGTTTGTGGTTCTAGTGTTAACTGGGTTGGAAATTTGGATAGTGATATTAGAATATCATGTTTTTTACTATCATAATATATATCTACATGAATGATTCTCTAAAAATCCATCAATTCGGAGTGTTTCCCCAATCCCTTTTGATCAACTTCCAAAGAAACCCTACAGTGATATATAGATCACAATGTATGGGTGGTAGCATTGCATTATCATTGAGTGGGGCATTGAAAGATAGTTATAACTGAATCAGTGGTTTTTTATAGTGATAGAATAATCATGTATATGCATTTCCATTTATATAGTATTTACTTTTATTGATTAGCGGGGTATGGTTTACTACCTCCATGCCCAATTACAATTTATCCAGTCATGGTAGATGAATCCAACTCAATTATTAGCATCCTTCCAGTGCTCCATCTGGGGAAATTGTTTTCTTGGATTCATGTATCGTAGTTGTAAGTAGTGGGATTTTTTGGTGATTATAGTAATTATAAATATATATAAATGGTTCCAGTATAGATCATGGGGTTTGAATGCACTATTCCACTATGATCATATGGAATTATTGAATGAATCATCATAGTGAGAGATATAGTATGATTTTATTGATGATTGGGAAGGGTGGAAGGATATTTTAGAGCAGTATGTTTGGGGTAACATGTAGTGAATGGAGTTTCATGGTCATGTGAAAGGCCAACATATCAAATATGAACTCAATGATCAATGGTGAGCTAGGCTCAGTTAACTATTACACCATCCTAGTGTTTTTTCAGGGGTGTTCAAACATATGCACTGGGGGTGGGAGTGGTAAATCACAATTGATATATTGGGAGAATAATAAATGTCAATGATAGAATGATGTGAACAATATTCTTGATGTTGAAAAAAAATTTCATCTCAACACTACATAGCCACTTGATTTCTTTTCTAACCACAGTCAATTAGTCATATTCTTGTGGATTCATTCCTTTATATGGTTTTGGATTAGTACTACAGTTAGTATCACGAATTTAATTATCAATGACTCAAATAATTAAAGTTGTTCTTGTGTTCTCCAATGTGAAGACCTTTTTGAGATATCTTCTTGGGGGATGATTTCTCAAATATCTTCATTGAAATATGGTGAGTATGTTTCTATTGGTTATTCGTTTTCATGTCTTTTTTAGTCTCAACCGTGCTAGTTTTAGTAGACCTATGTAATGGTTTTGGTGTTTTGGTGTGATGATACTACTCTTATTGAGAGGAAATTTTTTTTGGGATACTTTCTTCCTTGGGAGAAGATAAATTCAAGTATACATGTCCAGATGGTTGGGGAGACATGTGAATTCTGCTAGTAGTGATCCATGTAAATTAGAAGCATGGTTGAATGGATAAACTAACATGGTAAGAGGATACCAGAACCAGATTTTTCTCTATAATTGGGAACATGAAGTTGAAATTGTAAGTGATCAAAAATCATCATGTCATGGTGAATCCTTACCCTAGAACTATACACACCTCCCATCATACCCCTTTGATGGTTGTAGACTAACACATCAATTTGCACCTCTATCTCATTGTTTGATTCATGGTTCCATTATAGAGCTACAACTCCCAAACGATAGTGGGAATTCATCCAATGTGTGTACATTGTGGTGGTCATGGTCTGGTTTGATTCATACAACTACCATTACCCTTTTCTAGTTGGGTGAAGTCGTAACAAGGTAGTTGTATGAGAGACTATGGTTGGATTGGGTTGACTATACTAATATGATTACACTGATCGACTCTATATTGGGAATCCATGTATCCATATATTTGGTACATCAGGTCATAGATTATGGAATGGTATCAAAGATTGTGTTTTAACCATGTGCAACTCAATGTCACATCATGGAGCCTCTATGATCGCATGAAACTTTCGAACCACTAAGACCTCCCCAAACATAGAGGTAAATAAGGCCCATGGAATTCTATGATTGATGTGTTCTGGCCAACTTGAGGTCCACTGCTCCAAAAGGTTGTGCACCAGATGGTTAACAGACCTTGATTTAAAGACACCTAGATCTTCATTGAATTGGGGTGCAACATGGAGAGAAAACAAGAATTTAGGCATAAGGTAGTTGACTATGAAAATGATACCTGAGGTATTAAGGGATTGGAATTATTGACCTATATACACTGATCCCATATGGAATTCTACTTGATTCCATGTAGTTCAAGTCAAATGAGATCATTGGGGGAATTATGTACTGAGATGTTATAGAGACATGGTGATGAATCAAATCATGTGGTAAATTGGCACATGGGGTTTGATCAATTGGATATATATCCCTATATTGTAGTTCATGGAAAGGGGTCAAAATAACGTTCGGATCATCCATCCAATATCCTTTTGGATGTGACTAATTTTTTCCCTTCAAATCATAATCTTATATGTAACAATACCATGTTCCTCATATCAAGGAAAATTGTTGCATTTTTTCCTTGGGTGGCTCAATATTTACGTACGGCACCACCAATATCACCATGTACTACCACAACACCCCTTTAAATTAAAACTCAATCACAATATATGAAATGAAAATGATCTTGAAGATGAACAATGGGAATACTAGTGCACTGATTGGTCTTGGGTAATATACTAGAGTTGAGCGGGTTAGGATGGTCTAGGGGGTTTAAGTGGTGGTGTTAAATTAATGGATATAAAAATAGTGATATTTTTAGGTTCTTTTAAATGGTTTATATTCTTATTGATTTCAACAATTTTCTGACCTTTTATTGTTCGGAACCAGTTTTTATGAGCCAAATATCAACTAGTCCTCAACTCATACCTGGTCAACTAATCTAATCACTATTTATATGATGCACCCTTGACCATGATATCAATGAAAATGGGTTGAAATCTCCTTGTATTCTAGCTAAATGAAAATACCTTACTTAATTATGTGTTTTAAAATGAGTTAAACAAAGAGGTAGTGCAGCACCAACTCAACTAGTCATAGGATTATGAGAGCATAATGCACCAATTGGTCCTAATGGGTGCTATTGGACTCAGAAATAGTATAATATTCATATTGGTGGGTTCATATGGATCAAGATAATTTATAAAATGTTGTGAGAGTTGATGGATTGGTTGGTGACCATGTTAGTGGGTCTATGTGATTTTTATGGAACCTATGGGCCTTCGATATTGATGGGGTCATAATAGTGGGAATGAGAGTAGTTGAAAAATAGACTCTATTCCAAATCGAAATTCCAACATTTGAATGGATTTCATCACTATTATATGATCTTGAATTGGAAACCTACCTATTGAGATGGTACCGCTACTGTGTTTGGTGTTACACCTGATTACACCAACCTGGTTAAATGGGGTCCAATAGGTCATTGGTTGTGTGATGGTGGATGATCCACTTAGTAAAAAAACATGAATTAGAAGGGGTTATCTATTTTTGATAAAATGGGTACATCCACCTACTCTATTAATTATAAAGGGGGTGTGAAATAGATGTAGTTCAAGTATAGTGATGATCTACTATGTTATTTTCTATTCAAAAGGTTGGAATATTGAGGTTGGTACTCGAATGGAATCACTGACCGGACCAAACTCATGTATATGAGCTATAGCTTAGTGGAGATGTGGGAGTGGGAATTGGAGTGGTCAAAATTATAAAGAACTAGATATTACCACTTAAATCAATAGGGAAAGGATAGTTATATGTTTTCCCTACAACATTGGAACACACCATAGGGAAAACCCTAGATGTCGGGTTTGATTTTCACCGCCATCCACCCCCAATTCCAATACCAATACCAATGGGGTAGGTAGTCTATCTGACTCCATTCCAAGATTGTAAAACTTGATACAAATCAATCTGTTTTCATGGATATCAAGTGGAACACACATAGGAATTGTCAACTAGTTGGTTTGATAATGACATATCCATTTACAGAACTTCAATTCTATTGTGTTGAACTTGTATACTTTCACCACTAAAATTAGTGAAGTTGTATACATTGAAATAGGTATACTACATTTTTTGGAACCAGAATATACATGAACATATTCTACATTAAAATAAAACTATGACTCAGACCTATTGACCCTTCCCCATTTTATTTTTTATAGTAGTAGTTCATTGGTTCTCCCAAAGTTGAAGGAAGATGGAATGGGTACAGGATGAGTATGGGAAACTCCAAAGATCGCTTGTTTTTTTTCTAGAAAAAGAAATTTCAAAATGTGTTCATTGACCAAGATTGGTAAAACACCTACTAGGCATGGGATACATGAAGTATCCCAATTTAGTTCTAGATTCCTTACCAGGGTTGGGATCAGATCGAGAGTTTATGACTGGAAGTTATAGATCAATTGTTTCTGAATATGTCAAATCATCCAATGTCATCGTGCCACTATTCATAAAAAAGGAGAAAATTCATCTTCATCTATGGGATTATTGATGATATAGATATATAAATATGGTATGAAAAGAGTTTCATGGATAGGAAAAATATTCTTAAATTGGCAGGCGCCATCAATGGTTATGTGTTGTTAGGAGCTGGAGAGCTATATCAAAAAAGTCGGGTATTAGAGTAGAGTATACATTATGAATCAAAGTAGTGGAGTTGATCTATCTTAATGGGTATATCCCTTTATATATTTATTTTCATATATACCCCAAAAAATCAATAATTTAATGCTTCTGATTTAGAAATTCCTGCTTATAGGGTCATAGGTCATCCCATAGATTTAGTTTTTCCCTTGAATGGTCTTTCGTGATCCTTTTACTTCATTTAGTATGTAATCCCTAAACAGCCTTCTGCACAATCTACCTAATATACAGGTCATTTTTTTCTACATTCTCATTGAAACATAACTCACTACACTATCTCTATATATACAATTATTTCTTATTGGATCCTTTCTATCTATAAATTTTAAAGCTATTTTGAAACTTGTGTTGGGAGTCACAAGATTGGAGTGACTCAATACAAGGCACAAATTTTAACTTTAGATGAATTAAAATTGATAATATATTATATGATTTGAAACACTCATAAATATTTAGAAGTTTATAACTCATCTCACTAATTATTATAACTACCTTCAAGTTAGGACCAAGACCTCTTTTTCATCCTAAATTGATGTTGAGGATTTTTTTACACCTGAATAAGACTAAAATCTCACTTAATACCTAATCTTCTATCATGTGGCTATATCCATGAATATTCTATGTATTTATACAAACCCAAACTAATATTATATGTTATTTAGGGTGTCTTCCTTTATCATTAAACTATATATTGGATATATATAAATATATAGTCTTTCAATCACTTTTTGTGTCTAACAATATGGAAAATGAGGACTTATCACACCCCTTGCAAGTACAGTGTTTAAACCATGATAGAATACCATCTATCCTCTATATGAAACTGTGGTAGCTCTTCCACTTTTTTGGAAATAAGTTTTCTCCCATCATCTATTTCATTAGAGTCATTTTTCTAACCTTATCCTTGGTCGAGTAGCATGATTGTATTTTGGAAAGGAAACAGAGGACCTTAATTTAAGGGTTTTGGATAAGTCACTATCTCTCTATCCATTCTATTTGTTATGATCTTAGGAATGTAGGGTTTTTCTATACCCAAGAGAGAAAAAATATCTTGGATATTTTATTTCCAGAATGGAGATAAATAGATCCATTAATTTAAGTAATAATATAGATTTATTTGAAAGAGAAGATCTTATGTTGATGGATTATTGAGAGAAAAAAGGGGGTGATTTGTAGTCAACTGAACAAGGCCTTATCGATCAGGTAGACAAGGAAAACCTGCATTGAAAATAGGTTCAAGCTCAGACCACTATAATATTCCAAAGATTGTAACTAAGAGAAGGTTAAAGAAGATAATTTTCATATCCCATTGGAGACCAAAAGACTAGGACATAGTAGACTAAATTAAAGATGAAAATATGAGCACTAAGGATTCCAAATAAATCAAAGAGATAGCAGTCCATGAGCCTGACAATATAAAGGACCTTTTATGGAAGAAGATGAATTCTATTGGACATATATTCTTAGATATTGATTCTCAAATATTGATTCATAGTTATTTATATAATATATTCTATATCTAAGAATCTATGTCTAAAAATAATGTGAGAGTGTATGAATAAAGGATTGAAGATGGATCTTGATGTTTTGAAGGATAATAATTCTGATGCTTTTCTACTTTGAAACCTCTAATTGAAACAATTTGAAACATCTTCTTCCATCAATAAGAAGCTAACCAATTCACCTATAACACATTTAATAGGATTATTTGGCACCTTCTGTAGGGATGAAATATGAATATGACCTATAATTAAAATGACTTAGATCGATCACTCATGCACCTCACGATGAACCATATCCTATGATGGAAGAGATTCAATAAGAAGATAGAGGTTAACATAATAGGTTTAGGAGATATATGTATATATTTTAGAACTAAGAATAAGATATTCACATGAGTGTAAGGATGAGATAGGACAGATGAGAATGATATAAGATTAACAATGTCATCTGTGTGACCAATTCAAGATTTTGAGAAATAAAGGCCATAATCTTTGAAAAATTAGTCTCAATATAAGTAATTGTATTGGATATTGATAAATAAGGTCCCAAAATGATAAGGAATTCATTTTAATGAAAAGTATAGAACATTTTTTGAAATCTCCTTTGATTTATTGTGTCTTGTTTATAGTTCATGTTCTACTTCTTAGTAGGCCTGATGCCATTATTGAAGTTACCTATGAGTTAAATGGACTAAATGAATGACACCTATGATGGATTTTAGTGGATATAAATATGTTTCCCAATAATATACCTTATTGAATGAACTTTCTAGAAAATAGATAGATGGTGATGTGTGAGATATCACTTGTTTTCATTCCCATTCCAACTTAGGAAATTCATACGGTAGTGTCAATGAGTCACCCTTCCTAGATTATAGAAAGATGGGGTTTAAATGGAGGTTTTTGTTTAGAGTTGAGGTTGAGCAGTGGTAGTGGTTGATCAATTGGAATAAAAAACATGGATATTTATTTTCATACATATTAATTGTAATTGAGACATGGGAATGGTTTTAATTGGGGGGTTTGAGTTGGCCCAGTTGATGGGGATGAATTTGAAAAACTATAAACTATACTTGCTAAAAAATGTTTAATTGTGGTTGTATTTCATCTATATGGGATCTAAACCATGATATAGGGGTGTAATTACCTCTTTGAGGGTGTATGAATGATTTTCTCAGATCCTCTCATGTAGGTCAAACACCAATGATCACACCGGAAGAACCACGATCACCCTTTCATCCTATCATCAATCAAATATTGGGATCCATGGGTGGAGATGGAACAGATGGTGGAGGATCATCAGCTGGTGGAGTTCAAGGTACATGGATGGAGTGCATGACCAAGATATCCATAATGTGGATACAAGGGTGGAAAAGAGAACCTATTGGAAAATTCATGTTGAGCTGATAATAATGGTTTATGGGGGACAATAATGAGAAATGAAATTCTAATACTTTTTGTGTTTTCTGATGAAATATCGAACATCAGACCTCAATACTAGGGATACTAGTGTAGAGTACTAATGATGGGAGAGGTTAGATAGAAAATGGGATTCTCAGGTACTATGGGAGTTCAATGATATGGTGATATGGGCACTTCAATGAGAGAATGAAATCCATCAGTAACCCTAGAATTCCAAACAGGGTTCAACTAATCATGTAAAAAATGGAACATCATAATGGAAGACTTCATGCATCCCATATACTCTCAATCCTATAATACATTAAGTATCCTAGTAAATGACCATGGAGGACCTATTCATTCCCAAGTTCCAAATTTGAATACTGATCATGCTTGATTGGATAAATAGAATCTTTATTCCACCATTGTCTGCACCATCGGCATCACAGAGGGGGTTATATGGATTGTCTATGACAACAAAATTAAATCGGATGAATGGATTGTGAAATGGGGTTATTTATTTAGCCTTATTTACTCATATAATGGAAATAGTTTCCTAAAGAAATTACCTTCCATTAATGTCTTAACCCATCAGTCCAATATCACACAAAACAACCAGCTCATTTGAAATATCTTATAACACAAATGTATTGGTGGTGGACCAAGGTGCTATATCAAGTTAATCATTGGGAATTACTTCCCTCACATACCCAAGTATACTAAATGGGTCGGCAGGGTAGCCCTGATGCTCTCAATTCATGACTGGTTGGGCCATGCTCTAATGGGGTACCTTCCTTCCCATATTCCAAGGGCTTCCCCCACAACTCCACTCAAATCAACAACAATGTATCTTGTATATATACAAAACTACCTAAATTTCCCCAATGATTCATTGATCTAAGTTATTTGGAGCATTTAAATTCACATAACTTCCCACCTCAGTGTGACCCTAAAGCCCAATAAACAGACCCTGCTTGGTTTCCCAATTAATGTTGATCGATTGGATTCTTTGATCATTAACTATGAATATTCCATGGACATTTCGTGCTATAACTCCAGCCTAATATCATCCCCCAGATCTATTCGTCTCACCATGGTGGTGGAAAACCACACCATAGTCCACCATTGGCTTGATTTTTTTCCTAGTATACACTTCTAGTGAGTTTCCACCGAAGGATCCAATTTGACTCATGATTTATAGTTGTACATTCCCACCCCATTGAATTGAAGGGGTAATATGAACAATTGATATTGGGCCTATAGGAGTACAATACGTTTCTCATTATCATAGTCATCACACCATCTTGGTTCCTTCCCTCATGGTTTTGTTCTTTAGTTCCACTAGTCAAGATAACCATAGAATCAATTGAGTAGTGGGGTTGGTAGTCAAGAAGGATAGAAAAGTGGGTGGAATAAAATTACAAATACCCTTTTGTTTTACATATATAGAGATATATAGGGATAAGATCATGTTATTTTGATATCAATCCATTGTTAAATCACTATAGAGAGGTTTCGTGAACAAAAGAATGTGGTAGGTGGTTGTGAATTATATTTATAAGTGATACTATTCACAGATTGACGAATCTAATTCTTCAAGGTCTTCCTTGTGAATCGATGGTTTCATTACAGCTCAAACTTGGCTACCTGTTTACCCAACCCACTGAATTAAATTCTATGTTCTCTTGTAGTTTAGTAGGTGGGCTCCGTGGGAAGTTCCATATGGGAGGAATCCATAAATGAGGTAATTTAACTCTATGGATTATCTATTCTAATACCATATTTGTAACATGGTGCTTGATAATTATAGTTTCATCATTCTCATCAACATTCGACTAGATGATAGGATGGTGCGATATCAAATTTCAATTCCACTACTAAGATGAATTGAAACCTCATTATTCTTAGTGAAATAATATATTAGATGTATTCGAATGGGTGGGGAGCATACAGGGTTTACTAATATTAATTAGATCAATTAAATTCATATCATATATCATGGGGTTTTTTCATAGGGGGGTGATGACTAGATCATGGAACACTAGGGGTATCAGGAGTGAGGTATACATAAAATGATGCTATTATTGTTGGGGAATGGATGGTGTATATGTGCAATGGCTTTTTTATACTTTGTAATGATACAAAGAAGAGGTTTCATGGGAGGTATCTGAGTCATCCAATGTAATGAATCATCTTCCCGAAGGTAAAAGGGGAATGGCCAAAAGGTGACTCATCACCACTGTCCATTTATCCATCCTGGAGGGTGAATTTGGGCATGGTGGATGGTAAACGGTGAATAGGTAACCTGGTTGGACCATCCAATATACTCATTTGGATTGACCACTCATTTTGGAATCATATAGGACATTGGTTCCTTAATTTATAGTTTACATCAAACACTAGGTCATGTATACAACGTCCTTACTGGGTCATGTATCCCAGGTCCTCTTAGGACTGGGATACATGACGTATCCTAATAACGAGGTCTTTTCCTCAGATGGCCAGTCACTACATGGTATGAACCATGGGACCATGAAATCCTCCTTGATGCTATTATCACCCCCAAACACCCAACACCATGACTTTTCCCAAGCTACACCTTTAGGGTTCTCTAGTTTTAACCACTCATATGGATTTGGCTCCACTAGTTTCTTTTTAATAGAGGGTTATAAGATTTCCATCATTTTTCAGGACATCAGGGTTGATGGGGGACCTTATACACCTATGATTTACTAGTTGGTGGAATTCAACTGGTGGTGGATGGGTGGGGGTCTCTTGCTTGGGCACCTGAAACTGGGTCATTGGATGGCATACGAGTGGATGGTTCAATATAGGACTCAATCTAAATGAGTTCCATGATTTCATAAAGAATATGGAATGGGGAATGGGGCATGAACTTATCTCATGGATGAGAATTCATGGAGTGATATATCCAACTACCGCATCATCCAAATATAGGCAATGGGGGAAATAATCCATGAATAATTTGTAGTGGCTTCTTAGGATAGTAATATTTGTTTGGAGGCAATTTTTTGATTCATTTAAAACAAAACCGAATGTCCCAAGGTTTATCAAATGCATGTGTGAGTAATTAGAGATGGATACAGGGGAACAAATAAGAGGTAACATAAATATATGACTTGTAATATCCAATCAATCAATTAGGAAAATGAGAGTATTAATGAGAGAGAACCATAGTGGTGAGTAGGATCATGTGTCTAGTAGGAATACACTAGTCCATGGGAATATATTGGCATATGGTTCCGACATTTGGATGCTCAAATATCAAGGATGATACTTATGGTTACTTGAATTACAGTAATTGTGCTAAAAAATATGCTTTCCCCCATTCATTTTAGTTCTTGGAGTGACAATTCATGTGTGTTTTGAATAGTATGGAATGATATTCCCATAAAGGTTAAATCCCTTATATTCATCCAAAAAATTTAGATAGAATCCTCAAGAAGTATTATTCAGCATGTTTATCTTATTTGTTATCTACAATAACATACAAAAACAGAGGGAACAACCCTCTCAATGGTTGATATACTAGATTCACCCATGACAGTAATAGACTAACGAGTACCATGGGGGGAATTTGAGAGAGAACCCACCACATTATAAAGGTAGTAAAATAGAATCCCAATTATGGTTTTGTTTAGACAGTCATATAAGCGAGTATCATAGCAGTGAAAAGACATCCCAGTTACTCAATTAGTGTGGTTGGTCACTCACTTGATTAAAAAAACACCTTCTTCATGATGGGTTATAATGTCAATGGGAAATGTATCTAGAGATACAGTGTAACGGAACTACTATCCATTAGTACATGAAACTTTTAGACCAAAAACCAATCAATCTAGCCATAGGTAGGTGGTCACTTTCTAGTTGGAAGTGGTGTATAGAGATCAAGTATGTGGGAAAACACTAGTATAAATATATGCTATGGGATATATTCCAACCAATATTGAGGATATTTGTTTTTCAAAAAAATCTATTTTTGTATTATATACCTACAATTGAAATGGATCGAGGTAGAAGGTGATAGTTCATTTTAATTGGTAGTGGATATATGATTATATGAGGGGTTAGACTCTATGGGTGATCTATTTGAATATTGACCCGGTATCCATGGAACAAGAAAGATAGTGTGGTTCCAAGATCTATTATTGAGAGGGAGAGATCCCAGATCATCATATAAGGTCCCAAATTAACTATCATAGTGTACAATGAAGTAGGGGTATTAGTGCTCGTTCTGGAATTCTGCTTAGAAGAATCCATACTGATAATAAAAAGCACTATAGCTCAATGGTAAAGGGAGAATTTGAACAGACAATGTCATGGGTGTATAAGTAGTTCACTGAAGTAACAAGATGATTCCATCATCTCACTACCAATATGAAAATGATACTTATGTTAGTAGTGGTATATTCTATTTATTTATGTTAGGGCCTTAGATTTTATTCCTAGGTTTTTATTAGAAGACAGAATGATTTCATGAATATACTATTTCAATATTGTTTCTATGGGGAGTTCCATAAGTAGATCAATGTATCCAAAAGTGATCAGATGTTTTGAGTGAATAAGTCCCTTATATATCCTTTTACTAATGGGGGTACATTAGAATGAGTGGTTTATTTGATTGTTAGTGAAATGATGATTATGATATGTGATGGAATTTTTTTTGGTGCTTGTAGTCCTTCCCTTATTCAACTTTAGAAGAGTAGTGACCACGTGCCTTGAGGGAACATGGTAGAGGTCATCAGTATTCATATAATAGTTATGATAGGGGTAATGTATTCCCTATGAAATTTTTAGGATCCTAGATAGAAGAAAAGAAATATAAAATTGTATTTTCATGTATATCACACATATGAATCGCATATATATATATAGTATATAGATGTTGATTTGCACAATGGGTAGGGTTAAGGTCCAAAGTACGATAGATCATTGGTTTCATGGACCATTCACTAACACCACCTAATTAATATAACGGGTTTGGGATTTCAAGTGCTCTTCTAATAGGTCTTCCAACACCTTGTATTCAATATAAATGTGCCAAAGGTGGGGGAAGTTCAATCCATCATGTGATACTTGTTTGGGGAAATGTTCCGTATAGTAAAACTATTACAAATCCACTAAAATTATACTATCAGTGTTGATGGTGGGAGTATTTGGGTTATGGAAAGAGTAAATTGGAAATACCAATGTGTGGACAAGTCAAATAAATTTTCAAAATAGATGAACATAGCTAAAACTAATATAGGTGCACTGGTAGAGTATATTATTGGGCTCATGAGAATCCCATTAAAAAGAAAATTGGAAACCTCTTAAACAATAAGTTGTGTCACTATTAGAGTATATTACTAAGGATATACTTATCTCATTGGATCCCCTATTTTCCAGGCATCCAATAGTTGGGGAGAAAGAAATGAAGGTAGTGACTATTTATTAAAATCATAGGACTCTTATAAGAGTTTGACCAATGAATTGACTCTCACACCTTCTCAGTGTTGCAAGGACGATGATGTTGGGTACTGAGGAGGGGGCCCACAACCGTATCTACCTAGTGGTAAATGATGATAGTAACCCTATCTGTCTGAAGGTTGTGAAATTTATTACTTCTAATTAGTGACCTACACAAATGGTGTCATGATTTCCCAACTATATCTGAAATGGAATCCACTAAAAGTAAAATCTCACTTGATATTTTGAGCTCCACATGGATAGATGACAATACCTCATGCACATTAAATATTATCTTCACTACGGTCAAGATAGTTTAATTACTTGTAAAATTGAAGCAGTGATATTTTCTTCAACTTCCATTGATCCACAACTAAGTGGGGCCACTCATTTGTGCAATTCCCAATTCTCTAACCCAAGAAAATCAGGATTGAAATGAATCGACTCAGCTGTTTAACAATAGGAACAACAATGACGACCATACTCACATCGTCATTAAAGGCTCTAAAAAATTCATGGATCGGTGCATAAAGTGGTTCGACCATTCATTACCTTTGTTTCAATTACCTGATAGTGTTGGTTTCCCACTTCTCGAATATTGTCATGGGTTAATTATATTAGTATTATCTCTATTTGGCGGTGGTCCTAGTGGTTTGAAGGCTGAAAATAGTCATTTTGACTGATATAGTATGATACTAGTTCACCACCTTATTCATTCAATTCATGTGGGAACAGAGTGAGTTAGGTAGTTTATATGGGGTGAATTCCTACTAAAGAGTCATGAGTGGTGAATAATGGACTAGGACACCCAAAGTTACCAGGTTTGTATTAATGTTCAATATATGATAGAAATATGAAAAAACTAAAACAATGATACATAATAATAATGGTAATTTGATCTATCATCCATTGTGTATCAGGATGTTTTCTGTGGTTGGGTTCTCATGAAATTGATCATAAGTACATTGGGGATAACAGGATAATGAAACCCAAGTGATTGAATCAATGGTTTTGTTTGGCACATTGATGTCGACTCATCACCACCTGGGGTGGAAGATGGCCCAATGGGTTTTTTTATTCACTGATTAAAATATGTGGTATGTGAGTTAGTATTCAAATTTCATGAGATAGTTTGGTTATTATCTATCTTGTAATCATTAGAATGGAAAGGTACATGCCCTAGTACAAGATGACTAGAATAATTCATGGGGCTAAACCAATTTGATCTAGAACCCGAGTGGTGGTATACGAGGCATATATATTTTTGGTGTTATATCTATTGTTTCTGGTCACTGGCGGATGGATCTTGGAATGACACTTGGACTCATTCTCAAAATCAGTAGAATAATAGTACTCAATCATATAGGCGAGATCTGAACCATCTCTTTTACCATTAGATCTTTATCACTAGTGGTATATATTGGGGAGATATCATGGATGAAGTGTATTCATTCTAATTATACAACTACCTTATAGTTAGATCATAGCTCATGGGACACTACCCTACTCCAATGGCATGTTACTCGAGTTGAATAACCATGTACACCTCCATTTAAATTCCACCATATCCAATATACTTGACATTAAATAAACTGATTATTTTGATGGAAAACAACATTGGAACCATTTTAAAAAGTCAAGAAACCATTATAGTCATGGTTTGTTCAACCTTAGGGCTAATACAAATTCAAATCCATCAAGTTGAATGTAGCATGACTTTTTGAGTTTAATGGGGTTCATTATCCACATATGATATTTGATGGTTCAGGGGATTGATGGTGGATATAGTGGTTCTTGAAATGTATTTGGAAGTATTATAATAAAACATTATTATTATTAGTACAATTATTATTGGAGGGTGTCATGGAATTGTCATAGTTCAGTTGAGGGTGGTTGGTTTGGAAGAGAATGGTGGTCGGAATGGTCAGTTAGTGTGTTCGAATGCGTATTTCTTAGTGGAGATGTGAGAAATTATATAATAGATATTCTGGGAGTGGATGTAGATTGTGTTTATGGTTGGGTGGATGTGGTTCTTGGGGATTGGTCTCGTATCTATAACTGGATTGAGAAAAATTCATGTTCAAGCCTGCAAGAGTTCATGCATTGAATTTGATGGCCAAAACAATCAATCTACCCTACCTTCCCAACATGTTCCACATTTTCCAACAATTCCATTTGAGCGACTCTTCTCAAGTAAAATCAATGCATCTATGGAATAATTTAAATTAAACGTTCATTCCTTCTAAAATGAGGGTATTTTTCTACTAGAATGGATCTATATTTCCCACTAATAGATTGCATTTCTATGGTGGTTTAGTGGAGTGGTGTTTCTAATTCAGATTGAGTGGATCTAGAGATCTTGAGATACAACCTTATCAAATTCCAACAAAAAATCAAAAAAATTTATGATTTATGTCATCTCATGAGATCATTGGAATTCATCCATTTGAATATTAAAACAACTCAACTTCAGTACTTGAACGATGACCTGCAATAGACTAGCAGTTTGATAAACATATGGACTATTCCTAAAAGTGATTTCAAATCACATCAGGATGCTCTATGGTGATTAGAATGGGAGTGGATGTTTGGATTTTGGATTTCTTGAATTCTTGGACACTGTATGTGGTATTGTGAATGAATGGAATGGGGTTTGTGATACCTGTTGTACCTCTCGTACCCCTCGTGGTTTGATTTTCATGATCACAATCACTCACTTATTTATCTAATCCTCTTTCAAGTGTTTTTGGATGATAGGTATAAATTCAGGGTGCCAAGGAATTGGGCCAAGAAGGCCAAGAGTGCAAAAAGCCAAAGTGGACTGAAATTCAGTCCACCGGCCAACCGGTGGCTTCACCACCGGCCAGCCGATGGACCCTGGGCAGAAGGATGAGCCACTGCCTCATCACCGGCCAACCGGTGGCCTCAGCACCGGCCAGCCGGTGGCACCCAGACAGAAGGGGTAGCTACTGCCTCCTCACCGGCCAACCGGTGGCCTGCTCACCGGCCAGCCGGTGGCGCCTGGGCAGAACAAGTCTCCACTTTCCAAAGCAGCGGCCAACCGGTGGCCCTGTACCGGTCAGCCGGTGGAGCCAGTCAAACTAGCCGTTGGGCTTTTGACCAGCCTGTCCACTTGGCCTCCAACGGCTCCGAAAGCCTCTCCAACGGCTCCAAAGGCCTCCAACGGCCATATGAGGGTTCCCCCTCTATAAATAAAGGACCTTGAACCCCCGGAAGCCTAAGGAACATAGCCGGAACTATTGTGAAGCCAACGGACACATTTCCCATCATTTGGCGAACCTCCGGCGGATTCCTCCAAGGGAACCCCAAGTGCTCCAACTCACTTCCACATCCAAGGAGCACCTCCAAAGAAGCTTGGGAGCGCCCTTCATCATCTCCATCAATCCATTGGCGCCCAAGACTTCCCCATTACAGTTTTTCATTGTTTTATTTATTTTGAGCATCATTTTGGGTTTGTGCCTACAAACCCCATCTCTTTCTCTCATCCTTTCTTTTGGGTTCTCACACCACCTTCAAGGTGTGAAGAGGTTGGTCAAGCCTTTCCTTTAAAAGTCTTGAGTCAAAGGTGAGCTAGCCTTCACCCGTAAAAAGGCTAGTGGGTTCTTGCTCAACCATTGAAAGCAAGTGGGTTCTTGCATAACCATTTAAAAGCAAGCTGTAATAGGTGAGCTAGCCTTCACCTGTAAAAAGGCTAGTGGGTTTCTTGCTACAACCATTGAAAAGCAAGCGGTAGTAAATCTCTCAACGGTTGAGTTGGGAGCGGAGACGTAGGCCGGGTTTTAGGCCGAACTCCATTATCAATTGCGTGTCTTGCCTCTTTTATTTCCGCTGCACTTTCACTTTGATTTTTAATTTGTTAATCTTTTTTTAAAAGGCAATTCACCCCCCCTCTTGCCATCACTTCCTTTCTTTCTCCACCTAACAATTGGTATCAGAGGAAAAATTTGAGTAATACCCTAACCGGTTTCAAATTTAAGATCCATTGTGATGGCATCAACCTCTTTCGCCCTCGAATGCTATTCTTTGGGTCGTGCACCATTTTTTGATGGAACCGACTAATCTTTTTGGAAAACCTGCATGACTACATTTCTTAAAAGCATTGGTTATCCTATTTTTAAAATTGTCATGCATGGTTATTCACTTTCTTCTCCCGATGAATCCAAATGGACCCCTGAAGACATTGCAAATTTTGAGCTTGATGGCAAAGCCTTGAATGCTCTTCATTGTGGACTAGACCGTAATGAATTTTATCGTATTTATACTTGCTCATCTTCTCATGATATCTGGAATCTTTTAGAAGTAACCCATGAAGGTACTAAAGGCGATGACAAGCCCGATTGCCCTCTCAAAAAGAAAAAGGCCAAGCAAAAGAAGAAGAAGGCATTCAAGGCCACTTGGAGTGATAGCTCCACATCCTCCTCTTCATCCTCCTCAAGCGACAATGGTAATAAATGCCTAATGGCATGTAATGAGGTAACATCTTCCGACTCCTCATCCTCAAGTTCTTCCAATTATTTCAATCATTTATCCTACGAGGATCTCCAACACGCTAGAGATCAATTGGAGGAAGGTTTTCACGAACATTCTTCCAAATTTGTTGCTTTAAAAAAGAATTTCAAAAACCTTACTTCTGAAAAGGATCAACTTCTCAAAGAAAAGGAGGAGTTGTCCCTCAAAATCCAAAATCTTCCTGATATTGATTCCATGGAATCAACCATCAAAGATCTAAGGGAGACTCTAGCCAAGTTCACCCAAGGGGAACAAAATTTGAACAATTTGCTTGGTTCCCAACGTATATCTAGAACCACTGAAGGGCTTGGCTAGTCCAAGCAAGCTTCCTCTTCCCATGCACCTACTATTTTTGTAAGGGGGAGCTCTCAAAACAAATTTTGTAATTATTGTAAAAAACCCGGGCACTTAATCTATGAGTGTAATTGTAAAAATGCCCGGTATGGCCGCCCCAAAAGTATTTTCCTTAATGATGAATTTTATAGGAGAAGACCCGCAACTAGACAAGTATGGATTGAAAAATCCCTTTTAGCGAGTCTCTCCGGGCCAAAATTTGTCTCGGTTTCAAAAACCTCTCCCCGGTGATTTGTTGTTTTTATTTAGGGGGAGTTAGGATCATTTTAGTCTTTTTACTTTCAATTCAAACTTTCATTTTCAACTCTTGGTATCAAATTTTTCAATTCAAAATTTTCAATTCAATTTTTCATTTCAAAACATTCAATTTCAAATTAAGCCCTTTTTACTTCAATTTCAAATTTTTGATTCAAAACTTTCAATTCAAATTTCAAAAATTTCAATTGGTCTAAAATCTCTACCTTTTTTTTCAACTCTTTCCCTCAATCAAGTTTTATGCCCCGTGCTATTTTGATAATCACAAAGGGGGAGAAATTCTTGGTTGATTGGGGGAGAAATCTTTCTCTAATGCATTGCTTGTTTTCAATTTATCTTTTAAAGCATGCCTTTCATTTCAGTTTTTACATTACTTTTTTTGGTGATTGTGATCATCAAAATAGGGGGAGATTGTTGTACCTCTCGTACCCCTCGTGGTTTTATTTTCATGATCACAATCACTCACTTATTTATCTAATCCTCTTTCAAGTGTTTTTGGATGATAGGTATAAATTCAGGGTGCCAAGGAATTGGTCCAAGAAGGCCAAGAGTGCAAAAATCCATAGTGGACTGAAATTCAGTCCACCGGCCAACCAGTGGCTTCACCACCGGCCAGCCGATGGACCCTGGGCAGAAGGCTGAGCCACTGCCTCATCACCGGCCAACCGGTGGCCTCAGCACCGGCCAGCCGGTGGCACCCAGACAGAAGGGGTAGCTACTGCCTCCTCACCGGCCAACCGGTGGCCTGCTCACCGGCCAGCCGGTGGCGCCTGGGCAGAACAAGTCTCCACTTTCCAAAGTAGCGGCCAACCGGTGGCCCTGTACCGGTCAGCCGGTGGAGCCAGTCAAACTAGCCGTTGGGCTTTTGACCAGCCTGTCCACTTGGCCTCCAACGGCTCCGAAAGCCTCTCCAACGGCTCCAAAGGCCTCCAACGGCCATATGAGGGTTCCCCCTCTATAAATAAAGGACCTTGAACCCCCGGAAGCCTAAGGAACATAGCCGGAACTATTGTGAAGCCAACGGACACATTTCCCATCATTTGGCGAACCTCCGGCGGATTCCTCCAAGGGAACCCCAAGTGCTCCAACTCACTTTCACATCCAAGGAGCACCTCCAAAGAATCTTGGGAGCGCCCTTCATCAGCTCCATCAATCCATTGGCGCCCATGACTTCCCCATTACGGTTTTTCATTGTTTTATTTAATTTGAGCATCATTTTGGGTTTGTGCCTACAAACCCCATCTCTTTCTCTCATCCTTTATTTTGGGTTCTCACACCACCTTCAAGGTGTGAAGAGGTTGGTCAAGCCTTTCCTTTAAAAGGCTTGAGTCAAAGGTGAGCTAGCCTTCACCCGTAAAAAGGCTAGTGGGTTCTTGCTCAACCATTGAAAGCAAGTGGGTTCTTGCATAACCATTTAAAAGCATGCTGTAATAGGTGAGCTAGCCTTCACCTGTAAAAAGGCTAGTGGGTTTCTTGCTACAACCATTGAAAATAAAGCGGTAGTAAATATCTCAACGGTTGAGTTGGGAGCGGAGACGTAGGACGGGTTTTAGGCCGAACTCCGTTATCAATTGCGTGTCTTGCCTCTTTTATTTCCGCTGCACTTTCACTTTGATTTTTAATTTGTTAATCTTTTTTTAAAAGGCAATTCACCCCCCCTCTTTCCATCACTTCCTTTCTTTCTCCGCCTAACAATACCTTTGTTAGGCGAACTCATCGCTTATCAATTACAAGAATGTGTGATGCCACATTGTATCAATTGTCACAATTTGGAAGTTGTTCTAGTAGAAAAGTAGTAGGTAGTGGTGTTTTTATTGATATGGTAGTTGATGGATGTTGTTTGGAGTTGGTGGATCCATTGGACTGAAGACCGTCAAAATCCTTGGAAAACCTAGTTGTGACATCCTGGATGGTACTACATTGGAGTATGGTCAGACCCAGGAATGATCAGGTGATGAAATAATCCTCCTAATTTGGTACCAGTATCCCTATGGTCAATCACCACCCCTATTCTATCCATCCATTCCACCACAACCTCTATAGGCACTAGATAGACATGTGGTCTTGTAATTTTGGGTATTTTAACACCATCCATTCCACTGAAAAGGTTGAGATAGGATCTCGACTATTAGATGATTGGGGGGAATGGTCCACATGGGAAACAAAGATGCTACCTAAAATGAAAAGATAAATAGGTTTGGCTACACTATCCCCCATGATATCCTATGATGAATTTTGGACATTCCATTCCTACTTTTATTCATTCCTATCCTTGTGTAATAATCGTTATCCATTAAATCAACTCACACATCTAGCCCCAACCCCTCCCTACCCTAGGGATACTAGGATGGACCATGTGGAGATTCATTTATTGTTATAAAAAGACCAATATCTCAATGGGAAGGATCATATATCTTAATAATGATCCATTGGAGTCAATCCAATCTGTTATGTTAAATTGAAAAGCATATCTGAGAATAAAATGCACCTATGTGACATAATGAGTACCCAAATGGTTGAAAAAAAAGGGTTATTCTTGGACTATGGGGATGTAATTAAATATTGATCTGGGATGCACCAATTGAAATTTGGTGACATGGTCTAGTTTTCTTGTGGTCTGAAATGAATAGCATTAAATCTGGAGATCCATCATCTCTGTATAGTAGTTTTTGGTTTGAATACCACCAAGAAAATAGAATATAAGTTCAGACACAGTAGTTCGATCAGGGATGATACTTTAGGGATTTTCCATCTGGGTAATTTTTGGAACTAAAATATCATTTAAGACCGTGAATGACATTTTTTGGATAAAGAAAACACAAGACCAACCCTGAAGTACCATTCTGATGTTAACAAATGAGTTGCACAGAATATTTTGTAGATGCGTAAAAAATTATGGATTGTCATGAAAAAAATATTTTCACCAAAGGTGATTTAAAATTCCACAGACACTCCTCAATCTGAATGATCACCTAAGGAACTGCATGAAAGAAATAATGGGTGAGAATAAGAAATTATTGATGCACACAACCCTATCTTGAAACCATCATGTTGTGCGCCAAAGGTGACATAAAACTAGAAACACTGCACGTCTAAGACCCAACAAAAATTGGAATAGTTGCACACTACTCAATTCTTCACCCAGGGAGTTGTGTTCCAACAGATGAGCATTTTATCTATAAATACAAGATCAACCCAACCCTTTAGGAGACTATCTGGAATACAATGAAATGATCTACTGTGCACAACTCTCATTCATTCATGATATCATGAAATAACCTTGATCATGGACCCTCAATGTTGGATAATTTTCACGACAAATCTCCTATGGGCTCATACATGTCTTGACCTATGGTGGAGGGATCCTTGAGAAACTACATCAAAGGATGGTCAGGTTCACTTAAAGTGATGATTCCATCACGTAACCTAGGTATGTGTGCAAATCCAATAGTTGTGTGGAACTATTACACTTGAATACATCAATTTCCCATGTTTTAGATCCCCCTCCTCATGCGAACTTTTGTGTGAAACCCAACCCAGTTGTGTAAAACAATTTTTTGGTCCCCTACGAGAAACTCCCTATGCTCTTAGTGGATCCATTACCTACTTTTTTGATTCTAATCATAGGTACCCCAATTATAATTACTTTAAATAATAGGTTCCCCAACATCAGACATCCATATTTCTACTCCCCCACAGTATTTTCTAGCCCATGTCCTAACTAAAGGTGTTTGAGCATTGGTAATGTATTATAACAACTCTTCTCTTTATTACACACTTTAACATGATTTATTACATAAACCTGCACTTAAGAAAACCTTGAGGATTGATAGATCCAATGTATTAAGAAATTAGAAACATAAAAAAAACTTAGAATATAAAATACAACATCTCTATTGAAAACATGTTTTACATGACCCCAACATTCCTTCGAACTTAGCATTGCAAGGGATAACCTGAGTACATGCATAAGAAAATGGTGAGATATAAATCCTAGTTAGGGAGAAAACATGGAATAACATGAAGAATAAAATACATGTTAGGAAATATTCATATCAATGGATAATAAGGGAAATATGAACATAAAGTCATGATATATCATGATTATCACAACATCGAGATGTGGCAACAACATTTAACATGATATTAGCATAAACCAAGTCTCATTACACATAGAGAATGATTAAACCCTCACTACACTAGAATTAGCATGAGTAAAGACTCATTTCACTTGAATTATCATGAGTAAACCCTCATTTCACATGAAGTATCATGATACTATTCTTGACCCAATTCATTGGAGTGCTATCAGGGCTCACCCTTCTTGATCATTTCATTTCATGCATAAGTGTGCCACATAGATCTTACAACATGGATTCATTAAACATCATAATTTATTCCATGAATAAGAGATTTGGAATACATAAATGTAAGTCCTAAATCAAAAAGTAAATGTTCGTAAAGGTGAATACCCTTGGTAGAAAAATGGGTATGGTATTCACTTACATGATGATTTTGGCGTGGAAATTTTTGTGTAACATCAGTAGCATAACGACGTCAAATAAAAATCATAAAATGGGTTGATGAGAGGGAAATGGGTCTCACATCATTAATAAATTAAAATTATATTAAGTGGGTCATGTAATATAATATCCCAAATTATTTAATGGTATTTAGATGCATAATATAAAATAATTGTTTGAATGTAAATGAGGAGAGAGAAATCCCTTACAAAATTTCGGCTTGGTAACAGGTGTACATGGGAGGAATTAATGAGAGAGAAAGGGTTATCTCATCATTAAAAAATAAGGAGGTAATTTTAGGGGAGGTGAAAAATTATACCCTAACATTTTTAATAGAAAATAAAAGGTTATAACCATATAAGGAAACTTGGACATAAATTAGGAAAAAAGGAAAGTGAGGATCCCTTACATGGAAGTGTGATCCCAAAGGCTTGGGAGAGGCTTGATAGAGGCTTATTAGAAGATTTGGGTGACTTGGGAGGACTCTAGTGAGTGGATGGATGTGGTTGGTCGAGATCCAAATGGTTTTATGGAAGATTAATGGGAGATTTAATGGGTTTATATAGGAAATGAGAGGGAATTGTTTATTAAATAGGTTTTGGACACTACACATTAAACTAATAAAAACCAAAAACCATGCCAGGGTTTTTGAAAAAGTGGAGTGGAAAAAATTATTTTATAAGGAAAATGGCCGAACATATTATAATATTAGTCTTGCTTATGTGGAAGAGAGTCACACTCTCAAGGAAATCTTTTTGAAATGTTAAAATGTTTTATAAGTCATGGAGGGTCTACTAAGGCACCATAAAAATAATCAAAAAAATATAAAATCAAATTATATTAATGTTAAAACATATATTGGCCGAAAAACCTTTTTATTGTATATTATTAAATCACTATTTATTAATTATTATGTCATAAAAAAAATATATACTTAAATGGTATTTAATTTTTACCCAAAAATTCGACTCTCTCAAAATATTATGAAAAATTCACTGTTAGATAATTTCAACATCCTAAATCCAAAAAATAATAATTTTATCTAGATAATTTTCTAAATATGTGAATTTTTAATTTTAAAATAAAAACTAATATTTATAAAAAATTCATGGGTTTTGACAAAAACGTCTTTCAAATCATAATAAAAAAATTTATACATAAAAATTATACAGTCATTTATATTTAATAAAAGGTAATTTAGTAATAATATTTTCTTAAAATATTATTTAATTTAAAAATCCATTAATTCATCAAAATATATTTCTTAATTGAATTGAAATATTAACTAAAATATATTTTTTTTGCTGAAAGTAACAGTAATAAAATGAATGTATATTCTTTATTTTATAAAAAAATTAATGCACATTATCATAGTTCTTGAGAATTGTTAAATAACCCCTTATAATACCCTCATAAGACCTAAGGGTAAGGTGTGTGATGGTTAGGACTCATGGGGCGGCTCATATAACATCACTCGAGTGGTGATCTCTATTAGCATCCACTTCTCCTGTAGGAGATTCCGTTCAAGCTTAACATGTTGAAGCTCAACTTGGGCTTGATCAAGAGTGAAGCCTAGTTATTCCACCTCTTTTATGATCTCTAACAAATTGGATTTTTATGTTTCAATTCTACAGTATGAGTTCATCACTTCCTTTGTCTAAGTAAATTGGATTTTTTAAATCCCTATATTTATACTAATCATGTGACCATTGTTCAATGAATATATTAGAAATGGTAACAATCCATATCAGTATTTTAAAATCAAAAAACATAAAACCAAAGAAGTTCATATATTTTATATAACTATTTTATATCATAAGACATTTAATTAGATCAAGAAGATTTTTTATTAATAAAATTTTGGGTCATTACAATCTTCCCTCATTAAGAAATTTCTCCACCGAAATTTCCTTTTCCCATACTAAAATAGATGAGGGTAACTCTGCCTCATCACTTGCTTTATTTCCCACATTACTTATTCAAATTTTGGGTTTCTCCACCACACATTTACGAGGGGAATTGTCTTATTTCATGGAACATTTTTCCCTATGATATAATATCTTCACTGGATTCTCCTTATAGGAAAGGTCATTCTCCAATGGTACCACATCTAGATTGAGTAAATGTGATGAGTCTGGTATGTACTTGATCAAGAGTGATACATGGAATACATCATGTACTTGAGATAGGTTTGGTGGGAGTGCTAGTCGATAGGCCACTGCTCCAATGTGATCAAGGATCTCAAAAGGGATGATGTACCTTGGACTAAGCTTTCCCTTATTCCCAAATATCATAACTCTATTCCAAAGTGATATGCGAATGAATACCATTTCTCTAACATCAATCTATAGGTCTCATCGATGATTATCAGCATAGCACTTTTGTCGACTCTGAGAACCTTTAATGTGATGTTGGATGGTTTTAACCTTATCCACCATTTCTTCGATCATTTATGGACCTAGGAGTTTTCCCTCCCCAACTTCATCCCAACATGCCGATGTTATGCACATATTCCCATAAAAGGCTTCATAAGGATCCATTTGGATGCTTGAGTGGAAACTGTTATTGTAAGAGAACTCAACTAGAGGAAGATATTGATCTCATCCTCATTTAAAGTCCATTTTCAAGGATATCAACATGTCCTCAAGTGTTTGGATAGTCTGATCATATTCGCGATTAGTTCGAGGATGGTAACTCGTACTGAAGTTCAACTTAGTATTCTGGACATGTTGGAGACTCTTCCAGAACCAAGTGGTGAATCATGGATCTCAATCAAATACAATCGATAGTGGTACTCCATGGATCCTTACAACTTATCTAATTTATATCTATTCCAGTTGATCCAATGATAAATCCTCCCAAATGATAATGAAGTGTGCAATATTTGTTAGATGATCCACAACAACTAATTTTGCATTTTTTTCAATGGATTTCTTCGGAAGTCCAATGATAAATTCCATGGTGATGTTCTCCCATTTTAATGTTGGTATGGGTAATGGTTACATCATCCCCTTATACTTCTTCCTCTCAGCCTTCACCTGCTAACATACTAGGCACTTTGATGTATACTCAGAAATTTCATTCTTCATGTTATCCCACCAATAATTCTCTCAGATATTTTGATACATCTTTATGTTTCCTGGAAGAATAGATAAATTTGATCTTTGTGCATCATCCAAATTTTTTTTCTTTAATTCCAGATTTTATGGAACACATAGTCTTGTCCCAAATCTCACAGTTACATAATCATTAACATTGAACTCCAAATATTTCAATATTTTGATTGTTTCCACTTTCTCTTGAATTCACACATCATCCTTTTGAGAATCATCTATCCATTACAAAAGTGAAAGTTGAGCAATAATTAGTGAAAGGATTGATGATTTCCCATTATTTGTTATTCCCATGTCCATATTCATTAAATCTAAGAATATTGGAGACTTTTAAATTCTCATCAACAATAGAATTTTTGGTTCCTTTCTACGTAGATCATACTCCACCTTGTTCGCTTTCATAAGGTGGTAATGGATTGAGCAGTCATAGTCTTTCATTAGCTCTATCCATCTTCGTTGGTGAATATTCATCTCTTTCAGAGTGAATATATACTTGAGGATTTTGTGATCCATACATATTTCACACGTCTCCCCAAAGAGATAATGTCGTAAAATTTTAATGCGAATATTACTGCAGCCAACTCCATATCATGTTTTGGATAGTTTTGATAATAATCATTCAATTTACTTGAATAATAAGAAATTACTTTTTCATTTTCCATCAACACACATCTGAGGCCCTTATTCAAAGCATCACTAAATACCAAAAAAAGTTCTCCACTTGTGGGTAGTGTGAGCATGGGAGCCGTGATAAGTCTCTTTTTCAACTCCTTTAAGCTATCCTCACATTCAACACTACAAGAAAACAATACTCCCTTCCATGTTAGGTAGGAAAGTGGTTTGGACAATAGTGAAAAATTTCTCACAAATCGGCGATAATATCCAACTAACCCCAAGAAGCTATGGATATCCTTCACCGATGTTGGCCACATCCATCTTTCAATTGCGGCTGTCTTGGAGGGATATATAGATATCCCATTACTTGTGATGATATGACCCATGAATGAGACATCTTTCAACCAGAACTCACACTTTTTATACAATACATAGAGCTTCTCCTTTTGTAAGGTCTCTAGTACAATGCTTAGATTCTCCTCATGCTCCTCCTTGGTTTTGGAGTATATATGAATATCATCTAGAAAGACTACCACAATTTTTTTGATGTAATTGATAAAGAATCAATTCATGAAGTCCATGAAGATTTTTGGATCATTAGTGAGTCCAAAAGGCATTACTATTAATTCATAGTGCTCGTCTCTTGTACGCAAAGTTGCCTTGGGGATATCCTCCATCTTCACCCTTACTTGGTAATATCTCAACCATGGATCAACCTTATAAAATTATTGTGCTCCACAAAGCTAATCAAACAATTCATCAATTCATGGAAGAGGATACTTATTCTTTGTCATGATTTTGTTGAGCTCACGATAATCAATTCAAAGGTGCATTGACCCATCCTTATTCTTAACGAAGAGGATTGTTGCACCCCATGGTGAAGCACTTGTGCATATAAACCATTTATCCATATTCTCCTGTATTTGTTTCTTCATCTCTTTAATATCCACAAGAACCATTCTATATGGATTCTTGGATATCGACAACACCCAAGGTATAAGATCAATCGAGAATTCAACATCTCTTTTAGGAGGAAGACAAGGAAATTCCTTAAGAAACACTTCATCGAATTCCCTCACCATAGGAATGTCTTCAAGGATGGTTTCTTCATTAGAATCAATCATCTAAGAAAGATACACATTCTCATAGGGCATTAATAACCACACTTGATATGATGGTGCTAAAGAAGATTAATCCTCTTCCTTGCACTTGTACAAAATTAGGAGTCAGTTCTCCACATGGAGAGTCATTTCCCTATGACGGAAGTTTATGTTGGATCTATAAAAGGAAATACAATACATTACAAAAATTGTATCTAATTACACCATAGGGAGTATCGTAAAGGTTTCCAAGAAGTCCAATCCACAAATTATGACAGGGGAGGAGTTTTATTCATGGGATTCAATGATTTCACCAATTTCCATTCTCACCGACATCTCTAATTCCACGATTTTTGGTGGTGTTGGGATTATTCTACTAAACTTTCTTAATATAAAATAATGTGTAGAAAAAAAATCAAAAAGTGAGTTTTCTATTCATGAATGAATAACTAGCGTACCTGTCACCACTTAATTTTTGGGGTTCCTGTTGTTAGTTGTGATGGAAAAATCTCTCCCTTTATACCTTGGAGGTTGTTGGATGCCTCCAAAAACCCTTGGCATAGGGAACTGGGTTTCCAATTTCCCTGGTTCTTTGTAGTTGATGTAATGAACAATGCATTGAGGGTCGAACAGATCATTCCTCTCCTTTGTTTCATTAATGAGTTTTTCTTTCCGGATGTTAATGAGATGGTTCCCTTCTCTTCCACACATAAATACTTTCCTTTTCCCCTTTAGGAAATTTCTAGGGTTCTTTTTATGAAGCTTTGGAAAGTGGGAAGCTATAATTTCTTAGCACCATTTAATTTATCAATCGAATTTCTACTATTAAAGTCAAATTTCTGCTTCTTATCTCTATGATACCACTAATATTTGTTCATATCCATTTCTACTTTGAGGGCACATCGAGAAATTTTACCATAGCTATCGAAGTCATGGATCGCTAGGGCTTTCTATAGGCTAGTTTTTAGACCAGCAATGAATCGGTCATCCTTTAATTTAGTGGTAATGAAAAAGATATAGGTGTATCATTAAAGACTTGTGAATTTTTCCATTACGCCCTGAGGGATTTTTTATGTATTTTCATAAGATAATGGAAGTCCATTTTCATATTAATTCAGAGGGTGTGAGGAAAATATTTATAGGAAACCATTTTCTGTAAATCCTTCCTTTCCAACAACTCGATCTTTTCCTCATGCATTGAATTTTTTATCAATGTCCACCATTGATCTGCTTCACCCTCTATATGATATGCATCCAGAAGAATATTCTCTTGTTCATAACATTTAAATATGGATAAGATATTTTCAATGGATTTAATCCATTGTTCGATGATTGAGGGATTAACAGATCTATTAAAAGTAAGAGGCCTTTGTCTCGTGAATCTATTGATTATGGATTATTCTTTCTTAGGGGGATTTTGGATGTTCCTCTTGACCCATGATTTTAATAAAAACTTGAGTTAACTGAGAGATTATCATGACAAAGTTTGTGATTCCCTCTCCCATCGGATTGGGCATCTGATTTTCCACTGAATGAGGATAATTTTCATCATTAATTTATATAATATTCATGTGATTAATTACTAATAAAAACCATTTTAGTGAATTTTAGACTTTGAACATCATTTGACATTATAAATGTAATTCTTTGTTAAAGTGCACTATTACTTGCTACATATTTAAAGACCTCCTAAAACGCAAAATGTTCCGGATTATATTTTCATATTTTATTTTCTGGTCTCCCATGCTATAAGGAACAATTCATTACATTGGATCACATAAATATTCACATTAAAGACCGCCAAATTTGTCCTTAAACCAACAACATTCTGGGCAAAGTAAACTAAATAACATCCGAATAAAGAGACTATAGAGGCCACGATCCAAGCCCAATTATTCTAAAAAACTAACTAAAAATAAAGGACATCGTAGGGAAAATTTCATCCAAAAGTGACAAGAGCTAATTCGGAGGGTTTAAGGGAGTTTCATGTGGCCCAATTTAGAGATAAAATTCTAGGTTAGATTCTACAGCCCAGAAAAATAGCCCACCATTTTACACATATCTAAGGAATAAAATATCTATTTCGGCTGAAATTTTACAGAAACTTGGGGGACATCTGTATATTCATTTTTGTCTTTGATGGACCACCAAAATTTGGCCACCTAGATTCTCCTTTTGGCGCCTTTGTTTTGTGGATTCTAGTTGTCTCGGATTGATTTTCAAGGGTGAAAAAGTATGCACTCCCTTAACTTTCCACCCACCTTGGACCACCAATATTAATTGAGATGAATTTAACTATTTTTGGCATGACCCAAGGCTTAAAAAATACCTTTTTAATGTAATGTTGTGGAAGTATTAGAGGATCTTCAGTGCTTAGTTTCATTGTAGTGTTATGTTGCCACTTTGTGTTTGTAACCACATTTCTTTCTCATGTAATTTGTTCAATAAACCTTAGTTCTTAATAAAATCTCTTCCTTTCCTATTATTTTGTTCTTCTACATATCACGTTGATACTATTTCTTAAATGTGTGAATTTATTCACACCATACCTTGTGAAATTTATCACACAATTGTGTAGTGATCATTATATTGTTGTTTTTACTTCTTCAATTCCACTGTTGTATGTCTACTTCCTACTTCCGTTGAGAACATGTCATAAAAAAAGGGCTTACTATTTTATGGGTTAATCCAAGGGAGAAGTAAGGAGCTAGATTGAATTTTATTTCTCACTCTAAAAATGTTTATTAAATTCTTTTATTTGATTTTCTTTTATTCAATTATTTTATCACTTTCTCTTTCATATTGAATTTATTCTCCCTACTTGTATGTGATAATAAGATCCTTTACCTTGGAGTGCTCATGAAAATGATCTTACGAGGGTATAGGTGATTATAATGTGTTTATGAAGGCTTTTAACTAGTAAGTGATGAGGTTTTTTTGAATTAATTGAATGAATACTTCTCGATTTAATGAAATTGAAATAATTAAAAAAATAATTCATCCAATCCACCCTGATCAATAACCTAGGATGAACTCATTCTTTAAAATTTAATTCACTTAAATATGTTAGTTTTAATTTAAAACCATCTAAAATCAACCCATGTTGGCCAGTTCCTAGCCAAAAAAAATCCATATAATGTATTTGTCGGTATGTTACTTCTTAGGTCTCCAAGGATTCGAAAACCCAAGCTAAACTACAAGTGACCGCTTAACCCTAAAATCTTTTGTAAATTAGGGAGAGACCAAATTTTGGCACCATTACTGGGTACCGAATTAAGTCATCTCAAAATCCATTCTATTATCCCACATTTCTTATATTATCATCCAAATTCTCTTATAATTTCCATTTCTCGTCTTTTTTCTTTTGGTGCATGTCTTCCTACACTTGTGACCAATCAAACCGCCTAGTTAG
The DNA here is from genome assembly GCA_963277665.1 of Viscum album. Classification (NCBI taxonomy): domain Eukaryota; kingdom Viridiplantae; phylum Streptophyta; class Magnoliopsida; order Santalales; family Viscaceae; genus Viscum; species Viscum album. Next base: position 570,999,506 of record OY728153.1, read on the forward strand.
GGTGGATTGACCATAGATTGGGGAGTCAAGTACACCAGGGTAACTCTTTCCATTAGATATTAATATTTCTAATACTCAAGATTCAAAAATTGATCCCATTTCAATGGATGATATTCAATGAAACCAACTCATAATCCTGAGTGGAAACCAAAATAGAAATCCAAACGAGACAGCTGTAAACATGGGGAATACAGTCGATCAAACCATGAATGACTACCTCACATCTACCTAGAACAATGAACCCTCTTGAATTAGGCATGCTTCCCTAGGAGAAACCCACAATTTCTTCAAACCTCATGTACTAAACCACCTTCCAACCTTCCATGGGATGCAGTCCGAGATGCCCTACCTTCATGTTAAGGTGTTGAATGACATTGTTGAAACCATGGTCCCACCACATCAACTTGAGTTAGATAAGATGAGGCTCTTTCATTATTCACTTAAGGATAGAGAAAATAATTCGTTAAACAATCTAAGACCTACATCATCCTCTCTTGGGACCAATAACAATGAGAATTATACAAAAAATAATTCCCCCATCACTAAACAATTCCACATAAAAAGGGCATCAAAAACTTTTTTGAAAACGAAGGGGAGTCATTTTATGAAACTTGAGAAAGGTTCAAAGACACACCCAACATGGTAACCCACCAAGGATTTTCAATCCCATAATTATTTCAAATTTTCTATGAAGGGTTGGTCCCGGGGAACAAACAATTCATTGACATGATGTGCAATGGGACCTTTAAAAAGAAATCCCCAAATGATGCTTATGAGTATCTAGAAGGACTGGCCGAACAAAACCAAACATGGGGGATATCACCTTACTTTGATAACCCACCAAGATCTAGTGGAATTAACATACTTTGTGAGAAGGAAATCCAGAGGTAGAAACTTGTTAAATTCACTAAGAAGGTCAAGGAGATCGATCCTAGGAAGGTCCATGAAATTCAATCGTTGACCCTGTTTGCACAATTTGTGACAAACATGACCACAAGACTGAAAACTGCCCAACCATCCATTTCATTAAATATGTTCTTCTGGGAGGAACAATTGCTGAAGCCAATTCCCTAAACTTCCAAAATCCCTAATACCAAAACACATTCAACCCAATGTATAATGACCACCTAGGATTCATCTGGAAACATAACCAACACCCTAGCCAACCACAAGCACAAAACCCCTACCCTACACAAAATTTCCAAAACCAAAACCAATTACTACCACAATGAGCCCAGTAACAACAACCCATCCAACAGTCCATGAAACAACCAATCCAAAAACCAAAGTACCCTCTTAGGATAAACCAACCAGCACAAGCCGATACTCAATATATCCCTCTACCAATCTAGGATCAGTTGTGTAAACAAATGGAGAAAATGAACCCTAAAGTCTCATCCCTTAAACATGAAAGATAAACCATAAAAACTAGTACGACACACATGCCAACTCAAGTGGTACCATCCTCAACTTTAAGGGGAGAATCCAGTTAGACACAAACCACTAATAAACAAATCAAAGCAGTAACTATTTTAAGAATTGGGAAATCCATTGGGGAAACTAAAAAATCCATTCCATAACCATTAAAAGATTCACAGACACATGAAAATGATGAAGAACTGCCCATAGATTTTGAAAAACAAAATGAGAATGTGAAGGAACTACAAACACACCAAATAATCAAATACCCTGCTACTTTCCCTCAACGCATGAGAGAAAAACTAAACCGTAACATAATGACACTTTGAGGGAAATATTCTCTCAGGTTAAGTTGAACATTACACTTCTCGATGCAATCCAAACCATTTATGCCTACTCAAAGTACCTTAAGGACTTGTGCACTTTAAAAAGGCTATTTTCACATAAAAACAATGTCCTTTTGGCTGCGAATGTGAGTACCACCATTCAAGGGACCATTCCCCCAAAGTTGAATGATATAAGATGTCCATACATCAATGTTGAGTTAGGAGAGAAATAATTTTTCAAATCCCATTGTGATCTAGGAGCCAGTGTGAACCTCATTCATTATGCCATGTATTTTCAGTTAGGGCTAGAAGAACACCAACCCACATCTGTCACACTTAAACTTGCTAATCATAGTGTCAGAGTTACTATTGGGATATTAAAGGATATTTTGGTGAAAGTTGAGAATTTCATTTACCCAGTAGACTTCATTTTTCTTTAAAATCACCCATGCTTAGTTCTTGAGGAGAAAACTCCAATCATCCTAGGTCATCCCTTCCTTGCAACAATCAACTCTGTTATCCGAGTCTGAAATCGGAACATGACCTAACCTTTGGAAACATGTGTCTATACTTGAACATCTACAATGAAAACTCTTAAATTGGGAATGACTAAGAAATATATGAGTTTAATTGGATTGGTAGTGTTGATATTGAACTTGTGAAACATCAAGGAACTACTAAAGGATTTTTATGTCAAGAAGAGATTGATTTTCTTTGTTCATATGAGGGAAATTTGTCTCCTTGGCTTGAATCTATTTCAGATATCTCTATTGATGATTTTCTATAATCACCAATAAATTATACCATGGGTGAAATAAATAACTCTGAGTCTATACCCATTCATAACACTGATCTTTCCAATTTAGTGGATGAAAATTCTATTCACAAGGAACCAATTCTGTTAAGAAATCTGAAAAAGTAACTGAGTTTAATACAAAGTCCCATCCATCCTTGGAAACTTATAACCAATCAGATCTTGAATTTACGTTCATACCTTTATCACTCAAGTATGAATTTTTAGGGGATAATAGATCCTTTCCTATTGACATTTCTTCCTCTCTTGAATCCAATTAATAGATGAAGCTTATGGATGTCCTAAGAAATAATAAGAAAACAATTGGATGGACCCTTACTGATATTATTGGGATTATCCAACTCATTAGAACTTATAGGATTGTTCTTGAATCTGAATCCAAACAATTTCATCAACCTCAGTGGATATTCAATCAAAATATTATGAATGTGGTAAGGAAAGAACTTATTAAGTTATTGAATCTGGATATCATCTACCCCATTGCTGAGAGTGAGTGGGTAATCCCAATTCAAGTTGTCCCAAAGAAATCTAGAAATAATGTGATCACCAATGAGGGTAGTGAACTTCTCCCCAAACGTGTCTGTAGTGGATGGAGAGTTTGTATTGACTATAGGAAGCTAAACTCTTATACAAAGAAAGACCATTTCCCTATTCCATTTATTGATCAAGTCCCCGAGCGACGGCCATCAATTCTATTGCATCCTAAATGGATTCTCATGGTATAATAAAATCAAGGTGTCTTTAGATGATCAAGAAAAAAACATCACCTGTCCATTTGGAACTTTTGCCTTCTAGTGCATGACCTTTGGGTTTTGTAATGCCCATGGTACCTTCTAGGGGTGTATGATGGGAATCTTCTTATACATGGTGGGGGATTTTTTAGAGGTCTTTTTGGATGACTTCCCTATCGTTGGGGATTCTTTTGAGGGATGCATTATAAATGTAGAATGATTTTTTTTCAAGATTTGAGGATAAGAATTTCATCCTAAATTGGAAAAAATGTTATTTAATGGTAAAGGACTTGTTCAAGGCCATGTAGTATCTGGTAGACAGATCGACGTTCATAAATCTATGTTTGAAAACATTCTTCACCTTCCCTCTCCTAAAACTTATAAGGGAGAGAGGTCCTTTTTAGGACATTCTGGTTTTTATAGAAGGTTCATTAGGAATTTCAGCTTCATTTCTCGACCACTATGTTCTCTATTGGTGAATGATGGTCCATTTTTATGGCCAAAAAGCTTTGAGGAATCATTCTCTATACTCAAGTCATCTCTTATCTATCCACCAATCATGAAATCTCCAAATAGAAAAATTCCTTTTGATCTCATGTGTAATTTGATTAACTTTGTTGTAGGAGCAGTCTTAGCAAAATGGTGTGAGAAAAATCCATTTTTCATTACTTATGCCCGAAAATCTTTAAATGATACACAAATCAACTGCACCACCACTAGGAAAGAGTTTATTGTTTTTGTCTTTACCTTAGAGAAATTTTGGTCCAATATCTTTGGATAACCCATCATTTTCTTCAATGACCATTTAACCCTAAAATATCTTTTCTGAAAACTAGATTCCAAGGAAAGATTGATGAGGTGGTTCCTTCTTCATCAAGAGTTCCATTTAACCATTAAGGATAAAAAGGGTGTTGAAAATGTTGTAGCTGATCACCTCTCTAGGATGGAATTAAAAGACAACTGACTTCACCTTTTTTGTGTTTGATTTATTTCCCAATGAGCACCTATATTCAGTGGGTGATTGCCCATGGTATGTTGACATTGCAAACCATTTGGTGATGGGTGACACACCCAAATTCCTAGGGACCCAAGATAGGAGGAAATTACTTTCTGATTTTAAACACTATTTTTTTTATGATCCTTACCACTTCATGTTTTCCCTGATCAAATCATTAAGAGATGTGTTCCTGGGTCAGAGCAAGAGTAAATTCCTGAATTTTTTCATGGAGAAACATGTGGAGGCCACTTTCTACAAAGAAAACCACTGAAAAGTTCCTCAAAAGTGGTTTTACTAGCCTAAAATCACTAAGGATTCCTTCCAATTATTCAAAAGTTTCCCTCAGTGTCAACAATTAGGATCCATTACCAAAAGGAATCAAATTCCCCTCACTCCCATTCTGGTCATCAAAATCATTGATTCTTGGGGAATTTATTTCATGGTACCCTTCCCAAACTATAGGGGATACCTCTACTTCCTCTTAACTGTTGATTATGTCTCAAAATGGTTTTAATACATTCCCACCAAGTCCAATGACCATCATCTTGTTATCTGATTTCTGAAAGAGAACATATTTTTTCAATTTGGAATTCCTAGGGCTATAATCAGTGATCGAGGAACCCATTTCTGCAACTTCCCATTCTCTTCACTCACGTCAAAGTGTGGGATTTCTTATAAAGTTTCCACTACATACCATCCTCAAACCAATGTTCTAGATGAGTATGAAAATATAGAGATTAAGCAAATTATTTAAAAAACTATCAACCCCTCTAGGAATGATTGGTTTCAGAAACTCTTGCATGCCCTTTGGGAATGTTATACAACATTCAAAACCATCCTCTGAATGTCACCATATAGAATGTTTTTTGGAAAATCATTCCATTTACCTATTAAGGATGAGCATATTCATTTTGGGAAATCAAAAAAGGAATTTTGACATTTCTTTGGCTGAAGAAAAGAAGAAATTAGATCTTAATGAACTTGATGAACTTAGGATGGAGGATAATGACAATTCAATGATAAATAATGATAGATTTCATGTCTACCAATATAGTAACATCAAATTAAAGAAATTTGAACTGGGAAAATTCATTTTCTTGTATAGTTCAAAACATCATTTACACCTGGAAAAGTTGAGGTCTAGATGCTTAGGTCTATTCATAGTGCATCATGTGTACCCCCATGGGGTAGTAGAGATTCAGGATCCCACAAGTTGTCACATTTTCAAGGTCAATGGTCATAGGTTAAAACAATTCATTGATTCATTCAATAAACATGAAACATAGGTTGAGTTAACTGATCCAAACTATGAAGCAAGAAAAAATTGATAGATTTATGATCCATGTCGGGATGATGACGTTAAACAAAAGCACTTCAGAGGAGGAAACCTGTGGTTTTCATGTTTCCAATCATTTTGAATCACCTTTATTTTTCAAATAGTGTTAAAGAATCATTTTTATATTCTAAAAAATAGATTATTTACATGTTCTTCTATTATGAGTATAGATGGGTATGAAATGGGAGCCCCATATTCATCTATGTCATTGTTGTGATCCTTGATTAATACCATAACTATAAATTTAAAAATAAGATAATGTATCATCATTTTGATTTATTTTTATGTGTTTGTAGGTTAAAATAAAAAATAATAATAATAATAATAACAATAAATCAAAATGTATGTTTTTTATACACATTCTGTAAAAAAAATAAAATGTCATAAGAAGTATTTATATTTTAAAATATACTTATTAAAGGCGGCATCAGAGATTTCGCCTTTTCACTAAAGAGTAAATTTTTTTCTATTTTAATTATTCTTTTTATATATTTTAAATTTTAATGTTTTATTATTATGTTTGTATGGTTATATATATATATATAAATATAATATAATTTTTCGACATAATTTATCTTTTATTCAAGTACGTGACTTTTCTAACCAATAATATATAAACTATAAGACCGATATGGATGAAATTTTAAACATTGATTAAAAATGTAACAAGTAGTCCAAAATAAAAATAATATCCTAAAAAATTTTGGTGAAAAATAATTTATAAGCATTCTAATCCACATACTTGAAACTTAAAAATGTTTCAAGTATATGACTTTACTAGCCTATATAAAATGAATTGTATGTCACATATGAATAAAATTTTAAACATTTCTTAAACATATAACAAGTAGTCAAAAATAAAATTAATATCTTAAAAAAATGTTGGTGAAAAATAATTTATATGATTTCTAATCCACCTAATTGAAACATAAAAATGTTTCAAGTATGTGACTTTGCTAGACTATATAATATAAACTGTAAGACAGATATATATAAAATTTGAAAAAATGATTAAAGATATAACAAGTAGTCCAAAATAATAATATTATCTTAAAATTGTTAGTGAAAAATGTTTTATGATCTTTCTAATGCACCTAATTGAAACATAAAAATGTTTCAAGTTTGTGACTTTGATAGCCTGTATAATATAAATTGTAAGACAGATATGAATAAAATTTTAAACATTTCCTTAAAATATAACAAGTAGTCCAAAAAAATATCTTAAAAAATTTTGGTGAAAAATAATTTATAAGATTTCTAATCCACATACTTGAAACATAAAAATGATTTATGTACATGACTTTGTTAGCCTATATAATATAATTTTTAAGACAGTTATGAATAAAATTTTAAACATTTCTTAAACATATAAAAAGTATTTGAATTTTTAATTTTTATTTATATGTGTCATATGGTTTATATTTTATAGGCTTTTAAAGTCAAGTAGGTGTCTTAGAATCCTCCTAGACATTCATTCTTTTTTCTCTCACTTCTGAGTTGCTTTTGTTACATTCCTTTCATTATCATTTATTTATTTTACTTATGAAACCATTTATTTTCAAAAAAAATTAGATGATTAAGATATCATTTTTATACTGTATATTTTTTAATATTTTAATGTTATTTGCTTGAAATTTACTAGTTATTTATATTTTTCAAGTAGTCGACTTTGGAAGATGTCAAATATAAACTGTACCTAAAATAGAAATGAAAACTTAAATACAAGATAAACATATGAGAATATATTTTTATTAATAATAGTATTTTGATTTTAGTAGGCATAAAAAATGTTAATAAACATGTAAAATCATAGTCTATGTCTCTGGAGAGGAGATTATGTCCCACATGGTGGTCTGCGAATAGGACATCCGCATCGAGTGCACAGTGGAGTATGATAACCTAGAGAAGGTTGATCCTCAGGAACTGGAACATCGACTAGCACATCATCCATCTTTGTGTGAGTGGGAGGAGCTATTAACTGCATCTCATACTTCCCTAAAAATCCTTCTCCCACTAGGGTGGTAGAAGGACCTGCCTCTATCACAGTGGGGAACCAAGCCTACGATGGAGCTATACCCCAAGACTACGATGGATCTAAAACCCAATGTTGTGATGGATCCCAAGGCTGTGATGGATCTGGAACCCATGATGAAGGGAACTGTGGATATCCAATCAGGAAAGATGGATCCCATGCCACCTAAGGCACATCCTGAATCAGCTGATCCTGGACTAATAGAGGGACGACCTCTACATATTGAATAGGTGAGGCCTCACATGCAGCACGATGTTGCATAAGTCGTCGGGGTCATGTCACCTCAGAACCAGTAGCATCTTTAGGATGTTCCTCTAGGGTAAGAACCTCCTCTCTCTGGTAAAAATGTGCGAAGATTCTCTTGGAAAGCACACAAAAATATGCCCTCTCCTCCAGCGCTATAGCATGGATGACTTCTCAGATAAAGACCCCATCCTCCTCTTCATCACTCATTGGAACATGATGCCCTGTGTGATTGTCCTATATAGATATTCAAATTGAATTAGAAAATAGATAAATAAAAAAACTAATGGAAATTTATTGACATACCATTCTCTACATCTCTATGTCAGGTTCAACAAGATATAGTATAGACATCGTTCTATACCATGGCACATACTCAACCTTCTTCGAAAGAGAGAATCGTTTAGTAGGAACACCCCAAATACGAAACTCTGCACTTCTATTCCAAGAGTCGATAAATCTAGCATATACTCAAGACTAGTCATCATCCGGCCTCCCCATCAGCTTCATCCCATGAAGCAGCTCTTTCTGTCCCGATGGCAACAGAATCGGCTGAGTACAAAAAAACTGGCACATGATTCTGCCAGGATGCTACCAATAAATAATATAGAAGTGAATGAGGGGCACTACATCCATAGCATCGTCAATCCCAACAGTATAGTATGCTGGAAACTGGTCTGTAATACTTCAGTATGGAATCCATGAAATCTGAAATGAAATGTGATTTTTTCCAAAAAAAAGCACCTAACTAGAAACCAAAATTGAGAATATTTTTAAATATGTTAGATAGTGATAGATTGTATATAGATACCTGATCCGGTAATAGACAGTCCAACTATAGTCGAAATACGCCTAAATGAAGTCTCAGAACCACGTCAAAATTGTGTTGTTGACAACACCTGTAAAATATATCATCGATAGTGAAAAATATGGAGAAATTAATGTCAATAACTCATAGTAGCATAAAAAACCAGTCAAAATGACTGATCATACCAGAATCCATGCAGAGCATCATGCAACACCTCTATCTTGACTAGAAGACTGGTAAGATCAGGGTGGAATGTGGGTATGCGCTCCCATTCCCACATCTGAATAAGGATGACTTAACCCCTGAGACCTATGCCGTCCCTGTGGTATAGCCTTCATAATTCTTTGTACGTGTATTCCAAGCTGTATGATCCCCAGTTGTATGTCCTAGCCCGATCGAAGTCCTCCAGTAGGGGTAGATACATCATGTACACATGCATTCCCGAGTGATCAGTACACATGGTATCGCAAATGAGCAATAATATATATGCACAGTTATAATGCATAACAGTCTACTCATCATCATCATCCTGTAAATGTGGAATTTGCGACTCGAACAATGTCATAGATGTGGACACTCCATCTGTAGCCCTATAGTCAGACAAAATATCCACGCCTAACAAGTGTTGAGTAAGGTCTGTCCCAGATGCATGAGTGAGTCCAATAATGGTCTACCATAGATAGGAAGGCCATGAAGAACACCCACATCCTCAAGGGTGATGGTAATCTCTCCCTCAAGCAGGTAGAATGTGTTTGTCTCTGGTCTTCACCTCTCACCGAGGGTAGAAATTAGGTAATGGTATACAAATGTTAAATCCGATATAGTAAGGAAATAGATGTCAGCACGGTGAAAGTATGGTCTAATTCCATGTGGAGGCTCCTTATGATGAAAATGGTGCGCTTGACGCACCCTGATCAATCGATCTGCATGACCCTCTAACACGGACTATGAAATATGGGTAGTCTACTGAGTGAGTAGTATGTTATCATCCATCTGCATATAAACAAATTAAATGATTCGTAAGTGTAAAATGTATATATAATGTTATGGTTAGCATAATTTTATGACTTGTAGAATGGAAGACATTACATGTTTATTCACATTGTTTTATGAAGTTATTTTTACCAAAAAAAAATAATTATCCATGTATTTTCTTTCTGAATGAAATAAAGATAACAAGAGGAAAGAAGAGAAAAAATAGATGGGAAAATTTTTGTTGTGAAATAATTTTATTAATGAAAATATCTTGTAAGAATTATATTAATTGATACATACTTTAAGGGAATATATCAAGGTTTTGGATTTTTTGTATGACATTAGGGTTTAGGTTTTTGATTTTTGGGTTAGGGTTTAGGTTTGAGGGACTAGGGTTTGAATTTTGATATTAAGGTTTAGGAAATTTGTTTTTGGGTTAGGTGTTATGATTTTGGGTTTTGGGGTTTAGAAAATCGAGAAAAAAAGAAGAGATAATAACATTTAATTTAAAATTTGGGTTATGTTTTCTACTTTTGGATTTATGAAATAAATTCTATTATCTAATATTTTATTTAAATAATAAGGAGAATGTTATTTCTTGAAAGCATGCATGTTTTTATGAAACAAATTCTATTATCTAAATTACTGGGTCTTGAATTTGGTTATACATATTTTGGAGGTTCTTTATGGTTGACTAAATATGGATTTTATTAAGATAAACAATGTCAATTACTAATGATGTTTTTGGAATTTATCTAATTATCTATATTGAATAACTTATTCTAGTCATTATGATACTATTATTTTTTTATATACAAGTTTGTTAAAATATCCCTAATAATGTTATCAAAAACCATGGTAAAGGGAAGATGTTATGGGGTTGGGGTTTAGGTTTGAGTGTTTAGTGTTTAGAATTTTGATATTATGGTTTAGGAAAGTTGTTTCAAGGTTATGTGTTATTCTTTTGGATTTTGGGGTTTAGAAAACCGATAAAAAAAGAAGAGATAAAAATATTTAATTTACATTATGAGAATGTCACAATGAAGAAAATACATCATTCTAGTTGATATGGTGAACTCGGCCGAACAACATTAGGGAATCATTTCTATTTATGACCTTCTTTATGACATATCATGAATCGCAAACTCTTTTGTTGTTCTTGCAGCCAGTCCATCTCGTTACGCATCCTACTGGTCATCGGTATCCCACGAGGACGTAACTGATTGATGTCAGGTATCCCTATCAGCTGACCCTTGGGGATTGGTAAATAATTATACTCCCCAATAGGTGTTCATGGCGCAACATAAAAGTTATCAATGTTATCCATCTCATACAGTGGATCAACATATGCTTCCCATGATATGTTCATAGAAGCACATGTTGTGATGGCATGTGTGCATGGAAACCATAAGGCCTGTAAGTTTCCACATTGACATTACTGTGTTTCTAGTAATACAACCATTTTTTTTCCGATGTGATTTTTGATGGGGTCTAAACACTCTTGAACTTCAAATTGGTAGTCTTCTCTTCAAAAAGGTAGATGTGATAACCAGAAGCTTCTTCAATATTCTTTTCAATATCTCATTGAATGTGTCTTCTGTATTGTATCCCCTGATGTATTATATCTGATCCTTATTTGTGTCTATAACAAAGTACTTCACACATTGATATAATGTCTCCTGAACTAGGATGGTTATAGGTAGCTTGCGAAGCTCTTTTAAGAAACCATTGATGCACTCCAAAATGTTTATCGTCATATGTTTGTACCTCTTCCCCCATCCATATGCTAATGTTTATTTCACTTCTGGAATCCACATCATATAATCATAAACATCTTGATTAGCCATGTGGATTTGTTCAAAATGTTCTCCAACCCGATGTTAGTCCAACTCATATACAACAGAGAATAGATGATATTTCACATAAATTTACTTTATCTTTATGTTGAAATAGTAAAAAATAAAAAATACAATGCGTAACAAGCCTCATGATTTCCTTCTTCATCAGTTAGTTGTGGAATTTTTTATGCACATTGCTTACAATGTGTCTAATGCAGAACCGATGATGTACATTTGGGTATCTCCATGGATCAAGATCCACATTCATTGCCTCATTAATTTCTCGATGATGATCAGATATCAAACAAAAACCCCGAATGTTGGTGAAATGGTTACTGATACATGAATGAAACCAACACCATGATTCATAGTTTTCTGTCTCTACAATGGAAAAGGAAAGAGGAAGAGGTGAATGGTTTCCATCTTGGGTTTCTACAATCAAAAATATTCCCTTGTATTTTCTGTACATAAATTATCCATCAATCTAAATAAACTGCTTGCTGAAACGAAATGTGGAGATATAGGGAAGGAATGCCCAGAACAACCGATGAAATTGAACACGAGATGGATTAAGTCAGTTATTGTGAGAAACATTTTCTTTTTTATATATATGGAATAACACTTCGTTATGTACCTCTGTATGGATAGAAATTGCAGAAACACCCGATATGAGTCATCCCAATCACTATAGACCATCACAGTTTCCTTTTGTTTCACCATCCATGCCTTATTATAGGAAATTTTATAACTGGATGTCTGTTTAATCCTATATTTCACAAGGGCTACTGGAACATCTTGAAATGTCTTAATCATCTCAACAAAAATAGGTGACACAAATTCTACATCCAATGAGGTATGATCTTTTGTGAGGCTTGGATGAACGCAAGTATGAGATGCCTCAATCCTAGAGATTCTCCAACCTCCAAATATAATGTTCGGAATCACCCTCAAGAGAAATCTATAATCATCCCCATACTTTTCACATTGTATGACATATTTTCTATGGATTGATTCATGAACTATATAGCTATAGTGCCTCTAAATTTAAAATCTATTTAAAGTGATTTTTAATGCGTCTTTACTTGGAAAATTCATTCCAATATATATGGTTTTTTCCATCTGACTAAACCTATCTAGTACAACTCTGGGGAACTCAGTTTCTTGTTTGAGAATAGTATTATCGAATTTAGGAACACATTTCATTACTTCTGACCAAGATAAAAGTATTAGTGGATTATTTATTGTAGGTCGAGGTTGATGTACAACTAATTCATTTCTGGAAACCTCATCCCTAACTTCATCTGATCCCTCCTCATAAGTAATATTATCACCATCTGATCCATGATTACGAAACTCCTAATCAGAATTTGGATTGACATGTATATCTTGGAGATCATCTAGGTTGTCCTCTTCTGCTACATCATTTAGAATACACTCAATTTCATGGGGTGGACTGTCTTCAACCACTCTTGTAATTATACGTCGTTGTACAACTGGACGTTGTTATTGTAAAGTATCAACATAAACATATAACTCTATTATGGTACCATCTGACCATTTAGAAAATAAATTAATTGCTTGGATGCACTACGCATAAGCAACCAATGGACAAGCTAGATGCCACAGTGTTGTTAGGAATTGCAAATGTCTATAGCTCATAGACTAGATCTCTTGATTGGGTCCCAGAGTTAAGGACCCATGAATTATCTCATAAAGGTCACTTATGGTTACATAATAAGTTCTACTAACCACTGATATTGGTTGTGTACTATAAGAAGCTTCTTTCTTAGTATGAATAACCTCGTCATAGCAGTACACACAGGGAAACATGACTCTCTACGTCAAAAATGTCTCTTTCATCAAAATTATGACACTGTAACAAATATTAACAATGATGGTTGACCATATAATATCTTTTAGAATAAAATTTTAGGATGCCTTTCCATACACTAAAATATTCTGGTAATGTTTCTTTATATAAAAGTTTAATCACTAGCAAATCATTATTAATTCATTCTTTACTAATTTATTCTTTAATCCTTAATCATATTATATTCAATAGTTAATTATAATTAACTAATAATATGTATTCATTTTTAATCCAATGTTATCATTAATTAACCAATAATTAATCATTACTAATAATAATTATTATTTCTAAAATATATATAACTAATTAAACTATTCAATACATAACATCTCTAATTACTAATAATAACTTTTTTAACTAATCACTCATTCTCTAATCAATAGTTATTCATTATTAAGTTATTTTTTAATTTTTTATTCTTTAATCCTTAATCATATTATATTCATTAGTTATTTATAATTAAATAATCATATGTATTCATTTTTATTTCTATGTTATCATTAATTAGTCTATAATTAGTTATTACTAACAATTATTATTTCAAAACTATATATAACTTATTAAACTACTTCGAATCATTAATTACTAATAATTACTTACATTCATTAAAGATTTTTTCCTTATTTAATTTTATAACATCAGAATTATCATCATATTATTTATATATATAGTAATTTGATTTTTCTTTGATTGGATATTTTAGTTGTTTGTAAATAAAATATGAATCATCTTAAACATATTCCCAGGGAGTGTCCAACTAGGAGTGCAGCAAGACCCATTGTTGTGTACCAGGATACCCTGGGTCAATCCCGAAACTCCTTGTTGATATTTTCACTCCTACGTACATATGTTCCAGATCCACATCCACTTGTTTGTATCCAGATAGTGATTTGATTTCATATATAACCACGTAATCTTTATGCTACCAAAATTTTACAATACTTAATCCAAAGTTAATCTATACTTAATCTATACTTAATCTATAATACTAACAATAATTATTTCAAACTATATATAACTAGTTACACAAACTAATAAAAAAATATTAAGAACTACCTAAACTACTTAAAAAATGAAATATTTAAAACTAAAAAGAATTCAATTAAATAAATAAAAAACATTAAATTAAATATATAAAAATACCACTAAATGATGGTTCTCAAAAACCTAGATAGAAAATGAATTTTTTGTAGAGAGGCAGAGAGGAATTTGGAGAGATGAAGGGAAATTTTGAGTGAGGGGAAGGAGGGGCTGCCCTTTTATAGGGAGTTGAGGTAAAGGCGACATCCCCCCCTCCCCTCTGTCTTTTTCATGTCATCGATCCGGACCAAAGGCGGCATGGGAGAGTGAATGTGGAATCGTCGATGACACCTAGTATATAATTTTTTTTAAAATAACCTATTTTAATTAAAAAAATCAGAAAACGTATAAAAACTCATCTCCTCTCTCTTTCCCTTGATCGTCGCCAGACGAGGCAGTCCCCCCCCATTCAAAGATCCTCATCCCGGTACCACCACCCTGCTCACCTCACTGGAGCTGCACACCACTACCATATCATCCCGACATCACCCTATCATTGTGATCTGGTCCCACATCATTGCACTGTCCCCTAATCGGACCACCGTTGTGTCATGCCGAATGTCACCGCTTGGAGATCTCCACCATCCTGGCCGGTCTGTGTCATCTCGGAGGTCGGTACTATCCCGACCAGACCACATCGTCCCATTCTTGACCACCGCCGCCACTTCCCTCTTCAGGCGGAGGTGCCTCCTTTGACCAGGGCTTTCGCCGAACCGAACGCATGCAGGCCACTTCCAGAGATGCACCACCCTCTCCTTCTAGTGCTATCGTAGGTAGTCGCTGGACCTTCCACGTACTGCTGGGGTAGATGTCGATGCCCAGATCTGGGTGAGTTACACTATGTTTGGTTATATTTTAGTAAAAGAAAAGATAAGATTTGATAGTTTATAAATGAAAATAAAAGAAAAGAAATGATTATGATTTATCTCCTTGTGTTTGGATCCATAACTTAATAAAAGAAAAGAAATGATTTGGATTTCTCTCCATCATGTTGGGTGACAATTTTTAAAAGGAAAAAAAATTGTTTTGGTGAAAATTATAAAAATAACCTTTGTTAAAAAATAACACATACACGTTGGATTAAAGGGAATACTTGCTCAATATAAAAAACCAATATCGAATAGATCTTCATGGAAACCACACCTACCTCCATATATCAATACAAATTAAAAAATTTAACAAAATTAACTAAAAATAATCGAAATTATTTATATAATTTATTAATTCAAAATTATTTATTCAAGGTATTCAAAATTATACATTCAAAATTATTAATTAAAAAATTTATTAATTAAAAAATTTATCAATTCAAAATAATTATTAATTAAAAATAATTACTAATTCAAAATAGTTATTAATTCAAAATATTTATTAATTCAATATTAGTTATAAATTATTTATATAAACTATTAATTCAAGATAATCATAATTATTTATATTAAAAATTTTTATAATCAGATTTATTTATGATTATTTATATATTCATAATTAGTTACAAACAAAATTATTTATATACAAAATATCAAAATTATTTATATTTGATTGTTATTATTATTTATAAATTATGTTGAACTTAGAAAAATTATTATTTATAAATTATATCAAACAAAATATTTAGATACTCATGAAAATATTGTTTGTTTTTGTTATTAATAATGAAAAATATGTTCATTTATATAAATATTAATTCAATAAAATAATATAGTCATGAATAAGACAAATATTTATCTTTTTTTTATGAAATTCATCACACCACAACTATGAATTTATCAAACAAATATATTTATTTCTCATTACAATGAGCGTGTATAAATCATCAAGGAAAATATTATAACCATACATGTACTCCACAAGATATTTCATAACTACCTCAAACAATTTTAAAAATTAAACACAAATAAAGAAAAATTCAACAAGGTAATATAACATTCAAACTGCAAACATAAAATAATCATAACAACGGAAGAACAAGACGATGGAGATGAAGCGGGAGTGTGAGATGGGGAGGTAGTGTGAGGTCTGGTTGTTTATATAGAGATTTAAGGGCAATATGAGAAATATATAAAATATTGGAACATAATTGAGTATTTCCATTGGAATCGTCCCAATTTTGGGACAATTCCAAATCCGTTGAAATTGTTTTTTGGAGAGAAATTGATTTCTCTCCCTTCCAGCCTCTGGAATTTCTCTCCATCAACATCGGATAAACAAAGGGCATAAATCGATATCTCTCCTTCCATATCATCTTTTTTCCACCCGTTTATCCCCTACCAAACGAGGGATTAGTGTTCCCCAACTGTCGGTGCCTCGTTTTTGGGCCTTCCCGTCCTATCAGACTCCTCCTACGGCCAAAGGTAACCTCTGTTGGTTACTTGGATCCGACCAGACCCAAAATCCCTGTATAAGGGTCGGGGAAAATCTGTCTAACCCAGAACGGGTCTTGGAAGATACATCTGGCCATGGATACCCATTCATGGGGTTTGCAATGCCCAAATTATTCATATTGCAACTGCTTAGTTTCCAAACGGACAATGAAGGGATTTTTTGGACTACTTGAATTTATTATATACTAAATAGTTTAATTTAATTAATTTAATTTAGTTTAAATTAAATTAATTAAAATTAATTTTGGGGTTTAAATTTTTAATTGAATATGAAACATTAATTTAATTTATGTTTAAATTAAATTCATGGTATAATTTTTTATTTGGATTCAAAATTAAATTAAAATTGAAACTGATAAATAAATTATTTGAATTTATTAGAATACCCTCTTATTATTTTAATTTATTTTAGTTTAATTTTCATTACCCTTTATTTTATTCTGACTGGTCCTGTTCTAGTGACTGACATGTGCTTTTCGGAATTTATTTATTTATTGTGTGTGATGTTGGTAATAATTAATTAGTTAAATGAAGATTTACATATCATCTCTTTTTAATTCAAATATGTACAAGGTACTGTGTTTCAAATTAACTTGTTGTACATTACATCCAAGACCCCCTCGCCTACGTGCGAGTATACTTGTAATTACATGATGACAATCTCAAATGCTGGCCCCACAAAATCAAGGCGGTAATCCAGACAAGAGTCGAGTACTTTGCACTAAGGGTGACTTCGGAAATGAGTCAGGAGTTGACTCAGGTGTGGAATCCCCTAGGTCATGAGTGATCCATTATGGTTCATTCATAATGAAATTCTCAAGACTGATCAGATTTCATGTTTTTTCCATTATGAATAATTTATTATTTTATTCAAGTGCATGATAATTGATTGATCACATAAAATGATAAACAAGATAAAATGCATAAAGGTGTGGTGAATATATTTCTATTTATTGTTCAATTGTGAGTGTCACAACCTAGTTTGAACAATGAAGATAGAAATGAATTATATTCATCAATAGATTATAAAATATGTCAAAGATATATCAAGTCTTAAAGCCTTCCATTACTCAAATTTGAGAAACATTGGCTATTTGGGGTTCTCATTAGCCAAAGTTGAGAGTGCCTCCTACTTCTAGGGAGTTTCTATAAGAGTAATGGGTTGAATTGACTATATATAGTAGAAAAGAATTATCCAAAGATAGATTTATATCAATTTAGGGGAAATACATTGAGAGAATCAAGTTTATATTCCATAAGATGGGAATTTTATCAATAGTTCAAAGAACCATGAGTTAATGAGGTTGGTCAGTCTGGAGCATACTTAGAAACACTCAATGTAGTGGCCTAGCCAAAGCTTGTAGACTTTAAGGAGTATTTTCATGGATCCTTGACACTAGAATACTCAAGATAAAGAGTATTCTAAATCTAATAGTGAGGGATATTATGGTTTACTAAAAGAGTGGGAGATATTTAAAATGATATAATAAAAAATTAATCATAAATTTCTAAAAGCTAATCATGATAAATTACTGACTTCTAATATTTATCTGTTGTAGATCACAAATAGAAATCACTAACACCGCAATTATATTGTCACAATGATCAATTTTATCCTGACTGGCAATAACTTCTATGAGTGGTACATGAACTTTTAGATAGTACTACGCAATGAAATAAAGCTTTATGTGCAAGAATCCTCATTTCCTGCTGAGCCTCCTTAGAGAGAAAGTAAGGTGGAAAAAGATAAATGGAAAAAACATATAGAGGATGCACTATATGTTCAGTGAATCATGTTGTCATCCATGTCCAACCAATTGTAAAAAAATGCTTGAGGATGAGGATTCCTACAAGATTCTTTCACATCTCCAATAATTATATTAGGAGAGGGGAATACGTGAAAGGTATGAGATCTCTAGTGATTTTTATAGGTGATGGAAAGTAGAAGGGAACCTAGAAGGTCCTCGTGTAATCAAGATGATTAGGTAGAATGAGAGGCTTGAATCCCTTGGGTTCAAATTGAATCAAGAACTAGAAAAATATCTCATTCTTTCCTCTTTAGTTCCAGTATTTTTGAATTTCATTATCAATTATAACATGAATGATATGAAAAAGTCACTCAAGATCTATTGGATTCAGTTTTCCAAGATGATAAGAATCTGAAAAAATCTAATTCATCTGCCATTATGGTGAACAAGAGAAAAAAGGAAATGAAAAGGGGTTTACGTCCAAAACAAGGCCAAATAATCCAATGTACCATCCTTTAAACAAGCACAATATTTAGAACCAGAGAAATGAGTAGGATTCTTTCTATTTTTCATGTAGAAGGAAAGGCCATTGGAAGAAAAATTTCAAATCTAGGAAGAAGGTACATGGTGACACTTCTACTTTAGGTATTTTTGTAAATTAATGCAATTATTCCTTATCTACAAGTTGGGTATTGGATACAGCATGTGGCTCATACATATGTATTCATATACAGGAACCAAGTTGATTTAAGAGGATTTTAAGAGGTGAAGTAGATATCCAAGCTGAAAATAGTGCAACTCTAGCAACCTTGGAAGTGGGAGACTATTACATTACTTTTCAAAGTGGGTTGGTTCTAGTATTGTATAATTGATATTATATACCATCTATAACACAGACCATAATCTCATTCTCATATTTAGACACGATGATATTTTATTTCAATTTTTGAAATAAATGTTGTTTCATTTATAAGGATAATATGTGTTATGGTATGAAACATCATTACAAGGGATTATATATAATTGGACTTGAAAACACCACAATGTCAATAATTGAAAAAACCTATAAATAGGACTCATATGTCACCTGTCTATGGATCATTAGGCTAGGTCATGTAAACGAGTAGCGATTAGAGAAATTACATAAATTAGGGTATTTAGAATCGATATAATTAAAACCCTAGGATGTATTTCAAGCTTCTTTATAAGGGAAAATGACCAAAACACCTTTCAATGGGAAGGGAGAAAGAGCCAATGCATTACAAGAATTAATACATACTAATGTATATTGTACATTTCCAATAGAGGAAAGGGGTGGATTTTCGTACTTCATTACATTTACTGATGACTATAGTAGGTACAAAAATATCCAATTAATGTGGTTTAAGTCAAGTTCCTTTTAGATGTTTATGGAATAATAAAATGAAGCAGAAAACCAACTTTGTAAGAAGATTAAGGCACTCAACTTAGACTGAGGCAGAGAATATCTTAACCAAGTGTTCATTAATCAATTGAAGGAGTGTGGGATTGTATCACAACTCACTCCCCCTTATACACCAAAGTGGGATGGTGTTAGTAAATGGACGAATAATACCTTTCTTGACATGGTCAGATCAATGATGATTCAGATAACACTTCCATTATCCTTTTGGGGATACACTTTACAAACTACAACATATACACTAAACTAAGTACCAACTAAGGCTGCATATGGGATTATATATGAGTTATGGTGTGAAATGAAACCCAATCTATCACACTTACATGTATGGGGATGTGAGGATTTTTTCAAGGGTATACCTAGTGAAAAATTAGCATCCAGAAGCACAAAGGGAATCTTTAGAGGTTATCTTAAGTAAACTAAGGGATATTACCTATAAAATCATTTAGATATGAAATTTATAATGGAAATACATTCCATATTTCTAGAAAATGGACACATTTCTAATGGAATTAGTGAGATCAATATTGAATTTGATGAATTCATTGTTTCAGATGCATATGAGTTGGTACGAGTGTTAAAGTTGGTGTCATGAGAACCAACTGTTTGTACTTTGATTACATGAATGTACATTTATTATATATTGTTCATTGCTCTGCACGACTACAATATAATAATGTCCTAGAATATTTTTTGCATTAAAAAGGTCATGGAAGATCCCTACTATGATGAGAACCTTGAAATGCTATAACAATATTCTTAAATAAATTTCTACGGTGGGATGACATACTATGATAGGACACATAGTATACAGACCATCATTTGCGAGTTCTCGTAAGAAGACGAGACTCTCTCTCATGGAGTTCGCACTTGATAATCTCCAATATGGGAGATTATAAGAACAGACCCACCAGTAGAAATTCCACATGTCTTGGTGTCATAGGACATTGCAATCTATGAACGTGTGTAATGGTCCTTAGACTAGAAGATTTTTATTAACTCATTTCATGACACGCACACTTAGATTTGCTGATGAAAACTGTCACGAAGACAGTTGGTGAGAAGTAGGGTGCATTGGGTGCGTCACTAATGATATGTTGTTTATGGATAAGTCGATGAAGGATTTTCCCTTCCATATTTATGGAAGTAGATATCTCAGGCCCTTTGACTGAAATAGAATTGTCACGCAAATTCCATGGCCATGGTGTAATGACGCGTTTATTTTTGAAAGTCAAAGAATGACAGATCAAGCATAAAGGTTTATGAAACTTCCATGAAACCTTCTTGATGGGATATTGAGATAAATGGATTAAATTACGCGGTAAGAGTTCGTGTGAGGTGACATGTCAATGCGGTGTCATTTTCTTTCTCTTGGGTGCCTTAACCCATTGCTAGACAGCAATCTTGGACTTTAGGCAAGCATGCATAATGCCAATGAGAAATAGGCCTAGAGGGTCACACACTAAGTGTATCCAAGTATCTCAAGTAGAATAAATATTTTTCTCATACGTGGTTTAATAATTATTCAAGGAAGCCTAAATTGTTTTAATGTTGGAGTAAGAATAAAATGAAAACAAGTACACGCCATGTATTAGTGATTACACATCGTGTAGTTTTTATTTTTGAAAAAAAGTACACGTAGTTTATTAATGATTACATGAAATTTAGATTTCATTTTGGAAACGAAATGGAAGACAACTACATGCCGTGTATTAATGATTACATGTTGTATAGTTTTTTTAGTCAGGATTTTGAGGATATAATATTGTTTTATTAAATAATATTTATTATAATCAGTGTAGGTGCATGTCCTGGAATTAATAATTTGACATGGGGGTTTTTATAAGAGTTAATGAAATAAATAACACATGTAACACGTTTATTTATTATTACAACTCTATAACCTAAAAACTGATTATAAATATCCTCACAACCCCAACATTTTTCCCAATATTTGTGCACAACAATTATTTTATAATTCTCTCAAGACCAAAAGAACTCCTTCCTCCAAGAACGCTCTCAAGACCGACCGAGATCCTCTTTCATCACATTAAGACGATCTAAGGCAGACAATGCAAGAAAAGGTTTCGCCACGCAAGCACCCAGAGAATCCTTTGGTGATGTCCCGAGATATGTGGTACACATGTGGATCACCGCTAGAGGAAGTCTACTCTTGGATTCCGCGATGCAATGACGAATCACATCCGAATGTGATCAGAAATATCAACGAAGAAAGAATTCCCCAAAAGGCACTTCTTTTCAATTAATTGAATTAATTATAATCAACCTGTGACGATCCCTATTTTTGGTTCCAGGACTATTCTTCTTCTTTGTCTATTTCTGTGATTCAATCTGTAGAGGCTAGAGTTTATCTTCGTATTGATCCAAGATTGATCATTGTTACTGACAAAAAGCCAAGTGGGCATATCCACCCCCGAGCTTCCACTGCGCCCGAAATATTCGGCCAGAACAATTTCCAGAATAGAAAATGGAAGAAGAAGTGGTTATCAAGACACAACTAACGAATAGGTTTACTCGATAGGTTAGACAACCAAATCAATATGGTTTTATTGTCACTAAATCAGGTGACACATAACTCTTTAATGTGATGAACCTCCAACCTACAAGGAAGAAGAAGAATGAAAATAAGCGACTAAATGGAAAGATGATAAGAATTCTTTGATGGAGTCAATGTACCAAAATAAAGTTTGAATTTCTGTAGACCATCCAACTGATGTGAAACCTCATAGGTGAATATGGGTATTCACGAAAAATCTAGGCATGGATGGTAAGGATAATACCAATAAATAAATACTAGTTGTAAAGGGTTTTTGATAATGTCAAGGTATCGACTATGATAAAACCTTCTCACCAGTAGCAATACTAAAGTCCATCAAAATATTTCTTGAAATATAAACAATTCATGATTATGAGATTTGGAAAATGGATGTCAAAACTGCATTTATAAATGTGAAGTTTGTTGAAGACGTCTATATGAATCATCCTAAAGGGTTTGTTAGGTGATGTAATTCCAATAAGGTGTGAATACTGCAGAAATCCATTTATGGATTGAAACAGGCATACAAATAAAATTTTATGAAGCCATAAGAGAATTTGGTTTTGTCAAAAATGGAAGTGAGCCTTATGTATATAATGAGTTTGAAGGGAATGCCATTGTTTTCCTAGTATTATATGTTGATGGAATATTAATTATAGGAAATGAGGGGAAAGTCTTACTGTCAATTATGACTTGGTTAAATGAATGCTTCTCCATGAAAGACATAGGTGAAATAGCCTATATTCTAGGGATAAAGATCTATAGAGATAGATCTCAAAGGATACCTGGGCAATGTCAAAGAAAATATATTTACAAGGAACTATAAATGTTCAATATGGAATAACCGAAGAAAGGGTTGATGCCTATGTCAAATGGTATTAATCTCTCCAATGAAACGTGTCCACAAACATAGGAGGAGATTGAAAGAATGCATAGAATCCCCACTACGGGAAAAAATGGTATTAGCGAAAGATTATTTGCGACGAGAATATGTCTCGTCGCAAATATCCCCCGCAATCGGGGTATTTGCAACAGGGCATAATCCCCGTCGCAACTAAGGAGTTATTTACGACGGGCTATTCTCACCCGTCGCAAATGGGTTGGTGCGAATGCGCGCCAAATCGTGCGAAAGATATTTACGCCGGGATCCCCTTCCCGTTGTAAATAACTGGCGGTGGTAACAGGTTATTTGCGACGTGGCCCGTCGCAAATAATCTCTTTTATTGCCGCCCATAATAAATGTGGTCAGGGTTACTTATGACAGTCACGTCGCAAATAATACCAATTGCGACGGGAATTCTGTCACAATAAACCCCATCGCAAATAATCGAACCTATAAATAGAGTCAGCCTTGACAAGTTTCCTGAATCTGAACTACTTTTTACTAGTTTATATGAGTTGAGTGAATTTTGTTTTGCAAGTCGATTTCAAGGAGGTTGCGGGGATCATCCTACAAGTAAAACAAATTGAATGCTCAAAAACCAGTTTAAGGTTTTTTTTCTGAATTTTAATTTAATATTTATTTAATGTTTTTGTTTTATATTTTTACTTTAGTTTGTATTATTTCTTATTAGATATAATTATGTTGTATTAAGGTATTAAATTTGATTTGTTAGATTTAATTATTAGTAATTATCAATATTTAATAATTAAGTGACTGTAATTAGTAATTAATAACTTTAATTTTAATTAAAGATAGTAATTAGTAGTTAATGAATGTAATTAGTAGTTAATGAAAGTAATTAGTTGTTAATGAATATAATTTGTAGTTAATGGATGCAATTTGTAGTTAATGGATGTAATTTGTAGTTAATGGATGTAATTTATAGTTAATGGATGTAATTTGTAGTTAATGAATATAATTTTTAATAATTGGAATAAATAGAAAAAATTAACAATAATTAGTAATAAGTAACATTAATTAGTAATAATTAGTAATAATTAGTAATAATTAATAATAATTACCAATAATTACCAAGAATTACCAATAATTAGGAATAATTACCAATAATTAGGAATAATTAACAATAATTACCAATAATTAGCAATAATTCCCAATATTTACCAATAATTTCCAATAATTACCAATATTTACCAATATTTACCAATAATTGCCAATAATTGTCAATATTTACAAATAATTAGGAATTATTACCAATAATTAGGAATAATTACCAATAATTAGGAATAATTACCAATAATTAGGAATAATTACCAATAATTAGGAATAATTACCAATAATTACCAATAATTAGGAATAATTACAAATAATTAAGAATAATTACCAATATTTAGGAATAATTACCAATAATTAGGAATAATTACCAATAATTAGGAATAATTATGAATAATTACGAATAATTACCAATAATTAAGAATAATTACCAATAATTTGGAATAATTACCAATAATTGTCAATATTTACCAATAATTGTCAATAATTACCAATAATTGTCAATATTTACCAATAATTAGGAATAATTACCAATTATTATGAATAATTAGTAATAATTGAGAATAATTACCAATAATTAGGAATAATTATCAATAATTAGGAATAATTACAAATAATTAGGAATAATTACCAATAATTAGGAATAGTTACCCATAATTAGGAATAATTACCCATAATTACCAATAATTAGGAATAATAACCAATAATTAAGAATAATTACCAATAATTACCAATAATTACCAATAATTACCCCTAATTACCAATAATTACAAATAATTAGGAATAATTACCAATAATTTCCAATAATTAGGAATAATTACCAATAATTACCAATAATTAGGAATAATTATCAATAATTAGGAATAATAACCAATAATTACCAATAATTAGTAATAATTACAAATAATTACAAATAATTA
The DNA here is from genome assembly GCA_963277665.1 of Viscum album. Lineage (NCBI taxonomy): Eukaryota > Viridiplantae > Streptophyta > Magnoliopsida > Santalales > Viscaceae > Viscum > Viscum album. The sequence goes on from OY728153.1 coordinate 571,024,979, forward strand.
CCAATAATTAGTAATAATTACCAATAATTACCAATAATTAGTAATAATTACAAATAATTGGCAATATTTTCCAATAATTGTCAATATTTACCAATAATTGTCAATATTTACCAATAATTAGGAATAATTACCAATAATTAGGAATAATTACCAATAATTAGGAATAATTACCAATAATTAGGTATAATTACCAATAATTAGGAATAATTACTAATAATTAGGAATAATTACCAATAATTAGAAATAATTACCAATAATTAGGAATAATTACCAATAATTTGGAATAATTACCAATAATTAAGAATAATTACCAATAATTAGGAATAATTAGGAACAATTACCAATAGTTACCAATAATTAGTAATAATTAATAATAAATACCAATAATTACCAATAATTACCAATAATTACCAATAATTACCAATAATTACCAATAATTACAAATAATTAGTAATAATTACCAATAATTACCAATAATTACCAATAATTACTAATAATTAGTAATAATTCGCAATAATTCCAAATAATTGCCAATAATTGCCAATATTTACCAATATTTAACAATATTTACCAATAATTGCCAATAATTATCAATATTTACCAATAATTAGAAATAATTACCAATAAATAGAAATAATTACCAATAATTAGCAATAATTACCAATAATTAGGAATAATTACCAATAATTATGAATAATTACAAATAATTTGGAATAATTACCAAAAATTATGAATAATTACAAATAATTAGGAATAATTAAAAATAATTAGGAATAATTAAAAATAATTAACAATAATTACCAATTATTAGGAATAATTATCAATAATTAGGAATAATTACCAATAATTAGGAATAATTACCCATAATTAGAAATAATTACAAATAATTAGGAATAATTACCAATAATTAGGAATAATTACCAATAATTAGGAATAATAACCAATAATTATGAATAATTACCAATAATTAGGAATAATTACTAATAATTACGAAAAATTACCAATAATTAAGAAAAATTACAAATAATTATGAATAATTACCAATAATTAGGAATAATTACCAATAATTACCAATAATTACCAATGATTACCAATAATTAGGAATAATTACCAATAATTAGGAATAATTACCAATAATTAGGAATAATTACCAATAATTAGGAATAATTACCAATAATTAGGAATAATTACCAATAATTAGGAATAATTACAAATAATTAGGAATAATTACAAATAATTAGAAATAATTACAAATACTTAGTAATAATTACCAATAATTAAGAATAATTAGTAATAATTAGCTAATTAGAAAAAACAATCGTGATCATTATCTTTCTCAATTATCTTTTCATCTCTGTATTGGTTTTAAGAAAACTTCTGTCTCCACATGTAATATTTACATTCTTTTTCAAAATTATCAACCTACTCACCAATAGAGAGGTGAAAGTGAATGTAAATTTTACATGTGGAGATAGAATGTTAAAGACACAGATGAAATGAGAATTGAAACATAATATAGAAAATTATATTATTTTAATATTAATAATAAAAAATACTAATAATGTAATAATGTTATTATTATATAATTAATATTTATGAAAAAATAATATTAGTATTATTAAAATAATAAAAAATTTATAGAATATTAAAATTATCAATATTTGTAACAGGTTTTTCTTTATTCTTAACATGTTCAATTCTTAAAGGGTTAATTTTTAGGTCTATCCCAATAAAAATTTTCCGTTAGTCGTGTTTGATGTAAACTCTATAATTATCCTTACTTGAGTGTTTTTTCTGACAAATTATTCAAAACCAGTAATGTTTTTATATTTTATAGAAAAATATGGAAAAACAAGGTTGTCAATAGATATTATTAGATGCCCGCATATGGATAAATCAATGTATAAATCCAAATGGTTCTGGTTTACATCCAGTATATATAGAGGGTGTGGAGACTTTTGTAGCATTTGTGGCATCAAATCTGTAATTTGTTTCAGAAGGAAAAATAAAATGTCCTTGTAAAAAATGTGCACTGAGAACATTTGACACGATTGACAATGTTGGGGGACATCTCTTGCGTTTTGGTGTTCAACTATATTGTGTTTTTTGGTATCAACATGGTGAACGCATTTCTACATAAGGTGATACTAACTTGATTCCGGATCCATCCCAATTTCTATATTTAGTACATGATGTTGCAGGTCCATCTATTCAACATACAGAAACTCAAGATGATATTGATTCAACTCCTGAGTTGGCACACTCTGAATTTTATGAGTTGTTGAGTTCTGATGAGGATGCGTTATATCTTGGTTGCAAGATAAGCAAATTAGAAGCAGTTGAAAAATTTATGGCTATCAAATCAGATAATGGAATGTAAAACACGTGGTTTGATCAAATATTTTCTTTAGTTAAAACACTGTTACTCGAAGGAAATGTTTTTCCTGCAAATTACTAATATATAAGTAAATATAATAATAATTATCAATTATTTTTTAACAACATTCATTTTCTGTTTCATATGGATGAGGGAAAATTTCGTGAGTTGGCGGATGCTGGCCTATCTTTCGATGCGGACGAGTTGCTGGCACCTAACCCTCAGCCTGAAGGCATTTCAGGGAGTACGCAGAGGGGGCGCAGTCTTGCACGACTGATGATTCTTGACCCCATCCCCGAGCGACATCCACGTCTTGGGTTCGATCCACGCACCTGGAGGTGTGATAACGTGTGCATTTTACTAATATTTCATTAATCTATTTACATAATAAATTTTTGATTAATGTTTTTACAGTTTTCTGCATATAGTAGTCGGACAGGGAAGCACTATTTTGTGAAACTATTTTTCTCAGCCATGGATGACATGGGAGCATATTCCTGTTGATGTACAGCAGACCATGTTCGGCCATTGGTTGGTACGTACGTAAATAAATAAATTTTATTTTGAAATTTATTTCATTTATAACATGATATTTTGAATTATTTGTAGGGTTTATGGTATCCGATCGAGGATACAATGCGTGACGCCATCCATGAGGATGGGAGGTGGTCATGTGTGATCGCTTTTGTCATTTTTTGGAAAATTTAAGAAGAGATAACACGAAGAAAGCAGGAGTGTCAGATTTTGACGAGTCATGTAGAGTAAACCGACCAGATTACATTTCATCCCACGTATGGGATGGATTATGTGCACACTGGTTGAGTGGTGGCTTTCAGAGGAGATCATCGGTGGGGAGGCAGAATCGGGGGAGACTGGAGGTGACTCATCGAACTGGGAGAAACACTATCAGTACTCATAGACAGCATTTGGTACGTAAATTTTTTATAAAAATTTTATATAACTTTAAATATTAACAATTAATTTTATATTCTTATAGGCTGTCGAGCACCCCGATATTACGGAGTACGACATATATCGGAGGATGTACAGTGATCCAGCTACTGGGGAGCTCAGAGGAGATCACCAATGTCACATCATGGTCAGTATTATTTGTTTTCAAGTTTAAAAATTAACTGCATATAATATATTCACAATTTTAATTTTAAATTGCAACTACTGGAATCATATGAGACCGCAGCGTCACAGACCCAGCCTAAGGGTCATGCCGAGGCATCAGATCAGACCAGTGGCCATTAGTTTGATGAGGAGGCATGGATGCATGCGACCCAATATGCCTTCGAGAAGGGTCGGGTAGTTGGTATCGGCTCTGACTGACTCCCGGAGATTATTATGGCAGTGCTGCGATGTTGGCGTCTAACTCGAGAGGAGCTCGTGCATCTTCTTCCGCTACACAGTATTAGGATCGGTTACGATCTCAGACTTAGTTGATAGAGATTTTCCAAAAGGAGCAGGAGGAGATGTGTCAGTAGCAGCAGCAACATGAGGAGGAGCGCCGTTGACAGCAGTATGTGTACGAGGAGTAGATGAGTCGGTGACAGCAGTAGCAGGAGAAGCAGATGGAGTACATGCGCCGACTCACTCATGCCTTAGAGATGGAGTTTCCTCCACCAGTAGATCCCCCCCTCCCCTCCTCCTTCAGATTAGTTATTATTTAGATGTTATAAAGTTTGTAAATTTAAAATATGACATTTTTTCTATTCATAATTTCTTTCTCTCTTATACTGGTGTCAATATTGTATTATTTAATTTCTATTTTTTTAATAATTTTTTATTTATTATTGGTATTTATTTTAATATTTGTTTATTTTATTAATAATATTGTTACTCTTAGTATTTAATTATTTGTTTATATTTCTTTTTTCAAATTTTGATAATTTTCATATTTTTATTTTCTAATTATTTTTATAATATTTTATTCAGTGTTTTTAATACATAAAAAGTTTCAAAAATTTTAATTAAAATTATAATTTTTTAATTATTTATAATAATATGAATTCGGTATATTATTATTATTATATACTATTATATTATTTGTATTAAAATATTAATATGATTAATAATATTATTCATATTTTATAATATTATTTTTTTATATATATATTTAAATTTTTGAATATTTTTATTTAATAATAATTTTTTAAATATTGAATGATTTTTTTTTATAATATTTGAAAAATTATAATTGTATTATTAGTATTATAATATTAATTAATAAAATTTATTAATAATTTAATTTTTTGTTATTTTTTATACATATTTGCGACGGGATAATCATCCCGGCGCAATAGGTAATTGCGACGGGACGGTATCTCGTCGCAATTAATATTTTTTTAATTTTTTTTAAATTGCCTATTGCGATGGGAATATTTTCCCATCAAAATAGGAAATTGTTATAGGCCCATCGCAATTACTCATTTATTTTTTTTTAAAAAAAATTAACTCTTTCGTGATAGTATTTGTGGCCCATCACAAATAACATTTGCAACTGGCCCGTCGCAAAAGCGTTATTTAAAGTTTTTAATATATATATATCAATTAGTATTTGCGGCAGGACATATTACCATCGCAAATAATATTTTTAGCGATGGAGCCGTCGCAAATAGTGTTACTTGCGACGCCATTTACCGCAATGGGTCATTTGCGACGGACCCCCGTCGCAAATAGGCTTTTGTGATGGGATCACATCGCAACTGACCCATCGCAAATGGGATTATTTCTAGTAGTGCCCTTATACCTCGGAAGTGTATCCTATCATGTATTCCATGCTATGTACTATGTTTGATGTTACAATTTATTTAGGCATGTTGGAAAAATTTCAAGCTAATTCACGAGATCTGAACTAGGAAGCTGTTAAAACTATCTGAATGTACTTGAGGCGTATGAAGGATATGTTCCTGGTGTATAGAGGAGATGAGGAACTATTTAAGAGGGAATCATTGATACTAGTTTCTATAAAGATCGTGATGATATGTAATCAGAGATAGGATATATCTTTTTCCTGAATAGTGGTGCAATGAGTTGGGGAATCTCAATGTAATCTATGGTCACTGATTCTATAGCAAAATATGAGTATATAGTGTCTTCTGATGCATTAAATGAAAAATTATGGATATAAAGCTTTTTCTTAGACATTGGTTTTCTGCCTATCAGTGTAGACCATATTCCAGTTCATTGTTATAATTACTACTATAATGGTTCTTTCCAAGGAGCTCAGGCCTCACCAGAGGACAAAGCCTATACTTTTAAAGTTTCATGTCTTGAGGGATTTTACTCAGATAGATAAATTAATTATAAGAAGACTAGCCATAGAGGAAAACATGGAAGAACCCCCTACAAAATCCATTTTTCAGCAGAAGCATGATTATCATGTGAGGGCTAGCGGATTGAGACTTGTTAGCAGTTGGCTCTAGTTAAAGTGGGAGTGTTGAAAGTGGGTTCCCTAAACCCAACTTGAGTTGTACTTTGATTAGCACTTCACGTATAATTTTTTCACATATACATGTTTTCTTCATTCCATAGTAGTGTATATACTTCTATTTCCACTATTTTTATGGTAATGCACATAGATTACATGTCATTTAAAAGGGTTATAGAAGATCTCAAGCTATAATGAGAACCTATAGATACTATGATTGTAATCTTAAAGTAATGTCTTATGGTCCATTTACATCATTTTGAAAGGACAAAAATGATGAGTGACTGTCAATTGATAAGGTCACATAATCATTGATAACTATTCTCATGAATATTTAACTTGATGATCTCTAGTATTTTAGAACATTAGGACATACCCTATAATAGGAACACCCCATGTTTTAGGTGTCATTGGTTGTTCCTATCTACAGACATGTGTAATGATCTCCTGAGTTGATATCATTATCAATTTATTTCATTTTATTGCATACTTTGATGAAAGATGAAAACCATGGAAATTAAGTTGTGGTGATGTATTTTGTGTTGGGTATATCGTTGATGACCTGATATTAATTAAAGGATCAACATAGGATTTGTCGCTTCTGAGTTACGGAAGATATATCTTGAACCTAGATGATTAGGCCGGTAGTGCCTTCTTTGAATCCATGGCCATGGTAGGTGATGATAAGTCCATTCATAGAGATCAAAAAATAATAAATCAAGTAAAGGATGATGACACTAGTGTAAATTATGCTTTATTTAGACATCAAGGACAAAGAGATTATATTGCACATATTGTTTTCTTAGGAAGGTAATCATTTATTTGAATTTTCTTATGTTAGTGGTGAGAAGTACATGTCTTCTATAATGGAAGGTGAATGATTCTTTTAAAACTATTATTGAGCATGACTAGAACATTTATCTCACATGTCTTTTTGACATTAGGATACATTATTTAATTTTTTTAAATGAAGGTTGTTTGATGTATTGAATACTCATGTAATAGTTTAGTGATATATAAATCATTGGAAATACATTACAGATATAATATGTAAGACATATTTACCCACTTGTGGGAAGATAATATTTATCAAGAAAATCTAAAAGTAGAAAACCAAGGTATACCCATTACAGTATTTAGAAATATTCAAACCAAACACCATAGGTGTTATCAACCTATATACTTAGTTTTGGGAAAAGGAATCATTAGAAATAAATGTAATCCAAAACGATTTACTAATCGGTTCAAAAAGAGATCTTGAATTATTCCAAGGATAAACTAGTGTTAAATATACTTCCTTAATATTCCATTAACTGATTAAGGGATATGAAATTGATGTATGATATAATCATGGCCAGAAGTTATGAGTTTCTTCGGGCAGGCATGTCGAACAATATCATTACTAAGCAATAATTGATCAGTATAATGTAGCATGGAGTAATTCCTAAATCCACATTACTTTATCTAGATCACAATGTGATGTTAATGAGAAGGATTGATGATGAAGTATTACATGTTATCATTGGTAAAAAAATCTAGCAAGGATGAATTCCTAAACACACATTTTATACATTAGAGTTATGATGTATGGAGTATTAATGTTTCAACTTATAGAAAGTTCCATTTTATTTCATGAAATTCTTTAAAAATAAAGGTGATATCACATAACCATATACCAACTATAATGAAAAATTGATATCATATGAGTTATAGTATGATGAAAATTCATTATGTCAAAGGACATGAATTTTGATGCAAATAGTTTGTTGAAGATATAAACAAACATTCATTATGTAAAACACATTTTCAATCGAAGTAATTATCCTAATAGTTTCTTAGGATATTATATAAATCCATGAGGTAGAAAAGTGGTATTCAAGTTATAGAGTAAATTTCTATATAAGTGTGCACATCTCTACTTTAGATAGTGGGATGAATATTGAATTTGATTTAGTCAATTTAAAAATACTACATGTAGTTGGAAATGGAACTGGTTCCACAAGTTCATGTGGAATATGAATATTCCAGTGACACTTACTATGTAGGATGGTTAAAACCACAGTGATGTATTTGGATTCACCATGGTCGGTGATACATTATTCATTATAAATAATATTTCATACAGGTCATCTATATATAGAAATTAGATAACATTGGAAAGACCAATTAAAATTAAATAATTGATTCCATGTATCAAAATGAAAAGGGGCATATGCTTTTGAATACTATAGTGAGTATTCAAATGAGATTATAAATGGATGGTACAATTGTATTACCAATTGAAATAGATTGGTAATACTTAGCTGGTATTCCTATTTACATTAGAATTTCACTTATCATAGTGAATTTCTATGATCATATTATTTAGAATGGGATGTAATGACCACCATTCATGGAAGGTATCTAGAAAATGAAAATAGAAATGGATAATGCCATATAATGATAATAATGGTTAAATGTTACTGAAATATAGTTTAGGATTGAAGTAAGAAACTTGATCGAATAATATTCATTTGGAATGAATTTTTTCCATGTGTCTGCCAGGGGTTAATGGGAGTGACATCTTTTTAAATGTATAATATGTTCTGTGACATATGGAAAACAGATGTTGGACTTACAATAAGGTAAGACCATGATGACATTTTCTTTCTAGTGATTGACTTAATTTAGTAACATAAGTTCTAGGGAATAAGATCTACAGAGTCAGTTCTAATGATTGATTGGACCTTGTAAATCATACATATAGTGACATGGTATTGAAAAATACAAGTTCGGATAATTCAATTGAGAATTTTTACTAATGTCACATGTCATAACTCCTTCCAAGTTAACATGCATGGTCATTGGAGGATATTTACATGGTGAGCTGAATTACATATGCTTTAGCGATGGATTAATCATGTATGTCATGATATGTAAAAAATTTGATATTTCCATGATATAATTTATAATAGAGAGATATCATTTATATCTTGGAGAACTTAAAGTGAATTATTCATAACTATATGATTATACTTTGGATGTACAAAATATATTTACATGTAAGTGAAGTATAAGGGATGCATGTTTTCAGAGAAAACAAACTATTCTTCATTAGATCCATGTGATCTAAAATTTTAGTTTGGATAGAAGAATGAGCAAGAAAATCCTATACAAGATAGTTCTATCCATACCTATAAATACTGAGTATAGTGCAGCTTCTGAGGCAGCTAAAAGTAGTTAAATGCAATGATTTTTTCTAGTTCATGGAAGCATACCTAGTAAGTAAAGTATTATTATAATGTAAATTATGATAATCTTACTTGCCAAGATGTAAAGTTATGAATGTGAAAAAAAGACATACTTGGGGATACCATATCATGAGAAGTTTTACTCAAGGATATGTGGTCGTATATAGTATATATTCCATGTGGTGAAATAGTGGATGGCCCAGAAACTGATGTCATGACTCAGTAGAAACTTGATCTTAATCATGTGATAGTAAATAAGGTTTGTCAGCAAGATGGTTCTAGTGAAAGTGTGATTTTTTTAATAGTTGGTTCCCTATACCCAACTATGTTGTAATTTTGATTACCATATCATATATACAATGAGATATGCATGATGTTATCTTACCGTTATAGTGTAGATATTTTTGTGCACACTATTTAATGGTAATTTTCAATGACTAATTATTGTATGAAAAGGATAGAGAAAATACCATGCTATAATGAGAACCTTAATATACTATGAAAATAATATTAAATATATGTTCTATGGTCTAGATAAATCTCAATGAATGGAAATAACTAATGTCAGACTATATATTGTTAGGGGTTCATAAGTATTGATACATCTTCTCATGAAGTTTTAACTTGGTGATCTATAGTAGTGAGACCATGAGGATAGACTCTCTAATAAGAAAACCATATGTTTTGAGTGTCATTGGATGTTCCTATCTATAGACATGTGTATTGGTCTCATGAATTGATATTATTACTAATGTGTGCCATTTTATCATGTAATTTGATGCAACTAAAAAACCATGATAATGAAATCATGGTGAGGTGGCTTGTGTTGGGTGAATCATTGGTGGTATGTCATTGGTTTCATAGTTAAGAAAGGATTTTTTTCTTCTAGGTTAAACAATTAATATATCATAGTTCTAGTTTATCAAGATGGTATTACCTTCATATTACCATATCCATGGAAGTCAGGGCAAAATTTATCCAGTTAGATAAATAAATAATAATTAAAGAAAAGGGTGATGACATAGATGTTTATTCTGCTTTATGAGATATTAAAGACAATGATATTGTATTACACAATGTGTGTCCATAGGATGATTTTTGTTGTTATGACTATCATAATGTATTTAGGGGACATGATGGGTTACTGGATCTCACTCTTGTATTGTGAATGGTATTCACTACTATCGAGATAAGGGGGAAGAGGGCCACACATAATAGCATATTCAATTATATTCCCTATTCAGTTGAATAATTTTATAGGACATGGTGAGCCCCACCACTGGGGTTTGGGTTTTTTCCAAGCATATACGTTCACTAAAGAAATAAATAAATTCATATTATTTAAGTTAAGAATAATTCAAATTGAATTTACTTATTCTATTTATTTATGGGTTTTAAAGTAAAAACATGGAAAATATTATTTGAAAACATATTTGTTTAAAATATTCAAGGTTCATTAAATATATTTGGGAATGAAGATTCATGTTTATGGATCAGTTATTATCACATAATATAGTTATAATATTATAATAAAGTGATAATAATATTTTTGACTCAGTACTGTAGTCATAATTTGTCGTTTATAGTGTGTTAAATATTCTGGGGTTGGTGAAGAAATTACGGGTAATTTCACAACAAGCTATAAATATAGGTGGTTGGCCTCTCATGAGAAACTATTCATGGAAATATATTTGAGATATTCTCTCTCCTATCCTTCATTATAGAGTATGAATCTATTTATCTATGTTATTCGGATTGAAATCTCTCTCACACATCACAAGAAAGGAAATGTGGTGATCGTTGGAGCATTGAAGGCATCATCAAATCTATATTCTAGAACCAAAATTTTAAGAGTCGATGCTCCCATAGTATCATGAAGTATTTCTAGATGATCTATAAAAAAATTTCTTTTATTTATTCAAGAATAAATCACTGAAAATGACTAGACATTGAACACAACTTCAAATATAGCCATTAATTTATGGTTTATTATTTTGTGGTTAAAAATTATTCATCCAAGATCCTTAGGAGGTAATCAGGGAGTGTTCCACCACCGATTAATAAGTTATGTAAATCTTCAATGATTTTTTTTAAATCAAGCCTTTTGGGGTTCTTGTGTGTTCTACATACCTTCCCCATGAACAGTTACTTCTATCCAGAGCTAGACCACATCTAACAGACAGTCATCCATAACTTGTTCAGATCTGGTCAGCTAGTCAGTAGCAGAATATTTCTTGTACTAGTAATACCCAGTGGTTTTTCTAGGGGATTCTGTTGTGCCACCATCTAATGAGTGATGAAAGGTATTAATATGGGCGCTCTCAAATTATTTGTGGTTTTTTGGGTACTTAGAAGAAACTGAGTGGCTGACCAAGGTTGTATCTCAAAGATGCAGTACATAAAACAAATTTCTAAAGGTATTATGAAAAAATAGATAATATAAATACATAACATAGAAGGGTTCGGGTTGTGTTTTGTTTATAAAATAAGAAGAAGATGAAATCTAGAGGAATATTTTTTTTTCAAATAAAATATGACTAATAAGACAAAACATGAAGATGTTTTTTTCAAAAAATATTTTTAAAAGGAGTAATCAATCTAAATATGCATCTTAACTTACTTATTATAAATTATAATTAAAATTAATATCCACTTGGTTATGATCCCCTAATTTTTTAACTGTCAAACCCTATGATAATTAATATAACCTCTGAGAAGAAATTAATTAAACCCCATGTTAGCATTGAAACATGAAATCACAACACCCTAACCTGATTGAAGTTATAAGGATAGATTATGGTCAATGGTAAATTAGGGCACATATCTACTCAGTAAATGAAGATTTATTGAGTTATGGATTATATTTTTACTCTAAAAATTGATCTCTTGTGGTTTTTTTACCAATTAAGATCGAACTCTCACAATTCACACAATTATCGACCTCATGTGCTTTGTGTTTATTGTTCAATTACAAGATTAATTTAATTTAAATTAAAAACTCCATTCATAAATCATACTAATTTAATTAAATTATGTAATTGATTCAAATTAAATTAATTAATAATGTAATATGTATATCTATTAATAAACAAACTACTCTTCTATGGGCGATGTAGTCATTATAGAAATGTGTTTCATTTACAACGGTCATGGAAAGGGTATAAACCAATTAAATTTCTACTCTTGATTTCAAAACCAAAGAGGATGACTATATAATAATAAAACATAATAAAATATAATAAATATAAGTGGATGTAATAATATTATTACAAGAACAAAAACATTACAAGGCGAATAAAAATAAGAAGACTTTGATGAGGGGATCCTAGATTTGAGAGATATTTATCTTCAAATTCTAGGATAAATGGAATGAAACCGATTCAACTCCTCCTTCAATCCCCTAGTTAACTTCACATCCCCTACAAATGATAAAAACTACATATTTATATAGTGTATGGGAGGCTAGATTTACATGTTTTTTCAAGTGTGAATGAGGAGTTTCAGTCAAATATTTTAATCCAAATTGATCCAACTGTTTGACCTCCAAAACACATAAACCATTTGCTCTTACAGAAGGATGATTTGTTCAAATCATTTTTCTAGTGTTTATCTCAAAATTCAGCAACAATTCATGTAAGTATTAGGAAGTTATGACCCTAATACTGAAGTGGTGTCTAATCATGAGAGTCCAGTCCAACATTGATTTCATGGCACATTTAGTAAAAAAAATGCATGATCAAGTTAAATTTTCTAATTTAAATTTGTATAAATTTTATTGGGGAATATTTTTACAAAATTTTCATTTAAAATAATTAAAAAGTATATATATTTTTCTAAAATAATTCAGTGAATGTTAAAGGTAAAAACTTGAATTTTCATCAAATTTTAATGTAGATTATCTAATCCCAAATATTTTTTAAATAAACGTTTTTAACATAATGTGAGAAAATTATATCATTTATAGTAAATAAAATAATCAAAAAAATTATGTTTTATCAACTCCCCCACACTTACCATTTTTCACTTCTGAAAAAAAACCTGTTATTATATAATCCATAAATTTTTTAAAAGATATGCATTTTTATATTTTCCATTCTATAGTGTAAATATCAAAAAATTAAGAATATCATAAAGAGTTAATATCAATAAATTTTAAATTAATTATCCTTGAAATTGTATCAAAATAATATCTAGTGAGATTAATGAAACTAATCATATTAAAACATTTTATGGGTCTACCATGACATTAATTCATCACATGTGTGTGTGAAAACCATTTCAAGCCCATATCTCTACCATTTATTCAGTATATTCAGGTCAAGTAAAATGATCCTCATTACCTGGATTAATTCACCATACCTATTCTACATTCCTTTGAAATAAAAGTTCAATACTCACTCACTTAATTATTCATGAAAGTAAAAGCTAAAGATCCCAACATAGATATCTCCACGTATTGTACATTTCATCACTCCCCTCTTTATTATCATCATATATATTATTATTATTGTTTTGTTTTTAGATTTTTTTAAGTTATTACAAACTTCGAATATTAGAAACACACATAGGTCAATTTGGTACGGTACTGAAACTGATCCGAAGAGAAATGAACATAGGGATCAAACATTGATATAAGATGAATTTTTGTACCTAATTTTGTTATACCTTTAATTGAGTTGGGAAAATATTAGAAGTAATGGTTTTGTCAAAATATATGTGGAGTAATAAATGACACAATTTACCATGACCAATTTTCACAAATAATGATGTCAATGTTTAAATGTTTTTTTATGAAAAAACCATTCATATCATCGATGAATTCCATTTATATAAAAATAAACACTTAATAATTAAATATTGATCATTATTATCTTTCCAAAAATGAATTTTGAAAACATGAATTCTCTATATATTCCATATCTAAATGATCTTGTTACATGGTGTTTTTTCTATTTTATTTGAAAAATAACAAAAGAACACACACACACAAAAACAAACAAATGAATAACCTAAAGAACCTAGCCCAAATGTTATCACTACCCCCAAACTTAAAATATTTCATTTTCCTAAAAGTGAACTTATGAGATAATAAGGTCATGTTAAATGTATAATTTTATGTAGTACATTTATTATAAAAGTGAAAGGGTTAGAAACAGCATAATATTTTCAAGTGATGATGTGGTCATTCCGTATAATGAAATAAACTACATCAATAGGAAATCCCTCAGTGTATTTCTTCAAAAGTTTCCCATTGACTATAAATCACCATAATTTTTTATTTTGTGTGATATCCACTTCACCATAAGGAGAAACATTAGAAACAACATAAGGACCTAACTATCTAGAACACAACATATCATGCATTAGCTTTGATCATGAACTATAGAGTAGGAATTTATTTCCTATATAAAATTCTCTTTTTTGGATCATTCTATCATGATACTCTTTTTATATTTCCTTATAGAATAATGAGTTCTCATATGATGAAAATATTATATTCTTAATATCAAAAATTTTCATCTTCCGTAGATTTCTATCTTGGGACAAATCCATGATGAATTTTTTCTAGGTCACTATACACGATGATCAATCTAAATGGCGAGAAGACATGTTTCCCAAAAACAAACCTAAATGGGGAAATACCAATGAATGTCATTTATGTCATCCTATAATCCCAAAGTTCATCATCTAAGATATTTCTCAAATCCTTCTTATTTGGATGCATGAATTTCTACAAAAAAAATCAACTCTCGATTTGAAACCGCATATTGGACCTTTGGGGATGGTGTGGAGTATTTTTTTTATGCATCAACCCATAATTATAAATGATGGAAGAAAAATTATTTTTTGAAAAGTGTGTCCCATGGTCACTGATGATGGCCTCCATTACTCCAAACCTTCACACAATTTGAGCCTTGAAAAAATACACTACAACATGAGAACCATTAGTTATGGTGGCCTCGGACTCCACCAATTTTCTAACATAATCAATGGAAACCAAAATATAAAAAAACCGAATAAAAATGGAAAATGACCCATAAAATCAATTACCTATACATAAAAATGTCACAACATATTATGGGTTATCACATGTCTCTTAGAAATATTTCTATTGTGTTGACAATGTGAGGAAAACTTAAAAAACACATGAGATTCATGGAATAAGCTAGGACAACATAACTAAGAGTCTAAAACATTCCTAACTAGTATTTAGGGTCCAAAGTGTCATCTATATAAAATTTTATGGTAGAA
Source organism: Viscum album (assembly GCA_963277665.1). Lineage (NCBI taxonomy): Eukaryota > Viridiplantae > Streptophyta > Magnoliopsida > Santalales > Viscaceae > Viscum > Viscum album. Next base: position 571,040,274 of record OY728153.1, read on the forward strand.
ATACATAATAGTCTCAAAATCATGATTAGGAACACACCTCATAATAAATTGATCACTAAACATGCTCCATAGGTCGGGATCATCCCACACATAAAACCTTGACTCACTCTTTAATTTTTTTATTTGATGTTTCCATAAATTTGTAGGAATTTAAGAGGAAACAATGTAGTTAACTAATTCATCTTTCCAAGGATGTGTACTTGATAGTGCATAGATTTCTTCATTAGGAAAAGTGTCCCGATGTGGTACCTGGTTCCAAGTGTCTGCCACTAGTGTGTGAGTAATCCTTCTAATGTGGTCTTCCACCCATTTTTTTGACCCATTCTTCTCTTTTATCTCAATATTTAATTATTAAAGAATTATAATCCCTAGGATAAGTTTGGGCTTTTCATATACTATATTCAAGAGATACCTCAGAGCTACATGGTCTGATAAAACAACTACTTTATAGAACAATAAAAATGAACATAATTTTTAAGAAGAAAATATGATGGAAAATGTACTTTTACATGGTTTTTTATTTTTATTGGGTTGAATCCAATGTCCTCGAAGCATATTAAATCACATGTGAACATCCCTCCACCTTCTGTGATAAGACAAATCCAACTTCAAAGTGTGAAGCATCACACATAAGCTCAAATGGAAGGTCCCACCAAGGGTTATGTATGATCGGTGTAGTGGTCAGATAATTATTTATCTCATCAAATGATTCCCTACATGAATCATAAAAAATTATGTAAGTAAATTTTTGATGTAATCGAGGTTAGGGTAGAGCTGTCTTATGAAAATCTATGATGAAGCATTGTTAAAACCTTACATTCCCTAAGAATGATATAACATCACAAACACATGATGGATATGTTAAGGATGAAATAATATCTACCTTAGATCTAATAACCTTTATTCCATGTTTTGACACTACATTCTCCAAGAAAATTCCATACTCTATCATGAAATGACACTTTTCAATGTTCCAAACCAGATTCTTATCAATAAAAAAATTAAAGACATTTCATAATCTAATGAAACATTCATGAAATATAGATCCAAATACTATACAATAATCCATAAATACCTCTATGTAGGTCACAATTAAATCATAAAAAATATTCACCATTCATCTCTGGAAGGTTCCTAGGGAATTAAAAAGTCCAAACTGCATCCTTCGATTGGAAAATGTACAAAATAGAAAGTGAATATCATCTTCTCCTGATCCTCTAGATTTATATGAACATGAAAATATCCAAAAAATACATCCAAGAAAAAATAATGTGTCTCCCACGATAGTCTCTCAAAAATTTTGTTATTAAATAGGAGGGGGGAAATGGTCCTTTCTAGTGGATTAATTTAGTTTCCTATATTCAATAATAACATGCCAACTATTTTTCACCCTCATTGGAATTTATTCCTCTTTATCATTTCTTACAGCAGTAACACAACTTTTCATAGGCAGAACATGAATTTGACTCACCCACTGGGATTCTAAAATGGAATAAATTATACCCTACTTGAAAAAAGTTTCAACTTCTGTTTTAACAAATTTTAAAAGAGTTGGATTCAGTCTTCTTTGTGGCTGCCTAACCAGTTTATCCCCGTCCTACAAAATAATCTTTTCCATGAAAGGAGAGGGAAAAATACCTAATATTTCATCCAAGTTACACTCTATTTCCCTAATGTTCTCCCTCAAAATATTAAAATGTTTTTATTCACATTAAAAGGGTATATTGTTAGAAATTATGATAGGTAATATCTCAAAACTCAATAAGTATGAGTATTTAATATTTGGTGGAAATGGATTGAGTTCCAATGAAGGGGGTGCAATATGGATGGAGACAATGAAGGAAATGAAGTATGTGCACAATGATCATTAGTATCATAGTATACATTATCAAAATCAGAGAATAGTTCATCAAATGCATCATCATACTCAACAACCATTTCATAATCATAATGAACATGATAAAAATAAGAATATTATTCCACATCAAAATAAAATCCAAGAGAGTTTTTTCATTGAAAATGTATGTGTAATTTCTCATAGAAATCAAACTAGAACCAATTCTCATAATCTATATAAGTATTGGTCAATCAAAATCTTTGGGTTTTTTACTTGGTGGTTCTAAATGGGATATAACAAAAGAAGAATGGTCCTTTGAGGGGTACTTCATGGAGTCTATAACATTAAATATCACATCTTTATCACAAAACTCCATGGAAAGTGTCCCCTCATGGATAATTTTGATTTTTTCATTTTTGAGGAAGGATATATGTAAGATAATGGTAGTATTAGAATTTAACAGATCAATCTACATGTTAAGAATGTAGAAATATGCTTGAAAGATCATGTCTCTTACCCAAACAAGTACATCCTCAAGGACCCTCACTGGATATGTTGTAGCTCTATTCACCAACTAAACCACGACTTTCATCATCTTTAACTCCAAAACCTATAAATAAGAGAATACAGAGTGTGGTATCACATTTATGGAATCTCCCAAATCATATAACGTAGCATAAAAATTTAACTCCCCTACGGTCATGGGATGGTGAATTTCCATGGATCCTTGCACTTTGTGGGAATTTCTTGAGCTGGTGTCATTAGTTATCACACATTCCTTCCATGATTGATCCCCTCATTTCACTTATTCTTCATTTGATTAGTAAAAATTTATTTTAAAAATTTGACATACCTTGGTATTTTCTTTATTACTTCAATTATAGGGATATTCATCTCAACGTGCTGGAATGTATTCAAAACCTCTTTTTTCATCACCTCTTCATCCAAATTCATGGTTTTTACAACTATTTTTTTTAAATGGAATGTTTTTAGGAGGTATATCATCAATATTTTTCATACCTTTGTCTTCATCAATTGGATTATCATCATATGTTCTTAAATGGGTCTTCTTTGGGGTTGAGGTGTATCCCAATGGAATATTAAGTGTATAATTATCATTTTTTCTCTTAATTATTTTCAATGTGATGGTACTGACATTAGCTTTGGGATATGGAGTAGGTTTGGAAGGAAATTTTATTAGTTCTTACATACCAGTTCATTGATGGTGCTAGAAATCTGGCTCATTTGTGTCTTCAATTCTGTTAAATCTAAAACTAGAATCTTTATTTCATTATTTTGATTAAGAAAATATTGTTTAAAGATGTCATCAGGGTTTCAATATTTCTTTGGTCATCGATTCCCTTGTTATTGTCTTGTTGATACTTTTATTCAAATATACTTTGGGGTTGTTGAAGTCCGTGTTTGTAAAGAAGAGGCTACTAAAAATCTTATTGAAAAGGGGGCCTTTTTGTTGTCCAGAGAACTACCTCATGTTTTATTGATCCTTAAATCCGTGATTATATATTGGTGAAGTGGAATCAAACTCATTATAGAGAAGTTGTTGTTGTTGCTTATAATATGGTCTCCCATGGAATACTAATGTACAATCTTCTATCTCTTGTAATTGGGGGAAATAGTTAGCTGGGTGGTCTAATTCAGTTAAAATGCCACATGGCCTCATAAGAGTGTGTTAGGAATTCATTTGAGACAAAGAAATCTACCTCACTATAGTGTTAAATTCTTCAAAATTATTATCAATTAAATTATTTTCAAGAGAAGATGGACTTACTCTATGTACTCCTCTAACATGTGTTATACCTCGATCACCAAATTTTTTAGAGTTTTGTGCCATCATGTTAAAAAACACATGCGCATCTACTGATGTTTTATCAACCAATTCTCCTCAAGTCGAAACATCAACCATACTATTCTCCAAAGGTGTGATTCCTTCATAGAAATATTAGATGAGGAACAGATCACTAATTTGGTGATGTGGGAGGCTTGTACACAACTTCTTGAATTTCTCCTAGTACTCATACATTGACTCCCCTTTGGATTTCATGATCCCTGAGATCTATTTTTGAATGGAAGTGGTCCTTGATATTGGGAAAAATATCTACAATGAAAGTCAATTCAAATAATTCCAAAATGTTACACATTCAGGTTGTAAATAATACATCCAGTCATTTTTAGTTCTATCAACTGAGAATGGAAATTATCATAGTTAGATTTTATCTTTAGATATTTTTCATGGTTTTAAGGATGATTATACAATAATAAAATATTATAAATGTTTATTTGGATCCTCACAAGATAATCCATTAAATTTTGGAAGAAGGTTAATTATACCATATTTCAATTCAAAGTACAAATTATGATTTTTCTATGCAATATAATTTGGTTGATAGTTAATATCTGGTGAAACCAATTCACAAACGGTCTTATTAATTTCATTTTATTGTTTTAACCCATTGGTTCTAGTTATATTTTTGAATTAGAATTTATTTTAATTTAAATGTTTCCAAAATGGAAGAATATTATAAATTGTTGAATGTTGAAACATCTCAATGATTTAGACTATATGATTCAAACCATAAGGCTACATTCAATATCAGGGTCAAGATACAATAGATCCTATAGATTAGTTCATGTCATGAATCAAATAAAAATAAAATGATGAAAGGTGTACCATAATAAAAAGATAAGTAGTTCGAGTTGATGGTCCAAAAAATGAAAACAAAAGAAAAAAAAAGAAGATGAAAATTTTATATTGGGTAAAGAAGGAAGATAGAATAGAAATGAGAAAAAACTGAAAATTAAAAGAATACCTTTAAATGGTTGATATAAGTACTTTCCTCTCTGAAAATGGTTCCAATTTCAAAGGTACCATTGTGGGAACTCTCAAATGATGTGTGATTTTTTTGGGTACTTAGGTGAAGTAGTTTGGCAGACCAAGGTCCTCTCTCAAATTGGATGTAATTAAAACAACTTCTGTTAGGGCCAATAGGGGCCTATGTACCCTGAGAGGGGGGGTGAATCAGGGTATGGATATTCTTTTTCAACATACTTCCTGCCCCACTGGATCTTGACCTCTTTGTTACAAGGGTCACTTTGTTTGCTCTTGTGTGTATACTATGCTCAGTTCTTTTCAAGTTTATCTGATGATAATGCTTTGAGTGCAACGCAGAGAAGCGACCAGGCAGACACAACGATTTTAACTTGGTTCACCACTAAGGGCTACGTCCAAGGAGCATACGCCGACAAGTTGCCGGTTCGTACCAAGATCCACTAACTTCACTAGCTGTGGTTTACAATGTTCGGGCTAGATCACTTCTATGCCCAGGCTCACTGCCTTTACAATGTTTAGGGTCAGCTCACTGCTTTCCCAAGGGTCACTCCCTGTTTCTCTCTCTCTGGCTTACTGCCGGTGGAGAGGATCACCTTCTTCCTCTTCCTAAGCTCACTGCTCTTGGATGGATCCACTCACAGTTTATAGACCTGTAGGTCTCTTCATTTGCATGAATGAATGCATCTTCTCTTGTATGTAGATGCTCTGTTGAAGTACAACGTTCACCCGTAGATGAATATATCTTTGCACCGAAGGTATCGTGCAATCATCCAGCTTCCACGCAGTCTGAAAATCACTGAGGGAACAAAACCTTACTTGGCGCGCAAGTCAACCTCGGCGCGCAAGTATCGGCGCGCAAGTCACAACGGGCGCGCAAGTCCTCCTCTGACACTTGCGCGACACAAGCTTCCTCAACTCCAAACTTGCGCGACTCTCTTCCCTTTACGCCCAAACCACCATTGGTGCGCAACTGCATACCGGCGCGCAACTTCTAACACCAGCGCACAACTTCAACTTCTGGCGCGCAAGTCCCACCTGCGCGACCACAACACCACTTGCGCGACCACCACACCTGCGCGACGGGAGCTCTCGTCCTGAACTCCGGTGAGAAATGAGGAGGGGTGGTCCGGTATTTATAGGCAATCTGACCACCCTGCGCGACGGCGCGCAAGTCACCTGCGCGACCCAATCTCGGCGCGCAAGTCTCCTCTCCTTTAGACACTTGCGCGACCAACTCCCAAACTTGCGCGAACCTATTTCCTTAGCCATATTTTGATCTTCTGATCTTGAAAAACATGTGGCGCGCAAGTTTCCTGTACACCATGTTCGCGGCGCGCAAGTCCCTTTGCCAAAAACACTTTTCTTCATTTGCCGATTTCAGGCCCAAAAATTTGGCAAACACTGGAAAACGGCGCCACCTTGTATCTGTTCTTTTGTACCGCCTCCAGATCATCCATTTCTTTTATCGACGTTCTTGAATCAAACATGGATCGTTAACCTCAGCTCTTGAACTCGACATTCCACCATGAAATCCTCTTTGTCAACAATCACAACTCAGATGTCCACTTTGTCAACAAACACAATCACCTCAAAAATTCTTCAATGATACCTTGAGGGATTTTTGCCCGACAACTTCATAAAGTTATTATGAAAAGAAGATAAAATAAATAAGGAAAATAGAAGTATGGGTGGGTTCTTTTATGTATATAAAATAATAATAATAAGTATGCTTGAATAAGATTTCATTTTTTTTGTTTTTTTGTTTTTGAAATAAAATTTGATTAATAAGACACAATGAGAAGATGTTTTTTTTAGAAAATATTTTTAGAAGGCGTAATCAATCTAACTCCACCTCTTCACTTACTTATTAATAATTATCATTTATATTAATATAAAATTAATTATGATCCCCTAATTTTTAAACCTTAAAACCATGTTAGAATTAACCTAACCATGAAGATGAAATTAGTTAAACCCTAGTCTCACTTCGGAACATGAAATCGCAACACACTACTTTGATTGATATTATAAGACCAAATTATATTTGGTGGTAAATTAGGTTACATATCATCTCTGTAAATGAAGATTAATTGATTTTAGCTATTATATTTTTATTCTAAAAATTGATCCTTTGTGGTTTTTTATTAGCGATTAAGATCACGCTCTCACAATTCACACAATTATCGACCTTGTGTGCTTTCTGTTAATTGTTCAATTTGTTCATTAGTTTCATTTAAATTAAAACATAAATTCATACATTATATTAAGAGAATAAAATTATATCATTTATTCAAAATAAATAATTTAATAAGGTAAGATTAATATTGATCACTAAAAAAACTCTTCTATTTGCAGTGTAGTCATTAAAGAAACATTTTTCATGTGAAAAGTCCGTTGAAAGGATATAACCCAATAATGTTTCTAATTTGGATACACATCCCAAAAAGAGTTATTATATAAGAAGAAAATAGATGAAAATAGAATAAATAGAATAGAAACTGATAAGTTTATTGTATGAAAATACATTACAAAGTGAAGAAGAAGATGATAAAGGATTCAATTAAGGGATCCTATCTTCAAGAGATCTCCCTCTTGAAATTATTGGATAAATATGGTGAAACAAATTATTAGCTTCCTTAAATCTCAAAATTCAAGTTCCAACCCCTCAAAATGATAAAAATACATATTTATTGAGTGGATGGGAGGCTAGGTTTACAAGTGAGTTCAAGTTTGAATGGGGAAATTCATCCAAATATTTAAATATATATTGCATCGACTGTTTATCTTCCAAAACATAAGAACCAACTATTCTTCCAGAAATATTATTTTTTATAAATAGGGTTCTTTATAGTATCTCTAATTTTTGTCCCAATCCATGAACATATCATGATTTTATATCCTAAATACTAAAGTGGAATCAAATCTAGTGATTCTAGTCCAACTTTGATTTCAATTCCCATTTAGTCCAATAAAATCCATAATCCAACTAGTATGTCCTAAACTGAAATGGTATAATATTAAAAAATTAACACTATTATAAAATTACAAGTTCAAATAATTAACAGAAAAATATTTATGTCTCAAATACTATATATAGTTTTAAAGATAAAAATGGACTTTTTATCAAATTTTAAAATGAGAAATATAATCAAAAATATTTTATAAATACTAATAATTAACACAATTTGAGGAAATTATTACTTTTATTAATAATAAAATATTCAATAAAATTATGTTTTATAAAGAGACCCTCAGTAGTAAAAACATTCCCTTAGAACAGAAGTACAATGTGTTGAATCACCTCGTCAGAATAGCTTTTTCCTTTAGATCATTGGGGCCCTCTTCTTATCAAAGGAGATGAGTTAGGCCCTTATATAAGCCTTAAAAATACCTATCCAGTTTGTAGGTGAGGTAGCATCAATATATTCTTACTATTCAAATGTGGTCGAGCAATAGGAATGTCAAGTCATCATCTCGTTTTTCAGGGAAGGTGGTGGAGACATCATATTGAGGAACATAATCCCTCTACAAACCAAATGCCAATTCAATGGAGTGAAAATCCAATGATATATAGTTGATACTAGTTTTAGGATTAACCTCATCCTATCTCAGACACTCCACATGCTGTGACTGACTAAGGTAGACGTGAGTCCCTCCAACCTAAAAATATAGGGTTATTATGAGAGAGAGTATAAACCTCGTGGAATGTTTTTTCTAAATACTTAGTTTGGTGGATTTATATCAAGAAAAAACATCATAGTAGTCTCATATGATATTTCCTACAAGTCACTACTAGGTAGGCACTTTCTTCATTTTCACCAAACAGTTCCCTCCTCGTATCACCAATTCCTCAAGTACTCCTTGAATGGCCTAGTAGGGGTGATCTTGGGTGATGGTTCCCCCTTAGACTCCTTTGATGCCCAATATCTATAAGTTGGATACTAAAAAAAGAATGGAAGTATGTTCAGACAGGAAGCGTCAAGCGCATCAACTCCCTCAATGATATCATAATCATCATGATCAATAAATTGGTATAATTGGATGAAATCTTCATTCTCATGATACATCTATTAGAGGAAACCATTTCGAACATGGAGAGTTTTTTTGTTGTCACTAAGAATAATTATTCCATAATCCCCTTGAATAATGAGAAACCACATATTACCTTATACTCCTACATTGGAAAGGACTAGGTGATACTAAAATCCCTTATTCCTATGAAGTAATGAGAACTTTTGCCTATGTATACCAATTCATGGAATTATTTCATGTTCCACAAAGCAGGTATGACATGGTAGAAGACAAATAGCCTCTATTGTTTTGATACCAAGAGTGGAAATCATGGTTGAATATCAAATGAAATAAGATTGAAAGCCCCTATCCCCATAGTTTCAGTAGAGCAGGAACCCTTCATTGAAGATTAAATGTCTGCCGGATCAAACACGGGTGCTTCCCCTAAGTCGATGGTCCCCGAAGAGCTGTATCCTCCCATTGATTATCCAATCTCAGATGATAAAGAGAATTTGGAGGACACCCCTCCTGAATTTGAATCGGGTGTCTCCACCACTTTTGATTAGTTAATTCAGGAGAACCTTGGCAACAATAGAGATCTGAGGTCAAAACTGATCCTTGTAGAAATTCCCTCAGAGGAGAAGCAATAGTATATGGCCTTCATAAAGAATCACCATGATATATTTATCTGAATATATACTAAGATTATAGAACTGGACCCTCAGGTATTCCTTCATCATCTTGACCTCCCATTCATTCATCATGGGTTTAAACAGTGTCATAGAAATATTCACCCTTCTCACAGTTCTATGGTCAACGACAAGGTTTACATGATTATCAAATCCAACTTCTTAATGGATGTCAAGTAACCCAAGTGGCTAGAGAAAATAATAACTTTATAGAAGAAGAATAGGTATACCAGATTCTATATTGACTTATGAAACCATAACCACCACTATTCAAAGGATTATTTTACCCTTCCATTGATAGATCTATTGATTGTTTCCAAAGTAGAGTTCTAGGTCCTCTCTTTCATGGATGGGTAATCCTGGTACAACTATATCCAGAAGGACCTTAAGGATGAGTATTCCATTTCCATTAGTGTTCTCCAAGGTACTTTTTTATATCATGTGTGTAATGCCCCGACCCCAGAATCCAGGAGCATGTGCATTATTTTAATACATTTTCATGATTACAAGGAATCAAGTCCCAAATTACCGATTATTTTAGTAGTCTTGTAAACAATATACATACATAAGTTGAACATTACATCATGAAAATAAAAACAACACTAATTTATTCCATTTTAAACATCCAAGTTTACAAGATTATTCCTGAAATTCACTCATAACTAACTTCTTCATATCCTGGGAAAATGAACCATGAGAAAGGGGTGAGCTCAAATGTTCTGTAAGATTAAGCAATAAAGCGGAAGATAACATAAACATTAGGTATGGTGAATAATTGAAAACACATGACTTTACAAATAATAAACATGATCAATTTATGTCAGGAATATGAGATGAGTAAATAATGCCATAATAAAACATAATCATGGTTATTCTACTAGTCGAATAACCACATTAAATATCAATATCTAATATCATAATGATGGAATGCATAATGGTGGACATTCTGAAACATTTTTTCAAGGCCTTAGCCAAGACATATAAAAATTATTAAGCCCTCATCCAAAACCATATATCCAAAATTGGGAAAGGCCTCGGTCAATTCTACATATAATTGTCTCATGAGACCTACCGATGCATCTATGAGCTATAGTGGGCTCCGACTATCACTTACTAAGTCCAATTCATTCCTCATATGAAATGTGTGAAACATAATCTAAACATTTGTATTAAAACTAGCATACAAAATGTCAATAATTTAACATCAAACCATGAATAGAATAAATATAACACATCCATAGTCAAACATAACTCAATCAATACAATATGGGAGATAATATTATAATATATTAACCTCAATTGAGCATAATGAAGGATATTGACATAAAAGAAAATAATTATCCAAATTATCTGAGAGAAATATCCACTTTTTTCTTGAAAACATTTAAAAGTCTCACTATTTATCAAGAAGTCATTTAAGATAGATTTCTGAATCAAAGTGTTCCATACCACTTTGAAACTTTTAAAAGGGATTTTAATTTGAAAACATTAATGTCCATATAAATAAATTCATAAAACCATTTTTAATATAGAGACATTAATTAGAAATATTTAGAGGAATAAATCATTAAAACGTTTAAAAATGATATTTTAGTTAGAGTTTCTAACCAAAAGAGAGACACTTGAATACAAATAATTGAGGTAATCCACACTTTATAATATCGTGAGAATAAAGGGATTCATAATATACTATTTCAAATTAAATTATATACACCATATAAAATTGAATTGGTGTATGGAAACAAAGAAGCCTCAATGGAATGTAAATTGAGATGAAATCCCTTATAAGGACCATATCATTAGGTTAAGGATAAATCAACGACATAATTATGTGTGAAAAATATAAATACACTTAATATTATTGAGTATTCAGTGTAAATAAACCATAGTAAATTCACACATATTCTTGTAAATACAACACCAATGACTTGGATGTTTAACTCAATGAATGGAAATTGAGTTAAGATTACTCTTATCAAGTTCATATAAATGAATTGAGAAATTATCAATGGAGTGATTATGTGTATCAAAAGTATATAAACACAAAAGGGAGTGGAAATTACTACATAAATAATTAATATTGATTCCACACATAATCTTGGAGTAAAATAATCAATGAAGTATGTGTATAGCCCAATGAGAGGAAATTGAAATTTGAAATTCCCTTACCGATTTGGTAACTCACAAAACATACACCCCATGAAAGAAGGATTATACTATGAAGATGTAAATAACCATAAATTAAATTATATTACACAAATAATACAATAATGGACAGTACATACACCACACAAAAGGAAATAGTGGCTAATATAGCATGAATCTCATGGGAATAAAAAGTGAGATGAAAACAACCCTTACTACGTTGTAATCAAACGAGTCATATGAAAAAAGTTTTTAACCACCAAATTAATTACATAATACCATGAAAATAAAAATAAAAATAAAAATATATATCAAATGTAAGTACAAAATACACCACATTCAATAAACAAGTGGCGGATAATGGAAATCTCACCAAATTAAGAGTGAGATAAGAAACCCCTTACCTCATATTAGACTTGACTCGTTTGTTCCTTGTTCTTCCTGAATAATAATATAAAGTTAATTTATACTTCCTTAAAAACATTTTTCAGTTTATTATTCCTATTTTATCAGTTATTACCATGTTATAATCATTATGTACTCATTTAATCTAATAACAGACGTTTTGTCGATATTTGGTACTTTGATTAAAAAAATGAACATCTTATAATTACAAGTTGTTCATGTGGTAAGATATCCATTGTCTTCATAATGATATTAATGATTTATATATCATATATATCATATATATCATATTTATCCAGTATATACAAGTATTTATAATATTACATAACATTTAGAGGTAATAAATGAAATGCACAGTTCATGGAGACGGTAAGCCGTATGTACGCATGAACGCTACTTCCATTTATATTTCTTATTTTAATGGAATTAAAAAATAATGATACATAGTTATATTATAATTATAGTATAATATAATATAAAATATTATTAAATACATCCTTTATATGTCTTACATAAGGCATTAACGAGTCATATCATTATGAGGGGGCGGTGGTCCGCACTTCCTCTAATGAGATTATCGTATTTACCCACTATGGAAACTATAAAGGAATTCTATAAATGGAAAATAAAGAAGCATAAATAAAATATAAACATAATATATATCATATAAAAATATAGTTCCATCATAATGTCCACCATGAGAGGTGGTAGGAGATAATTGAACAATCATCGTTTCGCGAGACGTTTGTTTGTCATCCAAAGAAACATTATGTTCTTCACCCATTAGATGGAGGTGTGTGTAATATTAGTTAGAATAATTATCATAAAAAACCTAGTATATTTAGGATACATTTTTTGTTATAAAATAAAGGAATAAAATGATTTTAGGGGTTGGAGATGTAAAATAAAAGGAAACAATTTAAGAGAAACGGTTACCTTTAATTTGGGTGAGTCCCTTTGGTTTGAACCAAAATGACCTCTTTAAGTGCATAAAGATTAAGTTAAGGCTTCTAGGGGTAGGGGAGGGATGGAGGGAGCTTAATTGGGTAGAGTTTAAACGATCCAAAAGTATTTATAGGTGTGAGTAATTGGTTATATGTGATGGATTTTATAATGGAGAGGAGGGGTTCTTTAAGAATGTGTGAAAATATTATTTTATTATAAACTTATCTTTGTTTTCAAAAGGTCCAAAACACATTAAATTCAAATATATGATGACTAATATTCTAAATAAAATCATAAAATAAAAATTGGACATGTTTTGTATAATATTTTAATCATTATAATATTAATTATTTAAATCATTTGTTAATGAGGTACACACTGCATCATTATTGTGTCATAAATAATTTTATTTATTTGATGTCTAAAAATAGTGAAAAATATACCATGATGTAGTAAATATTTTTATCTTACCAATTAATATTTATTGTCGAAAAGATAACTTATATAACTCTATGTAAAAATTAATTTACTAAAAGATATTTCTTTATATCATTTTTACCTTTACATTAAATTAATTAATCTAAAGTGTCATTATCACCCCCAAGTGACTTCATGGGGTCTCAAAATCTACCAAAGGATTCCCATGGTCCGACATGGCTCATCCAATAAGGTTTTGATAAGTGTTAAAGTAATTTTTAATAATTATAATATCTTTTTTACCTTGACTTACCCTATTTACCTTTAAACGCGGTAAATAAAAGTCAAAAGTTACTATTCACCAAAAATTATTTTCATCACTTTGAACCACATTTTACTTACTAATAACAACCATGTATCTCATATTTTTGAAATTAAATTTCCAGAAGATGTAAAATTTCATTTAAATGAAAAATTCATTTTTTAACTACTACTAAGTGGTTTCACTTTTCATCAAAAATTGATGTTATTCAGAAAAATACCAAAAACTCAACCTATGATATATTTGATATTCCAATTTAAAAAATTATGTCTATTTTAGAAAATTTAAAACATAGAATTTTCATTATTTAATTTAAAATTAATTTCCCGTTGTCAAAACAAAAAGCGTGTTTTTAAGAAACTATATCTATCAAAAGATTGACACTTGTTTATGTCCAATTTTAATGTGAAATTAATTACAATGACCGACATTGGATTAAATGGTAATAATATATTCCAATTACACTTTAAAACTAATTAAAAATAAAATCTAACCATATAAATAAATTATATTAAAAGGCATATTTCAATTAAAATATAATATTTTTCACTATTCATAAAAAATAAATTTTATCAGAAAAATACCAAAATTTTACCCAAAGTAAATTTTAATGTCCCGATTCTAAATAAGAATTTAATTTGGTCAAGTAGAATATATAAAAGTATCCAAAACTATATTTAAATATGCTTCACTATTAGAAGACGATAAATCGTCCTTTTAGTGAATATTGGAGTATTTATGCTTAAAATCGAATTATTTTCTTATTTTAAGCATATAAGTTTTATTGGATAAATGTAAAAAAATTTAACAAAAATGTATAATTATATTTTAGTTAGTTATATTCATTCCTGACAATACAACAACAAGGAATTAACTACCATTTAAAATAATAATATTTTATTATTAGTGTGTAACATAAGATTTCAAAGAAACCCATTGTTCCGTATCAGGTATGCCATCGAACATAGTGTCCCATTTAATGTAAAATTAATATTTATTTCACAAATATTAATAAATATGAAAAATTTCATGTTCTCTATTTACCTGGGATGTAACAACGTGGTTCCCTTTTGTTTAAATAATGTAGGGTCCACTTATCAGCAGGCCATGCACCACATCATCAAAAAAACTCTCAGGATGTTGGTGGAGTTATATGTGGAAAACATGGTAGTCAAATCCCGCTAGCATTAGGACCATCATAAGGAACATAAAAAATTTTTCATCTTCCTCCACTCTAAATATTTGAAGATAATACCCTTTAAGTGTGTATTCAAGGTTACCTATGGGAAATTTCTCATCTTCATCATAAGATACATATCCATTGAGATCCACCCAGAAAATATCAAGGTCATTAGTCATATGCCTCCACCGAGAAACCTTCGACAGTTGTGATGTCTCGAAGGACAATTAGCCTCAATAAAACAATTTATCATAAATATATATAGAAATTGAAATCCCTTATAAATTATAACAAATAATTTCACTATCTACAAGTGGGATGAGGACTACTAGACCATTTTCAAGGACATCAAGTAGTGCCTTCTACATCCTATGGTTTTAATGCTACCTATTTTAGGAAAACCATTGTTACTTCACATGACCACCCTATAATAGTATTTTGGTTCCCCTCTAGATCATAAAAATATAAATGGAATAGAAAATAGTTTATACTATCTTCGATTCATACTCCTCTACATGGAGACTAGATACTCCCCTATAAAGAAGAGTTCTATCCTGTTGGTTTTTGCAGTGTAAAAGTTATAGCAATATCTTCACCATCATGATATACAACTAGTGTCTGAAGTAGAACTAATGAAGTATATTTTTAACTACCCCATGTTGATGGGATGATTGGAACACTAGTAATTGATACTTTAGCAATTCAACATCAGGTTAGTTATACATAAATTTGTTAAAGGGTTGGTGCATGTAGATTTCTTGGCCACCAAACTAGCCCATGAAGAGATACCCCAAGATATTTATTCCTATATGAGGCTATCCTCCAAGTTGATAAAGTTTTTCTTTATTGTAAGATTAATTAATATGGATCCATTTAGAGACTAAAAAGTATAAGTATCAAAGATCCCAAGATCAATAGAGTTGGCCTAGGGATCATCTTTATCAACCTAGCACAAGATGCCCTTCCATATTTGATTCTGTTGTAAGAAGGCTGAACCAAAAAAGAGGTGGAGTATTAGGCTCTCTTCAATAGTCTCAAGATGTATCTTTAGAATTATGTCCCCTAATTTCATGTGAAGTTAGAATCTGAGTTATTTATCAAATAGATCAAGGGTGACTGTATCATTAGGAAGTAAGACCTTGTTTCTATGTTGGAACCTACTCTCTAATTGATGGCCATGTTTCCTACTCAGATGGAAGTGAATTATTTTCTCCAGTTATTGAATGGTTGAGATGAATCCCTGGAAGGTTTTTCTATGTCCCTCGTAGAGATCTACTAGGATAACCTACTAATTCATTTGGCACATCAGATTATCATCCCTCATATCATTTCAAATGATAGTGGAAACCAACAGGTAAAACAACTGAAATCTGGTGCTTCTATTCCAGAACCTCCCATAGATGTGGAAATGCTAGATTGGAAAACTACCTTCACTGAGTATCTCCATCGTGGAATTCTCTTGCCAGACAAGGCCATGAAAGATAAAATATATGATTTTGAATCATATTTTACCCTCAACAGATGGAATAACCCTGAGAAGACTCTCAACGGACAAGGGTTTAATTGGGATTGCCTCCATTGCATCCAAGTGGACAAGATCCCCCAGGTTAGGCACAAATTTTATTCAGTTCATCTGGTTCCCATCAGGTGTTACTAAAACCCTCCCACAATATTCATAGGTTGGGATACTTATGCCCCACCTTGGTCCATGAATGTATTGAGTTTTCCAAGAGGTTTCATTCATGTTATATCCATGCCAACTTTTTAAATAGACCACCAGTGCTTCTCCACACCACTATGTGTTCTTTTCCCTTTGTGGTATGGGGACTCGACATCGTCGGACTACACCCACCAATGAAATCTATTCGATCTAGGTTCATTTGGACATAAATGGACTTCATATCCAAGTGGTAAGAATAAATTCCCCTCAAGGAAGTCAAATCCAAGTTCATTAAGTTCATGATCTCCCGCATCAAATATTGATTTGGAGTCCCTCAAGATGATCTTATAGATAAAAACACTAACTTTCGAGCTTCGAATATGATGAAATTGTATGCAATGTAAAGTAAATGGACCAACCATACTTCTCACTACCATGCGTAGGAGAATAGACATATTGAGTAATTCAACAAGACCCTCTCTAACATCTTGCAGAAAATGTTGGGACAAAATAATTAGAGGTTTTAAAAAAAGATCTCCATCTCTATTTGATCCTATCAAATTATGAATTGGAATTCCACCAAGGTAACCCCATATTCCCAGGTGTGTGGAATAGAGGATTTTTTCCCATTGTGGTTCAGTTTTTATTACTCCAAATAGTTTTCTATGACTAGTGGAATCCAAACAGAATCGTAGAATCCAATTTAGCTGAGTCTAAATCCTTCAAAAAAACTCCAGGCTTTGAAAAATCTTGAGAGGAAATAAAATAGGATAGTGAGATAATTCAACAAGAAATGTTTCATCTACTCCTTCCTCTAGGTTGATATGTTATTTTCTATTAGAAGGATGATGATAGATGAAATAAATACGATGAAGTCGGATCACATGTGGGGAGGTCCTTACATCATTCCTATGGTTTATTACAATGGAGAAAACTCTTTGATCACCATGGAAAGAGAGCATAAAAAACCTCCCACTAATTCCAAGTTTCTCAAGTAGTACTTCTTGTGAGGTTACTATGGTCTAAGATTTATAACCTTAAATAAAAATTTACTGTCAATGTAGTAAGAATTTAGAATTCTTGAAAGGGTCTAAGAGTTAATGTCATAAACTAACAGCAGCCCCATACTCCAAGAAACATGAATTTAAACTCTTCCCAAAATAGTCAAGGTAGTAAAACCTTAATCTATTCCCCATGGTCCAAGAATCATGATATTAAACTATGTTCTAGTGGCCTCATGTATGTTTTTTGCCTAATCTGGTGGCCTCCTAGGACCCTCCTTTCATTTCAAGTTACCTCTCCCCACAACCCCCCTATGAGGCACACATTATGGTGGTCCATGCAACATGACCTTAAAAAAATTCAAGGGTCTAGGTAGTATGAAATAAAACTATTTCCATCTCCTATAGTTCGATTTTTACTCATTTAAACTGCAAATCCTAATGTCCCCAATATACAATGTTATATTGTTCTCTTACCCTATATAAAAATAGGATAACTCTTAATGAGAGATGACTTACCCCATATCATAATAATGTTATTCCCTATGATGATTGTGGGATGCCTCAATTCCCTCATTAGCAAGGATTACCCCCATTACAAGTGTTGATATGATACCACACTGTGTTCCAATAATATATGTTTCATGATTCCCATCCTCATGGGATATGTACCAATTCATAGAATGTTTTTTATTCGAACCTAGCCACAAACTTATCAACACCTTTTCCCTTTTCCACTATTTATTGTCCCGGTATTATGACATTTAATGGTATTTAGTTATTCTCAATGTGATCATGTGGAACACGAGCCTCCTTGGATCCATTCACATCAGGTTTTAACTCTAATATGCCACATAGGTACCCTTAAGATCAGCATATACACCAAGTCCAATAATTAAAACCTTAAATTATATGTCATTTGTTTCCTAGTACTTGTGTATTATTTGGGCCTACATTCCATCCTTTCACATTGGGATATTCCTCTTTCATGCCATGAAAATACCCTTAAAACAAACACTTCATTAGTCTACAACATAATGACCTTAAACTATTCTCCATAGTCTAGGAATTTTGAATTTAAAGTATTTTCCATGGACCAGGATGTACAATATTATATTTTTCACACCTGGATTCGAGATTTCCCAATGTGGTGTATGGCCTCCTAGGTTCCTTTAATGTCTGGTTTTAATTATTTTTTGCCCTACGATCATCAAAAAATCCACGCTCCCAGGGTCTGAGAATCATGAAATTAAACTATTTACAATTGTTCCAAGACATATAACCCAAACTACGATCCTTGGTCCAAGAACTATAACCCTAAACTACATGCATTCACCCCTCATTCATATTGTTTTGATTTACCCTCAGTGTATCAATGAGCCTATCCTCCCCCTCTTTCTAGAATTACATGTGTCTTGATTCCCATCCTCATGAGATATATAGTGATTCCTATAATTTCTTTCTCTGAGGCTCCCCTCAAGATGCACTAAAAACCCTTTGTTACATGTTGTGTTATCCCCCTAAAACACCATCATGGGTCACCTTTTTATTTATAATCCCCATTCATATTCCTTTACCCAGTAGTGAGATGAGATTCCCACATATCTCAATATAATGAAGAAAACAACAGGAATATCAATGAAAAAGACCCTCCAATGTCCTCATCACATAACATTAAACCATGATCTTTCCCTGTTTAAATTGGGGTTCCTCATATCCTACTATGGGAAGAATTACATGACCTCATTCGAGATGGTACCTACATCTACCAATGGTGTCATATCACACCATGTTATAAAACAACATGTATCTTAATTCCCATCCTTATGGGATACATAGAGACACCAAGATATCTCATTATAGGACCATCTCTCTTCAGAGACTTACCGTGTGGCCTTTCCTTCACCAATTTCATGATGTCGACTTGGGGTAGAGTTTACTGAGTTTTGTGTGGTATATGGACCCTTCCACTCTCAATTCACACAGGTTTATTGAATGAATATTCATGAAACGTCAAATTGATTATGATTAAAAGATGATTTAATAGTCTCAAGAAGACCCTAGGTCATCTCTCAAAGATTTTTTATAGGTTTAGAATGTTTATTTTTAATAAAAAATATTAAAAAGAGGTGGGGGTTTTGAAAACAATTTTAAAAATAAAATAACTTAATTAAAGAGTTTAATAGTTGATAAATAAAGGTGGAATGTTTAGAATTATGGGAGAAATAGGCCATTTCAATCTCACTACACATCTAGGATAGTTCAATGTTCTAAAAAGTTCACTTGGTTTAATGAAATTATTTGGTTGGGGGTTTTCAATATCTTGATTCCCCTCTTGGCTGTTAAAATGATGCACAAAGAACCGCCTCTTATCGAAAAATTAATTTTTTCAAGGTTTGGAACTCATGTATAGAGTGAGTCATGAAAAATTATACCGATATCTCATGTAATTTTTAGAGATAGAGGATTCATGTGTTCTCTAATTGGAAAAACCCAATATTCCCAATTAAAATTTCAACCCAATCAGTGTTGAGATGAAAAGAGTTTCAATAAATTAAGACCATAAAATGAATTCAAAGGATAAGAATGATAAGGTAAAACATAAGTGAAACAATTAAAAAACAAACTACACAAAACCAATAGAATATCAAGTGTGTTAACTCCCTCCCATATATGGTATCTTCCTCGAAATTACCATCCATGGTTTAGCTTCCCATCGAGAGAAAAGTTGGCTTGGGTGGAAATTATACATTATCCTTGATCCCCCTATATGGATAAGTGTCTCTAGAACATCATGGATGATTATAGTAATCCTTTAGGTCCCCAAAATACCATATATTATCCTCCTGGTAGAACTTAAAAATGGGTTTTCCAAGTTATAGTTTTGTAGGAAAATTGGAAGGTTGTTTTGAGCCTCCAGATTTTGAATAACCACATGGAATATAGTTTTTGACCTCTATGAAGTTTTATCTTTATTTAGAGAAAAATAAAAAAAAATTCCCCACGTATTGACTATCTCCGATAAAAATTTGGCACCATTGGAGAATTACATCTAATGATATTAAAATATATACAAAACACAACTTTTTATTTTTTTGTCAGATTCAATTAAGTAGACAAATTGGTTTAGATGGGACTCTTAGTCGATGAATTGGGATTTCGTTCCTTCATTACACATGTATCCCATTAAATTTTGGATCATACTACAAAAGTTTATCCCAATTTGATCCAAGGTTTAGTATTAGTTTGAATTTGAGTCCACTGGTGTTCTTGGAATCATACACAGTTTGGCCCATTTTTTTCACTTAATCTCAGGCCATCCAATTCACCTCCATATAAAATATAATTATCCAAAAAGGTAACATTTCCATTTTTAAAACTATAAAAAAATATTCAAACATGATGTTAAAATTGTAATTAAAATTTTAATTTATGATACAAAATTATTTGAACACAATGGTAAAAATATGAAATTAAAATAGTGAATCACGGTGCTATCACACCCCCACACCTAAACATTTTCAATCCTAGAAAAAGTCACATTTCCAAAAAAATATGCCCAGATATACTTCCAACTTCTTGAATATTTAATTTACATTTAAAATTTTATCTTCAATTAAAATGTGATCAAAGAGAAAATCTCATCGAGGAGTTATTCTTAGTGAATATGGAAAACGATGTCTCATAAATTGTACAAAAATGAAATTACAAGAGATGCATGATACCAATATAAGAAAATGATTCAAAAGTTGACGATGTCACCAATTCTACATGTGTGTGTGTGAAAACCATTTCATGATATGCATTCCACTTTATATCTAGTAAATAGTGGTTGTTTTAATTTTTTTCTAAAATGATTTTGTCCACAAAATATTCCCTACATCCTTTGAAATCAAATTTCAAGACCCACTGAATTAATAATTCTTAAAAGTCAAACCTTAACCTCCCAACCTAAATATCCTCATATGTTATAAAATTCATGAATCCCCTCATTTATTATTCTTTGTTTTTATATGTTTGACTTTGAACAAATCTCACACTCATCACTCAACCCTTGTTTGATCTACTGAAGATACTAATTGTAACATTTATAGCAATCTCAAAGGTCGTGGATGGGTGGGTTTTGACCTTCCCAAGACAAAAACCCACATTTTTGTTTATTTTTTTCTTTTCTTTTTTTTAGGTTTTAGAATAGTTGGATAATAGGTACACATGCATAGGTCAATCAGGTACTATAATGAAAAATATCGTATAATGAATGAATGTATGGAAAAATAATTTGGAATGCTGCGAAATATTTAACTAATTTATATTTACCTGCTATTGAGTGATAAAAATTCACACTTCATGATTCAGTGAAAATATTTGTGGAGATATTATGTGACATAATTTTCCCATAAAATATCCATAGAAAGGGTATCATTAATCTCAAATGTTTCAAAGTGATACTACAATTTATATTATAAAAAACAACCACATTTAAATAAAGTCACACATAACTTTTAAATTAAAGATAAAACATACATTTCATCATTGATTTTTTTAAATGTTGTAACAACATGAAATTAGTAAATTCCTCATAAATTTTCAATAACTTCCATGATTAAGATGGAATCATTTTCTATGATAATGTGGGAAATAAATATTAATATTCCAGTACAAAACTGAGGTGGTGGAAATGGGGGGTAGGGGTAGGAAGTGACAATACCATTCAAGAAGTGAGAAGATATAAAACTAAATAAATATGATGAAAATTACTAAATAACCTAGGAATTTACTCATCGCCCCCCACACCTAGAGTATGCAGTGTCCTCACAGTAATAAAAGAGAATGTGGAGAGGAAGAATAAAAACTAGTGGGTTTCATTCATATATTGATTCATTAAGAAAGAGTTTCTTTATAGAGGACTCAAGACTGGATTCATGATATTTTTTCAGCCACATCCCATTGACAGTGAAGGTTTGTTTTGTCTCTTCATTTTAAACCTGAACAACACTAAAGGGATAAGCATTAGTAAATTTGTATGGTCCAAACCAGTAGGAATGAAACTTACCTGGATGTTACTTCATCCTTTAATTATAAAGGAGATCCTTCTACCTAATGTTGAATT
Source organism: Viscum album (assembly GCA_963277665.1). Taxonomy (NCBI): domain Eukaryota; kingdom Viridiplantae; phylum Streptophyta; class Magnoliopsida; order Santalales; family Viscaceae; genus Viscum; species Viscum album. The sequence continues at coordinate 571,062,844 of OY728153.1, forward strand.
GATGATGAAGGATTATATAGTCATGGGATTATGTGGTTATCACCTTATAAATCTGGTAGTTCTCATATGAATCTCTACACATTTCCTACAACTCTTGAATCTGCAACTTCCTAGGATCACCCACACTATAATGGTTTTAATTACATTGTTTAATGGATCAGTAGTCAAGGTTCTATATTTCAACAAGTAGGTGAAAAATATTTCCAAAAAATATATGATATGGTTACATTCCAATGGGGGTTTTGAAGGTAGTAAGTTATGTTATTAATGAATCCTCATGTCTAAGACACTAATCTTTTCTATTGAGTTGAACTATTTTTTCATTAATTTTTTTACCTATATATTTGACAACTTGTCTTGACCATTGGTTTGTTGGTGATATGTCATAGACACTCGATGGCTGACCCCATACTGACGCAAAAGTGATTGCATTGTTTTGTAGTTGAAATATGAACCGTGGTCACAGATGATGAGCCTAGGTAATCCAATCCTATAAAAATTTGGGTTCTCAAAAATCCCACAATTATCTTGGAATCATTAATCCTTATGGAGATTTTTTCTACCCATTTAGACATATAATCCATAGCCATCTGAATGTAAAATTTTATAAAGGAATTGAGAAATGGCCCCATAAATTCAATTCCTCAAAAATTGAAAATTTAATGAAAAAGAAAGGGTTTTTTTCATTTCATTTTTTAGAGACATTATCTATTATTTTATAGTGAGGATAATATTTACATAAATCATGGGAATCCCAAAAATTTGTTTTGAAAAATATATTAGAATTGAGGACCTTCCAAGTAGACTATTGGGGACCAAAGTGGACCCCACAAGAATCAGTTTGGTAGAAACTAAGGATAGACTGAAACTTGCTATCCAGGACAAAACAGATGATGAAATGATCACTACATGTGGGCCAAAGGTAGGAATCATCCAAAATGTACCAACAAGACTCGTGTTTTATATCATCATCTTCTTTTTCTTAAATTAGTAGGAATGCCAGATTCCACCAAATAATTTAAATTTTCACCATACCAAGGAATAAAATATTGAACTTGGTACAATTGATCATCTGGAAACATGTCATTTCTAGAAATATAGGGGGATGAGTCAATGTATGAGGATGGTAGAATCCCAATGATATGGTCATCCACCACATTCTATACTATTTTTATCCCTACTTTCATGATTAAATTCATAAAGTAGGAGCATCCAACAAATGACACATGGTTTAGAATTCGGTATCATAAAGAGATACTGGAGGGCTACATGGTATAAGAACACAATTACTTTAGATCCTAAAATATATAACCTAATTTTGTCCATGGAAAACATCATGCCAAAAGTATTTTTGTAGTTTTATGGTAGTTATCTTGGGAAGGGTCTAGTGTGTGTGAGGCATAGGAAATAACATGGGTATATAGATCAATCATTTTTTATAATACTACCTCAATTCTATAGTTAGAGGTTTCACAAATGAGCTCAAATGGTAAACCCCACTGAGGTGGTTGTATTACTTGGGGTGATGTGAGACTCCAATTTAATTTTTTAAAATAATCCTAACATTCTTTATCAAAAAATATCCCTTTTCTTTTTGGCTAAACATGATAGCGGGAGTAAAATATTACTGAAGTTATCAATTAAATGATGATAAAATCTAGCATGACCTAAGAAATTTTACACATCCCATATATTTTTGTGGAATGGTAGGGAACAAATGACATAAACTTTTTATTTATCTTCCTGGATTACATCTTTAGAAATGAAATTCCAAAGTACTCTACATTTTCTAACCATAAAATGGAATTTCTCATAATTTAATAAGATATTATTTTCAATACTGTGATGTAGGACGGAACTAAGACTACTCAAACATTAATCAAAAGAGGATCCATACACAGTGAAATAGTCCACGAATACTTCCATGCAATTCTTGAGGCAATGCAAAAAAAATACTATTCATGCATCGCTGAAACGTACCTAGAGTATTACACAGACCAAAAAACATCCTCTTATATAAAAATATGCCAAAGGGGCATGTGATGGTTGTATTTTCCTGATCCTTGAGGGTAATATAGATCTGAAAATATCGATAATACCCATCAAAGAAACTGTAGTAGGACTTCCAATTAACCACTCTATCAGTATGTAGATGAACAGTAATGTAAATGGTCCTTACATTTGTGTTGGTTTAGTAAGTGAACGTCTATAAAAACATGCCAACTATTCTGAAGATGCTTTGAAACCAATTAATTATTATCATTTTTTTAATAATAGAATAATTTTTTTGGAACAACTTACACTGGAGTGACCGATTGGTTTTTAGATATGGGTTAAATGATTCCATTAGAAAATAATTTTCTTACCTACTTTTTAAAAATGTCTTAGAGGTTTGGGTTCAGTCGATGTTGTGACTACCTCACTGGTATTGCTTCATAATTCAACAATATATGGTGTGTGAGAATTTATGGGATAAAACCAAAAATATCTGAAAGTTTTTATCCAAAATCTTGTTTGTACTCCCTCAAAAGTTCAATCAGCCAAAATTAATTCTAAGGAGGGAGTTAAATAGAAATGATGACAAGTGTCTTATTTATATTCTCAAGATATGAATATTTTAAATCTTGAGTTAGTTGTTTTAGTTTCAATTCAAGATAATTTTGGATTGACGTGAGTGAATGTGAAAGTGACAGGTCACTGATCTCATCTAACTGCTCAATAGTAAAATACTCAAATAAAGAATAAGATTTTATTAGCTTATCAATATAATAAATAGTAATTGGATCCCCCGTGCTCAATAAATAATCAATTAAAAAACATGAATGACATTTTTATATACAACTAGAACATTCTATTCATGATTCATTTCCTAGAATTTCAATTAATGATGAACTATACGAAATGAGATTAGAGGAATGAAAAGATGTTTTTTCAGGTGAAGGGAGTACATCAATATAGTTAATAGATATAGAGAAATTTTCTTCTATCGGGTTATTCATAGAATAAATGATGTTGATGTGGAAAATTTCACCACAAAAATCCAAAGATAATTTACCATTGTGGAAATTATCTATTGTTTAGTTAGCTATCAAGAACGGTCTCCCCAATATAATTAGGGAATTTCCATTCATAATATCATCTTCAATTTAAAGTACATAAAAATTAGTAGGAAAAATAATATTTTTCACCCTTACAAGAACATCCTCTAACACACCAGTGGGTGTGCGATACTCTGGTTTTCCAGTAGAACAATAATTCATGTGGGCTTCATTTATCCAAACTGAAATGAAGATTAAATGGAGTCAGAAATAAAATTTATAAAAGAATCCAAATCAATCATAGAATTAGAAAATGAATACTCACCTTTGGTTCAATGAATCAAGAATGTTCCAGGATCATAAAATTTAGTGGGAAATGATGGCTCTATCAATTTTGTGGCATTTCTACCCAATCTCACCTTTTCATCACCTCAATTTCTCCTTTGGTGTGTACACATATCCTTAAAAAAAATTCATAACATGGAATTTTCTTTATGACATGGATCAAGGGGATGTTAACGTGAATTTTTTTTGGAAAGTTTACAAGATTAATTTATCATGTTAGGGTCATTTTTTTCTTTGTTTGGGTTCCTTTTAATGAAAAATAATATTGATGGTTTGGGTTGGTGGTTCATCAAATGAAACATTATTTTCATTGGAAGGGCTTCTCTCAGGGCAAGGTTTTTCTACATTTGGACAATTTTTAGTGGTTGGGATATTGGTTTCTTTATGAGGGTATGACTCTAATGGAGGGGTCATTTTGATTTTAAGTTGTGTTCCACTTCTAAGGGTGATGGCACTAACATTTTTCTTATCCCTGGGTTTGAATTGTTGTTGAGAAGGTATTTTACCCAACCCATGCCTTCGAATTTCTCCCAGTGAGTTGGAAATTTCCCTAATTGGGTTTTTATATCTTGAATGGTGACTTGGGTAGTTTTTTGGAATTGGATATTGTTGGTTGCCATTTGTTTCATCATGTATTCTAGGCTAGGCTTATGTTTTGGAGGGTGTTGTTGGAAAGGCCTTTCTGTTGGTTGAGGATTTTTGGGTGGTGGTTGTTGACACCTTTTCCCCAATTTGTTCCATGGTTAATGATGTTGGTTTGAATACCCCCTTTTCCTATATAATTGGTGGTCCTTAAACCTATGTTTGTATGGATATTAAGGTTCTTACCTAAAGGTTTGGTTATAGAGGAAGCATAGAAATATTTTCAGACAACTCTTAGATGTTTTCTTCATTTGAAAACATTGGTTAGAATAGTGGGTGTCAAAAGAATATATACCACAATGGATGGGATGAGTAGATTAAGATTTCCATTGGGAAAGACCTTGTTTTTGAAGAAGGGTAGTCACCTCTTCAAACTTTATGTCCACCTTCTTCACAAACAATGAACTTTTCCCCTCATGGACACCATGAATGGGTACAATATTCCTTAAATAAAAATTGTTGAGTGTACTACACCATGTTCACTATGAGGGTCCTTATAGAAATTGGGGTTGTTTCAACTAGAGAACTACTTGTAAAAGAATAAATCATGTTTCTATCAATAGAAATTAAAACTTCATAAAAACATTGTATTAAAATTTGATCACTAATTTAGTGGTGTGGGAAACATGAAAAAATCCTTTTAAATCTTCCCCAGTATTCATTTAGGGTTTCCCCTTGTTATTTTCTTATAAAATATATTTCAATCCTTATAGTTTTAGTTCTAGAGTCTAGGATGTAATTTTCAATAAAAAGGTGTTTCATGTCCACTGATCCTTTAATTAGTGAATTAACATACTAAAGCCAATATTTTTCAATGTATTATAATGAAAAACGGAATTACCTAATATTTACTTGTTCTTAATCCACATTTTTAGGTTTTAAGTTATAAATCACAATAAGAAATTATTTTATGTAATTATGTAGATCTTCTCCAACCAGTCAATGGAATCATGGTAATAAGTGATATAAACCATATTTAAGTTCAAAATTGGGTGTCTCACCTTGAATTTGAATATAAGTGGGTTGGATATCAACAAAAGAAAAGGTTAGTTCTTTTAATGCTTGATTTTTTTCATCCATGTTATAAACATTAATTTTAGTTTATAATTTGGTTCCAGAAGAAGTGGGGTTTAGAAAACTCTATGCTTGTGGTGTGGCCTCCTTCAAAGGGTTATCATGTGTGTCTTAGTGTCACAGACATATGATCATTTCTAGTTTAGGTTCAAAAGGAGGTAAATATCTGGGAGATGAATTCATCCTTCATATAACATACACAATAAATATATCAAAACAATTTTTTTTAAAATAAATAAGATAAAACAAATACATATTCACAAAATTTAAAAAATATCTTATAAAAAACACACACTAAAAAGAATAGAGCTCCCCAAAAATGGTGCCAAAATATGAGCAAGTTTTCATGATAGGTCAAATTTATTATGATTTAATGATTATTTTATAGCCTAGGTAAGGCCCTAGGTCATCTCTCAAGGAGCATTGATAGGTTTCTAGTGTGTATTTTTAATAAAACGTACTAAAAGAGGAGGTTGTTTTGAAAATAGGATTAAAAATAAAATTAATTAATTAAAGAGTTTAATAGATGATAAATAAAGGTGGTGTGTTTATAATTATAAGAGAATTAATTCATTTAAAGGTAACTAGAAAACTTGGATAGTCCATTGTTATAAAAAGTTCACATGGTTTAATGAAATTCTTTGGTTGGGGTTGGAAATATCTTTATTCCCATGTTTCCTCTTAAAATGATGCACAAAGAACCACCTCTTGACACAAAAATCGTGTTGTCAAGGTTTTGAACTCAAAAATAAATTAGGGGTTATGAAATATTTTTGATATCTAATGTATGTGTTAGGTAAAGTGGATTCTTGTGTTGTCCAATAAGAACAACCTAGGATTCCCACATAAAAGTTCAACCCAATCCGTGTTGAAATGAAAAGTGTTTCACTTAATTAAACCCATGCAAGGAATTCAGAAGAGAATCATGTTAAGATAAAATAGAAGTGAAATAATTCACACAAAAATTACCCAAAATGAGTAGAATATCATGTTATAGAACTCCCTCCCAACTATGTTTATCTCCCTCAAAATGACTATGAACCATTTATAAGGTCATCAAGAGGAGGAGGAGTCTCGGGTGATACTTCACATTTATTCATGATCCCCTTATGGGGATAAGGGACTTCAGAACTTCTTGGATGAGAAGATTAATACTTTGGGTCTCCAAGATACCAGATCTTTTCCTCCTGGTCTAACATACAAATGGGTTTCCCAAGGTATCATTTTTTAGGAAAATTAAAAGGTGGTTTTCAGCCACTATATTTCAAAATAATCATTTTTCCCATAGTTTTCAACATCTTTATAGTCTTATATACATTTAGATAAAATTAAGATTTTATAGACCCAAATATTGAATATATCCCCTGAAAATTTGGCACCATTTAGAAAAATACATATCGCAATACTGATAGAATAAAGAAAATTACTTTTCACTTTTGCAAATTCAATTCCCTAGGTAGATTGGTTCAAATGGGCCTCTTAGTGGACAAATTTGGCTTGGGTTACTTATAAAGAGTTGTATCCCACTAAATTTTGGATTGTCCCACAAAAAGTTACCCCAATTGCATCCTATTTTTGTGGATGTGTGCATTTCAGTCTGCTGGTGTGCTTTGAATCATGTACAGTTTGGCCCATTTTTCTTCCACTTCATCCTAGGCCCTCCAAATCCCCACAACCTACAAATTAATTTTCAAGTAAAGTAAAATTTCCTTTTTTATCAGTGATAGAAATAAAAAAATTTATCAAACATGAAGTTAAATTTATAAATAAAATTTTCATTTATGATACAAAATCATTTTAACATAGTGTTAAAAGGGTCATAATGTAACAGTGAATCATGATGTGATCAGTTATCACTATTTTATGCTAATCAATCCTCTTTTTGGACACTCATACCCCATTTATTTTTTCAAAGTTATATGACTTTAAACTAGAAACATCCTTTATATTCTAATCTTTATTACTTTAAACTAATAATATCCCTAGTACGAGTTGGAAAACATTGAACTTCCAATCACAACGTACTATGTGCAAGATGTTAAAATATAGCCTTAAACTTTATATAGTTGTGGGATGCCTCATATGGTAGGTATAGGATGATGATAAATTTTTTACTCTATTTGTAATTGGTATACCTCATACACTAAGTATGAGATATTATGGAATACCCTATATAAAATTGGGATGCCTCATATCCTATTCTGGGAGGATTCTATGCCCTCACCAGAGAGGAAATTAGTCCGCCAGAATTGGCTGCCTTCCATGCCTTATCCCACAAAAACATTGGTTTTTATTCCCATACTCATGGGATATGTATTGATGCCCAGATATTTTATCTCAGGCATATCCCTATCTTCACATTATTTCTAGGACATTTCCAACTTCTACTTTAGTGCATTTTTCTCTATCTAATTTGGATGATCATCATTCTATCGATCTAAACAAGTTCCCTAAATGAATGGTATCACACCACAACATATCACCTATAGCCTTTGCATCAAATCGTAATGGATCTTGGACAACAAAAAATGGATCTCTTGTATCTAACTCGGTCAATTGTTGATCTTGAAAATGTTCACCCCATCGTTATAAGGTGTCAGTATCGAACCTATGTTTTGAGTATGGTCAATAAATTTTCTCTATACATCATTTATTCCTCTCTCTCAATATCCATTTCCTGAAAATCACAATCTCTCTACTGGGATTTATCAGCCCCTTTCACCCCTTGATGTGTTCTCCCCTATAAGTAACAAGGACACTTTACAACCCCTTGATTCTCACACCGAGCATGGATCATGTGAGAATATATGATGAGAGGTGTTTATCTTCAAGAAATATTTAGACACGTGAGAACCCAATTTTTTTAACTATATGACCTTAAACATGGATCCCAAGTCCAAGACTAATTATATTAATCTTTGTGTGATTAAACCTTGGAATTTGTTGTGTGGCATCGATCCATCTTGTCCATCAATTCACATTAGGTTTTCACTCTTATATGTTTTACATGTCCTATTGGGGGATTCAAAATATGCTCTAAACTCTATGATATTAAACTAGGAGCCTCTGTCCAAGAATCATGACTTTAAAATTTGTGTGAGTCGCCCTGAGAATGTGTTGATTGACATCAGAACTTCTTGGCCCTCAATCCATGTATGGTTTCCACTCTTCCATGTTGCACATGTACTATTAGGGTATTCACATAATGGTACGGACTTGATGACCTTAAAATAAGATTCTAAGTCTATGTGTCATTACTCTACTCTACATGAAAGTCATCCAAGGAAAATGTTGTGTAGTGTTAGTCCTCTCAGACCCTCATTCACATTGAGTTTGTCACATAGATGCACTATGAATATCTGTTTGGGATACTCCACCCTACGCTCTCATATTTATGACCTTAAACTAATATCCATAGTCTAATAATCATGAATTTAAACTATGTGTGAGTTGTCTTACAAATTTTTTATGTGGCATCATGTGGACTTCTAGTCCCCCTCCAATAACATCAAGTAACTTTTATTCGGTGTCACACATATTACTTCCTGACACGCCACCCTCTGTTTAAGGACTCAACCCCAGTTTCACAAAGTTGGTAACTTATTTCATAACATTAGAATAATTAAAATAATTTTTTACTCGAATGAATGAATTATTTTAGTTTTTTTAAAAAACCATAGACATACATAAGTTCAACATTACAACATGAAATGAAATACAATAAGGAAATTCATTTGAAAACATTCATAAATCCTAGGATATCCCTGTAGGTCATTCATAATTCAAATCTTCACATAATAGGAAAATAAAACATGAGGGATGATCTTAGAGTCTCATTAAGGGTAAGAAATATAGTGGAAGACATCATAAACATAAACATTAAACAAGGTGAATAACTAAAAACACATGCCTTTAAAATTGAACTTGAAAATAATATAGTCAAAATAAGGGATGAATAAATAATTCCATAATAAAGCATAATAATGGGTATTCTACTAGTCAAATAACCTCATTGTCTATAAATTACTTATTTCATAATGAGGGAAATGCATAATGTTGGACATTCTGAAATATACCATCAAGGCCTCGATGAAGACTTCTGAAAATGATTAAGGCCTCAACCAAAACCATATCTAAAAATGGGAAAGGACTCAACCAAGTTCGTAATTGTTTTATCTCATGAGACCTACTAAAATATAGAGGGTATATAGTGGGCCCCACCCATCACTTACTAAGTTCAATGAATTATTCATATGAATGAAGATAAACCAAAACAACATAAACATTCTTATTGAAATTAACATATGAAAATTAAAAAACTTTCCCCAAACACTAACCATTCGGAGTAATATGCTAATCGTATCAAGATAGTACATCAACATTAAATATAATACTAAACCATTAAATAAAATATTGTGGATGATATCATAAAAAAATAACCCCATTTAAACATATGAATCAACAAGAGTGTTGAAATTTGTGAAAATACTCGTATAAAATCATCGATTAATTCTAGAGATAAATAATCTTTTACTTTAAAAAGAAGAGTTATTTTTGAAAAATCATTGTATAAAACCAGAATTGAATTAAAGTGTTTTTTGATAATAAAATTATTTATTTTAGAAAAATAATGGTGGTTAAAAATATATAATATATTTTACTTGAACATTGGTAAGAATTCAAGAAGTTCCCTTGAAACAGGCTTTTATTTCGGGAAGGATTTTTGAAAAATCATTTTAAAGCATATAACTACCCATAAAATAAAGAATAATTATGGTTATTAAAAATATATAGAATCTTAAAAAATAATTTATGAGGAGTAAATAAGAATAAATAAGATTCTTATTGTCGTAAGTAGTGGATAAGAGTAACCTGAATGAAAATGGAGGTTCGGGTAGAAAATCCTTAACTTATGTTTGAATATGTTCTGCTCTTGAAATTAAGGTCATGAAAGATGAAATTAGAATTATTATTAACTTAATTAAGAACCTATTAGTCATGAAATTAATTTATTATAAGTTTATTAAGTTCATTTATGGTTGTTTTTATGGGTTTAAAGATTTAATATCATCGTTTCTGAGTGATCGTTTCATTTGTTTTCATGATCGGTTCATTTCTGTGGAAGTTAATGTAAAATGAAAATTGAATTACAGAATTGTTTTTATATTTTATTAATTTTAATATATAATGTTAAATGATCAAATAATTCATTTGGTTACTTTATATGAGGATGAATCAATAGATAAAATTTTAATGATAAACACTTGGATTAATTTGGTGGTTTTTCGATCACCACAAACTCATTTTGTGTTATAAATTAATACCATGTGTGTAAAATGATTCAAGAACATTAAATAAAATGTATTAAATATATTATGATCTTTTTCAACCATAAAAATGGTTTTATTAACATAATTTAAGATGATGATAGAATTTGAAAACCCATCATCCTTGAATGTGATAAATTAACACATCTCCGAGGGTGTTTTCATCTCTAGTTTTAATGGTGGGGAAAGAAGAGATGAAGATGAATTATTAAACTATTATGAAAAAATTTAAGTGAATTTAAGTTACTATAGTTATCATAACATTTTTAGGAAAGGATGTGAGTAAAGAAAAATAAATAAAGGAAATTGAAAGAAAATAAAAGAAATTAAAAGAGGAATTTACCTCTTCAATTTATCTTCATTGAGCTCCTTTTTAGTAGAAAGGATTTGGTATTTTGAAGATAAAAAGTTATGATGGAAGTGGGTAGGATATTGGTAGGATATTTTATTGAAATTTATACAAGTAACAAGGCTTTAGAGTAGTGAATAAATGAGGGAGTGATGGGTGGCTTTTATTGTGGAGGAGAGTAGTTATTTACCATTATTTTAATCATTATTTTATTATTTTGGATCAAGACTATGAATAGTCATAATTATTTTTACTCAAATAGTAATAAACACATGTTATTTTGAACTAATGTCTCTTTACAACATCCATGACTCAATCATTGTGCATAAATTCAATTATTAGTATATTTCTTAAATTATCGAATTTCACTCTTCACCAAAAAATCAATTTATTTTAGAAAAATACCAAAAATCAACCCTCACCATTTTTTGAAATGTATAATTTAAATGTGAACCCCTTATATAAAACTTATTTTCTAAATAAGAGAAATTTAATTTTTAAATAAAATAATTATTTACTTGAAGAATACGAATTTTAAATTTAGTACTGATTTTATAATACAATCAACAAAATCCGAGGACTCAAAAAATTATCCTAAAATCATATGGGGAAAAATTTATTTATGAATAAATTTCAAGAAAATGAATTTTATTAATTTATTAATTTAAAATAATAATTAAATATTTCTTACTCACAAAAATACCAGTACTTAATTATGAATTTAGAAAAATATTCTATTTCATTTATAAGGTTCCTAAATTTTATTTATACATTCATGGGTGTGGTTACTATTCATAAGGGTAATATTAATATTCATAATGGTGTGTTACTATTCTTAAGGTTCATGTTACTCTTATCAAAAAATGTAATTTAATACTATCAAACTCCAAATATCTTACGGAATGCTACCGTGTATGTCAGTTTTTCGAAATTCAAAACACAGAGGTGGAAAAATTATAATTTTTGGATAGGTTGTATCAAAGTGGTGTTTTGTAGGGACTCAGTGTTTCATGCATTCAATATTAAATTTATTTTAAAATCCATAGGGTGTAACACTATGGTCCATTATTTATGAACATATAATATTTCCAATGGTCTGAACTCTACGAGCTTAAACTAAGATCCAGATAGTCTGCACTCCATGGCCATAAACAAGGAGTCCAAGTCCATGATTCATGAATTTAAACAATGTGCAAGCCCTATTTGGAATTTTTTGTGTGTATTTTGGTCCCTTATACCTTTTTTCATGTCAGTTTTGTTACTGATCCATGCTACCCATATCCTTGTATGACGTTCAACCTACGGTTCAAGCTTTATGACCTATAAACTTTGAGTTATGGTCCAAAAATAATGACCTTAAACTATTTAGAAAATGTCTCTGGGGTATTTTTTATGGCATGGATTCTCATGATCCAAATTAAAATTTGGTTACATCACCTCTATGCCACATAAATCCCCTTTTATACATAAAAGATGTACAAATTCCCCAAACTCCATGAACATAAAATGTGTGTCTCAGTCCAAGCCTTGTGAATTTAAACTGTGTTAAAGCCTTTTTTAAAATGTTTTGTGTGGTGTAAGAGCCCATTAGGCCTCCATTCACATTGGTTATCCACTCTGATACACTACACATGTCCCTTTTGGGATTCCCACCCTATGGTCCAAGCATCACGACCTTAAACTATGTGCAACTCACCCTGGATCCCTTCTCTTGGTGAGGAGTAATCCAACATCTCTTTTCTTTATAGGAACCTCTATGGATTTCCCCCATTGTTTTACCCTCAGATGCCTCTTTCAAATTTGGTTGGGTGGGTTTCATTAACATCGGTCCACACACGTCCTTCCACACGACATTTAACAATAACTCTACCCCATGAAATGGACATGGGATTCCCTCTTCACCTGACATGAGTACGAAATTATGGTCTGTTTAGCACCTAATTACACACACCAATATCCCAATCACATGATAATAAACTATACAAAACATCATCCTTATATTATGACGTTAAACTATGTTTCCATCATCCTCATTAAATGATGAAAAACTATACCTCAACTCGGGCCCTATCTTGATAATCCCTTTCTTCTAGTGTCAATCACCTAATGCATCATTCATATACCTTCACTGTCACTTGAAATCTAAGATAGTGATCCCCCTAGAAGATGATTTTGACCATTGTTTAGATCGATACACCTACCAAATGTGTTCAAATCCATGGTGTCCTGATTCCATGAGGGTTGAAATCCATTTGAACAATCCATCATTTCATCTACATGCTTGATGTGTCCTTTATTTAGATCCCCATCCTCCTCCATGTCTGAACGGGTCCCCCTAAAGGAATGGTTCTAAGAAATAATGTCTCACCTATCATCATTGGAACACATCCTGAAAGACTTTGGATGACATTTTGATATAATTATGGTGTTCTGAACATGGTCAGTAGTTAAACCTCATTTTTTCCCATCCTTGGTGCGTAATAATGAACATTCTCTTCCAAAAATGGTCATTAATTGTCCTCTATCTTCATGAAACCCCCATCATGATCCAGATATTGGGTTCTATGATTCAAAATCTTCATTCCACTTTGTATGGGTATAATTCAATTCACTTGGTGTTACCCCATTCATGCACTAGCACACATTGGAAAATCAAGTTAGTTGTTTAGAGAGCCCCATTCTCTAGACATATCCTCTCAAAGACTGAACACTCCTGGTGGTTAGTTATCAAATGTGGACCCCTGGTTATTGATGATTTGTTGATACTATCATGCAAATGATAAATCACATGGTCATACATTGTTTCTGACATCAATCATGACTCATGTGGGAATAGAGATTGGTTGTTGGTTATCTCATGAGTATGATTAAAGTGGGATAATAAATTTTGATGGAATAAATATGTATATGCATGTGACAATGTTTTAAAAAAATGAAACATTAGTTGTTGGAAAGGTTTATCCACACTTTGTATTCTCTCTTTAAGTATGAGAAAGAATTCCCCTATGGATCCACCTTAGAAATTAAGTGCTCCATCCCTACTAGCCTTTGTTGCATGGCCTCCAAGGTCTTATATAGCCTCACTAACTTTTCTTCCTCCTCATCAGCCATAGGAAAAACAACATAATCCCTAATATTTACCCATTCCTACTCAACATAGTACTCAGCTATCTATGATATCACCGCCTTTTCATGGTCCTTAGCCACTGCCAGCTAATCCATCAACTAAATGATGACCTATTCTTGAGCATTTAGGAAGGAAACACAATCATTTTCCGTCTCTTCCATACATCAAATTTTCTAGTTGGCCTCCTAGAGATTCTGGGTACTATTGTATTTATCCTTATTCCATTCAATATCCAGATATTGGATCTCTACCTGCACCTTTTTAACTAGGTATTTGCAGACCATTGTTCGGAGAGCATGTTCATCCACACCTTTGATGACCAAGTTCCACATCCAGTGATGATGGGACCCCATCCAGATCACTAGGTATGGATTCAGGGTTTGTGTGAAGAACCATTGTATGATCCTCCATTCCCAATGCAATAAAATAATGTTTTCTTCCAAAATGATAGAGATAGAGTCTTCTTGATCTTTAGGTGACAATAGATCTTATTTAGGGAAAACCATTAGGATAGTAGGAACAGGTTCCTCCTTTGGAATCTTTAATGTTGGGTTAGGAAACATATAGAGAGTATTCTCATCATCAAACAACCCTACATTATCATCATAGCCTCTACTAGAAACATGCTTCACTCTGCTAGTGGAATCACCAAGAAACAAAATAAGCTTACATCCGAGGACCAAGGATGGGTAATCTTGAATGATTGACCCCTCAAGAGTTGGAAATACTTTCCGGGAGGGTGTATCAGATTCTATGTCCACTTGTTGGGAACATAGCTACAGAAGCACTACATGAAATAAGAGCACCTAATTTTGTTATAATGGGGATAAAAATTCTGGAAAACGTAGATCTTGTGATAGAAAAAGTCTTATAGAGGTTGAGCGTTTGTGTAGGGCTTGGTCCCAAAACAGTGATTGGGAGATCCAGTATAGGAGACCCATTGATGTCAGTTTTATCTTTAATAGATGGCACTAGACACCTCTATTTTCACTTTATAAGGGTATGAGTGTGGAAAAATGAACTTGGTGATGTGAAAGCTCTAGGAAAAAGTTTGAAACGGGTCTGATGGATTGATATTCAGCCTTACCTTTAGGTAGGAGGTCTCAATTATGAACCACCCTGGGTGATCTTCTTTTCCAATAGTATACGTTTCCATCATTATACAAGGTAAAAACTCCCATAGATGACTGGTAAGACTGAAGCTTATAAGTATGTTTATCCTACCTCATCAACATGCCCTCAATTTCTGACAACCTTAGGCATGATCCTCGATGCATGCTCTCTAGAAACCAATGGAGCAACCTCATCCCCTCCAGTAAGGACCCCTTATAAATTTTATCTTTCTCAAATATAAGAAAAATTTCTATTAGTGATACTGAAAATTGTGCGGAAACGGATAAAATATATAAGTATGTTAAACAAGATTACATCAAGGAATTTGACCAGGTATAAATCATCTATAGGAGTGACTTCGCCACTCTCCCAGTGGCTCATGTGCTCAGTAGATAACCCCTATGATTCTCCATCCCTAGATCCATGAATTTGATCACTATCAGACGCCTCCTCAGTCAATTCTTTAAGTGGAAAATCTTTATGTTCTGGAACGTTGTTGAAAAACACCCACACTTGACCGAGGGGAAGATCAGGCTCCCCTCATTGGAATGAGAAAGAGACCATGGATTCGAGGTACTCAAACCTCATGTGGAAGGGATCATGAGAAGTGATAATTCTGTGCCACACCTCCACGAGCTCAATCTCATCCTTGTCCATCATCTTCTACAATTTCTTCTCAATTATGTTCATTGTCAACATTCTCTAGGTTTACCAAATAACTGGTAAAACAACATAAATGGTTGCCTCAAAGAGATACCATATCTTCTTTCCTAGTGCCTCAATGGATCTACTTCTTCAAGCCTGATATCCCCCTTATTTCTCCCATGACTGCTTCTAGAAACCCTCCTTTATTGAATATAGGGGGTGCAAAAATACCCTACGCAGCCCCTTCTATAGTTCTAGCTTCATCCACTCACAATGATTGGATCAACCATCATAGAGTAGACCTAAAACATTATTTCTACTCTATAACATCACTTACTAGCATGGTAACCCTTATGTGTTTCTGAAAGATCTTCCCTAAGTATGCTTCCACCCCTTTGTTTGCATAATCATGAAATACGACTACATTCACATTGGGTAGTTGTTAAATGCTGGTCTCCCCAAAGCCTAATCTGATAAACATCCACCAAAACTGACAATGGATACATATATTCCACTCTTCATGAACCCTAGTGTAATATATTTTCACCATTTAGATGATTCATCCAAACTATTGGGAAAGCCGAGATAAAGTGTATGTCTAGTGGTATGTGTTTCCATCAATTAGGGCCACCAGGACTTCACCCCTAAAAGTATTTAGGTACTCCCTATGGTCTAATTACCCATTTAGTTTGTCAACAATTACACCAACTAGGGTTGAGATAGCATGGAAGTTCAAATTTTGATAATTTTTTATCCTAATCATGACCGCAGTATCATTGAGTGACACTAGTCGAACCCATAAAATGATGAGAAAATAGGGTAGTAATCCAGTATTTGATGGGATGATATCATTTAAAAATTCATAGCCTTTGATGTTCACCATAATCTATCCATGACGAAAATAGAATGGGCCACAAATACTAATGGGTATGCCTCCACTTTCCACATAAACCATCTATCACTAGAGCTGATCTAGCACTAGTATCCCTAAATTCACCCTTATTTTGGACGCCATGATCGCTACTATCACGAGAATCCCTAGGCATAGGCCCATACAAGTGTATCTAAATTATAGAGGTCATCCATTAAAGAAGGTGGTCAATAAAGTGGTGTATAGAACTACTGGATTCCATTCCTCCACTAGGTTTTTTCTCCATTTCTCATATAGTCCCTCCTCTAGAATCAACTAATATGATCCCAAGCTCCTCCTTTTGGCACCACCAGACACTACTTTGGCCACCTCACCATCTTAAAATCTATATCCTTCTTCAATAACATGTTAATACATGTCTTAAATGTAATATACTTGAGTAAGGGGGAGTGTGATCCATCTTTACCATAAATACCATAATACTTTTTTGTTTTGGGAGTGGGGTCTACCACACGTTCGACCAAATGTTCAGCACTAGAAGAAAATCATCATATTAAAACCCATTCAGTGGGATTACAGAAATGAAGTGCATATCCGACCGGATAATTCCCACCTCCCCATTGTGAAGGTGGAATGTTTTGGTTTCTGGAGACTAACAACTGAGGAGCTCTAGCAGCAGCTCCTGTTGTAAGGACATGTGTAATTGGGATATCCATACTACCTCAAGAAAACCAATATGGAATGATTTGGCCCCCTAATCCATACATGTGTAGAAGACACAATACACCCAAGACCATTAATAATTGAATTTTACTCTAGCACATATGTCCCAGTCTTATGTCTATACTTTTCTACTTTCCACGATATTACTTTGAAAGATTTTGGCATTGTAGACTGAGAACTCTTTAGCCTCTCATTGTTGCTCGATAATTGTTCTTATATGTCCACTCATTATGTAAATGACAATATACCCATGCTCAAATTTAGGGTTTCCTTAAATGGTTTTCATTCAGTGGTTGAGATCATCCTCACACATGAACCATGATTATAGAGTGATGACTTCAATTTCATGGATACCCACCTCATCCATCAGTATGATGTTTTACAATGGGAGTCAGTTGCTTAGCAGATAGTTCTTCTAAGCCTTAGTCATCATGCTGAAAAGTGATTGGTTGTTAGAAACAACCACCTAGATCAAGTTATCTCATGGTTTCCTACAATTTCATCCCTTTGGATAGTGGTAGAAACAACATAGATCTCATATTTGTTCGATCAGTTGTTCATTTTGAATGATTTTGGGAGTTCTAAGGAAGGTGTGCACAACTTCAAGTTTTTGGCACGCAAAGGGAGATTTGGTTTGAAAATTTGGTAGATTTCATGAAAGAGTGACCCCTTTTTATGATATTAGATACATGAAATAGGTATTTTAATAAAATATGTATCCCAATATTGGGTTATCATTGTTTCATGCCTTCACCAAAATGAGCCACTCCTTTCGGCGTTTCCCCCATAACACAACCTTGTAGTCCCCTGTCAGCTTAGATTCCAGGGGGGGGTTTAGTACTGAAATATCATATGGGAACTAAATTAGATAGTTTTTGATAAACCAAACACACGACAGATACCAAAGGACCATTATAGTTAAAATGACCAAGTTGTGCACAAGATTTAGTGGACGCATGAAAAGATATGGATTTGTGTGCAAAGGACTTGTGCGCCAATGGAGATGTATAGTTACATATAGGATCATCAGTATGAAAGAGAAAATAACACCCACATGCACCATAATTATAAGCCGTGTGAAATAAATGTTTGATACATACAACCCTATCACACAACCATTCAGTAGTGCACTGAAGGAGACTCCAAACCAGACTTGTTGCACAGCCAATCCCCAATGGAAAAGGGAATAGATGTACACAACTCAAATCCATTCCTAGGGAGTTGTGCACAAATGGATGATGATTTTGACTAAAAATAAAATATCACCCCAACCCATCAAGAGGCTATCTAGAAGATGAAATGACTCTCTACTGTGTGCAACTCAAGTTCTTAAATGAGAGCCTACAACACCATTGATCATGGACGCTCAAAATTATATCATTTCCCTGAAATTACTCCTATAGGCCCATGCATGTCTCGATCTATAGTTGAGGGATCCAAAAAAATACTCTTAAGGATGGTCAGGTTCATGTAAAGTGAATATGACTCTGCACAACCTAAGTCTCCACACAACCCCAACTATTGCATGCAACTATTCCACGTGAATCCAAAAGTTTCCCTTATTCTAGAGCCCCCTACTCACACAACTTTGGAATAAAACACAACACAATTGTGCAAAACAATTTAATAGTTCCCTACATTACAATACCTATTCTCTTAGTGCATTCATTAACTAACTTGTTTCTTCTAATCATAAGTACCCTAATTCCTATTGCTTCCAATAATAGTGACCCTGACATCAGACCTCTTGATTACCACTCCTCCACGATAGTTCCAAAGCCATGACCCACACATAAGTGCATGAGGATTGGTAATGTAATCCATAGAGGTGGAATATTAGGAGGAATATATCCACCCATTTTGGTAGGAGGTCCTTATTATGCATCCCCGTCTCTCCTTGACACGATCCCCCTTGAGGAGGGACTCCCATAACATATAATTTACATGACTTAAAAATGACTAGATCCACATCCTAGTCTTACGACGTTAAAATACATTAAAAAAATTATCACTTGATGTTAAACTACAAAATTACCCTATGTGATGAACACATGAGTCCACATGAATTATTGTCGTGGAATGACCCTATACCTCTTACCCTATGTGAAAAATGCAAGATTCCCCATGTAGGATCACCATTATATTACACATTTCCTCCCACAATGGAATAAAAATCTATGATAGGGATGAAACTCACATGTCTGGGCTATTTACATGTGTGATCCCCACATTATCCTCTCCCATCAAAGGATTAAACACCCTCCATAGAAATCAACCATGTGTAATCCCCATATCATTCCCAAATGTTTGATCATTCTAAAAAGGGAAGATTCCATAAATAATCCCTAGACCATCCCATGTCGACACTCCTTCTATAACATGAGAGTCCTTACCACATGATGATAAACGACATAGACCGGTCTCGTCACCTGACCTTAAACTATGAAATTGAACTATGTGGGTTTTAATCCTTGTCTCCTAAACATTGTACAATGGATGCCTCCCTAAGGTTCACTTCCAACAATGGTAAACACATGTGTGACCTCTTCCATCCTAAGGATGCACCTCCTAGATCCTCATAAAGGGGTGTTCTATTGCAGAACTCCATTGTGACATCTTCCCTCTTAGGGATTCACCTCCCGAATATAGAGCAAGGGGATTTTTTATCAAAAACTCACCTCCTAGATACAAATGAAGGAAAATTATTGTCCAAAACTTATGTGTGAAATATTCCCTCAAAAGTAAGCTCCTGCTATATCCACCTCAAGTGGAGTTATGATCCATCAAATGTGGTCTGACATCCTCCCTCCTAGGTATGCACCTCCTGGATCCACCTCACTCGATGTTCTTATACATTAAATTAGGCGTGACATCTTAACTCATAGGGATGCATCTTTTGGATCCACCTCAAGGGGAGTTTGGTTCCATAAACATAGATGTGATATCATCCATCCTATAGATACACCTTTCAGATCTACCTCATGGGGAATTCTAATCAATCAACTAAGGTATGAAATATTCCCTCCTAGGGAAGAACCTCCCAGATCCTCCTTAAGGGGTGTTCTGACCCATCAACTCAAGAATGGAACTTTCCCTCATAGGTAAACACTTATATTATCTTTCCCCATATAATGTTAAATTTTTAACCCATTTTGATGTTACA
Organism: Viscum album; assembly: GCA_963277665.1. NCBI lineage: Eukaryota > Viridiplantae > Streptophyta > Magnoliopsida > Santalales > Viscaceae > Viscum > Viscum album. The sequence continues at coordinate 571,083,261 of OY728153.1, forward strand.
TTTTTGACTCATATATCTTCAAAAGATGTTAAATATATGACTTATCTATCCCTATAAGACATTAAATGTGTGACCCATCTAGCCCCATAGGATGTTAAATTCATTACCCATCTTTCCCCACAAGATGTCAAATCTATGGGACTTCCATATCTGGAATATGTTAAACCCATGATCAATTCCATAAAAACTATCCATGAAATAGAATTGGGATTTCTAAGGTCAAAACCCTTGGAAGACTTTCATCCCTAGTGTTAATTATCTTGTGTTCGACATAATATTTCTTGGGTTACATGCCTAGGATGCCTCGTATGAGATTCCCTCTAAAGATAAATATTCATAGGTGAACAATTTACACAAATTACATAAATTCCCAGAGATGCCCAACATGACTACGCTCTAGAACAAAGGTTGTTTCCCTACCAAGATAGAAGCAATGTATTTAACCAGTTTCCACGTTGAGATGGTATTGGGAATGAGTTCCAATAAGACTACATAATATTATATGGTTACCCATAATAGTATGTAATATCAATGTGGGAATCCAATTAAGTATGAACCAATGTCCCATCATCCCATTTCAATCATGGAGTATACATCACTGATGGAATTTATTAAATTCGCATACCTTGAGAAATTGGGAATGCGTGGGAATAGAAGCCATGTGAGCATAATGTGTCGGAACCTCAATAAAAGCATCAGAAAAAATATTTTTGTCTATTATTTGGGTTTTATACTTTAAAATAACTCAAAAACACATTGGGAACCCAAGACTAGATGAGTTGAAATAAAAGTTTTGGGTATTATAAAACATCAACTAGTTTACGAGACAATGAAAACTAGTCTCAAAGTGTTGGATAGCCTAATTCCTATCATTCATGGGAAACAAGAACTCATTATTAGGGAAAAAAATGGAAAAAATAGAATTGGGGTTTATACCTTGATTTCACAAAAATAAAGTGATCTCCACAGCTCAGGAATGAGACAATCTCTATTGTGTATATGTGGCTAGGGGACAAAAATTATCAATAATTGATAAAGTTGTTCAATGACTCATGGATGCTTCTATAATAAGGTATTCTATTCTGGTTCCTAGTAACACTTTGGAACTTTATCCACATCAATTTATTTGGCTATATTCTAGATATGAAAAGGGAGAATATTTCTAGGATCATTGAATGCACATTGTGATCATATATGATGATCTTTCAAAATATAGTAGTGTATCAAAAAATGAAATTATTTTTGTACGGACCGCTGGGTAGTGAGGCATTCCCATGTGTTGTTTTATATTTACATTATTGTCTATTAGAAAAAGTATCTAAATGATCATAAAATAATAATTTAGTTATCTTAGCTAGCCTTCCTGTTATAAAAACACTAGTGGGAGACGTCTTGACCTATATTACCACCATTCTGATCCCAATCACTAATGGAAAAATCTATTTGGACATTGAGATATGTTATCAAGGTATACGCCCAATAATCAATGTAGGATTATCAATAAGTTAAGATGACTTAGTTTCTTTGGTGAAATTATAGTTAAACAAGTATGTGGTTCTTAAAAACTATAATTGGAATTTTATTGATAATTTTTATCCCTTACTCAATTTGGTTTGGTCCTTGATGAAGTAACTCAATATACTCCAAATAAAGGTTGCTGACTTCAGAATGTTCTAAAAAAAACCACTACATATTTAGATAGATCTTCAAAAAAATACTGGTACTATATGAATCAATCAATGGTTTCTTTGATAAAATGTATATTGATCTAATAGAACATTGTGAGATAGAAATCACACACCACATTAGAGATAGTTGGAATTTCAATCTAAACTAGCTCTCTAGGATCACATTGAAGGTAGAGAAGGAAACTATTCCATTATTATAAAAAATAACTACATTGATTGACTAGATAGATATAATATAGTAAAAAAGGTATTGTTAATAAAAATCATTTAGAAGGCATTCTCTTTAGTTTTTTGACTCACTGGAGGAAGTTAACTATCGTCAAACCAATAGGATAACTCCATCTCTGGATACAGTGACGCATTGAATGATCAGATAGTGAAGGATAGATTCATATTTCTAAGTGAAAGGATCACTATCACCATCATGCTTATAATGATAAGGCCAAGATACCTTTAAAGATCAATTCAAGTTTGCTTCCTGGGGAATCCATGATCAACCAACAAATCACATTGATGAATTCTTTCTTGATGAAATAGTGACTTTATGGGTGAGGGAAACAATTGAAAAAGAATAGGATGGGTTATATGTATTCTATGATACACCATGTTCAATGGGGAGAGAATAAAAAGGTGTTCCCATGGAGAAAATGGATCATTATGTGAATAAATCTTTGGATTCTTCAAACAATATTTGAAAATACCATGACCCTAGTATCCTAGAGCTGGTGCCTTAATTCATTACCTTAGTACTCTGAAAAATGGTTTTCATACCAAATGACTGAATAGTTTAGTTTTTTTGGGGAAAATATAAAAAATAAGTTTTTCATTACAACTTGAAGGTAAAACAATATAGAAAATCCATTAGAAACATCTGTGACTCCTTGATTATCCCTTTAAGTCATTCCTAATATACATCTTCACATGTAGGGGAAAATTAAGTATAAGAAAGGGGTGTGATCAGATTCTCAGTAAGGGTGAACAGTAAAACGGGATCTATCATAATCAAAAAATAATAAGGAAAGGTGAATAATTGAAACAAATTCCAATAAAACATAATCATGAGCATAATATGGTAGTAATAAAAGATAAATGAATAATTCCATATAAATAATCACATGAAACTTAAGCATGGATATTATGCTAGTCGAATAATAACATTATTTATCAATTTCTAATATCATAAAGATGTAAGGAATAATTTAAGACATCATAATCACACCATCAAGGCCTTGTCCAAAAATTATATATAAATGGGTAATGGATCAGCTAAAACCTAGTCTAGTTGGTCTAATGTGACCTACTGAGGCATTGAGGGTCTATAACAGGCCCCACCCGTTACTTACTAATTCCAATGCATTAATCATATATTGAATAATATATTTGAAGAGGTATATTTAAACCCAAGTGTCCCATAACATACTAAAATATTTTAATCATAATTATAGATGAAAATTATCTAATAAAATCGTTGATAAATTGTTGAGATCAATACCATTTTACTTTGGATTGAACAGTTCTTTTGGAAAATCTTTTTTATTTTTCATAAAATCATATTGTAAACATGGATATCCCAGAATAGAAAATATAAAGACATTATATAATGTTTTAGGCATAAATTATGTCTGAATGAGGTGGAAATATATAAAAAAAAATTTAAGAAACTTTAGAAATGAGCCTCTTTAGCATGTTTTAAGGGAAAATATTAAAGAGAATTTAAAATTGACAAATCCTCAATTATTTGTGTAAAACTATAATTTAACTCAGATATTTTCCCATGATAAAAATATTTATTTTAAAAAAAATTGTGTAATAAAATAGATTATGGAGTGTACTTGAAAATGGGTATGAAATTGGAAAGTTCCCTTAAATCAGGCTTGTTTATCAAGATGAATTGAAAAGAGAACCCTATAAAACATGTATTTCACCAGAAAAAATATAAACTGATCTAGATACATATTTTTGGAACATATAAAAATAAATTTTAATAATTAAAAAATAATTATGATGAATTAAATTTGGGTAAAGAGAGAGAAATTGAAACTTGAAAGAAAAATGGAGGTTCAGGGAGAATATATTACCACTTTGCAAACAGACGAATCATATGCCCCATAAAATTAATGATCATAAAATAATACATTGAATACCATGAAGATAAAAATATTAATGATATTACATATCAATGGGAATTATATATAAACCACAAAAAATAAATAGTGGTGAATAAGACATATCATAAAAATATGAAAGTGAGACAACAAAACCCTTACAAAAAGTTTGAAAGCATTCTGCACCTATACTTAACGTCCTAGGTAATAAAATATAATACATTAATTAATTAATTAAGAACATTTTATACATTTATTTTATTTTTTATAATTTTACTATGTTCATTTATGGAATTTTTGAGGAGTTATAAGATTCAATTTCATCTTTCAACAGTGCTTATTTACTTAGTTTTCATGATTGGCTCAATTGTATACATGTAAAAATGATCGTGTGAAATGAGAATAATTATCCAGAATTAAAATTATATGATATTAATTAAATTACATGATATTAAATGTTTATATACATTATTTGGTTATTTGGGGTGTGTATGAATCATTCAATAATATATTAGTGATATTTATTTAGATTATTTTGGTGGTTGTCAATCATCAAAATCTAGTTTTGTCTTATGTATTAATATTATGTATATATACTTGTTACAGAATATTAAATAATATTTAATACATATATTATAATATGCTTTAACCATAAAAATGGTTTTATGAATATCCTTGATGTCTGAATTGAAAAACGAAACATGTTGTGCACAAAGTTTCTAAATCAGCACCTCACATACGATGTTTTCATTTTTAGAATGAAAAGGGTAAAAGATGATAAATGATGGTAGATATCCTAGTATCATAATAACATTCTAGTATTTAAAATATATTGGAGTTATTATGTCTCTTTTTAAAGGGTAGGTTTGGTAAGGATAAGAAACGAAAATAAATTGAACGAGAGGCGGAGAGAGAGAGAGAGAGAGAGCAGGGTTTACCTCTCGAGTGTCGCTTCCTTGATAACTTCCTTAAGGGACGTGGAAATGATATTTTGGTGGTCCCCATAAGTCTATAACGTGGGATAGTGGTTTGAGAGTTGAAATGGGTAGAATATACGAAATATTCAAGGTTTTAGAGGTGTGAGGAGAAGATGTTGTGAGGGGTGGTATTTACAGTGGAAGAGAGGGGTTTTTTTAATATTTTTTTCATTTTTTCATTATTTTTTCTAAAGACTGTGAATAGTTTGATAATTATAACTAAATATATTGAAAAATATATTTATAGATCTATATTATGTTCTTACATCACCCATATATCATCTATGACTCAATAAATCAGATATTTGTTAAATACCCTAACTTAACGTATTTCACTATTCAATGAAAAATCAATTATTCTATAAAAATACCAAAAATTAACCCTAACCATCATTAAATGTTTAGAACTCAAAAATGAATTCCATTTGATGAAAATAATTTTCTAAATATGATAAATTTAATTTTTAATGAAAATCATCACTGACTTGGAAAATACCAATTTCAAAATTATAACTGATTTTATAAGACTTTAAAAAATTAACCAAGGTCTCCTAAAATTATGTTATAATCATAATAAAAAAATATTAATTTTTTATTATATTTATGAAAATAATTTTTTAATCATTGTATTAATTAGAATATTGGAAATAAACATTTATATTTTATAAAAACACCAACACTTAATTTATCATTTTCAAAACTTTTATTTACTTATTACATGATATAAATATATTATATTTTCAGGTATAAGATATATAAATTTTATTTATACTTTAATATATGATTTTTTTTACTATGGGAAACAATATTATTCCTAACTGTCACATTATTATTCCAATAGACATATTACTATTCATAAAAAATGAAACTTATCAAAAAAATATAAAATATTTAACCAAAGTAAATTTTAATATTATGCTTTCATAAATAATTTTTATATTTTCAAATATAATTCATAAAATTTTCAAAATTTATTTTTAAAACAACTATTCCATTAAATGGTTGTATAACTGCCATTAGAAAAATATATCCTTTTAATGTGTAAAACTGGATTCATTCTTATCTTATGTATTTAAAATAATTTGGATGAATTCCAGAACATTTGATTAAATATATAATACATAGATTTTATAATTTGGTTAATAATATTAATTCCCACTAATTTAACTACAATGTTATAATGGTTGTTTTAAAATAATGATATTTAATTACATATCATTTTTTTCTTAAGCTTGGTGTTGTGGGAAACCTATTTTTTGACGGAATTTAATTTAAAAACAGACATATTATAAAATCGCGGGGTTATAAATTCTCCACTCATAAAATAAATTCCATCCTCAAAATTTGAAATAGTACTTTGAAAATAAAAGTTTGATACTTAAAAATTCCATTATGGTACACCGAATTGGTAATAGGGTTAACAAAATATCCTCTTATTAAGAGGGAAAGGGAAAAGTGAAGGTCACCGCAAAACTGGTTATTCGAATAGGATAACAATAGTGAGAAGTGAAAATATGGAAATAGAAGAATTATATAACCATTATGTTCTAATGGTGATGGACATAGAACATGGTGATTGGAATGTTAAGAATCTCAAAACCATAAATCTTGTGATTGGTTAAAAGGCCATTGATTTCACATAAATAAAAGTAAACGGATTATGTTTTTATTCCAAAATAATTTTTCTAGAGTTGGGGAATTCCATTAATATTCAAATAAAAATACATATTTTATTTCCTTATAATAAGCATAATCCCATCCTTTGGTTGTCCTCTAAACAATATTCACTTCATCATTTACACTTTGAAATGAATGTTTAGGATGAAATTTTCATGCCTGAATAAATTTTAATGAATAATCTAGTTCTTAAGTCTTTACATTGACCTTTAAATATTTACTAAAACCAAGAATATTAAAATAAGTTATCAATGAAAAACAATTTCAAAACTTTATCATGATCCATTCCACAGTATTTAATCTTATGACTAATCTAATCCATGTATTTATAAATTCAATTACCAAAAAAATAGAAGTAAGGTCACTAAATTTCCAAAATCAACATAACAAAAGATTCTCTAAAAAATGTAGCTTTTAAACGCATATACCAAATATTTTAATACCTTGATCTCCTTAAAACCATAATGAAAACATGAATTCCTCTAAGATTAAAATATCATGTTTTCCTTAAATCCAATCATCAAATAATTACAACGTAACATATACCATCAGATAATATTCATGGTCATCAATACTTTCCCATAAAAATATATTTTTTATTATCTTTATAATCAATTACATATTTTGGGTTATCTTTCACAATTCATGTGTTTTCAAAAAGAAAATCCTACAACAAAATCACTTCCCTTTATTATGGTTGTTATTCATCTTATGCTTCCAATTTATTAAATAATTAGTACTATAGTATAATCCCTATATATCTCATCAATCTTAGAAACAGATCATTATTGATAAAATAATCAAATAAAATAATTCATTAATCCAAAAACAAGCATATTAATCATTCCTCTTCATTTCTGGTAATAGAATATGCATGACCATAATCCATTATCCTCTTTTGTTTTATATTCCATTAATACTTGGTATATTGATTTGTGTAGTGTCCCATATACTTACAGCTGAAGTATTGTACAATGGAAAACATTTTTGAAGATTTGTAGTAATTTCACACTCTAATTATGGATTTCAATGTTCCAAAAATGTATGTTCTTAATTTCCAAAAATATTTTTTTAATATCAATAAACACAAAAAATTTTGTCAAAATAAACTCATTCCTTCATACAAGTTGTTGGTGATGTCATCTCTCATAAAGAGCATGGGCCCAGGAATGCCCATGGTACTTTAGGGAATCATCCAAATCCTCTACCTCCTCTTTATAAATTCAATTTTTACAGTTTGTATAGACATGATGAGGAAATTGATAAGTATTTTTAAAGGTTTTATTTTTAAAATAAAATTTTTGAACATCTGCGTTAACCTAACCTTTTTAAAATAATATTATTGTGTTTTCCACAAAGGTCATAAAATTATCTTTAATACTTCCAAATATAAAAAAATAAAATTTGATACATGTAAGATTCTTGGAGGTCACCCTCTTTTTCATCTCCTTCTATATTGATTAGATCTTCGTATGGTTTAGTAAGGGTGAAGAATTCAAAAATACCATGGTAATAATTTCCATGCGTGGAATAGTAGGAAAGCTGAGAATATGTGATTTGTTCATATACAAACCATGATCCTCAGAATAAATGGGGAATATTAGATGTGTGAGATTCCATGTACATTTTTTTGTAGGTATCTTTGATGTTGATAAAGGTTTCGAAATCATCTGAGTATTATTTTAGAATTATCCTTGAAATTAAATCCTCTTGAAGAGAGAGAACTGTTTTTCATGAACTTTGTCCTTCCATTTAAATGTTGTTCCTCAAATGAAAATATTATTTAAGGAATAAAGGTTTTACTAAAAAAATATACTTAGAAAATTTAATATATTCTTAAACAAATGTTCTTCCGGGTTCCACTTCTAAATGATGGAATATACTAGATTATCTCAAAAACTAATAAATCAAAATGTATAATTTTGAAATAGAAAAACACTTAACATAAATTGAAAATTTATGAATAGATAATATCATAATCATAAACATGGTTTCTTTAGATACATATTTACTTTTAAATCCTTAATAATGGATAGAAAATAAAATGTGAATTGTCCTAGTAATATCCCCCAGAAGTGTTAAACCAGGTGCATAGTAAGGGTCGTTGTCATGTTTATGGTTACGTCGAGTCAAGCCCGACACACCTTGTTTAGATTGTTTACCCCTAGATAAATTTACGATAGAACCACATCCACATGTAGTATTTATATGGGGATTTATTTCTAGTAATACCCACATAATATCTACCTTACCGAAATTCTAGGATTTCGTCTATTATTATACTAAAATAAATTCATAGGGTTATGTTCCCTAAATAATGTTTTCTAAATCAAGTTTCCATTGTTTCTACAAAATTTTCTCTCATACCAATTATAAAGACTCTGGCCCTAATAGGCCTGATCTATTGATGTAATTAATAACATTGGTACTATGAACAAGTGTTAGCATCCCAAATAATATAATAGTTTAGTTGTTTTGAAAAAATAGATACAAAAATATGTTTTACATTAAAACATTAAGTAAAAACAACATAGAAACTTCATAAAAAACATCCACAACTCCTAGATTAACTCGTCAAGTCATTCATAATATACATCATCTCATCCTGAGGAAAAATAACACATAAGGGGTGAACACAGATTCTCGGTAAGGGTAAAAAATATAGTGTAATCTATAATAAGAATAAACAATATGTTAATGTGAATAACAGAAACACATGCCAATAAAACATAACCTTGAGCATAATATTGTAGGAAAAAAAGATGAATGCATAATTACATATAAATAATCATTCGAAACATAACCATGGTTATTTTATTAGTCGAATAATCACATGATTTATTAATTAATAATATCATAATGAGTTAATTCATAATGTCGGAAATCATAAAAATACCATTAAGTTCTCATCCAATAATTCTCAATAAATGGATAATAACTCATCCAAAACATGTTCTAGTTTGTCTCATGTGACCTACTAATGCATTAAGGGGCTATAGCGGGTCCTTCTTATCACTTACTAAGTCCAATGCATTCCTAATATGTCAAATAATCAATTTAAAAATATATCCTTAAATAAATGTGTCCCATACCACTTTGAAATATTTTAATCATAATAATATATTAAAATACTATAATAAAATCAATGATAAATTCTTGAGAGAAATACCTTTTTACTTATTAAAGAAGTGTTCTTTTTGAAATTCATTTGTATTTGTCATAAAATCATATTTTAAACGTGAATATCCCAAAAAATAAAATATAAATACAATGATATAATTTTTTAGGCATAAATGATGTCCAAATGAAGTGAAAACTTATAAAAAGTGTTTTGAATAAACTTTAGAAATGATCCTCTTTAGCGCTGTTTAAGGGAAAATATAAAAGAGACTTTAAAAGTGACTAAGGCTCAATAGTTTTCATAAAATCATAAATTAATTAATGTATTTTCTAGGATAAAAATATTTATTTTAGAAATATAATGGTTGATTAAAATATATTATGGATTGTACTTGAAAATGTGTATGAAATTGGAAAGTTACCTTAAATCTAGCTTTCTTACTAGGAGGAATTAAAAAAGGGAACCTTGTAAAACATGTATTTATCCTTTTTCGGTTCTCCAATGATGACGATCTCGCCGCTGTTTGGTCAAAATTCCTTCGTTGCTGTGAAGGGAACCACATATTTCCTATGCGATGGAGCTATGATTTCCATTGGAAGAGGGATTCCCCCTCTGCGACTATCTAGGTAAGCTTTTCAGGACTTCCCCTTCCATTTCAAAATCCAACTATCCTTCAATTTTTAGGCAATATAGTCGAAAGATTTTTGGATTTTGATGAGCATTCATAGTCTTTGTTCCATCCAATTGAACCCCAGATTTGCATGGAAGTCGACGTCTCCAAACCCCCTGTTGATGAAGTCTGGATTGTGGTTGAAGGACAACTCTAATGCCTCCAGCTAGTGGTTTTTGAGAACTAATACGATTTTTTTTCTTCGTGTTGTCGACTAGGTCACCTTCATCAGGAATGTCATTCATCTCTTCATAAACCTTCTAATGCGGTTGATAGTGGAAGGGTCCCCCGAGGTTTGTCTGAGAATATTGGTGTGATTTCGAATAGTGTGGAATGCAATGTTTCTCCTAAATCATTGGGTGGGGATTTTATTCCTTCGGAGGAGATAAAACCTTTTTCGAGGAAGGGTATTTCATTAGGTGAGGTGAAGGGCACAATGAATAAGGTCATAGAACCAAGGTTTGTGGAGGTTTTTACCCGTTTGAGGCGTGATCTGGGTGTTACCCCCTTATCTAGTAGTGTAGGGAAGACTGCACATGTCTGTGAGTTCCAAGATATTCCCTCTACCTCAATTGTAGTTGAGGGACATGCAATGACCATGGATGTTGTTCCGTCCAGGCAACTCATTTTAGCCGAGGCGTGTATGGAAGACTGCAATGCATCGGGTGTTGGTGCCCTTAAATGTTCGGTTTGGGAGGACACTGACTGGCAGGCTCAATTCATGGGACATGGATTTGTGCAGCCCAGAGGTTCAAATTTGACTGAACAAGAACTACTAGAAAGACCATCCTATGTCGAGGTATTGAATTCGGGAGGAATGACTATTCAATCCCATAATAAATTCACAATGCTGGGAGAGGAGTGTCATGCACCTGAGGAAGGGGATGATGTGGAGGCTTCTTAGGAGAATAAGGATTTGGATTTGGACTCCATCCATGAGTCCAAGGAAGTGGACATTGCATAAGACTATATTAGATCCTCTTAGAGGAAGGGTAAGAAAACCATTATTGATTCATATGGGTTTCTTAAGCACTCTTGGAGGATGCATAGGAGGAAAGACTATTCCTCCTTACCACGTCCTCATGTAATTAGATCCTCATGTAAAGGTAATCTTCCACCAAAGGGTCCCATGTAGGTGGAGGGAAAGTCTACTGAGGAGATTGATCCATTAGCAGGGTAATCTTCTATCACTGACCCGTCGCATGATGGAAAAGAGCCTCTTGAATCTGATTTCCACCCGAACGGGAGGGAACTGATAGAGTGTGTTGAGTGGGATACCATCATCAATGGCAATGAAGAATTCTCCGACAAAGGCTTATAGGTCATCACTACACAAAAGGAGTTTGATAGACTTCATGGCAGACACCTTCAGGGTAACCTCTCCAAGGAGCAATGTGACTGGTATCAAAATCAACTTGGAATTCTGGCTCGCAGATTCAAAAGGAATAAGATATCAGTAGAAGTTCTCAACCTTACCTGGGACAAGATGGCATACAATTGGTAAAACCTAATCAATGAGGATTTAGATAAGAAGACTATCATTCCTCAATGGAGTCTTCATAGAGGTACGATCTCTAACAGGCTAAAATTGCAAATCCTAGATCCGGACATGACATACCATGTTGGCTGATTGTTTTGTGTACTTGAATGGTTTCCCACTTTTCCTTATAAGTGTTTTCTTCATAATTAAAAAAAATATTTGGATGATGTTTTCATTTTTAGAATGAAAAGGAGGAAAAAAGAGAATTGATGGTGGATATCCAATTATCATAATAAAATTTTAGTATATAAAATATACTTGAGGTATTATTTCTATTTGTATAGGGTAGGTGGGAGATGGATAAGAAAATACAATAAATTTAAAGAGAGGGAGAGAGAAGGTTTTACCTCTTGAGTGTTTCCTACTTGAGAACCTCTTTAAGGGACTTGAATATAGTATTTTGGTGATACCAGAAAGGCCAAAACGTGGGGGAGTGGTTTGGGATAGAAAATGAGAAAAATATAAGGATGTCTAAAGGCTTTGGAGGTGTGAGAAGAAGAGGTGGTGAGTGGTGGTATTTATAGTGGGGGAGATGGGTGTTTTTTGAATATTTTATTCATTTGTTTATTATTTTGGATAAAGACTATGTATAGTTTGAGTATAATTAATAAATATATTAAAATAATTAAGGATATTTCATGAATATGGGCTTACATCATACATGAATCAATAAATCACGTATTTGTTAAATATCATAATTTATAAAATTTCACTATTCACCAAAACATCAACTATTTTATAAATATCCAAAAAATCACAGAAACCATTTTTCATTATGTATATTTAAAAAATGAACTCTATCTTATAAAAACATTTCTAAATAAAGGAAATTTAATTTTTAATTAAAACCATCATTTACATGAAGAATACCAATTTTAAAATAATAACTCATTTTATAACACTTTGAAAAATTAACTAAGGTCTCATAAATTTTTTTTATAATCATAAGAAAAAGTATATTAATTTTTGATTTTATTTTATGGAAAAAAAATTCTTTTAAATCATTATATTAATTAAATTTTTTTAAATAAATAGTTATGTTTTATAAAAATACCATCACTTAATTTATCATTTATAAAACATTTTTTTACTTATTCAATGATATAAACATATTATATTTTTATTTATAAGATATATAAATTTTATTTATACTTTAATAGATTTTTTTTTCTAGTGGCCACATTACTCTTCCTAACAGTCACATTATTATTCCAATGGTGACATTACTATTCATCAAAAATGAATCTTATCAAAAAAATAACAAACATTTAACCAAAGTAAAATTTGATACTACTCTTTTAAAAATAAAGTTTATTTTTTCAAATATAATTTATAAAAGTATCAAAATGTTGTTTTAATAAAAGTTCTCCATTAAATGTAGGAAAACTACCTTTAAAAATTAGTCTTTTTAATTCGTAAAATTGGATTCATTCTTTTCATATAACTATAAAATCATTTAGATAATTTTTTTAAAAAAATTAAATATATAATATATAAATCTTATAGTTTTGTTAATACTATTCATTCCCTCCATTTTAATGGCTAGGTTATAAAAGTCCTTTAAAAATAATGATATTTAATTTTATATCATTGTTTGTTTAAACATGGTGTTTTGTGAAACCTATGATGTTGAAGAAATTAAATTTAAAAAGAGTAATACCATAAAATCATGAGGTGTTACAATATTTTCTAGTAATATATTGATGTTCATTACTATATCTTATTTTTCTATGTTATACTCATTAGTTGAAATCATCTATTTGATCCTAATGATCAAAGTGACTAGACATAAATTGAATCAAATGGTGCCTCTTCCATATGTAATTGATGGTTATTTCTTTGATAGTGCACTCGGTAAGTGAACCCTCGTCTATTTTATACTTGTAGAGTAGAGTACTAAGATGTTTTTAAACCATTGGATGGTCTAATTGAGTAAATGGAATGAACAAGTGGGTTAAATTTTCTCCTGTATCAATAAAGAATTAGATAGGTCTCCGAGAGATGGTTGTTTCTATACAAGATACTTCCATTTAAACTGTTAATGTCCTGTGAGTGCATTGCAATATGAGTGGAGTGGATGGGCTAGATCCCAATAAATTAGCTCGAGCCCATGAAATGGATATGATGGAATTGAGACCTAGTGATGGATAGATACAACTATAAGAATGGAGAATCTAGACCATCATACCACATAGAGAGAATTTATGAGGGTACAATGGATCATAGTGGTTTAAAAAAAGGTCTATTAGGTTTTTCAAAAAGGAAACTACATTTGAAGGGACCATGAATTCCATTTGGGAATACTGAATTTCTTGAGGAATCATCCTATTTTCATATTATGGATAAAAAAATTATTAATATGATTTATCAAAAAAACAAGTCTTGAACTAGAAATGGTCTCAATGATGTCGATGGAACATGAGTTTTTTCTATATATACCACTACACTCTGAAGGGTCTGTATGGTAATGGTTTTCTACGGTGTTACATAGTAATCTATAGAAATCCTACATAGAAACCTAGTTCGCTAAGGTGAGCTGGATGTATAGCTCAACAAGTAAGGCATTGGTATTTTGACTTGATTAACATGAGTTCAACTCTTGATTAACCCAAACCCCATTTTATGAGTGTCATGTGCAAATAGGGTCTATTCCCTCTTATTTCACTATTATGATCAAATGGTGATGTTATGCCTTCTTCTTAGTAATCCCTCAAGGAGTGTCATTCATGAAAAACCATATCATCTCCCACAACATACCATGTATCTGCTTAGTGGATGATGGAATTCAAGTGTTTTAGATGGACACAACCATGTTTTTTTTCTATGAGTAGTTTCTAGGATAGTAGGTAGGCTCCTAGTGTATTACCCAAATCAAAGTCATGTTAAAGGGGAGTAAGTGGGAATGATTTGATATCCATTGGTTCCATGTTTCTCTCATTGACCATCATTGACTTCCCAATGTTCTCCCAATAACTATAGAGTCGTATCTTGACTATCAAATAGGAATAAGGGGATTTTTCATCAAACACTTCAATTGAAGTGAAGTAGTTCAATATAGGCTACAATGGCTCAAGATATTTGAGTGCTAGTATCACTTAGAAAAACTAATGGTGTGAACCCAAACCACCAAAATCATGAGATAGGGGATTCCCATAGTTATCTAGTGTGGAAATATTCATTGAAACTATATTCATATGAAACAAGTTGGTTCCTAGGGACCTAGCCAAAATGATTGTATGGTATAACATAGATTCCGCCAACCACTACGTACATTGAAGAAATGAGGGATTCCAAATTGACTATAAATAATCTAGATAAAGGTACCAATTTCATGACTAAAACCAATGCCCAAAACCACAAGACCTCTATTGGACCATGAACCCACCGAAGGTCATGAGTTCTAATATCAAAGTTGGGGTATATTTTGAATTCATTGTCACACCCTAGGTATCTAGTATGCACCTACTGCCACTATGAAATCATTTATGAATCAATTGTGATCCTTAGTATTGAATTCCCACATTGTATCATTCTCTTTGGATCGAGAGATGAGATGATCCAATGACCCTATAGAATAATGCGTGGTCATTGGATGATAGGTGCACATAAATTCCCTTTACTTATAGTTTCCACAGAACAAAAATAGAAAGTTATATGTGTAAAATATAACATCTGGGTATTCCATAATGTAATGATTCCAATAGAAAGTGGTTCATTATGATTTAATTTCCTCTAGGTCATCATCCAGACCAGGATCCATCATGATGTCTCTTTCTACATATGGTACTATGGGTGTGATACAAATGACATCACACCCAGTAAATGGAATGAACAACACCACCCAAACTATTTAAAATCCAACAAGGAAATTGGCCAATGACTGTCGGAGAGTGGGAACAACTCATCTCACACTATAACATGGGAAGTGGAAAAAACTAAACTCAAAGGGAAATAGTTTTCATTGAAATGGTGGTCTAAGAGATGCCTATTGGTTACCTATCACCTAGTAAATGGTCATTAAAATATTATTGAATCAATCTTGTTCCAACAGTAATTCTGTAGGGAGTAAATGGGTCTTGGGGTTTATGGTAGATGTAAGAAAACTATTTCAGCCAGAGAAAGTTGAAATGGGGTGGATTGTGCCATATAATATATATTGTTGATGAACTTGAAAACCAGTATATCAACCTGAAATGATGATAGGATTTTATATAAATTTTATTAAAAAATTAGTAATATAAATTGAATGATGGAATGGAAGTGAGCTTGCATGCACTACCGACAATGGGGAAACAATTGATCCAATGAATCGCACCATCCTAATACCAATACAGTGCATTTGGTCATCTCTTTTATTCTATACACCTGATAAGTCTCACATTTAATGATAAGTGGGGGTTAGGGGCTCATAAAAACTCCAATAAATTGAAAATCAGGTTGAAATGGTGTGAAAAGTTAATACTCCAAGCAATGGGTTTACTATGAGGTTTGGGAGATAAGATTATACTACTATGCTACTTGTACTTGATGAGATGGATTAGAAAATCACATCCTCTCAAACATGACTAAATTGATGTTCTGTACTATACTATATTAGTATGGTAATTGATTTCTTTTCATATAGATTCATTTTCATGGGGGTATGTCATCATGGTAGATGCTATGGGCTAGTCATCTATTGGAGTAATTGGTTCAACTTGAGTATTTTGGAAGAATTGTTGAACAAAAGTACATGATTTTCTAGAATATTATGATACACACCAATGGATATATATTCATTGGTATAGGGGGTCAAATGATAAACCCCATTGACATTTCCAATTCAAACCCGTTTTGATGATATCATACATTAGGCACAATTGGTCCAATCCAATACCCAAAGGTACCAAATCTCATTTCCTTATGATTCATACCTAATTTATCTATTAAAACTCCAGTGAAACCACAACAACTCCCTATTAATTTACAAGGATACGTCATGTATCTTAGTTTTTTCATGGCCTTAGAGGTCTAGTAAATTAATTCAGAGGAGATAGCCTTCGCGTACTACCTATATTATACCAAACCTAGGAGGACTTGGTGAGTGATCACACTATGAAATGGAGTACTCAGACTAGATCAACTACCACCTCTGTACCTGGTGAGTAAATAAACTATTAAATAGATTACATATGTTAGGTTTTGTTTCCAATAGTAATATAATATTACTTCTATTTCCCTATGGATCATCAAGTTTTCTTCAAAGTGTTTGAAAATGGTATGTGAATTGAAATTAAACTAAACTTGTAGGTATTCCCATGGTGTAAAAGGAAGTAGATCAACCACCACTCCCAATGAAATACATTATAATAGCCTAAATGTAATCCACCCCAACTCAATTATTTTTTTATCATGTTGAGATAAAATGAACTCAATGTCAATGTTTAATAGGACTATGCAAGTTGATTGTTTCAAGGAAAGTGAGAGTGGATGACATAAAATCAATCAGTATTGGTGCTGATATTATTTATTTATCTCAATTGTTGGTTGTAATTGGAAACATGTTTAGTGTGTTTATTCAATTTATGGTGCACAATATATAATGGAAAACAATCATTTGGGTATTCTATTTTGGGGTTTTGTTTTACCACAACTATAACCTAATTTTCCTCAGTGATGGAAATTTTTATCTCATATCTATTTCATCCTGGTTATCCTTATTAACCCTAGTAATTCTTATGGATATATCATGTATTCTATGTTTTTCATAGAAAAACCTAGGTCCTTGACTATGATACTTGATGTACCCTAGGTTGTTCCTGGCCTCGAAGGGCCAATGAGTGCCCAAGAATTTCCATGTCCAAGCATACTCGATGGGTGGTATGTTCAAGATGGTGTTTACGTATTTCTATATTGGATGTATAATGACCATAATTTTAACCCCCCATAATCCCCTAAACCTTCACTATTACATTAACTCTTAGAAGGTAGTGGATAGATGGAATGCACCCATTGGAAAACCACAGCGAAGCGACACGACCAACTAGGAAAGAGTGCATTTCAGTGCTCTGGTATAGTAACATAAATTGGGAATCTGGTGAGATAAGTTCAATAATGAATCATTGGTGTGGCATGAACTTAAATATATTGGGTGATGGGGAATTCCACCACTGATGCACTAACTCGCGTTTCTCTCATTGATGTACTCATGGTCATGGTATTGTTCCTTATTTATCATGTTAGTACGATATAAAATATATTGGAACTTGTATTTTAGTTGTAGTTCCCCTTGATTTATATTCATAGAATCTACTTCATCCTCTACCTATGTTAATTTTTCTTCCATAAAAGATCCTAGTATGATTCTATTTTTTCATAGAGTGGTGATCTGATGGTGTGAAACTATCAATGATAGGGTGGTTTAGTTGGATATTCCATACGTTATGGTTAGTGAATTGATGATGTGAATTCCCAAAGTATCAAAGGTCATCTATTTAGGATATTCATGATATGTAAAATTATACTACTAATCTCAATCCACAAAAATTGGATGTTATGATCCAATTGAATTTTTATCTCTTTGATCATGATATTCCATAGATCAATGAGACATATTATTTATCAAGAGTCTTATATTCCAACCTCATTATGAACATATTTCAAAACATAAGTATTGAATAAATCAGTGGTAATATTATATACTATTATAAATTAGGACTCGATATTGGTATAATATTGGTATTATAGTAAATTGTCATGTCTTCCAAGATTCTAACCACTTTCTCTCACTATCTCACTAAACATTGGTTGAATGTTCCTACGAAACAAAGATAATTATTTAGTTATTATTTGTTTTCATATTGGAGGTTTTCTTAAGAAATCATTGGATAATTACAAAAGTTTCCATTGATGATAATAAACGTATTTATTTTGATGAAGGGGTTGACACTAATGGAGAAGGTAAAGATGGAGTATTTTATATCGGAAACTATATCAACCAGTACATTCAATGATATAACCATGATTTTCTCATGCATTTTTTTTACATCCTCATCATCCCCAAGTGAATGTGTTGTCTTTTCACTTATGATTGTTATATGATTTCATCCTAGGGTTGTTTTGTGTAATGTGAATATGGGGTCAGGTACTAGGGCAGATAAGTTTTCCTAGGAAATAGATGCCTGATACCCATCTCTGAGGATGGAGGATTCCCACAGGTGAGTATGAAAGGATGGTTTTTGTTAGGGGATAAATCTCCCCATGTGGATGGATATATGTTCTGGGATGTAGGATTACCAATATATACTTTATATATGTGGGTTGGGGATATGACCACCCACATATTCTTGAATAATATGGACTAACCTTATATGGATTTTTCCATTTGTCATGTATACTAGGTGGATTCAAAACCTATGATTTTATCTCATGTATACCTGAGAAAGTTAGACCACATATCTTTTTCTCATTTATACTAGGGTTATCTATGCCCCATGTCATTAAATTTTATATACCTTGGTGATTCAGACCCCTATGGGATTACATTGGTTGGAACGATTATGTGATGTTCTCTAAGACACTCTTGAATTGTCAAAAGCATGTATGGCCAACCTTGGGTGTCTCTGTGGAACGTAATGGATGATAGTGATTTATTTATTTATGTTATCATGTCACATGAAGATACATTTTATTTACCAGATATGTATGAGTCTGTGTTTTTTGTGCCCTTCTGAGTTGTACCCATATCCTACTCAGGTGTTCATGACACTTGGTTACCCGAGGAGACTTCACTGATCACAGGTAAAAGTTGGCCATAGGCTGAGGATAGGGTATGGATAGATATATTTGATAGAGTCTAGAGAGAGATATAGTATGTATTTAATTTTTGGTAGATCCTAATAATTCAGTTATCTATTTATTTATTGCATCTGCAATCATCCCAGTGGTCGATCGACTTTTATGACTGTGATTTTGTATGTATGTTTCATTTTATTCTGTTATTGGTAGTTTTATTTATCAATTTTTCATATTTTGATTAATTTATTGATAAATTTTGGTTATTTTTTGTTATTACACCTTGATATGGAGGTATAGTCTCACCATAGGCACACCTTGGACCCCCATTACTAGTCGGAAGCTCTCTAACATACAAAAATGTGTTCTTTATGTCATGTGGAAACCCGTTCTAGTTACTATTCTGTGTGAACCATGGATGGGATGTTAAAAATTTGTATCATATAATTGCTTTTTCCTTATCTTACTCTTTTGGGATATTGTAGATAAGTGATAACAGAATGTGTCAGATATTCTAATGGAACCATAAATTAGTTCATCGAAAACATCATTTCTAGTGGAAGTCTATGTTATCAAGTATATGGAATTTATGCTCTTGGTTTTCTTTATTATAGATACATGATTTCACCTTGGGTGACTCACATGATATTTTGAGGTTCATGATTTTTCAGAGTTTTTTTCTCTTGGACCATGGAGGTAAGATGCATCACATGCATCATGTGTGGCATG
This sequence comes from Viscum album, assembly GCA_963277665.1. Lineage (NCBI taxonomy): Eukaryota > Viridiplantae > Streptophyta > Magnoliopsida > Santalales > Viscaceae > Viscum > Viscum album. The sequence continues at coordinate 571,103,541 of OY728153.1, forward strand.
TAAGACTCACATGATATGTTCATTTTTATGTTTGGTTTTAATAATGATGATATTTTAGTTGTTTAAAGATTAAAAAATTAATGTAGTTTTTATCGTATAATTTATTGTTGAATTATACTCATCATAGTCGTGATGTATTTTCATATGATGGAAGGTCATGTGGATCTATAGAAGAGTGTTCCACAATGATGATGGTACAGTTATCTATTTCAATGGAAGTATATAGACCATTGATGGGACAGTATGGACGCATAGTTCCTATATAATAGTTTTAATAGAAAAAATGGTTTGATTACTTAAGGTTTCATTAGTATTCTATATGGTTTTTTGCCATATCATTTTTTGTGGAATTCTACTTAACTAGATAATGTTACTATGATTCATTTGGTGTAGGTCATCTCTGGTTTATGTATTTATATATATGTATGTAAATGTGACTTGATCACCCAGAGAATAGTCTGATGTGTAGATTCTCAGAGTGGGTGGGGGATCTAGGAATGGGTGGTTGATTTTGGAATGCGATTCATGATGTTTATTTGTGAGACATGGGATGGGTATGTTGGAATGTGAGTTATTGAGGTGATACATGATATAAGAGAAATATTTTTCATGTTATTTTTATTATGTTGATTGTGACCTTATGTGGTATGATGTATTGGATTGTTGGGAGAGGATAGGGTTTTAATGTGTGACTTAATATAGTGATGATTTGGGTTTTATGGATTAGTTGTGGTCTGATATGTGTGAGGTTAACCCATTAAAAGGGTTATACCAGCTTTTGAGTTCCTTAAAAGATATAATAAAGGGTAGATGCTTCAAGTGGAGATCAATACATGTGTTGTGCTACCATGTATGGGATATAAGAATCTTGATGCCCTGGATGATGTGAATATAAAGGGTTTGGGTAGTTTCCTTGATTTGAGATTAGTTCATGAGAGGTGTTGTTGGGGATATGGTTTAGGTATGGGGTGACTTGGGTTTTTTTATGATGATCACCTTGAGTGCTAGTTCTTAGTATCAATTCTTATTCTGGAGTCCAATACATGTTGGATTCTTGGACCTGGTGATTTCTAGTGTGGTTTCTAATGATGTTGAGAATCATGATCCTAGGATGAAAAATAAAGGCTAGTTATAAATCATGGCTAGATGCTTCTAGTTATGTAAAGACTCTCGTTTATTAGTTGATCATGAATTTGAACATGGATTAGGTAAAAATACCCAATCTTGAAGAGGATTTCCAAGGGAGATTATGACTTAATGAGACTGGAATGTGTATAGAGAATGCTCAGTGGTTAGGCATGAGATCCAAGGACTGATGTCATTCAACTCCTGGGAGCACGTGTCGGGTGATTATGTATGGTGGCACAAGAACATAAAATTATTTTCATAGAACAAAATTGAGTTAGTTCACATCAGTGATGCATGGTAATATTTGGTTCATAGAGTGGTTAAATGGGTCATGTGTATGTTATTGAGATAAATGGGTTATAGAGGAAACTGAGTGGTATAGATCTTGTAGTGATGTGGTGGATTTTCTTAGGGTAAATATCTATGTGAGGTGACTAGTGTGTTTGAATAGAGTACATGTCATGGAGGAATGACCTTGTATTGGTAGGGTTGTCAGTGTGATGAAACTGGTCATTGGATGGTCGATGTTGTTATTGGACACTGATGAGATGGTGAATATAATTTTATCTAGTTCCTTAGTGATACCATATTTTACATTCATATTTAATTTTATATAGAGTATGTGTTGTAGAACCAGGCTCAATATGGGTTTGGTGTGATCTAAGTGTGATTCAGATTAGATATACGTCAGTATTGATAAGGGGATTATGATGGTAGATACGGTTGGTCAAGGAACCAACCAATGAATTTAACCAAAATTTGGGATCCACATTTTATGTATTCATTGTATTATTAAAGGATCAATGATACTTCTAAAGAATGAGAAATGTTATGGTGGGGAGGTTGTATACCCCATGTCTATGCGAGTGTCAAAATGTTTGAGGAAATTTGAAACATTATTTAATTGAGGGGTTATATTTTTAATTGAACTTTGTAATTACATTATTATAATTCTAAAATCTCTAAAATTTCGTTTTATACATGTATTGAGACTTAGATAAAATTTGGGATTCTCAAATGAGCATCAGAGTAGTTTTTGGATGGTGGGGCTATTGAATTTCGGCAGTAGCCTTCCACATACCTGGTGGAGTGTTTTTTTTGTTTTTATTTAGTGGGTGAAATAATGTCATTTTATGATTGATGACCTATAGATTTTAAGGGGTTGGGAGACCTAGTGGAGGGTCATTTGGCCTCCCCCTGTCATTCTCCTCCTTGGTCCCCCCTTGATATGGTGTGATGTTTTGGAATTTTTTTGGATTTTCGAACAATGATTTAAACTTTTTTCTCACCATCCCTCTTTCCCTTAATATTTATTAATTTTTAGACTTTAATGTTTTGGGGCTTTATAATTATTTTACTAGAGTATGGTGAAATTTTCTAAGAATGACGTAACTTTTTCTCAGTCGCAAAGACGATATCCCATAACAGTGTCTGCACACTGTCACTCTTAATTTCAATGGAGGTATATAATAATATAATATTTTTCAACGTTTTATGGTTAAAATTCAATAAAATTATTTATTTAATCATTATTTGGTCGAGGATGATACTGGAAGTGTGGCATGTATGTCTCTTGTGATTTTTGTTGTGATTTAAGTGCGATAGAGATGCATGTTGAGTTTTCAGTGGTTATGACATTTAAATTAAATTTTAAATCAATTCTATTTTGTTATAATTGAGTTGATTAATTAATTTTAACTGATTATAATTAATTATTGGACCTTTTATGTGATTTAGGTGTTTGGGGTGTGATGTGAGGCATTGATGAGCCTCTGTAGATATATCAAGTAATAAATTTAAAGAGGAATGGCTCCACTTATATGGTAGGTGGTCTTTCGTTCATGCACTTTTGGGATTTTTCTTTTGTTTATGTGGAATGCGAAAAGTGGCCTTTCCACCATGGTAGTGGAGTTATTTAACTAAATTAAATGTTTAAATTTAAAATTAATTTTCTTTTTTAAACGTAATTTATTATAACAAGAATGAACAATGTGTCAAGGAAATTAGGGATCATATTCACCACCTTAATGTCTCAACTACCAATGGTTTTAGCCCTATTTGTAAATGTAATCCTTGATATATATAGAACCTAAAGGGGTGTAAATAAAAATACATAGTCAAATGGTCTTTAGTGTCCCTCGGGTAGGATTCCTTTTCCACTTTTAGGTAGTGGTGTGGATTGAATTAGCCATGGTGAACCCTAGTTGGCCTTATTAGACCCCTATTTAGGTGCCCTTGGACATTCCTTGTAAATGGATATGGGGAATTGAATAAAGTTAGTCCTGATGAGCCTTTAGGGATTATGAGGTTTTTTTTAGACATTAAACTAGAGGATAGGACCTGATACATGAGATGGTATTTATGCAATCTCTTGTGTGAAGTAAGTGGAGCATGACTTGTATGTCCAAAGAGGTCATACTATAAATATTATGTTTCCATGGACCGTGATTTTCATTGATTTAAGGGTGTCACCCCATGATATTAGACCAATTATGGTGGCATTCCATGTAGTGACTTACGGGACCCTGGTAGGTTCTAGTTGTTGTAGACTCTATACAGGGGTAGTGCATGGTAGTTAAAATTTCAATAATAGGACAGAAATTTATTTTGGTAAAATATATAATAAGGAAATTAAATGATTAATAATTGAATGGGTAACATGATGAATGTTTTTTAGGCCTTGATAATGGTGGATTCCCATAATTTCTAGATTTTTTATATTATAGCTTCAGGGGTGATGGATCCTCTGAGTGCTTGTGTTGGATGTTCACCTATTCTTTGGATATGATTGTGGCCTTTTAAAGGATAGTCCCTGGGGTGTTTTTGTTGGATTTTTTGTTCTAAAACCAAATTTTTTTACATTTTATGAGATATACATTTTAATATTTGAAAATTAATTAAACATATTATTACATGTTTTTTTGTTCTACATTACGTTGATATAACAATGCCCTAAGGTATATATCCCATTGTTATGGTCATAAAAGATCATTGCTATGATGAGAACCTTGAAATCTCATGATGGTATTCTTAAATATAGTTCTTCAGTCGGGTAACATTTTATAATGGAATATATAGAATGTTGAGTGTCAGGTGTGACTACCCATAAAAGGACGAGACTTCTTCTAATGAAGTTCACTCATGGTAATCTCTAGGATGAGAGATTATGAAAACATACTTGTTAGTAGGAATTATACATGTTTATATTTCATTGGATATTCATATATAAGAGCATGTGTATTGGTCAATATACTTTAAGATTATCATGAATTCATTTTATAACCCCCATGCTTAGATCAACTAAGGAAAACTATGACACTATATGTTCCCGGGAAGTATGGTATGTTGGGTACATCGGGAATGATATGTTATTAATGGATAAGATGAGGAAGCATTTTTTCCTTCTATTTTTATGAATGTTTATATCTCGGCCCTTTGATTGGAATTGAACCATCTCATTAAATTCTATATCCATGATGTAATAATGTGTTTATTTTAGATACTCAATGAAAGGTGTATCAAGAATTTTAGTTGATGACACAGATGTGAAACCTTCTTGATGAAATATTGTTACTGAGAGATTATATTATCCAACAAGCATTCATATGTGGTTTTCGATGTTGTGACGTTAAGTTCTTTCTCTTGGGTTTCAAGAACCATTAATAGATGGTATCCATTGACTTTAGGCAATCATACCTAATGCCAATGAGAAATAATCCTATAGGGTCATAAAATAAGTGTTTCTATAGATCTCGATTAAATTTTATTTGGATTAAATTAATGGAATAAATAATATTCTCAAGATGAAATATTAATTTCACTCTTATTTTATTGATCAAATTTTTTTTAAATATTTAATAAAAATTTATTCACTAGTTTTTGGACAATGTATTTATTCATGAATAAAATATTTATTTATGTATTCAATGTATTTTGAGGTGTTAGAGTTGAGAAAGATCATGTCCGATGATGAATATTAATTTGAATGTCGTTAAAATAATAATTATCATTTCGTGAGTTAGCAAAAACTATAAAGTATTATTGTTATTATTATATGGAATGAGGTTTGATAAGTAATAAATTATTAGTTAATGGATTCTATTTAGATAAATAATATTAAACCTAAAACCTATCTCTATAAATAGATAGTTATGTCTATTGTGTAGGTTTAATCGATATTTGAGAATCATTGCCCACACCAAACTTCAATTTCCATTCCTCACCCTATTTTCCTCTCAAGAATGAGAAGCAGTAGAGAGATTCCATCAATCCTGGAGGAACTAGAATAAATCAAGAAGAATAAAACGAGATGATATATCTATCATTCTAGCACCTAGTGATCCATCAGTGTTGCTCGTATATCAAAGGAACGCATGTGAATAACTAGTAGAAGGATTGTATACATGGATCCTACTAGAAAAATGATGGTAATCCAAAAAGGGGTTTGGATTATCAAGAAAACCTTCAAAGAAATTTAAAATACATTAGATATCATTTGTTTTAATCATATTTAAATTAATTATAAATTTAACCAGCAAAGATCCTCTCTGTAGGTTTTGGGTTCAATAATGTCAATATTTGGTGGAAAACTTTTATCAGTCATAATGTTTACTTATTGTAAAAATTTATAAATGATTTATCAAATCTAACAAAACCACTATGGTTATCCACCCACTAAGGAGATTATAATATTCATGGAACATTTAAATTCTATCAAACCAGTCACATTTTAAATTTGTAATTATTTAATTTAATGTTGATCTATTATGTTCAATAGTTGTTAGAAATTTCATTTGAGGAATATTTATTCTTTAATCAATTTTAAATTAACATGATTTTGAAATATTAATTATCACCATTGATGTCTTAATTTTATTAAAGTAATAAGAACAGATAAAGAAGGACCATAGATTCCATTAGAAATTGCCTATAATTCCGGCTAATAATACTAGGTAACACAACATATAGCTGGAGTACATGATATGTACCCAAGTGAACTATATCTGGACATGCTACAGGAAACACAACATTTCAAGAAGTAACTACGAATGGTGAATTTATTGAAAATGGGGTATATACTATACAACCTAGAGAATTTCATGTTCGATTACATGGAATGTATCCAACATACACATCATGTAGTCTACATGGTTTAGCAGTGAAATTCATGTAAAACATGTGGCCAAATACATAATAAAACCCCCATATGAGTATTATATCTTAGATCATTAATGAAATACATGACATGTACCTAGTGTACATGGTGTGTAGTTAATTATTTCCTACATCTGAAAAACACACTAAGTTATTTGGTGAGTTAAGAGGACACACATTTTGCAGAACACATAGCATGTTGCTTGAGTACACATCATGTGGTCCTACATTCGATTAACATTTTGAGACCTTTAGTGGGTTATGAGAACACATATCAAGAGTGACATATGCTATGTTACTAGATAGTACATGTCAAAAAGTCTATTTGAGGTACATGCCAAATCCCCAAGTGTTTATAAATAGTAAATGACATTAATGTATTCCTTCTTGTAGCTCGTAAGTACATGTCGTCTCATCTCCCAATAAAATAAATAATCAAATTAAACCAAATAATTAATTATAGAATTAAAACCATATTATATTTATTAGAACCTAAGGAGTTTGAAATTTCAATAAAGGTTTTAAAAAATTTAAATTTCTCAATTAATTTATTGTAATTATCTATAATTATTGGTCATGTCATTTATTTTCCTTGAATGACTTTATGATGGATATCACTAAGAGAATTAGGATTGTCCTTAAGGTAAAATGGGATTAATAAATTAATTAATAAAATCATGTTTATTTGAATAATACATAACTAATTGAAATTAATATTAGATAGTATAATTTTTTGTATTAATTGTATATGTATGACCATTCACAAGCTTGACCAAGACCTGTGTATATATTATTTTTATTTAATTTAATTTATAACATGGTTTCTCGATTATTAATTATTAAATTAAAATAGATCTTTTCATTCATCCCTCACTACATTATTATGTACATCCTACATCTCCAAGGTGATTTATATAATAAACCATCACTAATATTTTGGTTTCCATCACCTGTGTGTGATTTATAAATACTTGTAATAAAAGGAGAGTCCCAAGGGGAATGGAGGTAGTTCAAAATGGAACCAAGATGATTCCAACCAAGGAAATACACAAGTGGTTAGGTGGAATGCTACAAATCATGACAAGACTGGAATAGTGAGTTTTCCCCTAGGTTAAAGGTTGGTTTATTTTCCACTAAATAAATAAACTATTGGGTAATCTCGTGATTAGGTCATTGGATGTAACCTAACTATTAAAAAATACTTCTAAAAACACTTTTAAGGGAATGATAGAACCCAAAAAAATATACATGTGGAACCAAATTTCAAACCACATAGGAAATTATCATAATATTACAAATTTTTCTTATAATGTATGAATTAATAAACCTGTGTACACTCCATAAAATAGAGGATAACTTCATTTTTGGATAATCTTTGATGAGTTTTTCAAATTTTTAGGCCAACTTTCCCTAGGTGTGATTATATAATCTTATTGATTTATTTTCCTATGTTCATCCCACATGCCAATATCTAATATTTTTTGTTCATCCAATCAATTTTATCATCACATAGATCAACTTGAATCAATCTCTTGTACATTATATCTTTGTTTTCCAATGAAATATTGATATCAAAATAATCCTCTATAATCTCTTCCTTATAATTTAGAAGTATATTTAGGTTGGTATCCTCTTTCCCTGCCTCCTTCTAGACTCCATAAAATGTTTACAATTCCATCAACCAGTTAGGATCATCTAACATTCAATTTTAGGTTCCATGGCCTTATCACTATCAACCTCAACACCAGAAGTTTTTTATGTCACCCCCAGAGTTCCACATTCTTGAACCACAACTAGATCTATCCTTGACTCTTCCTTGGTATTCATTAATTTTTTAGATGATCTTGTGACCATGGGCTTCATAAGGTTGTATTAATCTTTCTGTTGTTTATATTTCTTATTCTAGTTTACTGGAAAATTTAGAAATACCATATTTCTTTTCTTTCCATTCCTCAAGCTGCATATGGAAACCATTATTGAATGATTTTAATTCACATACTCTGAATATTATTTAGAATATAAATATTTGTTATTTCTTTGATGATACCCCCTAAGTCCCAGACATGATCGACTTCCTCTTCCGTCATGGAATGATAGACATCCACCCTTCAGGATCAACAACCTCCTTATTTTCTTCCTAGTCTGGAAAATTAAAATCCAAAACATTGAATCTATAAAGTAGATTAAGATCCAAATTTCCTTCTGGGACTCATTCTACTTACTGGATTCACTCAACTGTTTCTTAAAGATTAGGTGTCCTGTTTTGATCTTTTATGTACCATACAATCAATGGAAACATCTCCAGCATGCAAAACCACTTTGACACTAGAACTAGAATCGTTGGTCAGACGCTTAACTATAATGAAATTATGATCGCTGCCCTCATTTATATATTTATTTATTTTTATCTTAAGAAATATTTATTTTATGGATTTAAGACAAACATTAAAGAAATAAATTAATTAATAGGAAAATATGGAATTTAAATAAATTAATTATGTTTAAATGTTTTATCAAACATTGTTAATAACTAAATTAAGATCCAATTAATATTAAAAATACATATAAAGGATGAAATAAGATAAAATTAATGTATAATGAATAAAATATCTTAAATAGATATTAAGTTAGACTTGGAATTCCATTACTTGATTAGGAATAAAATTCATAGAATAGAGTAGCCCATATTAGAATTTATATAACTTAGAGGAAAGTGTTGAGTAAATCCGAGTTAGGATTTCTAGAATAGAGGGTTTATTCAACAGATCCATGAGCTTCAATACCATAGTTGTAAAAGACCCAGCTACCTAAATACCATCAAGTAGCTAGACCAAAACATGTTGGGGTTATGTGAAGGGTATACATATCCTTTTCAAAATAATATTATAGAAACTATAAATTATAAGTTAAATAGTGAGGTCTATTAAGACTTGTTAAAAGAGTGGCAGACATATTATAAATAATTATTATTATTTATTACAAAGTTTATAATGAAGAAAATTACTAATAATATGGTCTTTTATAATATTAATATTATAGAATATTTTTCTTACATTATCCCAATGATAACTCTTAGAGAAATGCCATCTCTTCCCTAGTAGTAACTTATAGGAATGGTTCTGATGCCTTCGGGTAATGTTGTTCCATGAACAAAAATCTTACATGCTAGAATCCCCACTGATTAATCTGCTAGAAAAGGAGGAAAGTGATGAATAGTTCATTTTCTATGATAAAAACATGAGAGATGTGGTCAATGTTCAATTTTTTATGTTATCATCCATGTCTACTGGACTCATAAAATCTCATGAAGACATATATTATTAAAGAATGCATTATCATATTCTTGTACTATATAAAGAGAGAGAAAGATATGAAAATCATGAGATATCTAAGGTTCTCTTTTAAATTGATCTTGTAGGGGGTTCACCATATTAGCCTCACATATTCAAACACAATGGATACATTAAGAACCAAAGGTTCTATAGTTCAAACCACCTAAATAAAATTACACTAATATCATTCTTATATCACTGACTTATAACTTCTCCTTTTTTGTTAATTTTAATTTAAACAACATTGAGATGTCTCTCCCACATCTGATCACTCTTTTGTACCAAGTTGATAAGGAGAGGAAGAGTAAAAATCCTTTCATCCTTATGGTCAATAAAAATAAAGGCCAATAAAATAGATTTAAGCCCATTTTTTCCTCACAACTCCCTTATAAAAAGAAAATGATCATGGGGAATGAAAGGAAATGAGATTCTATCTATTTCACATGTGGCAAGAAGGGACACTAATATAAAAACTACACCTATGAAAAGTAGAATGGGGGGCTTCCACTTCATTTGTAATTTAGTGAAATTTATCTATTTCTACAAATTTGGTATTAGATATAGCTTGTGATGGTCACATATGTATTCAAACATAGGAACAAATTAGATTCAGAAATATTGACCAAGTGTAGGTATATCTATAATTATCCAATACACCCAAACATCCTGTTGTGGCTATCGAGGACTACTGTGTTACATTTCCAACAAGAATGATCTTGGTTTTAAATGATTTTTGTTTCATGACATCTACTACCAAAAAATTTATATCTATATCTGGACTTGTTATGGATTGATTTATTTTCAAATTCATGAATAAATGTTTCTTCTTTTATAGAGGTATATTTTTTATGGAATGAAATATTAAAATAATTATCATTATGTGTTATATTACAGGAACTAATTAATGGAAATCAATAATGAAACCATATCACAAGCCTCATACAACACCAAACTATGGAATCAATGGCTGGGTCATGTAAATAAAATCATTTAACTAAATTTCTCCCAGATAGATATTTAAATTCCTTTGAACTAAAACCACTTGTTGTATGTCATGCATGTTGATAATGAAAAATCAATAAATCCGCATTTAGTGGAAAATATTAAAGGTAAAAGGAACTTATTTAATTAGTTCATACTAATGAGTGTCAACCCTTTCAATTTAAAGTAAGGGGTGGGTACTCATACTTCGTAAATTTTAATGGTTTTTTAGTCGATATCATTATGTCTACTTGATGAGCTATAATTCAGATTCCTTAGATATATTCATGGAATATATGAATGAAGCTGAGAACCACATTGGTAAGATGATTAAGAAACTCTACTTAGACTATTGTGGATAATATATTAATCAATATTTGATTGATTATTTATGGGATTATGTAATTATATCTCAACTAACTCCTCCTTATACAACTCAGTGGATTGGTTTAAGTGAAAAGGGGATGCACACCTTGTTAGACATGGTTAGATCAATGATGTTTCATGAATATATTTCATTATAATTTTGAAAATACATGATATAATAAATTATTATTGGATATTTTATTGATAATAAATGAAATAATTTATTCATATTTTTAAAAATGTGTTCATTTATAGAATATTCGGGATTAGATCATTCATTTGTAAATTTGATGAAAATTTCATTTTTGACCATTTAAAGTGAACTACAGTATTTAGTCTATAATTATTTTTATGTGACCTATTGGAACAAAAAATATTGTTAATGTGTTTCTCACTCAATTATATACAACTTTAGTTTAGGACATCTGATCTAGATCATTCATTTTATTGGAGTAAACGGTCTAAGAAATAAAATTTGGACTTGACTCACCATATTGGACACCAATTAAGTATTTGGGATATAACACTTTATCCATAATTTTATTAATCCCAAATTTGTGAAAGAAGATATAAAAATCAATTTATAAAAAATAATCCTTCTGAAAGGACATTCTTTTCATGGGTTTTTTGAGGTCAAAAAGTTAGTTAATGTTGGATTAAAATATTTTCCTGAATTTCTCATTCACACTTGAAAAGTCTTGAAACCATATCCTCCCATCCACTCTATAAATGTCCCTTTTTCTAATCTGTAGACGGTTTCACGTTCCTTATAGGATTTTAAGTATAGGATAATTGATTCCTTTCGATTTCAAAAATCATTTATGGTGGGAATATCTCAATCTTGGATGTCTTACAAAATGCTCTTATTCTCCACTTTTTAGTTGTTAGGTTGTTGTTCTTGCAATAAACTCATTATTTCTCTATAATTTCTTTTATTATTTTCAATTTTATTCTACCTTAATTTAATTCTTTGGGATCTAACTTATAAGTAGAAACATGATCTGGTTATACACACTCTAAACCTCTACGAATGAAATTCGTTTCTACAATGACTACACTACCCATGGAAGAGTATATTTTCTTATTAATCGATATATCTCTTACCTTAATTCATTTAAATATTTTGAATCAATGAAAAATTTTAATTCACAGAATATGATCTATGAATTTTTTAAAAATTAAAAAAAATAATCAAGCAATTGAATAATAAATCTAAAACACATGATGTTGAGTAATGTGTGAATAGTGAGAGGTTGATCTTAATTAGAAAAAAACAAAATTATATAAATTTTTATAGTTCAAATATAATCCTTAAAACTCAATTAATACTCACTTATATTATGGAAATAACCATTAATTCACCACTGACCATAAGCTAGACATGAAATGACAATCAAAGAAGGGTTCTACGATTGCATGTTCCTAAGAAATCCTACAATTTAATTCATTCCATCATTGTGGTTGAGGTAAATTATCATAGGGTTTAGAGATTAATAAATTAAAGTATAATAATTAAGTTTATGTTAATTTTAATGATACTGAAAAATATTTAATATAAGGGTTATAGTTCGATATATTATGACATGTAAAAAATATATTCTCATTGTGTATTTTAAAAAAAAAATCAAAAATAAAAAATAAAACAAAATAAAATCTTCATTAAGTATACATATTCATGATTTATAAGTGTTAATTACCCCATCCTTTTAAGTATTGTGTTTATTTTATTTCCAAAATACCTTTAATATGTTGTTTTAATTACTTAATACTTTGAGAGATGACCTTGCTCAACCACTCTATTGTACCTAAATAACCAAAAAATAAACATCATTTGAGAGTGGAAACGATATTTCCATTCAAATTTGAACCATTTCCAGGGAGGCGAAAAATTTATACAACCAACTAGAGGTATTTTTCATTTTTCATTTCATTCACTTCTTTTTTTTCTACATTCCATTTTCTCAATTTTCTCTCTCTCAATTTTCTTCTCTTTTTGACCATTAATTAAAACATATTTTCTTTTTATTGTGGTAAATTTTTATCTATTTCCTTTTTTTATTTTTATATTATATTTAGGAATGGAACTAATTCCAATGATCTATTATATCTTGAACCTAAGATTGAATGTAGGCTTAGGGATTGAATCAGGATTCTTAGTCTATGGAAAGTGTCAACATTCACCCAGTTGAGAAATTCCTCCATTATTGGATCATTGAAATAGAAAAATCATCTAAAAATATAAAACAAGATCCAATATCTAAAAATAAATACAATTAAATTAATAGATTAATTCATTAATTGGATGTACTAGACATTAACTATCAACCAAATTTTTTTCATTCTAAAACCCTGAATCAGTTATTGAATTAAAATATGGATTGATACCCATTCTTAAAAAACATTCATTGATTATCTGGTGAGGATACCAATAAACATATTAAAAAATTTAATTTTGTTATCTAAACCCTGAAACCAAGAAATGTCTCTGAAGGAAAAATCAAAAATATAGAATTTACATTCTCACTTCATTAAACTAAAAAATATTGGATGTATTTTTTACAACCAAAATAAGTAACATGTTGGAATTATTTGAATCATGTTTTTTTGTAGATATTTTTTCCAGAATCATGGCTCATGACAATTATAATGGAGATCTTAGAAATAAAGTAATCACAAGGGGATTTAATGTATGAGTACTCAGATAAATTGATAATGTTGTGTGTAAGTTTCCCGCATCACCAAATCAATAAGAAACTTCTTATCTGGTACTTCTATGAAGGAATCACACCTATGGAGAAGAGCATGGTGTATGTCAGGGTTGTAGGGGCATTGATTTACCAAACACCAGCATTTACGCATGTATTGGATGAAAATATGGAAAAAACTCGCATTAATTTGGTGATAGAGGTACACCACATTTTAGAGGAGTACATTAGATTGATTTGGATCAAAAGAAATCCCAAACCACACCAGAAAGGACTTAGGTAATTTTCACTGAAATAGACCAGCCAACTGACTATTTCCACCAATTACAAGAGACTGAGTATTGTGCAGTATTATTCCATGGGAGACCATATTAGTAGAAACAATATCCACATCCCTATATAAAGTAATATTATTTTCATCAATATACAACCAATGGTGGAAAGATAAAATATATATTAAGTATGGATCTAGAAAACAAAAAGGCATGCCTTTCATCAAAACTTCCACCAGTCTCCACCTTACAAATAGGGTTTTGAACAACCCCAAAAGATATATTAATCTCAATAATCAAGAATTAATAATAAAAAAGGAAATTATCAACCAAAGGTAGATTCTAATACAAAGGAAATTTTGAAACAAATTATTCTTGATCAAGGGAATGGTATTAAGAGTAAAGGATTGAATTTGAGGGAGTTTTAGACACAAATGAGACATATTGATACCACCTGCAATAAACTAGTGAGTAATGACTCCATAAATATTACTTCCTAACCTAATCATAATCTAAATGTGAATTTTAGTTCCATCAAATTGAAAAGCAGGAAGAAAACGACTAATACATCTACACCTACCATTCCATAAATACTCACCACAAATCCAGAGAAGCCCAATTCAAGAAAAACTGATGAGAAGCCTAAGGATAAATAAAATTGTAATAAAAAAGTTATTTAGGTTCCTCAAAATACCCTTCCATTTTGAAATATTTTTTTACAAACCAAGACGATGGCTGGAGAGGCGATGAAAAAATAGGTTTTTGACACATTCAAACTTGCGGATATCAACATCCATCTACTTGAAGTAATTTATAAAATTCCAAGGTATGAAATATTTTTGAAAGAGATATATACAAATATAAGAGGGATTAAAGTAAATGAGTGGATCAACATTTGAAGGAATGTATTTTCACTCATCACACCAACCTTAGAAATGCCTATAAAGTGCATGGATCCTAGTATATTAACAATTCCATGCACTATAGGGGAGTTTTATTTTTATGATGATTTATGTGATTTGGGTGCTTCCATTAATATCATGCCACACTCTCTTTTTTCATCCTTTCAATTTCATGAGCTAAATATGAAAAGGGTAGTGAATAGGGCCACAACGTACCTGATGGGAGTAATCAAGTATTTCCTTTTTCAGGTAAGGGATGTGATCTTTTATGTGGATTTATACATGTTGAATATGGAGGATTTTTAGGTTTGATTTCATTCTCCCATCATTCTTGCTAGACCCTTCCTCAAAACATCCAAGACAAACTTTAATATCTATAAGGGTACAATTACTGTGGATTTTGGAGATGATATCATAATATTTAATGTGATAGACTCAATGAAGTGCCCCTCTGCGTGATATTATTATTTCTTCATCTCTGATTCTATCCCATATTGAGATTATTCCCCAAATAATTATTTTCAATAATTTTTAAATGAATATCATTCCATTCATATATATAAATTGGAGATTGGTTCTAGTTTTATGTCATGAAATACTATCACACCTATTCCTCATGATCAAACCAGTCTCATTTATGATTTTTTTGGATTCTTATTCTGATTCTAGGCATATAATTTCTAATTTTGTCATATTTGTTAATTTTTTAGATTTATTTTATTTTTTATTCACTTATGTTGATAATATATATTTTGAAACTGACATTAATTGTGTACATATATTAGTTACCACTTCATTCTAATCAATACAAAACCCACATAGACTAGAACTAAAACCATTTCCACCAAACATAAAATATTCCTACATATTGAATAATTAAAAATCACCTATGAAAACTGATAATAATCTCCTAACGGAATTAGGAATACAACTTTTAAATCATATAAGGAAGAATATAAGGTAAATTGGGTGTACCTTAGCCAACATACCAAGTATTAGCCCGTATATTCTCATAAATAATATTTTTTTGGAGGATGGGGCCAAACGAGTTAGGAAACTACAAAGGAGACATAACCCTACACTATTAAAAGTTGTGAAAATAGGTGGAAAAATTACTTAAGGAATGTATTATTTACCCCATTCCTAAATCTAACTGGTTTAGGCCTATCCAAGTTGTACCCAAGAATACCAGGTTCATTGTTATAAATAATTGAAATGATGATTTAGTTCCAATAAGAGTACATAATAGTATGTGAATGTTCATAAATTATAGGAAATTGAATTAATCCACTCTTAAGTACCATTTACCACTTCCATCAAATTTCCATATTTTTTAGAGACTTTCATGTAGGAAACACTATTTATTCTTAGATGGTTTCTATGGTTATTTTTAGTTTCACGTTAGAATATGGAACCAGGATAGGATGACATTCACCACCTCATTCTTTATATTTTCTTACCGACGGATTCTGTTTGGACTTTTTAACACCCCATGTACCTTCTAGAGATGCATGGTGAGTATATTTTTTTAATTACATGATAGTTTAATGGATGTACTTATGGATAATTTTATTGTGTATGGATCCTGATTTGATGGTTGTATATTGTTTTTAGGTAATGTGTTGCATCACTGCATTCAGAAAAATATGGTTTTTTACTTTTGGATGTTTCATTTTATTGTATAGAAAAAAAATTTCCTAGGTATTGTAGTGTCGTATAATGGAATTTTTTTTGATGTGTCTAAGGTAGACATCATTTCATACTTCCCATATACTGCATGTGTGCATGATATTTTATCATTCCTTGCACATGATTTTTTATCAATGCTTCATCAAATATTTCAGTAAAATTTCGCAACCCTAATCTCGATTTCTTAAAAAATATATTTAAATATTTTTTTATTATTCATGTAAGGTTTCATTTGATGAGATAAATAAGTTTATGACTACACTGTAGATTATTCAACCCCAACTTTGGTACCTCCCATTTCAGCTGATGTGTGATTCTTCAAACATTGCAGTTCGAGAAGTATTATCATAGTTGGTGGAAGGAAAGTCCTATGTGATTAATTATACATTTAGAACTTTGATTCAACCCAATAAAGTTACACCACAATAGAAAATTATTTTATTATTATTATATTTTATTTAGATAAATTCTATTCATATTCATTGGGATTTAAAGTAGATGTTTTTTCACCCTGAATATCTGAGGTACCTCTTCAATAATCCATATGAAATTCCCATAATTATGGGATGGATAATCATTCTTTAAGAATTAAATATTAAAATAAAGGATAAGAAGGGTTTATAGAACTTACTCTCATACCACATCAGTAGGATTACTCATACACTAGAGGATGACACCATGGAAAATGTACCACTTCAGAACACTATCCATGATGAGAATCATTATGTCATCTCAGGTATGAATCCTTGGTATGAAGATTTAGTGAACTACCTTATTGCCTCTGAAATTATGAAAAAATTAAGTAATATAAAGTCTAAAAATTAAAGATCGAGTCTAGTTTTTATGTATGGGATGATCCCTACCTCTGGAGAATGTGTAGTGAATAAGTAATTATGAGAATTGTTCCAAATCATGATTTTGAGGTTAATTTTCATTTCAACGATACACTTTCTTATGGAGGAAACTTTGGATTCCAACATACATATAGGAAAGTCTTATACTCCAGATTATATTTTCCTAGATTATTCCATGTTGCTCGTGTGTTTTGTAAGTCATTCTCATACATACAACACACTATAAATATTTCTAGGAGACATTGGATTCCTCAATAGAGTATATTATTCTATGAGTTTATCTATGCATGGGGAGTTGATTTAATGGGACCTTTTCTATGTTTATTTGTTTTTTTACATTTTCTGTTTCTATTTATTATGATAGAAAATGGGTGGAGGCCGAGGCCATCAGTGATGATGATTCTTATGTTGTAGTTGATTTTTTCAAGGAACATATTTTTTTAGGTTTTAAATACCAAATTTTATCCTCAATCACCAAGGTTCAAACCTTTTCAATTATAATTTGGATTCACACATTCAAAATTTTGGGGTGATGTAAAAAAATTATACTCCATACAACCCCCAAAACAAATGTTAAGGTCGTGGTTTCAAATCGGGAGTTGAAACTAATTTTTGAGAAAACTATGATGTAGAATAGAAAAGATTAGAGGAAGGGATTGGAAAATTCAATGCATTCATATAGTATAGAATACAAAAATCCCATAGGTATGTCCCCATTTCAAAAAAAAAGATAAATCCTTTCATCTCCTATTGGAAGTTGATAATCATGTCTATTGAGCTTTAATGAATTGCAATATGGATTTATCCCAAGCTCGAGATCAAATGATGTTGAAAATTCAAGATATTATGGAAATTCAATTTTCATCATATGATAACTCGCAGCTATATAAGGAAATATAAAAAGTATCTCATGATAGAATGATCCAAAAAATGATTTTTATGAAGGAGATAAAGTCCTTATCTACAGTTCATGACTAAATCTGATTCCTGATAAGTCATGTTCCATATGGTTAATTCCTTATATTATATTTAATGTTTTTCACTATAGTGCAGTTGATATCACCCCTGAAGAGACAAAAAGAATCATTACATTTAATTGGAAATGTTTGAAGTAATACATTAAAGAACTTCTCGTATATGCATTTGATTTCATCACACTGCATGGCCCCATCATCACTTAATGATATCAAGTTGACTGTAACCCTTTCTATTTTATATCATTTTTCCTATTTAAAATTATACATTCCATGATCATTTATCATCTCATAGGTTCGTATGGAAGAAAATGTAATATTTTAAGTGTGGGTGAGGGGAAATTTTTTTTGGATTTCTTATTTTAAATTTTATTTCAAAAAAAAAGAAAAAACAATTCATATAACATGTTGATTTACATGTTGAACATATGGAAAATGAATATTTTAAAAATTCATTGGTGGTATGATAATCTTGAGAATTTTTTCATCATTAAAAGTTGATTTTTATAAAAGTGGTATTCATCAATGATATGATTGGTTCTTTCATTTAAAATTCTTTTATATTATGACACCATTCTCTGTGATATTTTTTCTTGGAAAAAATCTTCCTTGATTTCTCCAAAAAAACTTTTCATGAAATGATGACTTGTGAAATTTTTAATTCATTATTTTATTTTATCCATGTTAGTTAAAAACATCATCTAATATCAATGGTTGATCCAAACATTATTTTATCTTCTAATAAATTTAATTACTATACTAAATTAACAAATGCGTTTGTACTTGATATCCAAAAGTTAAATGCAATATTAAAATTAAAAATCAAATAAAAATAAATTAATTATCTTAATAAAGAGGGGAGTGATGAAATTTACAACATGTGGGGTTATCTGGGTTTGCAACTTCAGGTTCGACTTTTGGGAATGCATAAGTTGGTGGGTTCTAAAATTTTGTTGTAAAGTAATTTAGAACAATTTCATTGGAATTAAAATAGGTAAGATGAAATATTTTAAATAACCTGAATATACTAAATAATGGGTGGAGATATTAGCTTAAAATGGTTGGTACACACACATGTGGGGAAATAATGGCATAGTAGACCCATAACATATTTCTCTTTGATTAATTTCATTTATATCACTGGATATTGTTTTGATACAGTTTATGGGACAATGAATTTCATGTTTATTGATATTGACTCTTGATGATATTTCTACTTTTCCTATAATACCACCAAGTATTGGGAAATATTATCATGCATATCTTGTCACAATTTTCTATAATACATGACATGTGATTTTTACTTGGGGTGAAAAAGGGTAAGTGTGGTAAGTTGATAAAACACATTTTTATAGAATATTTTTTTATAATAAATGAAATAATTTTCTCACCTTATGTTAAATATGTTTATTTATAGAATTTTTGGGATAAGATTATTAATTTTCAAATGTGATGAAATTTCTAGTATTGACCCATTAATGTGCATTGTATTTATTTCATATATAAATATTTTTTGTGACATACTTGAACATAAAATCTTGTAATAGTTTTTGTCACTCAATGGGTTAAAACTTTTCTTCAAGACATATAAGCTAGGTCATACCTTTGATTGGAGTAAATGGGAGATTGAATCGAGGGACTGATCTCCCAAGATCAGTCACCACTTTAGTATTTGAGCAATAACATATTCATTAATCATTTTATTGGGCCAAAATTTGGATAGAATAATGAAGAACAAATTTCTAAAAAAACATATTAATGTAAGGATAGCTCGTTCATGATTTTTATAAATCAAATATTTGTTAAAATTAGGATTAAAATATTTTTATGAATTTCCCATTCACATTTGAAAATTATTAAAACCATATCCTGCCCTCCACTCTATAAATGTGTGTTTTTCTATTTAGAGGGTATTGAAAGTGACTTATAGGATTGGGATTATAGGATAATTGGTGAAGTTTCATTTAAATACACCACTAGCAGAGGGAATTTCTCAAGCTAGGATCTCCTCCAAAATGATCTTATTTTCCACTTCTTTGTTGTAATGTTGTTGTTCTTATAATAAACACCCCATTTCTCTCCCAATTATTAAATTATTTACATTTTTATTATTCCATATTTTACTTATTTGGTCTAGAAATTCATATTATAATTTTTTTTGGTTATACGCTTTCTAAACTATTGTGAATATAATTTGTTTCTATGATGTATACACCGCCAATGGAAGATTAGTTTTTATTACTAATAGATCAAACTCTTACCCTATTAATTTAATTTTTTTGAATCAATGAGATAATTTAATTCAAATAATATGATCTATTACTCTTTTTTTAATATAAATGAAACTATGAAATCAATAGAATAATTAACACAAAACATGTGTGGCCGAGTAATGTGTGAATTTTGAGAGTTTGATCTAAATAAAAAAAGGGATAAACGGGTAGAGTTAAAATATAATCCATAAAAATAAATTATTCCTCACTTACAGTATGTATATGAGCCTCAATATACTACTAACAATAAACAACCCTTGGAATTAAAATCATTTCAGGGTTCTACGATTTCATGTTCTAAAGCCATCCATGGGTTCAACTCGTTTCAACATTGTGGTTGAGGAAAATTCTCATAGGGTTTGGGGATTAAAAAATTAGCAGATTTTAATTTGAATGATAATTATAAATAATTAAGTGAAGAGTTATATTTATATCAAGTATTCCTTCTTAAAATATTTTCTAAAAAATATATTTTCATTGTGTTTCATCAATGAAATTTCAAAAAATAAAAAAATAATTTTTTTTTCTATCATACATATTCATGATTTATAAATGTTGATCACCCCCATCCTTCTACGTAGTGTGTTTATATTATCTTATAATATTTCTAAAATACCTTTAATATGTTGTGTTAATTACTTCATCTTTTGAGGGATGACATGGTTAGCCACTCTACTACACCTAAATAACAAAAAACCTAACATCATTTGAGAGCACCAAGGAATGTCCCATTCAATATGAATTATAAAAAACAATATATATACTAAACCAAGTTCCAAATAATATGGAAAATTTTAGTCCATACCTAATGTGGACTAAAAATAAACTCATCTCATTGTACTTACATGTGCAGGGATATGAAGAGTTTGTTAAAGCCTCTTTAGGTAACAAACATGCATCCTGAGGTACAAAGTTTACCTTTATTGGATACCCAAAGGAAAAAAAGGGATATTACCAATAATACCCCTTATAAAAAAAATTTAGTGGAAATAAATTCCATATTCATTAAGAGGGATCACATATCTAGAGGAGATAATGGGACATAGATAGACTTTGATAAATTCCAGGCTCAAGATACATGAGGTTTGGTGTAGTAAATAATTCTATAAATCCACATGGAAGAAGATGTTCTTGAGATATAGGTATTACATAGGAGTACAAAAGAGGATAGAGAACCAAGATGGTTTGGTTTTCTAGACACTGAGGATGGTGACTCATTATTAATTGATAATAATGATCATGCGACCTATAAAGAATCATTAAATGGAACAGATGTTTCCAAATGGAATGAAGATATGAATTCCTAAATGGATTTTATATACCAAAACCATGTCTAGATATTGGTAGATCCTCTAGTGTATGTAAATACCATTGTTTGTAAATGGGTATTCAAGAAGAAACATGATAAGGAAGGAAAATTCAATACTTATAAGGCATAACTAGTTGCAAAAGGGCTCAAATAACATCATGCCATAGACTATTATAGACCATTTTCATGAGTTGATATACTTGAATCCAAAAAAAATTACACTTCCTATTACGGATTACTAGACTAGGATATTTTTCAAATGTATTTAAAAAAGTATTTATATAACAAAAACCTCCAATAAATTTTCTATATGACACAAACTAAAGGGTTTGTGACTTCAAATGATTCCAACAAGACATTAAAAATAATAATATACATTTATGGATTAAATAATGAATCCAAGTTAAGGATAATTTTGTTTGATTAAGCCATAAAATAATTTGCTTTTATCAATAATGAATGCAATCCTTATATCTATAAGGGGATTAGCGGAAGTGCGGTAATTTTCTTAATTATATATATCAATTATGTACTACTTATTGGAAAATAAATGGAAGACTTATAGTTTGTTGAATTATTGTTTAATAAATTCTTCCCAATCAAAGACATAGGGGAAGAAACATATATTCTTGTGATAAAGATCCATTGCAATATATATAAGAGGATTATCAGCCTATGTCAAGTGACATATATCGAAAAGGTACTTATGTGATTTAGTATGGAATAATCCAAGAGGGGATTATTTCTAATGTCACATGGTATTCATCATTCTAATAAAATGTTTCCTTAGACATATGTGAAAAAATAAAGGTTAGAAAGGAATCTATGATTACAAAAAATTGGGTCATTTTTTGTATGTTATTCTAAGTACTATGATAGATATTTCCTATGCCTTAATCATAATGGGCAGATATCAGGCTGAACTTGGAGAAATATATTGGATGGAAGTCATAATTATACTTAAGAATATGAGGAATACTAAGTATATATTCCTTGTCTATGGTTGAAAAAAGGAACTAGTCATCCAATGACATGAATATTCTACTTTCCAAATAGATCAAGATGATCTGAAATCATGGACAATATATATATTCACACTCAATTGGAGGTTTTGTGAACTAGAAGATGTTAAAGAAGGTTGGGGTAGTAGATTATACAATAAATTCAAAGTATATCATGGCTTCTAAGGAAGCTAAATAAGATGTATGGATACATAACTCCATCCTATATATTGACTTGGTACCTAGAATTAAGGAGTCTATAAAACTCTCTTTCTATAATACTATAACGATGTCTATTTCTATGGCTCCCAAGTCACATCAGAGGATGAATCTTATACTTCATAATTATAATCTCTTGTGGTATATTTTTTAGAAAGGTGGATTTACTGTGATAAGAATACACAAGGAAGAAAACATTATGGACCACTTGACTAAATCCTTGAATCTGAAGAAACATGATCATCATGTGAGGTTGAGAATACTGAAATTTGAAGGTAGTTGGATCTTGTCTATGTGGATGTTTGTTAGAGTTTGTGTTCTAGACCAACTACTTATACTTTGGATTAGCCGTATATTAAGATATTTTAACATTAATTAAACATCTTATTATATATTTTTATTTTTCTACATGAATTTCTTGTAATAAAGTCCTAGGGTATCTGGCACATTTATAAGGTCATAGAAAATTACTACAAGAATATGATCCTTGAAATTTTATAATGAT
Source organism: Viscum album (assembly GCA_963277665.1). Classification (NCBI taxonomy): domain Eukaryota; kingdom Viridiplantae; phylum Streptophyta; class Magnoliopsida; order Santalales; family Viscaceae; genus Viscum; species Viscum album. The sequence goes on from OY728153.1 coordinate 571,127,205, forward strand.
ATTATTAAATACAGTTTTTTGGTCCTATGAAGTTCTTTGATGGGGTACATAGTATGTTTACTATCATGTGTGAGTATTCATATGTGGATGAGACTTTTTATCATGATGTTTTCACTTGGAACTCTTCATGATGGTATATTATGAGAATATTCCTATTATTTAGAATATCCAAGGTTTGTGTATCATCATATATTTCTATTTTTGAGAATTTGTAATGGTCCTTAGACATTAAGATTATCTTAAATCATGTCATAAACCATGCACTTATATTTACTAACTATAATCATATTGAATGTGTTTTTAGGTAATATGACATGATGGGTACATCATGAATGATTTTTTATTAATGGTTAAGTAAAGGAATTAATTTTCCCTTCCATATTTATAGAAGTTGATATCTCATCACTTTTATTGTAATAGAATGGTTACATTAAAATCCATGAACATTCTGTAAAGACGTGTGTATTTCTGAGAATCAAATAAATATGTATCAAGAAAATAGTTTTATGACATGAATGTGAAACATACTTGATGATATATTGTGAAAAAAAGATTATAATACACAACGATAATTTTCATATTATTTTTGTAATTGATACATTAAGTTCTTTCATATGCATTCCTTGACCCACTAATATATAGGAATCGTGGATTTTAGGTAATTCTGCCAAATGTTAATGATGGAGAAATCCAGAGTGTCAAATGCAATGTGTTTCTATTTATCTATATTAAATTATACTTGAAATTAATTAATGGGATAAATATTATTCTCAAGGATGAGGGATAATTTTATTTCTGTTTTATTGATAGATTTTATTTATTAAATATTTAATAAATAATTAGTCACCGGTTTGTGGATTAAGTATTTATTTATGAATAAAATATTTATTTGGGTATTCAATTAATTTCAAGGAGTTGATGATGAATATTCATTTTTAAGCCTATAGAATAATATTTATCATTGAAAAAGTCATCACATGACATAAAATAATAATAATACTAATGTTGTTATATGGAATGAAGTTTGGTAAGGATCATTATTTTATTTAAGGGTTGTTATGTGATTAAATAATATTTTAACATAAACCATATTTTAATAAATATATTGTTATGACTATTTTTCATGTTCAATCGAGATTTATGAATCATTGTACATAATACACTCATCTCTCCATTCCTCCACCGATAATCCAAGCAATAAAGAGAAGAACTAGTGATATTCCTTTAAGTACGAAGGAAGTAGAAGCAATAAAGATAAACAACACAGGATGATAGATCTGATGTGCTACAACTCAATGACCCATCAGTTTTTCTTATAGACTAAAAAAACACATGGGCATCACTATTATAGGGACAATACACTTGGATCCTACAATCATAATGAAAATAATGTGAAAAGTATTTGCAATCAATCAACAATGCCTTTTAATAAATATCCTAATATGATGTATAATTTCATCCTATCATATTTAAATTAATTATAAATTTAATAGGAAAATATCATCACTCATAGGTTCTGGTTTCTATCATGTCAATATTTGGTGGAAAAATTTCATTGGTCGTGATGTCTACATCTTGTAAAAAAAATTGAATGATCCATCAAATCTAAAAAAACATTTATAGTTATCCACCGACTAAGGTTCTTCCATTATTTCTAGAACCTACAGTTTTGTATGATGTGAAATTTGGGTTAGATCCAAGGTGGATAAGTAGACTCAGGTAATAGAGACCTGATAAATAGCTCTGTGGATGATATATTCCCCTAGGTGTGTGATATAGGTTAGTTTCAGGTAGGGGATGAAACCCCCATGGTGGATGGATATAATTTTCAAGGATGGAGGATTTACCAAGTGTACCTTGGATCTGTGGGTAGGGGATGCAACCCCCCCCCCCCCCCCCACAAAGCTTTATATATATTAGAAACACTCCTTAGATCCACGGGCAGGATATAAACCCCCCCCCCCATCCCATAACACACACAGACAATATTTTGATGTTATAAACACCCTGATTTGGAATTTTCCATTGAAAATATATACTACGGGAGTCATACCCTATGTTTTTTTCTCGCCTATACCTCAGATATTTAGACCCCATGTTTTCATCTCATGCATACTAGGGTGAGATAAGACCAAATGATATGATTTTTTTAAACTAGTTTAATTTATATCACTAGGTAATTACATTGGTTGGAATGATTACATGGAATTATCAAAGACACTCTGACATTTGTCGAATCAGGTATGACTGGCCATAGGTCTCACCATAGACCTCGAGGGTTAGAGGTGATTTGTTTATGTTTTATTCAGAAATTAATTTTTTCACATGAAATTTAAATTGTACATGAACTTAATTATACATTCATTTACAGAACCATTGATGTTTTCCTACTTATTTTTACTCACATGATTCAAGGAATTCCATGGAACATCGATACACAATAATACTTCACTGGTCATAGGTACTGGTTGGGAAGAGGCCCATGATTAGATCCTTGAGCTATATAGCATAAAAGGAGTCTATTGATGGATTTGGTATGGTTCAAATATGTGGTAAATCCTACTGATTGATTGATTTATTTATTTGATGTGGGATCGGCCGAGTGGACGATATTCTTATACGATAGTGAGTCTATAAGTATGTTATATTTCATTTCATTATTTATGGTTCTATTTACTACTCATGCTTACTCTGATTATGTGATGGATGAACTTTGGTTATTTTTCTTGATTTTTCACTCTGAAATGAGGGTATAGTATCTTTATGATCACACCTTATACCCACACTACTATTCTACATCCTTTGGTTCATGTAGAGGTGTGCTTGAGATTACATGATGACCCAATCTAGTTAATATACTTAGTAAACTAGGTCAGGGATATTACACTCCTACTCTTAGAGAAACTCATTTTTTCTCCTTGATGTAATAATCCTTGAGAATACTTCTTCTCAGTCACTTATGTATTCTCCTACACCTATAAGTACATTGTAATGTAAATGGGGTGACTACATACTGGATCAATGGACATAGATCCTCTATAAGACAATGATCTCAAGAATCTGCATCTGGGAAATCATTAGGAGTGAAATTATGAGGTTCCTTAAACAAAACACAGAGTTCCCACATGGTTAGGATACCCTACTGAAAAGAGAGAATATACTACCTCTTTTTCACCTACATCATCAATGACAATAACTCTAAAAAATTCCTTTTGGAATTTGGACAATTAAATTCCTTCCTTTTTCCACTCTCAAAGACATAAGACCCACAATTGATGCACTTCCCCAACCATTTTAATTACAACCAATGTAACCCAAAACTCAGGTTGAGATTGAATAAAATTAAATGTGATATTAATCTCCTCCAACCGGCACCCTATCTCCAAATTGGAGATGCTCTCCTCATACTATTCCATCCTCTAACACTATATGGAACACAATATCCTCTACCACTACTCAACCTCTAATATTGGATCGATCCTATGATGATTGACTAGATCAGCTTTTTGAACCTCTCCTCCCAAAACATATATAGACGATGACCAGGATCCATATCTAGAATCAAAAAGGAAACCATAAGCTCAGTTTCATGTAATTTATTAATATTCATTTGATTATGTTCATTTTAATATCTAGACACCATGACATTCAATCACAAATATAAACAAGAATGATGTATTTACCTCTCTTAGGTATCTACCCCACAATCTTCAAAACCTATCTTAGAACATCTAGAAAGCTTAAGGTCCTTATACTTTATAATGAGGGTATCTAAAATCCTATATCCTAGTTGATTTCCCCATCTTACATTTTAGGATATTCTCAACTGATGTTGTTCTCATACCAACCCATGAAATCCTTATAAGTGTCTAAATTCAATATTCTCCATAAATCATAACCAAACAATTTGATATTATTCCATCATGACCCCCCATGGGTACCCATCCTGGTCAAAAAATTAATAGAGTGAGTTTCCACTGAACCCCCCCCCCCCCTTCAATAGGGCCGGAGTTGGAAACTTGCACTGAGGGTATGAAACACACAATGTGAGGCATTAACCACAATAATTCTTGGATCATGATATAAAATGAACAATCAAAACCATATAATAAACATAAAATAATACTCATCCTGTAATGAATTTCAGCTAATATAAATAAAAAAATCACCAAAATAAAAACATTACGGAAATCCTAAGACAAAAACTTTGTAGCGGCTCCAACCTCCCATCTTGTGATGTCCAAATCGATCTATAAAATTCTCCAAGGAACACGAAATTCATTTCATAATATAGGATTGAGAATAAAATTTATATTTAATATCATCATACACAATTTATATCATGAAAATGGGAGAAGAGAATACTAATATTCCAATAAATGAACAACAGAACTACATGTTACTTAGTTGGTCGACTAATTCAATTATCAACCTCACTATGGCTCACTCATCACGTAACACATCCAAGAAGAAAAATATTTTCAAATACTATAGATAAAGATCCCCACTATAACTTTCTCACTGGTTTTCGTCTCTCACATCCTAATGTCAAATGATATGTGATGTCATCCCTTCCATATATACAAATTGTTAATCTGGGGAATTAGCGTATCATCAATATAAAGTACGTCAACCTCATTACCTCCACCTACCATGAATGACTCATGCAACATATCGTATCAAATACCTACATGAACTAATAATTTTTCATCACTAGGAATCTCCACCAATTAAATCATCATCACTAGGTGTCTCCATTAACTAAACCATCATCACTAAACATCACTACCAACTAATTCATTATAACGAGGAATGCCACCAACTAATTCATCAATACTAAATTCCTAAGATGAAGAGGATGTAAGGTAGATAGGTTATTTAATAATCATTCCTGTTCAATCCATACTCAACATGAGTATTACCCACTAATAATTATAAATAAAAGAATCAATTCACTAAACTATAAAATAAAATTATGACATTAGTCTAGAAGAATTTAAATAATTGTTCCCCACATCATGGGATCCGCATAAAGAACATTTTTATCAATAATAAACATAAATGTATCTGGTTAAAAATAATGATATGTTCATATCCAAAAATATTTATTTATATAATTAATAAATTTAGGATCTTTGAAAGATAAAAAGGAATTCAATAGAATGATAAACATAAAAATGATATTCTCAATAATTCATTGTTCAAATTTATATTCTATGAGCCTAAATCATTAAATAATCTAATTTTTATTATAAAAAACAATTTTTTCCCGATTATAACTATTCTGATTTATATGAAAAATGATTAAAATTTACTATCCAAGGGTCTTGTATGGGAACTAGCTAAACATATAGTGGTATAATAATTTTTTTATGAAGGGGAAATGTGGAGTTTAGGGTCCGAGACACGTGGTTCTTGAGGGTGGATCCTCTTGACTCATTCACAAAAAATGTGTAGCACACACATATATCATGTTATTACATTGTACATATAGTATATGTGAATGGATCCTTTGAATTTTGGTACACATTCATGCATCTGGACTGTACCAACATAATTCCCAAAATTTACCCCTTTACCCTATCATACATAGTCTCCATTCCAAGTCAATCCATCATTTCTCACTGAACCCCTCCCCCTCATATCGTCATTACACATATTCTCCATATCACCTCCCTGAAAATATTCCCAAATTAGGAAATGATTCCTCTAGGTAACCATGGAAATACTAGATATCTGAATTTCCATATTTTCCCCCTCACTTTGAAAAAATGAGAGGCTTTCTTAAACTAATATATTACATTTTAATAATAATATATATTTTTATATTGTCCTATATTTTTTGAAAATTATAAATGATTCAAAAATAATGTAATTATACCTATCTTATTATTTTTACCTTTTTGGATACCAGTGGCCAGTGGTGGTCTCATTCATTTCATCTCTTCACCCCATCATAAAGATATTTTCCCTAAAAATATCTTTTAGTGTACTCTTTTTTTCCACATTATCGAGAATAATTAAACACCACCACAAATGATTTGTTTTTATGAAGGTGGTGTGCCCCAATAATTCCAAACAACCTATCAATACGGGTTTTTTAACTTCTCTAATGAATATTAGACAACATTCGGGAACATGTAGAAATCATTATAAAATGTGATGTATTCATTTTTCCACGTATCTATTTGAAATAAACCCCTTATCCTAGAATCCAAATTAAAATATTCTTTTAGTATGAAATTTTTTATTTATTAATTGGTAATTTTATATATAATGAATTAATTAATTCTTTATATCCACCAATATTGAGTCGAATCAAGTTCATACAAAATTCAAGTTACCATCAAGGAGTATGTAATGCTCTGAACAAACACCTTTTGAAATCATTTCTATGGATTTATAAATCAACTAAAGAACTTGATCATATAAATTGTACTATTTGAAAATTTCCATCATTTCTAGGTCATGATTAATTCCAATCTCATGGGTGTCTCTATTACAATCAATAATTGCATCCATGTTACGGTGACAGACGTGGAACTCATGTCGAAACACCCATAATGCCTTAGTACATATTACATGGGGCTAGAACAGCCTTATACAACCCATTTGTTGGTTATTTACCTAATTTATAGGTTGATACATCATGTTACTAACAATGTATATTTTATCCTAAAGGATAATAAAAGGACATGCCCCTGGTAATACCTTTCGTGGAGGTTGTGCGAGCCTTGCATCTTGGTCTAGGAATCTTTCAGAAAACTATAATTTTCACTACATAATAAAAAATACTCATGGGAATGGAAAAATAAATATACATACATATTAACCAAACATATAACTCATATGTTGACATTTCTATATTTTTCATTTCTAATGTTTCTAATGAATCTTCTTAACTTGTTTGTGTAATTATATTCAACTACTTACCCATATATTAATCAGTTACAACTCCACATTGATAATGTAATTCCATATTAAATTCCCATATGAGGATATATTCTCAAAAACCATGTTAAAAATAACCCTATCACTACTACTTTGGTTGATTTGGGATAAATGATGCTTGATCCTGGAACTACACAGTTTATCCCTGCGATATTCCCACATGTTTCATTATTATCATCTCTTTAAATGGATTCTAAATATCTACAATGTAATGCAAAAAATATATTTAGACCAGTTTAATAAACTAATTTATAGAGGTTAATTTTATAATAACCTAATCCATTGAGAATTTTAACTCCATGGTTTTCTTATGAATCTTCAAAAAAGGCTCTTCTCGAGTGATCCTTATAGATGGATTGGTGTCATTAAACACTAGTACTCAGTTCATTGAATAGCATGAATGGGATCATATGCGTAGATATTCACAATCTCCATCCAAAGTGAACATTCACCTTTTTTGTTTTTTTCTCTAACTCTACATTAATTCATGCCAAATTCCTCCTTGGTTTTTAGCTGGTGTAACATCCTCGTCCCACCCATCGGCTTGGTCCAGCCCAGAGGTGCTAATAATCTTAGATGACATCCCCCCAGACACCAAATACTATAAATAGATTCCAATGGTTAAAACACAAGATACACGGGGGAATGGTTTACCCATTTTATTCATGTACGCAACACACATAAAATTACAAGAATAAGTAAAACCATATACATATCTAAAAATGATTCATGCACCAAAAATCAATAATAATAAATATTTAAACAAACAAAACAATAAAAAATGAATCAAATATTAATACAAGAGTTTAATTTGAATGGATTAAAATATAAATATATAACTCCAAAGTCGTAAAATTATCTAGAACCATGGTGAAACCACTCCAAAAAAAATACACAAACCTCTCCAAGCTCCATCTTTAAAAAATATGATAGAAAAATAAAGGAGTTACACTAGAGAATTATGAAACACTCCCCTTATTTTTATCCAAAAAACAATATTTTCATATGCACCAAAGTCAATATGCATTGGATGAGTATTAATACCCATGAGGAAAATCCCAATATAATTATCCCATATTCTACTAAGAATATAAATAGGTTATCTCATTGAAGTATAAAAATGGTAGGAATAATATCAAAAGTAAATAAAATAGTTTTTACAAAATAAACTTTAATAGATGAACACGTTTTCCAAATATAGCTAACCAAAAATAGTTTCCCTATTAAGAATAAGAATAATTTCATAAATTTTAATTTGGATTAATCATCAACATTCTCTCTCTCTATCTCTCTCTCAAGAATTCTTAATGGCATCCCAATTCTCAATATAGGTGGTACATCCTCATAAAAGAAATCACTTGGAGGAAATTATTCCTTGTTCCATTCCATTCGTCACTGAGCACCATGTAAGTTTCAAAATGGCCTTATAAAATGAAAGTCATAAACACACAACAACTACATTCCTTTCCAGATATAACCCACAACCTAGTTATTCCAATATTATATTCCAAAACCATTTTTTATTTTAACAAAACCCTTTTTGTCATGTTAGAAAACATGTTAAGGCCATTTACTACAACCCAAATTCATTATAAAACTAGTAATAAATCATCCTAGTAGAGTTTCAATAGGAAAAATCATTTAAAATAAAAAGGAATTTATTTATGAAATCCATGATCATTTTTGTTCAAATAAATGTGGAAGGAGGGGGAAACACTTACCTTGAATGTTTGATCCATGCTTCCCATTATGATCCTTTACAAACCATTTTATTCCTATTTATCTAACATTTAATATTTGATTGAATCAGCTTCCAAGTAAAATATGTCTTCCAAAATCATCTATGTAAGGGATAGAGTTCTTGTGAAAATGGAGAGAGCGATATAAGAATCATGGGGAAAGGTAATTTAAATAAATATGTTGGATATTCCACATTCAATACATTAATTATATATTTACATAAAAAATCTTCAGATTTCAGTATGCACCAAAAAAATAAACACATTAGTTTAAAACCCTATATTCCATGAACATCATGAATATCTTCTCACGTCATGAATATTATTATCCAACCTCCTAATGAAATGCATTCTAAACTTGAAATAAATCATGATATATTTCCATAACACATTCATTCCATGAATCTACATTTATGGCATGAATTGTTCATGTCTCCAGATTCTAGATTCTGTTCACTTTATTCCTCAAAACTCCTCCCACAATTTCTCCCATTGTCTCTAAAAATAGTAGAATAATAATAAAAAGAATAAATACCTAAAACCATGGGTTTTATAACTAGTTCACATTATATTTAAATGACATCTCTATATAGGTAATCATATTGGTTATAGATTTCTGTAATTTCACCTAGTATTTCATTTCCTACAAAATAAAATCCACTATAGATACTAGGTTGTAGAGTGACACTTAGACACATAACTACACCCTAATTCCTCCATTAACCTCCCAATGTTACTCATTTAATATCATTTCTAGTAGAAAATAATCTTAAAATTATTATAGAAGATTCTTCAAGAAATGTTCCAAAATTTTGAGTTGTTTCTAGAATATTATTGCTTCTTGTATTTCATAATCCCTCTCTTACTAGTCCTACCACATATTTGAGATAGAAGAGTTGATATGCCTTAAATTTTTCTATGATTAACATGGAAGATAAAATACAACATGGGTGAATTATATTCTAAAATATGTATAATAATATTTTTTCCATATCAAGTGTTAAAAATAATTGTAACACAGTGTTCTGTTAAACCCATAAATAATAATCCCATAAAATTTCAGATTAAAAAAAATTTGTAGTTAAAATTATGTCTTTAAAATTTTTAATAACTTTATAAAAATACAAAAATTCCATAGAAATATAAACAAAAAACATAAAAAGTAGTCAGAATGGAAATAAAAAAACATAGAGTATTGATTCACAAATCAATTACCCCTTTAAAGGATATTATAAATAACTGTTTTAACCAAAAAAAAATTAATGGGAATATTTCACCTGATTAAACATATCATTAAATTTATCCAATATAAATGAACCCTCAACTTTAATGAATCAAAAGGTATATCTTAAAATACCTTGGAATCCCTAGAATCATCGGTTCGTATTGGTCTGCTTCTATAAACTAGGAGCTTGGATCTTTCTTCCTCATAATGTCCCTTGATCAGAACGATCAGGAGTAGTTCCTGCTTTCATAAACCAGAATCATGGCTCTATATTCCACATGGAATCCATTTATCTCAAATAATTATAAGGAAAATATTTTTAAACAAGAAATTTCTAATATCTTTACAATGAGAACCTCATAATGAAACTATTAGCATGGCATTCAAAATGAACATACAATCGAAAACACTCTGAAAAACATTGTGCAATGAAGGCATCATGTGATTTAAATATTATTTAAATTATCTAATGACACCTTTTTGTATATCTCAATCATTGAATCTGAAATCCTATTTACAGTAAATTCTCTAATGGATGGATTTTGTGTTATTTTAGATCGGTTGTAACTACATCGAAAGCATATTCATCATCAATTGATGAAATCAAAAATAATTATCAAGTTTTGATAAAGTTAGTAATAAACCACTATAGTGTTCATAAATCGTGTAGATATAACCTATATAGAAAACTCAGACCTCCATATTTTCATGTTAAAAACCTATGGAACTAAGGTTTCGATATTTTCATTCTATACAAAAAACACTCAAAAAATTTAATTTAAATCAAATTATAATTGTGTATTCTGGTTTTAAAAATTTCGGATGAAGTGATACCTTGACTCAACACTTATTTTTTTCACTCTATTGTGTGGTGTCACCTACATCATATTTCTTCCAATGGTGTTATCCACATTCAAATGGACTCCAACATTTTGGACAAATTTATAAGCCCTTGTCCTAGAAGTCCAACTAGAGTCAAATTATTTATATTTATGGAAACTAACTAGAACCAAAATTACAAGAAAAATAATTAGGAGAAGAAAAATAATATAGGAATAAAGGAGAAACTTGATAGGTCCTAAATCTCTCTCACATAATCCAAAGGTCAAACCCAAATAGATATATTCTTTATGTGTCCCTATCTATCCAACCCCTCGACCCCACCTCTTTTAACAACCTACCCATTATAATCCATATGTGGGGCCCTTAACCATAAATATTTAGTTTCAATGCTATATTTTTTCTTTGGCATGACCCTTAATCCCTTTTCTAGAGTCATTTTTGTCGTCGTATTCTTTCAAATCTATAGTGTTGTTTCATTTGTGGCTAGGTGTGACTTTCATGCTTCCCAACATAGATCCCACCTTATAGAAAATTATTTTCCTGGTTGTTTCAAGGTGTCTAGGTCTCTATAATGAGACCAAGACTCTAAAAAAATACTTTATATATATATATATATGTATATTTCTAATTAAAAATTATTCTAAATTTAGATACAGGTGTTCATAGAACAACAAGTTGTTAAATCAAACCACTGTAATTGGGTATACCCATAGAATAACCTTTTTAGGGTTAAAAGGTGTTCAAAATTCCTTAAAAATATATATTAATATTTATATAGAATCCACATTAAATTCTTAATGATATGTTCTTACAACCAAGACACCATATTGGGAAATGTTTCTAAAAGGTCTTCATCTCTCAATGTATGAGCAATCAGGATACACCTGGAAATCCTATTAATATCATTTTTTCTCTAAGATTAATCTTTTGAAAAACTCTCCTTATGTTATCTAGAAAAGGATATCAATAATGTGTTTCACAACAAAGTATATAGAACACATTATTTAGTGCTCAAAACCAATCAAAATCATATTTTATAGAATAAAATAATATGATTATGATTAAAAAATATGAATTATGGCATGTTCCTCATGCACCATGAAAGTTCATAAGGATGACTATAGAGAATTAGGATTCCAATCATGGGTATATTTACTTGTGGTTGTTTTCTTGCAAGAGTAGATCCTCAACTAAACTATTATTTGGAGAAAATAGAATGATCTTGACTCAAGGAATTTTTGAAAACGATATGATCTCAACTCAAGGAATCTTGGATTCAATAGAATAATCATGACTCGAGTCATTTTGGAAACCAAAAGGGTAATCTATACTCAAGGTTATTCAATATCGAGAGGAAAATCATAAATGAATGATATTTTGAGAATGATACTAAGAGGAGAATCTAAACTCAAGGTATTTAGGACCAACATGAGGATATCAACTCATGGTTATATGTGACCAAGGGAATGGACTCCACTCAAGGTATTTTAGAATAATAAGATGATATCAACTCAATAATATTTGGGACCAAGTGGAGTATCATTATTAAAGAGGATAATCTTAAATTTATGAATTCCAGACACTAAGAGGAGGATCTCAACTCAAGGATTTTTTTACCAATAGGATCATAACTCAAATGATTTTGGTAACCAATATAGGTATCATAACTTGATGTTATTTGAGACCCATATAAGGGTCTCAACTCAATGATTTTTGGGACCATGAATTGGATATTGACTCAAGTCTTTTGAGAACCTGGAGGAGTATATAGACATAAGGTAATTTGGGATCCATAGATGGATATTGACTCAAGGGTATTTTGAACTAAGGGAAAGACCTAGACACAAGTAATTTTGGAACCATTAGAGAATATAACATTGAATAATTTTTTAACCAAAAGGATAATATAAATTAAAATATTTTATTCTGAATAGGAGAATTTCAACCCAATTTAAAAGAGAAAAATATTAACTCAAGGAATTTTTAAAAACAACAAGGGATCTCAACTCAAGGAATTTTTGTACATAGAGTATAGTCTAAATTAAATTAATTTGGTACCAATAGAAGGATATAAAATTAAAGTATTTTTTACCAAGAGGACAATCTTGAATCAAGGAACTTTGAACCAAAGGGAGAATCTGGACTCATGATATTTGAGACCTGGATGAGGTTTTCAATGAAAATATAATTTTAACTAAGATGAGGTTTTAAATTTAAGTTCATAAAAAAAGGATGATATTTATGTAAGGAAAATTATAATAAAGATTATGATCATGTGTCAAAGATATTTTTAACTTAATGTGTACCCATACATGAGAAGGTGTGGGAGTGAAATGTCAAAAAAATATTTGATGATTAGAGTGATCACCGCCACACTGTTATAAATCACATTGAATGTGAGATGATTTTAATTTTAGATAATGAATATACCCTAGGTTGTTACTTAGAGTCTAAAATTAAATTATGTTGTTCACTCTTCCCAAGGGGAACCATTTATATATGTCTATGAACGCATTGTAAAATTACATAAAAATATTTGAATGATGGTGATATATGACAGTTCATAGAATTAAGGGAATATTTTTTAGGACTATGAGTATGCCTTGGGTGGTTACTTAATGGCTCAAAGAAAATTCTGTTATTCATTCTTTTAAAGGGGTCCATTTAAATTAGTTGATGTAGTTGTCACCAATTTCTATGAAGGGGAATGATTGGTAATAAATTAGGCATCAATCATAACAAAATAATGATAAAAGGGTTTTATTAATGATGATAGTAGATAGTGCATAGACCCAAGGTAACCTTTATTTGGGATTATGGTATGCTCTGGGTGGTTATGTAGTAACTCAAAGGTAGTTATATTTTTCACTATACCATAGGGGTTATATATAAATTATTTTATGAACTTATTACCAATTTCTATTAAAGAAATTGATAGATAATAACTCATTAATAAATTATATGAATTGGATTTATGTAGAAATGGATGTTCAAGAAGGGTTTGATCTCTCTAAGAGTAACATCACAATCCATTGATCAGATTTTCATAGAAAAATGATGCGGCATTAAAATATATAGGTAATTAGACTCTAAGCATGAATAAATTCAAAATAGAAACATTATAAAAATAATAATCTTGAATAGTTAGATATTATGTTCATAGAGTAGAGATAATGTTCTCTAAATTTTTATTATCTTGGTGGATGAAACGTGTATAGAATTATTCTAGGTCAAAATTGTAGTCCCTACAAGTTTTAATGTTTTTATTTTATTATATTGCTTTTATAGGAGATATATAAGGAAAGTATTATGGAGTGAACACTCAAATTTTTCTCAGGTTTCTATTTTTGGGTTTTTAACTTAATGAAAATTATGTATTTTTATTTTTTAATTTATGGTAATATATGTCAGACCATAATTGAATTGTTGAAGATTAAGGTTATACATATCAAAAAAGTGTTTCTTACCCCACATAATTGAGAATAGGACAACAATTGTGATTGAAAATATCACCATTACACCTTCAAATAAAAGAACATGGAATAAGGGACACATTTCATTAAAAACCATTAATATTCTCTGGATGGTCACTTAGATTAACAGAGGAAATTTGGTTGTTTAGTCTACCCAAAGGGACATTCAGATTAATCAATGAACCCATTAACAATTTCTCTAAAAGGATTTTATTAGTGGTGATAAAGTCAGTGGGACCATTCTTCATGACTATGAGTATTCCATGGGTGGTCAAGTGGTGGATATAAGGAAATTATGTTGTTAACTCTATCTATGTGGGTCTATGTAGATTTTTCGATGAACCAGTTTGCAATTTATATAAAAGGGATTGATTGATAAAACTTGGGAATTAAAAATATAAAGTGGACTTACATATAAATGGATATTAAATGAGACTTAGATCACCCTAATGGTTATTCCATCCTGCACGTAGAACATTTTCATGAAAACATGATGTGGAATAAAATGATCTAGCTAAATGGACTCTAATGAATGAATTCAAAATGAAAACACTAATAAAAAATCACCTTGAATAGTTAAATCTCATGTAACTAGAGAAGTGACACTTTTCCTGGACTTTTTCTTAGAATAGTGGTCCCAATGAGAATAACATGGATTTTTCATAATAAAAATTTTGATCCATGATTGCTTTGGGAACTTCTTTTATGCTTTTACTTTTTTTCTAATCCATGGAATAAATATATTAGAGAGTGAAGAATATAATTTTTTAGGCCACCATTTATGGGTTTCTAACCTAAATTTTTTATGTATTTTTATTTATACTTTGTTTTTTAGTAATAAATGGAATAAAAGGCTTAAATACTGAATAGTTGACTTTTACTCTAGATTCCATGTATGGGTTTTGAACTTAATGTTTTTTAAATTGTAATTTATCGTCTTATTGTTGTATTTCGTTCCATAGAACCAATTTTTATGTACTTTATGATCAACTATAACTATTTTATTGACTATTACTATACTTATTATGAAATCTTGATTTATCATCTATGCAACATGGTATGTGATAATACCCTAATAGTAACTGTCTCACTGAAATTTTATAGAAGTTCTCTACTATGATGAGAGCCTAAACGTATCACAAAAATATTATTAAATATATTTTCAATATATGGATGATATCGATTTTCAAAATTAATATGATAAAATATGTCATGGGAAGGTATTCATAGTACTTTTAGACACTTTCTCATGGTGTAAGCCCTTGGTAATTTCCAATGTAGGGGTAATGAGAACATGATACTCTAGTATAATATTCACATTTATATGTGTCATTGGATGTTTCTATCCACAGATATATGTATTGATCCTTACAGTTTAATATTATTATTAATGGATACCATCATTCATTAACATTGATGTAGTGATGAAAACCATGATTAAATATGTTTGCCGAAAATTAACTGTCTTGTTTGGTGTGTCACAAGTGATATAATTTTAATGAATAATGTGATTTAATATTTTCCACTTATATTATTTAACAAATTTTGATATATTATACCCTTTGATGGTAGTGTAATAACCTAAATAAATCTATGGCCACAGAGTTCTATGGTAAGATTCATTTCATGAAATTCAAAGAAAGAGACATCAGTGGCATAGGTTGATGACATCAGTATGCGACCTTCTTGATTAGAGATATCCTCATTAAGTGATTATATTACACCATGAGTATTCATATGATATTTCATCTAATTGCATTATTAAATTATTTTATTATGGGTATCGTGGAATGTTTATAGATTCTGACCTTTAAATTTATTTGGTTCCACCTAATTCCACTGAGAAAGGGGGCTATAGGGTAGCCCACTAAGTCTATTAAAAATATCAATTAAATTATATTTTAATTTAACAAGTTAAGATAAATATTATTCCCTCTTTTTGATTTTATAATTATTCAGGATTGATTGATTTATAATATTTAATTATGAATTATTCAGAAGAATAAATATATGAGTAAAATAATAATAAATATTTACTAAAAATATTTAGTGAATATTATATTTATTATATTAATTGGTGAATCGCAGTTCAATAAATTCCAAGGAGTATAGACAGGTGAGTTTAATGGTCTATCTATAAATGATATGTTAATTATCATTTAAATAAATATTAATTTATTTATTTATTTAACAAATTGAAGTTCCCAAAGATTCTTGGTTTTATTTTTTTTAATTAATCTTGTAAATATAATAAATTCTAATAAAATTTGGGTGATATATTGGATTATACATCCATAAAGGAAGAAGTGAAGTTGTCCATGGTTTTGGGTAAAGGTGATGTTAGGTACTCTAATGATGGATGCATGGGAAAAGTGATTTAATATGATGATTATTTGAATTCCTCGCTAGATAAATTCGTAGTATATATATAAATCATACAATATAAATAGATAAACATCATGAAAAATCATTAAAAGTTTTGAAGGAATGGTTCTAATCATGTCTACAACAATCTATAATGACAATATTGTTATCTAGAGTGAAGACCTTGAAGGAGATATAATTTTTAATGTGAAAAGAATGTTGAATGAGAGAATTATGTGATAAGAGTTATGGATAATTCATCCTTGTGTTTCTATGATTAAAGGACTAGTGAAATAATTGCAGACATACAAAATACTAAAGGCTTAAATGAATCTTCTGGTTGACTAAAATTCAAAGAGTGGAAAATGATATTGAAGAAATCAAAGAGGTGAGTTTTTATATGCATCTAATGTGATTTAGAATCATTATATAGTATTTAATAATGTTTCATAAATCACCAAATTAATTTTTAAGTGTTTATGAATGGATGAGATCGACTACAGATAAAGTAGAGGAACCCTATTTTGAAAATGACTAATACTAGAATTCAACATTCCACATATGTTAATCTAGAGGATGGAATTATATAGATGAAGGTTTTACAAACATGAAGGAAACACGTAATAAAATTCACTACAAATGATAAAATATATATATGTAAAGATCATTTTTTGTGTGTTTTAGGACATATCCAAATAACCCATGTATGCAATTTACACATCCAAAATCAGTCACATATGATAATTTAAGAACCATGTATGCAAATAAAGATCCACCTAGTTTAATCTTAAACACATAGATGAATACCACATTGCCAAACCATGTATAAAAATTCAAACCACATAAGTGAATTTCATCCCATATATGGTAATTCATCACATAGCCATGTTTATTTATCTAAAACTAAATCCCGTGTAATTTAATTTCCCATTCATACTGGGTGAAAATTACAGAATTATATAATCATTTATTTTGAAGGAGAAAATAATTTCTAATGATGCTCATGTTTTGAAATCAATATAAAAACATTAGAAAGATTATTTAATCCAAGATTTGATCCTTTTAGGAATATATAAGGATAAATTATGCCATATATTCTTATATGCTCAAAAATGAGCTTCATGGGTTTTTAAGAATAGTATAGATCATGAACCATCTATGATCAGGAATATATTTATCATTTACCACTTAGTTAATCAGATGTTGTTCTAGTGTTTGAGAAGAACTAAGATGGAATAATTAACCCATACTAAAATATGATATTTAATTTATAATGTTTTTTTGTACATAACCAATAAAAAATGATGTACTATTTGTATTGAAAGTCTCCCACTAAAAAATGAGTTCCATGTTGTATCTATTTCATGAATAATTTTTCTATAATAATGAAAAATGTAAATGGAGAAAAATATGTGGAGATATTTTGAGTAATATGATGTTGATATTACTATTGATTTAATTAGAAGATACATTTAATCCATCCCAAAAATATTGGAATGAAGAGTATGAGGGAATTTTTTTCATTTTCATGGGGATAACTATTTAAAAAGAAAAAATAGATTCTCAGAATTGGTGGGATTCACCTATCCATACATTTTTCTTACACACATTAAATGTCATATTTTCATTCATAGAAAGATTATGTGATAACCAACAAAATCATGTATCCACATGGATTTAAAATAAGATCATGATAAAATTTCATGTATAGGAAAATGTGTTTGAGATATCATGGGACATTATTTAAAGGGTTTTTCTATATTCTCATATTGAAAATATATATTTTTGGCCTATGTATAAAAAATGGATAATTAAGGGAGTGTTTTGAATTTGATACTTTTTTTGATTTGTACTGAGGATTTGGAATATAAATCCCTCTTGAAGAAGACTAAGTATTATCTGTTTCATGTTTTAGTGAGGAAGGAGTTAGCCATCATTTTGACATCAGTTTGATAGAGTTGAAGTAGTGATAAGAATTTCTTATGATATACTTGTTCGTAGAAGTTTTACAAGGATATTATAAATACACAATATTACAGGATATCGGAAATTAGTTGAGATAGCCATGTTAGAATATTCAGTAAGAGCATTGTGAAGCTGAGCTCTGAGTAGTGACAAAGTCTCTAGTTTTATTGAAGACTTGTCAGAATTCAAAGAAGAAACTTATGAGAAGTAGATAATTTTTACTGATTTAGATACATCATGTGTTGAACTAGTGATATAATTCTAATTAGGATATTAAAATAATCTCCTCTATACACATGGTGGAAAGAAATATAACTTGTGGGACTGAGGGTGTGTAAGAATACCACTGTGAGACTTGGTGACTATAATGAGAAGCTTTTGAAAAATATTAGTGGGAAACTTGAAAGTGAAGTATCATTAGATAAATCTATGTGGTTGGTTAGAATATATGAAAGAGAATATTAGTGAAACTTATCTAGTTATGGTGGTTCAATAACCCTACTTGTATAATTGAAATGGATTAATTATAGCATAGAATTAGTGATTGGGTAGAATAACCAATAAAGATAAGGATTGAGTCTCTATTCCAAACCTTGTAAAAAATCATCTATTATTATTCAAACATTTATTATATTATCTAAGTGAGGCTATATGACATAAGATATATTGGATTGATACTGAATAATTCAATAAGGCTAAATTAAAATGTAAATAATTCATAAAAGTGTTATGTAAGCACTGATTCACCCCTCCCCTCTCATTGGTCCACCATTACTTTTGGAACCTCACAAATAATATTTATTTATCAAAACATATTTAGCATTTAATGAAATGTAATAAAATTATGTATATTATTATAGAAATAGATTTCACTAAGTAATTTGTTAAGGGTATATGGGAAATTACCCAACCTATAATGGATTTATAAATACATGATTATATCACTTTCCATGGTTATCTGCTTATTGGGAACAAAAAATCTAAATAGAATTATATTAAGAACATCCTCCAGAATAAGAGTTTCAATAATCCTCTAAAATCTCAAACCTTTTATCGATCCTTGAGAATAATTTTTACCCAAATAGATTATTTCAATGATCCATGATGAATGATGATGGTGGATAGAAACTACCACACAAGAAACTTGTTATTACACAATGATGTACTGAGATTTTAGATCATCTTTGGATCACTGATAGAGGTATTATAACCTTGGATCCAATGATGAAAATATTTTTCTATGGGAGTATTCAACTAAATAATCAATGGATAAAGAATTAAAAGATAAGGTAATTCTAAATATATCTATAAATTAATTATAAATTATATGTGAAGATTATGTCTTTTAGTTCCAATGTTAACAAGTCAGTTAATATTTCATTTAATTCTATTGGTCAGTAAGTTACCCATCATTGAAATCCCATATTATTCATTAATTATGAAATAAAGATGAGTTATAAGTACCCAAGAGAAAATTATGTTGTTCCTAGAACATTCAATTGGCAATAGACCAGTCATATAATTAATTTATAATTATTCATCAATCGTTGATTGATTATATGAATTTTTTATTAGTTTTTCTTCTGGGTTATACATTAATTAAATTGTAATGTAAAATTATTCTCCATCCTTCTTCATCCTTTCACATGTAACCAATAAAAGGTTAAATTAATAAAAATAATAACTGAAACTATCTCAGGAGATGTTGAGGGTTCTGGGAAAATAACATAAGTGTACACAACTTGTTTCCCAAAAGTACACATCGTGTACCCATGTCCAATGAAACATAACAAATCATATTAAAATATGACAAATGTGCATTAAATTAATGAGGAATGAATTCCATGCACACCTTATGTTGAAAGATCTAGGATCGAATGAGGTTTTACCAAACTACATGTGTTAATCACTTACATGTCGTGTAGTCCACATGCTTTCATGGTGAAAAAATGGGGGTCCAAGCCATTTAATGTATTCAATACATGACATAAAGACTAGAAACCCATGAAAGTTTGACGTCACAGTATATGAAGATTGTGTACACATTTTTTACCTCATAAATGTGTGAGATTGAAAAACATGATCATCCCCTAGGCATGTGTCACAAACATGTGGAAATAGAGTGAAATTAATCATATAATTAAATTTATTTATATTTTTTCTTTGTTTAATTTATTATATAGTTCACTTAATGTCATAGGATTATTAATTATATACCAAATTAATTTCCACATTAAATTTTTAACTAAATGTTGTTTATGGTCATTACTTGTAGTGAACATTGGGTGTGTGATAAATCTTGTGCCACGATAGAGGAATAGATAATGTATTCTAAAAGCAGAGTAAAGGGGTAGTTTAATCTTTCTAAAAGGATTATGCTATAAATGGATACATGGTGGGAATAAGGAATGGAATATCAAGACTATAATAAAAGTGAGGTCAGTACTCACAGGGGGAAAGAGAGAATATTTTCTCTTATTATAGAGTTTAGAAAGTTAGATTAGGTAGGGAGAGGTACTTATATGTAATTCACTTCATCCATTTCTCATATATGACAAACCATAGTAAACATTAAGTACATCCATATAAAAATATGAAAATATCCTTACTTATTTATCATATTCTTTGATACAACCATTGGTTAGGGTCTTAATTGTTGGTCTGACCTATCAGATCCACTCACCTCACAACACTTGTTAATTCCAACTCTTGAACTAGAGAAACATGATTCCAATGATGGATAATCATAATATGTAAGTGATTTAAGAAAAAAATATATACATTGGATGAGTGGAAACAACCTTATCAGATCTATCCTTGACTATTTATTGTCTTATGTAAGGCCAATGGAGATGGGGACAATAAGTAAAAGTGTATGAGGAGTTTCATAAGTTTTTCACCGACTTGGTGTGCCAACTGAATTAGTCCCCAAAAAAAGATGAGGTAAACATTTTGTTGATAATTGAGGTGTTTGGAACAATTCAATATGTCAATTTCTACAATAGATAACTTGTCAATGGGTGAGTCAATGAACTAATTGAACTACCTATATCTGGTGAGATGATGGTTGTAGCACACCACATAGAACTTCCCATGTTTGACAGACCACCAAGGATGGATCGCCCATACTATAACTTATTTCTGAGTACATAAAACCCCTAAATACACCATTATCACACTATATAAAATTTATTTGGATGGTTTCACCATTAATTGGTTCTCTATGATCCTCTAGATACTTCTAAATATCCCTTGGAAAAAAATTACAACTGAGTTTATAGAGTGTTTTAGTGGATTAAGCATCATGAATCCCTATAAAGAGATCACATACCTCCAGCAAAGAGAGTCATTGTAAGAATATGTTATGGAATTTGGGTACATTGCTTCCTTGATCCCTTGGAATCCCAATAAATATTATGAAGGTGGTTTTTTTCAAGGTTTGTGTGATGGAATTCAAAATTGGGTATGCATTCACAACCCAAAAACCAAAATACATTCTATGTGGTTGTCCCATCATGTCAATCATGTTATCTCTAAAGGTATGGGATCTCTAATTTACAATGAGATCTCTTTGATCTTTATACAACACAGATATAGTGATACATTATAAAATTCAAGTCTCCAAGTTATTCCAAGCCCAAGAAGAGCTCCACCCTACCCATATAGGTGGGATGACAGAGTAGGGGATGCAGGGAAACCATGTAATCCCAGTAGAAACACCTTTATGGGTCATGGAGTGATACATTTAACTACCCAGGAATGCAAGGAATGATGAAATAAGGGGTTATGTTTCTGTTGTGGTTTTCCCTTACTCTCATTCACATGTTTGTTGGCCTGAAACTGCATATAGTTTTTATGGGGTTAGGTGACCTCAAGGGTGAAGAAGAGGGAACTGAATAGGATCTTAAAAAACCAAATCCACCTGATGGAGTAGAGTGTAAAATTAGGGAATACCTAAAGTTAAGACACTACTTCCAAACAGATGGACCAAAAAAGGTGCAGTTATAGCCATAAATCTAGAGAGGAATTTGGGAGAATTATAAGTCTTAATTTAATTAATAGTGGGCTTGCACATAATATTTTATTACCCCAAAATAATATATATTCTTAGTTTTACTATCTGAGACTCCAGGATCATGAATGTCAAATTGGGTTATGGGCAGGGAGTTCACCCACCCCGGTGTCGTCAAAAATATGAGGTTAACTATAGGTTACCATTCTTGCTCTATTGAGGAACACATTTTAGAACTATGAGGCAAGGAACTCATCCTAGGTTTCTCCTATATTTAAACACTTTGGAAATTAAAATCAACTGGGAGGAAAAGACCATGAATTTCAAAACTAAATACAACATTTAGTTTCTTAAGGGGGAGTGTAATGATTTCCTTGATATTTCCTCCATTGAGTAATTTTTAATCCAATCATCTTTTTGTGGCCATCTATGATCATAAATTGATGATTAAACTAGCCAGTGGGACAGAAAACCGAATAGTAAGAAATAGCTCACAAAAAATTCCCCACTGATAATGATCCATGGAGTATTTTAAGAATTAATGGGCTTCCCTCTGATCTGAAAAAGGAATTATATGACTAGTTAAATGTTAAGGAATGGGTTGGTCTCTATATTACACTCATTACCCATAAATATGAGATCAAATGGAAGGTGTCATAAATTTCCCAAGTGAGCCTCATCCATCCATGATCTATTACTTTTTACATCCCTATTATAGTTGTGAAATAAAATATGGATGTAGATATTAAGTTTCAATTATAGGTCCCTTAGTAAGGTGACCATACTAGATAAATTTTATAATCTATTGGTATAAGAGCTATAGGATGAGTTGGGGTGCATTCATTTTTTTCAAGATGGATCTCAAATATTGTTACCGTCAAATTAGAGTACATGCAGAGGATATTGAGAAAATGAAATTAAATATGAATTTTGGGAATTATGAGTTCTTAGTAATTCATTTTGGGATTTCAAACACCTAGTATACTTATTAAGAATCATTAATAACATATTTAAAAACCTACTGTGATTATATGTTCTGATTTTTTTCGATGAACTTTTGATTTATAGTGACAATTGGGAGTCCCATATGGGAAATTTTAATGTTTTATTTTAGGTTCACTAAACCAACCATTTTTTTCTAACCTCAATAAGTGTCACTTTGATAAATAATAAGTGGAGTATTTAGGGAACATAATTTTAAAGTAATGAGAGTCTTTTGACCCTGTCAAGTTAAAGATGTTTTGGAGTGGACTACCCCCATGATAGTCAAGGGAGTCTGGGGGTTTCTTGGACTAATGGGCTATTACTATAAGTTCATATAGAGGTATGGAATCATTTTATAGCCACTCATTATCCTCACTCAAAAGGGGGTGGTCCCATTGGAAATTTCAACTCAACAATTATTTGATCATCTCAAGCAATGGATTACCCTTTCCCTATACCAGACCACCTTGATTTTTTGAAGAATTTTGAAGTTGACTATGATGTGTCAGGGGGATGAATCGACACTATACTAATGTAATATTGAAATGGAGAGGAATGGGCACTAACATAGTTTGATTAAATACATCTTATAATAGAATATAACATTGTATGACCACCAATGTTGAATTTTTAAACTTCTGAGGTACCAATATGACATAAAATTTAAACCAATATAAGAGAATTATAAATTAGATTCATTATCTCGATGAAATTATGAATTGAAATTGTGAGTGATTCATTCTAGTCCTATATGGGAGTAAGAGAATAGTTTGACTATAATATTTCGTGAGGAACCCCGTCTTTTTTGAATTATTCAAGCCCTTCAGTATGGTTTCCCTACATACCCTAGTTTTCTTTTTATAGAGGAAAATCTAAGATATAAGTGTTAGTTGTTATATTGGGATTTTTTGATTTTAAATTTGAATATTGAGGAGAGATAAAATTATTAATGGAGGGATTTATCTCAAAATTAATAAAGGATTTTCTCCCAAAATTAATGGAGAGTTAATTCTCAATATTAATGGATGAACAATTTAATGTTGAATGCATTAATTAAAGAAATGGACTTGATTACTATATAAAATAATGTGGAAGAATATTTTTAAGTGTGTGCTAATATAGTTTATCTGGTGAGAGAGAACCATGAAAGGGGTTCTAGCATGATGTTGCCAAGGTGAGAGAATCAGGAAGGGGTTTTCATGCTTACAGTAACCGGTGTAAAGAAATGACAATGAGAATGAAGATAAGACAGTGATTACATCATTTATGGTGTGTCAATGGGGATTATTGAAAGCATAGAAGATGGAATGTGATTAGAGGTGATGATGGTACTATGTATCAAAAGTCCTCTTGGTTGCGGAGATCAAGAAGCGTGTCCCAATAATGATGATCAGTGATGCATAAAAATGGAAGGTTCAAGTGATTATGTAAAAAATTTCTTTAGGTGTTTCAATATAGAAATCCTTTTGTTGTGTTTTAAAATACCTACAGGTGTTGTTTAAAATCCTTCAGGTGATGTGCGAAATTAAATCAAGTGATAAAATTCCTTTAGGTAATAAAATGCCTTTAGGTGAATCTTCTTTTGAATGTTCTTTGACTGCTTCCGGTGCGACATTAGGCTTCACCCCAACAGTGGTATCAATGGTATTGGTAGAAGTTTTAATTTGAAGAACACAATGATAGGCATCTAGTGCTTCATTTTATCAAGGACTTGAAGGATGTTATGAGAAGACAAAAACAGTACCAAAGGTGTTTATGGGATATCAAAAGTCCTATTGAATAGAGAGAGACGAGAGGCATGTTCTATTGTTGGTAATAGTAATAGATTGGTTGAAAATGGATAGGGTTGCTCAAGTTAGGTGGTCTATCAAGATTCTGGAATAATTTAACAAGAAAATGGTCATGGTATCAGTGGTGTTGCTAGAATATCAAAAGTCTGCTTGGTTACCAGTGTCATGCGGCGTGTTCCGTTCAGTGGGTCATATTTGGATCTTGGTAGAGCCAATGATCACATTGACACAGATGGTGGAGATGAAAGAAGAGTATTTAAATTTTATATCATGGTGTAGATTGTTGGGATTTTTTTATTTAAAATTTGAATATTTAGGTGAGAGAAAAATTTTAATGTAGGGATTTATCTCAATATTAAAGAATGCTTTTCTCCCAACGTTAATAGATATTTAATTATCAATATTAATCGATGAAAGATTTAATGTTTACTTCATTAATTGGAGATATGGACTTGATGTCTATATAAGAGTATGTGGTATCAAATTTTTAAGTGTGTTCCCACACAATTTAGCCAGCGAGAGAGAACTGAGAAGGGGGTGCCATCACGATGTAGCCAGCATGGGAGAATCGAGAAGGGATTGCCACATTTATGGTAATTGGTGTGAAGTGATGATCATGAGAATAAAGTGAAGATGATGATTACATCCATGATTGTGTGTTAATAGTGATGGTTGAAAAAATAAAATATGGCATGTGAGGAGATGTGATGATGTTTCCATGTATAGAAATTCCTCTTGGTGGCATAGATCCGGTGGTTTGTCCCGATTATGATGATCTTTGGTATATCAAAATGGCAGGTTCATGTGACTGTGTAAAAAATTCCTTCAGGTGTGTCGAGAGAGAAATCATTTTTTGAGTTGTAAAATGACTTAGAGTGATGTGTAAAATTCCTTGGGGAGATAAAAGGTCTTCATGTGAATCTTATTTTATGTTTTCTCTGACTTCTTTTGCTATGACATCAGGATTCCCCCCAACCAGTTATTCATAGAGAATTTTATTATGTTACAAAACATTTTTTAGGAGTACCAAATTATTCCCCATGGGGGAATTAATGTTTCTATCACACCTATAGGAATCTTCCCTCAAATATATACTAAGTCGGCATGAAAAAACATGTCCATGATTTTGTCCAGAATTTCCCGGTATGTCAGTGTAATAAATATGGAACCCTCTCCCTTATCGATCTATTATAGCCTCTTAAAATACCTGCAATAGTTTAGATCGTTATAAATATGGATTTCAACTCTTTCTTGAAAAAATATGTTGGGTGCAATATTATTATGGTGGTATTTTACCATCTCACCAAATATACACATTTCATATTACTTAAGAAACCATACACTATGAAAAATGTTCCTAAAAATTTCATTTATTAAGTGGTTTGATTTCATGAAATTCTAGATTCCATTATCCATTTTCATGTTCCTCCATGTATTAACCATTTTTTGATATAATTATTTCACCAAAATGGTGCTACTCTAGGAATGATCACAGTCTACTACCCCCAAATGAGTGGTCAAACATAACTAGTAAATAAATAGATAAAAACCTATTTGTGATGCTTTGAGCATACCATAGCATGTTATTTTTTGGATCCCATGTTTGAAACTAATTTACAACACTAAATGGAATGAAACCATTAAAACCACCCCTTTTATGATTGTTTATGGTCGTAAACCTCCTAATATAAGCATTTTCTCCCTTCTAAAATCTCGGTCTATGTAGTTGCTATAGCCTTGAGGGAACATGATGTGTCTTTGAAAAAATGTCAACACCATCTTGTTAGATCTCATCACCTAATGAACTAATAAGTTGACACTATAAGGCTTTATGTTTCCTTATAACTAAGAAATCATGTTTTCATTAATCTTTTTCTGCATCACCAATAGACTCTCACTCAATGAATTCCTCAAGAATTGTCCCCTAGTTCCACTACACTTTATAAATACTCAAAATGTTAGATAGGTAGCTTATCAATTGTACCTATAACCAATAGCTCAGCTCCACTCCATATTCCATGTTTCCAATTTCAAAAAATGGTGGTTTCACAACCCTTAAAGCCAATACTACCCCCCCCCCCCATGTTCACATAAAATGTTTAAAAAGTTCTAGAACTAGAAGAATTATTGCATTGATGACTAACAAAATGTGAAGGAAAAACACTAAATCATTCACTGATCAAATGGTGTAACTTCCCATGGGAGGAGGCCACTAAGGTAGATGACTATGTCTTTAAAAAAATTCCCGCATTTAATCTTGATTAGAATACTAATTTTTTGCATGGTCTGTGTTCTAGATCTCATACCACAACAAGGTAATGTATTTTTTATTCTAAAAGGGGAGTAAGGGGTAGATTAGTACTCCGAGAGGATTCATCTAGTAGAGGCAACATGTTATTAATGGCGAATGGAGACTTAGGTATATTATTAAATTTGGACTGGTACTCACACGGGGGGGGGATATGGGGAATATTTGAGGATATTATTGAGTCTAACAAGCTAGATTGGCATGGGGAGGTGTTACTAAAAAATTATTTTCTTCCATTTCTCTTATATATCATCCCATAGTAAACAATCAGTATGAAATTATACTAATATAAATATATCCTTACTTATCTAACATATTCAATGTTTCTACCATGGGGTGGGTCTAAACCGTGCATTAATTGCATCACATGCTACCAAATTTATATATAATCATGTGTCATTTATTGAATAATTCACACCTTGTAATTACGGGTCTCAAAATCTATGTTGGATTGTTTCTGATGGATTCTTGTGAAAAAATATCCACAAGGGAACTAGACAATTTATCCATTGGGAATGTGAAATGATTCACGCATTTAAATTTTTCAAATCAGGTTCACAATTTTTGTTTTAGATGGAATGGGGTGATCTAGTCAAGGTCCAACAATTGATTATTGGGGGTTGAATATTATTGTACAATCATCCATCGGTTTGATCGCTCATTTTTCAAGAAACTCCCAATGACTCCCATATCCGCGATGAATCACAAACATTCATTTGAAATAAATATTTTCATTAGGGTTTCATTCCCAATGACACATAAGAACTCACACTAGTCAAGATTATGGGAGGTTAGGCCCATCACACCCTTTTGGGGGGAATTATTGTATACTATAGAACTCTCTTATAGATTTAAGATATGATCATGAATCTCTCCCCAGCCCCAATACGATACGATTTACCCAAAAAAGAATTGAGTATAAAAACCTTGTAGATGTAAGAAAGCATAAAATATTTTTTATGTATCTAGGGTTCTCCATATCACTAATCATTATTATTTATTAATGAAGGTGTTATTATATTTTAAAGTCACAGGACTAGAAACTCTATAGATTTCTGTCATCTAGCGAGAAAATTGGTGCTTTGTTATTGGGATTAATCCTCCATGATTCATCCAATATATACTATGATGGGCAGGAATCAAAACCCACATAGTTTGTTTATCCATTATATTCAATTTAATATCGTACTGAAATAACATATATTGGGGAATTTGAATGCATTGGATATGGTGCTCGGGCCTGAGGAAGGTGTCCAACATATACTATTCATACATGAATCAGATTCTTCATAGTTTATTTTGTGGTCTTGTATTGTAATAGATACAATGATAGAGTTTTGGTTCTAGACTTATACATGTATGGCCGCCCCAAGGTGCATTGTTGGGAATATGGGCTTTCAAAGTAGTGGAGGATGTGATCAAGATCAAACCTCAAAGGAGGCCCATATTGGGGAATTTTCATCATGATATTTAAATAATAATTATCTATATCTAATCCTATATTATCCATGCTCGATGTGAGAAACTAGATCTAATATAATATTGGGCACATTTTAATGATAGCACAAAGTTAAATAGTGCAGGTACTATACACTGAGGCTACCCTGATGTTTTTAATGGGGGGATATAGACTGTATGGCCACATAAGTTGAAGATATGTTATCTCAGTATGGTGATTGATCCTTAAGAAGGAATTATGCATGTCTTTCTTATAATAGGAATCATAGTCTTTATAGTCAAGTTATGGTTACTTACATGGTGGTTGTAAAATAAGACTTACTGAACCCAAATAGATGGTTTCCTCAGGGTTTAGGAGATCTAGGGACTGACACCAAAGTTTGATGCCCATATTTAGAAAAATTTTTATCATGCAATTTAATTGATCACTGACGATCTCTAAGACCACATGAGTTATGCTCGGTGTGGGAAACAAGATGCAACAGATGACCAAAAATGTTTCATGAATACAAGGTCGAGATTATATGATGATTAGGCATTCCGGTTTCCATGATTTTACAAAAGGGATGATTGGACAAATGAAGTTAGCCTTAGGTCCATATGGCTTGTGTAAATATGTATATGTATGCCTCCATGATAAGGAATTAATTTTTAAAGATGCATGCCTGAAATGGCCATGGATGTCTAGGAATGTCTTGATTATCTTCTAGACATCTCTAAGGACTATAACATAATCCAGCTGACCTATCCAGGGAGCCTTCACATGACTGGTCACACTAATTTCATGATCTCATCATGTGATCAAGTTTGTCATGTCCAAAGGGAACCATGTGATCTGGATGACTTTTCTGAAGAACTTTACATGATATTATTGATATTTCTAAAATGATTGATGTGATTAGAATGACTTTTTTTGAGGACTTCATATGATATGTGAACTGGTCATATAGAGCTCATGATCCAAATATGTGATATTTTTTCTGATGCTTTCTTTGGGGCCATGCATCACTGGTCGGATACACGTATTTTTTTCTATACATTCCCATTTTCCAAAGGAATAAGGATTCCATTAATGTGGTATGTGATGTACGATCCTATACTAAAATAGGATGATAAGATTTTGGTTCCTCCGTACATGAATTCATCCTTCATGCTCGTTTCTTAGTCTGGGTCTCTATCATATGTTTGAGTATTTTTTTTGTGAAACTCATTTCCAATGACATATTGAGGTGGAAATCGGTTTATTATGATACTTCTTCCTCTACAAGGAAGAAAGATATTTTTAGAGTTGATAGTAATGTTATAATTATATGGGAATCTTGAGGTGTTGGGTATTTTAGGAATCTATAAATTCATCCTCTTCTGGAGTGAGGGAATCTCATGTATAACGATTCTTGGGTGTGTAACCCAAGGAATCCCATATTGATTGTGAGGTAATGTGTTCCATGGGAATAGGAAATCATAGGAATTGGACCTAAGGAATCATTTTTTGACCACAAGGTATTTTTCACTAGGGTAGAAATGCATCTTAGTCACCAGACCTACAGAATATCATGTTGATCAAGGGGTAGTTTCTGTGAATAGATTAAGACATCTAAAATTCTATTGTTCCATGAATCCCACATTAACCATATATGATAGAGATTTTGAGCCATTTGGTGGGGTCATAATTTTTTTTCTTGTGTGGACACACTTAGTTAGTTACATGATTAATGTCTTATGAAGAAAATTTAGTCATAGGTTTAACGTTTTGTGGAGATGGGTTAATCATGGGCTTAATGTATTATGGGGAAAGTTTGGTCTCAAGTTTAACGTCTTCTAGGGATAGGTTGGTCACAGGTTTAATATCATGTGGTGTGGGTTGGTTATGGGTTTAATTTCTTTTGGGTACATGATTTTCATATGTTTAATGTCATTTGGGGATAGATTAGTCATATTTCTAATGTCTTGTGGGGACATGTTGGTCAGAGGGTTAATGTATTGTGGGGATATGTTGGTTGATGGTAATATGTTATGTGTGTCCCCATATGGGAAGATGATCACACTCATATGTTTGATTTAGTGTGTCCCTAGGGAATATATGATCACACTCATGAGTTTGGTAATGTTGGGGAATCTGTATTGAACCGTATAGAAGTTTTCCATAGTGTTAGGAAGTAGAGATTGAACCTCGGGGAGGTTTCCTACATGCCTGGTTGATAGATACGGTTTAAAACCTATGTAGTTAGATTCCATTGTCTAAGTTCATGTGAAAAAACCTTTACATCTAGTTTAACATCATCTGGTAAGGATGCTCATTCTATAGAAGTAGAATCAATGAGGGATGGAGTGGGGATTATGCATATGGTAGGCCCATAGATGGTGCCTAATCACATAGTGGGGTAGATGTTGTTATCCCATGATGATTGTACATGGGGAAACCTATATTCCTAACACAAGCTAATGCTATAGTTTAGCTTCATGTTCTAAGGAAATTGTTGTGTACTTTAATGTCACGTGACTAGGATGTTTGAGCTAAGAATTTTTATATCATGCATCTCGGATGGGTCTGGGCTTATGCCTGGGGAGGACCTTTTCAATGTGGGAGGAAGATTCAACATAAAGGTATCTTCCTCTACCAAGAATGGTGCGTGGTTTCCCAAGATTATTGAACCCTGAGGACTTATATTCCTACCACCCATGCACCTTTGGGTGGTGCATGGAATAAACATGTTTGTGGTGGAGTGGAAATTAGAGGTCCTAGCATTATGGTGCATATTATTAGGAGAAACAGGAAATATGGTACCTATACATAGGAGAAAATTTTAATTCATCTTTCCAAGTAATTCCATTGGTAAAATGGGAAGACAAGAGGGATGGAGAGACCATTCACAAGAAATATAAACATGTGGACGATCCTGATTGGGTTGGGGTGAGGCACCTAAGCACTCAACTTACATGAAACTATGTTTGGCAGAAGGATTCATTAAGATATGGAGATGAATTTTTTTTGTGCAAATCTACATTTTTCATGAAAATATGTTTTCATGAAGAATAGGTTCTGGTTCAATAATGTTCCATGGATATTGGGGAAATTGGTGAAAAAAACTTATCTAGTTATGTGGAGCATAGGGTTATGTGAAGGTAAGTTGTCTTGCATAAAACCATTCATCCATTACGGGATTTTTTATGAGGATTATCAAACATTATCAAAGATAAATTTGGACCCATGTTAGTTTGGTCATGAAAATTCTCCATCTTTGCGGTTTTATGATGTTTTGGATTGAATGATGGTCACAGAAGCATGAGTTATATGGGTGATATCTGGATCTTCAAATTCCAAATTGGTTCTCAAAATTTGGGAGGGTGTGAGGTTCTATTTATAGCTGAAATGGGTGTATATTAGTGTAAAACTATCTTTGTTCATGTAACAATGTTTCATGTCATCCATGCCTTTGTAGTTTGGAGAGCAGCATCAAAGACATTGATTTATTAGTTCCTTTTTCATGAAAGTATGTTGTGCTATAATTAGGGTTTCACCCAATTGTCCAATATTGTGCACCATCCTCTTTATGGGATCTTGGATTCTCTAGGGAATATGAAGAACCTTCTCCCTTCAATGGTTTTTTTAGATATTTTATAGTGTTCCAAACAAATATTTTTTACACAAACCAATGAATTTTCATTTGACCCCATGGGAGGCATCGGGATGGTTCCTTAGGGTAGGTGACATCCTTGTTTTTGAGGAAAACTAGCTCCTTGGGAGAAACACGCATTTTTCTCATCCACAAATACCTCTCCTCAAAATTGGATCGGACAAGGACCAGAAGGTCGAGTTCCAAGGAAAAACATCGAAAAATAAGTTGAGTGTTTTTGTGTCGTGAAAATATCCTTCTAGGTTGTGAAACTCTATTTAATGAGTTCACAACCCTAGGGGTCCATTACTATAAATAGTTTTAGGGGGCATATATGGTTACCATACTTTAATGATATACATGTAGTATCTTGTGCATAGAACTCCACCCCTTGTCGTGAACTCCCAAGCTCTTCAACCACAACGTTCACACAAGCCACATTAACATGAAAGTGGTTTGCATGAATAGGAATCAAGTTGCCTGAAGATCCTATAATTACATGAATATACATAGTTACATGATCCATCCTTATTGAAATTCATGAATCATCTAGATATTGACAATCTTTTTGAACAACTTACTGCCACCGATGCTGCTTCTCAGAGGGAAAAGATTTCCAAAAATCCAAAAATATCCTTGGAAAGGAGAGTCATTTCTGAAAATGCATAATTTCTAGGACAGTGGATGAAGTATCGAAGGGGATATATTTCGATTAAATGACTAATACTCTAGAATTTTAGATTGCTGTATTAAATGGACTTTCCAACCATGGAGGTGAACATGCCCAGATTTAGGTTTGCTCATCATAAAAAAAATGAATTGTTGGAACATTACCATTGGAAACCATGCATCCAGGGGATTTGAAGCTACCACTATCTACACCTTTAGTGGTAATATGAGAGTTATAATTGGGGAAGAACTTAATATTGAAGAAACATCTTCCCATTATTCAAGTATCATTCATGAGATCCTCCAGAATAATCACTTGGGTCAAGATGAAGATTGGGATCTATGTGCTAGGGGAAACTTCACCAATGATTGGGAATGGGAGTACTGGATTTTCTTCAAATGTGAAGAATAAAGGGAAAAATATCATCATATAAGGATTTTTGAGGCAATATGGATGTCCCAATTCCATGTGTGTCTTCATGCAAAGTTACTTCCAGAACGTCCTAGTCAATGGTATCCAAATATTAACACCATCCACCACCATCATGGGGAGGTGGGGATCAACTTATGGATCTAAATTATATAAATGGGATCTTCTTGAAAGGGTATTGGTATGATTAATTTCGTTATGGGGAGTGCCCCTACATGAGAGGAATTCCCAATGAAATATGCCAAGATCCTTTGAGTGTTTTGGTTCGTTAAAATCTGAAATATTATAACAATGTTTATTTACAGTTTAATACATGAAAACTGATAAAAAAAGAACACATTCACATTGCATTCCAACAATATGGAATAAATCTAATAAATCAACATCAATCAACATAACATATGTTGGCAGTGAACAAAGTCACATATAGTGGAAATTACACAATATTGAAGCATTGTAGTATTTGTAATTAAATAGAACATAAAATATGTACAATAATGATATAATAAAACCAGGATAAATGAGATAAAATTCCAGAATAAAATATATATTCCTAGAATCAAAAGCTCCAATAGCAATGATACAACTGAGCCACAAAAAAGCTCAAAACAGCTTCTTAAATTAACACACTAAATTCAGGACATCCATTTAAAAATACCAAACTAATGACGTTTAGAAATTACAGGTCAAATTAAATAATGAAAATTAAAATAGTAAAAGGGACATGAAGATTTATGTGCTTCGGCTATAAGCCAACATGCACGGGGCCAGATCATCACGGGTTTTCACTATGCATGTAAATAGTTACAAGATTAAACAAAGTACACAACTCACAAGCTAAAATGGACATGAAACCAAAATAAGATGCGATAGAAAAACAAGAAACATACACCAACATACAAAAATCAACAAATAAAAAAACTATAACAGGAGTGAGACACCCTTACCGGGGTTTAGTTAAACCTTTATCGATGAATAATATTGTAAAAGGGTGATGAAAACATCGTCATGGAGTCCAGAAGGTATAATCCTCCATGATCAATGTTGTTGTCTAAATTCGTCACGATGTGCTAGATGATGTCCAAAGCCATTGTCGTTGTCCAGGTTTGGTGCGTACCAAATCTACTATTGTTCTCCAGGTTTGGTGCTACTGTCCAATTCTACGATACCCATCTAGATCCACTATTTCTATATAGGTGTATTCTGATCCAGAACCATTGCTTCATTATCCCTCCAGGCCTGTCCCCGAGTAGACGCCACTATCTAGGACCACCGCTGCTATGCAGGTCCACTGAAACCATTTGGGTTTCTTGCTACAATCTAGATCTATTGATGATCCTTCATACCAAAAATCCATAGCCAGGGTTGCCTGATCCAGATCTATCTTTGTTTTCTAGGGTCAACTCATCCATCTAGAAACACCACCTCCATCCTGAACTGGTTTGAACAAGATTCGATGACCTTCGGATTAAATAACAAGAACCCATGCACGACTCCTCCTTCCTCAGCACCCAAGGGTAACCCTACCTCATTCCCTACAACTGAATATTATGTGGGCTACCTCTGGTGGGAATCCTCCTTCAGCGAATAGGGATTGCGCCACCGAGAGCCCTCTCTTCGCGCACTCTCTTATTCGGTGTTCTTCTTCGGTTAAAAAAACCAAAAATCAAGGGGTCCACTCTGCTGTAGAAAATCCACATATAGGATTGATGAAGTCAGTCGGTCTGATGGTATAGGCAAAAAGTGTGTATCCGAGAGAACACATGGACATCCTAAAAAAACCCTCGCATAACTGAATAGGGACACACAGACGGTGGAGAAGCAAAAGGTCGTTTCTCCTTTTTTAGCTTCGTAACAGACTCTCAACAAAAAAGGCATATTAAAATATAATGAAATTTAATTGAAAAAAATTGTGATTTTATAATTCACAAATCTCCTTGGGAATTAAAATCCATAAACAAATTTAATATGAAACAACACACTCTTCACCATGAAAATTAAACTTAAACCACATGATTATTCTTCACTTCCAAACATTATCTACTTGGGCATATCTTAAACAGGAAACAACCTATGGGGTATGACCCAAATAGTCCCACAACCATGTATCAATTGTGATACATGTCACACGATGTTGAATTATATCAAAAAGATGATAAAAATGTTCAGAATAAAATAATTATAAACAACTGAATGATAAAGACATACCTACACTTACCTGATTTTCACTCTAAGATGATGAAAATGAGTAAATCATAGACTAGAAAAACACATTCCAACAGGTCCCAAACTAGCTCACTTTTTCCTACAAAACACAAATAAACAAAGTAGTATCCAACCTTACACAAAACATTGAAAAAACTCATAGAAATTTAAATAAAATGTAACTCAGTAAAAAATAGTTCAATAACGAAAAGAGCATCATAAATAGGGGGAAATAGGGGGAAACAAGAATAGTAAATATAACCAACCCAAAGAAGTCTCCACCTGAACACACAATGAAATATCTAGACCAAAGGACCAAGATCCACTGGCTTTAAAAAAAACCGAGACACGCCGCCTAGAATTTCAACGCAAGGCAACATAAGATCCTAAATAGATGGATTCAGAATATCCCCCATATGAGATGACTGCCTAAACAAAATCCAAAAGGAGACATCCTCACACAAAGGGGAAACTGCAAGGACACTTGCAACCAGTCCCAAAATCCTAATATACCTCTAAACATTTGAGAAAAATGTTGGGATCTAGCTAGAAACTATGGAAAAACAAACCAATAAAAGACCACATATCCTAATATATAATTACTAACTGCACATGGTTCCTGAGAAATAGAACAAAGCTGCTAAATAGGGTCAAATAGTAAACAAAGAATCTTGGTGATCAGCCAAGAGACACTGCACCCACAAGCTACCCAAACCTAAACACCAAACTCACTACGGGATCATACCCGAACCAAACAATCCTAAAGTATGTGGAGGAACACAAAGAAGCTACATAAGATCATCTCTTAGGAAAAAGGAAGACACTAGAGACACAAGATCCTGTTAAACCTTTACCACTAACAAGCTCTCAAACATAGGAAAAACTCACATAGAACCTATTCCTACCCTGAAACCATAGACACGCATAGGTAGCAACTACCAAGAGGAATATTTGAAGCTTAGACAGGTAAAGTAAATAGTAAAACAATGATAAAACAAACTATCAAAAATATAATGAAATTACATCCTAAGAGAGAAAATGACCTAACTGAACAAAACAATCAAATCATGTTGCAACAACCAAAAGCCACTCACAAATCATTTGAAAGCAATGTAAAAACGATTTTAAATTTTATCAAAGAAAATCTTAAACCCAGTTACTATTTTATACCACATTGTTGTGGGTATTTCCCCTATGTGAGAGGAATTCCCCACAAAATATCCTGAGATCCATTGATTGTTATTGTTCATTAAAATCTAAAATGTGAAAACAATGTTTTTTACAGTTTAATACATGAAAACTTATAATCAAAGAACACGTTCACATTGCATTCCAATAATAATTAATAATCAAATGAATAAACATAAATCAAAATAACATATTTTGGAAGTGAAAAAAGTTTCATATAGTGGAAATTACACAATATTCAACCATTGCAGTATTTCTCATTAAACAGAAAATAAAATCTTTACTACACTGATTTAATAAAACCAAGAAAAATGAGATAAAATTCCAAAATTAAATATATATTTCCAGAATAAAAAGTAGTAGTAGTAATGATACAACTGATCCACAATAAGTATTAAAACAACTTATAAAATTAACACATTAAATTTGAGACATCCTTGAACAAATAATAGAAGTAATGATGTCCAGCTATTATAGGTCGAATTAAATGGGGAAAAGTAAAGAAGCAAAATGGACAAGCAGATTTACATGCTTTGGACATAATCCTATGTGCACAGGGTAGGATCATCATGGTTTTTCAATATTCAAGGAAATTGTTACAAGAGAAAACAACAGAAACAACTCATAAGATAAACTAGACATGAAACAAAAATAAAACGTGATGAAAAGAAAACGCAACACACATAAGTAGACAAAAATCAACATATAAAAAAACTATAACAGGACCAAGAACACCTTACCAGGGTTCATCCAAACCTTTGTCGATGAAGAATCTTGTAAAAGGGTGATGAAAATATCATCGTGGATTCCAAAAGGTCTGATACTCCATGATCAATGTGGCTGTTTAGATTCGTCACCATGTTCCAGATGCTATCCAAAGCCATCGCCATTGTCCATGTTTTGTTCTTACCAAATATATTATTTCATTCAATATTTGGTGTTGTTGTCCAATTCTAGGACACCCATCAAGATACACCATTTTTTTACTTTTCTATTCAGATCCACAACCCTTGTCGCATGATCCCTCCAGGTCTGTCCCCAGGTAGACGTTGCTGTCTAGGACCACTGTTGCTATGCAGGTCCACCACAATTGTCCGAGTTTGTTTCTATAATCCAGATCTATTGATTATTATTCATGCCAAAAAACCAAAATCGGGGTTGTCTTATCTGAATCATTCGCTGTTGTCTAGGGTTGATGCATCCATCTACAGAAACCACCTCCATCCATATCTGGTGTGAAAAAGATTCACTGGCCTCTGGATTCCAGAACCAGAACACACACTCGACTCCTCCTGCCTCGGTGCCCAGGGATCACTACACCTCATTCCCAACAACAGATGATTATGTGGGATTCCTCCAACAGGAATCCTCCTTCAGCGAACAAGGATTGCACCGCTGAGACCGCGCTCCTCTCACACACTCTTATTCGTTGTTCTTATCTGGTTAAAATAATCCTAAATCAAGGGGTTCACTCTGCTGTAGAAAATCCACACATAGGATCAATGAAGCCATCTGTTCTGATGGTAGAGGAAAAAAGTGTGTATCCAAGAGAATACATGGACTACCTAAAAACCCTCTCAAAACAGGCTCTCAACAAAAAAGGCATATTAAAATATAATGAAATTAAATTTACAAAAAAATAACGTGAATCTAAAATTAACAAATCCAAATCTTTGGAATTAAAATTCATAAATAGATCTAATATGCAACAATGTAATCTCCACCTTGAAAATTACAATTAAACCACATGATGATTCTGCACCACCTAAAATCACCAACTTGGGCATATCCTAAATAGGAAACAACCTACGGGGTATGACCCAAATAGTCCCCCAAGAATTTATCAAATATGATACATGTCACCCGAAGTTGAATGATATCTAAAAGTTGATAAACATGTTCAGAATAAAACAATTCTAAATAACTACATGGTAAATCCATACCTGCACTTACTTGAGTCTCACTCTAAGATGATGCCAACTAGGAAATCATGGACCATAAAACCACATGCTAACAGGTCTTGAACTTGCTCACTTGTGACTGTAGAACACAAATAAACAAATTAGCAACAAACCTCACACAAAACATGGAAAAAACTCATAGAAATTCACGTAGAATGTAACTCAGTACAAAATAGTTCAATCATGAAAAGAGGTGCATAAAGAGAGAGAAATAGGGAGAAAACATTCATAGTAAATGAAAACAACCCAATGAAGCCTCCACCTGAATCCACAATGACATATCAGTAACAACAGACCATCAACCATCGGCTTTAAAAAATAGAGACACACCACCTGGACTTTCGACGCAAGGAACCATAAGATCCTCAACAGATGGATTCAGAATCTCCCCCATAGGAGTCGATCGACTAAATAAAATTCAAAATGATACATCCTCACAAAAAGGGAAAACTGAAAGGACACATGCAAGCAGTCCCAACATCATAAGACATCTCTAAAAATGTGATAAAAAATGATGGGAGTGAGCTAAAAAATAGGGAAACCCAAGAAACTAAAAGGACAAACATCCTATTCTAGACGTACTAATGACACACATTTCTCGAGAAACCAAAAAATGTTGCTAAATAGGTTTAAACAATAAACACAAAAGCTTTGTGATCAGCCAAGTAACACTACACCCACATGCTACCCAAACCTAAACACCAAACTCACTACGGGACCATACCCGGAACAAATAGTCCTAAAGGATGAATAGGAACACAATAGAGCTAACATAATCTCATCTTCTAGGCAAAAGGAAAACACTAGAGACACAGGATCCTACCAAACCATTACCACTAAAAATATATCAGACATAGGAAAACCTCATATAGAACCTATTCCTACCCCAAAACTGTAGACACACATAGGTAGAAACTACCAAGTGGTATCTTTGAGGCTCAGACAGGTAAAGGAAAAACTGAAACAATGAGGAAACAAACTATCAAAAATAGAATTAAATTAAGGCTAAGAGAACAAATGACCTAGGTGAAAAAAAAATCAAATAATGTTGGAATAGCTAAAAGCCACTAACAAATCATTTGAAAGAAAGGAACGAACAATTTAAAATTTTAACAAAGAAAAACTTAAACCCAATTAGGCTATGATACCACTTTGTTGCAGGGAGAACCCCAACATGAGAGGAAGTCCCCACAAAATAGACAAAGATACATTTAGTGTTTTGGTTCGTTAAAATCAAAAATCTGAAAACAACGTTTATTGACAGTTTAATACATGCAAACTGATAAACAAAGAAGACGGTCACATTGCATTCCAAGAATAATGAATAAATCAAAAGAATCAAAATAAATTAACATAAAATATTTTGGCAGTGAACAATGTCTCATATAGTGGCAATTATACAATATTCTCTAATTACAGTATTTATCATTAAAAAAACATATAATCTTTAAAAAATTGATTTAATAAAACCAGGAAAATGAGAAAAAATTCCAGAATCAAATATATATTTCTAGAATCAAAATCAGTAGCAGGAATGATACAACTGAGCCACAACAAGCTCAAATAGCTTCTAAAATTAACACATTAAATTCCAGAAATCCTTGAAAAAATACCAGAAGCAATTATGTTTAGCAATTATAGGTTGAATTAAATACAGAAAAGTAAAGCAATAAAAGGGACACATAGATTTACGTGATTTGGCCATAAGCCAATGTTCACAGGGTTGGATCATCATGGGTTTTCAAAATGCAAGGAAACAGTTTAAAGATGAATCAAATGAAACAACTCACAAGATAAACAGGACATGAAACAGAAATAAGATGTGATGGAAAAACAAGAAACACACACATGTATACAAAAATAAACAATAAAAAACTATAACAGGACCGAGACCACCTTATCTGGTTTCTGCCAAACCTTTTTCGATTTAGAATATTAAAAAAGGGTTCTAAAAACATCATCATAGAGTCTATCAGTTCTGATCCTCCCTGATAAATGTTGATGCCCAGATTCTTCACCACGTGCCAGATGCTCTGTAAAGCCATCGCCTTGTCCAGGTTTGGTGTGTACCAAATCTATTGTTGTTTTCCAGGTTTGGTGCTTCTATCCATTTTTGAGACACCCATCCAGATCCACCATTTCTTTATAGGTGTGTTCTGATCCAGAACCCTTGCTGCATGATCCCTCTATGTTTGTCCCTGGGTAGACGCCACTGTCTAGGACCACCGCTGTTATGCAAGTCCACCACAACCATCTAGGATTCTTGATATAATATAGATCTCTTGATGATCCTTCATTCCCAAAATCCATAGCCAGGATTGTCTAATCTAGATCTTCTGCTATTGTCTAGGGTCGACGCAACCGTCTAGAAAAACTAGCTCCATCCAGATCTGGTGTGAACAAGATTCACTAACCTCCAGATTTTAATGAACCAAATCACTAAATGGTTCTTGGGCTATTTCTTGGGGACTGACTATCTTGTATGGGCGCTACCCACAACAAATTTCTTCTTTTTCCAAGTTTTGGGATAGAACAATGAAAATTCTGATCATAGTAGTTACCCTCTGGGATCTGTTTGAAACGGTGTTGGCCTATTAACCTTTGTTTCACAAAGACATCCCATTCAAGAAGTAGTTGTGAATTTTCTTGAATGTTTCTATATATAATATGTTGGAGAATCCAAATAAGTGTATGGTTACAAGTTAGAGGAGCCATTCAGAATCACACTGGATGATATTGGAGGAAGGAAGATACCAGCAGTTGGGGTATAGTGTGAAATACAGGTTCCCATAAATCGAGTATACAGTTTTCCTGTAAACATTTCTTAGTGGTTGGACACTCCTAGTTAGGGAAATTTATATGGGTCTATGAATAGGGATGTTGGTGATGGAGGAAATTATGGCGGTTGGGAATCACATCAATTTGGGTATCCTTGTACTGGCCAAACTCTACCGCCAACTAGGGCATGTTGTAAGGGGGATATGCCAAGGAATGTCTATGGCCCACTCCAATTTCTGAATGAATGGGTTTCCTATAAATTCAGGGGTATTAATTAATAAATACAATTACTCCCCTAAATTTCATCCCACATCCTTCCATTCAAAACATTATTGTAGTCAGGTCGATGAAACTCAATGAGACTGAGTTAATGGTGATAATTGGAAATGATAAAATTTTCAACATCAAGTATTTCCCCAACCCAACTGGTGAGATGTTCAACAAATCATAGGGGTCTCTATAGTAGAGGGAGTACCTTATCCCATATGGGGTGCAGTACATATTTCATGTATTGACCAGAACACATACTATGATCTATAACCTCCATCATGGGTTTCTCACTAATTCAAATGCATCCAACAGGCAGTGAGAAGAGTATACATAGGGGTTCATGAGTAGAGGCATCCATGTATCCTTAATCATATCTGGTGGATGTTTTTTGATGAAGGTATAGTGGAAATAATCATGTTTCAACTTGTCAATCCATACACCAACCTCACCCATACTTATGCTAGTAATTGGGTATCAGCATATCCAGACATGATCCTAGAACAGCGGGTAAAAAGGATAGAGCCATTGAGAATGCCACTAGAGTAGTAGGGAAGTATAAAATTTTCACTTCAAGGTGT
This sequence comes from Viscum album, assembly GCA_963277665.1. NCBI lineage: Eukaryota > Viridiplantae > Streptophyta > Magnoliopsida > Santalales > Viscaceae > Viscum > Viscum album. Next base: position 571,170,010 of record OY728153.1, read on the forward strand.
TAGACATTATTCAATGGATCAAGGTGGACCGAAAATGATTTGAGTTTAGGGGAATATTCTTCCTCAATCCTCTGGTGAGGCAGAGCTACCATAGAAGTAACCACGAGAAGAATAATAATGATCATGTGCAGGGAAGAGACGATCCAAAGAGGATTTGGGGAAAAAGATTCACTGTATAGTGAAACTAGATGATGATTCTTACTTCTTTAATATTTATAAGAAATAGGAGAAACTATGGATTTCCAGGACGGTGGAGTACCTATGGTGGAGACTTACCTAGGAAGGGGTCAATCTTCCATGTAACACCCGGACCCCATTTACCCAGAGTCAGTGCATTATTACATAATATTGGCATGATAACAAGAAAGATCAAATCTCTAAAGACCGATTAGTTTAGTAGCCTTGGAAACATTATATATATTCATAATGTTTTATATCATAAAAATGAAAACTACAGAAACATAGTGTCCATAGACCACACTCTTATCCCCTCATACTATCCCTGCAGGTCATTCATAATTTACTTCTTTATACCTTGGGGAAAATAAAACATAGAAAAGGGGTGAGCTCAAATTCCCAGTAAGGATAACAATATAGCGGAAACATTCATAAATTAGAATAAACATTTAAGGCAATGTATAAATAAAACAAAAGCCTTTTGAACTTGAACTTCAACATAGTATGGCAAAAAATAAAATGAAATAATTCCATTTACTTATTCACATGGATATTATATTAATCGAATAATCACATGCAATATCAATAACCACTTTTATTATGATGGAATGCATAATGCTAGACTATCATAACCACATATACAAGGCCTCATGCCAAGACTACAAATAAGATTTTGTCAAGGCCTTATGGAAAGACACTAGTTTGTCTCATGAGACCTACCTATGCATCGAGGAGATATAGTGGGCTCCACCAATCACATATTATGTCCAATGTATTCCTCATATGAACAGGTTTAAACATAACATAAATATTTGTATTAAAACTAGCATATGAAATGTAAATAATTCATCCATAAACCATGAAATTTAAGAAAATAGCATATCCAAAGTAAAACATATCACAACACCTTTATTTCAATATATAAGTTTTGTATCATAATAAATCATCTTCAGATAAGCGTAAAATCCATCAAAAGAAGTTGACATAGATGAAATCAAAACTTTTTTTAGAGAGATAACTCTTTTTACTTTGAAATAATTTAAGAGTCATATAAAATAAAACGTTTTCTTTGAAAATATTCTTATAAACTTGTAAGGTAAGCTTTAAAGATTTTATAACGGTGGAAAATAGCTGCACCCACCATATATGTTAAAAAAACATTCTTTCCTTAATCCTGTCGAAAAGGTTAAAAATAACCTTGTTTGGAAAACAATGGAAAGATTCATTTATAAACCTCTAATAAAAATTAAAAAATGGGTATAAATGACTTTAACCCATATTCTTGTAAATGGTAAAAAAAATTGAAATACATTTTGATGAAACATGGATGTGGATGTTAAAGAAATCCCAGTATATTATTACGTATAAAAAACCTCAGATAATGGAGATATTGTGAAATAAACCCTTACCTTGTACTTTTCCTTGGTTGGGGGAAGGATAACCTCCTGTATAATATTGAAATAATTTTTATTAAATTACACAAGAACCATAAAAATTCATATGATATCATATATGATCTTTTAACATTGCTTTGTTAATAATATCTTAGATTTATCGTTGTTTCAGGTGTTAAATGACTCGTTTTCTTTTATATGTTTTGTTACTTAAGCCATATTTGTCATGGATAGGTTGTATAATATTCATATCCAAAATAATATCAAGTCCTTAAACATTATTTTTTAAATCATCAAATGATAATTATACTTTAATAGATACGATGGAGAATGAATCTCATCGCGTTCGTGGAGACGGTAGTCTGTACGTACGCATGAGTGACAATATCATACTTTTGATATTAAAATAATATATAATTGGATGGTATATTATATATACAGAATCATTACCATGTTATATTTATTATTTACATGAATTATACATCATTATTATACCCATCCAAATAATAATATATTGAATAACAATTACACCATGACGTGGAGACGGTAAGCCGTACGTACACACGTATGGTGACATGTTATTCAAAGGGTGGATAGAATACTGAATATGGTTGTACCATATTTATAATAACATCACAGAATATATAAGATACTGGAGTTATTATTTTATAATGGTAATAACAAAGAAAGAAGAAGTGGAAGAAGAAAGGAACTTGAAAAGGGGTGGTGAAAACATTACCTCTTCTTCGGGTTCTTCCTTTTAATTTGATCAAAAGGGCTCCTTAGGTTGGATTTCTGATCAAAATCAGTCCTCTAGGATGTATTAAGGGAAGTAGGGAGAGTATTTGGGTAGATTTTGGCCGAACCAAAAGGATTTTAAGGTGTGAAGTAATGAGAAGGAGGAGTGCCCTTTTATAAGAGGGGTGAGGGGCACCTTTGGAAAAGCTAGAAATATTAATTTTTAATAAATTCATTTTTGGTTTATAATGGCTCCAATGTTTATTATTTAAAGGTTAAGTTGGGTATGGGTCTAAAACCACACATCCAATAGAATTTAGATAGGTTTGGGTTACTATATTAACCTTATCATTTAGTTTTAACTCTTAGTTAATTAGTTTGACACTTACCATGTCACTTTTTATTTTTATGTTATATAGTTATAAACATACTATATACATCCAAGAAACCCCCAAGTAGTCCATTAATGATACACCTATAATTATATAAGTCTCTTGGCCGAACCTTAGATTTTTAGTAATTTAATATCAATTAATAATATAATATTTTTTTTAAAAACTCTTTTATGTCAATTTTGACACTCTTAAATAGTTGATTTTTGTAAAAATCATAACAGAATGATTACTTCAAAAAAATCCAATTAAATCAATACTAATATGTCATATTATCCTATAAAATTATTTTAATTCATTAAAAGTCTAAATTATATTTATTTGGGTATTTATAATATCAATTAGTTTAATTTTTCACTATTATGGTAATTACTGCATCATCATTATGTCATAAATAAATTAAATTATTTAATTTATAAAAATTATAAATAAAATATCATTATGTAGGAAAAATATTTATCTTTCTAATGAATATTTATAGTCTAACATCCAACATATATAACCCTATGTAAAAAAATGTTTTCTAAAAGATATTTGCTTATGTCATTTTTGTACTTATTTTAACTTAATTAAAATAATGTGTCCCTATCACCTACAAGTGGCTCCATGGGGTCCCGAAATCGACCCAAAGATTCCCATGGTCAGATATGTATCCACCAATAAGGTTAGGACACATTTTAGGGTAATCTAGTATTTTTATAATTTTATTTTTTAACCCTTATATATCGGATTTACCCTTAACCATGGTAAATAAAATATTTACCGAAGTAATTATTCATAATGTATAAAAATAAAAGTTACCTAATTACACAATATGAACATCCTGATTCCAAATATGGAATCCATTTTTTCAAATTCAAAACACAGAAGTAGAAAAAATTAATTTAAAATTAATTCCCGTTGTTAAAACAAAAAGCGTGTTTTTAAGAGATAATAACTATCAAAAGATTGACACTTGTTTATGTCTGGTTTAATTGTAAAATTATGTACAATGACCAACATTTTATTGAATGGTAAAAATATATTATAAATATTCTTTAAAACCACTAAAATGCATAATTTTTCACTAGTAATTATTTTGATTAATAATGTTGTTTTTAATTAAAATTTAGTAATTTCCACTATTCATCAAAATATTAAAGTTATCCGAAAAGTACCAAAATTCTACCCTAAGCTAAATTGGATATTCCGAATCCAAAAATGAAGTCCATTTTGAGAGATAAAATTTATAAAATTTCAAAAATTAGGTATTACTATTCATAATGGCTAGTTTGATTTGTTGTGGTGTGTTAGAACTCGATGTTGCATACAACACAAGCTATCACATTATTTAAAGAGAAGCGTACCGTAGAAGCTTGGAGTGTTACATTCTCCCCTCCATCAAATAATTTTGTCCTTGAAATTTCTAGAATACTACCGCATGAAAAGACTCGGGTAGTTTATCATCATAATTTCCTCGGGTTTCCACGTTGCCTCTTCCATCCTATGCTTTCTCCACAAGACTTTCACCAGATGCGTTGTTCGGTTTCTCAGTACTTGTTCTCTCTTATCATGAATCCTAACAGGCTCTTCTCAATAAGACATATTGGATTCCAGTTCTAATTTTTCATAGGTGAGTACATGCGTTGTGTCAAGTATATATTTTCTCAACAGAGATACGTGGAACACATCGTGAACTTTGGAGAGACTTGGCAGCATTGCCAATCGGTAAGCTACAGCCCTAATTCGTTCTAGAATTTCTAAAGGTCTTATTTACCTGGGACTCAATTTACCTTTCTTACCAAAATGTATGACTCCCTTCCATGGAGATACCTTCAGGAAAACAGGATCACCGACTTGAAATTCTAAATCCTTCCTTCGATTAGGGGCATATCTCTTCTGCCTACTTTGAGCTGCTTTGATGTGATTTTGAATTACCTTCACCTTTTCCATTGTTTCCTCCACTAGTTCTGGACCTACAAGTTTTTTTTCACCAATGTCATCCCAACAGGTTGGTGTGTGACATCTCTTTCCATATAATGCTTCATATGGTTCAATCTGAATATTCGAATGGAAGCTATTGTTATAGGAAAATTATACCAAAGGAAAATATTGATCCCACATACCCTGAAAGTCATGTGACCAAGATCTCAACATGTCTTCTAGGGTTTGAATAATCCATTCTAATTGTCCGTCTGTCTGAGGGTGGTAGGCAGTGCTCAAATGAAGTTCAGTATCCAGGGATTTCTAAAGACTTTTCGAGAATCTTGAAGTAAAACAGGGATCACGATCAGAAACAATCGACAGGGGTACTCCATGAAGTTTCACAACTTCATTAATATATAGTATTGCTATACTTTCTTATGGTAGATCTTCTCTTATAGAAAAAAATGTGCTGACTTGGTAAGACGATCAACAATAACCCATATTGCATCGTTCCTTCTAGGAGTCTTTGGTAGTCCCATGACAAAGTCCATCGTAATATTGTCCCATTTCCAATCAGGTATGGGAAGAGGTTGCAATACTCCACCAGGATGTTTCCTTCCAACTTTCACTTATTGACAAACCATACATCTTGACCCAAAATCGTCAATCTCCCTCTTCATGTTATCCCACCTAAAATATTCCTTCAAATCTCTATACATTTTGGTGATCTCCGGGTGTATAGAGAAATTGGAACTATGACCATCATCCAGAAATTCCCTTTTTAGATAAGGTATATCAGAAACACAAAGCCACTTCCCGAATTTCAAAATTCCATCTTCATACACAAAGTCTCTCAATCTCCCATCATTCACAGCATTAAACTTCTTTTGAAATTCGTCATCATCGATCTGAGAACTATTAATCCTTTCTAGTAAAGATCGTTTGGCAACCATTTGAAAAAGCATTGATGTTTCACCTTCCCTAGTTATTCCCATGTCAATATTCACTAGATCCATGAAAATTGGATCCCTTTCAATTCTCATCACGTTCAAACCTCCATGGTCTTTTCTTCTCAAAGAATCTTCCACCTTGTTTTATTTCCCCGAGTGGTAGTGTGTCGTACAATCATAATCCTTGAGTAATTCAAGCCATCTCCTTTTCCTCATGTTGAGTTCTTTTTGTGAGAAAATATACTTCAAAATCTTGTGATCAGTATAAATCTCACATTTTTCACCATAGAGGTAGTGCCTCCATATCTTCAAAGCAAAGATCACAGCTGCTAACTCGAGATCATGAGTAGGATGGTTTTTTTAATGAATTTTCAACTGTCGTGATGCATAGGCAATAACCCCATCATTCTGTATAAGAACACAACCAAGTCCTTTCTTCGATGCATCACTATAAATAATGAACCCATCATTCCCTAATGGTAGAGACAATATAGGAGAATTGAATAATATACTCTTTATTTCTTCAAAATATTATTCACACAGTTTTTTCCAAACAAATTTAACCCCATTACATGTGAGCTTCATTAATGGGTTAGCCAATCAGGCAAAATTCTAGATGAAACGTCGATAATAACCTGATAAACCTGTAAAACTATGTACCTCAATTATACTCGTAGGTTTTGGCCATTCTTGGATTGCCATGGTCTTAGAAGGATCAACAGAGATTCTATCTTTATAGACAATATGGAGAAGAAAAGAAATCTCATGAAGCCAGACTTCACACTTGCTAAACTTCCCATATAATTCATGTCTTCTCAGAGTCTTCAGGATAATGCACAATTGATTCTCATGATCTTAATAGATTTTAGAGTATACCTAGATAGCATAAATAAATACCACCACAAATTCATCAAGATATTCCTTGAAAACTCTATTCATATGATCTATGAATACAGAGGGTGCATTAGTCAATCCAAAAGGCATTACTGTAAACTCGTAATGCCCGTACCTGGTTCGAACTGCTGTCTTCGGAATGTCTTCCTTCTTCATACACAACTGATGGTATCCAGATAGAAGGTCAATCTTTGAAAAGTATTGAGCTTCATGCAGCTGGTCAAATAAATCATCAATGCGAGGTAGGGGATACTTTTTCTTTATTGTTATAGCATTGATCTCCCTCTATTCGATACATATCCTCATAGATCCATCTTTCTTTTTAACAAAAAGAATAGGGGATCCCCATGGAGAAACACTAGGGCGAATAAATCCCTTATTACTCAATTCCTCTAGTTGTTTCTTTAGTTCAACTAATTCTACAGTGTCTATTCTATATGGTTTCTTCGATATAGGCCTTGATCTAGGAATTAAAACATTGGAAAACTCAACTTCTCATTCTGGAGGATGTCCAGGTAAATCGTCCGGAAACACATCTACATATTCTTTCACAACAGGTACATCCTCTATTTGAACATTCCATTCATTACCCATAGTCATTTCATTATCTTCCTCACCAATAATTGAATTTATTTGAGATACTAGGGGTGGGTGTAGATAAGAATTAGGTGGTGACGGTTCTACTCTAAAGATAAGGTGTTCCTTATCATCATCATCAAGAATCATAACCTCTTTCTTCTTATAATAAATCTTTGCATCATAGTCCGAAATCCTGTCCATACCGAGGATTATATCAAACTCAATCATAGGTATGACGATGAGATCAGAAGTTAAAGAAAATTTATGTGCTCTAATAGGGACTGATTCATAAAACTTTGTTGCAATGATACTTCCCTTAGGAGTTTTAACTGACAACTCCATTGTTAAATCAAATTGGAAATGTCTAATTTTCTTAGAAAACTGGGAAGATATGAAACAATTCGATGATCCAGAATAAAATAATGCATTTTCTAAACTTGAGGAAACCATTAAATTACCTGCCACCACGTCTTTCAGAGCATCTACCCCAGTAGTAGTGATAGCATAAGCTTGGCCTTGACCCCTTTTCCTTTTCTGAGGTACGTTCCCCTGATGCTTAGGAAATTCATTTGCATAATGTCCCATCTCCCTACAATTTTAGCATTGGACATCAGAATCTTCATTCTTCCTCTTTCAATCACGAGCTTGGTGGCCTTTTTCACCACACTTGTAACAGACTCACGTTCCCTTCAAGCAAGTATCGGGGTGTTTTTTCCCACATTTACCAGAGGATGGAAATTCAACCATTCCCTTATTCCGTTTATTTGCATTCCCAGATTGATCAGTAGATCTCTTCTTTTCTTTTTTTTCTTTAAAGTCATAAGACTTAGATAATTCCTTTTCGGTCTTGATAGCACATGAGACAATGTCTTCGTACGACGAGAAGGATTGTGAGACTAATGCTCGACGGAGAAATGGTTTTAACCCGTCAATGAAATGATCAATCTTACTTCTTGGTTTACGTATATAATATCCAGCATACCTTGCTAACCTTGTAAAGTTAGCCCCACACTTTACGACATTCTCATCCTCTTTTTGTCTTAGACTCAGAAATTTCCTTTCTATATATGCTCGATGGTCGCAAGGAAAGTATATTTCTAAAAACAGATCTTTGAACTCCCACCATTCCATATTTGATACATCATCATCTTCCTTTGTATTTTGAATCAATGACCACCATTGACCAGCATCTCCGGTGAGGCAGTAAACTGCCATGATAACTTTTTCCCTTTCACTACTCCCTAAAGCCTGAAATATTTTCTCTAGGGAATTTATTCATTGCTCAGCTACTAAGGGATTTGTACTCCCATTGAACATTGGTGGTCATTGCCTCATGAACCGATCTAACATTGGTCCTCCACGCTATGGATCAGGGTGCTCCATACAGGTAAGGTTATTATTCATAACCTGAGTGAGTTGTCCCAATATGGTGATTAGATGATTGGAACCAGTTGCATCACTAGCTCCACTATAATTATCTTGAGCAGGAGGTCAATCCCTACATGGAGTGAATGCATTGATACAGTTTCCATTTCTTCCACTAGGAGCCATTTCTAAACAATGGCACAAACTAGATCAGTTTATGAATCAAAATACATAATTCCATATTTATAAAACACATAACATAAATTGAACTATTTATGGATATAATCCATAATAATAAGAATGTTTTCTTTGAGGAAGTATATAATCATAAACCCTTAATAATGATTTGTAAAGAAAATGAGAGTTATTCTAAGCATATCCCCCGGGAGTGTCGTAACCAAGAGTGCAGCAAGCCCCATTGTCGGGAACTAGTTCCCATTCGAGTCCAGCTCAAAGAGGTGTTTTCAGGTTGTACCCCTAGGTACATCTGTTCCAGAGCCGCCTCTACCTGCTCGTATCCAGACAGGGATGTATTGCTCGGAAAACTCACAAAATCTCTACAATACCAAAATTTTAGGAAGTTCTTCTATACTAATCCTCGAAGTCCATCTTAAATCTATGTGCTCTAATCAGAGGTTATTTAAATCTAGCTTCCAAGGTTTGTACTAAACTTCCTATGATACCAACTGTAACGCCCTGACCCTCGTTACCCAGAGTCGGTGAATTATTACATAATATTGGCATGATCACAAGAAAGATCAAATCTTGAAAGACCGATTAGTTTAGTGGCCTTGGAAACAATAGATATATTCATAAAGTTTTACATCATAAAAATTAAAAATACAGCAACATAGTCTCCATAGACCACACTCTTATCCCCTCATACTATCCCTAAAGGTAATTCATAATTTACTTCTTCATACCCTGGGAAAAATAAAACATATAAAAGGGGTGAGCTCAAACGACCAGTAAGGATAACAATATAGTGGAAACATTCATAAATAAGAATAATCATTTAAGGAAATGTATAAATAAAACAAAATCCTTTTAATATTGAACTTCAACATAGTATGAAAAAAAAAATGAAATAATTCCATTTACTTATTCGCATGGATATTCTACTAATCGAATAATGACAAGAAATATCAATAACCACTTTCATAATGATTGAATGCATAATACTAGACAATCATAACCACATAGCCAAGGCCTTGTGCCAAGACTACAAATAAGATTTTGTCAAGGCCTTGTGCCAAGACACTAGTTTGTCTCATGGGACCTACATATGTATCGAGGATCTATACCGAGCTCCACCCATCAAATATTAAGTCCAATGCATTCCTCATATGAACAGGTTTAAACATAACATAAACATTCTTATTAAAACTATCATACGAAATGTAAATAATTCATCCATAAACCATGAATGGTATAAAAATAGCACATCCACAATCAACCATATCACAAAACCTTCAATACAATACAGATGTTTTGTATCATAATAAATCATATTCAAATAAAAGTAAAATTCCTCAAAGGATGTTGACATAGATGAAATCAAAACTCTTTTTAGAGAAATGTCTCTTTTTTACCTTGAAATCATTGAAGAGTCAAATAAAATAAAACATTTTCTTTGAAAATATTTTTATATGATTTTAAGGGAAGCTTCAAAGATTTTATAACAGTGTAAAATATCCACACCCGGCGTATAAGTTAAAAAAACATTATTACCTTAATCCTGTCGAAAAGGTTAAAAAGCACCTTGTTTGGAAAAAGACGGAAAGATTACTATACAAACCTCTTATAAAAAGTCAAAAAGGCTATAAATGAATTTAACCCATATTTTTGTAAATGTTAAAATTGTTTTGAAATAAATTTTTAAGAAAGATGGATGTGGATGATAAAGAAATTCCAGTAGATTATTACGTATAAACAACCTCGGATAATGGAGAAATTGCAAAATAAACTCATACCTTCTATTTTTGCTTGGTTGGGGTAGGTTAACCTTCTATATAATGGTGAAATAATTGTTATTAAATTATACAAGAATCATATACATTCATATGATATCATATATGATCTTTTAATATTTCTTTGTTAATAATATCTTAGATTTATCGTTGTTTCAAGTGTTAACTGACTCGTTTTCTTTTATATGTTTTGTTACGTAAGCCATGTTATTCATGGATAGGTTGTATCTTATTCATATCCAGAATGATATCAAGTCCTTAAACATTATTTTTTAAATCATCAAATGATAATTATACTTGAATGGATATGATGGAGAATGAATCTCATTGTGTTCGTGGAGACGGTAGTCCGTACGTACGTACAAGTGACAATATTATTCTTTTGATATTAAAATAATATATAATTGGATGGTATATTATATATAAAGAATCATTATCATGTTATATATATTATTTACATGAATTATACATCATTATTATACCCCTCCAAATAATAATATATTGAATAACAATTACACCACGGCGTGGAGACGGTAAGCCGTACATATGCACGTATGGTGACATGTTATTAAAAGGGTGGATAGAATAATGAATATGGTTGTACCGTATTTATAATAACATCAAATTATATATAATATACTGGAGGTATTATTTTAGAATGGTAATAACAATGAAAGAATAATTGGAAGAAGAAAGGAACTTGAAAAGGGGTGGTGAAAAAAATACCTCTTCTTCGGGTTCTTCCTTTTGATTTGATCAAAAGGTCTCCATAGGTTGGATTTATGATAAATATAAGGCCTCTAAGTTGTATTTAGGGAAGTTGGGAGAGTATTTGGGAAAATTTTGGCTGATCCAAAAGGCTTAGAAGGTGTCAAGTAATGAGAAGGAGGAGTGCCCTTTTATAAGAGGGGTGAGGGGCACCTTTGGAAAAGCTAGAAATATTAATTTATAATAAATTCATATTCAGTTTCTAATGGCTCCAAAGTTGATTATTTAAATTTTAAGGTGGGGATAGGTCGAAAAACACTCAAAGAATATAATTTAGACAGGTTTGGGTTACTATATTAACCATATCTTTTAGTTTTAACTCTTAGTTAATTAGTTTGACACTTACCATGTCACTTTGTATTTTTATATTATATAGTTAATAATCTTACTATATACATCCAAGAGACCCCCAAGTGGTCCATTAATGATACACATATCATGATATAAGTCTCTTTTCCAAACCTTAGATTTTTAAGAATTTAATATCAATTAAAAATATAATATTTGTTTTAAAAACTCCATTATGTCAATTTTGACAGTATTCAATAGTTGATTTTTGTAAAAATTATAACAGAATTATTAGTTCAAAAAAAGTCAATTAAATCAATTATAATATGTCATAGTATCCTATAAAATTAGTTTAATTCATTAAAAGTCTCAAATTATATTTATTTGGGTATTTATAATATCAATTATTTTAATTTTTCACTATTATGGTAATTACTGCATCATCATTGTGTCATAAATAAATTAAATTATTTAATGTCTAAAAATTATAAATAAAATATCATTATGTATGAAATCCTTTTATCTTTCTAATGAATATTTATAATCGAAAATACAACATATAAAACCCTATGTAAAAATTTTATTTCTAAAAGATATATTCTTATGTCATATTTGTACTTATTTTAACTTAATTAAAATAAAGTGCCCCTATCACCTACAAGTGGCTCCATGGGGTTCCAAAATAGACCCAAATATGCCCATGGTCGGAAATGTATCTACCAATAAGGTTAGGACACGTTTTAGGGTAATTTAGTATTATTATAATATTATTTTTAACCCTTATTTACCGGATTTACCCATAACCATGGTAAATAATATATTTACCGAAATAATTATTCAAAATGTCTAAAAATAAAAGTTACCAATTTACACAATATAAACATCCTGATTCCAAATATGGAATCCATTTTTTCAAATTCAAAACACAAAAGTGGCAGAAATTAATTTAAAATTAATTCCCGTTGTTAAAACAAAAAGCGTGTTTTAAGAGATAATAACTATCAAAAGATTGACACTTGTTTATGTCCGGTTTAATTGTAAAATTATGTACAATGACCAAAATTGTATTAAATGATAATAATATATTCTAAATATAATTTAAAACTACTCAAATTTATAATTTATCACTATTAAATATTTTGATTAATAAAGTTGTTTTTAATTAAATTTTAGTAATTTTCACTATTCATCAAAATATTAAAGTTATTCGAAAAGTACCAAAATTTTACCCTAGGATAAATTCGATATTCCGGATCCAAAAATGAAGTCAATTTTGAGAGATAAAATTTATAAAATTTCAAAAAGTAGGTACTACTATTCACAACGGCTCGTTTGATTGGTTGTGGTGTGTTAGAACTCGATGCTGCGTACCACAGACGCTATCACACTATTCAAAGAGAAGCGTACCGTAGAAGCATGGGGTGTTACATTATTGGTGTCGGGCTTTCTATAATTACAGACATGGGGAGATTTTTGTAAAGGGTTGCTTATATAAAATAGATGAACATGTTCTCATTCTGTTGAGGGGTGGGTGATCCCTTTACCCCTCAGGTTTAGGTGAATTTTAGCATGAGGCCCAAATGAGTGTTTTTTCTGAGGCGCCAACCCAAAATGGGGAATTTTTTGTGTTGATGCACTTTGATTCGGTGGTGATGATTCCTAGGTCTCTGATTCTAAATGAACAAGCCTATGGGAAAGTGGAGAGGTCTCTCTTGAGATAGTAGATGTGACAGAAATTCTTTCCAGAAAGGTAAGCCTTTGATTTTTCAATTCATCAATCTACTACCACTTTTATTCCCATGAATTACTATAAACCATGATTTTTAATCATATGGTGATCAATTGATGACTAAGGGATCTATTGAGGATGAATAAAGTACTTCCATGAGTGTTTTTATGAAAAAGATATAACTAGGAAACCCTCACTGAGGTGGGTTTGGTGTGGCCAGATGGTTGATTGTGGTGGGATTTGATTTCGTGCACCATTTCTAATGCTGGTTCATTATTGTTCTTAACAAAAACTCCCAATAGTTACCTCATCCATAACTCGGTACAGAAAAACATTCAAATGGTAGGTGTTCAATTAGGGTTTTAGAACCAATAACACTCAGGGACTATCGTTGGTCGATAGGATGAGAGTTCAGCCTCATCATGCCCTTTTGGGATGAATATTTATTTAATACAGGACTCTCTTATAGATTTAAGATATGTTAGTGAATCTCTCTCTAATAATGATATAGAACTAGTTACCCTAACAAAACAATTTTATGTTAAATCTCATTTATATACAAAAGAAAGAGGATCTCAATAGTGAATAGAGGAAAGGGGATCTCATTATTGAATCCATATATATGTATCTAAGGTTCTTTATCTATTTCTGAGTGATGAATAGTTGCCTCAATTGGAGAATCCATATAAGTGGACACATTGGAATATTCTGCAATGTAGGGAGGTGGTAAATATTCTGAGGAGGGGATTGAGCCATTATGAAGTGTCCTACATATCCTGGTTATTGTAGGAATCAAAACCCATGTAGTTCTTTAAACCCATGTAGTTTAGTGTCATGTATAGAGGACCTAATTGCGGTCACTAAGGAACAAAATATTTGAGCTTTAGCCTCAATGAGACATCCTACATATCCCAGTTATAGAAGGAATAATATTTACCATAGTTTTATTACACCCTTGGGAATGTCCCCAAGGTTGATTCCCATATATGAGGGATATTCATATTAATCCACTCATCAAGGTTTACATACTATGATTGAACTATATGGTGGGGATTCATGATGATAATGAGGGGTTCATTATGGCTATTTAATCCCACATGGGGATTATGTGTTAGGACCGACCTTTGGATGATTAATATGGAGCTCCAGCCTCGGAGAGGAATTAAATGTATCCTAGTTGTAGTAAGATTTAGTTCCATTGTAGTTTATTTGGTTCTCAATCCATCGGTGGATGTGGAAATATGATCATACCATGGGAATAATTGGGTATTGATGGTTGAAATTTCATAGAAATGGTAGGAGTTATACTAATTTGGATTTTCGTTTGTGTTTGGGATCAGTCCTTAGGATGGAATCCTATTTATCAGGTTTACGGATGGAATCAGAATCATCATAGTTCAGTCGATTGGGGAACACACTGACATTACCCTTTCTGTTATAGAGGTTTATGACATAAATGAAATATTATTGTAACTCCCTATTCCCACATAATCTTTGCATGATTGAGAAACAAGCGATAGAAAATGAACATTCTCATTTATTTTTGGATGATAGACATATGTATTGGGACAATCTTTTAGAGGTTTGATATGGAGCTCATAGCTTAGGAAGGTGTCCAATGCCTTTGGATTATGAGAAGAATCATATTTCTTGTAGTTCATTTTATTCAGGCTTACAAACTGACATTTCCCTAGTATGTGGGGTTTACATGCTGAGGATGAACAAGGTGATAAAGTCCTAGTATTCTCTTATAATATGGCCTACTCTTCTGCCAGAGATACATTTATTGACTTCCTATCATGCCTCATCTATCTACATGGAATTTATAATAATATATTCTTGATATGTAAAAGAAAAATCGTGTGATCCATTTGACTTGTCTAATGGATGTGTCGTATACTAGATAGAATGTATGAAGGTTTTCACATGATCAAGGAATAAGTTTTTAAAGAACATCACAATACATTGGTGGATTGTCATAGAAACATCACGTGACCCCAACTAAAATGTCCAGAGGGTGTTGCAAGATCTATCTAACTTGACTTGGTGTAATCACAAGAGATGGAAAACATTCTTAGAGGGAGTCGCGAGAGTTGGTGTGACCTACCTTAGAGGGTGATGTGTGACTTGGATGACATGTCTGGAGGACATAATGAGACTTGGATGGTGTGCTCGGAGTGCATTGCAAGTGCTAGTTGACATGCCCAGGTGTTGTCATGAGACTCACCTAACATGTACCAATGTTGTTATATTAGTCAGTTAACATGTATTAAGGACATTTAAAGGTTTGGATAGTGATCTTGGATGGATTTGTGATACTAGGTAAATGTGTCATATGGGCACCATGTGACTATATTTGGCATGTCTAGAGGACTTCACATTACCCAAATAGTATGCCAAAGGGATGTCGTGAGATATGGGTGACATTCCTTGGTACCGTCACATGCCTTGGATGGTTCACATGAAGCACATGAGGATCATCACATATTCTCTTTGCTTAAGTCTCTTACAAATTATTCTTAGTTCCAGCATTTTATCATGAATTACTTAAGTTTGTTTAGTGTTAGATTGTTTTAAGTCTCATGCGATCTAGAAGATATGCAGGATGTTCTTCACTTGTCCTACTAGATATCCTTTTCATGATATATAGGTGATCATGTGAAGTGTTTATTCATTCCGCATGACTACTCTTGTTATTCCCCAGATCATACTTGATGGGAACCTTTTCCAATTTTGAGATCATCCGCTCTGAGAAATCTTCTCTTGTACTAGAGTGAGGTTCCAAGAGTTCTTCCATCCGATGAGTGTAGTGATTAATTTTTCATGTTTTTTGGGGCATTTACAGGCCTCACCACCCCAATTTTTCTCCACCGTTCATGGAACATATCGTATGAATCAAGGCTGGGGTTAGCGTAGGTCCTCGGCATCACAAATCTTCACAACTCACTTCCATAGATCACTACGAGGGCATCACATGATTTTCATAGACCGCAAATTCAACCCATAAAATCCCCCTTTATTGGATTATTTTTAATTAATGTGTATTTTTTGAATCTTTTGGGCATACTAAGGGAATTCCATATTGTCATATGTTGATCTCCAAGGTACCTCGAATGATCAAGGCGCCTTTTATGAGGTGTTAATGTGATGATCGAAGCCTTTTACAGAATATTTTGTGAGGAACACAAATTTGGTTTTCAAGGGGTATTGTGAGACTATGTTGCGGAAAGCCTTAGAACACCATAAGAGTTTTATGACTGTGAGAGGCCCCACCTTTCCCCTCTTTATTTTCATTGTTTTATTTTACAAAGGATATGGAGTTCTCAAATTTACTTGAATTTTGTCAAGGAAAATCACTCAACCTTATGGTGATTCATTGTGTGACCATGAAAGGTCCTGTGGAGATACATCAGCATTTCATAGAAAATTACATCTACTTTTGCTTAAGGATCCAATAGGGGAGCTTGCCGTTTCTTGGTCATACTCAAGGCCCTTCACGTGATAAGGGAAAAATCCAAATGTTATTTCAAGAGAAGAGTTGGGCATGTCCTCAATGTCTTTTGGAATCTTGAAGATCGTTAGGGGAGCATCGTGTTATGTTTTCAACAACAAGAGTATCATGCCTTTTTCATACTTTTATCATTGTTTTATAAGGATCTTTGAGATCTCATGGAGCCATGTGAGTGTTGTCGAAGAAAATCACTCTACTTGTCTTTGATGCATCGCATTATCAATAATGAATATCATGATGGTCCATGAGTGTTTCCACATACAACCCTTCTTCTTGTCCATGGTGCATTGCATGACTAAGGGTGTCTTCATGTCATGGTTGTATGCCAAAGGGTTCGTGGAAAGTGTTTCAAGCCATCACATGTATATCATAGAACCCTATCCACTTAAATGTGTTGTGCAGCATAAGGTTTTCATGAGGGCATTGCACGATGGCCTAATTCTCATGTGTTTGGTAAATGAGGAAAAGTTATAGAGTCTTATAAAGATTTTAATTGCATGTACATGGAATATTTATTTTCTTCACATTGTGGTATCAATCATGGCATGAAGATTCTCATGAATACCTGAATATTGAATGTTTGTAGTGCATGGTTTCCTTAGATTGGTATGGTGCATCGAGTCAGGAATTCTATTCATACCTGGCTTTCATGGCGCATGAAATAAATTCTTTAGGTTTTGATCATATCCAGATGCCATGTTTCCTTCCACAATTCATCGCATAATAGGGTATGTGGTAATTTGATTTCATTAATTGTAATGGTAGTGTTGGAAATGAAAACAAAAAACACACATCAAGTATCCCACATTTATTTTCCCTGGGTTTTATGTTCCATACAACATGTATTAACTAAATGTTTTTTTCCCCATTGTTTTTCTCCCCACGTGTCTATTTAATGTGGCTGTTTTATTTCATGTCCATTTAATTTGGATCTTTCATTCCTTTGTAAATTCCTATAAATTGATGGTAATTGTAGTCTGAAAAATAAATAAAATACAATACTTGAAAGATCCTTTGTGTTGTGTGCCAATTTTTATTCCTCTCATATTTCTCTACATTTATAGCCAAAAAAACTGGTATCAGAACCAGATTATCAAGATCCACAATTTTTTTAAGATGAATGCAATCTAGCACCTAGTTCCGAAGCTATCTAAAGAAAGATATGAAAGCTGGTGCATCCAAATGAAGTCATTATTCAGGTCACATGAATTATGGGAGATTTTCACTGATGGGTATATTCTACCCTCTAAGGAGGAATAATCATTCATCACGAATGAAGAAAAGATGGGCCTCAAAAAATCAAACAAAGAAAGACATCAAGGAATTTTTCCTCTTCTATCAAGGGTTGGATGAATTAAAATTCAAAAATATTATTGAAGCGATGTCAATCAAGAAATCTTGGTATACCCTTTCCACCATATTCAAAGGTTTTGATCAAGTGAAGAAGGTACGTCTTCAAACATTAAGTGAGGAGTTTGAAGTGACACACATGAAATAAGATGAGAGTATCTCTGATTATTTTTCAAGATTAAATTTTATTATTATCAATTTGAAATAGAATGGTGAAAAAGTGGAGGACACTCAAGTCATTGAAAAATCACTTTGATCTATCACAACCATGTTTGAGCATGTGGTGGTGGAAAATAAAGAATCAAAGTATTTGGAGAAACTTTCCATTGAATAACTGATGGGGTCATTGCAAGTGCATGGGAAATTGATTCAAAAGAATGTTGGTTCAACAATATAGCATGCATTAGAGTCCAATTTGACTCTATAAGAACAAAATAATGGCCACACGCAATGAGGCAGTCATCTTGCAAGAGGAAGTGTGTGTGGATATTATTCAATCCATCAACAAAAGCAACAAAATCTTACCATATTTTGTGGAAGAGGGAATGGTGGAGGTATATTCACATGCGGGCATGGAAATGAAAAAAACATTCAATGCCATAATTGTAAGAAATTTGTCCATTATACCTCTGATTGTTGGAGAAAAGTGGATCATGAAGAACAATCCAACTATGCTGAAACATCACATCATGAAGAAGAAGGTACCACACTCTTCACCGCATAAGAAAATGCATCTGAAAACCCCGATGTGTGGTATCTTGACATGGGTGCAGGAAACCACATGTGTGGTAATAAATAGTTGTTCAAGGAACTCTCAGAAGAAGCTCGTGGTTGTAGATACCAAAAGGTTGACGTACATGGAAATTACATTACTTTAGCGGAATACTTAATACATAACAAAAACAGACACACGAGGATCGTAATAGTTTAGTGTCTTTGGAAACTTGGAACATAATCCTCTAATCGTGGTGAAAGATCTTTAACATCTCCCATAAAGATCTTCCCATTTTTTACCTA
Organism: Viscum album; assembly: GCA_963277665.1. NCBI lineage: Eukaryota > Viridiplantae > Streptophyta > Magnoliopsida > Santalales > Viscaceae > Viscum > Viscum album. Next base: position 571,189,037 of record OY728153.1, read on the forward strand.
AAACCTTTCTTTATATCCCGTGGAAACGAAAACATAAAAATGGTGAGGTCAAATGCTCATTAAGAGTAAGCATGGATCAAATAAAACATACCATATACATTTGAACATAAAAACATGAACATAATGTTTAAACATCAAAATCTTGAGCAATGACATAAAACATGGAAGTACGTAAGGAATAGATCATAAAGAAACACTAAGAATGATAAAATATCATTGTAATAAAACATGTAATTGTGACAACCATTAATCACATGTTATGATTTCCATAGTAGCCAAGGCATTGCTGCGAAGACCATCTTAGTGGACAGAGTCCCTTTCTTAATCGAGTTCACTCCTCGTTCCAGTCCTGTATTACTGAACAGGTTTAACTTACCGTTCTAGCCATGTCTATCTCATGAGATATAAATCATTACCCAATGAATTGGAGGTAGATATAGGTCCCACACATCTCATAATGAAATCATTCTTACTTGTGCCACAAAATAATCATACATCATTCATAATAACCCAATAAATAAAATGGGTTTCATAAACATCATCCCATCATCACATAATCTATATAAAAGAAATGGATATCATTTTCATAATAAGTAAAGTGAAACCATGTAAATCATAGAGAAATTATACTTGAAACAAACACATATGAAATAATTTCATCTTAGATGAAAATTGGTTTTGATTTAACACTTGAAATAAATTCTTGAAGAAAATATCCTTTCTTCTTCAAAATCATTTTCTTTCCACAAAATGTCATGAAATTTTAAAAGAAAGAGAATTGGTTGAAAATTTTCATGAAATATTTTGGAGATTCTTCATGAAAATAAGGCTTTATAAAACTGTAAAAATCCGTTCGTGCCGTATAAGTTAAAAAAACATTCTTCTCGTACTTTTGCCGGAAAAGTCAAAAAGTACCTCGTAATGTAAACAAAAGAAAGATTCCTTACATACCATGTAGTAAAAGATAAAAATGGGTAAAAAGGACATTAAACATACATGAAAACACTTTCATAATACATGGACATGGATTATAGAAACAACCCCAGTAAATACTTACGAATAAGCAATCTCGGATAAAAATGAGATTTGCAATATTATCCCTTACCTTAGGTCCGATATGCTTCGTACGTATCCAAACCTCCTGTATAATTATTTAAATAATTTCATTGACTTATTACAGAATAATATTCATATATATGGTTCAGTTATGACTTTATATTACCTGTCCTTTTGTAAATTCATGTTAAAGTAGTGTTTTGGGTAAAATCGTCTCATTTGTCGTTCGTGTTTTAACTTGTAATTATTCATATGATTACGTAGATCATGATTACTTAAATCCAGAATGTAAAACATGATTTATATATAATATATATTCAGAATATAAATATATATAATGAATCGATAAATGGAAATAAATACACCGTTCATGGAGACGGTAGGTCGTACGTACGCATGAACGCTGTTTTCTTTTCCTTATTGAATTGAATGGAATTAAGTAGATGACATAAATATATATATACATAAATCCAGTAGAATTATTATTTCATATATTTCATGATTACTTATTATATATACATTATAATAATTCTTGAATGGTTATCATGGAGAGTGAATCTCATCGCGTCGTGGAGACGATATTCCGTACGTACGCACGAGCGATGATATCATTCCCATGGTCGTGGAATTGTATTAAAATTAATGTATAATATTACAGAATAAATATAACTTTAAAATAAAAATATATATTCATTACTTTCACCATTATACCCATACATGTAAGGTGGTGGTGGAAAATAGATTACACCACGGCGTGGAGACGATATTTCGTACGTACGCACACGCGGTGATTTCGTTTTCCATAGGATGGATAGATGGTGAAATAGGGTTATTTAATACTTATAATAACATATAAGTATATGAGTGATACTGATTTTTTTACTTCATAATTAAACAACCTAAGAAGAATAAGTGGAAGAAGAAATAAAGTTGAAAGAATCGGTAACGGACATTATCTCTTCTTTGAAGCGCCTCTTTGAGACCTCCACTTAGGGCACTAAAATTGGTCTTTGAAGAAGACCAGGACCTCTAGGATGTTTCTAGGGAATTGTAGAAGAGAATTTGGTAGGGTTTGGCCGATCTTGAAGGCTCAAATTGGTGTGAGGAAGGGAGGGAGGAGGTTCCCTTTTATAAGAGAGGAGAGGGGCACCTTTGGAGATCTTAAAAATATTAATTTATAATAAATCTAAATCCACATAAAACCACCAAAAATGAATAATATTAGAATATTAGATAAGATAAGGTTGTAATTTCATCAACCAATATAATTTATAAATGTTAGGAATTTATTTTAAACACTATCAACTTCATTTATCCTTCATTAATAAATTTAAGTTTATTTGAGGTAATAACATTCTAAATTCTAAATTATAACAAATAATTACTTATTTGTTGTGAATTTTCCATAATTGGATACTTAATAACATTTTATACCATATAAATTTAAATTTATAATTTTTAAATATTTTTGTGATTTTTAAGCAATTTTATAATATGTTATTTTTATAAAATAACAATAGTGTCAATTTTGACACTATTCATTTATTTGGATTTAAATAAAATAAATACAGAAGATATGTTCGAAATAAAAGCTTTAATAGATTCCAAAAATGTCATATGTATCTATAAAATTAGTGGAGAACATTAAATAGTTCATATAATATTTATTTTATTATTTTTAAAACCTTTTATTTGGTTTATCTCTTAATAAAATAAATACTACAAAATTGTTTTATAATTATTTAACATACCTATTTTTTGCATAAAAATTAAAAATAAAATCCTATGATGAAAATAAATATATTAAATTTCACAATAATACTTTTACTCGAATTTATCATCTTAAAATCACAATATTTAAATTGTTATATTTATTAAATTATGAAGGTGACAACTTTGGGGTCATTTAAAATAAAATAATATAACTGTCATAATTGCTTTTATAAGGCTCCAAATGGCCAAATATTATACCATTTGATGATTATGGTTTACATTTACATGACCAATATGTTTTGGTCAGGGGTTTGTGCATTTTATGGTCACTATTAGTTTAATAAAAACTATATTCTTGATTTTTCACTAGATAAACAATTTCTGCATCATTATTGTGTCATAATTAATGATAATTATTTAACCCTTAAAAATTATAAAAAAATAATATTATGTAGATAATATCATTATATTTCTGGATACTATTAATGTTCGACGTTTCATGGAGTTTATCACTAAATTGAAATTAATATACTTATAAGATTTAAGAGAGTGACATGTTTTCACTTTCATTGGTTTTAATAATAATTAAGTTATTTTCATGGCCAAAAGTCCATTAAATGATTCTAATCCAACCCTTAGGTGATATGGGTTGACTTTTAGTCATCCAATAGGATTTTGGAAGGTGTTAGAGTAATTTTATAATCTTATATTTACCCTTAATTACCCAATCTTCCTTTAACTATGGTAAATAAAATTTACCATTAATACTATTCATAATGCCCAAAAATAAAAAGTAGTCTATTAATATAATTTGGACCCACTGATTCCAAATATGGAATCCATTTTTCCAAATTCAGTACACATAATATGACGAAACTAAATTAAAATTAATCTCGTTGTCAAAAGAAAACGGGTTTTTGTTTAAAACATTGCAAAAGATTGAATTTATTTAACTTACGAATTCAATGTAAAATCAAGGCTAATGACATACTTTTTATTAAATGGTAAAAATATATTCTGTTTATACTTTAAAACCATTCAAAATTATAATTTAACCATATAAATTACTGCGATGAAAAAAGTTGTTTTTAATTAAAAGATAACGTGTTTTTACTATTCATCAAAGTATGAAAGTTATCAGAATAATTTGAAAATTTGTTCCAATGTAAATTATTATTTATTGATTCGAAAGAAGAATTTTATTTTGTCAAATTGAAGTTATAAACATGTAAAAACTAGATTTAAGGTGGGTGCTCCATCAAAAGGCGACAAAACTGCATTTTTTGAAAAATACTTATTTTACCTGAAAATTTTATTTTGTTCTTATACCATGTTCTAGAAAATGTGTAAGATGAATAATAATGTTATAAAATTCAAAATTTAATTAATACTATTCATAACATCTAGTTCATAATAATATTATAATAATATATCGTTGTTTAGTAAAACCCGGTATTGCGTACAACACACGCTATCGAGGAAGGTCGAGATTGCGTGTAATGCAAGCCAAGTCAGGGTTGCGTGGTGTGCAAGAATCCTCTATTGTTTCATATAACATAATCCAACCATATTTCATTTATACATTGAATATATATATATATACTCAATGTTTCATAGAATAACTATTATCAATATTTTATGTAACACGATCCATGAATAGTGTTGCGTATACTGCAAGCTAATACAGTGTTACGTATGGTGCAATGTAATCTTCGTGTAGCATACATCACATGACATTAATGAAATTAAAAGTATATTTTTCATAAAATATTGGGGTGTTACATTCTACCCCCCTTAAAATGAATTTTTCCCTCGAAATTTTTTGGGGTTATAAATGGTTTACTACTCAAAAGTTTAATAGAAACCCACATCGTAAAAAAGGAATACCAAAACGTGGCTATAAAAACTAAAGTATGAAGTGTAACGGTTAACCAAATTAACTCATCACTGGGTTTCTACGTAGGAGAACATAGGTGAAAATATGGATCAAGTTCTGATGGAGAGTGGTAGAGAACATGGCTATGAAAAAGACATCAATCACGAAGCCATAGATTTGTGATGATCTAAGGTAAAATCAGATTCATCGGATATAAGATCATTAGGACAACATTTTTTTGTTTTCGATATCATTTTCCTAAAGTTGAAAATTTTGAATTAGAAGAAATACCTACTTTGTTTCGATAAAATCTCACTGTTGTTCGTGCCTTGAACAATTTCCACATCATCTCTTAAAAAAATGAAGTTGAATTTTTCATTCGTGAAGTGTTAGCAGATCATGTGATAAAATGATGGGTCATTCCGTCTGTCTTAATCAAAATGTTAGCAATAGCTATATACATAAGTCCATATATCGTATATCATTCCAAAATGGACATATACTTCATCTATCATACCACTTAATAAAATAAAACTAGTTTATACTAACCAGGGACTTCCTGTAGGCCAGTGGTAGGTGACAAAGGCCAGTCGCACTTTGGTTGTGGGTTCGATTCCCACATCCTTGTCTGACGTGATGGGTTGTCGCCGATCCTGCAGGTTTTCCTTTTTCTAAAACTACATTACTATAACATCCCATCAATAATATCAAAAACTTTCTATCCTTAAACAATACTAACTTATGTCCAACATAATCCATTCCAATCATTAGGCTTATCTAAAATACTTTGGTCCAATCTCATAGTATAAAGAAAACAATTACATTAAATATCATCAACCAAGCATGTGAATACCATCATTTATCCCCCATATATCTTGTTGGTCACATTCCAATCATGTGTATACCTTAATCATGTTTTCTCTTGAAAAATTAATACCCAATAAACCTTAGTGAAAACATGAATGATGTCAAAAGTTAACTCTTTCCTCATACCAAAATCCAAAAATTTTATATACTCAAACCATGATATAACCTTCTCCTTATATCAGTCATGAGCTCATGAATACTATCAAACATTTAATTTTCTCTTTATCCCTTCAGTATGCGCATATCATCTACTTTCAAAAAGTATCTGAATAACCTTTCATGGTTACTGGTACCATTCATCATATACTTTCAAAACATAAGGAAAGAAAACTGTGTAACAATCCTTAGATGTCTCTTTATTCCATAGTACCATGAGCTTACTTATATAACATTACACTTGATAAACATATAATCATTCCACTACATTCTTAAACCATTGACCGAGCTTCAATAATTATTTCATCTCACATATCATTTGTAGTCTCTTCATCATCATCAACATAAATATTACCCATACGACCATACTGGTTCTCTTCATGATACTTTCCCTTAGGGAATTGGTTTGCATAATTCATGTACATTCCACATTTAAAACATTTAACCATTGTTGATGTTGTAGCAATATCATTATCCGTATCCATGGTGTTAACTGAACCTTTTCCTTTGCACTTACTGGCTTTGTGTCCTTTTCAACACCCAAAGCATCTTCCAGTTCCTTTGAAACAATCTCCCCGATGCCTCTTCCCACATGATTTACATAAGGGAAATTGAACTTTCGTTCCTCTATGATCATCATGAAACTCAATCTTTCTCTTATTATCTGAGTCGGGAAACTTACCAAAGTTTAGATTATTGATCATATTATGAGATTGCTGATTAGGCATAATAACGATGTTTGTACTTCCAAATCCCATTTCATTTGGTTTCCCATGAAGAATATCATTCCATTGTCTGTCATATCCTCCGTTATCATGAATCTTCTGGTTTCCATCCATTTTCTAAAACCCAAAAAGAATTGCGTGAGACGAAAAAATCATGACAGGGAAAACAACATAGTAAAGGGGATCACCCTCAATATCTAACATCTTAGGTTAAATTCTAAGATTGTTACCATAGTTCTAGGACTATATCCTATACGTATACTTATCCTTAGGGACATCCCTAGACATACCTTAGAAATATCTCTAGGGATCTCACTAACATTTACGCATCCTAGTTTCCAAAGGTTGACTAAACCTTCACTCTAATACAAACTGTAGATACCCAAATCTTGACGTACATGAACATTACATTACTTTAGCGGAATGCTTAATACATAACAAAAACATACACAAAAGGATCATAATAGTTTAGTGTCTTTGGAAACTTGGAACGTAATCCTCTATTCGTGGTGAAAGATCTTTAACATATCCCATAAAGATCTTCCCCTTTTTTTACATAAAACCTTTCTTTATATCCTGGGGAAAAGAAAACATAAAAAGGGTGAGCTCAAATTCTCAGTAAGGGTAAGCATGGATCAAATAAAACATACCATATACATTTGAACTTAAAAACATGAACATAATGTTTAAACATCAAAAGCTTGAGCAATGACAGAAAACATGGAATTACGTAAGGCATAGATCATAAAGAAACATTAAGAATGATAAAATAGAATAGGAATAAAACATGTAATTTTGGCAACCATTAAGAACATGTTATTATTTCCATAATAGCCAAGGTATTGTTGCCAAGACCATCTTAGTGGACAAAGTCCCTTTCGGAATCGAGTTCACTCCTCGTTCCAGTCCTGTATTTCTGAACTGGTTTAACTTGTTGTTCCAGCCATGTCTATCTCATGAGATATGAATATTTACCCAATGCATTAGAGGGAGATATAGGTCCCACCCATCTCATAATGAAATCATTCTTACTTGTGCCACAAAATAAACATACATCATTCATAATAACCCAATAAATACAATGGGTTTCATAAACATCATCCCATCATCACATAATCCATATAAAATAAATGGATATAATTTTCATAATAAGGAATGTGAAACCATGTAAATCATATAGACATTATACTAGAAACATACACATATGAAATAATTTCATCTTATATGAAAATTGGTTTCGATAAAACTCTTGAAATAAAATCTTGAGGAAAATATCATTTCTTCTTCAAAATCATTTTCTTTTCACAAAATGTCATGCAATTTTAAAATAAAGAGATTTGGTTGAAAATATTCATGAAATATTTTAAAGAAGCTTCATGAAAATAAGGCTTTATAAAACTGTAAAAATCTATTCATGCCGTATAAGTTAAAAAAACATTATTCTCGTACTTTTGCCGGAAAAGTCAAAAAGTACCTCGTCACGTAAAAAAAAGAAAGATTCCTTACATACCATGTAGTAAAAGACAAGAATGGGTAAAAACGAATTTAAACATACATGAAAACACTTTCATAAAACATGTAAATGGATTATAGAAATAACCCCAGTAAATACTTACGAATAAGCAATCTCGGATAAAAATGAGATTTGCAAATTTATCCCTAACCTTAGGTCTGATATGCTTCGTACGTATCCAAACCTCCTTTATAATGATTTAAATAATTTCATTGACTAATTAAAGAATCATATTCATATATATGGTTCACTTATGACTTTATATTACCAATTCTTTTGTAAATTCAGGTTAAAGTAGCGTTTTGGGTAAAATCGTCTCATTTGTCGTTCGTGTTTTAACTTGTAATTATTCATATGATTACTTAGATCATGATTAATTAAATCCAGAATGTAGAACATGATCTATATATAATATATATTCAGAATATAAATATATATAATGGATCGATAAATGTAAATAAATTCACCGTTCATGGAGATGGTAGGCCGTACGTACGCATGAACGCTGTTTTCGTTTCCTTATTGAATTGAATGGAATTAAGTAGATGACATAAATATATATATATATATATATAAATCCAGTAGTACTATTATTTCATATATTTAATGATTACTTATTATATATACATTATAATCATTCATGAATGGTTATCATGGAGAGTGAATATCATCGCGTCGTGGAGATGATTTTTCGTACGTACGCAAGAGCGATGATATCATTCCCATGATAATGGAATTGTATTAAAGTGAATGTATAATATTAAATAATCAATATCACTTTACAATAATAATATATATTCATTACTTTCGCCATTATACCCATACATGTAAGGTGGTGGTGGAAAATAGATTACACCACGGCGTGGAGACGATATTCCGTACGTACGCACGCGCAGTGATTTCGTTTTCCATAGGATGGATAGATGGTGAAATAGGGCTGTTTCATACTTATAATAACATATAAGTATATGATTTATACTTATTTTATTACTTCATAATGAAATAACCTAATAAGAAGAAGGGGAAGAAGAAATAAAGTTGAAAGAATCGGTAACGGACATTACCTCTTCTTTGAAGCGCCTCTTTGAGACCTCCACTTAGGGAACTAAAATTGGTCTTTGAAGGAGACCAGGACCTCTAGGATGTTTCTAGAGAATTTTAGAATAGAATTTGGTATGGGTTGGCTGAGCTTGAAGGCTCAAATTGGTGTGAGGAAGGGAGAGAGGAGGTTCCCTTTTATAAGAGAGGAGAGGGACACCTTTGGAAATCTTAAAAAATATTAATTTATAATAAATCTAACTCCACTTAAGAACCTCCAAAAATGGCTCATATTCAAATATTAGATAATATAAGGTTGTAATATCATCAACCAATAGAATTTATACATGTTAGTAATTTATTTTAAACACTATCAACTTGATTTATCCTTATTTAATCAATTTAATTTTATTTGTGGTAATAACATTCTGAATTCTAAATTATAAAAAATAATTACTTATTTGTTGTGAATTATCCATAATTGGATATTTAATAAAATTTTAGACCATGTAAATTTAAATTTATAATTTTTAAATATTTATGTGATTTTTAAGCAATTTTATAATATGTTATTTTTATAAAATAACAATAGTGTCAATTTTGACACTATTCATTTATTTGAATTTAAATAAAATAAATACAGAAGATATGTTCGAAATAAAAGCTTTAATAGATTCATAAAATGTAATATGTATCTATAACATTATTTTAGAACATTAAATAGTTCATATAATATTTATTTTATTATTTTTAAAACCTTTTATTTGGTTTAGCTCTTAATAAAATAAATACTACAAAAATTTTGTATAATTATTTAATATACTTATTTGTTGAATAAAAATTAAAAATAAAATCCTATGACGAAGATAAATATATTAAATTTCACAATATTACTTGTAATCTAATTTATCATCTTAAAATCACAATCTTTAAATTGTTATATTTAATAAATTATGAAGCTGACAACTTTGGAATCATTTAAAATAAAATAATATAAGTGTCATAATTTCTTTTATAAGGCGCCAAATGGTCCAATATTCTACGATTGGATGATTATGGTTTAAATTTACATGAAAAATAAGTTTTGGTCCGGGTTTTGTGCATTTTATGGTCACTATTAGTTTAATAAAAACTATATTCTTGATTTTTCACTAGATAAACAATTTATGCATCATTATTGTGTCATAATTAATGATAATTATTTAATCCCTAAAAATTATAAATAAATTTATATGATTTAGATAATTTCATTATATTTCTGGAGACTATTCATGTTCGAAGTTTCATGAAGTTTATCACTAAATTAAATTAATATACTTATAAGATTTAAGAGAGTGACATGTTGTCACTTTCTTTGGTTTTAATAATAATTAAGTTATTTTCATGGACAAAACTCCATTAAATGATTCTAATCCGATCCTTAGGTGATATGGGTTGACATTTAGTCATACAATAGGTTTTTTTCAGGTGTTAGGGTAATTTTATAATCTTATATTTACCCTTAATTACCCAATTTACCTTTAACTATGGTAAATAAAATTTACCGTAGTTACTATTCATAATGCCCAAAAATAAAAAGTAGTCTATTAATATAATTTGGACCCACTGATTCCAAATATGGAATCCATTTTTCGAGATTCAGTACACAGAAGTTGCAGAAATTAAATTAAAATTAATCCCGTTGTCAAAAGAAAATGGGGTTTTGATTAAAACATTGCAAAAGTTTGAATTTATTTAACCTACGAATTCAATGTAAAATCATGGATAATAACATAAATTATATTAAATGGAAAAAATATATTATATTTATACTTTAAAACCATTAAATATTATAATTTAACCATATAAATTATTGCGATGAAAAAAGTTGTTCTAAATTAAAATATAGTGTGTTTTTACTATTCATCAAAATATGAAAGTTATCAAAATAATATGAAAAATTTATCCAAAGTAAATTTTTATTTATTGATTCCAAAGAATAATTTTATTTTGTCAAATTTAACTTATAAACATGTCAAAAACTAGATTTAATGTGGGTGCGCCATCAAAAGGCGACAAAACTGCATTTTTTGAAAAATACTTATTTTACCTGAAAAATTTATTTTGTTCTTATAACATGTTCTAGAAAATGTTTAAGATGAATAATAATGTTATAAAATTAAAAATTTGGTTATTACTATTCATAACAGCTTGTTCATAATAATATTATAATAATATATCGTTGTTTAGTAAAACCCGGTATTGCGTACAACACACGCAATCGAGGAAGGTCGCGATTGCGTGTAATGCAAGCCAAGTCAGGGTTGCATGTTGTGCAAGAATCCTTCATTGTTTCATATAATAGAATCCAACCATATTTCATTTATACATTGAATATATATATATATATATATATACTCAATGTTGCATAAAATAACTATTATCAAAATTGTGTGTAACATGATCCAGGAATAGTGTTGCGTATACTGCAAGCAAATACGGTTTTACGTATGGCACAAGGTAATCATGGTGTAGCATACAAAAAAAGACATTAATGATATTAAAAGAATATTTTTCATAAAATCTCAGGGTGTTAAAGTGGTGACGTGAGCTTTGGTGACTCATAAAAGGTACCCGTGATTGGAAAATGTAAAATCAAAATCTGTCTAAAGACTGGTGAACCAAATTACATCTCTAATGTGTATTATCTACCAAATACGAAAAAAAATATCATTAGTCTTGACCAACTCCTTGAGAAGGGGTATGTTATACACATGGATAATTCTTCTTTGTCTTTAAGGTATGCTCACATGAGACTTTTTTCTCAAGATCAAATGGTGAAGAATCGCATATTTTTGGCTATGTATCAACAAAAAGGACAAGGAGTGTCTCTTGGGACTCATGAAGAATTACTCATAGAGATGGGATCTGTGATTTGGACATCTACATTTTAGGTGGATCAAACTTCTATCCTCATCAAGCATGGTGCGTGGATTGTTGGTGATTGAAGTTCCAAATCATGTGTGTGACGCATGTACACTCGACAAGAAATAAGGAATTCCTTTTCAAGTGGAGTGTCCAGAAGAGAAAATGAACCACTTAATTTGGATCACACTGATATCTATAGACCACTTGAAACACCCTCACTTAGAGGTAACATGTATTTTATTACCCTCTTTGATGATTTTAGCAAGATACTCTGGGTGTATTGCATTAAAGAAAAAATTTATGTGTTTGCAATCATTAAAATGTTCAATGCTCATGTTGAAGCTAAAATTGGTTATAAAATCAAAGTTCTTAGATATGATAGAGGTAGATAATACACTTCAAATGCATTTCGTGATTTTTGCAGGGAACAAGGCATCAAGAAAAAATATATGACTGCCTACACACCACAACAGAATGGCATTGGAGAAAGTAAAGACCTCACCATTCTCGACATAACTAGGACCATGCTGATAGAGAAATACCTGCCAAAGTACTTTTGGTCAGAAGGAGTGGCATGTATTGCCTATCTTCTCAATCAGTGTCCAACCAAGAGCATCAGAAACATGACACCAAAATAAGCATGGAGTTTCTTCAAATCGAGCATAGTGAACCTAAGAATCTTTGGGTGTGTTTCATATGCTCAAGTTCCAAAATAGAGAATAAGCAAGCTTGATGATCATGGTGAAAACTGCATCTTCATCATCAATAGTGAAGAGTCTAAATCCTATAAGCTGTAAAATCCACTGACCAATAAATTAGTGGTGAGTAGAGATGTGGTATTTAGTGAGGAAGAATCTTGGAAATGTAATGATGAAGAATCAAACATAGAGATTCCAGTCGAATGAAAAGATCCTGAAGAAAGGAATGATCATTGAGAGAAAACACCGACAACACCTTCCCTGGGCACATTTTCATTACACAGGAGTCTAGGAGGACATTCCATCACTCCTGAAAGGACTACATCAAGTCTAAATTTGGAGAGCTCATCCTCACCCATGGTTCCCATAAAAATGAAAAGAATAAGAGACATTTATGAGAAAACTAAATAGGTAAATCTTTTTTACTGTATATATATCATGAGCCTCTAAAGTTTCAGGAAGCCACTAGGGAAGAAAGTTGGATAATGGATATGGAAGAAGAAATTCGTTCCATATAAAAATATGACACATGGGAGCTGACCAAACATCCAAATGGCCAAAAAACCATTGGTGTCAAATGGGTGTACAAGATCAAGCGAAATGCTGATGGTGAAATCAGACGCTACAAGGAAAGGCACGTAGAAAAAGGGGTAAAATTAGAAGTACAGGGTGGACTATAAATAATTATTCACTACTATTTCTTTCCTTGACACTGTGAGGATGATTATCTCTCTTTATTTTCATCACATTTGGATGATCTACCAACATGATGTGAAATATGTATTCCTGAATGGAATTCTAGAGGAAGAGGTCTATGTTGACCATCGTGAAGGCTTTGTTATTCAAGGTGAGGAACACAACGTGTATCTATTGAATAAAGATCTTTATGGGTTGAAACAGGCTCCTCGTTCTTGGAATAAATGCATTGACAGCTATCCACAAGAGAATGGATTAACCTAAGGTTAATATAAGCATGCAGTTTACATCAAGAAGAATGGTTGGGGGACACACTTATTGCATGATTATATGTCAATGATTTGTTGTTTACAGGGAACAATTGATCGATGTTCGATGAATTTAAGGAGGCCTATGTTCAAGGATTTTTTAATGACTGATGGAGGTATCATGTCCTTCTATCTGGGTATACAGGTAAGGAAAAAAACATGGAGGCATGTATATAGCTTAGAAGAGGTATGTCAAGGAGTTGCTTGAAAATTTCAAGATGGATAGTTTTAATATGATAAACAACCCTGTAGAAACACGATTAAAACTAACAAAATATGGAGAAAGAAGAAACATTGACTCGAGTTTGATCAAGAGTATGATTGGAAGCCTAAGTTATCTCAAAATCACAATGACTAATATTTTCTATAGTGTTGGGACTCTAAGAAGGTACATGGAAGCAAAAAAATAGTTACATTGGCTAGTGAAAAAATGTATCCTCAGGTACGTTAAAGGAACAATGTATTTTGGCCTATTTATCCATACAATGAAGAAGAAAATCTGTATGGATACGTAGACAGTGACTGGGGAGGCAACCAAGATGAAATAAAAAGCTCCACTTGGTATGTATTTCTCTTAGATCGACTACATTCAAATGGAATTCATGGAATCAAAGTGTGGTTTCTTTGTCCACATGTGAAGCAAAGAACATGGCGGCATCATCCACTGTTTGTGAAGAAATATGGTTGATAAATATGCTAAATGAGATGAAGCATACATAGGATGGATCCATAGTTATTTATGTGGATAACAAGTAGGCAATTCAACTTTCCAAAAATCTGGTGCTTCATGGACGAAGTAAACATATTGATACATGTAACACCCCAAGATTCCATAGTACGCTTCTACTTGAATAATACAATAGCATGTGTTGTACGCAACTTTGAGTTCTAACACACCATGACCAATAAAATTAGCCATTATGAATAGTAATAACCACTTTTTGAAATTTTATAAATTTTATTTTTCAAAATTGATTTTATTTTTGGATTCGGAATATCGAAATTAGCCTAGGGTGATTTTTGGTATTTTTCTGAAAACATCCAATTTTTATGAATAGTGAAAAAACATTGAGCTATTGGTTAAAACCGAATTTTTATATAAATAATCATTTATTTTATTTAAATTTATCATAGGTCAAAATAGATACATAATACTTATATAATTTCAATTTAATTCATTGGAGTCAGTTTATATTAAGTTTAGATATATAAAATGTTATTGAACGTTTTATTGTCTCTAACCGACCTCCTAGGAGCTTTTGCAAATTTTCATAAAACTTAATTTTACCACTTCTGTGAATTTAATTTCTAAAATCAGAGAGACATGTTCAATATCAGAAAGTAAAATGTGGTTTAATGAGATGAATATAATTTTGGTGAATAATAACTTTTTAATTATATTTACCGTGGTTAAAAGTAAATAGGGTGATTAAAGTCAAAAATGATATTATTTTTACCCTGAAACATGTCCTAATTCTATTGTATAAGTATAATTATACCAAAAAAACCTTAGTAATAAAATATTAACCTATTCGGTCCACATGGATTAGATTAGGACATTTATTATTATTTAATTCAAAGAAGATTTAAAAGAGTTAAAATCAACATTTAATAAATAAAATATTTTTAATATATGGTTATACATAAGATAAATTTGATTATAAATATTCATTAGAAATATAAAAAAATTTCTACATAATGATATTTCATTTATAATTTTTAGACATTAACTAATTTTATTTATTTATGACAAAATGGTGATGCAGTAATTACCTTATTAATGAAATATTAAAATAATTGATAATATAAGTACCCAAATAAATATAATTTGAGACTTTTTATAAATTAAACTAATTTTATAGGTTAATATGACATGTTAGGATAGATTTAATTAAATTTTTTCAAAGTAATAATTCTGTAATGAGTTTCAAGAAATCAATTTCCAAATAGTGTCAAAATTGACATAAAAGAGTTTTAAAAAAAATATTATATTATTAATTGATATTATTTTCTTAAAAATCTAAGGTTTGGAAAAGAGACTTATATAATGATAGGTGTATTATTAATGAACCACTTGGGGTTATCTTGGATGTTTATAGTAAGTTTATTAACCATATAATATAAAAATAAAAAGAGACTTGGTAAATGTCAGACTAATTAACTAAGAGTTAAAACATAAAGATAAGGTTAATATAGTGACCCAAACCTGTCTAAAACCTATTGGTTGAGTGATTTTAGACACATACCCACCTTATATGTGAAATAAGTCACATTTGAGCCATTAGAAACCGAATATGAATTTATTATAAATTAATATTTCTAGCTTTTCTTAAGGTGCCCCTCACCCCTCTTATAAAAATGCACTCACCCTTCTCTCAATTTCATACCTTCAAAGCCATTTTTCTCGGCCAAACCTGGCCCAATTACTCTCTCAACATCCCTAAATTCAATATATAAGCCTTAGTTTGATCCTAATTCCAACCTAAGGTTCCCTTTTGACCAAATAAAAAGGAAGAACCCGATGAAGAGGTAATGTTTTCACCACCCTCTTTCAACTTCCTTTCTTCTTTCACTTCATCATTCTTTGTTATTTCCATTCTAAAATGATAAATCTAGTATATTCTATATAATTTGATGTTATTATAAATATGGTACAAACATATTCAGTATTCTAACCATCTATTGAATGACATGTCACCATACGTGCGTATGTACGTCTTACCGTCTCCAGGTCGTGGTGTAATTGTTATTAAAAAAATTATTATTTGTATGAGTATGATAATGATGTGAAATTGATGTAAATAATAAATATAACATGATTATGATTCTGTATATATTATATTCCATCCAATTATATATTATTTTAATATCAAAAAAATGATATTGTCACTCGTGCGTATATACAGAATATCGTCTCCACGAACGTGATGAGATTCATTCCCCATCGTATCCATTCAAGACTAATTCTCATTTGATAATTAAAAATAATGTTTAAAGACATGATATCTTTCTGGATATGAATAAGATAAAACAAATCCATTACAAACCCGGCTTATGTAACATATAAAAAAAGCAAGTAAGTTAACACCCGAAACAATGATAATACTAAGAAATTATTAACAAAGCAAAGTTAAAAGATCATATATGATATCGTATTAATTTATATGATTATTGTATAATTTAATAACAGTTATTTCACCATTATATAGGCATTTAACCTACCCTCAACCAAGGAAAAGTACAAGGTACAGGTTAATTTCACAATATCATTATTATCCGAGGTTGTTTTTACATAAGTATCTACTAGGACCTCATTATCGTCCACATCCAAGTTTCTTAAAAATGTTTTTTAATTTTTTTTTACTATTTAATAGACAATGGGTTAAAGTCATTTATACCCTTATTTGACCTTATACTTTTTTGAAAGGAATCTTTCCGTCGTTTTCCAAATAAGGTCATTTTTAACCTTTTCGACAAAATTAAGGTAAGAATGTCTTCTTTTAACTTATACGATGGTTGTGGCTATTTTCCACCATTATAAAATCGTCGAAGATTATCTTAAAGGCTTATAAGAATATTTTCAAAGTAATGGTTTTCTTTTATAATTATGTGACATTTAAATTATTTCAAAAAAAGAGATATTTCTCTCAAATTGTTTTGATTTCATCCATGTCAACATCCTTTGTTGGATTTTAAGATTATTTGAAGTTGATTTATTAAGATACAGAACTTCCATATTGTATTGAATGTTAAGTGATATGTTTGATTGTGGATGAATTATTTCATACCATTCATGGTTTATTGATAAAGTATTGACAATTTGTATTCTAGTTTCAAATATGAATGTTTATGTTATGTTTAAACCTTTTCATATGAGGAATGCATTGGACTTAGTAAGTGACAGGAGGAGCCCGCTATAGCTCCTCGATGCATTGGTAGGTCTCATGAGACAAACTAGTGTCTTGGAACAAGGATTTGAAAAAATATTATTTGTAGTCTTGGAACAAGACCTTGACTGTGTGGTTATGATAGTCTGGAATTATGCATTACCTTATTATGAAAGTGGTTATTGATATAGCATATGATTATTTAATTAGTAGAATATCAATGTGAATAAGTAAATGGAATTATATCATTTTAGCTTTTCCATATTATGTTGAAGTTCATGTTTAAAAGGATTTTGTTTTTGTTATACATTGCCTTAAATGTTTATGTTTATTTATGCACGTTTCCGCTATATTGTTATCCTTACTAAGCATCTGAGCTTACCCCTTTCAATGTTTTATTTTTTTCCAGGATGTGAAGAAGTATTTTATGAATGACATATAGGGACAGTATGAGGGGATATGAAGAAAATATGTTGTTGTAGTTTTTCAATTAATGATGTAATGTAAGACTTATGAATATATTTAGTGTTTCCAAGGCTACTAAACTGATCAGTCTTTCGGGATTTGATCTCTTGTGATCATGCCAATGATACATAATAATTAACCGACTCTAGGTAACTGGGGTAGGGGCGAGAAAGTTGGTATCTGAGGAATTTAAGTAATAAACCATAGAAACTAGATTTAGGTAAACTATGATTAGAGAACATAGCCCTAAGATGGACTTTGAAAATTAGTATAGACGAACTTCCTAGAATTTTGGTATTGTAGAGATTTTGTGAGTTTTCCAAGAAATAAATCCCTGTCTGGATACGAGCTGGTAGAGGCGGATCTGGTACAGATGTACCTAGAGGTAAAACCCTAAAACACCGCTTTGATCTAGTCTCGAACAGGAACTAGTGCATGACAATGGTCCTTATTGCACTCTTGGTTACGACCCTCCCGGGGGATATGATTAGGATAATTCTCATTTTCTTTACAAACCATTATTATGGGTTTATGAGTATATACTTACTCAATGAAAATCATTTTTTACAATTATGGATTATATCCGTATACTGTTCAATTTATGTTAAGTGTTTTACACGTATGGAATTATGTATTTCAATTCATAAACTAATCTAGTTTATGACATTGTTTAGAAATGGCACCTAGTGGAAGGAATGGAAACTGTATCAATGAACGCACTATATGTAGGGATTTCCCTCCTACTCAAGATAATTATAGTGGAGCTGGTGATACAACCAGTTCTGATCATCTTATCACTATACTAGGACAACTCACTCAAGTTATGAATAATAACCTTACCCGTATGGAGCACCCTGATCCGCAGCACGGAGGATCAATGTTAGATCGCTTCATGAGGAAACAATCACCAATGTTTAATGGGGGTACAAATCCACTGGTATCTGAGCAATGGATCAATTCCTTAGAGAAAATATTTCACACCTTGGGGAGTAACAAAATGGAAAAAGTTATCATGGCAGTTTACCGCCTCACTGGAGATGCTGATCAATGGTGGTCATTGATTCAAAATACAAAAGGAAGATTAAGAAGTATCAAGTATGGACTAGAGAGAGTTTAAAGAAATTTTCTTAGAAAAATAATTTCCCCATGACCATAAAGAAGATATGGAAAGGCAATTTTTCAATCTTAGGCAAAAGAAGGATGAGAATTTCACAATATATGAAGCTAAATTTACAAGATTAGTGAGGTATGCAGCATATTATATACGTAACCCGAGGAGTTAGATTGACAGTTTCTTTGATGGGTTAAAACCATTTCTCCATCAATCATTAGTATCATAATCATTCTCAATGTATGAAGAAATTGTCTCATGTGCTATCAAGATGGAAAAGGAATTCTATAAGTCTTATGAATTTAAAGAAAAGCAAGAGAAGAAGAGATCTGTTTATCACTCTAGAAATGTAAATAAGGGGAAGAAGGGAAAAGATGAATATCCACCCTGTAGTAAATGTGGGAAGAAACACCCTCGTACTTGTCTGAAGGGTATGGGAGTCTGTTATAAGTGTGGTGAAAAAGGACACGAAGCTCATGATTGTAAGGGAAAGAAAGAAGCTATTGATGTTCAATGCTACAATTGCAGGGAGATGGGACATTATGCAAATGAATGTCCTAAGCGTCGGGGAAACTTACCTCAAAAGAGGCCAAGGGATCAAGGCCAAGCTTATGCTATCACTAGTAATGAGGTTGAAGCTCCTAAAGACGTGGTGGAAGGTAATTTAATGGTTTCCTAAATTTTAACCAATACTTTATATGATTCTGGATCATCTCATTGTTTCATATCTTCCCAGATTTCTAAGAAAATTAGATATTTCCAATTTGATTTAACAAGGGAGTTGTCAGTCAAAAATCCTAAGGGAAGTATCGCTACAACAATGTTTTTTGAATCAGTTCCCATTAGAGCATATAAATGTTCTTTATCTTCTGATCTCATCGTTATACCCATGATTAAATTTGATATAATCCTCGGTATGTATTGGCTTTTGGACCATGATGCGAAAATTTATTGTAAGGAGAAGGAGGTAACAATTTTTTATGATGATATAGAGCACATTATCTTTAGAGCAGAAACATCACCACCTAATTCTTATCCAGATTTACCCCCAGTAGCTCAACTAAATTAAATTATTGGAGAGGAAGAGAATGAAATAACTGTGGGAGAGGAAATAAATTTTCAAATAGAGGATGCACCTATTATAAAAGAATTTTTTGATGTGTTTCTAGAAGATTTACCTAGACATCCTCTAGAATGGGAAATTGAGTTTTCCATTAACTTAATTCTTGGTTTAAGGCCCGTATCGAAGACCCTTTATAGAATGGACATTGCTGAATTAGTGGAACTGAAGAAAAAACTAGAGGAATTAAGTAATAAGGGATTTATTCACCCTAGTGTTTCTCCATGGGGAGCCCCTGTTCTTTTTGTAAAGAAGAAATATGGATCTATGAGGTTGTGCATTGACTACAAGGAGATAAATGCTATAACGATAAAGAAAAAGTATCCCCTGCCTTGAATTGATGATTTATTGGACCAGCTTCATGGAGATCAATACTTTTCAAAGATTGAACTTAGATCTGGATATCATCAGGTGTGTGTGAAGAAGGAAGACATTCTGAAAATAGCATTTCGAACTAGGTACGGGCATTATGAGTTTACAGTAATGTCTTTTGGGAAAACTAATACACCCTCTGTTTTCATGGATCTAATGAATAGAGTTTTCAAGGAATATCTTGATGAATTTTTAGTGGTATTTATTGATGATATCTTGGTATAATCCAAAAGCTATGAAGATCATGAAAATCACTTGCACACCATTCTGAAAACCCTCAGAATACATGAATTATATTCTAATTTTAGCAAGTGTGAATTTTTGCTTCAAGAGATTTCTTTTCATGGCCATATTGTCTCTAAGGATGGAATCTATATTGATCCTTCTAAGACAAGAGTAGTCCAAGAATGTCCAACACCAACAATTATAACTGAGATATGTAGTTTTATTGGTTTAGCAGGTTATTATCAACGTTTCTTCCATAGTTTTTCCTAATTGGCTAACCCATTAACCAAGCTCACACGTAAAGGGGTTAAATTTTTATGGACCAAAGAGTGTGAAGAATGTTTTGAAGAATTGAAGAGAAGATTAGTAAATGCTCATATCTTAACTCTACCATCTGGGAATGAGGGGTTTTTTATTTATAGTGATGCCTCAAATAAAGGACTTGGTTTTTTTCTTATGCAGAATGATAGGGTTTTTTATTATGCATCATGACAGCAGAAAATTCATGAGAAAAACTATCCTACTCATGATCTTGAGTTAGCAGCTGTAATCTTTTCTTTAAATATATGGAGACATTATCTCTATGGTGAACAATGTGAGATATATATACTGATCACAAGAGTTTGAAATATATTTCATCATATAAAGAACTCAACATGAGGCAAAGAAGATGGCTTTAATTACTCAAGGATTATGATTTCACTATACACTACCACCCAGGGAAGGAAAATAAGGTGGAAGATGATTTGAATAGAAAGGATCATGGAGTTTTGAACAATATGAGAGTTGAAAGGGATCCTATTTTTTGGATCTAGTAAATATGGATATGGGAATAACCATGGAAGGTGAAACATCAATTCCTTTTCAAATGTTTTCCAAACGATCTTTACTTGAAAGGATAAAGAGTTCTCAGGCCAATGATGAAGAGGTTCAAAAGAAGATTAAAGTTGTGAATGATGGGAGATTGAGTGAATTTGTGTATGAAGATGGAATTTCAAAATTTGGGAAGAGAATTTGTATTCCCAATATACCTGATCTAAAAAGGGAATTGTTGGATGATTCCCATAGCTCCAATTTCTCCATATAACTTGGTAACACCAAGATGTATAGAGATTTGAAGGAACATTTTTGGGGGGAAAACATGAAAAGGGAGATTGCTGATTTTGTGTCAAGATGTATGGTTTTTTAACAAGTGAAAGCTGTAAGGAAACATCCTGGAGAAGTCATGTAACCTCTTCCCATACCTTAGTGGAAATTGGATAATATTATGATGGACTTTGTCATGGGGCTACCAAAAACTTCTAGAAGGAACGATATAATATGGGTCATTGTTGATCGTCTTACCAAGTCATCACATTTTCATCTGATAATAGAAGATCTACCACTTGAACGTCTAGCAATACTATATATTACTGAAGTTGTGAGACTTCATGGTGTACCCCTATCGATAGTTTCTGATCGTGATCCTCGTTTCACATCAAGATTATGGAAAAGTCTTCAGAAAATTCTTGGATACTGAACATTGTTTAAACACTGCCTACCACCCTCAAACTAATGGACAATCAGAACAAACTATTCAAACCGTAGAAGACATGTTGAGATCCAACTCACTAGACTTTCAGGGTATGTGGGACCAATATTTACCTCTATTAGAATATTCCTATAACAATAGCTTTCATTCAAGTATAGAGATGGACCCATATGATGTTTTATATGGAAAGAGATGTCGCACACCAACCTTTTGATATGATGTTGGTGAAAAGAAACTCATAGGCCTAGAACTTGTGGAGGAAATGATGGAAAAGCTAAAGGTAATCCAAACCCACATCAAAGAAGTTCAAAGCAGGAAGAAGATCTATGCCGATAATTGAAGGAAGGATTTTGAATTTCAAGTCGGTGATCATGTTTTCTTGAAGGTATCTCCATGGAAGGGAGTTATATGTTTCAGTAAGAATGGTAAATTGAGTCCCAGGTACATCGGATCTTTCGAAATTCTAGAACGAATTGAGGCTGTAGCTTACCATTTTGCAATGCCACCAAGTCTCTCCAAAGTTCATGATGTGTTCCACGTATCACTATTGAGAAAATACATGCCCGACCCAATGCATGTACTCACCTATGATGAATTAGAACCGGAACCTGATCTCTCTTATTGCGAAGATCCCGTCAGGATTCTTGATACCTAAGATCAAGTGTTGAGAAACCAGACGACTCATCTAGTAAAAATTCTATGGAGAAATCACAAGATGGAAGAGGCAACGTCAGAACCTGGGGAACATATAATGAAGAACCACCTACGTTTTTTTATGCAGTAATGTTCTAGAAATTTAGAGGATGAAATTATTTGAAGTAGGGGATAATGTAGCACCCCAATCTTCCACGGTACGATTCTCCTTGAATAATACAATAGCATGTGTTGTACGCAACTTCGGGTTCTAACACACCAGGACCAATCAAACTAGCCGTTATTAATAGTAATACCAACATTATGAAATCTTATAAATTTTATTTTTAAAAATGGACTTTATTTTGGGATTCGTAATATCGAGATTAGCCTAGGGTGAATTTTTGGTATTTTTCTGAAAAATTTCAATTTTTGATGAATAGTGAAAAACATTGAGTTTTTGTTAAAACTGACTTTTTATTTAAATAATCATTTATTTTATTTAAATTTATATTAGGTCAAAATAGATACATAAGACCTATATAAGTTCAATGTAATTCATTGGAGTCAATTTAGATTAAGTTTCGATATAAAAAATTTAATTGAACTTTTTACTGTCTTTTACCCACCTCCTAGGAGCTTTTGCACATTTTCATAAAACATAATATTACCGCTTCTGTGAATATAATTTCCAAAATCCAAGAGACACGGTTGATATCAGTAAGTAAAATGTGGTTCAATGAGATGAAAATAATTTTTGGTAAATAGTAACTTTTTACTTTTATTTACCATGGATAAAAATAAATAGGGTGATTAAAGGTAAACATTATATTATTTTTACCCTTACACATGTCATAATTCTATTGTATAAGTATAATTCGACCAGAAAACCCTTATGAAGAAAATATGAACCTATTTGGTCCTCTTGGATTAGATTAGTACATTTATTATAATTTAATTCAAAGAAGAGTTAAAAGAGTTAAAATCAAAGTTTAATAACTAAAACATTTTTAATATAGGGTTATACATAAGATAAATTTAATTATAAATATTCATTAGAAATATAAAAATATTTTCTAAATAATTATATTTTATTAATAATTTTTAGAAATTAAATAATTTAATTTATATATGACACAATGGTGATGCTATAATTACCTTATTAATGAAATATTGAAATAATTGATATTATAAATACCCAAATAAATATAATTTGAGACTTTTTATGAAGTCCACTAATTTTATAGGGTAATATGACATGTTTGGAGTGATTGAAATAACTTTTTTTGAAGTAATAATTCTGTTAAGATTTTCAAAAAAAACAATTTCCAAATAGTGTCAAAATTGACATAAACGAGTTTTTAAAAAACATATTATATTATTAATTGATATTATATTCCTAAAAATTTATGGTTCGGACAAGAGACTTATATAATGATATTTTTATCATTAATGAACCACTTGGGATTATTTTTTATGTTTATAGTATGTTTATTAACCATATAATATAAAAATACAAAGAGACATGGTAAATGTCAAACTAATTAACTAAGAGTTAAAAATTAAAAATAAGGTTAATATAGTGACCCAAACCTGTCTAAAACCTATTGGTTGAGTGATTTTATAAATTTAACCACCTTATCTTATAAATAAGTCACTTTTTATAAATTAGAAACCGAATATTAATTTATTATAAAATAATATTTCTAGCTTTTCCTAAGGTTCCCCTCACCCCTCTTATAAAAGGGAACTCCCCCTTATCTCAATTTTAGCCATTCAAAGACCTTTGTCTCAGAGAACCCATGCCCAATTACTCTATAGACATTACTAAATTAAACATAGAGGCCTTAGTTTGATCAGAAATCCAACCTAAGGATCCCTTTTGATCAAATCAAAAGGAAGAACCCGAAGAAGAGGTAATGTTCTCACCAACCTCTATCAAGTTCCTTTCTTCTTCCACTTCTTATTTCATTGTTATTTCCAATATAAAATTATAACTCAAGTATATTATATATACTTTGATGTTATTATAAATATATTACAACCATATTCAGTATTATATCCATCCTTTGAATGACATGTCACCATACGTGCGTACGTACAACTTACTGTCTCCGCATTGTGGTGTAATTGTTATTCAAAACATTATTATTTGGATGAGTGTTATAATGATGTGTAATTGATGTAAATAATAAATATAACATGATTATGATTCATTATATATTATATACCATTCAATTATATATTATTTTAATATCAAAAAATGATATTGTCGCTCGTCTGTACATACGGAATACCGTCTCCATGAAAGCGATGAGATTCATTCCCCATCATATCCATTCAAGATTAATTCTCACTTGATAATAAAAAATAATTTTTAAGGACTTGATATCATTATGGATATGAATAATGTAGAGACCCGTAAGCTTGACGTACATGGACATTACATTACTTTTGCGGAATACTTAGTACATTACAAAAACACACACACAAGGACCGTAATAGTTTAGTGTCTTTGGAAACTCATACTATAATCTTCTAATCGTGGTGAAAGATCTTCAACATCTCCCATAAAGATCTTCTTTTTTTTAATTTACCTAAAACCTTTCTTTATATCCTGGGGAAAAGAAAACATAAAAGTGTGAGCTCAAATGCTCAGTAAGGGTAAACAAAAGAAATATCAATCACATCATATTCATAAGAACATAACATTTTGGAAATCATAACCTGCAAAAGAGAGCATAATTTCATAACATGGGATAAATCATGGTAGTGAAATGTAATCACAATAATCATAACTTAAAACATGAAACTTTGTGGAATTCACACATAATCATAGAGAATCATTTCTTGTTAGTCAAGACTCATTGCCAAGACTATCTTAGTGGACAAAGTCCCTTTCTGAATCGAGTAACCCTCGTTTCAGTCCTGTTTCACTGAACCGGTATAACCTACCATTCTAGCCATTTCTATCTCATGAGATATAAAATCTTTACCCAATGCATTGGAGGGAGATATAGGTCCCACCCATCTTATAATGAATCTTTTCTTATGTGTGCCACATAATCATAAAACATACATCATCGCATAACACATGTAACAAAAATGGGATTCTTGAAACATCATGACATCATAAATCAATTCATATAAGATAAAGGAATTCATAAACATAATTCCATCACAACATAGTCAAATCAATGTAAAAATATGGATAGAAACAGAACCCTTTATTATCTTAGATGGAAAATAATTTTGATAAAACACTTGAATTGAATTCTTGAGGAAAATATCCTTTCTTCTTCAAAATCAATTTCTTTTCACAAAACATCATGCGATTTTAAAAGAAAGAGATTTTATTGAAAATAGTCATGAAATATTTTAGAGGAAGCTTCATGAATATAAGGCTTTATAAAATAGTAGAAATCCGTTCGTGCCGTATATGTTAAAAAAAACATTCTTCGTACTTTTGTCGGAAAAGTCAAAAAGTACCTCGTACGACAAAAGATTCCTTTCATACATATTACTAAAAACTCACCGAAGGGTAAAAATGGTTTTAATCAATTGTAGGTGGATGGAAATAATATTACATTTTGATGAAACATGGATTTGGATGATAAAATACACCCCAGTAAATACTTACGAATAAACAATCTCGGATAAAAATGAGATTGTGATATTTCCCTTACCTTAGGTCCGACTTGCTTTGTAAGTGTCCAAACCTCCTTTATAATGATTTAAATCATGTTATTGATTTATTACAGAATCATATTCATTGTTATGATATCATATATGGTTCACTTATGACATTATATTACCCGTTCTTTTGTAAATTCCATGTTAAAGAAGCGTTTTGGGTAAAATCGTTTCATTTATCGTAGGTGTTTTGACTTGTTGTTCTTGACATCATTATTACTTATATCATGATTTACTTACTTCCAGAATATAAAATATGATTTATATATCATATATATTAAGTATATATATATATATAATAGGTAGATAAATAAAATGAAAATCACCGTTCATGGAGACGGTAGTCCGTACGTACGCATGAACGTTGTTTTCCTGTCCTTATTGTCTTGAAATGGAAGTAAGTAGATGACATAAATATGTATATATATACATAAATCCAGTAGCTTTATAATGTCATATATTTCATTATTATTTCTTATATATACTTTATAATCATTCTTAAATGGTTAACATGGAGAATGAATCTCATCGCGTCGTGGAGACGGTAGTCCGTACGTACGCACGAGCGATGATATCATTTCTATAAATATTGAATTGAATTGGAGTGGATTATAAAATATATCAGAATAAATATGATGTTTTAATAACTATGTATAGTTATTCTTTACACCATTATACCCATCCATGTAAGGTGGTGGTGGAAAATAGATAACACCACGGCGTGGAGACGGTATTCCGTACGTACGCACGCGCAGTGATTTCTTTTTCCTTAGGATGGATAGATGGCGAAATAGGGTTGTTTCATACTTATAATAACATATCAGTATATTAGTGATACTGATGTTATTACTTCATAATGAAACAACCTAAGAAGAAGAAATGGAAGAAGAAATAAAGATGAAAGAATTGGTAATGGTAATTACCTCTTCTTTGAAGCGCCTTTTGGAGACCTCCTCTTAGGGAACTAAAATTGGTCTTTGAGGAAGACCAGAACCTCTAGGATGTTTCTAGGGAAGTGGAGAAGAGATTTTGGCAGGGGTTAGCCGAGCTTGAGTGCTCAAATTGGTGTGAGGAGGAGGGGGAGGAGGTGTCCTTTTATAAGGGAGGAGAGGGGCACCTTAGGAATATCTCAAAATATTATTTTATATTAAAGTCAAAATCTGTTTATAATGGTTCCAAAGGGTCTTATTTCGAAGCTAAAGTGGGTATGGGTCGAAATAATATCAACCAATAGGATTTAGACAAGTTTAGGGTATTATTTTAACCTTATCAATTTGATTTAACTCTAAGTTAAATAATTTAACTTTTACTGTGTCTTTTTGTTTTCTTTCACTATATGGTTAATACACTTACTATAAAATGCCTAACGAACCCCAAATTGTTTATTATTAATATATATATCCTTATCTAAGTCATTTGGCCGAACATTAGATTTTTATGAATAAAATAACAATTAATAATATAATATTTGATTTAAAAACTATTTTGTGTCAATCTTGACACTATTTGATATATGATTTTTGTGAAAGTCATAACAGAATTATATGTTCGAACCAAGTTGATTAAATCAACACTAATATATCATAGTAACCTAGAAAATTAGTGGAATTCATAAAAAGTCTCAAATTACATTCATTTGAGCATTTATAACATCAATTATGTTAATATTTCCTTATACGGGTAATTACTCCATCATCGTTGTGTCATAAATAAATTAATTTATTTAAAGTCTAAAAATTATAAATAAATTATCATTATGTATGAAATCTCTTTAGCTTTCTAATGAATATTTATAGTCGAATTTATCTTATGTATAACCCCATATTAAAAATGTTTTAGTAAATAAACTTTGATTTTAACTCTTTTAACTCTTCTTTGAATTAAATAATAATAAATGTCCTAATCTAATCCAAGTGGGCCTAAATGGTCATATTATATTCATAAGGTTGTTTTTGGGCGAATTACACTTATCCAATAGAATTAGGACATGTGTTAGGGTAATAGTACTATCATATTTACCCTTAGTTACCCTATTTACTATTAACCGTGGTAAAAAAAAGTAAAAAGTTACTATTCAACAAAAATTATTTTCATCTCATTGAACCACATTTTAGTCCTTGATATTAACCGTGTCTGTCGGATTTTCGAAATTCCATTCACAGAAGTGGTAAAATTAAGTTTTATGCAAAATTCAGTTTTTAACCTACCACTTAGTAGTTTCACTATTCATCAAAAATTGATGTTTTTCAGAAAAATGCCAAAATTTCATCCTAAGCTATATTTCATATTCCGAATTCAAAAATGAAGTCTATTTTACCATATTCATAACATAGATGTTGCATTAATTAATTTTATAATTAAATCCCGCTGTTAAAACAAATAGCGTGTTTTTAAGAAACAATATCTATCAAAAGATTAACACTTGTTTATGTCTGGTTTAAATGTGAAATTACATCCAATGACCAACATTGTATTAAATTGTAAAAATATATTCTAAATATATTTTAAAACCACTCAAATTAATGTTTTATCACTATTAATTATTTCGATTAAAAAAAGTTGTTTTTAATTATAATTTAGTAATTTTCACTATTCATCATAATATGAAAGTTATCTGAAAAGTACCAAAATTTCACCTTAGGCTAAATTCGATACTCCGAATCCAAAAATGAAGTTCATTTTGAAAAATAAGATTTACAGAATTTCAAAAAGTGGTTATTACTATTCATAACGACTAGTTTTAATAATATTTTAATAGAATATCGTTGTTTAGTGAAACTCAGTATTGCGTACTACACACGCTATCGAGGAAGGTTGTGATTGCGTGTAATGCAAGGCAAGTCAAGGATGCGTGTTGTGCAAGCTCCTTTTGGTGTAGCGTACAACACAAGACATTAGTGAAATAAAAAGAATATTTTTCATAAAATCTCGGGCTATTACATTCTACCCCCCTTAAAATGAATTTCGCCCTCGAAATTCGTCGGGGTTATAAATGGTTTACTATTCGAAATTTTCTTTAATAGAAACCCACATCGTAAAAAGGAATACCAAAACCAATATTTTAAAACAAAAGTATGAAACTTAACGGTTACCCAAATAAACTAATCACTGGGTTTCCACATATGTGAAAATATGGATATGGAAGAAAAATCTAACCATCATGTTCTGATGGAGAGTGGTAGAGAACATGGCTATGGAAAAGCCAACAATCACAAATCCATAAATTTGTGACGATCTAAGGTACCATCCGATTCATCAGGTATAAGATCACTAGGACTACATTTTTGGTTTTCAATACCATTTCCCTAAAGTTGAAATTTTGAATTAGAATAAATACTTTCTTTATTTTGGTACAATCTCACTGTTGTTCATTCCTTGAACAATTTCCACTTCATCTCTTAAATAAATGAAGTTGAATTTGTTATTCGTGAAGTGTTAGCAGATCATGTGATATAATGATGGGTCATTCCATCTGTCTCAAACAAAAGGTTAGCAAAAATTATATACATAAGTCGATCTATAGTGAGATTAATCACATATGGTTCCTAAAATGGACTTATACTTCATATATCATACTGCTTAATATAATAAAACTAGCTTCTACTAAACAGGGACTTCCTGTAGGCCAGTGGTAGGTGATAAAGGCTAGTCGCACTTCGGTTGTGGGTTCGATTCCCACATCCTTGTCCGAAGCGATGGGCTGTCACCCGTCCTGCAGGTTGTCCTTTTTCTAAAACTATATTACTATAACATCCCATCAATAATATCGAAAAAGCTTCTATCCTTAAACAATACTAACTTATGTCCATTCCAAACTTTAGGCTTATCCATAATACTGCAGTCCACTCTCATAATATAGTGAAAACGATTCTTAGAGATTTAATACCATCGTTGATCCCCATATATCATAATATATGTTTTGTTGGTCACATTCCAAATATTCAAAGGCCTTAATCACGTATTCCCTTGAATACCCATTGAACCTTAGTGAAAACATGAATGCTGTCAAAAGTTAATTATATATACTCAAACCATGATATCACTTAGTCCTTATATCAATCATGAGCTCATGAATACAATCAAACATCTCATTATCTTCTTATCCTTTCATTATGCACTTATCATCTACTTTCCAAAAGTATCTGAATAACCTTTCATGGTTACTGGTACCATTCATCATACACTTTCAAAACTTAAGGAAAGACAACAGTGTAACAATCCTTTGATGTCTCCTTATTCCATGAGATTACTTATACAACATTACACATGATAAACATGTAATCATTCCACTACATTCATAGACCATTGATCGAGCATCAACATTTCTTTTATCTCACATATCATTTGTAGTTTCTTCATCATCATCAACATAAATACTTCCCATACGACCATACTGATTCTCTTCATGAGACTTTCCCTTAGGGCATTGGTTTGCATAATGCCCGTACATTCCACATTTAAAACATTTAACCATTGTTGATGTCATAGCAATACCATTATCTTCATCCCTGGTGTTAACTGAACCATTTCCTTTGCACTTACTGGCTTTGTGTCCTTCTTTTCCACACCCAAAGCATCTTCCAGTTCCTTTGAAACATTCTCCTTGATGCCTCTTCCCACATGATTTACATAGGGGAAATTGAACTTTCTTTCCTCTATGATCATCATGAAACTCCATCTTTCTCTTATTAGCCGAGTAAGGAAACTTACCAAATTTTACTTTATTGATCATATTATGAGACTGCTGATTCGGCATAATAATGATCTTTGGAATTCCAAATCCCATTTAATTTGGTTGCTCATGAAGAATATCATTCCCTTGTCCATCATATCCTCCATTATCGTGATTCATCTTGTTTCCAGCCATTTTCTAAAACCCAAAAAGAATAGTGTGAGATGCAAAAATCATGCTAGGGAAAACAACATAATAAAGGGGGAGTACCTTCAATATCTAACATCCTAGGTTTAATTCTAAGATCGTTACCATAGTTCTAGGACTATCCTATACGTATACGTATCCTTAGGGACATCCCTAGACACACCTTAGAAATATCTCTAGGGATCTCACTAACGTTTTCACATCCTAGTTTCCAAAGGTTGACTAAACCTTTCCTCTGATACCAACTGTAGAGACCCGTAATCTTGACGTACATGGACATTACATTACTTTTGCAGAATACTTAGTACATTACAAAAACACACACACAAGGAACGTAATAGTTTAGTGTCTTTGGAAACTCGGACTATAATCTTCTAATCGTGGTGAAAGATCTTCAACATCTCCTATAAAGATCTTCTTCTTTTTTTTTTATTTACCTAAAACCTTTCTTTATATCCTGGGGAAAAGAAAACATAAAAGGGTGAGCTCAAATGCTCAGTAAGGGTAAACAAAAGAAATATCAATCACATCATATTCATAAGAACATAACATTTTGGAAATCATAACCTGCAAAAGAGAGCATAATTTCATAACATGGGATAAATCATGGTAGTGAAATGTAATCACAATAATCATAACTTAAAACATGAAACTTTGTGGCATTCACACATAATCATAGAGAATCATTTCTTGTTAGTCAAGACTCATTGCCAAGACTATCTTAGTGGACAAAGTCCCTTTCTGAATCGAGTAACCCTCGTTTCAGTCCTGTTTCACTGAATCGGTATAACCTACCATTCCAGCCATGTCTATCTCATGAGATATAAAATCTTTACCCAATGCATTGGAGGGAGATATAGGTCCCACCCATCTTATAATGAATCCTTTCTTATGTGTGCCACATAATCATAAAACATACATCATCGCATAACACATGTAACAAAAATGGGATTCTTGAAACATCATGACATCATAAATCAATTCATATAAGATAAAGGAATTCATAAACATAATTCCATCACAAAATAGTCAAATCAATGTAAAAATATGGATAGAAACAGAACCCTTTATTATCTTAGATGGAAAATAATTTTGATAAAACACTTGAATTGAATTCTTGAGGAAAATATCCTTTCTTCTTCAAAATCAATTTCTTTTCACAAAACATCATGCGATTTTAATAGAAATAGATTTTATTGAAAATAGTCATGAAATATTTTAGAGGAAGCTTCATGAAAATAAGGCTTTATAAAATAGTAGAAATATGTTCGTGCCGTATAAGTTAAAAAAACAGTCTTCGTACTTTTGTCGGAAAAGTCAAAAAGTACCTCGTATGACAAAAGATTCCTTTCATACATATTACTAAAAACTCACCAAAGGGTAAAAATGGTTTTAAACAATTGTAGGTGGATGGAAATAATATTACATTTTGATGAAACATGGATGTGGATGATAAAATACACCCCAGTAAATACTTACGAATAAACAATCTCGGATAAAAATGAGATTGTGATATTTCCCTTACCTTAGGTCAGACTTGCTTTGTAAGTGTCCAAACCTCCTGTATAATGATTTAAATCATGTTATTGATTTATTACAGAATCATATTCATTGTTATGATATCATATATGGTTCACTTATGACATTATATTACCTGTTCTTTTGTAAATTCCATGTTAAAGAAGCGTTTTGGGTAAAATCGTTTCATTTATCGTAGGTGTTTTGACTTGTTGTTCTTGACATCATTATTACTTATATCATGATTTACTTACTTCCAGAATATAAAATATGATTTATATATCATATATATTCATTATATATATATATATAATAGGTAGATAAATAAAATGAAAATCACCGTTCATGGAGACGGTAGTCCGTACGTACGCATGAACGCTGTTTTCCTTTCCTTATTGTCTTGAAATGGAAGTAAGTAGATGACATAAATATGTATATATATACATAAATCCAGTAGCTTTATAATGTCATATATTTCATTATTAGTTCTTATATATACTTTATAATCATTCTTAAATGGCTAACATGGAGAATGGATCCCATCGCGTCGTGGAGACGGTAGTCCGTACGTACGCACGAGCGATGATATCATTTCTATAAATATTGAATTGAATTGGAGTGGATTATAAAATATATCAGAATCAATATGATGTTTTAATAACTATGTATAGTAATTCATTACACCATTATACCCATCCATGTAAGGTGGTGGTGGAAAATAGATTACACCACGGCGTGGAGACGGTATTCCGTACGTACGCACGCGCGGTGATTTCTTTTTCCTTAGGATGGATAGATGGAGAAATAGGGTTGTTTCATACTTATAATAACATATCAGTATATGAGTGATACTGATGTTATCACTTCATAATGAAACAACCTAAGAAGAAGAAATGGAAGAAGAAATAAAGATGAAAGAATTGGTAATGGTAATTACCTCTTCTTTGAAGTGCCTTTTGGAGACCTCCTCTTAGGGAACTAAAATTGGTCTTTGAGGAAGACCAGAACCTCTAGGATGTTGCTAGGTAAGTGGAGAAGAGATTTTGGCAGGGGTTGGCCGAGCTTGAGTGCTCAAATTGGTGTGAGGAGGAGGGGGAGGAGGTGTCCTTTTATAAGGGAGGAGAGGGGCACCTTAGGAATATCTCAAAATATTATTTTATATTAAAGTCAAAATCGGTTTATAATGGTTCCCAAGGGTCTTATTTCGAAGCTAAAGTGTGGATGGGTCGAAATCCTATCAACCAATAGGATTTAGACAATTTTAGGGTATTATTTTAACCTTATCAATTTGATTTAACTCTAAGTTAAATAATTTAACTTTTACCGTGTCTTTTTGTTTTCTTTCACTATATGGTTAATACACTTACTATAAAATGCCAAACGAACCCCAAATTGTTTATTATTAATATATATATCCTTATCTAAGTCATTTGGCCGAACCTTAGATTTTTAGGAATAAGATAACAATTAATAATATAATATTTGATTTAAAAACTATTTTGTGTCAATCTTGACACTATTTAATATATGATTTTTGTGAAAGTCATAACAGAATTATATGTTCGAACCAAGTTGATTAAATAAACACTATTATATCATAGTAACCTAGAAAATTAGTGGAATTTCTAAAAAGTCTCAAATTACATTCATTTGATCATTTATAACATCAATTATGTTAATATTTCCTTAAAAGGGTAATTACTCCATCATCGTTGTGTCATAAATAAATTAATTAATTTAAAGTCTAAAAATTATAAATAAAATATCATTATGTAGGAAATCTTTTTAGCTTTCTAATGAATATTTATAGTCGAATTTATCTTATGTATAACCCCATATTAAAAATGTTTTAGTAAATAAACTTTGATTTTAACTCTTCTAACTCTTCTTTGAATTAAATAATAATAAATGTCCTAATATAATCCAAGTGGGCCTAAATGGTCATATTATATTCATAAGGTTGTTTTTGGCCGAATTTCACTTATCCAATAGAATTAGGACATGTGTTAGGGTAATAGTAATATCATATTTACCCTTAGTTACCCTATTTACTATTAACAGTGGTAAAAAAAAGTAAAAAGTTACTATTCACCAAAAATTATTTTCATTTCATTGAACCACATTTTAGTCCTTGATATTAACCGTGTCTGTCGGATTTTCGAAATTCCATTCACAGAAGTGGTAAAATTAAGTTTTATGCAAAATTCAGTTTTTAACCTACCACTTAGTAGTTTCACTATTCATCAAAAATTGATGTTTTTCAGAACAATGCCAAAATTTCATCCTAAGCTATATTTCATATTCCGAATTCAAAAATGAAGTCTATTTTACCATATTCATTACATAGATGTTTCATTAATTAATTTTATAATTAAATCCCGCTGTTAAAACAAATAGCGTGTTTTTAAGAAACAATATCTATCAAAAGATTGACACTTGTTTATGTCTGGTTTAAATGTGAAATTACATCCAATGACCAACATTGTATTAAATTGTAAAAATATATTCTAAATATATTTTAAAACCACTCAAATTAATGTTTTATCACTATTAATTATTTCGATTAAAAAAAGTTGTTTTTAATTATAATTTAGTAATTTTCACTATTCATCAGAATATGAAAGTTATCTGAAAAGTACCAAAATTTCACCTTAGGCTAAATTCGATACTCCGAATCCAAAAATGAAGTTCATTTTGAAAAATAAGATTTACAGAATTTCAAAAAGTGGTTATTACTATTCATAACGACTAGTTTTAATAATATTTTAATAGAATATCGTTGTTTAGTGAAACTCAGTATTGCGTACTACACACGCTATCGAGGAAGGTTGTGATTGCGTGTAATGCAAGGCAAGTCAAGGATGCGTGTTGTGAAAGATCCTTTTGGTGTAGCGTACAACACAAGACATTAGTGAAATAAAAAGAATATTTTTCATAAAATCTCGGGCTGTTACAAATAACATACAACATATCCATAACAAACATGGCTTAAGTATCATATAAAATAAAGCGATTAAGTTAACATCCGGAACAATGATAATACTAAGATATTATTCACAAAGAAATGTTAAAAGATCATATATGATATCATATTAATGTATATGATTACTGTATAATTTA
Source organism: Viscum album (assembly GCA_963277665.1). Classification (NCBI taxonomy): domain Eukaryota; kingdom Viridiplantae; phylum Streptophyta; class Magnoliopsida; order Santalales; family Viscaceae; genus Viscum; species Viscum album. Next base: position 571,225,144 of record OY728153.1, read on the forward strand.
ATAACAATTATTTCACCATTATACATGAGGTTAACCTACCCTCTACCAAGGAAAAGTTAAGGTAAGTGTTAATTTCACAAACTCTTTATTATCCAAGGTTGTTTTTATGTAAGTATTTACTGGGACCTCTTTATCATCCAGATCCATGTTTCTTAAAAATGTCTTTCAAAATATTTTTACTATTTAATAGAAAATGGGTTAAATTCATTTTTACCCTTATTTGACCTTATACGTTTTTGGAAGGAATCTTCCCTTTGTTTTCCAGACAAGGACCTTTTTAAACTTTTCGACAAAATTAAGGTAAGAATTCTTTTTTAACTTATATGGTGTTTGTGGATATTTTCCGCCATTATAAAATTGTCAAAGCTTCTATTAAAAGCATATAATAATATTTTCAAGTTAAATGTGCTCTTTTATAATTATGTTACTTTTAAATGATTTCAAAAAAGAGAGATATTTCTCTCAAACGGTTTTGATTTCATCCATGTCAACATCCTTTGATGGATTTTAATCTTATTTGAAGTTTATTTATTATGATACAAAACATCCATATTTTATTTAAGGTTTTGTGATATGTTTGACTGTGGATGTGTTATTTCATACCATTAATGGTTTATGGATAATGTATTGACATTTCATATGCTAGTTTCAAATATGAATGTTTATGTTATGTTTAAACCTTTTCATATGAGGAATGTATTAGAATTAGTAAGTGATGGGTGGAGCCTGCTAAAGCTCATCGATGCATCGATAGGTCTCATGAGACAAACTTGTGTCTTCGCATAAGGCCTTTACAAAATATTATTTGTAATCTTGGCACAAGGCCTTGACTATGTGGTTTTGATAGTTTCTCATTATGCATTCCCTTATTATGAAAGTGGTTATTGATATTGCATGTGATTATTTGATTAGTAGAATATCCATGTGAATCAGTAAATGGAATTATTTCATTTTATCTTTTCCATATTATGTTGAAGTTCAAGTTTAAAAGGCTTTTGTTTTTGTTATATATTGCCTTAAATGTTTGTGTTTATTTATGCAAGTTTTCACTATATTGTTTTCCTTACTGAGCATCTGAGCTCACCCCTTTCAATGTTTTATTTTTCCCAGGATGTGAAGAATTATTTTATGAATGACCTGTAGGGATAGTATGAGGGGATATGAAGAAAATATATTGTTGTAGTTTTTCAAAATATAAGTCTTATGAAAATATCTACTGTTTCCAAAGCTACTAAACCGATCATTCTTTCGGGATATGATCCCTTGTGATCATGCAAATGATACATAATAATGCCCCGACTCTAGGTAACTGGGGTCGGGGTGTTACAATACCTGATTCCATTTTCTGAGAGATCATGTGAAGCATAAAATGATAAAATTGGAATATTATCATACTACAAAATAGGTGGTTGATATTTTCACAAAATCACTACTAACATATGCATTCAAAAAACTCAGAATAATGCTCAAGATGATGTCAGTTTTGGTTTGAAGGGGATTGTTGGAAATGCAAATAAAAACCACGCATCAAGAAGCCATATTTATTTTCACCGTGTTTTATTTTCTATGCAGCGTGTATTAACTACACATGTTTTTTCCCCTGTGTTTTTCTCCACACATGTCCATTTAATGTGGTTTTTTATTTCATTTCCATTTAATTTTGTTGTTTCATTCCTTTGTAAATTCCTTTAAATTTTTGGAAATTGTAGTCCAAAAAATATACGAAATACCAATCATGAACGATTCTTTGTGTTCTCTGCGAATTTTTATTCTTCTCGTATTTATCGACATGTATATCCAACAGGTATGCCCATGATATGAATAGGCATCCATGTTCACATGACTATTTATATTCAAGAAACATGATTTCTATCTTCCCATGAGCTTGAACCCATTCTAGTATAACATCCTATTACATGGTGGTTCATGTGGTGCCACTTAATTTTACATGATAGATGACATGGTATCTCATATCTTTGAATGACTGAAAACACATTCTTTCATGAGGGTTTATGTTGTGCCAAATATCATGTCGTCATGACTACAAGTAAACCAAATTGGTCCTCCATCATACATATCCTCAAACTAGTATTTGTAACACCTCTATTTTATCATGAAGAACATCCTGGATATTAGGCATGGGATCTTGTGATGTTCTATTTTAAAATAATAATGATATATCTCCCTTAGGGAGTATAATATTCTTCTCATGATAGGTTAGGTGATTCATATCCTTCTGTGTGATGTATTGGGTAGTGCCTCAACTTATTTTTCTGAATGAAAACATGAAGTCTTGCATGATCTTCTATGTGAAACCCTTATGTGGCCTCGTTATGCTCTGCTTTACATAGAAATAAAAATCTATCCCTTAGGAATAGAAAACCCACCCTCAAAACTGTTGGGAAAGACGACAAAGAAATGAATGCGCAAACAATAGAAAAGTGAACACACCGTGGAAATAAAATATTTCCCTCCAAATAAAATTCAGCATAACTAAAGAGGATGTGTAGCGACCAAAAAAGTAAATGTGTAGAAAATAAAAGTTGACACCAGAAATTTTTACGTGGAAAACCCAAAAATGGAAAAACCACTAGACCTAGTCCAGAAAGAGTAATCAACTAAAATGAAAAGTACACAGTAGAGACTCTCCAAAAATGGAAGCGATATCAAAAGTAATACTCTCTAATGTAGAGGAAAAATGATCATAAATGAAAGAAGATCACCTAATTGGATCTGCTCTTAAAATTGTGGATGTCCTATAAAAGCCTTGTCACTTCCTTTTTTTATAGAAAAACAATCTGCATAAAGATGTGTCTCCATATCAAAAATGCGTCTCTGCATGGATTAATTCACGCGGTTGTTTCCGACGCTTTCGCCGGGGCGCGCGCATCCGTCTATGGAGGACGCGTTGCTGTAGCCCCGCATTCCCGCTTTCCAATGGCGGGCAACATTCATTCCTTGTTTAGGTATGTCTGCTCCTTGATCGAAACCGGATGATGGGATGTCGGTTCTTCCTTCTGTGGATCCCCCCTTAGAACTCGTCACCTAGTCCGGGTCTCCCTCATAGATTTAATACGTTGTTCGTGAAACTCTTCCCACTTCCATGTTTCCATGAATGCTAGTTAATTACACTGCTTTTGTCGGGACATTCCAAAGGGTCTGGCCAGGGCAGCAACCTGCAGTCAGGGGAGTAGTCACGTTGAGGCATTAGTAGCGTGTCTCGATACTAGGGGCCTGGCATGTCTGTCTATTATCCCTGATCACAGGGCTTCTCGAGGGCGTGGAAACCCGAGGTATCCCACATCGAGCGCGGGGAATTATATGTCATAGACATATGTCTGTGGTTTTCCTCAGCTTCCTGTGTTTAAAACAGGGTATGCCGTGAGTTTAACGTCTGGCGGAGACGAGTCAGCCCGAGCAGAGTCTTAGCTAGAATAGATCGGATTGAGGGATTTCCCTTGAAGGGGTTCCGAGAATCGACATGGAGGGGGGCCTTGGTCTGATGAGTCAGCAAACCGACGTGAAGGTGGACCTTGGTCCTATGAGCATCATCAGCGAACCGACGCGAAGGTGGACCTTGATCCAATGGTGGTGGTCTTGGACCTTTGGAAGGCTTCCTACGTACCATTCCTTGACATGGATCAAAGACCACGTTGTTCAGGTGGGCTTCGTCGGCAAACCGATGTGAAAGTGGACCTTCGTCCGATGAGTGGTGGGCTTGAACCTCTGGAAGGCTTCCTACATTCCATGCCTTGACATGGATCAAAGAATTCGTAGTTCAAATGATGGGATTCGCCAGTGAACCGACGTGAAAGTAGACCTAAGGGTCCACTATTGGCGGGCTAGAACCTCTGGAAGGCTTCCTACGTACCATGCCTTGACATGGATCAAAGTCCTCGTAGTTATGGTTGGTCACAACGGCTTGCCGTCGGACTGCAATACAGTTTAACGTCATGTTGGACGAGAATGAACTCGGACGTGAATAGATGACGGGAGGTGGGTGTCGGTGAACCGACGTAAATGAGAGACCTTGGCCCAATTAGGATATGGGCTTGAACCTCGTGAGACATCCTGCGTGTAGAGACCCGTATCCTGATGTACATTGACATTACATTACTTTTGCGGAATACTTAGTACATAACAAAAATACACACACAAGGACCGTAATAGTTTAGTGTCTTTGGAAACTCGGAGTATAATCTTCTAATCGTGGGGAAAGATCTTCAAAATCTCCCACAAAGATCTTCCCTTTTTTTTTACCTAAAACATTTCTTTATATCCTGTGGAAAAGAAAACATAAAATGGTGAGCTCAAATGCTCAGTAAGGGTAAACAAAAGAAATATCAATCACATAATTTTCATAAGAACATAACATTTTTTGGAAATCTTAACCTGCAAAAGAGATCATAATTTCATAACATGGGATAAATCATAGAAGTGAAATGTAATCCCAATAATCATAACTTAAAACATGAAACTTTGTGGCATACACACATAATCAGAGAGAATCATTTCTTGTTAGTCAAGACTCACTGCCAAGACTATCTTAGTGGACAAAGTCCCTTTCTGAATCGAGTAATCCTCGTTTCAGTCCTGTTTCACTGAACCGGTATAACCTACCATTCCAGCCATGTCTATCTCATGAGATATAAAATCTTTACCCAATGCATTGGAGGGAGATATAGGTCCCACCCATCTTATAATGAATCCTTTCTTATGTGTGCCACATAATCATAAAACATACATCATAGTGTAACCCATGTAATAAAAATGGGATTCTTAAACAACATGACATCATAAAACAATTCATATAAGATAAAGGAATTCATAAAAAAATAATTCCATCATAACATGATCAAATCAATATAATAATATAGATAAAAACAGAACCCTTTATTATCTTAGATGGAAAATAATTTTGATAAAACACTTGAACTCCATTCTTGAGGAAAATATCCTTTCTTTTTCAAAAACACTTTTCCTTTCTTAACATGTCATACAATTTTAAAATAAAAGAAGTTGATTAAAAATAAACTTGAATACTTGTAAAGGAAGCTTCTTGGAAATAATGTTTTAAAAATCCATTCATGCCGTATAAGTTAAAAAAAACATTCTTCGTACTTTTGTCGGAAAAGTCAAAAAGTACCTCGTACGGAAAAACGACAAAAGATTCCTTTCATATTCTTTACTAAAAACTCACCTAAGGGTAAAATTGGATTTAAACTATTGAAAGTGGATGGAAACAATATTACATATTGAGGGAACATGGATGTGGATGATAAAATACACCCCAGTAAATACTTACGAATAAACAATCTCGGATAAAAATGAGATTGTGATATTTCCCTTACCTTAGGTCCAATTTGCTTCGTATGTGTCTGAAACTCCTGTATAATGATTTAAATAATGTCATTGACATATTACAGAATCATATTCATTGTTATGATATATATGGTTCACTTATGACATTATATTACCCGTTCTTTTGTAAATTCCATGTTAAAGAAGCGTTTTGGGTAAAATCGTTTCATTTATCGTAGGTGTTTTGACTTGTTGTTCTTGACATTATTATTACTTATATCATGATTTACTTACTTTCAGAATATAAAATATGATTTATATATCATATATATTCAGTATATATATATATATATATATAATAGATAGATAAATGAAATGAAAAACACCGTTCATGGAGACGGTAGTCCGTACGTACGCATGAACGTTGTTTTCCTTTCCTTATTGTCTTGAATGGAAGTAAGTAGATGACATACATATATATATATATATATACATAAATCCAGTAGCTTTATAATGTCATATATTTCATTATTATTTCATATATATACTTTATAATCATTCTTAAATGGTTAACATGGAGAATGAATCTCATCGCGTCGTGGAGACGGTAGTCCGTACGTACGCACGAGCGATGATATCATTTCTATAAATATTGAATTGAATTGGAGTGGATTATACAATATATCAGAATCAATATGATGTTGTAATAACTATGTATAGTTATTCTTTACACCATTATACCCATCCATGTAAGGTGGTGGTGGAAAATAGATTACACCACGGCGTGGAGACGGTATTCCGTACGTACGCACGCGCGGTGATTTCTTTTTCCGTAGGATGGATAGATGGTGAAATAGGGTTGTTACATACTTATAATAACATATCAGTATATGAGTGATACTGATGTTATTACTTCATAATGAAAAAACCTAAGAAGAAGAAGTGGAAGAAGAAATAAAGATGAAAGAATTGGTAACGGTAATTACCTCTTCTTTGAAGTGCCTCTTTGAGACCTCCTCTTAGGGAACTAAAATTGGTCTTTGAGTAAGACCAGAACCTCTAGGATGTTGCTAGGGAAGTGGAGAAGAGATTTTGGCAGGGGTTGGCCGAGCTTGAGTGCTCAAATTGGTGTGAGGAGGAGGGGGAGGAGGTGTCCTTTTATAAGGGAGGAGAGGGGCACCTTAGGAATATCTCAAAATATAATTTTATATTAAAGTCAAAATCGGTTTATAATGGTTCCAAAGGGTCTTATTTCGAAGCTAAAGTGGGGATGGGTCGAAATACTATCAACCAATAGAATTTAGACAAGTTTAGGATATTATTTTAACCTTATCAATTAGATTTAACCCTAAGTTAAATAATTTAACTTTTACCATGTCTTTTTGTTTTCTTTCACTATATGGTTAATAAACTTACTATAACATGCCAAACGAACCCCAAATTGTATATTATTAATACATATATCCTTATCTAAGTCATTTGGCCGAACCTTAGATTTTTAAGAATAAAATAACAATTAATAATATAATATTTGTTTTAAAAACTATTTTGTGTCAATTTTGACACTATTTGATATATGATTTTTGTGAAAGTCATAACAGAATTATATGTTCGAACCAAGTTGATTAAATCAACACTAATATATCATAGTAACCTAGAAAATTAGTGTAATTCATAAAAAGTCTCAAATTATATTTAGTTTGGTGTTTATAACATCAATTATGTCAATATTTCATTAATAAGATAATTACTGCATCATCTTTCTGTCATAAATAAATTAACTAATTTTATGTCTAAAAATTACAAATAAAATACCATCATGTAGGAAATCTTCTTAGCTTTCTAATGAATAATTACAATCGAATTTAGCTTATGTATAACCCCATATTAAAAATTATTTACTTATTAAACTTTGATTTTAACTATTTTAACCCTTCTTTAAATAAATTAATAATAAATGTCCTAATCTAATCCAAGTGGGCCTAAATGGTCATATTTTATTCCTAAGTTTGTTTTTGGTCGAATTACACTTGTCCAATAGAATTAGGACATTTTTTAGGGTAATATTAATATCATATTTACCCTTAGTTACCCTATTTACTATTAACCGCGGTAAAAAAAAGTAAAAAGTTACTATTCACCAAAAAAAAGTATTTTCATCTCATTGAACCACATTTTAGTCCTTGATATTTACCGTGTCTCTCGGATTTTCGGAATTCCATTCACAGAAGCGGTAAAATTATGTTTTATGCAAAATTCAGTTTTTAACCTACCACTTAGTAGTTTCACTATTCATCAAAAATTGATGTTTTTCAGAACAATGCCAAAATTTCATCCCAAGCTATATTTCATATTCCGAATTCAAAAATGACGTCTATTTTACCAAATTCATAACATAAAAGTTGCATTAATTAATTTTATAATTAAATCCCGCTGTTAAAACAAATAGCGTGGTTTTTAAGAAACAATATCTATCAAAAGATTGACACTTGTTTATGTCTAGTTTAAATGTGAAATTACATCCAATGACCAACATTGTATTAAATTGTAAAAATATATTCTAAATATACTTTAAAACCACTAAAATTAATGATTTATCACTATCAACTATTTCGATTAAAAAAGTTGTTTTTAATTATAATTTAGTAATTTTCACTATTCATCAAAATATGAAAGTTATCCGAAAATCACCAAAATTTCAACCTAAGCTAATTTCGATATTCCGAGTCCGAAAATGAAGTCCATTTTGAAAAATAAAATTTATAAAATTTCAAAAAGTGGTTATTACTATTCATAACGACTAGTTTTAATAGCATATTGTTGTTTAGTGAAACTCGGTATTGCGTACGACGCAAGCTATCGAGGAAGGTTGCGATTGCGTGTAAAGAAAGCCAAGAAAGTGTTGTGTAGAAAAAGATTCCTTTGATGATTTATATAACATAAAAGTCTCGGGTGTTACACTACGTACCATGCCTTGACATGGATCAGAGTCCTCATAGTTCAAATGATGGGATTTTCCAGAGAACCGACGTGATAGTAGACCCAGGGGCCCACTAGTGGCAGGCTTGAACCTCTGGAAGGCTTCCTACATACCGTACCTTGACATAGATCAAAGTCCTCGTAGTTCGGGTTGGTCACAATGACTTGTCGTCAGACTGGAATACAGTTTAGCGTCATGTTGGACAAGATTGAACCCTGACGTGAATAAACGACGGGCGGTGGGTGTCGGTGAACTGACGTAAATGAGGGACCTTGGTCCAATTGGGAGATGGGCTTGAACCTCGTGAGGCCTCCTACGTACCATGCCTTGACATGGATCAAAGTCCTCGTAGTTTTGGGAAAATGGGGGCTTGGCACACCGACAAGGAGACAGTTTGGGCCAATGATTGTTGGACTTGAACCTCAGGGAGGCTTCCTACATACCACACCATGACATGGATCAAAGTCCTCATAGTTCGGGTGGTGCCGGTGAACCGACATGAAGGTGGACCTTGGTCCGATGGGCATCTTCAGCGAACCGACGTGAAGGCGGACCCGGGGGTCCACTTGTGGTGGGCTTGAACCTCGTGAAGGCTTCCTACATACCACGCCTTGACATGGATCAAAGTCCTCGTAGTTCATGTGGTGACAACGTCTTTCCGTAGAACTGGAATGCAGTTTAATGTCATGCTGGATGAGAGTGGAACTCGACGTGAATTGTATGTCAGGTGGACTTTACCCTCGTGGAGGCTTCCTACGTACCATGCCTTGACATGGATCAAAGACCTCGTAGTTCAAATGGTTGTGCAGTTTAATGTCATGCGAGATGGTGGCATACAGTTTAACGTCATGTTGGACGAAAGCATGCAGTTTAACGTCATGCTGGACGAGACCATGCAGTTTAACGTCATGCTAGATGAGAGCATACAGTTTAACGTCATGTTGGACAAGGTATTGTCAGGACCAATTCCAGCTCTAAGCCCACGCGAGTCATGCTCGGTGTGAGAAAAAAGAGACTGCAATGATCTGACGATCACACCACGAAGGGTGTGTCCGTGATAAGCGAAGAGGGGCTTAAGCGTTAGGTGGCCCATTAGTGCTGGGACTTACTCCAGGATGGAGGCCCGAAGTGTGATAGAGCGTAGTGAAAAAGGGATTTGGGACCAATGATGGGAGGTTCCTCATTCCCTATTACGCCCTCCACTGACCTAGGTAGCAAGGAAGTACAGAGATGTAGGGGCGCAACCATCCGTTGGGGAACTAGGGTCTCCCTTCTCCCGAGAACACACGCCGCTCCAATAAGAAGGATATCATCCCTTGTGGATGGGTGATTCCACTCCGTGGTGTAAAAAATGTTCGAGATGGTGGGACCCTTCGTGTGGGGCCCGAGGTCGGTCCACATTTTAACATCTTGTGTTGAGGACGTGATGCTTGGCAGTTTAACGTTCTGCAGCTCAGACGAAGCGGGTTCACTCCACACCCCTAGGACTTACATAACTTGTACCCTTTGCTCCTTGGGGAAGGGAAGGTACTAGTAAGGCCATGGTCAAGGGGGGTCGTAGAGCGAGCCATCAAGGGGTCCACGTTAGCATGGCTATGCGAAGAAGCAATAGCCGTTAGTGTGCCTATGCGAAGAAGCATTATGCGAAGCGACTCTACGAGTGGTATTGTTCTTGGGACTTTGAAATCATATCATGCATACCTGGAGGGTCTCACGGGAAGCAGAATTGCCAAGTAAAGGAGTGTGCTTCACGAAGAAGAGCGCCTTAGCCTTAGCATGGGGAATAGGTGTGAGTGGAGGGTGCTTCGTGCTGTGGAACATTATTCGCGGAGCACTGCCTCGCGAAAAAGAGGTGCCTCACGAAGCAGGGTGCTGCGAAGCAGTGTGCTTCGCGATGTGTAATGATCCTGCCATAGCATGGGGACCACTAGTGCAGGTTGGGTGTTTCGCAAAGCATCAACGCTCCGCGGCTGTCCGGGTTCCCTTGGGAATCCCCTTCCTTCACGAATGCCCTTGAGCTTCATGAAGGGAATCCCTCTCGGAAGAGGGGATCAAAACGAGACAAAGCAAAGGCATCACGCGAAGTAGAAGTACCTCATGGAGCTCATGATTCCTGGGGGAAAAGGGTGCTTTGCGATTTGGGAGAGGAGAAGACGAAAGGTCGGCTTTTCCATCCTGTGGGACTTAGGGGGAGCCTCGTATTTATAGGAAAGGGGTGTCGCGAAGCCGCACTCACGCGCCGCCTCGGTTGCCTCACGGAGGGCTCGCGAACGTCAGGCCGTTCGTGGAGAGTTATCGCCTCCGGAGCCTCGTGGAGGGCTCTCGAATGTCAGGCCGTTCGCAGAGAGTTACCTCCTCCAGAGCTTCGCGGCTGGCTCGCGAACGTCAGGCCGTTCGCGGAGAGTTACCACCTCCGGAGCTTCGCGAACCCACACTGCTCGGGGAGCTTCGCATCCGTGCTTCGCGAGGCAGCGTCCGGGCTGTCTTTTTCGGACCTTCCTTTCGTGATATATTTTAGAGCCAAAAAATTCCCCCCTCAGACTTGGAGCCTCGGAGGGAGTAGGGTCGAAGTCTGAGGGAAAATCTCCAAAATTTTCGGTGGCTCACGATGCGCCGTCGTGAAGCGGGCCCACGGTGCTGACTGAGGCCACGGGTCCGGATGCACCGTGATGCTCCGCGCGGGTGAGGCATGCCGTGATGCTCTGGGGTCACCGCCTATAAATAGGGGGTCGACCACTTTTGTCTTCACGCGACTTCCTTGTCTTTTTGTGCTCTTGATTTCATGAAGCTCTGTGTACTCCATGCCTGCTCTTCGCGAGTCGAGCTTCACGGCGAACCGCGGGCCTCTGAATCTGTGATCGCGCCAAGAGAACTCCCGTTTGCCGGCCTCTTCCAGACTTCGTGCCTTGGTCTCGCAACTGACCTTCACGAGAGAGCATCGCAAGCACGCTTCGTGATCCGTTCTGAAAGGAAAAAAAAATCTTTTCGAGTGCCGGAATTGAAATGCCCCATCAAGAAGCTGTGTTGGGGGTGCTTGCAAATGCATCCCATCGGGATGAGATGGCCAACCGTCCAGGCCTTGGGGAGATGGTCTGAAGCCACTCAGACCATGCTTCTTTGACAGATCTTCTATCGGAGGTTCAGAAAAATTACCTGCAGTGTAAGAGGCTTACATTGTATGGCTTCGGGCTGAGGGATGACATCTTCATCCCTGAGGTGAGTAGGGACGAACCAGCAAGCTGGTTCAGGAGCACACCATGTCAGCACCAATGGTTCAGGGTAGCCGATGGTCATGTGCGGGAGGACTTCACACCCGTCACCGCTGACTGTCTCTACAACCATGTGAACAATATTGACGGGAAGCCGCTACAACCGGAGACGTCCCCTCCTCTCTATCATACCATGCTGAAGGTGGCCCTGTAGGATTCGAAGAAGGGATGGTCCGATGAGTGGGACATGTGCCAGGGCGGCAACTTTACTGATGACTGGGCCTAGGCCTACTGAGTAGGCGCCTCATGCGAGGAGTTTGGGGTCGAGTTGAGGAGAGTGGGGTTATATGAGGCGGCGTGGGCCTCTCAATTCAACATTTACCAACCGAAACAACTGATGCCGGAATTGCTGAGCAGATGGTCGTCCAGGACCAATACCTTTCACCTGCATCAAGCGGAGGTGGGCATCAGCCTGTGGGATGTCCACCAGATTTCTGGGGTTCCAAACTTGGTGTCCATGTATGATGAGTTCCTCCCTGTCTTGAGCGCGTGGGAGGATACAGAGCAAATGTTGCGGCTGGCATCAGTACTGATGGCACTTGTCCCTGGAGAGGACAAGGAGGCAGTGAGGGACGTCCACTTCAGGAGATGGTTCAAGTGCTTCCTGAATTTCCCAGAGAATCGAGAGTTCCCTCCGAGGCCTCGAACTTGTCCGAGGGCGGCCCAACGGGTTAAGGGGAACTCGTATTGGCGGGTCTTGGAGGACATCCAATGGAAGACTTGGGGATTCAGTGTCAGCAATGAACAACAGCCGATAGTCAGGCTGGTGGCATTCATCACGGCTCTTATCTGCGGCTGGATTCTACCGGTGAGGGATACAAGCATGGGGTTGCAGCCCAGCTCGTTTATCATGGCGTCCATGATGGCCATGGGGCAGCGGGTCAATCTGGGGATTCCAATTCTTGCCAAACTGTATAGAATGATACGGCACATTAGCGGGGGCAAGAAACTGCCAAGGATATGTGGGGCCTTCCACCTCCTATATTAGTGGATCCCAGTGCACATCAGGGGAATTTATGAGTATCCGAACCCTATTTCACCGCCGGGATCAAACTTCCACCCCTCCATCCTGAATGCATTCGGGAGCTTCCCGTTCAAACAAACCGTGCCGATGGTGTTGAATCGGGTGTGGAGGGCGGATGATTTTAATTTCCACCCCTTTCCATTGCCAACGGGGGTACATACTGATGACGGGCGGGGAACGGAGGAACATCGGGCTTACCTCCTAGCCTTTCGAGGTGGATTTTTGGTTGCACGAGTGGATCGTGAGCCACTATGCGAACCGTACACCCCGCATCGGTTTGCGAGATAGTTCTGATGTCTCCAGTGGCTGACCCCGCAGGTCTACTGGGAGGTGCGTCATGAGGAGCACATGTGTGTGATGAGGCAGTTGTGGCTCATGTTCACACGGGAATATGGGAAGAAGCGAATTGCATTGCCTCCATCCACTGCTGCTTTCGGGTTGGTGAGGGAGTATTCCATCAGTTGGGAAGCTACTTACCCCAGGGAGATTCTGAAGTAGCCAACTATTCGGGTCGGTGACGGCGGGCCTCCTCTATCTCGAGGACAGGGCCGGAGGGCGGCTAGGGCCTCTTGCAGTAGCGGGGCTGTCGTGGCGGCGAGACCCGCACCGACCGAGGGTGAGACAACAGTGGCGGATCTGGTGATTCCGGAAGAGCAGGGCCATCCGGAGGGACAGCCACCGAGGGGATTTCGTAGGATATCTACTCAGGCCTCGGGGAAGCGGCTGCATCATATCGACATGGAAGAGGATGTCGTCTTCCTGGAAGCCTGGGACATTTGGGACGTCAACTGGAAATTCCTCAGCCCACCCGAGATATGGGCCCACCTCAATCGCCTCGGGATGGAATTACCGGGAATAGGCCCGTCCGTGCCGGCTTCATGGAATCTCTGGCGGAGGCAGAGCAGTACTTGAACGAGCTGGAGGATTACGTTCACTCCGGTGGGGTCCCTCACCCAATGACAGACCGGGTGAGGGTACTGCTGAATCGAACGGTCCCCCCACAGTCATCTGCCGCCGATCTGAGGGAACGCTTCCCCCTGCCGGAAGAGTCAGAGGACTCCTCTCGAGAGGATGAGGCTGGAGGAGGTAGCCCATTGGAGGAGGGCGAGGTCGGAGATCGAGGATCAGAATCCGACGATTTTGCAGAGGCTCTTGAGGTAGCATTCCAAACTTCTTTCCTTATGGTCCGTTCATGGGCCACTATGGACTTCTCACTGATGTTTGAGCCACGTAGGAGGAACTTGTTCGTCAGCCTCGTTCCCGCCCCTCGGTGGGTGATGATGCGGGACCTTCAGAACCCGCGCCTATGGTTGTGTCCAGTTCTGTGCCTAGTGGGACCAAAGTAACCGAGGTGGCTCCCCCGAAATCTCTAGATCTTCCAATGGTATATGGAGGGCCACGCCTCGGGGTCCCATCGGCATCGACTCAAGAGCAGCACCAGGAGATTGATCTTTGTAAATCTCCTCTTCCGGTTTCCTCGTCGTCACATGTAGACCATGCCAACTAAAGTTTATGTCCCCCTTTGTTGTACAGTTCTCCAACTAGAGTGGGCTGCTGTGGCAAGGATAGTCGGGATATCTGGTGGCGTCCCCCCTAGTGGCATGCCGGTGATGGTGGCGATCATCCCTCCATCTCCTCAGGTTGCAACACACAGCATTACCGGGGGGACCGCCAGTAGGTTCGTGCCTGAGGTCATCGAGGTGGACTCCAATGAAGAGGATCGGTCATCCGGTCCTAGTCCTGTCACGCCTACTTCGGCGCCAGAGGCCGCACAGGATTCAACGCCAGATGCAGATCCTGTCAAGGACTTCCTGTAGGCGTATCCTATGTAAAAACCTTCCAATCGCGCAGACTGGGACAAAACAGCCTCCGATGAGGAAGACAACAACATAGTCCGTAACCGGTCATGGAAGCTAATCATGCGCTTCATCAAGGACACCCCCAAGCACTATGGCGGGCTAAAATGGACAGACTCTACTCGTGGTTGCACGAACTATGCGCTGGGGGAGTGGACGCCCAACGTCCCCATGCGCTCATTCGATATCTTATGGATGAGAAGATCCGGGAGCATGATTGTGGGCTCAGCGTGGTCTGGCAGCGGAGGAAGGCGACAAACATCAAGAAGCTCTAGGTGGCTGAATGTGAGGTCCAACAGCTATAGACCCGGGTGGATGAGCACTCAGCCTCTCTTACTGCGCAATCTGAGCTGATCTCCCGGTTGAAGGCCCAGCTGGCGGATTCAGAGGAGTTTATGAGGCATGCCTTGGTGAAAATGGCTGCCATTTAGGCTGAGGTAAATAGAGCCAAAGCCAAGGCTGACGAACTGCACCCCGCTTCTGCTGAGGAGGACCAGGAGCTGAGTCAACGATAGCAAACCTTAGACTCCACAAGCCAATGGGTGGCGGAGCTACAACGCTCTTTTGACGGGGTAAACCCATCCATGGGGGGAGTCAATCCCCGGGTATTGTAATATACAAAAAACTTTTTATTGATACTTTCGTGTTTCAATTTCTTTCTTTCTTCATTTTGAGTGCCGTGGTGCACACGATTTCCACTTTTTGAATCAGCTCGTTACATCCTTACAATGTTTAATGGACGGTCGGCGATAATTTCCCAAGCCCACGTGGGTCGAGCCCGATGTGAGAAACTGGAGATAGTTGCCTTCTCGTCTCACCTAACATAGGAGTAGAGACCATGCTCCGGGCATCCGGGATTTGGGTTAGCAGTACGGATTTCCAAAAGGTGGGAGAGATCTGACCGGTTTAGGAACTTTTCAGAACATCCGAATTACCGTTTCTTCAGCGTGCCCTCATACACGAATGATGCAACACCAGGGACACTGGAATCAGTCCGAACAAACAGAAACAGGGAGAGTGAATTACGATGCCCATGATTCGGAGCGCTGTGGGGATGGCGTGACAATAAGGAAAAACCGTTAACCACGGAGGAAAAGTGGTGTCCTTACTGCATTAGCCTGTAATGGGGACAAAAATGAGGGTCGACTATTGACCATGTTCGAGACATGGGACCACGTCAGAAATATCGTCGGTCAATTATTCGGGACATTGACCCAGGACAGTTGTCAGACCATAGGTCAAACATCCGTACTGTTAGGGGGTCCTTACAAACATGACCAGTCTTCCGGAACGTTGGCCCAAGACAGTAGGTGAGCCGATGCGGCATGAGCCCAGGCCGTTTAGGGGGTCCCATTAGACATGAAAGGGGACGAGGGTCTGAATAAGGGGCACGCAAAGAATGGAATATGGAGTGATGGTTTGTCCGAACAGAATCCAACACTTAGGTAGTTACACCACCATGGTGGGAGTACGCCAGATTGGCACGTTGACTCGGTCATGGATCCTTCCTTCTTTGGGACAGGGCCTCTCGGGCGAGGGGTTCGACCAGGGGGACGGAAAGGGGAAGGATGGGATTAATGATTTATATGGGATGGACCCTAGGTAATATACCAGGGTCTCTCTACATATCCCATGAGGATGGGAATCAGTCCATATGTAGTTCTGGAAGCACAGTGCAGTCATAGACCTACACCGGCAGGTGAAATCCTCTCTAATAGAGGCTCTGGTGCATCCCATGGTTAACATGGGGCATCCTTAACTTGTTTAGGGTAGAACCGAAGTTTAGTGTCATGCATTGAGGACACATGGACTCCTGTAGTTTAACGTCATATGATAGGACGTGGAATAAAAGGGAAGATCCTAGGGAGCATATGGTGCGGTAGATATGAAACTGACGTGGATGAGGACTTGGAGTCCAAATCACACCACGTACCCCCAGAGGAAACTCTTCAGGTCGAGGGACCAGGAGTAAGGCTTAGGTTGGGCCCGAAGCAGAGTGGTAGGACATTCCTACGTACCCCATGATAATGGGAATCAATCCATACGTAGTTATGGAGATTCAGTTTAACGTCATGCGGGATGATGAGAAGCCCGGTCGTGTTGGTACAAATCCTGCCAAAACTACTAATCCCACGTGAGTCGTGCTCGGTGTGGGAAACAAGAAGTAGAGGTGGGAATCTCCCGACACAGAAAGGGGCAGGTTAGGGCAGAGGGACGCTCGGTAAATACCATCCCAATGACACTAACATGATCAATTAGCGCACCTAGATGCGTGAAGAGAAATAGACTAGTATGATGGAATCCCACTTGAACATGAGGAAGTGGAAATGTGTGAATCATGGTACTCAAGATTCAGATCATGATGATGTCGGCGTAACGATGGATCGTAACTGTTGACCGTGGCGGAAACCCATCATCCACATCACGTTAGCCTATAATGGGGACAGAAAAATGAGGGTCGACCGTTGACCATGTTCGAGACACGGGACCATGTCACAAATGTTGTTAGTTATCCATAAGGATGTTGGCCCGAAACAATTGGAGAGCCCTTAGGTCCAGCATTCATGGAGAGCTCTTAGGCCTAGTATGCATGTCGTTCGAGGGTCCTTTTGGATGTGGAAGAGGACGAGGATCCAAATAGCGAGCTCACGAAGCATGGTTATGGGATGAGGGGAATACCCCCGTGAAAATCCCACACTTCGGGATCTTTGTCAAAAAACATCTGAATACGACAATGAGACGTATTAGATAGAGGGAGCAGAGTCTTTTCCCATAGGGATATCTTAGTTTAGGGTCATAGAATTTGGACCAATGGGCGGGAGAAAACATAAGAGGCACATGGTGGATTAACTCAAACACCTGGCGTGAATGGGGATAGGGGGTGTGTATGGTGCAGTGAACAACCTGACGTGAATGAGGACATAATCCCATATCACACCGCATGACCCCTATAGGATAGGTTTTTGGTCAAGGGACTGAAAGCGAACGTTAGGTTGGGCCCGCGGGGAAGTGCTCGGGCACTCCTACGTATCTCATGAGGATGAGAATCAAGCCACACGTAGTTCTGAAGGGTGACATGGTAAAATACCAGTTCCAGGGGAAAAGGGGAGTGCGGGCGTGGCCCTTTCACTAAAAGAAGCGGAATTTGATGAATCTTGTTTTTCCTTTAAGGTGATTGGTTTTTTTTGTGAAGCGACAGGCCTAGAGTAGTAGGATGTGGCGTCGCCACAAGGTTCAAGTCATGATAGGAATTGACAAATGGCATGGCACGTGACCAATACCCAACATTATTTCCTCTATAATGAGTTTGTTACAATGCAGTGCCATTGTTCATCATGCGGCCAGGACGATAATGTCGCAGTTTGGGGTCATATGATAGGACCAAGCATGCATTTTATCGTCATGCAGCGCAGACGTAGCAGAGACGATGCTAGGCATGGAATGTGCATAGTGTTATAAAACACAATTGATGGACACATGATCCCACATCGCATCGTACGCCACTCGGAGAAGGAGACCTTAGGTCGAGGGGCCTATACAGAGGTAAGAGGTGAAACAGGGTGGGAGAGACTAGCTCCCTAAATGGGTTGTACTCATAGACAGGGCGTCCGGGCGGTCCTATGTATCCCATGAGGATGGGAATCGTGCTGAACGTAGTTCTAGAAGGATCTTAGTTTATGGTATTAGATCTCGGACCATGAATGGTAAAAACTTCCCAAGTTTGCGCGAACGTCAACCTGATCCCTAAGCCCACATGAGTTAAACTCGGTGTGGGAAACAAGGGGGGCATCCTTATCGCTATACCTGGGGCGCCCATCAGAGGGGAGTTGGTAAAGATCCCCAAAGGACACCTTTGACGTGGCTTGTTTCCCCAACGCGCATATGTGCACGGAGTAAAAGTACCAAGAATTCCGAGACACTACTCGAACACGATGAAGTGACGAAGGGTGTGAATTGTGTACCGACATTTTGGGCTCAATGGCTCGGCGTGGCGATAGAGGAAAACTGTTAACCATGGTGGAAACACAGCATCCATATCACGTTAGCCTGAGGTGGGAACAACAAACGAGCATTGACCGCTGACCATATCTGCAATGCGGGATTTTATCGATTTGTTATCCAAAACCCTCGGGGGGCATTGGCTCGTGATGGTAGGAGAGCCCTTGGGAATAGTATCCAGGCCGTTCTTGGGGGTCCCTCCAGGTGTGAAAGATGCCAGAAGCCCTGATGCAGGGGTACACAATTCCTAGAAAGCAGGTGCAGACGTGTCTGAGTAAAGCTTGGCATTCTAGGTAATAAACCAGCGTACTCTTAGGCACATTGGTGAACCGCCGAAAAGGGATCGACGAAACAGCTCAGGGGGGAGAGGTACATGGCGTGGTAATTACGAGACCGGCGTTAATGGAGACATAATCCCACACCACACCATATAATCCCCTCAAGGAGGAAGGGTAGGCCAAGGGGCCTGATTGTTAGTAATTGGTCAGGGAGGCCTGACCTGCTTGTAGTTTAACGTCTTGCAGTGAGGACGGGGGCCAGGGGCCCAAGGAGGCCAAGGGGCCTGAGGCTAAGTCTTGTGAGGGAAGGTGTACGGCATGGTACATGATCCCGACGTGAATTAGGACATAATATCACACCACACTGTACACCCCTTATAGGGGAGTCGGGGCCATGGGCCCGACCGCTAGCATCACCTGGGGGGAAGATTGTCACTTCGGGATGGGGTAGAATGAATCACTGCACTCGATGTTTGGGACATATTGGGGAGGACCCGAAGATCCAGGACACTGCTGACCATATTCGAAACACAACATTCCTATGGTGACCTGATATGGGAGCAACAAAAGAGCATCGACCGTTGACCATATTTGCAACGCGGGACTTGTATCAGCTTGTTGCTTGAAAACCCTCAAGGGTGTTGGCCCGTATCGGTAGGAGAGCCCTTGGGCATAGTATCCAGGCCGTTCTTGGGGGTCCCTCCAGGTGTGCAAGAATGATGGAATCCCAATCAAGGAGTAGGTGAAGCTTAGTTGTATACATCCACGAAAGATGTGAACGTCTCCAGGGGGACGTGCAGCCTGGTCTGGTATTGCTCAACGTGAGTTGGGGAAAAAGTGTGCACCCTGCCATATGTCTTGACCAGAGGGGAAGATTTTGGCTTTCAGGCTGGGCCAATGGATGAAATGCCCGGGCGTTACTACGTATCCCATTAGAATGGGAATCAAGCCATACGTAGTTCATGAAGGCCATGCAGTTTAGCATTATGCGGTGAGGACGTGGGAGGATAGAAGAACGGGAGTGGGCACATGGTGCAACCCTAACAATCCTTGTATGAGCATAGTTGTATGAGCGGGGATAAGGAAGCCTACTCCTCGCACACAAAGATCCTCCAAGGAAACAATCCCCAGGGGGGATAGTGGAAGAGAAAAGATTGGGGCTGGGCTCAAGACGAGGCGTCCGAGCGTTCCTACGTATCCCATTAAGATGAGAATCAAGCCACACGTAGTTCTTGAAGTGCAGTTCAATGTTGTTCTAGAAGAAAAATGGATCTCAACTGGGTATATGTACGGTATGGTGGGTAACTCGACGTGAATGAGAATGTAATCCCACACCACACCATACAATCCCATAGGAGACTCCAAGTCGACAAAGGCCAAGGGGCCCGAGGCTGCGCATTGGTCAGGGAGGCCTGACTGGCTTGCGGTTTCACGTCTCACAGTGAAGACGGGGGCCTTGGGCCCGAGGAGGCCAAGGGGCTTGTGGCTGAGCCTTAGTCAGGAAGGCCTGATTGGCTTGCGGTTTAACGTCTCGCAGTGAAGATGGGGGCCTTGGGCCCAAGAAGGCCAAGGGGCCTGAGGCTGAGCCTCAGTCAGGAAGGCTTGACTGGCTTGCGGTTTAACATCTCGCAGTGAAGACGGGGGCCGTGGGCCTGAGGAGGCCAAGGGGCCTGAGGCTGAGCCTCGGTCAGGAAGGCCTGACTGGCTTGCGGTTTAATGTCTCGCAGTGAATACGGAGGGGTTATGCACTCTCCATCCATTGTCATCAAGGAGTATGCCCCATTGGGGTAAACCTTATGGATGATATAAGGCCTTTCCCATTTGGGTTCTAACTTGGGCGGTTTCCTACCGGGAATTGTTAGTGCTCGAAGGGCCAGTACTAGATCACCCTGTAGGAAAGAGCGCAGATGAATCTTCTTGTTGAAAGCCCTCGCTATCTTATCCTGAGGCCCTTCCAGATCGTGCAGAGCACGAAGCCAGTTCTCGTCCAGTGCTTCTAATTCAGCTAGATGGGTTTCGACTACCTCAACTGATGTCTGGTGATCATAGACTGTAGTATGTAATGACGGCAACTGGATGTCAATGGGTAGGACGACCTGAGCTTCATACACCATGGAATATGGGGTCACCTGGGTAGAGTTACGAGTTGTCGTCTGATAAGCCCAGAGGGCGTTGTAGAGCTTTTTCGGCCAACTTTTCTTGTTCTGACCAACCATATTCTGCAGGATGTTAGAGAGGGTTTTGTTGAATTCCATTATATGTCCATTTTCCTGCGCGTGGTAGCAGGAGGTATGGCTCAAATAGATGTCATATTTGTTGTACAATTTTTTCAGTTCAGCCTCTCAGAAGTTGGTGTCGTTATCTATGAGGACAACACGATGGATCCTGAACCGGTGAATAATATTGGAACTCACAAAGTCGACAATGGAATGGGCCTTAACATCATTGAGGGGAACTGCCTCTACCCACTTGGAGAAGAATTTTGTAGCAGTCAGGATGAACCTGCACTGGCGGGCTGTTGCCGGTGGATATGGTCCCACTACATCAAGTCCCCATACCGCAAATGGTTAAGAGTACATGGTGGGGTGGAGGGGATCTGGAGGCCGATACAGGAAGTTGGCATGAACTTGGAACCCATGGCATCTCTTGGCATACTCAATACAATCGTGGATCATAGAGGGCTAGAAGTACCCGAACCTCCGTATTTGATGAGACAGCTTTGGCCCAGCTTGATGGGCGCCACAGGAACCGGCGTGAACCACTTGCATAACTTGAGGAATCTCTATTCCCTAAATGCAACGGAGGAGGACACCATCGAAGCTCCGCTTATAAAAGATCCGTTCAAGTCTGGGGCCACACTGGAGGGTAAATTGCAGCGCGCGGCATCAGACTCGCTCGCGCTCGGCTCGGTCGTCTGGGAGGAAACCATTTTGGAGTTACTCAACAAAAGGTGTCCTCCAGTCAGGAGTGGCTTTGACCACTACGTCTAACGGACTCGGGACCCCAGACGTAGAGTGTCCGGCGGTGAGATGACTTACTCGAAGGTCGTCATTGTACTCTTGGGTGATGGGGGTAATGACTCTCCATTGTGCCACATGTATGACAAAATCAACTTGCTCGGGCTCTGCGAGCGACGCGGCTAAGCCAGCCAGGGCGTCTGCTTGACCATTCTATGACTGTGGGACATGGGTAATCTCTGGTCGAGAAGATAACTGGGCCATTAGGCAGAGGGTGTACTCTAGCAATGGTACAAGCTCCGGCTTCCTGACGACGTAGTCTCCATTAACCTGATTGATTACCATCTCGGAATCTCCCTTCACATCTAGATGGGGAACAAGGATCTCAAGGGCCAACTCGAGGCCGGTGATGAGAGCCTGGTACTCTGATTCGTTGTTCGTACAACCATCTGACAACAGGAACGAGTATGGCAGGACGGGTTGTGCCTGGGTAATGAAGACGATACCCAGGCCCACTCTGTTGAGCTTAGGATCATTGAGCCTCCTACCGGTGGGGCTCTGGGAGGCACCGTCGAAATGCATTTGCCAACACGGAATGGAATGATCGACTGAGAGGATAGTCTCATCGGGAAAATCCAGGTCCAAGGATTGATCCGTGGGAGTCGGATGGGTGGCTAAAAAGTCTGCCAACGCATGTCCCTTAATGGCCCTTCTGTGGTACGAACCTGATATCAAACTGTTGTAGAATCACCGCCCACCGTGCTAGTCGGCCAATCAACATGGGGCGGTTCAGGATGTACTTCAGTGGGTCTACCCAAGAGACTAATTTCACCTCGTGGTGCTGCAGTTAATGTCGCAACTTCTTCATGGCGAAGACGAGCGCAAGGCAGCTCTTTTCGATAGGGGAGTATATAACCTCCGTATCAAGAAGCATGTGGCTGAGATAGTAGAGACTGTTCTCAGTACCCTCGTTATTCCTCTGGGCGAGTAGTGCACCGAGGGATCTTTCTAGGGAAGTCACGTAAAGGACTAGCGGTTTTCCGGAGACTGGTGGCATCAAAACCAGAGGTTGGAGCAGATACCGCTTGATTTCCTCGAAGGTAGTCCGACACTCCTCATCACATTCATAGGTGGTACGCTTCTTCATGAGCCAGGAAAAGGGCTTACACTTTCCAGCCAGATTCGCGATAAATCGGCGTATATAGGATAAGTGGCCTTGGAGGCCTTGAAGTTCCCGAATGTTGCTCAGGGGAGGCATTTGGATGATGGCCTTGATCTTCTCTGGGTCGATCTCAATGCCTCGGTATCTAACAACAAAGCCCAGAAACTTCCCAGAGGTGACCCCGAAGGCACACTTCAACGAGTTCATCTTCAGGTGACGGGAACGGAGGAAACTGAACACCTTTTCTAGGTCTTTGATATGGTCCTGGCGCTGACATGATTTGACAACTAGGCCATCTAGGTAGCATTCCACCAGCATCCCGAAAATCGGCTTGAATATGCGGTGCATGGCCCCTTGATAAGTGGAACCTACGTTTTTCAAGCAGAATGTCATAACCTGGTATCAAAAGGTACCTTGGGGAGCCCTGAAGGCAGTAGAATCCTCTTCCTCGGGGGCCATCCGGATCTGACTGTACCCGGAATACCCATCCATGAAAGAGAGAGCTTGGAACCAGGTTGTGGCATCAGTTAATAACTCCGTCACCGGGAGTGGGAAGTCATCCTTTGGGCAGTGGCAGTTAAGGTCGCAGAAGTCGATGCAGACTCTGATATACCCATTCTTCTTTCTGACTGGCACAATTTTGGAAATCCACTTGGGGTACTAGACTTTCTTAACGAAGTTGGCTTTGATAGGCTTGTCAACTTCGGCCTCAACCATAGAACCATGAGAAGGGTGCATCTTCCTGGGAGGCTGCATGAATCCACGATGGTTTGTCGGGAGGCCCAGATGGCGAACGGCTACCTGGGGATCTATCCCTGGCATCTCATTGTAACTCCAAGAAAACACGTCATGGTGTTGTTTGAGGAAGTTTACATACTGTTGTCGCTCCTCGGGGGACATGGTCACACTGATCAATGTGGGTTTCTAATCTGCTTCGCTATCGAGGTTCACCTTTACTAGTTCGTCAACCGTGATAGAGACACCTTCCTCAAAGGTGGAGGGAGAATCCTCCAGGTCTTCCTCACCACCCGTGGGGGGATTTCCCGTGATAGGAGACACTTCTGGGCTATTAAAGTCTGAGGGGCAGCTGGTGCTGGCTCGGGCAGTAGTGGTCATCCTCAAAGGGGACCCACGTGCCATT
This sequence comes from Viscum album, assembly GCA_963277665.1. Taxonomy (NCBI): domain Eukaryota; kingdom Viridiplantae; phylum Streptophyta; class Magnoliopsida; order Santalales; family Viscaceae; genus Viscum; species Viscum album. The sequence continues at coordinate 571,249,111 of OY728153.1, forward strand.
GAGACCATAGTAATGAAGGCAGTAGACCCTATCCCATCTGGCCTTCGGCCCAAGGGACCACATTTCATGATATCAAAGAAGTGGCGACGTGTTGTCTTGAGCCGGTTGATTCCATCCCGGAATAAGAGACTGGTATGGTGCACTGCCATTGTCATAAGCTTGAAATTCCGGTACCGTACAAGGGTAAGGGGTTCTGGGATCACCTGAGCCAGGTTTATGTAGGAGTACGAGGTGATTTTCCGTCGTCACTTGGACACGGGAACATGCCTTCCTTGTGTACCTGAAAAAACAAAACATTGCCCCATGTCGGGGGTCGTAGCCTCAAATCGGTGGATTAGGAGGATGTAAGCATCATCCATGCTTGCCCAGGGATCACTTGTGACTGGGGCGGGTTCATCTTCACTTACTAGGATTTTATTATCCTTGCTTTTGTAGTAACCAGCATCCAGATAGCGGGCCTCACAAGAGGCGAAAGGAGACGCATCTCCTTGGAGCATGCCTACCTGACCGTTGAGTGAGTATTTGAGGCACTGGTGATACGATGAAGGGACCGCTGCATGCAGATGGAGCCATGACCTACCCATCAATGCGTTGTAGGCAGTGTCCTGAGAGATGACCATGAACTCAGTGCTGAAAATTAAACCACCGAACTGATTCTTCAGGTGGATCTTGCTGACTGGGGTTTGCTCGGTCCTGTCGTACCCCTGGATTCTGAGGTCATAGGGAGTTAAATCACCTTCAGATAGACCCATATTTCGCAATGTCCGAGTCAGAATCAGGTTGATTCTGGAACCCATTTCAACGAGGCAGCGACGGACTTCCACACCATTGAAGTGGCCAGTGATGTATAGCGGGCGAATATGCCCCTGTATAGATGGGTCCTCATCTTCACCGGAGAACAAGATAACCGCTTGACATTCGGCGTTCTCATTTGTCTCGTCATGAAAGGCTTCTGCAGCTACTACCTCCGTCTAAAACTGGAGGGGGCTCATTAGGGCCTCGGCAAGTGCCTCACGCATTTCAGATGATAGGAGAAGGGCCTCGAGGATTGAAAGCCTTGTCGGAATTCCGACAAGGTTCTTCAAGACATAATACTTTCATGCCAAACACGAACCTCTGCCTACAGGAGTTCGTTCGGCAGTTGGAGGCATAGCGGGTCCTGCCAGTTGGAACGGCGATTGGCTAGTACAGGGTACATCCTACTGCCTACTAGTTGAATCCTGCAGAGTAGTCGTCGGACTAGGATCAGATAGTGGAGGCTGGCCTATAGTCGGGCAAGACTGACTGTGATATGAACGAGGCAGCTCTCCCTGATCTAGTAGCACAAACGGCGGCAGAGGTAGAGCTGAGGGCGTTAGATGGGGTTGCACGTGCTGAGCTCTGTGCTGAGCCTGCTGTCTGGTCTCAGTAGCGTGCACGACATGGCTGAAAGTGCCTGCTGACGTACCTCGATGACTGGCGCGGTTGCGATTCCGCTGACGTTGACGTCATCTGGACACGTTAGGGAGGTTCGCCTGGCGTTCCCCCTCGTTGGGAGTCATATAGGGCTTTACCAGCTCCACGGTGTTAACCGAAGCATACCCCTGATTGTCACTCGAGGAGTCGTCCTCCACCGGGTGGATTCTGGGAGGAATCCCCATTACAGGGGTCATAAAGTCACCGAGAGTGTGGGATGACGATGGCACCGGCGGAGCGTGTTGCTTCTTCTTGCGTCGTCGCTGCTTGCCCTTTTGGGAATAGGTCGACTGTGAAGATGATGCAGAGGTACTGACTACGTATTATGAAGGTTCTGGCTACATCTGGCATGCCCGGATAATACCATGGGCATGGACGACAGTTTTTCGATTCATCCAGTCATTGTATTTCTGGGATCCACGGCTGGGAACCTGTTGCCACTCGCCTTCGATGTCGCTGCCGATCTCTAACCCTACAATGACACCTGCTACTTGTGCTGGTGCCAGGCTTAACCTGACTATGTTGTTGTTGACCTGGTCTTGAATCCAGTCTTTAAACACATAGCATTTTTTGAGGGTGTGCCCCAGAATCTGGTGATAAGGACAGTAGTTGGGGTGATCGGTGAGATTCGTCTCTGTCGGCCTTCTGCACTCGGGCAGGCGCACAATCCCTTGCTCCAGAGCACTTCGGAAGTAGCCAGGGACCTGATTCTCGTTGAATGAATAAGTCTGGTGCCTTCTTTCCGGATAGAGGTCCCTGGGGACCTGGTCCTGACGAGGGTCCGGAGGGGCCTACCGGGGAGGCGGTGCCTGATTGTCTCGCCTAGGTGGAGGTGGCGCATTGTGCGGGGGAACATGTCGATCCAGAGGCGGTCGCTGCTGGGCAGAAGCCTGCGCTTGAGGTGGAGGACCTCTGCGGGGTTGCAGGGATGATGTCGCTGGCAGTAATTCCAACTGCCTATGGGATTCTATTTGGGCCACCGCGGTGGGTTCGACTCTAGCGGTCCTCCTAACTGGGATCATAGGGGGCAACAAACATGCCTGACTAGCCTGTTGCAGAGCCTCCTCTAGGCGCTAAGCCTTATCTAAGAAATATCTGAACCCCCCAGGGTAGTTCTGGGTAATTAGGGAGGGTACCAGCTCCCTTTTGACATTCCCCACACACATCGTCAGTAATTTCTCCTGAGTCAGTGGCATATCGAGGGAATACGTAAGTCCCTTCCACCGGGCGATGAAATCTGCGACTCTCTCATTAAGAATTTTCTTGCACTTAAAGAGGTCTGCAATGCTGGTCTTCCGCGTGGTGGAGCTGAACTGGTATAGGAACTGCCGGCGGAGATCCTCCCAACTGGTCACCAATCTGATAGAGATCTGGTTGTACCAGACGAATGCAGGACCTTCCAATGTCTGTATGAAACATCGGAGCTTGGCGGATTCTTGCTGGGCCGGGGTCCCTAGCACGGGGCCGCACCTGGAAGAAAAATGAGCAAGGTGCTGTGGCGGGTCCCCTGTCCCGTTGAAGGTCGAGAAAGTAGGGTTCCCAAAACTCAGGGGTGCGGGCATATCATCCACTCACGTGGGATACGGCTTGCCATCCGATGGGACAGCCACTTGCCGCATTTCCAATGCTTCAAGGCGGGCTGTGAGTGCCGCTATAAGGTCATCCGGGTGGGGGTTTCTATCTGGACGGGGAACCCTAATCACAAGTGCGTTTCTAGGTTCATCAACATGGTAGATGGCTTTGGCAGCTCGTGGATCAACTGGAAGAACGACTTGTGGGGCGACTGGGGGAACCCGGACTGGATTCTTCATATTGCCTCGTCGTTCGGGGGGGGGGGGGTTTGGCGAGACGTACTGCGCCCTTTTTCCGTAAGTTCCGACTTCTGCCCTGTCTATGGAAGTAGCATGATCAGGGTTTCCCTGAGGTATCTCACCGGGGGGAAATTGTTCCTTCCCCTGCTGCCCCGGCCTGGGATTACCATAGTCAAGTCGCCGCTTTGCAGCGCGCTCAGCCAAGAGTTCATCAACCAACCTCTTCTGCTCAGCAAGCTGCTGGCGTAACGTGGTCTTCTCGGGATCTTCGTCCGTTTTCTACACAGAGGCAGATGGGTCAGAGTTCTTGACAGTTCCGACATTCTCCTTACCCTTGCCGGTATTTCGACCGAGTACCAGCGACTCTGTGGGTACGGGGAGGCCTAGCTGGTTCCTCTACTAACGGATAACCCTCCCTGATGGGTCCAGCAGTGGAGGTACGCCCTCGGGGGGTAAGTATCCATCAATAAATTCAAGCTCATCTTCCTTGTCCACTACGTCATCCATGTGGACTGAAACCCATCTCGAGGGCATATCCTCAATATCGCATAGAGAATCGGGCTGTCGTCGGATAGGGTCGAAGATGAGGGTGGCATAGTGTCCCCAACCGCGGACTTGCACGTGGGGGGTGGCTTCTCTGATGACTCTGCGGAGGACTTTGAAACTCTGAGCACATTTCCTTTGAAGGGTGCTCTGATGGCCTGGTGACTCAGGGTGCTGGGCCGCAAGGAGTGCAGCTGAATCGATCAGGTGGCATTGCTCGCCGATTTCTTCGAAGTGCTCTCGACTTCTAGGGTACACCACCCACTCATAACGAAGGTGGAAGTGCATCACCCATAGGGTTTGACAAAAGCACCCCACTTCTTCAGGGGTAAGAGACTCTAGTGCGCGAAATTTTAGCACTGCCGTCAGCCAGAACATCTCCGGGAAGTAATCCGCTGCGAGAATGCTCCAGAAGCTCCTGGGTTCGGACTCGGGATCTAGCCCTGTATTTCCCCACTCGTCAACTGGGGGCGGCTGAGGGACCGGTAGCAGTACCGAGGCGGATCTCTTGGATAGTAAACTTGGCGGCGGAGAATACAGCGAACGAGCAGACTGGCCACCGAATTCTGGGACATCCTATGAAGAGTGAGGTGACCTGGCCGTGATGTCACGATATGATGGGCTAATAGCCAAAGCTTCTACCACAGGAGTCTCGGCTGCCGGCGATAGGTCAGGATGTCGTTCTACCACCGTTGGCCCCCAAAGTAGGTCTTCGTGATCTCTGGTAGAGGTGGAGGGTGCTTCTGTTGACAATGGTGGTGATTGAACGGTCGATACCTGCGGAATTTCCACGATTTCTTCCTCTTGGATGTACCTGCGGAGAGAGGTGGGAATCTGGTGGACCTCGCATTCTGGGAGAATGAGGCTAACGCGTCTGGTTCCCGCCCCCGTCCTTGATATAGAGGAGCGGGGATAAGGTTCTGTCGCTGAGTCGCATTCTGTTTCAAAATCCGAGAAGCGGGCAGGTTTGATCTCCACCCGAGCCTTCCCAGGACTCTTTTTGAGGTGGCGAAGACCCGCTCTCCTCCACCGGGGTGGCTCTTCGAGACAAGGTTGATCCTTAACAGGTAGCCTTGGGACGGCGATGGCACCGTGACGGAGAGGGCCCCCGCTTGAGATAGCTGGGCTGCGAGGGGCACCGGGGAAAATGTCGAAGGTTACATGGGGAGGACCTCCATGGACAACACCCATGTGGGCGGAGCCTCTGTCGGAATCGGCAAGAGCATGGAGAGGACCTCCATGGTTGATGCGGGCATAGCAAGGCTGACCTTCACTCCTCGAGTTGCTGGGGCGAGGAGGACCTTCACCCGTTGTAGAGAGAACATAGGGAGGTCCCCTATGTTGGAGAATGACAGGATGTACAGTGCCTTCAGATCGGCGGTCGAGGGTAGGAGGATGGACTCCATACCCTGTATAGTGGGCACAAGAAAGGTTTCTGCGCTGAGCATCACTACCGCGGGGCAGGTCTTCTTTCGGGATGGGGGTAGCCCAGGGCATACATCCATGACGAGCTTCGGAGTGGGGAAGGCCCATGCTATGTGGAGTAGTGGAACGGGGAGGGCCTCCGTACGGGGTGACATCACCGCGGGCTAGCTCACGGTGATCACCACTCGGGCCTGCACCTCGGAGTGTCAACCCAGCCTGCCCGTTGGGTGGTTGGGGTCTCAATCCTGGTTGGGTGAAGGAGTACCCCTGCTCAGTTTATATAGGGACTCCACGATGCACCTCGGCGGTGGCTCGGGCCACTGTATCTGTTGACATTGACGCATCTGGGCGAGCGTCCTTAACCCAGGTCTGGCGCTGACGTCAGGTCAGACGAGCTGGCACAGGTGGTTCAGGGGAATGGCCTGCCTTTTCTTCCTGCGGAGTCGGACAGTGGCGCTAACGCGAACGGACGAGAGCCCTTTCCTGGAGCCCATGGGTCGGGACCCTGAGCGGGCCGAGCCGGATGACACCCGCCTCATCAGCGTAAGGCGAGGAGTCGTAGAGGCGTTCTGGGGACAGGCTCCCGAAACGGTTAAATGTTGGGGCGGAGAGTAGGGGCTCCCTGCGCGGCCTGTTAGGGCGGTGTTGACGGTGAGGCCTAGATGCCTCCAGGTCCAGGCGGTCCATATCCCGAGTTGGGATGACCCCTTCCTCCTCGTACCTGCGTACGAGGTTGTTGATCACCCTTTGCTGGATGACCTCTGATGGGGAGAGGGGACGTGGGCGTCCCGTATTCCGCGATGTGGCGGTCGTCACGGCGGTAGCGGTGCCATGCGGGGTGGCTGTGGTGGTGTTGACCCTGCCCCTGCGTAGGCGAGCGGTCACTGATCGTGCCTATGTAACAGTAACCTGGTTCTTGGGAAACAAAGGGATAAACTTATCAGTACTACGAGGAAAGGGATTGACAACCAGTGCCCCAGCATCCTTCCATTTTCTACGTCTGTATGAAGGATCCATGCCAACACGCCGCAGAACGGAGTGCCCCACGTTCTACTGCCCCGACTGCTGGTGGGTTTTCATGACAGGCCCGCCATTTGCTCGGCGGGACCAGGTTCCGGATATCTAGATCTGGTGACACATCAATCTACTGGTGTCTCAAATGCTACTAGTCACCATATTGAGGAGAAAACCTTCACGTCAGGTTTACCATTTTTGTTTCCGACGCTTTCGTCGGGGCGCGCGCTTCCGTCTGTGGAGGGCGCGCTGTTGTAGCCTCGCATTCCCTCTTTCCAAAGGTGGGTGACATTCATTCCTTGTTCAGGTACGTCTGCTCCTTGATCGAAACAGGATGATGGGATGTTGGTTCTTCCTTCTGTGGATCCCTCCTCAGAACTCGTCACCTAGTCCGGTCTCCCTCATATATTTAATACGTTGTTCGTGAAACTCTTCCCAGTACCATGTTTCCATGAACGCTGGTTAATTACACTACTTCTGTCGGGACATTCCAAATGGTCCGGTCAGGGCAGAAACCTGCAGTCGGGGGAGTAGTCATGTTGAGGCATCAGTAGCGTGTCTGGATACTGGGGGCCTGGCATGTCTGTCTATCATCCCTGATCACAGGGCGTCTCGAGGGCGTGGAAACCTGAGTCATCCCACATCGAGCGTGGGAAATTATATGCCGTAGACATTTGTCTGAGGTTTTCCTCAGCTTCCCGTGTTTAACATAGGGTATGCCGTGAGTTTAACGTCTGGCGGAGACGAGTCCGCCCGAGTAGAGTCTTATCTAGAATGGATCAGATTGAGGGATTTCCCTTGAAGGGGTACCAAGAATTGACATGGAGGGGGGCCTTGGTCTGATGCGTCAGCGAACTGGCGTGAAGGTGGACCTTGGCCCGATGAGCATCATCAGCGAACTGACGCGAAGGTGGACCTTGATCCAATGGCGGTGGGCTTGGACCTCTGGAAGGCTTCCTACGTACCATGCCATGACATCGATCAAAGACCACATAGTGCAGGTGGGCTTCATCGGTGAACTGACGTGAAAGTGGACCTTGGTCCGATGGGTGGTGGGCTTGAACCTCTGGAAGGCTTCCTACATACCATGCCTTGACATAGATCAAAGACCTCGTAGTTCAAATGATGGGATTCACCAGTGAACCGACGTGAAAGTAGACCCAGGGGTCCACTAGTGGCGGCATGATCCTCTGGAAGGCTTCCTACGTACCATGCCTTGACATGGATCAAAGTCCTCGTAGTTCGGGTTGGTCACAACGTCTTGCCGTCGGACTGGAATATAGTTTAACGTCATGTTGGACGAGAATGAACCCTGACGTGAATAGACGACAGGCGGTGGGTGTCGGTGAACCGACGTAAATAAGGGACCTTGGTCCAAATGGGAGACGGGGTTGAACCTTGTGAGACCTCCTACGTACCATACCTTGACATGGATCAAAGTCCTCGTAGTTCAAATGATGAGATTTACCAGCGAACCGACGTGAAAGTAGACCCAGGGGTCCACTAGTGGCGGGCTTGAACCTCTGGAAGGCTTCCTACGTACCATGCCTTGACATGGATCAATGTCCTTATAGTTCAGGTTGGTCACAACAGCTTTCCGTCGGACTGGAATACAGTTTAATGTCATGTTGGATGAGAATGAACCCTGACGTGAATAGACAACGGGCAGTGGGTGTCGGTGAACCGACTTAAATGAGGGACCTTGGTCCAATTGGGAGATGGGCTTGAACCTCGTGAGGCCTCCTACGTACCATGCCTTGGCATGTATCAAAGTCCTCGTAGTTCAGGGAAAAATGGGGGCTTGGCACACCGACAAGGAGATGGTTTGGGCCAATGATTGTTGGACATGAACCTCAGGGAGGCTTCCTACGTACCATGCCTTGACATGGATCAAAGTCCTCGTAGTTCGGGTGGTGCCGGTGAACCGACATGAAGGTGGACCTTGGTCCGATGGGCATCGTCAGCGAACTAACATGAAGGCGGACCCGGGGGTCCACTTGTGGTGGGCTTGAACCTCGTGAAGGCTTCCTACGTACCACGCCTTGACATGGATCAAAGTCCTCGTAGTTTAGGTGGTGACAACAGCTTGTCGTTGAACTGGAATGCAGTTTAACGTCATGCTGGACAAGAGTGTAACTCGACGTGAATTGTATGTTGGGTGGACTTGAACCCCGTGGAGGCTTCCTACGTACCATTCCTTGACATGGATCAAATACCTCATAGTTCAAATGGGTGTGCAGTTTAATGTCATGCGGGATGGTGGCATACAGTTTAACGTCATGCTAGATGAGAGCATGCAGTTTAACATCATGCTGGATGAGAGCATGCAGTTTAGCGTCATGCTGGACGAGAGCATGCAGTATAATGTCATGTTGGATGAGGTATTTTCATGACCAATTCTAGCTCTATGACCACATGAGTCATGCTCGGTGTGAGAGATAAGAGACAGAAATGATCTAACGATCACGCCGCGAAGGTTGCGTCCGTGAGAAGCGAAGAGGGGCTTAAGCATTAGGCGGCCCATTAGTGTTGGGACTTACTCCAGGATGGAGGCCCGAAATGCGACAGAGAGCAGAGAAAAATGGATTTGGGACCAATTATGGGAGGTACCTCATTCCCTATTACGCCCTCCACTGACCTAGGTAGTGAGGAAGTAAGGAGATGCAGGGGTGAAACCATCCGTTAGGGAACTAGGGTCACCCTTCTCCTGAGAACACACGCCGCTCTAATAAGGAGGATATCATCCCTTGTGGATGGGTGATTCCACTCCTGTGTAGATGAGTGGTGTAAAAAATGTTCGAGTTGGGGGGACCCTTCGTGCGGGGCATGAGGTCGGGCCACAATTTAACGTCATGTGTTGAGGATGTGATGCTTGGCAGTTTAACGTCCTGTAGCTCGGACGAAGCGGGTTCACTCCACACCTCTGGGACTTACATAACTGGTACCCTTTTCTCCTTGGGGAAGGGAAGGTACCAATAAGGCCATGGTCAAGGGGGGTCGTAGAGCGAGCCATCGAGGGGTCCACGTTAGCGTGGCTATGCGAAGAAGCAATAGCCGTTAGCGTGCCTATGCGAAGAAGCATTAGGCGAAGCGACTCTACGAGTGGTATTGTTCGTGGGACTTTCAAATCACATCGTGCATACCTGGAGGGTCACACGGGATGCGGAATTGCTAAGAAAAGGAGTGTTCTTCGCGAAGCAGAGTGCCTTAGCCTTACCATGGGGCATTGGTGTGAGTGGAGGGTGCTTTGCGAAGTGGAACAGTATTCATGGAGCACTGCCTCGCGAAGAAGAGGTGCCTCACAAAGCAGGGTGCTACGAAGGAGTGTGCTTCGCGATGTGTAACGATCCTGCCTTAGCATGGGGACCACTGGTGTAGGTTGGGTGTTTTGCGAAGCATCAACTCTCTGCGGCTGCCCGGGTTCCCTTGGGAATCCCCTTCCTTCGCGAATACCCTTGAGCTTCACGAAGGGAATCACTCTCGGAAGAGGGGCTCACAACGAGACAAAGCAAAGGCGTCACGTGAAGTAGAAGTACCTCACGAAGCTCATGATTCCTGGGGGAAAAGGTTGCTTCGCGATTCGGGAGAGGAGAAGCTGAAAGGTCGGATTTTCCATCCTGCGGGACTCAGGGGGAGCCTCGTATTAATAGGCAAGGGGCACCGCGAAGCCGAACTCACGCGCCGCCTCGGGTGCCTCGCGGCGGGCTCGTGAACGTCTGCCTGTTCGCGGAGAGTTACCACCTTCGGAGCCTCGTGGTGGGCTCATGAACATCAGTCCGTTCGCAGAGAGTTACCACCTCTTGAGCTTCGCGGCGGGCTCGCGAACGTCAGGCCGTTCGCAGAGAGTTACCGCATCTGGAGCTTCGCGAACCCGCGCTGCTCGGGGAGCTTCGCGTCCGTGCTTCGCGAGGCAGCGTCCGGGCCGTCTTTTTCGACCCTTCATTTCATGCGATATTTTGGCGCCAACAGTGTTCTTGACCCTTATTAAAAACACCTCATTAATAGAGAAACAGTTTGGGAACCAATTGAGGAGGAATTACGCCATTCGCCAACCCGGAAGGCGCCCAAAAAACTCCCCCTCCTTCTCAAGTGGGGATCATTTCCAACATTTTTTCACTTCTAAAAAATATATCAGTATCCCCTAAAAAAATAATTAGAAAACTGAACTCTAACTGTCACCAACAACGAAACATGCCTCATGAATCCTTCTAGCCAATCAGAAAATTGATATCTCACAAACACCTATGGTACTAATATTGTCTCCCTATAACATCCTTCGAGTCCTTAAAAACTGCTCCCCGAGATTTCTGCCACATCATTATGCAACTGAGGATTTCAACCAATCCCTCAGATACCATATGTTAGTCACTGCGTTATGAAACTAAAGACGTCAACCAATCCCTCTGATACCATATTTTTGAAAAGACGACAAAGAAACTAATGCACAAACAATAGAAAAGAAAAAACGCATCGGAAATAAAATATTTCCCTCCAAATAAAATCCTGCAGACCTAAAGTGGATTTTTAGCGACCAAAAAAATAAATGTGCAGAAAATAAAAGTTGATACCATAAATTGTTTTGTGGAAAACCCAAAAAGGGAAAAACCATGGGACCTAGTTTGAAAAGGGGAGTCCACTAAAATGAATAATTACACGGTAGAGACTCCCAAAAATTAAAGTGATATCAAAATTAGTACTCTCCAATGTAGAGTAAAAATGACCATTAATGAAATACTATTACCAAATTGTCTCTACTCTTGAAATTGTGGATTTCCTATAAAATCATGTCACTGCCTCCTTTTATAGAAAAACAATTTGCATGAAGATGTGTCGCCATGTCAAAAATGTGTCTAAGTGTGGATTAATTCACGCGGTCTTGACATGCATTAAAAACACATCATTAGTAGAGAAACTATGTGAGAAGAAATTGAGGAGGTGTTATGCAGTGTTCCAACTTGGAAGGCACCCAACAAAAACATCGATCTACCTGCTTTATGTATAGGAAAATTATCACACTTCCTTTTCATATTTGAGAAAGGTGGCATGTCTGATTATGAAATTCCTTCATTCATCCTGCCAACTAACTCAGCCTCTAGTTTTATGATTCTTTATTATTGAGATATTCCATAAAATATTTGAAACTCTAGGTATTTTCAAACTATTCACATGTCATGTCTGGAGACATTTAGCAACTGTAAATCATTCTTCTTATGTGGTGGCAACCATGTGTTAGGATTCTTCATGTGATTCCAAATATCATCACATAGATACATCATGTTATCCAACCTCATCGACACATATATTCCATAAATAGTGCTTCTAGAATCATCAACTATATACATATCGGTCCATCATCCTCTCTGCATATCAAACTGAATGAATATACATACTCTATTTTTGGAGGGTGTACGTAGAACCCCCTATGTCACACATTTTATACTATCACATCCTTCATCATGAGATCCATTATTATGCTATGGAGATTTAATAAACTTGGTTCTTACATTACATGTAGAAGATTCATATATGAGTAGGGCCTCCATTCTGATCACCATGGATTATACATGCCACACTCTGATCACATCCAGATGAAATATTTGCAGTGTCGCACGTCTTCCTAGAGGCTTCATGTTACACCATAATCTGCACTATTGGTTTCTAGAACACCCTGTGATATTCCATACTATAATAGATGTTCCTTGTAAAAACTGAGGATTCATGATGCAGGTCATACCAAATGTTAATATGAGAGAATGGTTTTGTGTATGACACAAATTCATGGGTTATCTTGAAGGCCATTGAAGATGAACTGAGTGATTATCCAAATAGTGTAGAAACCACAAATTATCCTCCTTCAGGGTATCTCTATTCCACATACACATGCTTCACAAATGGTGTTTCAGAAACATGTGATCCCTTCAAGATTGATCACAACAAATCAAGAAGTTCAAAGTGTGGCTTGGTCTCCTTATAAAAGCATTTCATATGGTAGTATCAACACAAGGTGTTTCAGTGCATGTGAGATCATTCTATCAAGTTTCTACTAGAGCACAATATCTATCACATGTGTCTTGAGAAGTTGAGGATGATTACCACACATAGTGTCTTTAATCCATCACTTATGAGACCCCCATCATATGATCACCTAAAAACTTTCCACATGTTTCTATCCACAATAAAGTTCACGGAACATGTTTATCAATGTTAAAAAATTCCCTCCCACCCCTTAGATATAGATTCATTTAGAATGAAAGGTATCTGATTATAAGGTAAATGTAAAACACTTTTTCATATATTTGAATGATGATGGTTTCCTCCTTCAGTACGCTAAAAGTGAATGGGTTTACTAAACTTCATATATTTCTGTCTAGTTTTCTTTCATTCATGACGTGTATGATTCTTTACTAATATGATATTATGTGAATCACCAACGATCCCTATTTTTTCATAATATCAAGTAAAACTGAATTCTTGGAAATGAATATTTAAATCATAAAATATTCTATTCAAGAAGGTATCATGAATTCATAACAACATGAAATTATTTATTAATATATCTGCTCCATTTATCATGTGATCACCTAATTTTTAGAAGGATAATTGGGTAGAATATACATCCCAAAGGGAGAGTAACCATTATTTTTTTGAATTCAATAGGTGGGGCGAGCATAGCTTGATTTTTATAAGGCCATATAATATGCATTACAATATTTTTAATCCTTGTTGGATAAATTGATGATGTTTTGTAGTTTAGGGTTTTTTAACTTAGGCGTATATGGTTGTAGTTTATGGTATTTTATCCTATACCTATATCACTTTAGTTTAGGGTCTTTTATCTTGGACATTTAAAAGATTCAATTTATGTTCTTTTAGCTCATAACTTCTATCACTGTAGTTTAATGTCTTTTAGCTCAGACCTCTATCGATTTAGTTTATGGTCTTTTATATCACACCTATATTGTTGTAGTTTATGGTCTTTTAGCTTGGACCTTAATCGATGTAGTTTAGGGTCGTTTAGCTCGGACCGTCTATCTCTATAGTTTAGGGTCTTTCAACTCAAAAATTTTATAGATTTATTTTAGGGTCTTTCAGCTCAGACTTTATATCAGTTTAGTTTAGGGTATATTAGATCAGACATTCTATTTCTCTAGATTAGTTTATTTTAGCTTATAACTTATATCACTATATTTTATTTTCTTTTATATCATACCATCAATTGCTTTATTTTAGGGTCTTTTAGCTTATACATTATATCATTTCTTTTTAGGGTATTTTAACTTGGAACTTCTATAGCTTTAGTTTAGGGTCTTTTAGCTTGGTCCTTTAATCACATTAGGTTAGGGCCTTTTAAAATAGACAACTATTGTTTTATTTTAGGATCGTTTAGCTCGAACCTTCACCATTGGAGTTTAGGGTATTTCAGCTCAGAACTTTTATCGTTGTATTTTAGGGTCTTTTAGCTCGGACTTTATATCACTTTTGTTTATGGTCTTTTAGCTGGGACCTCTGTAGCTATATTTTATGTTCTATTAGCTTGGACCTTCATCGTTGTAGTTTATGGTCTTTTAGCTCAGACCTTTTATCACTCTATTTTAGGGACTTTTAGCTCAAACCATCCATCGCTTTAGTTTAAGGTATTTTAGTTCATACCTCAATTGATGCAGTTTAGGATCTTTTAGGTTGGACCTTCATTGCGATAGTTTAGGGTCTATTAGCTCTAACTTTTTGTCATTGTAATTTAGGGTCTTTTATCTCAGATCCTCTAGAGATTTATTTTAAGGAATTTTATCTTAGACCTATATTTTTTTAGTTGTTGTTAATTTACCTTAGACCTTCATTGTTGTAGTTTAGGGTATTTTAGATTGGAACTTTTATCATTTTAGTTTATGGTATTTTATCTCAAACATTCATCGCTTTAGTTTTTGGTGTTTTAGCTCCATACTTTGATCACTATAGTTCAGGGTATTTTAGCTAAGACCTTCATCATTGTAATTTATGGTATTTTAGCTCAGAGCATGTATCGCTATAGTTTAGGTTCTTTTACCTTTAACCTTCATCGTTGTAATTTAGGGTGTTTTATCTCAGACTATCTATCATTGTTGTTTAGGAAATTTTAGCTCGGACCATCTATTGTTGTAGTTTAGGTACATTTAGATTGGAACGTATATTGTTATTGTTTAGGGTCTTTGATCGTGGACATTCTATCATTGGAGTTTAAGGTGTTTTAATTTAGACCTTATATTTCAGTAGTTTAGATTCTTTTTTCTTAGACCATCTATTCTTGTAGGTTAATATATTTTATCTCATACCTTTTAATGTTTTAGTTTAGGGTCTTTTAACATTGACTATCTGTCTATTTGTTTTAGGGTATTTTAGATCGAACCTAATCAATGGTCATGGAATATTGTGGAGAGATTCTAGGAGTGACCCAAAACACTTTGGAGTGTTGGGTTCTGCCATGGTGTTGTTGAGGATCATGATGAATAGAGCTCTTTTCTTACAAGGTGGAGGTTCCTTTGGTTGGTGGATCAAGGCCCATATGCATCGGTAGCATCCCCAAAAAGTGGTTCATCTACTCTCTTACAAGGGTCATGGATGTTTTATGGGGGTAATATTGGTTGAGGGTTAAATTTTAAGGATACTAGGCCTGTCTAGATATTTAGAATACGGGTGATGAAAGTCATAACCCGCAAGTTTGAGTCTGTGAATATGGGAGGGGTAGACATGTTGGGGATGAATCCTAGCACTCTGAGGTGTTGGGTTCTACCATGGTGATTCTAGGGCTCACAATGATTGAAGATCCTTTCTGGAAAGAAGGAGATACCTTTAGTTGGAAGGTCAAGTCCCTTATGTGTCAGTAGGATTGACAAGTAAAAGATGATCTCCACTCATTTACAAGGGCTATGAAAGGTTTTGGAAGACTCAAACATCCAGATGATGAGGTTGGGTTTGAGAAGATAGTTTTTCAGGAAGGGTTTCAGCACCCTAGGGTAGATCATCTATTGATTATGAAGCTCTAGTCCTATGACCTATGGTTTTAAATCATGTGATGTGGGCCATCAAAGGTTTGAGAATGGAGTGTTAAATTCTGACCTCGAGAAAGGGTACAGAACATAGTAAAGTAATGTCAAGGATGTATAATACACTTAGATTGTTTGGTGTGGGGATTTTAAATCATGGTCTATAGTACTTGGATCAGAAGAATAATATGGGACATTTATACCATGAGTAGTTCAGATCACACTAAGGTGTCATGTTCTTCTACATTGATGGCAGGGCTCACAAGGATTGGAAATCCCTTTTTACAGGGTGATTCATTTCGTTGACGACCATAGATTCATATGCAAGAGCTACAGGATTACATGTATAGTCAAAAAAGGATCCCCTAAAGTTGGGTGTCCTTTCCAATGGCCATGGATGATTTGGTTTATCTGAGGCACCCCAAATAAGGAAGTGTGATTTATGGAAAGTGTAATATCCAATAAGGGTTTAAAAATCCTAAAAGTTGTGTCATTTCCCATAAAAAAATACTCTCATGATGAAGTGATGTGACAAATCATTACTCTAATTTTTCCTGAACCAGGGGGACCAGCTTTCATAGATTGTCTTTTAATAGAGATAAAGAGTAGGCCCTGTGAGATTTGTGCCTTATTTATTTTCACCCTAATTTTTAGATAAACATTGGAGATAAAGAGTTTAGTGAGATCAAACATGAATTTTTCTCAGGCCTCCCTTTGAGGATTTTTAACTAGATAAATTTTTCACCTCATTTTCTAGTAGTTTAATGTATTTTGATTTGGAACATTATAGGCTAGAGTTTAAGGTTCTGCATGTTTGACCAAAGTGTGGGTAGTTTAATGTCAAGACCCACATGAACCTAATATAGGTAATGATACACAAGATCCTAATTATGATTCCCAGGGTCAAGAGTACCCCATCATCATTTTGAGTGGGGGATGGAAATATGGTATGTCATGGATTGAGTTTCTTAGGTTTTGGTTAGTGGTAATGGAAAATCATATTGAGAGTAGTTCGGATCACACTAAAGTTTTAAGTTCTTCCATGATGATGTCAGGGCTCACATGGATTGGAAATACCTTTTTACAGAGTGATGCATTTGGTTTATGAGAATAGGTCCATATGTAGGAGACATAGGCATGGACACATTGTCAATCAAAGGTCCCCTTGATGCCAAGTATATATTCCAAGGGAATGAAATATTTTTGGCAACCTATGTTGCTCAAATCATGATTTATGATTTATGGATTGAGGTGATTAAAATATGGTGGAAGCACCCCATACTCTAGGTGATCGAGGTGAGTCTCTTGTGGTCCTCTGATAAATGATGAAACATGGGTGGTGGTTTTCACAATTTATTATCATGTATTGTGGACTTATTTTCTTCTTTGAAATTTATATTCATGTGGTAAGGATGTGTTCTTGGTTGTTTGTTTTCATATGGTAAGGACATTTTCCATGCAGTTTAACATCATTATGTAAGTATGTTCTTGTTGTGCAGTTTTAATATCATGAGACCCTGACATTTTCCTTGATGTTTTATGTCATTAGATAAAGTTGTGGGCTCCCAAATGTGAAATTGTAATGTAGTGATTGGGCCCATGAACAGAAATATGGGTGTCACATAGTATCCCATAGTGATAGTAATCAATCCACACATAGTTCTTAAGAAATATTCCTACATAGTTCTCACCCTTATATAGATCGAGGGAATTTTCTATTCTTTTTTGTTTTTAATAGACATAGGGATAGAGATCCTGGTGTCGTTATGTGTCTCGTGAGGACAAGAATCAATTCAAACTTAGTTCTTAAACAAGAAACACTCTATATAGGTCAAACCCCTATGTAGAGATGCTAATTATTTCTATTGATTTTTTTATTTGAACCCAGGATTGGATATCACTGTGTCACTATGTATCCTATGATGATAGGAATCAAGACACATATTGTTCTTGGGGAACTGTGTAGTTTAACATTAAGTGATATGGATGTTGGATTCTTGATGTGAAAATGGGGAATTGTGTCTAAACCCAAATATGGATATCTGGGTGTCACTATGTATTCTATGGTGATATGAATCAAGCCAAACATGGTTCTTGAGGAAGGACCTTCCTATGTATGTATGGCCTACACATATAAGGGGCCCTTTTAATATTTATTGTGAGTAGACTTGGGATTGAGGATCTAGGAATCACTATGTATCATATGATATATGGAATAAATTCACACATAGTTCTTGAATGAAGGTTTGGTATGATACCAACACAAAATATAGTGGCCCTTTTGGAAGATGTCCACAAGAATTTATAGTTTTATGTCATGGAAGGGACATCAACCATGCAGTTTAATTTTATGCGACAAGGTGTCGTGGTATTACTTTTAAGTTATTGCATTCAAGACCATGATTCACCTATCATGTAATTTTTTCCCTTGTTTTCACAAGGAATCCCTTACCAAAATTCATAAGTTCACATGAGTTATGATCAGTGGGAGAAAAAAGGAATGGTAAGGGATTATTTTACTATGAAGATGCAATTTAAGGATACGAAAAGGGGATTTTGTATCATGTGGTGGCTAGACTAAAATATAAGATCGAGGAATACCTATGTATCTCATTAGAAATGAAAATCACGCCATTTTTAGTTCTATAAGACCTATGCAGTTTAATGTCGTGCAAAAAGGACATCAGTCTTATAGTTTAATTCCTTGAGGTAAGGATGAGGATCACCTGACATGAATAAATATTGGGGTCATGTGTCCATGTAGTTTTGCATCATGTGTTAAGGCCATTGTCCATGCAGTTTAACGTCATGTGGTAAGGATAAGGGTCACCTGACGTGAAAGGGTATGAATATTGTGGATGACCCAAAAACTAGTGGTTTGTGTGTCACTATGTGTCTTATGATATAAGGAATCAAACAATGCATAGTTCTATAAAACAATAACATTTGTAATTCATATAGAGAGGATAATATCCGCACAGTTTAATGTACAATAGTAAGTAAGGCTCTATAGAGTTTAATGTTATGTGGTCAGGAAGAGATATTCCATGTATTTTTAATGTCTTTCTTCCAGAACGTATCCATATCATTTATCATTATATGGTCACGATGTGAGATGTTGTGTAGTTTAATATCTTGTTACTAGGACTTATTTTTACAGTTTAACATCATGTGGTGAGGATTTTCTAGTACAGTTTAACACCATGTAACTAAGATGACACTTGTATAGTTTAACGTCATGTAATGAAGACGAATGATGGGAATTACACTGATGTGGATTCCTATATGATGACATACATGCAAAGTATTTCTTGAGAATCGTTACATTAGTGGGGGGTGTAAAACTCTCCCCAAATATTGTTTCCAATGAGTAAGCTAATTTCTGATAGAACTTAAGTATGATATATATTCCTTCACATTTGGGTTTCATCTTTGTAGGATTATTGGATTTTATATTTGGGATTCTAAGTGCCAATACCAATTCTACTTGGAGGAATTAATGGAGGTGAACCTTCTTATTAATGTCTTGTTCTCTCTAATTTTGATGTACAACAAGGTTTTTAGTGTATGCAACCTATTCTCATTGAGCTGATTCAATTCATCCAGCCACTTTTACAATTTCTCATCACCTGAGAGTTGTCTGCATACAGATAGACAGAATGAAGGTAGATTGACTTATATGGGTAACACTTCCACAGTCCCATACACTAATTATTATGGATTTTATTTTGTAGCAGTACATGTGGTGGTATATTAGGATCATAAATCAATGAGTACCTTGTCCAACCAAGACATCTTATCCTTTTTCACCATCTTCTAGGGTATATTTGAAAGAGTCTTATTAAAACCCTCTATCAATCCATTTTCCTCTACATGATAGAGAGATGGGTGATTGGGATCGATATTGTACTCCAATTAATGTTCCTTAACTCTGTAGAACAGAAGATGGTGCTATTTTCCATCAATATTGCGTGGGGGATCTTGACCCTAGTGATGATATGGGACTTTATGAAGTTGATGATGTTATTTTTACGAACTTCCATTAGGGGTATTTCCTCAACCCATTTTTAAAATCTATCTATGGTAGTATGTATGTAATTAAACTTATTGGTTATGGCTGGGGATATAGCCCCACAACATCCATTCCTCATAAGAAAAATGGCATGGAATATTTAGATGTATGTAGAAATTATGGTGGTTGATGGATGAATTTTTCATGGATTTAGAATGAATGAAATTTCTTGGTTAATAGAAGATAGTCCTATATAATATTTTTCTAAAAGTATCATATCCTCCTAATATAGTGGGAGAGTCTGGTTCCAAACTGATGAGTGCCATGAGATCCTACATGGACTTATTTTATTATGGTGATAATATCTCCTTATATTATGCATATGAATAGGATTTTGTCAAAGCCTCTCTTTTAAAGTCTTTTTTAATCATATGGTCCATCTAGTAGGTTAATTTTCAACACAAGGTGTGAAATATATTCCATTAAAGCTTGTCCTATTGTGAGAATCCTATTTTCGAGATAATAGATTAAGGGATCTATCCATATAAGGGTGTACATTGGTTCATCATGATCTGGGGAGGTGCTGACCAGATTTATTTCTTTCATATCACATAAAATTATCAATGATACCATTCTTTGATGTGTGATAAAGAATATTTCTTCCTCGTAATCAGGGTCATCCAGGACTATGGATACAATAGCCAATTCATTGTCTCGAGCATTTTGTGATTAGGAAACATGATGGAAAGTTGGCATGAAAGGGAACTCTTCCATTAATCCCTTAATGTAGCCAGTGATAGGGGCCATTTCATCCTTTTTGATGGCATGTTCTCCATTAATCTACTTTATCACTAGTTCTGAATCCCCTTTTATGATCAGGTAGGTTATTTTTAACTGTAGTGATACTTCCAACCTAGTGATGAGGGCTTGGTAATCTTACTTGTTATTCATTCAGCCTTCATATAGGGATAAATAGTGGAGAAAAACTAATTTTTATGGAGAGATAAATGCAATCACTAATTCAAGATAATTGAGCATTGGTGTTTCCATACCTATTTCGACAATAATTTAGGGGGCGCCATCAAAATAAATCTCCCATGTCTAGGGAGTGTCATGGGAATAGAAGAACTCATCATCCAGAACCTTGGTTTCCATCGGTGTATTTTTTTGGGTAGGATAGCTCTGAGGAAATTAGTAGGGGATTGCCCTTTCACTAATTTTTTTGATATGAACCAAATGTTGTATTGCTACAAAATAATCTCCCATCAAGATAAGAACCCAGTAAACATAGGTGATACTTCAGGATATCAAAATGAGAGATCAAATGGATTGTGTGATGCTTCAAGTAATGCTTCATATTTTTCATTGTAAAGATGAGTAAAAGTCATTTCTTCTCAAAATCAGAGTACCAAGTCTCAGTACCTAGAATCATTTAGCTGAGGTACTAATGAATGATCTCGCTCCTAGAATCATTATTCTATATGAGGAGGGTGTCCATTGAAGGTTCCTTGGTGGAAACATATAAGATGACTATCCAACCTTCCACCAGTTGAATCAGAACCAGTGGGTGAAATAGATACTTCTTGAGTCTTTTGAAGGCTTCTTTGAATTCATCATCCCATTAATAGGTGATTCCATTCTTCATTATCCTGGTGAAGCATCGATATTTTCCATCCAAATTGTCTATGAACCAGCGAATGTAGAAGAGGTTCCCCGAGAGCCCCCTTAGTTTTTGAGATTTATGGGGGTGAAATTGTTGAAATAGAATGATTCTTTTCTGGGTTGACCTCGATATCATTGTGGAATTCTAAAAATCCAAGAAAAGTCCTTGATGTTACCTAAAACGTGGATTTTATTAGATTCATCTTCAGACTATGTTGTTACAACTTGTTGAACACTATTTGAGGGTTCGTGAAGTGGTCACATCATTGTCATGATTTCACCACCAAGTCCTCGACAAAACATTCATTTATTCATCCCATTAATAGATTAAAGATATAATTCATGGCACAATGATAAGTAGCATCAGCATTATTTAAGCCAAATGGCATGAACTGAAATAAAAATATCCCCTGAGGGGATATCAAGGTAGGGGATTATTCATATTCATGGGAAATATTTATTTGATAATACCCTAAATACTTTTCCATGAAGGAGAGGTATTGGAAGCTGATACTTTCATCGATCATGATTTCTCTGATCAGAAATGGGAAATCAACCTTTGAGAAGTACTTATAAAGGTCTCTGAAATCAATGTAAACCCTAATCTATATATTCTTCTTCATTATGGGGTATGATGTTTGAAAGTCATCTTGGGTATTAAACTTCTCAGAAAAATATGGATTTGATCAATTTTTCAGCTTCCGCCTCTACATTGGTGGTATAATTGGGGTGAATCCTCTTGGATGTGTACTTAAACACTAGATACTCATTAAGTAATTTGGGATGGTGCCTGTCCACATATGGATTCAGTCCAAAAAAATTTGTATAGTTCTAATAGAACAAATATCGGTGCTGCTTCAGAAATGAAATATGCATCTCTTTCTCTTTGAGGGGCATGGAGGCACTAATCAATATTGATCATGGGTCTTCTTATTTTCCTAGATTTATCTTCATAAACCCATCAATGGTGGGGGAGACGCCTTCCTTGAATTTGGGAGGGACATTCTTGATTTCATCCTTATCTCCTTCTAACTCAGATTCTATGGAGATGTTTCCATTTGAAATTGGAGATCTGGAGGCTTCTCAGTCACTATTGGGGTGAGAGAGTCCATGAGAAGAGACATCATCATCCCCTATTTCCTGAGTCACTACAGAGAGATGTCAGATCTGATTTTCCTTTACTCAATCATTAGGGACAAGGGGATCTTGGACATCTCAGGTCAAGTCTATCACCTTAACTAGATTTATAGGGAGCACATAGTCATTGCCGAGCATAGACCAAAGATTTTCAGGGGTAGTACCAAATAAATTGGGGTGTACAACATGTGTATCATCATCCATCATTGGTTTCTCACATCCCCTTTTGTAGAAATCTTTTTCAGCATATGTGGCTCCACAACTCTCGAAGGGAAAACTATCAGCATGTAGTATGCTAACCTTTCAATCGATGTGGTATCTGAAACACCGGTGGAGTTTTGAATGTTCTACTAAGTGGCTATGGAGATAGGTCCTTCTGATAAGTACATTATATCTAGTTTCTTCCTAGATAACCATATATCGTGTGTCAGATATTTTCTCTCTAAAATGATATTCGGTTTTGATCCTCCCAATATGTATTTTCACACACTGATCATAACCTTGAATGGTCATATTTGTGGGAGAAAAATACCATTTTCCATATCCTGAACACCATTAGCTTCAAACTAGGATAAGGTTTATCCCTTAACCATTATCAATCAGATCCATAAGGATATTGACATTATTGAGTCCTCTCAAAACATATAGGGGCCTAATGTTCCCATAGATTACCTATTCATGATCATGATCAGTGAAATATAAGGTGAAATGAAATTCTAAGGGCATGGTATCCACTTGATAAATCTCAGATGTGGTGGATTCTATCTTGAATTTCTGGGGGATCTAGATTTATTTAATAAGTGCCTCCCAGAGTTATTTTGAAATATGGAGTGCATCCAGGATTGAGAGCTTGGCTGGGAAAACTACAAGCTATTTCAGAATTTTTTACTTTTGTGCTAATTTTAGGGGTTTTCAAATGTGGGGTTTGTCCTATAAATGAGACCCAAGAGATGAGACATTTGATGTTTATGGGATATATGATTGTGTAGAGGTTGTGGGAGCTTCTTCCAAAAGTGGTTTAGGTCATTCCAGTATTCAAATTTTTCTAGGTTGGTCAAATAATTGAATCACCTCTTGGTGTTCATATAAGAAAAATGGGGCCGAATGACTATTGGAGGGTTATAAAATGCATTCATACCTCTTTCGATCCTAATAGAGTGATATTTCGTGGGTATCAACTACATATATGTCCTTTGTGGGGACATGAATAAAATATTGGATCCAACCACGCCCATGTTGTCCCATATATCCTTGCTTCTTGGGCATGATTCCTCCCATTACCCAGTTATATGCAAGGAAATCATATTCTGAGGCATATTAATCATCAGAGAATGGGTCTACCAAGTGTATAATTTTTATAAAACCAAATATGATCTCTTAATATGATGGGGGTTCCATTTGGTGGGGAGGTTCCCATGCTTTCGATGTTGTAAGGAAGAAGTTTGCAAGAGTTAGAGCTAACATTAGACTAGAATATGATTCCATCTCTTCTATTTCTTCCTACTTCTGATGGTCATTCCCGATTTTTTGAGGCATGTTAAAATCTTCCTTCATTAGTAGCGGAGCTATTGTGGGTTGACACAGTTGTGCTCTCAAGGTGGAATGAGCTCGATTAAATTTTTTTTGAGTCATCCAGTTATTGAACTTCTGATCACATCTAGCTAGAACATTCTTTAAATCATAATCCTCTTCTGATTGGGAAATGGTTATGTAGGCCACCTACTCTAAGGATTCATATAACATCTATTGTATTTAATTGACCATGCCTTTAAGGACATCATTGAATATGAATCATTCTTGAATATTATGACCCAAACTTCTAGGAAAAGGGAAGTATTCTGGATGGTTGGTAAGGTTGAACTCATTAGGATTCCTACAGTGTGGTAGTATGAGAATGTTATTGTCCACTGCTGCTATGAAATAACTAGTCACTTGTTCATTTTGGAAGGACCATGCATTATCCATATGTTCCTCAAATCCCAGGTGACCCAGCTTTCTTTACGGTTCTGTTTGAGGGTTATTTTGTGGTTTTCTCCTCTCAATAGGAGGTGATGGGAAGTTCAAGACCTAACTATGTTCTTGGATGTGAACCACTAGTATCATGAGAGTGACGTCTACAAGTTTTTATTTACCAAAAAAAATTATGTTGAGGGTATGAGTTGAGGTTTTTATCGAGTTCGTTGAATGGTGTCTTCAAGACATTGTGGCATATATGCTAACTCACAGAACCCACCTTGATACTTCGTTAGGATCAAAGGTGAATGAAACTCATCCTGGATATTTTATAATAGAGTTATAGTAGATTATATTATGAGAGAGGTATGTAGAGATAATATGTTAAACATTTCCACCTGGATATGAAGTCAGACAGCCTCTAATATTCATGTTGCATGCAGTTTGTTAGATAGATGATTATCGTTTTCCTCAGCGTAGAGATGAACTGATAAAGGGACTATTCACAAAGGTCTTCCCACCCAACAAAGTATCCTTCTGGTATACTATTGTACTAAAAAATGATGGACCTGTCAGATTCTATAAAAAACACCACATTTTTTTGC
Source organism: Viscum album (assembly GCA_963277665.1). Taxonomy (NCBI): domain Eukaryota; kingdom Viridiplantae; phylum Streptophyta; class Magnoliopsida; order Santalales; family Viscaceae; genus Viscum; species Viscum album. Next base: position 571,273,748 of record OY728153.1, read on the forward strand.
CTCCATTTGATCTTGAGGGCCATCATTGACCCACATTAGGATATGAAGAGTGTGAGATGTTGTTCTGGGTCTCTTGCACCATCAATGGTAGAGAAGGTAGAATTTCTGAAGTTGGGTGTGGAAAAATATTCATTCACCCATTTAGGATATTTCTTCCTCTCAGGTTGCATATATGCACGTCGATCTTCCATGTATTCCTTTCAAGTATTCAAGGACTCTATGATGGTATGTTTATCAAGGGGAACTATTGTTTGATTTTCCACCCATCTACAGGGAGTTGTTAGGGGCCAATGAGGTGGAACCTCTTTCATCTCCCACTGATTTTTTATTCATCCTAAGGCTGAATGATTTCCCTGATGAGGGAGAGGTTATTATCATAATGGAGGGAATTCAAGATCATTTTATACTTACCCATTTATGTAGACTAGCTTCATGAATCTGGAACTAGTATAATGCTCTAATACCTCTCTTTCTGGAATATCAGCTATGGAAGGGAGAATATTCATCTCTATCTAAAGATGATACCCAGTGGGAATATTTCCCTTTAGTATCTCCTCATTGAGTTTTTCATAGAGATATTATTTCACTCTCATATTGCAACAATTGTTCTTCCATGGATGGAACCCCAAATATTTTGGTTGGTGATCAAGATGTAGTTATACCTGTCCCATTTTCTTTGGAAATGTTACCCCACAGAGGTGGCAACTTGGTATTTGGAGGTGCTATATTTTGGTTCCTTCTTTAGTTCTGGTTTCATGCATCCTTGTTTAGTGCATCTAAATCACTGTCCTCATGACGTATGCTTTCCATGTTTTGGCCCTCGGTAGTTGTGTATTGATAAAAAAATTCCATAATGTCGATAGTGATGACATTCATAAAGGCACATCGGGCAATCGTGGTTCAACCATTACTTTCGTTGTAACAGGATAATTTTTCATTTCCTTCATGAGGCTCATTATTTGACCCCATAGTCTTAATGGGATGTTTTGTCTTGTGACCTCAGTGGGGTCAACTCAACTTCATCATATGCTCCTCCGGTCTTGGTCTATCAACATTGGATTTGAGTGAGTTTCTGGTTGTGATTTTCGAATGGGCCTTGATCATAAGAGTTTTTTATTGTGGTGGGAGGAATAGGTGGAATGAATACCATTGATTTTTACCCCAATCTAAATAAGACTAATTATCTCTATGGTGATAATGGTGTTGAAAATGCCCCCATCCCTACGAACTGGGTGTTATTCAAGGCCACAATTGGCATTGACTGGTCCAATTTTTAAGGATAGAATGATTTCTATTAGTGATTTGATGACTCTCAAGACAGACATTGAGATATAAATTACCCTAGACCAGTGGGGGAGGTTGATCTGAAACCACATTTAATGTACCTATGAACCTCTCAAGGGATGACGAACCTAGAAATTGAGATTGAGATATAAATTCCCACATCATAATGGGCTAGTTTTTTTAAGCTACTACTGATACATCATGAATCCTATAAAGGATTTATGATCCAAGGGTGGATATGGGGGTAGATATCAGGATCAGTGAGATGGGTCTGCTTCTACTATGCCATATTTGATGTGGTGCAGTTGTGCTCATGTAGGAGCTGGGTGCGTTGGTAATACATGATGGGAGTCATTATTTACCGGAACTTTTTCAATTGATCGCAACAATGGCCTCCATGCCTAAAAAAGCATTCCCATTGATTTGAGGGGCCTAGTTGGAGTTCCTATTGGATATTATCTCTCTCAATTCATGATTTCTAGGCACAAATAAAGTGGGTGAATTTTATTGTAGTGAAAAACTGGCCCAATCATTACCTGGTCCCCTGATATCACTAGAGGCTATGAAATTACAGGACATTGTATCTTAGGGTCTCTTCTGTTCTTGGGGTGTAGAAATGTTTAATGGTCCATACTATCCCCATAATCAAATAATAATGCATGATGTGGATTTGGAGATTATCTATTAAAGGATTATTATGAAATAGTGTTAAGTGTGCCACATATTTTCACTATGCTTTTCTAGTTTTGGATCTTGGACCATAGAGATAGCATCCAGGACTAGATAAAAATAGAGTATTTTGATGGTCTGAAGGTGAACATTGTATCTTGAATAGGGGATACTTATAGCCTTCAGTTGCTGATGAGTATCCCATATATTTGGTCATAGATAAATAATTTATTCATTTTATAAATCATCTGGGATCTCATATTTAGTGATAGAGAGGGGCCAAAACATGATGGAAAGTTTTTTTCCAGCCTAATCTCTCTATATGTCCATGTTGGCCTCCTCTTCATCAGACTTACATGAATCCATCTAGTTAGAACATAGATGATGATTCTGAAGGTTTTCGGTTAATTATGTTGTAGTTCTGTTAGAAGTTGATGTAGAAATATTTGTGGTTGACCCCTATTTTTCAAGAACCTATCTATACAAAGGCATTTGAATTTTTAACACCTCTCTATAAAAAGGTGTTTGAGAAAGGGGGTGATTTTCTTATCTGTGCGAGATATCATTGAGGGAGGTTGACCATGGTGAATTTCATGAGTAGAGTCACTGTGATCCATTTCCACACTACCATGAGGAGGACTATCATAGTAATGATCATATTCTTCTTTGGATGAAGAGTTGATGGACCCTTGTGGTGTTGAGAATGTGTCTCAAACATCCTCAAGGAAACCAGAATTAAGAAGATTAGTAATAAGGTCCATGTTCTGCATAGTGGTTAGAATATTTTAACTTGCCAATATGTGGAGAATATGATCATGTGGTATGATAGTTGTCAGAACATTCATATAACCATATGATACCACTTTTGAGAAGCTGGTGGACTATTCTTATTATTTGTCTGAAATTTACAAGAATACAAGAATGACCTGAGACATGTTCCATTCAGACATGGTGAGAATCAGTCATAACTAAGGTATGAGGCCAATACTAAGCCATTGGAATATGTTGCTGGTCTTTCTTTGCATAAGTATGAGCCTACCCTGAGGCATGTGTCCCTCTCACTTGGTGAGCCCCAGTTGGAGAAGGAATATGATCCTGGTAAATATATATATCCCTCACCAGAATATGCCAACAAGCCTTTATAATGGGATAAGGGATATGTGAATCCTCGTGTATTACCTCAGAATGATTCGTGTGTAGTCATTCATCGATAGGAGTAGTAATATGAACCTGGATTTCATGATCTACTTGAATATTCCAAGTAGATTCAAAAAAATGAATATGAGCCTATCCTAAGTGTTGTTGCATTTTCACTTGGTTATAATAATAAATAATGGGGATATATGCCCGGTACTAGGCCTTTAGAATATAGAATTGTACTTATTTGATATGAATATGAGCCTATCATGATGCATGTTCCCCTCTCACTTGGTGAGCCCCATCCAGAACAGGGTTATGAGCCTGATCTTGGGACTTTGGAATATGTTTTGAGACATTTTTGACAAGTATGTTCCCACTGTCTTGAGGCATGTGATCTCACCTGGTGAGCCCCGGTTGGAATGGGAAAATGATCCTGGTCTGATGCCTCATTATTTACCATAATATTCTAATAATCCTCCTTGAAGGAATCAAGAATGTGCACTTGCTCTAATGTATCCACATGTTTGTTGTTATTAGAGTGTTGAGTTTGGTTGGATGTAGGGATAGGAATATGCACCTATCTATATATTTTTACCAATGCTAGAATATTTTGGAATATTTATTTAGAAATTTCTAAGATGTATTGCCATTTTAGCAATGTGTGTGCAGAGATATAAGTATGCACATATTCCATCCCAACTATGTACGAGAAGATATTGTTGGGAATTTATTTTATCAACAATAATTTATGTTATATATTTATTTTTATGCTAAAAATAACCTTGTTTTTTACTAATGAATTTGTTTTAAGCAAGTTTTGGGAATATATATCATGTTTAAATCAGTGATGAAATGTAAAGCTATGGGATGTGTTCTGGAAACACCGTTCAAACCCAACATTCGGTAAATGAATGTATGGTTCATCATCCCAATTCTATGCTAATAAGTTTGTGTATTGAAAGAAAAACCAATGTTGTTTATTAAGTATATGGATCATCAACCCTACGTTTGGTGAAACAATAACCATATGGAATATCAACCTAATACTGGATTTTGGAATAATTTTTCATACCCTATGTTTGGAAAATTGACTGTATGGTTAATCAATGCTACATAAGAAATCCTATGCTTAAAAGGATGACCATATAGATCATCATTAATCCATTACTTAGATCCCTAAATTACATTCAAATGATAGTTTGGTTAAGGAACCATAAGTTGATAGGAATCTTATGCTAAGAAAAGAAACCCAACTCTATGAAATGGAACCCTACACTATGCAATTCAACCCTAAGTTGTCTACTCAACATCAGAGTTTTAAGTTTGTGATTTTATAAAAATTTTATGAAATGTTGTTTACAGTATTATGTGATGATTGAAAGATTCTCATTGACTGATTAAAAGATCATTATGATCGATTCAAACAAGTGTTTTCATAATATGAAATCCATCATATTCTTAAGGGAAGTTACAACTCCCATAGTCAATTTAGATTTTAATTTTCAGGATCCATCAGCTGATTCTCGGGGATCTAAATATCAAATCAAGATATATTAACTATATATTCCACCATTATATCTTTTCAATATAAGGTATAAACAAGTCATATATTTTCATATATTATTACATTATAGTAAAAATATTTTATAGTTCTATTGAATTAATCGATAAATTCTGGAAAAGGATAAACTTTGGAGATATACACATTCGACCTCTTACTCATGTAAGATTACTACTACTTTTTGTTGCTACTTTTATTTGAGGATCATTTTGCAACAAGGATCACATCAGAACTATTATTTATTAAATAATTTAATTTATGAAGAGGAATATTCGCCTATTTTTAGTTGCTAATTATACAACTATGAAGATCAAACTATACCATTAAATCAAATTAATTTGATTTATTGAAGTATAGACTGCTTTGATTCAATCACGGTGGAGTATCAGCTTCCCTATCTAAGTTGTGGATAATTGGTTCCCTGTTAAAGAACCAAAACACCCGTTTTATCCTAATTTGTAAAGGTTTCAACTACATGTATTCAGTTTTGGATTTAATGTCTTCTAATAAGAGGACCATTCTAGTGAAATTCACCATTCCTCTAGAGAGAGAGTGATTGGTGGAGTGGACTAGGGGACCTCTGTGCCTCAAACCACTATAAAATTATTTTGTTCATTTTTTCTTTTTATCATCTACTCATATTCATTACAGAAGAAAACATTGTATATATGCATAAATGACAACGAGATTCAAAATCCAAAATTGTGGAAGTTTATCAAAATGACACAATTCACCTCCCCCACCCATTTGTTACTTTTTATTATTCCGAACTAACAATTGTTATCAAATGTGATCTTTTGAGATAATGCTATATCAAGATGAAAAGAATAAGGTCTATAAAAAGTAGATGGAAATTGATTATCCAAGATATGGAATGTCTATGGTACGTGCTACATGCTTTAATGGAGAAAATTATGGATAATGGAAATCAAGAATGAATATCTATCTAAAGAATATTGTCTTCAAAGTCTATTAAAAAATCATTACTCCTTATATAATTCCTGAAAAACAGGAGACTTGGAATGCTGAAACTGAAGCTTAATATGAAATCAATTCAAAAGAAATGAATTCTATTATCAATGGACTATGACCAGGTGAGTTTAACCATGTATCACAATCTCCTATTAACTATATGAAGTCAAACACTATTATAGTTTATTATAGAGGAACAAACAACATTAGATAGATAAGGTATGATACAACAATGCTAAAATTTGACACCTTTAGAATATTTGATGGTGAAAGCATCGCACAGATGAATGGAAGACTAAAAAATATCATCAACAATATTAATTCTTAAGGGTATCCTTTCAGTGAATCTAATCAAGAATTTAAAGTACTTAATGTACATCCCTCAAACTATAATGACATGTGTACAGCCATTTGACATCCATCACCTCTCAAAAACATAACCATCAAGGAACTGATTGGAACATTGATGATGTATGAATCATGAATGCAATATGAATCTAAAAACCACAATATTATAGTAAAAATGAAAATACTACCCCCAAGGTAAAACCATAGAAATATGGCTAAAAAATTAAGCATAAAGTCATTGTAGAAAAAAATTCAGAATCATCTTATTTTGAAATAGAACTAGCTTGGCTATGCAGAAAGTTCAACATATTTTACAAGAAGAAAAGATGAATTAGAAAATAATTCACAAAGTATGAGAAAGAACCTAGAGAATTTTGATGATTTGAATGAAAAAAATGGCTCATATCAGACCTGATTTCCCCCAATTGAAAGATATAAGAAAGAGGAATGAAATGAAATATTATAAAAATGTTGACTATGAGCATAAATGAAAAAGAGCCATGAAAGAAACATGGAGTGTATATAAAGACTCTGGTTGTTCTTCAAAATCTAAATCAGAGAAGGATACATCAAATCCTAATGCCAATATGTTCTTTATGGCTAAGGAATAAGAATAATATATAACATTACATAGGAATAAAAATGTTATATGGTATATGGACAGTGGATGTTCCAGACACATGCAGGGAGACTCACAAAATTTATATACATTGACTCAAATGAATGGTGGTCTACTCACTTTTAGTGACAATGAAAAGATAAATATTGTTGGAGCTGTAATAGTTGGAGAACCAAATACTATCTCAGTCAACAAAGTATTGTATGTGCAAGGACTGAAGAACAATCTGATAATTATCTATCATCTTTTTTATGATGGTTTTTATGTTGATTTTTCTAGTAATTACCACTCTATGTTTAATGATAAGCTACTTAAATTTAGATCACCTGGACTAATAATGTTTATACTTTGGATTTAAATTCCTTGTATAAAGAGAAAGTGAATTTATTAACTACTAAGTCAAATGATTCATGGATTTGGGATTGAAGACTTGGACACTATAATATATATGCTTTATGTAAATTATCTAAGAAACATTTAGTTTCCGATTTTCCTAGTATTAAATTTGATAATCATATATTCTGTGATGGATTCCAAATTAGTAAACAGCACACATCATCTTTCAATTCTATTAACAAAATTTCTATATATAAACCCTCAGAACATAACCATATGGATTTTTTTAGACCATCAATAGTATCATGTTTGGATCATAAATTATATATTTATGTTTTAGTTGATGATTATTCTCATTTTACTTGGGTTTATTTTCTAAAACTCAAAAGTTATGTTATCACTATTTTTAAAATATTATTCAAAATTATTCAAAATGAAAAAGTTTTTAAATTAATTTCATTGAGAAGTGATCATTGTGGATAATTTGATAATCAATAATTTAATTATATTTTCTTAAATATTGGTATTAAACACACCTTCTATGAACCAAGAACACATCAAAATAATGGAATTATAGAAATACGAAATAGAACTATTCGAGAAATGGAAAGGACAAGGCTAAATGAATACTATCATCCAACCTACTTTTTTATAGAAGATGTAAGCACAGCCTTCTATATCATTAATAGAGTTTTAATAAGGCCAATTTTCAACAGGACGCCCTATGAACTTTGGAATAACAAAAAACCTAAAGTAATGTACTTTAATGTTTTTGGATGCAATGTTTATATCTTTAATACTATGAAAAATATTGGTAAATTCAATCCAAAATATGATGAAGGAATATTTTTAGGATATTATGCTACCTCTAAAGCTTATAAAAACTCAAGTATTGTTAAATAATTATTTCTTGTGAAGCTTCATGAAACTAACCCTTTCATTAAAGAGAAAGATCAAATTGATGAAAAAAATTATTCATTTGACAACATGAGACTTCAAACACCTAAAAATAAGTTTGAAAATGATATTAAAAAATTTTGGCCCAGTTCTGAAGAACACGAAATAGATGAACCTGAAAGTGTCATGCATAGACATACTAAAAACATAAAATCCCAACCTTTATAAACTAGTATAGGAGACCTAGATAAAGGATTTAGAAATATAATAAATGTCAGAAACCTATATGAATTTTCTACCTTTCTCTCTCAATTAGAACCTAAGTCTATTGTAAAATCCTTAGAAAATGAATGTTCGATATTAGTAATTCAATAAGAGGTAAACCAATTCAAAAGAAATGAAGTTTGGGGATTAGTAGAAAGACCAACCAATTATCCAGTAATAGGAACCAAATGGGTCTTTGTAAATAAACTAGATGATCAGGGATCATATCCATAAATAAATCTATATTAGGATCTAAAGGATATAATCAAGATGAAGGTAAATATTATGATGATAAATTTTCCCCTATTTTTATATTATAAGCTATTATAATACTGTTAGATTATTTATCTCATATGAATTTTAAATTATATCATATGTATGTTAAATAAACCTTTTTAAATTGATATTTAATGGAGGAAGATTATATTGAACGGCCTCCTCGTTTTGAAAACCCTCAAAAAACTAATTCTATTTTTAAACTCAGTAAAGCTATATATAGCCTTAAACATGCACATAGAGCTTGGTATGATAGATTAAGTTCTTTTCTTTTGAAAAAAGGATTTATTTTTGTATTGGTATATCCAAAACAATTTAACAAAATTGTTTTTTCTAACATCTTATTAGTCAAATTTATTTTTATGATGTTATTTTTGGTTCAATAAATAAATTTCTTATTAATTATTTTTCAAAACTAATGTAAAATGAATTTTAGATGAGTGTGATGGGAGAACTAAATTTATTTTTAGGATTTAAAATTTATCAAAAAGATTATGGAAATGTTATAAATTAAAGTAAATATATTATTGATTTACTGAAAATGATTGGAATTTAGAACAACAATACATACACAAATCCTATGTGTACTAATATAAAACTTTATTTTGATAAATTTGGAAAACCAGTTGACAACAAGTTATATAGAGGTATAATTGGTATTTTGTTATATATTACTGATATTAGACCAAAAAATATGTGTTTTGTATTATTATGTGCTAGATTTCAATCAAAATCAAAACAATCCCATCTTACTACTATAAAAAGAATTTTTAGATATTTAAAAGGAGCTATTTTTCAGTCTCTTATTTACTCCAAAATATTTTATTTCAAATTAATTATATTCATATGATGATTTTTGAGGTTTTATATTAGATATAAAAGGAACCTCAAGAAACTATCACTTTTAAGGAAAATCCTTAGTATCTTGGTCGAGTAAGAAACAACACTCAGTTTCTCTGTCAATAGACAAGGATGAATATGTTTCTACTGGAAGTTTTTGTGCACAAGTTTTGTCAAAAAAACACACTAATGGAATTCGTACTAAATTTTAATCGTATAACTATTTTTTTTGATAATTCTAGTGCTATAAGTATTTTAAAAAATCATGTAAGTCATTCTAGGTCTATATATATTGATATTAGGATTCATTTTCTAAGAGATCATATTCTTAAAAATGATATATCTATAGGAATTTTTAATACCTAATATCAGTTATCTGATATTTTTACTAAACCAATTCCTAGTGTACGATTTGATTTTATTAAGGGGGAGTTAGGAATAATTAATTTTAAATAAATGTTAATTAATTTATTTTATTCTCAATCTCTCTATTTTTAGTTTAGTAAATTGTATTTGTTTATTTGAATTACTTTTTATTTTGATCAGTTACATATTAATTAGATTTAAAAGAAATTTTAATTTAATTTCTTTTTATTCAAAATTTATAATTAAAATATAATGAGTAAATTCTCAATTAGTTTGAGAAAATCTTCTTCCTTATCCTACTCTTCACTTTCACATTCTTTTGGTTTTTAGAGACTTTCTCATTATAGTTTATTGAAACCCTAACCCTTCAAACCATTATCCTTGAAAACATTAGAAATGGAAGCACCAAGAAGATCTAAAGATGTTGATTTGTGTGTATCTATTTACCCACCAGTAAAGTATCGAAAAATTATTCAAGGTATGATGATTGATTTTGAAATTTTAAATGCAATGAATCTATTGTTAAAGGCATCCATTCGTTTTTAAGGAATATATTTTTTCTTTGGATATGATAACACTTATCTAATGTTTGACATAGAAGTAAAAGAGTTTCATAGGAATGCCGAGTATAGTTTTTGAATTGATGAAGACTCAATAATCTCTATGATTAATGATACTGAATTTTCTCTTTCATCGGTGGATTAATCTAATATTTTGTGTTGTCCTCATGAGGGGGATGTTCATTTCAATTTATAAAATATCAGTGATGAAAATTATATGTTTTAGGAAATTATTTTTACCTTTGTTGGAATTCAAACCATCATGAAAGAAATAAAAATGACCTTACTCCTAATAGAAGAGTCTTTACGAAGTTTATTCATATTGGAATTTTTCCATGTCTATAAGAGCTAGAGAATATTGTGTACCCTAAAATGTATGTTCTTTTTTTAGAACCATATTAAGTTCAATTTACCTCATTTTATGATATGGTATCTAAGTCATTGTTGTAACAAAGAAGCTAAGATGGTTTATTATCCCTATGGAAGAATCATGTCTTTTTGGTTGCTCAGAAGACGTATAATCCTAATTATGATTCTCAGATATAGATGTCATCATACCAAAATTCTAAATGATGGGAATATTAAAAAATTGTGATATGTTTGTAGAAACCCCTACAATAGTATTTTATAGGTTAAAGCAGAACAATAATAGAAGCTGATAGAATATGCTCCAGGGGCAAAGGATGATTTCATCTGTTGGTTATATAAGACAAAGTCTTGATGAAGTGGCTGAATCTAGACCAAAAGAGGGTCATACTATTCAAATAAGAGGAATAAAAATAAACATTTATAAAGCTATGGATGAATGTGGAAATGTAGTTGAGAAAGAGGCTCAAGTGAATGAGGTTATTGATCAAGAGGATCATACAGAAGAATATCACAAGGAATATGTTCCTACCCATGCTAACCTTTCTCTTATTTTGAATGATTTTGTTGCTATAGAAGGATTTGTATTGAGAGATAGATCAGAAGGTCATGGAGAGCCATTTTTTGCTATGGTAGAAGGTGGAAGGCTTTCAAGGAACATTACTCCAGAGTCTTCTGAATCTTATGATGAAGCATTGATTCAAAATTCCATGCATTTAGAAATCTATAACATGTCTTTGAGATAATATTAAGAATATGAGAAGAAGAAGAATAAAGAGCTCAAAAGTTCAACGTTTACAAGAATAGAGTTTCAATCCCTTCAAACTCAATTGATATATGTTCAAGAAAATCTGGTTTCTATGGGATATGATGAAGATCTAATTATTTATTTAGGTTGAGAACTCAGATCTTTTAAAATGAATCTATGAAGAAGTATGATTTTGATGATTTGAAGCTTATGTTTGGAAGGGAATTTCAGTCTATCAAGGATAGTCATCAAGATTAAACCTATACTCCTCAACTCACTTCTTCTTACTTGATAAGAATATTTTAAGCTATTACTACTATTTTGGTTGAATTCAATAGTAGGCTTTACACTCTCTAATGTGATAGCACACCTTTGAATGTTAGTTTAGAGAATCATATATATTTGATCAATCAGCTAACCTCTAATTAATTCGGGTTGGGACCAGTTATTCATCAAGTCAGTTGGTGAAGCTTCTTGATATACAAGTTTTTGTTTAGAATATTCCTCATCCAACTACAGAAAATACTACCCATAGAGAATCTGACGTAAGAAACCAATAAAACTAGATTCTGTCATTTTCAAGACCTCTTAATTTGATTGTGGGTTGTACTCATAACTCTCTAAAAAATTGATCTTTATTTGAATTTACTTTACGTTTTATATTTTGTTCATTTTATGTTACATTATTTATTATATTATTTATGTTCGAATTTACACTTCCGTATCACATATCTTACTTTCCTATCAGTAATCTATAACATTAATTTCCCATTCAATGAAATATTAACTATTTTTTATGATATTTATTCTTTCAAAACTTTCTTTTTTATATTAAAAAAGGGGGATAATATTTGAGAACCGCAAAAATTTCATACTTTTGAAAAAACATGGAGATTTTCAATTTTCAAGTATGTATTTTCTTTTAGTCAAAAAAGTTCAATGGAATCAAAATATTTTATTAATGTCTAAAAATCCTATATTTTTTGTTAATTATTTTATTTGTTTTATGATCATAAAAAAGAGAATATATTTGGGCATGTATTGTGTCAATAAATAATCAATATTATATATTGATTTTGATGATCACAAATACCCTTGTTTGTGTACTAATGATTTTTCAATAAGTATGTTTCAGGAATATATATACCATTTTTGTATCTTAGATGAAATTAAAAGCTATGGGATGTGTTCTAGAAACACTATTCAATCCTAGTGTTCAGTAAATGAACATATGGTTAATCATCCCAATGTTATGCTGAATAGTTTGCATATGGAATGAAAACCATAAGATGGATATTAAGTGTATGGATCAGAAACCCTATGATCGGTGAAACAAAAAGCACATGGAATGGAAACCCTACATTGGAGTCTATAATCACTGTTCATGTCATATGTTCAGGAAATTGAATGTATGGTTATTCAATTCTACATATGTAATCTTATGCTGAAAAGGATGAATGTATGGATCATCATCCCTACGTTAATTTGATCCCTACATTACATGCAGATGAAATTATGGTTAAGGAAATATACATCGGTAGAAACCCTATGTTATGCAAACTAACCATATGCTACGAAAAGGAACTCTATGCTATGAGGTTCACCCTGAGGTTGTCTACTCAATAGTGGAGTTTTAAATTCATAATTTCTTCCAAGATTTCATGTAAACGACTTTATAGTATTACATGATGATTGAATTATTCTCATCTACTAATTCAGAGCTCATTAGGATCTGTTCAATGAATTGATTTCATCAAAGGAAATAAATCTTATTTTTAATGGATGTTATGAATCCCTTGGTCAATTCAAGTTTGAATTTTCTCGATCACTCTGGCGATTATCATGGATATAGAATATCAATGAAATTTATCCACTCTATATATTCTACCTTTATATAATTTCAATCTATGGGATACTAAATTCGCATATTTTAATATACAATTACATCCTGTTAAAAAACATTTATAGTTCTTCTGTATCAAATGATCTATTTTGAAAAATGATACACATTGGTGATATACATGTTCAACCTATTACTGTTATAAGATTACTATTTCTTTTTATTGATACTTTTATTTTAAGATCATTTTTTCACCAGGGATACATTATAACTATTCTTTATTGATGAAATTAATTTATGAAGAAGATGATTCATATATTGTCACTTGTTTTTGCTACAACAGTGAAGATAAAACTATACAATCAAATCAAATTCTTTTTATTTATTAGATATCGACTGCTCGGATTGATTCATGGTGGAGTACAGCTTCTCAATCTAAGATATGGATAACCTATTTGCTATTAAAAAACCAGAAGTCATTTTTTAGCCATATTTATAAATTTTTAAACTTCTTGTACTCATTTTTGGATTTGAGGTCTTCTGATAAGATGATAATTCTTGTGTAATTCACCAATCTCGTAGAGAGAGTGATTAGTGGAGTGGACAAGGGGACCTTTTTACCCTGAGCCACTATAAAATTACTATGTTCATTCTTTATTTCAATCCACTACTCATTTTCATTATAGAAAAAATACAATGCATACCATCATAAATCATAAAGGGTTTCAAAATCTATAATTATGGAAGTTAATCAAAAAGACACAATTAACGCCCCATATGTTGTTACTTTTTATTACTAAAACCTAATTGATATCTTTGATTGAAGTGGGGATATGATCCCACTTATATATTCCTTGTACCACTAGAATATTTATGTCTGCAAACTTGTTTCGACTGAGTAGGGATATGAGCATGTTCACTAGTTGTTTCTAGAATATTCTGATATATATCATCAAGAGTAGTGGGGATATGTCTGCAACCACGGTTATATATAACCTTACTCACCTGATTTTTATTCATTGCTAACCATTCATGGGCGTTAGAGGTGACTAAGTGTCGGGTGGTTCCCTCAGTAGGTGTATGGTGGGTTCTGGTGGGGATATTCTAGTGACGGTGACTAAAAGGATCCCTTTTTGGGGGCCCTTGAACCTAAAGGGGTCCATATTTGGATTTCTAGTCAACCTAAATTATATATTTAAGGTGTTGGTCATCACTCAATAGAGATAATCTCCTGAAGCATGTATTTATGGTAATGAGGGCCACTGGATTAGCTAAAACATTCCTTGGACGATTTGAAATCAGTGGATTCAGTTCTTTAAGACCCTCATGAGAAATTTCAAGGGTCGGTATTGTACCAAATTGGCGGTACTCTCATACCATCTTGTTCTCCACCTTAAAATAAAGATGATGGGCATGTGAGACCATTTTGTGACCCGTGGGGGTTGCAGAAACAACTGAATTTCCAGAACAATTTCTAGATTATGGCATTATCTTGGATTGAGATGTTTTTTATGAGAGAATTATATGCATATATAAAGAAAACATGGAAAAAGTTCACTAATTAGTTCAATATCATAGGCATGATGTTCTGAATCAAATTTTCATGGTTAATGTAATTATTTTTTTATTTCTTATTTGGTCATTCTTCTTGTTTGGACTTGTCAAAATAAGGAAATAACTATTTCATGAGAATCCTAATTACAGAGGATCAGTTGTAATATTTATGTTAGTATTAGTATCTCTTTTCATGTAGGATATGCAGAGCAAAGTGTCCCAATTCTTAATTAACCAATCATTTCTTTATTTGAGAGGTTCACATGACATTCAACACTTCTATTTACGAGTAGTGTGCAAAAAAATGGCCCGATATAAAATAACCAATAATTTTGTTATTGGAGAGACTCAAATTGGGTTCACCATTTCTATTTGGGTGTATTATGAAAAAAATACCATGAATAATAATAACCAATCATTTTTTATTGTAGATATTCATGTTGGGTTCATTTTTTGTTTTCATGGGAAAGAGGAAACTAGGAAACCCTCATAAAGGTGGGTTCAGTTTGGCCACATAGGTTATTTTCAGGAGTTTTATTTCTTGTAAAAGTAATATTGTTGGTTCATTTTCATTCTTCATGAAAACACCCAATGATTCCCTCATCCATAACTGGGTATAGACCTATTTCCCAAAGGTAGGTGCTCAATTGGGGTTTTATACCAAATAAATCTTAGGGAATCACATTGGTCGAGATGATGAGAGGTTTAGATAATCATTCCCTTTTTGTAGGACTTATTTCCCACTGGAGACTCTCTTAATGATTTAAGATAAGTTCATGAATCTCTTTCTAATCCCAATACAAAACGGGTTACCCTAACAAAACAACTAAAGGTTAAATCTATTTTATATGGAAAAGAAAAGTAATCTCATTAGAAAATAGAGGAAAGGGAATCTCATTAGGGAATATTTTTGTATGTATCTGAGTTTATTCATCTATTTTTGAGTGATGAATAGTTTCTTCATATGTTTAAGCCATATAACCATGTACTTTGTAATTTTCTGCCACTCGAGGAGGCAGTTAATATTCTGAGGAGGGGATTGACCAATTCTGAGGCACCCTATGTATACTTGTTATTATAGTAATTAAGACCTATTTAGTTCATTAAACGCATGTAGTTTAGAATCATGTGGAGAGGACCTATGTGTGGGCACTATAGCACCAAATATTTGAGCTCGAGTCTCAATGATATGTCCTACACATCCTGTTTATAGAAAGAATCATATTTACCATAGTTCAATCACACCCTTGTGACTATCCCCAAGGTAGATTTCCTTGTATAAGTTATATTCATATTGTTCCACTCATTGGGGCTTACATATTGATATTTCCTTAGCTAGGGGAGGATTCATGACGCCAATGAGGTGTTCATTGTGGCTCCCTAATCCCAAATGATCTATGATCTATATGAGAATGGAGGGATATTAAGTGGTCAGCCTCATTGCATATGGAGGTGGGGATTATGTGTTGGGACTACCCTTGGGATGTTCAATATGGATATTGGGCCTCGAAGAGGCATCCTATGTATAATGGTTATAACAGAAATTAGAGTCATCGTATTTTAGTCAGTTCTCGATCCATCAGTGAATGAGTAAAGATGATCATCCCATGGGAATAATTGGGTCTCGATGGTTGAAATATCAGAGACATGGAATTATTTATACTGATGTGGATCCCCATTTGTGTTTAGGATTGGGCCTTATGAAGGATTCCTACATATCATATTTATGTAAGGAATCAGATTCATCGTAGTTCAGTTGATTCAGGCTTAAACACTGATGTTTCCCTTTCCTTTATAGAGTCTTATGATGAAAATGATATGACTATTGTAACTCTCTAAGCCCACATGAGCTATTCTTAGTGTGATAAATAAGGGATGGAGAATGATCATCCTCATTTCTTTGTGTATGAGGGACTTATGTATTGGGACATCCTTTTGGAGGTTTGATATGGAACTTGAGACTTTGGAAGGTGTTCCACATATCCTGATTATGGAAGGAATCATAGTTCTGATAGTTCATTTTATTGGGTCTTAAACTCTATCATTTCAATTCTATGAGGGGCTTATGTACTAAAGAGGAACAAGGTGATCAAGTCCTAGGATTCATTTATAATCTGGCATGCTTGTCTACCTGACATGCAGTTACTCTCCTCCTGTCATGCCTCAGCTGTCTTCTTGACATGTTGGAGAATGTATTCTTGACATTTCAAAAAAAATCATGTCATCTGGTTAAATTTAACAAGGTATTTTGCATATACAAGATGGAATTTCCAAGGTTTTCATGTGATCAAGGCAAACTTGTTCGGAAGACATCACAAGAACCAGTTTTCTTATCACAGAAACCATTTCCTGACCCTAGCTAACATGTCCATAGGTCATTGAATGATCCAGCTGACATTCCCCAGTGTCATCGCAAGAACTGGACGACATGCTTAGAAGGCTTCATGAGAGTCAGTTTTACATGCCTCAGAGGGTGATGTGTGTCTATGATGACATTTCTAGAGGACATCATGAGACTTGGATGGCATCCCTAGAGGGCATTGTAAGATCCATTTGACATGCCCAGTTATTGTCATGATACTCAGCTAACACGTACCAATGAAATTATATTATTTTGGAAACATATTTGAAAGACATTGAAATTTCTAATTAGGTAGCCCGAAGGGATTTATGATACTAGGTTCATGTACCTGGGTGGCACCATGTGACTTGATTTGACATGTCCAGAGGACTTTTCATGATCCAAATAGTATGCCAAAAAAATATATCAAGAGATCTAGGCCACATGCCTTGGTACCATCATGATCCTTGGATAGTTCACAATAATCACATGAAGATCGCCGCATATTCACTTTTCATAAGTCTCATATTCATTAGTCTTAGTTTTATCCTTTTATCATGAATTCCCCAAGTTTGTTCAATGTTTTCTTGTTTTATGTCTCATGTGATCTAGAGGATATGTGGGATGTTATTAGAATTTCATAATAGAAATACTTCATGTTATCTAGTGGTGATCACACAATGTGTTCATGCATACTTCATTACCACTCTGGTTGTTCCTCAGATCTTACATGACCGAGAGCTTTTCTGATCGCAAGATCAGCCTCTATGGAAAATCTTCTCTAGTGTTGGTGTGAGGATCTGATAGATTTTCTGTCCACAGAGAGTTGTGATGAATTTTTCAGGATGTGGTCGGGGATTTATATTTCTTTCCACCTAGATTTTTTTTCATTTCTATGGCGCATATCATTTGAATCCAGGTTGCAGCTGGCATAGGGCCTCATCATCACACATCTTTGTGATCCCCTTCCATGGATCAATAGGATTTCATCACCTAATTTTCATCGACACTGCATCCATCCTATCGAAGTATAATTTATTGAGTTATTACCAAATAATGGGGATTTTTTGAATCATGCAGGCATGATAATGGACTTCCATATTTTCATATTACCATGTCTCAGGGGGGGCACGCGATTTGGGTTCTCTTTGTGAATCATTCATGTGACGCTCAAATCCTTGTCCAAAATATTTCACGAGGCATGGATGGATTGTCAAGGTTCTTCAATGAACCCAAACTGTCTTATCAAGGAGTATTGTGAGACCATACCATGAACATCCATAGTGTGTCATAAGAGTTTTATTACCATGAGAGGCTCCCTCATTTCTCCTCTATTTTTTCAGTGTTTTATTTTACAAAGGTTATGGATTTCAGATGGTTTATTAAATATTTTCAAGGATAATAACTCTACTTCTTGGTGATGTATTTTGTGACCAAAAAAGGCCGTATGGATATGTGAAATAATTTCATAGAATATTCCATTTTTTCCTTAAGGATACAAAGAGGGAGTGTGTTATTGCCTTTTCAAACCCAAAGCCTTTCACACGATGATAGAAAAAAGAATAAATTCATTTCATGATATGTGGTAGTCATGTTTTCAGGATCTTACGGCATATTTCATATCACTAGGGTCACAACACTTTATGTTTATTACAACAAGATGCTCCATTGTTTTGCACATTTTATCATTATTTTATAAGGATTTTTGAGATCTCACGTAGCCATGTGAGGGATTTATAAGAAAATCACTTTGCTTTTCTGTGATGCGTCCCATGATCAATAATGAATCTCACAATAGGGCATGAGTGTTTCCATATATAACTCTCAACTTTTTGGTGGTATGTTTCATGATCAGTTATGGTTCTTGTAATGGTGTGCAGACATTATTAGGTATAGTTTCTCCAACTTCCTCCAATGTGTCGGGTATTCATGGTTGTATGATACCCAAATGTTATTGAGGGTGTTTTAATGTCAATGAGACGTTCCAAAGGGTGCATGGAATGTTTTTAAAGTCGTCTCATGAATTTCTCATAACCCAATCCACTTGAATGTGTTGTGCGGCTAAAGGATCACATGAGGGTGTTACATGATTTACAAATCCTCATGCGATTGAGTAAAGGAGTCAAAATGATGGAGTCTTGTGAATATTTTTCTCTAATATACATGAAATATTTTTTTATTCACATAGAAGTATCAAACATTGAATAAATCTTCTCAAGAACACATGAATATTGCATTTGTGTGGTGCCAAATTTCCTTGGATCAGCATGGTGCATCAAGTCTTGAATTATATTCATGATATGATTTTACGCCGCGCTAAATAAATTCATTTGGACTTGATCATACCCATACGTGAAGTTAGTTTCTATAATTCATCGTATAACATGGTATGTGGTAATTTTATTTTCATCATTGGGATTGAATTCCCATGATATGAACAAGCATACATGTTTTCATGACTATGTTTATTCATGAGACATGATTTCTATCTTTTCATGATCTTGAACCCCTTTCCATATCACATCCTATTGCATGATGGGTCATGCAGTGGCATTGCCTTTTTTGTGATGGATTACATGGTGGATCATCTCTTTGAGTGAGTGAAAAAACATTCTCACATTAGGGGTTACGTTGTGCCAAATATCATAGCGTCGACACTTCATGTAAACCAAACTGGTCCTCCAGCATGCATATCCTCAAAACAATATTTAAAAAAAAAAAATCATGTTGAACATCCCATACATAAGGCATGGGAACTTATGATTCTCTATTTTACAAGAAAAATGATATATTTTCCATAGGGAGTGAAAGTCTCTTTGCATGATAATTTATGTGATGTTTATCCATACGTGAGATTTATTAACAGGTGCCTCAGCTTCTTCGCATTAATGTAAACATACAGTCTCGCATGATAATCTTCATGTAACTCTTATATATGCTCATGATACTATTATGTACATAGAAAGAAATATCTCTCCCTTCAAAATGGAGACCACCCCCAAACATTGATCAAACTTTTGTATTTATAAAAAAATTATAACACTATTTTTTTTGCATCTAAGAAAGATGGCATTCCTAATTATCACATTCCACCATTCATCACAAAGACTTACTCAACCACTAATTTTAAGATTCTACTTTGTCCATATATTCTTTCAAAGAAATAAAGCACTTTTTTTCCAAATATTCAGAAATTGATTCTGACACCATTTAGAATCTTTAAATCATTCTTCTTACACGCTTCCAACCACATGTTGGGATTCTTAATGCAAAACCAAATATCATGGCATGGAGACTTCATGTTAAAAAACCATTTAGACTCATCTAATCCATAAATATAGATTTTGGAATAATTAATTGAATAAATATTGGTGTATAATATCTCTTCATATCAAACTTCACATATTTTCAAACTTAATATTAGGTGGGTGCATATAGAACCTCCTATGTCAAACACTATATACCTATACATTCTGCTTCAGGAGATCCATTCTTTCACTGTGGAGATTCTGAAAAGATGTTTCTTACTTCAAAATTTTCAGTCTCATACATGAGCATGGCCTTTATTCTGATCACCATGGTGTTGGTTGTACAATCCTGGAAATGTGAGAAGGAAAATGGAATATCACAAAAGAAACTTTTTCCATGATTTCATTTCACACATTTTATAGACTACACTTGACAATAATTTTTAGGAATTTTAAAATAAACGAAATGGACACATTAAATAAATTTAACAAACACATTAAATAAAACAAATATAGGCATTAATGAATTGAAACAAACAAATTATATAAATTTAATAGGCACATAGGGAAGACCATTTGAATTTCCACTATATGGATTTGATTTTTAATTCCAATACTCCCCTTAAAACCAAAATATGCTTCACTTTGAGCATCATTATTAGTTTTTTGAATGCATCTGCTGGTAATGCGTTTGTGAAAATATCAGCCACCTTTTCCATAGTATAGAAATACTCCAATTTCATCATTTTCTACTTCACATGATCTCTCAGAAAATGATATCAGGTATTAATGTGTCTTCATATTCCATGATGTAATTTATTTATTTTCTATAGTTTGATTTCTGACTTATTATCCACATATATGATAGTGGATCCATCCTACAGATTCTTTAGCTACTTTAGCATATTTCTAAACCAAAATCATTCAAAAATGGTTGACGTTGTTTTTATGTACTCTACTTCACATTTGGATAGGGTGAATACACTCTACTTAATTGAATTCCATGTGAAATCAGTAATTCCAATAAAGAATACCTATCCATTGGTACTTTTTCTTTCATTTTGGTCACCTCCCCAATCACTATTCGAGTATCCATATAGCATTGATTCATTAAGGTATGGATAGAAAAGACCAAATTCCATTGTTCCTTTAACATACCTGAGGATTATTTTTGCATCTAGGTAGTATGATTTTTTTTGTATTCATGTACCTCCTTAGAATCCCAACACTATGGATGATATCTGGCCTTGTGATTGTGGGGTAAATTAGTCTTCTAATCAAACTCTTGACAAAAATTCATGTCAATGTTTCTTCTTTATCCTTATTTTTTTAGTTTTAATCCTATTTCTATAGTCATGTTTATGACATTCCAATTTTCTATCTTGAAATTTTCAATAAATTCCTTCTCATACTTATTTTGAGATATATAGATGCCACCATGTTGTTGGTTTACTTCATTTCCCATAAAAAAGGCATAATACCTCCATCGGTCATCTTGGACTCCTTATACATAGACTTCTTGAATTCATCGAACATTAGTCGGTTATTCCCAATAAATAAAAAATCTCCAACATATAGACATTCTATAATCATATCACCCCAATCATTTTTCTTGAGGTAAACTACATGCTCATATGGACATTGGGAAAACCCATTCTATTAAATATAGTTGTTTATGTGTGCATTCCAAGCACATTGATCTTACTTAGACCAATAGATGGATTTCATAAATTGAATCACATGTGTTCCTCCCCTTCTATAAAAAATCCTTCAAGAAGGTCAACATAGATATCTTCTTCTAGAATTCCATTCAGGAGTTCATATTTCCCATCCAGTTGGTAGATCATCAAAATATGATGGACTGTAAGGGGGATAATCTTCATCACAATGTCATGGCAAGCGATAGGAGTGAATAATTCATCATTGTCCACCCCACACATTTTTTATAACCATTTTCTACGATCCTTGCCTTATAGAAATCGATCTTACCGTCATCATTTCACATGATTTTGTATACCCATTTGAAACTAATGGTTTTATAGTTATTAGAAAGTGTAGTTAGCTCCCATGTGTCAATTTTTTCAATGGAATGAGTTTCTTCTTTCTTATAAATTCTCCAACATTATTATCACATGGCTTCTAAAAACATCAAAGGCTCATGATCTGTATACATTCCCAAAATATTTACCTCTTCAATTAGCTCATAGATGTTGGTTATGCTTTTCATTTTTGATAGGATCCATGGGTGAGGATGAGTTGAAAAAAATTTCACTTGATAGAGTGATATTAAGAGTGATGGAATATAATCCTAGACGTCTGTGTACTGATGATACACCTATGGAAGGTGTTGTGGGAATTTTCTCCTGGTAATCATGACATTCTTCAGGATCTACTATTTCATTTGGATTTTTTTTTGATTTTTCATCATTCAATTTCCAAGATTATTCCTCACTAAATATTAGATATCTACTCTTTATTACTTTATTGGTTAGTGGATTGTTGATATTTTAGGCTTTAGATGATTCACTATAGCTGATGAAGATGGAACTTTCAACACAATCATAAATATTAATTATTATTTCTCTTGGAACATGATCATAGTGGACACACCCAAAGATTATTAGGTGCTCTATGCTCGGTTTTTCGTCACTCCATACCTCTTGTGGTTTCAAATTTCTGATGTTCTTAGTTGGACAACGATTGAGAAGGTAGGTAGTACATGCAACTATCTCTATCCAAAAGCTCTTCGACAACCCTTTATCCTTTAGCATGGTCCTTGTCAAGTTGAGGATGGTTCAATTTCTTCAATATACAATCCCATTTTGTTGTGGTGTGTAGGTTGTAGTGTATTACTACTTGAGGCCTTGTTCGTTACAATAAATGCGGAATGTATTTTAAGTGTATTCTTCACCTCTTTCATATCTAAGTACTTTTATTTTTTGACCACTTTTAACTTCAAAAGAGGCTTTGAAATTTTTAAAGATTGTAAAAGTGGAAGATTTTTCTTTGATTCAATGCACCCAAATTTTTATGGCGAAATCATCAATGTGGGTAATTAAGTATTTATTTCCACTATGTGAGGGTGTTTCAAGTGGTCCACAAATATCAGTGTGAACCAACAGAATTGGTTCCTTTGATCTTCTAGACACTCCACATGGGAAGAAGGTCCTTTATTAATTACTGAGTGTACATGCCTTACACAAATGATTTGGAGCATCAATTGTCAGTAATCCATGCACCATGCTTGATGAGGAAAAGAGTTTAAGGCCACTGAAATTGATATTCCAAGAGTGAATATTCCATCTCCATGATTCATTCTTCAAGAGTCCAAAGAGACACTATTCAGCTTTTGAGTTAATATGAAGTGGAAATATGAAATTTTTCATCATTTGAACATAATCATGAAGTATCCTATAAGCATCTGTTATATAGAGATAAGAGTTCTCCAAGTTTATGACATACCCCTTCTCAAGTAGTTTCCCGATACTAAGGATATTATTTTTCATGTTTGGTATGTAATATGAATTAGTGGTGTAATTCAAGTAACTATTCTTCTGAGAGATTTTAATTTTTCCTTGGAAAATCATGGGTACCATTGATGAGTTTCCAAAACTCACATCACTACAAAATCCTTCTATGATTTCCTCGAATAGTTATTTGTTACAACTCATATGGTTTCTTGTACCCGTGCTGAGATACCATACATATGGTCATTCACATGCCTTTTCTTGTGTGAGGAGGAGTGTGGAGACTTCTTTTTCAAGGTGATATTCTCTAGGATAGTTTTATTGTTCATCTAGATCCATCTTTCTCCAACACTCATAGGCATAATGTCTGAATTTCTTGCAATTGTTAAATTGAATGTTCTCTATGTTTCCCCAACCACGTGTAAATCAGCTTACACCATTTCCTCTTCCACAAAATCTGGTGAATTTTGCTTGTTTTTTATGGATTATATGATATCCAGACCCTCTTCCTCTTTCACAATTAATAGTTCCATGACCTCCTCATTGTGTAGTCCATTATTTTTCTCTTATATAGTAGACTTAGACTCTAAGTCATGTTTAAGCATTGAACCCACATTCTTTTTCTTTTGTTTCTCATTCACTTGCAACAATCCAATAAATTAATCAATGGATAATTTTTCTATGTCCTTTGATTCTTCAATATCCACAACCACATGCTCAGACATGGTTGTGAGAGATTGCAGTTATTTTTCAGTGAAATTAATGTCTTCCACTTTTTCACAATTTCATTTCAAATTGTTAATAATAACAATTAAATGGGAGAAGTAGTTAGAGATACTCTCACCTTCCTTCGTGTGTACTTATTCAAACCCCACTCTTTTTGTTTGAATAAAATCCATTTTCACTCGATCAACACCCCCTGAAGATGGCATCAAGGGTATACCAAGCTTGCTTTCTTGATGTTGCATTCGAAATGTTTTCAAAGGATAATTCATCCAACCCTTGATAGAGGATGAACAATGTAAATTAGTCTTTATTCCTTTGATTTTTGAGGTTATCCTCTTCCTCATTTTTAAAGTGGATTCTTCCTCCATTGTGGGGACTATATACCCATCTGTGATGATATACCATAATTCTTGTGACCTGAACAACCCCTTCATTTGGATGAACCACCTTTCATAGTTGTCCTTACACAACTTATGAACATGAGACTAGATTATAGTGGCCATTTTTAAATATATAAATGGTTGTAAATAAGAGTATTCCTTGGAACCATGGAATTGATAATAGTTTATTGGTTGTACAAGACTAAAAACATGAGAAGGAAAAATGGAACACCATAAGAGAAAATGCATTCAAGATTTCATTTCACATTTTTTATGGACTAAACTTGCCAAGAATTTATAGGCATTTCCAAATAAATGAAATGGAGAAATTAAATAAATTAAATAGAAAAGTTAAAAAATGAAATAGATACAATAAAGAAATGAGACAAACACATTGAAGAAACGAAACAGCCACATGGGGAATACCCTATGAATTTCCACTAGATGGATTTGGTTTTAAATTGCAGCACATTGATTATGTGCATCACACTCTAATCACATCCTTGTGAAATATTGTTTGTGTCACACATCTTCCAAGAGGCTTTGAGTTACACTATAATATTCACTTCATGTTTCCAACACTCTCTATGATATTCTGTATTGTAATGTAAATTCCCCAAATGGACCAAGGAGCCATACTGTAGGTTATACCATAATCTAATCTGAGATCATGGTTCTGTGGATGATGTGAATTCCCTAGTTGTCTTATAGGGTGATGAAGATGAAGTCATTGATGATACCAGTGGTTGAGGAACCACATATTATCCTTCTTTGGGGAATCTATGTTCTCCATACACATGTTGAACAAATGGTGTTGCAGAAACATGTGATCCCTTCAAGATTGATCACATAGGAACATATAGTTTAACATTTGTACCAGGTTTCTTATTATAGTATTTCATATAGTAGTCTCAACAAAAGGGGTTGTAGTAAAATATAGATCATTCACTCTGGGTTCTACTAGTTCATGATTTCTATATCATGTGTGTTGTTATGTTGAAGAATATCACCACACATAATGCATTTTATCCATCACATAATATACCCTCAAAGCGTATAACCATCTAAACACTAATCACATGTGTCCATCCATGGGAAAGTGAATGGAAAATGTTTAGCAGTGTCAATGATGACTAATAATGATTCAAAATTAGGATATATCTCTGAAAACACTATCTATTAGGCCTCAATGGGAGATGCATCCATGGAGGAGGTTAGAGGAGAGATTCCTAATTCTATGGTGGAGGATGGAGGAGACATTATCGATCCTACATAGAAGGATAGAGGAGACATTCCTAGTTCTCTATAACTCCCAGTTATTTATATGGGCCCTCCCCTATCATCTTAACGATAACTCATGTTGTCAAAGGGAAAGCCTCCTGGGGTTACTCATCATCAAGATCCTAATACCCTCTCAAAGTAAGGCCTCGAGTCCCATTCATCAAAACCACATCATGATATTTGGTTATTCTATAATAAAATATTTATCTCTATGATAAATATCCTACCCCTATAGTGCTTATGGATATTATGGAATAAATTGAGGTGTTAACCATCACTGAAGGGTCTCTTGTGGTAGAACTCCCATTCGAGTCCCCAGACGTCAACATTTCTCATGCCTTTTCCTTATGTAAGTTCCTTCTCATTCACAGGTTACCTGCCCTATCTATTATTATAGTTAGAGGTAATTTTTTTTCCTTATCTAAATAGTTCTCATGGTAGTGCATCCTTAGTAATCGTGAGTGGATGAGGAAGCTATGATATTTTCTCCAATGATCATTCCAGCCCTTACAGATCCATCCATCTAGAGTGAGGGTCAAATGTGGACCATTTTCAAAACAAGAGACTTATCAAATATCATCAAAATTATTTCAGATCATGTTCCTAGGATGGTAAGTGATCTAGTGTGGCCAGACACCTTTACTGTTAGGCGGGGATAGTTCATACGTGGATGATGGTGGAGTTCAAAATCAAGGTGGATAAAAATCATGGGGATGAATTAGTGGGATGTAAGAACGGAGTTTTACCCATTTGGGGTTACAAACTAGGGATTTTATCATGTTGGGTGGTAGTCTCAGTTTGAGTAAGGTCCATAATCACATCAAAGGGGAACATCATCTTGGATTCCAGGCGACGGTCCAGGATTTTGAATGGTGCAGTAGATGATTGGCACCAAAGAGGAAAAATTCTTTCCTAGGGAAGGGTCTGAGATACTTTCTAGTTTTGCATCATGTAATCTGGATGAGATATGTGCAGTCTAACATATTATGGAAAAGGTGTTAATCATGTATTTTAACATCATATGGTGAGTATGATTCATCATATATTTTAATGTCATGGGACTAGGATGCTCATGGAATGGTTTATCATCTTGTAACCATGATGATGGTTTTAGTCATCTTACATTTATCATATGAGGCATATTTTTCACATCACATGGGTTAAGGAAATAGTTTTACATTCTATGGGAGGATTTTTGAACTGATATGAAAATATCTCACCCATCTGAGGTAGTGGGATGCAAAAAACTGGAACACAATGGATGAATCTTCATTGGGGTCTCAAGAAGAAAAGATAGTGAATATTTGGATCTAAATTTTTCTTGAACCAATGGTCTCTAGAGAGTGTATAATACCAATTCCAAAAAATGGGGGAATCCACTTAAATGAATATTCAATGAAAGGAGGGGGGATTATCTTTCCTGTGCATTATAGGTAAGGAAAATTTAATTCATATTTGTGGGGAAAGATGGCCAGTTTCACATAGTTTAAGGTCATCATGTGTGGACCGTGATGGGGGTGTGTGTATTAAAAACATATATATGGAACAAAAGAGTTAAAAACCTTATTTGAATAGGGAACCTAGGAGGCCCTTCTCCCCACAATTTTCCAAGAAAATTCTCAAATAGTTTAAGGTTATTATTCTTGGACCATATGGTAGCTAAAATTTAGAGTCATGTAGCTTTGACCAAGGTATGTTGAAATATAAATTCACTTATCTTTGACCAAGGGTTGCTGAAATTTATGGTTATGTATATTTGACCAAGGGATTATGTATTTTAAGTTCATGTATCTTTTTCCATGTTCATTTATCATGAGGCAGACATATGTCACAAAGGAGTTGTAACCTGACATGAAAGGAGGCACAAAAAACATTAGTTCCACATGAAACATCCCCCAAAAAAGTTATACACAGTTTAAAGTCATTGTTCTAGTATATTGGATCCCATTTTATGTTTTTATATTTCATAAAAAACATCAATACATTCCATTAAAGGAATTCCTATGCAGTTCAACCTTTCTAAGGGGTGTGCCACTATGTCTCTTGAGCCCATATGATCTGTGTTCATTGTGATAACTAAGGAATAATAGAGAGTTCCATAGTCATAAGGGAAATAACAATATGGGATAAGAGAAATCCAACTGGGGAAGTTTCCAGTGATGCCAACTTTCATATACATCATTCTCAAATGCATGAATAAATGACACTAAGTGTGTTGAAACTCCTCCAAAGAAAAGGGAGGTGGAGAGAATGGTAAATCATGACATCCATGATCTGGATCACAAAATGGGGGAGAGCACTGAGTGGGGAATTACTGTTCGTCATATTAAAAACATAGGTTTTGTATCAACACTAGTCATGGATGGGGAAAAAATATCAGAATCAATCATTGACCAATTTCGAAACTAAAAAGCTGCCAAATGTCACGAAATATATTTCCAGGAATATGCCCAGTATGATAGGTCATCCAATGTGGCTAAGAACCATTATCATTAAGGGATGGGGGTAAATCATGCATTAAAGTGATGGAGATCTAAATAAAATGAAACATATGGTTTTAAATCATGATTTTGATGATTTACATAAAGAATTTGAGTATCCCGGGGGTTGTTCTAACATGTTCTTGAATGCACTAGATGAGTGTGCTGACCGGTGGGGGGTGGACTCTTCTTGAGTGAAAAAGATACTAGAATGGGATAGTAGTGGGTATGTACCCATGATATGATATCTTAGCATTTCAATGTATCCCCTAGTTAGGGGAATCAAGCCACACATAGTTCTGGAGTGAGGAATGATGGATGACCATTTCTGGAAGGGGTACTCTCTCTGGTGATGGTACTGAATCATCCCACATTTATTATATGAGGTATCATTCATTTATCACAGGGTAAAGCTATTTTTTAAAAACATGTGTTGAGGATATTTTATTTTTTCGTCCTATATTTATCATATTATGCTTTTTATGTTCATTACATAGGGTATTTCTATAGTTTAGTATCAAGTTCTGAGGACATGGTTTGTTTGTTCATCCGATAATTATCATATGGGGTATCTTATGTTCATTACATAGGTTAAGGCTATATTTTAATGTCATGTATGTTATAAATGGGGTTTTTGTTCATCCCATATTTATTGTATGAGGAATCCTATGTTCATAACATAGGTTAAGGTTGTAGTTTAACATCGTGTGCAGAGGACATGCATGGGACTTACACATCAGACCACTGATTTTTCATTTCTCATGTTAGCTTATGTGGTAATCTCATCCCAGTGGTGGGACTAGGATTATAATTATTTATTAAACCTGATGATGAACCCCGCATGGGGGGGGGGGGTTTGAGTGTTATAATGTCGTAGGCAGAAGTTGATCTCTACAGTCATTTTCATTCCATCCTTATGTCGTGTCATAAAAGTGATTCACATAGAGGTAAAGAGACCATGCCCTCTAGTAGTAATAGGATTTTTGTAAATAAAAAATCATGGTGCCTAATGTTTTTTTATCATAATCCCACCTATGGGAAGGGGGTTGCGATGAATTTTTGGTTTTTCCCAAAGACATCGGGTTTAGACATCACTATGTATCCCGTGGAATTTGGAATCAAGCCACATGTAGTTATAAAACACGTCATGGTAGAGTACCGAAGTCATAAGTGAAAATGGGATATTCTCTCTAGTGAGGACATGATATCTTCTCTGTATTCCATGGAACCACACAAGAATATGTTGGATGTGCAGTTTAAGGTCATTAATCTAGGACTGGGGTGGGTTTAGAATATAGTTTAAGGTCATGATTCTTGGACCAATGATATTTCTTGTTGTGAGGATGTTTGTATGGAATGAATGATGTGAAACCCTAATGTGAACGTATGGAAAAGTAAGACCATGTACCATATAAATCACCCAAAACAAATTACACATATTTAAGGTCATGTAGTTTAGACCATAATTAGTGTTAGTGGTCCAATATTGGGGAATAAGTTTTCACCTTGAGGGAATATTTTTTCATAAGACTGAATACAATGTGTCTTGGAATCATTATGTATCCCATGGAGTTGAAAATCAAGCCACAGGTAGTTATGGAATTCAGCATAGTAGAGTACAGATGTCATAAAATGGAGTCCTTTCTGGAGATAACATTATATCATCTCATAGATGCATCCCATTTTTATTATAGGGTAAGGCTATAGATTAACATCATATGATAAGGAATTTTTTTTCATATCATATTTTAAATATGAGGTACCCTATGTTTATTTCATAGGGTAAGGCTATAGTTTAACATCATTTATTGGGGATGTTTTATTTTTTACTTTAAATTCATATATCTTGGACTAAGTTTTCTATTAGTTTGTGGGCATAGGCCTTGGACCAAGGGTAAGGTTCACATAAATTCATTCTTTATAAACTAGGAATTTGTGGGGGTTGATTACTCCACATCCATGCTTATCAGTGAGTATACTCCATTCTAGTAGATGTTATGGATGATGTATGGCCCTTCCCACTTGGGTTACAGCTTCAAGAGATTATTTATGGATATCAGCGGCATCCTGAGACCCAATACCATTTCACCTTTGAGGAATGATCAACAGAAACACTTCCTGTTGAATTATCCCACTACCTAGTTCTGGTGCATCTCCAAATTATGCAGCAGATGCAGTTTGTTTTTCACAAGGTCTTCCAACTCAGCTAAAAATAACTCTACTAATTTTTCTCATATCATTTGGTAATAAATGTATGTTTGGAGAGATGTTGACTAAACCTCTATTGGTAAGACTACTTTTTTTCTATATACCTGAGAATATGGGGTCACATGGGTGGATCTCTATGTATTCTTCAAATAGGCCCATATGTCAATAATAATATTTTCATGACAAATTTTTTATTATGGACCACCATATTTTTCAAAATGTAAGACTTGGTTTTGGAAAATAGCTCAATCTAGCCATTTTTCTACGAATATTATCACAATGTATGGTTGGAATAGATGTTTAATTTGGAATACAACCTCTTCAAATTAGCATCATGAATGTTGGTACCATTTTATATGAGAATAGAGTTGGGGACCTGAAATTTATGTATGATGTGAGAGTTCATGAACTCAGTCAAGGACTGTGTTTTAACATGATTGATGGGAACTACTTCTGACCACTTTGAAAAGAAGCTTGTTATGTTCATACTAAAGCTACACTGCCAAGCCATTTTCAGTGGGTAGAGACGCACAATGAAATGTCTTCAAATTGAAAATGGATAATAATATTTGGGGGTATATAGAATCTATAATGGTCGATGAAATTTTTTTTCCATGGATCTCACATGTATCAAACCTCTTTGTGAATTCAATACAGTCATCGACCATAGTTTTCCAGTAGTAACCCAATCTTCAGATCTGGTGTGAGAGAGTCAATAAAACCTTGTGGACTCTAAAACACCCAGTGTATACCTATTTCATAACCAAAGTTATCTCCGTTTACTATATGAAATAGAGTATAATCCCATCGACCCAATGATTATAACGGGTTTGATCAAGATTGGGGACACTCTAACGGGTAAACAATACTACATACCTGCAAACTCCCTCAAACTCAGTTCAATATTATGGGATAGTTCTATGCTATAGATACTCAATGAAGGGATCCATCCAATCCAATGTTTCTTTTACCATGGGATAATTTAGGATCCCTAGTACATAAGTACTGGTATCCAACTGATTTAACTACCGATCTTCGTCTTCAAACTGGTGGGGTCGATGACCCTTTACTGTTCCTCATGAATGATACAGTTATCTTGATTATTCTAGGATAGGGACATTTCTAGTCTTTCCATGGAGTAATATTGGTTATTCAGTAATTTAGTAACATGAGTTGCCTTTGGTTGAGAAGGGAACTAGGCCATTATTTGATGAGTTTGTTCCAACAGAGGAGAAAGTTCCTACTTCTTGAAAACATAGTAACCAATTATTTCCATGATAAATAGCTCAGTGTCTCTGTTCACATGTATGTGGGATACATTACTCTAGAGGTATATCTCGAGGCCAATTATAATGGATTGATACTTTTCCTAAATTTAGTGAAGCCTTCTGATAGCAGGAATGAGTATAGAAATACAGTTTGTGCTTGAGTGTTGAAGATAATCCTTAGGCGTACCTAGTTCAGTTTTGGATTGTTGATCTATCTACCAGTCAAGATTCAGGAGTCAACATCAAAATGTATCTTCTAGAATGGTATAGTCAGATCTACTGAGAGGATGATTTCATTTGAGAAATCAACATCCAGTGGCAATTCTTCAAGGTTCTGGTGTGCGTCCAGAAAATCCACCATCACTGGGCCTTTGACGGATTTCAACAGGACAAACATGATATCCAACTACTTAAGAATTACTTCCTAATGTACCAATAAACCTGTGATCATGGGGATGTTGATAATGTGCTTTAGTGGATCAGTATGAGATTTCATTTGTATCTCATGATGTTGCAAATAATGTCAAAACTTCTACACTATAAAAACATGCATGACGAAACTCTTCTCAATGGGTGAGTATTTGGTCTATGTGTCATGTAGAATGTATATGTGATAATATGGGTTTTTCTCTCTACTTTCAGTATTCTTCTGTGCTATAAGGGCTCTAAGATACCATTCCAGGGTAGTCGCATATTGTACTAGAGGCTTTCCTGAGATGGGAGACATAAAAAATGAGGGTTATATCAGGTGTTTTTTTAATGTCCTCAAAGTTGGTTTGGAAATCCGCATCCCACTATTAGGAAACACATTTTTTCATGAGCCTAAAAAAGGTCCTATATTAGTCGGATAAATTTGAAATGAATCATTGAACATATGATAAGTGGTCATAGAGGCCTCGCAACTCTTGGAGGTTGTGTGGATGGGGAATTTGGTTGATGACCTTGATTTTATGTAGGTAATTCTCAATTCCTCTATATATGAGAGAAAAACCAAGAAAATTTCCATAGGTAACCTTGAATGAACAATTCAAAGGGTTCATCATCAAGTGACGATAGTGGGGGAATTCAAACACTTTCCCAAGGTCTTTGAGGTGTTCCTAATGTTGGCGGGACTTGACCAAAATTTCATAGATGTAACATTTTACCAAAATCCCAAGGATTTTATTGAATATATCTTGTCTGGACCGTTGGTAACTGGCTATGGTATTCATCAGGATAAAAATTACTACCCAGTAGCAGAAGGTCCCCGGGGGTAACCTAAAGGTTGTGGATTCTTAATTATCAAGGGATAACCAAATATGATTGTATTAGGAGTACCCATCAAGGAAACATAGGTCCTAGAAACTAGTAGTTGAATAAATAAATAGATCTGTCACAAGAAGGGTAAAATCATTCTTCAGGAAATCATGGTTTTGGTATTGGAAGTCAATTAACTCTATGACCTGGCCATTCTTATTCCTAACTAGGATGATTTCTGCTAGCCATTTGGGATATTGGACCTCTCTGATGAAGTTGGACTTAATAAAATTATCAAATTTAGCCTCATCTATAGAACTATGGGAAGAGTGCATCTTTCTGGAAGGCTTTTTAAATCCATCATGACCCACCCGGTGGCAAATAAAATGAAAAACAACCAAGGGATAGAGCCCTAGCATCTCGCTACAACTCTAGGAAAATATGTAACAATGTTTTTTCAAGAAGTACACATACTGTTACAATTCCTTTGGGGACATATATGTGTTGATCAGTGTCAGCCTTAGATCCTACTCATTTTCAAGGTTTTCCTAAATCAACTTATAAACAATGGTAGAGATACCCTCTTCAAAGGAATGAGGGGTGTCATCCAAATCATCACCATCATCTAAGGTTGTGGAATTGGAAGGAGTCGAATCTTTTGGATCGGTGGACCAAGGAGTTGTATTAGAAATGTATACTCCAGTGGATGCAATATACTCAACCAAGGGTTCTCATTATGTAGAAATTGTGGAATAAAAAGAGGTTGATCCTATCCTATGTGGTTTCGGACTGTGAGTCGCACTTTTGATATCAAAGTACCATGGTTAGGTCAATTTCCACTGGGTTTTCCCTGCCTTCTAAAACATGTGACGGTGTTGTGGATTTGTGACCATAGGGTGGAATCCTTGGTATTCCATTGGGGTATAGTCTTCCAGTGTTGTTGGAACATGTCCTATGTAAGAGTTTGATTTATTCTATGATCACTCCTTCTTCTTTGGGATAATGAAACAACTACCCAGGTCTAGGGTCATGGGTTCCAACCAGTCGGTAAGTAGAAAAAATTTGTCTCTCAAGTCTACTCAAGGACCTATAGTAGTGGTTGTTAGATCACTAGGAGAATTAATATAATCATCTCCATCAGTATGAAGTTGTTTTCCTTCCCTTTCGCAGTACTCAGAATCCAAATAATAGGTCTCATAGATGATAAAGGGGGATGCATCACCCTGGAGTACCCCAACCTAACCATCATGGGACTACTTGAGGTACATGTGGTATGATGACGGAACTACTGTATGCAAATAGAGTCAGGGTCTTTCCAATAGGGCATTGTAGGTGGTTTCCTATGAGACTACCATAAATTTAGTGCTTTCTTCTAGGCTACCGAACTGAGTCTTTGACCAAATATTATTGAATTTTTTATTTTTTCTCTTACCATACCCCTAAATTTTTATGTTGGAGGGAGTGAGATCCGCCTCTGTGAGCTTTAAATTGTGACGCTTTTGGGATGAGATGATATTGATCCCAGAGTCGGTATCCACTAAGCCGTGGAATATTTCCATGTCTTTAAACTAGCATGTGATATTGATTGTGTGTATGTACCCCTTAATGGTATCACCCTTTCCTCTCTTAGAAAAAAATATGATAGATTACCGCTCCTTTAACTTGTCCTCTTATGTGTGATAAGCCTTGTAAATAGCTAACTAAGTCTAAAACTGAAGGGCGATCTTTAAGGCGTCAATAAGGGCCTCAAGAATATCTTTTGATAGGATAATCGCATCAATGATTGAGTGACTTACTGGTATGATGGAAAATAGATTCAACACATTGTATTTCCAATCAAGGGGAATGTTTTAGTATATATTGGTCTTTTCCTTAATAGGGAGTGTGGCTCGAATGGTTGGATGAGGCGTTGGGGATTGGCTATTGTTTTCCATACTATATTGCTGGTTAGATGGCCTACTTTGAAAACCTAATGGTTGAGTACTAGATAGTTGAGTTCGAGCCTTGACTAGATGAGGCTGATCATGGTGTGGTCATGGATGAACTATATGATCAACCAAAAGTTTCAGCTATGGAGACATTCCTGGAAGAGAAAATTGGGTGGACTGTGCCTATTGATCCTTGTGCATGGCTTGTTGTTTGGTCTTAATAGCATGAACAACTTGATCTAAAATGTCATCTGGTTTATTCTACCAAATATTTCATCGTATGCAACTTATTTTATGGTGTCGTCTAAAAGTTACTAAGGGGTTATCATTGCGTTCCTCATTACTGAACATCGCACAATGATCTACCAGCTCCACAACATTTTTAGAGGTATACTCCTGCTCCTCTTCAGTGGAATATTCAAAGGCTAGAAAAATATTGGGTGAGACTCCCAGTTTGAGATTCATAAAATCACAGAGGGTGTAAGGTGGTTCTTGTATTGGTGGAGGACTATCAGTCCCCTTGCACCACAAGTGACTTTTCTTCGAAGACTTGGTATGTATAAAAATATACAGTATACCACATAGGGGTTTGATACAGATGTCCATGTTGTTGAAAGGAATAGGGGTCCCCGGGTTTTTTTATTTATGGGTTTTGTTATTATTTTTTATAGAAAATTATAGGGTTAAAAATATTTTTAAAAATGGGTCTCAAGATGCATGAACCCCATTCATGCATAACTCCGCATCGAATATGCGTGAACGAGGTTCAAGTATCCACCAAAAATTTGATAAAGGATGTATGAACCCCATTCACACATTTACCGTCGCTAGGATGTGTGAATGGGGTTCACGCATCCTATATGAAGTCTCTAAAGGATGTGTGAACACTGTTCATTCATCCTATAGAAAGGTTTAAAAAATCATAAATTTTTTAGAGAAAAATTTTTCTTATGAATTTCATTAATTCAATTACAACCCCTTTCTATTCAGTTTATTTTCTTGTTAACAAATGAAGAGAGATTTAGTTTAACATTCATATTTGAATAAGATGATCTTTCTGAATGTTCTACAATAATTAGATTTGATTCTAATTGATATACTAATTTTGGTAGTAATTTTATTTTTCTTCATTTACCTCACCCTAAAGAGAAACAATCATAAACATTAGTTTTAAAATATTATATAACATCACCAATAATGATCGTCTTTAATACTTATTCTTGGATATGCTAACACATTCTTAACCCTATTGATCGTACCGTGATTCACTATTTTATTCCATCCTTACACCGCAGTTTTAAAGTAGTTTTATAATGAATATTCCAAATATAAAAATAAATTTCACTTTATGTTTGAATCATTTAATTAATTTTAATCAACA
Source organism: Viscum album (assembly GCA_963277665.1). Taxonomy (NCBI): domain Eukaryota; kingdom Viridiplantae; phylum Streptophyta; class Magnoliopsida; order Santalales; family Viscaceae; genus Viscum; species Viscum album. Next base: position 571,310,332 of record OY728153.1, read on the forward strand.
TTATAATTGGAAATGTTACTTGTTTTTTCAATGTAGGTGGAGATGATTTGGAGGGCCCTTGATGAAGTGGAAGAAAAATGGGCCAAAATTGCGTGGATCCATGGACATATGTCCACTGTTTTGAATAGTACATGAAATACGTGCATCCAAATGGGCTGAAATTTTGTGGTCCGGTCAAAATATTTATGGGCTACACTTCATATGAAGGAACCAAATCCCCATTCGGCTTCTAATCTTCCCATACTAACTAATCTGTCCAAGAAATCAAAGTTGGACCAAGTCAAATACGGTGTTCTGTATTTTATCAATATCTTGAGTTGTTGTTGTCCAAATGGTGACAAACATTCGGTGGATACTGCCAAGTGGTGGGGAGATAACTTTTCTATATTCTCCAAAGAGAGATAAGGCTGTATGAAGTCCGAAATGCGTGGTATAAATGGACTGATGAAATTTTTGTGCCTAAAACCACCTTCCAATTTTTCTATAAAATGAAACCTTGGGCTCCCCATTTGCCAGTTCAGCCAGAAGGCAAGGTGCTGCCATTTTGGAATCCCCAAGGAGTCTTCTCAACATCCCTATCAATTCTGGAGGCTATGGGAAGTGCTACTTCAACATCTTCTTCTTCTTCCTCTCCCATGGGTTTCTAAACCCCTTGTGATCACCCAGGGAGGAACGTGGTGTAAATCTCAAGCTTCATGTTTGTAATATTTGAATGATCTTTTGAATTCCAGGTTGTTGTGTTGTTTTTCATCATCCCCTATTATTATTTTATTGAGTTATGTACTGGTATTTCATGCTCAACTCATATGATCATGTTTGGGGGTACCCATTCATGTGATGTTTCACACACCGTTCAACACTTTCTTTTCCCCCTTTCAATTGCGGTGTTTGCGTGGTTCATATTGGTCAATTGAACTCACATAAGCACTTCCAAGTCCATTTACATTTATGAAATGATATCACAATGAAATATCATACAAACCTAGAGAGCGCATCGAGTTCTTCGTGTGTTTCCTTGGTGAGTTTCAGTTATGAAGTCAAACACAATTCACCCAATCATCGGAGGTGTCCAGTGAATCATTGTTTGTTTTCGACTAAACCCTAGTAGGTATCATAGTATAAACTCAGTGACATTCTGGTTCTAGGTGTTACAAACTAGGTATCAAAAGATCATAACACTATATTCTGATGCGATGAAGGATAAACATCATGCGAGTACCTCGAGTTGATCACGCTTAATTGATTCTGTTAATCTCTACATTATTTTACCGCTTTTATTTTCTCTTCTCATATTTAATAATAAAACCCCCAAATTTTACAAAACATCATTCACCTTATACTTTCATAATCAACACCCTTTTTTTAAATTAATGATCTAAGTCTCTGTCGAGAGGCGACCTAGGGTTGCTGCTATACTGCAGAAATTCTAGTCAAAATTAAACAAATAATTTGTCGCGGTTGACAACGCGATCACTTATTAATGATTTTTTCTTAATTTAGAATAATATGAAATGAATATTTTTCATAATGTCCATAATTGTTTCTCATTATGGAGGTATTTTTATAGTAAAACCCTCCATTGAAGATTGTGTACCAGTAGAACATGTATCCTTTTATAAATTTTGAATATGTATTTTCTCAAAATTGTCCAAATGAACTTCTAATTCCATACATATCATATTGTGGTTTTTCTGATCTTCAATCATAATCATATAATCTTCACAATTATTCATTATTCATAGAAATTATTGTTCTTGCAATTTAATTATTTAAAAAAAGAATCATGTTCCATGCTTTTTGGATTCAAATCATTGATATCAATAATATTTTTCAACATTTCTTGATGTTCTCGGATATTTTCATCCACAGTATTAATATTTATTAATGAATAAAAAATAGAAATTATGAATTTTAGAATATAATTTGGTGATAGTATGACACTTATTAAAAAAAGTAGAACTTTGTAAATGGTAATAGTAATGCACGTACATAATGTATCATAAATCAAAAATCAACCTATCTACACCTCTAGCAAGGATGCTCCTTTGTCCCACAGCCAGGTGTATACTGAATGCATCCATGGCATGTCCATCTTTGTCTATGTTCTGGAATACGTTGATCATCATCCACAGTTGCCACCTCTACATCCTCCTATGTGATAGACAGTGGATGTACAGTCTCACCATCTGTACCCTGTCCTGCATCCAAGGATAGTGGAGGCTGGCTGGAACTCTCACCAACATGGAAAGAAGATGGATGTTGTATTGGGGATGTCTATAATAAAGAATCTAGATCAACCCAATCAATGCCTGTATCTACATGTGGATGATCCTGAGAAGCTAGAGGAGCATATGACTGGACATGATGAACACCCTCCTCCTTTAGAAAACTAGCATATGACTAATCAAGTCGAACATCCTCCTCTTGTGGAACAACAAGATCCATAATAGGGGTTTCACCCCTGGTACATTAATATGAGCCTCAGTAGGATCTTCACGCTCTACAGCCTCCTCAGCATGTGGTGGATCAAAGAAAATGTCATGATAGATCTTTTCCATCGATGGAACCAACTATGATACAAGGGTGTGAAAATATTTAGGGTCAAATACCATGTGCTCTACATGATCATGTATGTGAAGTATATGACATATATGAGCATCCTATAAAACATTTCTGTTGTTAAGTAATATGAAAAAAAATTCCGTTGAATTATGGAAGGAACTATGTGTAACAGCTCATGAAAGCCTCATCTGTGTCATTTCAGAAATCTGAATGGGGACCTATAGTACCAACATGCGTAATCCATCTGATCCTCGAAATGAAAACGCAATGTCCCTACCCCTCACAATTGGAACTCCTTTTGTTTGTACCATAAATCAATATATTTTTCATGGTATCTCTTCCAATAAAAATTTCTCTTCCATGACATCTTCAAAGAATTTGGTGAATCTAACTGACTGGGTGGGTCAGGAACCGGCTGAAAGAATCTGAACTTCCTCATAAATCAGTCGGCCTGATTCCACTCGACTATATGAAAATGAATCAACCGAACCCTAGAAGATCTGATAGTAAGCATCATCGTACATTACAGTGGAAGACTCTAGATAATATGTTTTTTATATGGAATCCATAAAATATTAAAGAATAAAGAATTAATAAATTAATAAATAAATACATGTACAGTAAATAATAAAGATTTAACGATATAAATAATAATCACTTAAATCGTGTTGTTGAATTCTGTCCAACATAAGTTTTTACGCATGGAAATCGTTTCTGGGGGAATCTGAATGTCGATGTGCCTGACTCCACCTGTAGATAATATTTTAATATTTATATTTAATAATAGAAAGTTATACAATTATGTTAGATAGTATAAGGAAGGAATAACATACCAACGTCCATGCAGAGCCTCTACTATAATATCTATTGTCAACGGAACACGAACATGTGGAGATAAACGAGGGATGTTCTCCCATACCCACATCTATAGAAGAACCATACATCCCGTGATCTGCATCTTATCGATGTTACATGCACTAAATAGTGCCCTGAATGTATATTCTAGACAAGAAGACCCCCAGATATAAAGTCATGCCTCATCCAAATCCTACAAAAGAGATAAATACATCAAATGTACAAAAGTAGTGGAGTTATCAACAAAAAGTGTTCCATCGATCAGCCTAAAATATATGCATGTGCAAATCATTGCACGATGATCTCATTAGCATCCTCTGATAATTGTGTGAAGTTCTGTTCTAACCAAGTGATGCATAATCTACCACAAATGATGGTCCTTCCATAATCAAGGACCTCTATTCCTATTAGTCTATGAACAAGCTCTAGTAAATCTTCTCCAACCCGGCCTCTCAGAGCCACACCATCGATTGGGAGGCCCAACATAATGGCCACATCCTGCAGGGTAATATTCATCTCCCCCACTCTAAAATGGAATATATGTGACTCTATCCTCCATCTCTCTACAAGCGTAGCAATGGTTTGATGATTAAGAAAGGTGAAGTCGTACATCGCTACGCCATAGAATCCATCACGACGAAGTTGATGGATGATAGCGGGAGGTGGTGTGGTTTGATGGAAATGGTGAGATTAGCGTACACTAAATAGAGGCACTAGACATACCTCTAAAATTAGGCATGACACATGAGTATCTTGAGATATGATCAATGGAAAACATGTCATCTGCACAAATGATATCATCGTTACTTTAGTATAGTGAATTCAATAAATAATGTAAACTGTTATTTAAAAAAAATCGAGAACAATCAAATGAAAAATGATTATGTTAATATTTTTTATTTATAATAGATTTTTTGTGTGTGGATTAGTGTCTTTGTTACTTGATCAATCCCCTCAATAAATATAGGACCCTATTACTTAATTTTGAGATTTATTATTTATGAGGTCTTCATTTATTAAAATGACAATTACAGCCTAAAGGGTGTTTTCACTATAGATTGAAATTGAAATTTTCTTTAACTGTGATATATGTGAAATCTTATAAATAAAAAAAATTATTTCTTTATTACTTATGGAATTATGATATATTCATTTTCTTTCTATGTTTTTTTTTGAATAGTTTGAGTATAAAAAAATTCTTTATTAGAGAATCAAAAGAAAAGACAAACCAAAATTGAAACATGTCAAAAATGGAGCAAGTCATAAATAAAAGGATTCGGTACTGAAACATTCACATACAAAATAAATTATACATATTCATGATACAATACACAATCTCAATCATGGATGAAGAGATGTGAAGTTATATCCTTCCACTTGGAGACATCTCTTACGAGTATGTCCTTCTGCCTGACAAATATTGCATTCTACTCTCCCTCCTCATTTCCAAGGACAATCCATTTCATTTTTTATTTGGATTGATTTTGATCATCCATGGGGCCGTAACCTAGTAGTATGAAGCCAATAATTTGAAAAATGATAGTCATTGACAAAATCATATACTAAAACAAAACCAAATTATAAAACCTGGAAATATCAGTGACAATGGTCGGCTGATCAGCAGAAAATGACATAGAATGATAGTCACCAACAGGCATCTAAGTTGCACTATACATTTCACAAAAGTGCTCATGTGATACACCAAGTCAATATATGGATCTCATGATATATTTACTGAAGAAAAAGTTGTGACAGCATGTGCACATGGATATCTAAATTCCTATAAGTTTCCTTAATAATAGTATCAGTTATCTAACATCACTACAAACACTCAACCACTAGTGCATGTAGCCCGATCATAGCACAATATTACCTGAAATCTCATATTTTCCCTATCAAAGTCGAGAGAAATCCATCTTGAAACCTTCTTCAGTATTTAATCAATATCACTTTGGAAATGATGCGAAAAACACATTCTGTTTTTTATCCTCTAATAGGCCTTTTGGGACTAGTCAATAAAGTATTGAACACATCTATAAAATATCTCTTACACTGAACCTATGATCAGGAGTTTTTGGGCACCCTTGAGGACCCCATTTATGCACTCCACTATATTAGTGGTCTTATGGCCATATCTTCTTCCACCATCACATGCTAATGATAATTTTTATTTCGAAGTCCGCATTATATATTCATACACATCATCATTAGAATTTCAGATCTTTTTAAGGGGTCAATCAAACCTTTCTTGTTGGGGATCATATGTTGGAACCATAAGAGATTAATGTATTAAAATGGAGAATAAATTTTGATTAAAAAATGGAATTTTAGAAAAACATACCCAACTTGAGGATCGCCATCTTTATGGCATCATCGTTGAAATACTTATGCACATTACTTGCAATATGTCTAATGAAATAACGATGATAATCTTTAGGATTAGTCCATGAAACCCCATCACTATCTGCATCCTCTATAATCAATCGATGGTGATCATATATCAGACACATGCACTGGTTTTGTGTTACATGAACACGTACACATGCCAAAAAATAGATCCATAATTCCAAATTCTCCTTTTCAAAAATAGGAAAATCAAGTGGCAGAGGATCATGATTACCATAATGTGTGGAATAAATAAGTAGAACACCTGTATACTTTACATATAGGAAAGTTCCATCGACCTGAATAAATTTTTTACAATATGGAAAAGCAGCAATGCATGGCCTGAATACCCAAAAAATCCTATTGGACTTCACCTTTATTCTATAAACTCACTGATTGTGGGATAAATACTCAATAGTTTCCAACTGATAAACAATCTGATTGTTTAGAAACAACAATTTCATAAGTTGTGGCAACATAGCATAAGATTCATCCCAATCATCATACACTTTTACAATTCCCTTATGTTTTGCATTCCATTCATTGGTATATGATATCTTATAGTTATAAAACTATTGAATTCTTTCCTAAACAAGTGAAATGGGAACATCCTGACATGTTCGTATCATCTCACAAATAACATTTGATATAAACTCTAAATCATGGGAAGAGTGATCATGTTACAAGCTTGGATGCACACAAGTGTGTGTCCCTTCTAATTTGGTTATCTTCCAACATACAAATAAATTATCATATATTTTCTTGACTCAAAATTTACATTATAGACCATATTTTTCACAACAAATGATATATTTTGTCTTCTTTGACTTATAAACCACAAATGTGAAATGTCTCTCAATGTGGTATTGCTTTATCACATTTTCATGGCTAGTTTACTTTCAAAATCCTACCCAACATAGATGGATTTATCATTTGATGCAAACCTATTCCCTATAATTACAGAGAATTCAGAAGCTGATGTAATAATATCCCAATCAAAATTTTGTTCACAAGACATTCTTTTAACTAAGGAACTCAATAATGAAGGATTATTACCACTAACTAGTAGATGTCATGGAAGCCTGTCTCTCAAAGGAAACTTAGAAGGTTCATTGTTCACATCACCCTCACCCACATCTCTCAAAGGAACCTCAGAAGGTTCATTCCCTACATCACCCAAACCCACATCATCCCCTGATGACTCCCCAGCTTCTTCTTCCTTAGATAAACTTTCATTCACTATATCAGCGCACAAAGGGATGTCATCTACATTTTCATCCAAATATTGATCATTTTATTCATAATTTTCTTATATTACGAGAGTCATATAATAAGGAAGCAATGAAAAAGACTAATGTGAAATACCAACTTCTACAAATCTCACAAAACACAGTTCTGTAGTAGTCAATTGCACCACATCTATTCATAAATCAGTACATACAACTCCATCAAACCATTATCACACTATTGTCTAAATAAGGAAGATTCATACACCAATCATCAGCGTTGAACAAATGGTACTCAGTGTTCCAGAAATGTTCAGGATGCTATAGATGTAGATATGTACTTGAAGAAATGGATTGATCGACCCTCAGTTTTAACCAATTAGGAATACTATTGAGAACTGCATCCAATGTCATTCAACCATGATGACTTACCACTCTAACAGGTGGCACATTATATCTAAATCCTAGATCCATATAAATGTTCTCACCATTGTAATATATTTGTGAAGACATTATTACCTATAAAAAATAATAAATAAAAAATTATATACTACATCAATATTTTACATTATTTAAATTGGCTTTGAATAATTGACTTTATCTTGAGACTTTTTATGTATTGATTTTTCACTATTGAGGTATAGTGATTATGGTATTATTACCAAAGAAAATTTAATATAATGTTATATTTTTTAATTACTTATGAATAAATAATCATGACTTGATCTTGAGACTTATGATTAGTTTATCATTAATTGATAAACTAACCAAAACCTATGTATAGACTCCTAGAGTCACTATTTTAAAATATTTCAGAAACTGTTGATCTCCATTAAAACAAAAACGCCTCATGTCGAATTTTTTTTCTCTAATGCCTCTTTGGGGACACCTCTCCAGGGATGCCTCTTAGAGGATGCCTCCTGTTTATTGCCTTATAATTACAAATTTACTCACATATATGTGACAGGGTCTATGGGTATGAAATACATAACTTTTTTTAAGAGGGCACGTGGGTCCTTACATACTTAGATAGAGATGACTCACATGTCATTAATATAGAAAATAAATGAAATTATTACAAATTAAAGAACCACATTCACAAAACAAGACATTCAATTTCAATTATGCATCGGTCGGTCATCTCAAGATCAGTCATCACACAACTTAACATTTTGTTGGGCACACTTATTATATCTATTAATAGATGAAATACAAATTAAATATCTATATGTATTTTTTATTTAATATATTTAATTGTAACTAATATAATTTAAACTTATTATTTAAAAAATACAGTTTTTATACCATTAGCAAAAAATATTTTTCTATATATTTTTTAATAAATTTAAATACGATACATATTACTAAAATATTATTCATAAATTATAAAACTAGTTTATAAAATATTATAATTTAAATTAATATTACTTTCAAAAATAACATATTTTATAACATATTTAATTTTCATAAACATTCAATATGAATTCATAAAAAAAATTGACAAAACATAATTAATTTTCCTAAACATTCAATAAGAATTCATACAGCAAACACATCATTCAAAAAATAAATCATAAAAAAGACACTAATTTAGACATCAATAAATATGAGATAAATAAACCATACATAAAAACACTAAATTATACATATCACAAATCAAATAAATAAATCATAGAAATGAAATAAATAACCACAATTAAACAATTGATAATTTAAATAGAAGTTTTACCTTCTTAAAAGAAGCAAAACAATGATGAGAAAGAAATTTTGAAGGGCTTCATAGAAAAATCCATAAGAGAAGAATGAATTTGGGGGGGGTAACCCTTATATAGATTTTCTCAGTCAGATCCGTGAACCCCGTTCACGCATCTTCAGTGTGGAGAGATGCGTGAACGCGGTTCATGCATACTTCAAAGATAGGATGAAGAATGCGTGAAACTCGTTCATACAACTCTCCATGCTGAAGAAGATGAGCAGGAGACCTAGTTTTTTGTCATGAATTTTCATCAGTCCAATTTTCAATAGGACTTGAAGGAGACCTAGTTTTTCTATATGAATTTTCTATGCAGGGCTGATATTGCGATCCGGGTTTGAGGTTCTCCAATGTTGTGGCATCTATTTTGTATTTTGGTGCATGACAGATGATCATTCAAATTACCCAAAAAAGTTTATATCGATAAAGGATGAAGTGCATGGGCGTATTCTGGTCTGCCATGCACATAAGGGATTCATGCATGAGTGCTAGAGAAATAATTGGATCTGGCTAAAATCTGTTGAGGATATAAGAGGATTGAACATGTGTCAATGGAACGTTTATGTTTGTTAAATTTTTAATAATATAATCCTTAAAAAATGGTATTTTTGGAAATTTAATGTGAGGTCAATGTAATTAATTTTAAGAAAAGTGGAAGTATAATGGTTGGGCTGGTGATTTTTTAATTCAACAATTTTTATGAAAGGGATAGAAACCATAGGAGGATTCCGAATTGAAGCAAGGGAAGAGTGGGAGATAAATTCTAGAGATGAAAATTAAAATAATACTTCCCATCTTCTTTTTATTTCTTAATTTTTGATGTTAATTCTTTGTAACAACACTTTTATTAATTATTAAAATGTTTCATGTCTAAAACAGAGTGGGTAAATTAGGTTGTTATTGTTCTTGTTTTCAACCTTTTTTTTTACGATCAATCTAAAATTTTAATCGACTTTTTTTGTTTTTCAATCAAATTAATTTTTTTTATGATGAACTGAAAAATCATTAGATTGTTAGTCAATCTACTAGAGTGTGATTCTGAATAACTATTTGAATGTTTTTGTCATTTATATTTACACAAACAAAGAAATAATTTTATGAGACAATCGAAATTCACCTCCAATTTCATTCTCACTCATCTCCTAAACATTTGTAGTCTTTCACTGTTTGAATCATATTTAGAATAATTAATTTTTGATATTTGTCTTTGTTTATTTAAAAAATATTTTCACCTATTTTTTTGCACAATCATGTGTTTTTAATTACTTTTTTATTTTATTTCTTGGATTTCATATCTACTGACATACCTGTGGATTCAATTCACTAAATCACTACTTTATAGTTGGTCATAGGTTTTAAATTTATGCTATTCAATGATATAGAAATAAACTTTTTCCTTCGTTTCCAAGGAAATATTTGTGTGTTCAAAAAAATCTTAAAACACAAAGAAAAAAACTATTAAAAAAATTAAAAACCTTGTTCTAAAAAAATTGAGTCTTTGTGTGATTTTGAAAAATTTCTATTCTGTATGAGCACATGATATGCTTCTCAAAATTTAGATCCAATAAATTTAGAAATTGAAAGACATTTAAGATTTATAAAAAATAAAACAAAATTGAAAATCTGTGATAATGAAATAATGCTAAAAATAAACAAAATTATGAAGATGTAATCATCTAATATAACATTAGAAGGGCTAATATGATGGAGTTTCAACTCCCTTATGTGTTTATTAATATTTTTTCTATAATATTGACACATAGGGTCCAAAATTATGAAATTAAATAGTCTCATATGTCAATGTTTCCTACATTTAATGGTTTATATAATAACTACTCATTATCCATCACTAGAGACTTTTATAACGTTGTTCTATAGTTGAATATGCAAGGACTCAATGGGGATGATCTTATGATGAGAGTGTTTCCTTTTTTCCTTAAAGTAAATTCAATTTATTGGTTCTTAGTTATATATGAAAACATTTTTTTGAAAACGGTTATCAATTATACAATTCATTTTCAATGAAATTCTATCCATAATGACTTAAGGGAGTGCTTCGAACAAAAATCACAATATATTATGAAGAGGATAGAGAATCCTTTCCAGAGGTTTCAGATCAATTTAGTTACTTTTTATGGTAGTTTTTTTATCATCAAATTCCATATAATCTCCTCATTGATACCTTTTATGAAGGATTTTTCTCCTCCAGATATAATTTAGTTGACCAATATAATGGGTGAAAATTTAATGATAGAACTGATGGGGAGTGTGGAAAATATTCAAAATTATTGCTTTAAATTCTAAATAAAACATTCTATAAGAAAAGGAGTGAATGGAGAAATAAAAAACACAGGTTCTGGTATGTAAATGACCCCTAAATTAGCTAAAATTTAAGAACAACTTCAATCAATAATAAACCAAAATCCAAAACAATGTGTAAATCATTTGGGCTATTAAAAATAAAAATTAATCACATAGAGGGAAGCATCCTCAATGTGGCATGTTCAGTCACACTGTGAAATTTTTTTCAAACTTTGACAAGCCTACCCAAACACAAGAATATTTCAATTTCATAGGCTATGGTCCAAGATTTCAATATAGGGATGATATATTTTCAAAAAATAACAACTCTAGTTATAGAAATCATCCAAACCTTTTATCAGAAAAGAGGAATGATATGAAAATAACCACCTAGTTATTCTCAACATATCAAACCTCAATATCATCATATGATTTACCTTTACCTCATCCCTTCAACTTCAACATTTACTAACATTAATGGTTTATGCAAATACAATTTTATCAAATGGTTCTACAATCATAGTTGATTTTGATGATTAGATGTATGAAGAGTCCATTATAGACTATATTGCTCTTGATAATGTAAATGAAATTTTCATGGATGAAATTATAGGAGTCTTAGTTTTAAATATGTATGTGAGGTGTTTTCTAATGATTTTTTTCCAATAGTTGATCTACTATATTAATTATGATTGAATATTATTTGTATTTTTTAGGCATGTTTATGAATACTACTTGAAGGAGAAACCATGTGATCAAAAATTTGGACTCATTAGTCCTCACACAAGTTCTACACAAAAATTATAATTGGAACCAAATAAAATTGAAGATATTGAATAAAAAATGATGATAATGTTTAGAAGAAAACCTATAGATGAAGGACCCTTTCTAATACCCATGCTGAAGGGGTAAAACTCTACAATTTAATCATATCTAATATATTTTCATTCATTTCATTACTTATTCATTTTTTGTTTCTTAGGAAGAATCGGTTACTCATTGTAGTCAATTTGGATACTTCTGAGATCTATTTTATTGATTCAAGGCATGGATACCAAAAAATCTAACCACACGTGATGATGTTTGTCAATTTTTAATACACTGCATGCAACCTTTTACAACTAAACATCGAGTTATACATTTTATATTATGTTTTAATATAAATTTTGTTATGATAGGGAGATGTTTAAATATCATCAAAATCCTCATATAAGGACAGTCCATGAATATAAGGTGTCTCTCAAATTCTACAAGTGGATCAGTATTAGGGTATATATAATAATATTTTACTATCAAAACATATATCAAAACAAATTACTTATTTTCCTCAATGATTCTACAATGGCCAAAATAATCTAATGGAAAATATTATGGTTATTATGTTTTCAAATTTATGAAAGATATTGTATGTCATTAATAAACTTGTATCCCCAAAGAGGTATTTTTGAAGATAATTACAACTTCATTTAAAATATTTACTAATCCTTTATTTATATTTTTTAGTAATACCTGAACTATCAATAGTACTCATATTTATAAGAGTAAATAGATTTGTCTAGAAATGAATGATCAGTATACCTGGTGCCATAATGCATACAAATATCCTGAAAAGGTGATGACCTAGTACTTATTTAGTTAATTTTTTCATCATATTACCCCAAGTATGACTTGAAATTTATTTTTTTAGTTTAAATTGACATTTTAGTTCAAAACAAACATCACATACTCATAACCAAGAAAACATGTTCAGATCTGTTCAATAATTTAGAAAAATGATCCACAAGTCAATTGTGATTTTTAGGAATCAGCCTCACCTCAATCCAACAAACATTTTTCCTAGTATGACTCAAAATGTCTATTTTCAATTTAAAATTGACATTTTAGTTCAAAAAACCTTTCACTTATAGAAAACCAAGAAAAATGTGTGTATTGTCTTGATAATTTAGGATAACGATTAATATTTCATTTTTGATGTGTAAGAATTATTCTAACATCAAACTAACACATGATGTGATCGGTATAACTCAAAGGACATGTTTTCAGTTCAAAATGACATTATAGTTAAAAAGAAAAGTTACATACTGAAAACTGATAAAACACATTCATATTGTTTTGATACTTTAGAAAAATGATTCAGTAGTCATTTTTGACATGTAGAAATCATCAACAACTCAATCTGATGCACATTGTAACTTGTATCACTCCACGTGTGTATATTTATTTAAAAATGGAATTTTAATTAAAAAGGAATGTAACAAACTGAAAACTGAGAAAACCCAATTGGATTATTTTTATACCTTAGGAAAATTATCCATAATTCATTTTCAACATGTAGGAATAAATCATACCTCAATAAAATACACGGTGTACCTTGTATGACTCATATTTTGTGGTTTCATTTAAATATTGACTTTTCATTAATTTATTATTTCATATTTATATTTAAATTATTTATTTATATAATTACTAACAAAGGATTTATTTTTCATATATAGGTAAATTCTATTTCTTAAATTGGGGTGGTTTGTTCGAAGATTCTCATGGTCATGGGATATTGTACTTTGAGGCTACAACTCAGATAATAGAAATAGGGAAATGGTTCAAGAATATATAAAAACATCATGAAATGGTTAATTCATACTACTTATTTAGTTAATTCTATAAGCATTTTATCTATTATTTTTTAGTTAATTTCCTTATCATTTTTATCTTATAGTTTTTATTTTTTTCACAGATCATTCAGGAATTAATTTTTTTACTTTCAAATATTTGCAACAATCCATAAAAGAGAGAACATGTTCATTTTGTATGGAAGGGGAAACCCATGCTACCTGAAACATGAAGTTAATCATAAGGATTCATCTACCAAGGTATTTTTCAACAGTTTAATGAAAAGGTGAATTCCTAAATTTTGTTTAGTTAATTATTTCATCATTTTATCTACTATTTTTAAGTTTATTTCATTATCATTTTTATCTAATACTTATTTAATTTTAAATGTATATTTTGGGAATTTATATTTTTCTTTCCACTATCTACAAAAAACAAAAAAAAGAGGGAACACGTTCCTTTTTTATGGTTAAGAAAACAACATTCTTCCTAAAATGTGAAGTGAATCATAGGGATGCATCTACCAATGAATTTTTTTAACAGTTGAATGAAAAGGTTAATTCTTATAAACCTAGTAAAACTTTCCATCATTTTATGTTTTAATTTTATGTAAATTTCATAATCAATTTTTTCTAATAATTATTTATTTTTTTCATAGATATTTTGGGAGGTCAGATTTTACTTTAAACTATCTACAACAAGAAAAAAATATAGAACATGTTCCATTTGGTTGGAAGAGGAAACTCCATACTGTGTGAAACATGAAGTGAATTGTAAGGATTCATCTACCAAGTAATTTTTCAATAGTTGAATGCAAAGGTGAATTCTTACTAATTTAATTAATTTTTTCATCATTTTAACTAGTATTTTTTAGTTAATTTCCTTATCTTTTATAACTAGTAATTATTTATTTTTTTCATATATAAATTTGGAAGTCATATTTTTCTTTGAACCATCTATAACAAGCCAAAAATGAGTGATCATGTTAATTTTAGATGGAAGTGAAAACCCCTTTCTGCATGAAATGTGAAGTGAATCATTAGGATGTATTTACCAAGAGGATTTTCAATAGTTGGATAAAAAGGTGAATTCATAATAATTAAGTTAATTTTCTAATCAATTTTTATACTATTATTAAATTAATTTCCTAATCATTTTTATCTAATACATATTTCGTGTTCTCCATATATATTTTAAGAAGGCATATTTTTCTTTCAATATTCATTAAAAATCTAGAAAAGAGGGAACATAATTATTTTGAATGGAAGGGGAAACCCCATGCTGCCTAAAATGTGAATTGAATCATAAGGATGCATCCATTAATGGATTTTACAATAGTTGAATTCAATGTATAGATTCCAAAAATATCTTCCATGAATATTATCTTCAATGGTGTGGGAATCAGGCGTAACTCAATCAGTTTCACCTCAATCTAATATAGATTTTGTTTGATATGACTTAAACTGTATGTTTTTAGTTTATAATTTAAATATTATTTCACAAAAAACATCACATACTCAAAACTGAGCAAAAAATTTGAT
Source organism: Viscum album (assembly GCA_963277665.1). NCBI lineage: Eukaryota > Viridiplantae > Streptophyta > Magnoliopsida > Santalales > Viscaceae > Viscum > Viscum album. The sequence continues at coordinate 571,325,565 of OY728153.1, forward strand.
ATTATTATGATACCATGGTACAATGATCCATAGGTCATTTATGACCTGTTGGAATCAGTCGTACATCAATATAACACACGGTTTAACTAGTATGAGTCCAAGTGTGTATTTTATTATAAATTTACATTTTGGTAAATAAGATAAGTGACATACTCAAAATAGATCAAATTAATTTATATTTTTTTGATGCTTTATGACTACGATATATAAGCTATTTTTTCTATGTAGTAATTATTCGCACCTCAATATGATAGAATGTGTTCCCAATAGGACTCAAAGTGGCCATTATCATTCTAAAATTGATGTTTTACTTCAAAACATATGTCTCTAATTGAAAATTGGTCAAACACACTCATATTGATAATTTATCCTCCAAATATTTTTTTCATTTTCTAAATAAAACCACTTTTATGGTTGAGTGGGAACCTGAAAAATTCCACCATACCAAAAAAATTACACCATACAAAAATAAAAAGGTACAAAACATCACAGTGCACACCAAACACATTAAAAAAATAAAAAATAATAAACAACACATGTTTTCATCATCACGGACTACGAGACCCTTGAACAGAACACTCTACACACAATACTCCATCATCATCATCCCTACCCCATCACAAGTGAAGACCAGGAAAAGTTGACTACATAACTTTTTGAAACCAAAAACCCACTAAAAATTCATCCACTAGAAACCATTATCACCATTGATAGAAAACAAAATAGCCTTAGTGAACATGTTCCATCAAGAAACTCAAAAAGTGGGCATATAAAAATATCATGAGTGAAAACCATAATCACCAAACCAAAACTGATATTAAGCCCATATTCTAGATCTATCCTCTTGAAAATCAAACCATATCTCAAACACACCATTCCAAAACCTCACCAAGAATCATCGCACCATGATGACATGGATTTTCAAGAATGAACAGTAGGAAAGAGTAGATTTTTGATAGGGTAGGCCTAAGAAGGGAGTGGTGACCATTGACTAAACCATGAACCAATTTCATTTTAACCATCAATTGGTGGAAGAAGACCATCAGGCTGCAAAATATGTAAAATGGGAGAGGGATTGAAGAGCCACTAATAAAGAAAAAAAACAAGAAGAAAAACATCATCGATGAGGATGCTTGTAACACCCGAGATTTTTATAAGTAATATTTTGTTTTTATATATCATCAAAGGAATCTTTGACTACACACTTGCTTGGATTACTTTACACGCAATCACGACCTTCCTCAATAGCTTGCGTCGTACGCAGTACCGAGTTTCACTAAACAACGATATGCTATTAAAATATTATTAAAACTAGCTGTTATGAATAGTAATAACCACTTTTTGAAATTTTATAAATTTTATTTTTCAAAATGGACTTCATTTTTGGATTCGGAATACCGAAATTAACCTAGGGTGAAATTTTGGTATTTTTCTGAAAACATTCAATTTTTGATGAATAGTGAAACCACTAAGTGGTAGATTAAAAACTGAATTTTGCATAAAACTTAATTTTACCGCTTCTGTGAATGGAATTTAGAAAATCCAACAGATACGGTTGATATCAGTAAGTAAAATGTGGTTCAATGAGATAAAAATAATTTTTTGGTGAATAGTAACTTTTACGTTTTTCAACCGCGGTTAATAGTAAATAGGGGTAAATATGATATTACTATTACCCTAACACATGCCCTAATTCTATTGGATAAGTTTAATTCGACCAAAAACAAACTTAGGAATAAAATATGACTATTTAGGCCCACTTGGGTTAGATTAGGACATTTATTATTAATTTATTTAAAGAAGGGTTAAAATAGTTAAAATCAAAATTTAATAAGTAAATCATTTTTAATATGGGGTTATACATAAGATAAATTCGACTATAAATATTCATTAGAAATCTAAAAATATTTCCTACATAATGGTATTTTATTTGTAATTTTTAGACATTAAATAATTTAATTTATTTATGACACAATGATGATGCAGTAATTATCTTATTAATGAAATATTGACATAATTGAAGTTATAAACACCAAAATAAATGTAATTTGAGACTTTTTATGAATTCCACTAATTTTCTAGGTCAATATGATATATTAGTGTTGATTTATCAACTTGGTTCGAACATATAATTCTGTTATGACTTTCACAAAAATCATATATCATATAGTGTCAAAATTGACACAAAATAGTTTTTAAATCAAATATTATATTATTAATTGTTATTTTATTCCTAAAAATCTAAGGTTCGGCTAAATGACATATATAAGGATATATATATTAATAATAAACAATTTTGGGTTCGTTTGGCATGTTATAGTAAGTGTATTAACCATATAGTGAAAGAAAACAAAAAGACACAGTAAAAGTTAAATTATTTAACATAGAGTTAAATCTAATTGATAAGGTTAAAATAATACCCTAAACTTGTCTAAATTTTATTGGTTGATATTATTTCGACACATCACCACATTAGCTTCAAAATAAGACCCTTTGTAACCATTATAAACCGATTTTGACTTTAATATAAAATAATATTTTGAGATATTCCTAAGGTGCCCCTCTCCTCCCTTATAAAAGGGATCCTACTCCCCCTCCTCCTAACACCAATTTGAGCACTCAAGCTCGGCCAAAACCTGCCATTTTCTCCTCTCCACTTCCCTAGAATAATCCTAGAGGTCCTGGTCTTCCTTAAAGACCAATCTTAGTTCCCTAAGTGGAGGATTCAAAGAGGCGTTCCAAAGAAGATGTAATATCCATTACCGATCTTTTCAATTTCTTTCTTCTTCAACTTCTTCTTCTTTAGTTGTTTCATGATAAAGTAATAACATCAGTATTAATTACATACTGATATGGTATTATAAATATGAAACAACCCTAATTCACCTTCTATCCATCCTACGGAAAAATGAAATCACCGCGCGTGCGTACGTACGGAATACCGTCTCCACGCCGTGGTGTAATCTATTTTCCACCACCACCTTACAAGGATGGGTATAATGGTGTAATGAGTAACTATTTATGATTATTATAAAGTAATATTGATACTGAAATAATATATATATACTCCAATACAATTCCACGATCATAGGAATGATATCATCACTCGTGCGTACGTACGGAATACCGTCTCCACGATGTGATGCGACTCGTTCTACATGATCATCATTACATAGTAATTATATAAATGAATTTAATGAATAAATATGATATATGTTACACTAATACCATTCTTGATATAAGGTATCTATAACCTTAAATGAATAATAAGAATATATTCGGCAAAACATGCATAAGAACAAAAGGCAATAAAGACCCGAGTAACAAGTAACAATGAAATATTACTAACAAGAATCTAAGAATATGACCACATATGATAACATATCAATATGTATGATTCTGGAATAAGTCAATAACATTATTTAAACCATTATACAGGAGCTTCGGACACGTACAAAGCAAATCGGACCTAAGGAAAGGGAAATATCACAATGTCATTTTTATCCGAGATTGTTTATACTTTGGCATTTACTGGGGTGTATTTTATCATCCACATCCATGTTTCCTCAATATGTAATATTTATATCCTTATACAATAGTTTATATTCAATTTTACCTTTCGGTAAATTTTTAGTAAAGGATATGAAAGGAATCTTTTGTCGTTTTTCGTACGAGGTACTTTTTTGACTTTTCCGACAAAAGTACGAGAAGAATGTTTTTTTATCTTATATGGAATGAATGGATTTTTAAAACATTATTTCCAAGAAGCTTCCTTTACAAGTTTTCAAGTTTATTTTTAATCATCTTCTTTTATTTTAAAGTCGTATGAAATTTTATGAAAGGAAAAATGTTTTTGAAGTAGAAAGGATATTTTCCTCAAGAATGGAGTTCAAGTATTTTATCAAAATTATTTTCCATCTAAGATAATAAAAGGGTTCTGTTTTTATCCCTATTATTACATGGATTTGATTATGTTTTGATGGAAATATTTTTATGAATTCCTTTAACTTATATGAATTGTTTTATGATGTCATGTTGTTTAAGAATTCCATTTTTATTACATGGGTTACGCTATGATGTATGGTTTATGATTATGTGGCACACATAAGAAAGGATTAATTATAAGATGGGTGGGACCTATATCTCCCTCCAATGCATTGGGTAAAGATTTTATATCTAATGATATAGACATGGATGGAACGGTAGGTTATACCGGTTCAGTGAAACAGGACTGGAACGAGGGTGACTCGGTTCAGAAAGGGACTCTGTCCACTAAGATAGTCTTGGAAATGAGTCATGACTAACAAGAAATGATGTTCCATGATTATGTGTGCATGCCAAAATGTTTCAAGTTTCATGTTATGATTATGGGGATCTCATTTTCACTTCTATGATTTATTCCATGTTAAGATATTATGATCTCTTTTGCAGGTTATGATTTTCAAAAAGATATGATATGATTTTTATTTCCATTATTTGCCCTTGCTGAGAATTTGAGCTCACCCTTTTATGTTTTCTTTTCCTAATGTCAGGAAGATGGATATTAAGTAGAATATTCTAAAAGGGACCCTAGATATGATGAAATAAATGGGAGACACTGTAGATGATTTATGAACCAGTTGTTTATGTTTCCCAGTTTCTAAAGACACTATACCTATACGGTCCTTTGTGGTTTTGTCATATGTTGTAATAAGGGTGCTTCAATTTTGAAGTATTAACAATGTATATAAAGTATGTGTCGTTATAGTTGGTATCAGAGTAAAGGTATAGTCAACCTTTGGATACTAGGATGTGAAATCCTTAGTAAGAACCATAAGGACAAGTCTATGCATAGAACACAATCTTAGTGTTTTAGAAATGGCCATGAATACCCTAGGATAAGACCTTAAGTGTAAAATTTTATCCTTGATTATGTGGTTTTCCTATTATAATTAGTGTTGCTCACACTATTATTCTTGGTTTTAGTCAATGGCTGGAACCCAAAGGAACCGTGTTAAAGCGGAATGTGATGGGCAATGCAATGATTGTCCCCCTGAGCAACCAAACGATATGGGAGCTGGAATAAAAAATCTTGTAGCCATGCTCACACAACTTTCTCAAGCTATGAATCATGCAAGACTTCCAAAAAAGAAAAGGAAGGAGCAATATTCTGTTGAATCCTTCATGAGGCAGCGTCCACCTTCTTTCAGCGGGTCTACTGATCCATTAGTTGCTGAACAATGGATTAGTACTACTGAAAAGATATTTTCAGTTCTTCAATGTTCTGAACATGATAAAGTCATCCTAGCAGTGTATCGTTTGGAAGGAGATGTTGATCAATGGTGGAATATTATTAAGAATACGAGGCAAAGGGATGAAATTGAGTCTATGGAATGGGATGAGTTCAAGAACTTATTTTTCAATAAGTACTTCCCACGTATTCTCTGAACAAAGATAGAGAAAGAGTTTCTTGAACTGAAGCAAAGGGATGATGAATCTGTTGGTACCTATGAAGCAAATTTTACAAGACTTTCCAGGTACGCTTCTGGTATTATTATCCAACCTGAGAGTAAGATCGATCGATTCTTTAGTGGCTTAAAACCAAGTCTTCGAAGGGCGTTAGCCATAAGGGACTTCAATAGCTACGAGGAAATCGTTCGATGTGCTCTCAAAGTCGAGATGGATATTGGAGTAACCCATCAGTCACATGGGTTTGATAAGAAGAGGAATATGGAATTCAAAGGAAAATATAAAGAGAACACTGAAATGAAGATGATCTTTCCCTTATGCTCAAAGTGTGGAAAGAAACATGGAGGGAGTTGTCTTAAAGGGACAAGTAAATGTTTTAAATGTGGAAAGGAAGGTCATAGGGCATTTGAATGCCGCGATAATGGGAAGAATATGTCTAATGACGCAAACAAAGGAAGGGATACATAGAATGAATCTACTACACTTCAATGATTCAAGTGAAAGGATATGGGGCATTATGCCAATCAATTCCCAAATCCAAGGGTTGATGATGATGGTCGACGTCAACAAAATCTTAAGGCTAAAGACAAAGGAAAGTCGCATGCAATTTCTATCAGCGATGTGGAGTACGATAACGAAGTGGTGAAAGGTACACTTACCATCCACTCTAAAGTAGAAAATGTTTTATTTGATTCTGGATCCACCCACTCTTTTATTTATGAAAAATTTTCTAAGGGTATCACCGTATTACCTCAACAATTAGATGTTGAGTTAGCTGTGACAACACCTAATGTCACAACAGTCACATCAAAAGTTTATAATTCTTCTCTAATCGAAGTTTGTGGGAAAGTGCTTCCTGTAAATCTTGTGATCCATCCTATAGTGGAATTTGATGTGATTCTTGGGATGTATTGGCTTTCTTTATATGGAGCTCATATCAATTGCCAAAGAAGGGAAGTCACATTTCATATTCCAGATCAATCTATGATCGTCTATCAATGCAAGGATGAACATAACCTTCCAGTGGAAATTTCTTCCATTTTATGGGTATTGATTCCACTAAATGAAGGTTATTTATCTCAAATGGTTGGTGAGAAACTCAAGATTAAGAATATTCCCATCGTACGGGAGTTTGATGATGTACTTTCGGAGGAATTACCGGGTCTTCCACCAAATCGTGAAGTTGAGTTTTCAATAGAACTCGTACCGGGTTCTTTGCCTATTTCAAAGACACCTTATAGAATGTCCCCAATTGAGTTTTAGGAATTGAAGAAGCAACTCCAAGAGAATCGTGATAAAGGATTCATACGCCCTAGTGCGTCACCTTGGGGAGCACCTGTTCTATTTGTTAAGAAGAAAGATGGATCAATGAGACTCTGCATTGATTATCGAGAACTTAACAAGATCACTATCAAGAACAAATATCATCTCCCGTGCATTGATGACCTATTTGACCAACTATGCGGAGCTCAATACTTTTCCAAGATTGATCTTCGTTCAGGGTATCATCAATTAAGGGTCAAAAGGGAGGATATACCAAAGACTGCTTTCCGTACAAGGTATGGACACTATGAATTTATAGTGATGCCATTTGGTCTTACTAATGCCCCTGCTATCTTCATGGATCTAATGAATAGAGTCTTTAGAGACTATCTTGATCAATTTATGGTAGTCTTTATAGACGATATTCTTGTCTATTCAAAGAGAAAGGAAGAACATGAAGATCACTTGAGAATTATATTGAAGACCCTGAGAAAGGATAAGCTTTATGCCAAATTTACCAAGTGTGAATTTTGGCTTCAAAAAGTTGCATTTTTGGGTCACATAATCTCAAAAGAAGGGATATCTTTGGATCCACCAAAAACAGAGGTTATCGAAAGATGGTCGAGACCAACAACAGTAACAGAGATCCGAAGTTTTCTTGGTTTGCCTGGATATTATCGATGTTTTGTGAATGATTTATTACGATTATCTAATCCACTCACCAAGTTGACTCGGAAAGAAGTTAAGTTTGTTTGGACAGAGGAATGTGAAGAGAATTTCAAGGAGTTGAAAAGAAGGTTATCCAGTGCACCTGTGCTCACACTGCCTTGTAGTGGAGAAAGGTTTGTGATCTACAGTGATGCATCCAAGAAGGGATTGGGGTGTGTTCTTATGCAAAATGATATGGTGATAGATTATGCCTCACGACAGTTGAAAATCCATGAGCAAAATTACCCAACTCATGATTTGGATTTGGCTGTGGTAATCTTTTCATTAAAGATTTGGAGGCATTACCTTTATGGTGAAAGGTGTTATATTTATACTGATCATAAAAGATTAAAGTATATTTTCACACAAAAGGAGTTGAATATGCATCAAAGAAGATGGTTGGAGCTGATTAAGGATTATGACTACTCAATCCATTACCACCCTGGGAAAGCAAACAAGGTGGCAGATGCATTAAGTCGACAAGTCCATGCTAGTTTATCCATCATGAGGATCACAAAAGATCCAATATTTATGGATTTACAAATGATGGATCTTGGAATTATAATGGAAGGGGAAAAATATTATCTTTCTCAAATGAATGTTCAACCATCTATACATGTGAAGATTAAAGAGGCACAGAAAGAAGATGTCGAGTTACAAAAGAAGGTGAGAAATGTTCCTGAATTCAACCTTGATTATGATGGGATAATAAAGTTCAGGAATCGGGTTTGTGTTCCTCCCATCCCCGAATTAAAGAAGGAGCTGCTGGATGAGGCTCATAGTTCATCATTCTCTATTCATCCTGGAAGCACGAAGATGTATAGGGACCTGAAAGAGTACTTATGGTGGGATGGCATGAAAATAGATGATGCTGAATATGTCTCTCGATGCTTGGTTTGTCAACAAGTTAAAGATGAGAGATTGAAGTCTAAGGGGATGTTACAACCATTACCCATACCCGAATGGAAATGGGAAAACATCACTATGGACTTTGTCATAGGACTTCCTAAAACATCCAAAGGCAATAATGCTATTTGGGTCATAGTTGATCTTCTTACAAAGTCTGCACACTTCATTGCTATTAGAGAGGATTTCTCTCTGGATCAGCTTGCCAGGATATATGTAAAGGAAGTGGTAAGATTGCATGGAGTACCACTTTCTATTATATCTGATCGGGATCCGAGATTTACCTCGATGTTTTGGCGAAGTCTTCAGCATACTCTGGATACAGAGTTGAGTTTCATCACTGCTTATCATCCCCAGACAGACGGTCAGTCTAAAAGATCAATTCAAACCCTAGAAGATATGTTGAGAGCTTGCTATATGGATTTCAAAGGAGGTTGGGATCAACACCTACATTTGGTGGAATTTTCTTATAATAATATCTTTCACTCCAGTATTTAGATGGATCCTTATGAAGCTCTCTATGGAAAGAAATGCAGGACTCCAACTTGCTGGGATGAAGTTGGGGAAAGAAAGCTATTAGGACCTGATCTCGTTGATGAAATGGCAGAAAAGCTCAGATCTATTCAACAACACATAAGAGAATCTCAGAGTCGACAGAAAAGTTATTCCGACAACTGAAGAAAAGACCTAGATTTTGAAGTGGGTGATAAAGTGTTCTTACGAATATCTCCCTGGAAGAGGGTTATGAGATTGGGAAAGAAGGGGAAGTTGAGCCCTAGATATATCGGTCCTTTAGAAATACTGGATCGTGTTGGGAAGGTAGCTTACCGATTGGCGCTTCCACCGAATCTCTCTCAAGTTCACGATGTGTTCCATGTATCTCTCCTGATAAAGTACATACTAGATCCTTCACATGTACTCAGCTCAGAAGTTATACCGCTGGAGCAAGATCTTTCTTATGAAGAACAGCCGATAGAGATTCTGGATCGTAGCGAAAAAGTACTACGAAACAAGACCACTCGCTTGGTGAAATTTTTATGGAGGAACCACCGATTAGAAAAAGCTACTTGGGAGCTTGAGGACATGATGAGGGAGAGGTATCCTCATCTGTTTCTTACAAAGTGACGAATTTCGAGGGCGAAATTCTTTTTAAGGGGGTAGAATGTAACACCCGATATTTTTATGAGTAATATTTTGTTTTTATATATCATCAAAGTAATCTTTCACTACACACTTGCTTGGATTACTTTACACGCAATCACGACCTTCCTCGATAGCTTGCGTCGTACGCAATACCGAGTTTCACTAAACAACGATATGCTATTAAAATATTATTAAAACTAGCCGTTATGAATAGTAATAACCACTTTTTGAAATTTTATAAATTTTATTTTTCAAAATGGACTTCATTTTTGGATTCGGAATACCGAAATTAGCCTAGGGTGAAATTTTGGTATTTTTCTGAAAACTTTCAATTTTTGATGAATAGTGAAACCACTAAGTGGTAGGTTAAAAACTGAATTTTGCATAAAACATAATTTTACCGCTTCTGTGAATGGAATTTCGAAAATCTGACAGACACGGTTGATATCAGTAAGTAAAATGTGGTTCAATGAGATAAAAATAATTTTTTGTGAATAGTAAGGTTTTACTTTTTTTGCCAAAGTTAATAGTAAATAGGGGTAAATATGATATTACTATTACCCTAAAACATGTCCTAATTCTATTGGATAAGTTTAATTCGACCAAAAACAAACTTAGGAATAATATATGACTATTTAGGCCCACTTGGGTTAGATTAGGACATTTATTATTAATTTATTTAAAGAAGGGTTAAAATAGTTAAAATCAAAGTTTAATAAGTAATTCATTTTTAATATGGGGTTATACATAAGATAAATTCGACTATAAATATTCATTAGAAATCTAAAAATATTTCCTACATAATGGTATTTTATTTTTAATTTTTAGACATTAAATAATTTAATTTATTTATGACACAATGATGATGCAATAATTATCTTATTAATGAAATATTGACATAATTAATGTTATAAACACCAAAATAAATGTAATTTGAAACTTTTTATGAATTACAATAATTTTCTAGATTACTATCATATATTAGTGTTGATTTAAGCAACTTGGTTCGAACATATAATTCTGTTATGACTTTCACCAAAATCATATATCAAATAGTGTCAAAATTGACACAAAATAGTTTTTAAATCAAATATTATATTATTAATTTTTATTTTATTCCGAAAATTCTAAGGTTCGGCCAAATAACATAGATAAAGATATATATACTAATAATAAACAATTTTGTGTTCGTTTGGCATGTTATAGTAATTGTATTAACCATATAGTGAAAGAAAACAAAAAGACACGGTAAAAGTTAAATTATTTAACATAGAGTTAAATCTAATTGATAAGGTTAAAATAATACCCTAAACTTGTCTAAATCCTATTGGTTTATAGTATGTCGACCCAAACCCACTTTATATTCGAAATAAGACACTTTGGAACCATTATAAACCGATTTTGACTTTAATATAAAATAATATTTTGAGATATTCCTAAGGTGCCTCTCGCCTCCCTTATAAAAGGGCACCTCCTCCCCCTCCTCCTCACACCAATTTGAGCACTCAAGCTCAGACAACCCCTACCAATTTCTCCTCTCCACTTCCCTAGAATAATCCTAGAGGTCCTGGTCTTCTTCAAAGACCAATCTTAGTTCCCTAAGTGGAGGATTCAAAGAGGCGTTCCAAAGAAGATTTAATATCCATTACCAACCTTTTCAATTTCTTTCTTCTTCAACTTCTTCTTCTTCATCGGTTTCATGATAAAGTAATAACATCAGTATTACTTAAATACTGATATGGTATTATAAATATGAAACAACCCTAATTCACCTTCTATCCATCCTACGAAAAAATGAAATCACCGCTCGTGCGTACGTACGGAATACCGTCTCCACGCCGTGGTGTAATCTATTTTCCACCACCACCTTACAAGGATGGGTATAATGGTGTAATGAGTAACTATTTATGATTATTATAAAGTAATATTGATTCTGAAATAATATATATATACTCCAATACAATTTCATGATCATAGGAATGATATCATCACTCGTGCGTACGTACGGAATACCGTCTCCACGATGTGATGCGACTCGTTCTACATGATCATCATTACATAGTAATTATATAAATGAATTGAATGAATAAATGTTATACATGTTACACTAATACCATTCTGGATATAAGGTATCTATAACCTTAAAAGAATAATAAGAATTTATTCGGCAAAACATGCATAAGAACAAAAGGCAATAAAGACCCGAGTAACAAGTAACAATGAAATATTACTAACAAGAAGCTAAGAATATGACCATATATGATATCATATCAATATGTATGATTCTGGAATAAGTCAATAACATTATTTAAACCATTATACAGTATCTTCGGACACGTACAAAGCAAATCGGACCTAAGGTAAGGGAAATATCACAATCTCATTTTTATCCGAGATTGTTTATACTTTGGAATTTACTAGGGTGTATTTTATCATCCACATCCATGTTTCCTCAATATGTAATATTTATATCCTTATACAATAGTTTATATTCAATTTTACCCTTCGGTAAATTTTTAGTAAAGGATATGAAAGGAATATTTTGTCGTTTTTCGTACGAGGTACTTTTTTGACTTTTCCGACAAAAGTATGAGAAGAATGTTTTTTTTAACTTATACGGCATGAATGAATTTTTAAAACATTATTTCCAAGAATCTTCCTTTACAAGTTTTCATGTTTATTTTTAATCATCTTATTTTATTTTAAAGTCGTATGACATTTTATGAAAGGAAAAATGTTTTTGAAGTAGAAAGGATATTTTCCTCAAGAATGGAGTTCAAGTATTTTATCAAAATTATTTTCCATCTATGATAATAAAAGGGTTCTGTTTTTATCCCTATTATTACATGGATTTGATTATGTTGGGATGGAAATATTTTTATTAATTCCTTTATCTTATATGAATTGTTTTATGATGTCATGTTGTTTAAGAATTCCATTTTTATTACATGGGTTACGCTATGATGTATGGTTTATGATTACGTGGCACACATAAGAAAGGATTCATTATAAGATGGGTGGTACCTATATCTCCCTCCAATGAATTGGGTAAAGATTTTATATCTCATGAGATAGACATGGATGGAACGGTAGGTTATACCGGTTCAGTGAAACAGGACTGGAACGAGGGTGACTCGGTTCAGAAAGGGACTCTGTCCACTAAGATAGTCTTGGCAATGAGTCATGACTAACAAGAAATGATGTTCCATGATTATGTGTGCATGCCACAAATTTTCAAGTTTCATGTTATGATTATGGGGATCTCATTTTCACTTCTATGATTTATTCCATGTTAAGATATTATGATCTCTTTTGCAGGTTATGATTTTCAAAAAGATATGATATGATTTTTATTTCCATTATTTGCCCTTGCTGAGCATTTGAGCTCACCCTTTTATGTTTTCTTTTCCCCAGGTCAGGACGATGGATATTAAGTAGAATATGCTAAAAGGGACCCTAGATATGATGAAATAAATGGGAGACACTGTAGAAGATTTATGAACCAGTTGTTTATGTTTCCCAGTTTCTAAAGACACTATACCAATACAGTCATTTGTGGTTTTGTCATATGTTGTAATAAGGGTGCCTCAATTTTGAAGTATTAACAATGTATATAAAGTATGGGTCATTATAATTCTACACCAAACCAAATATTAAAACCAAAAACCAACCCTATATCCATAACCCACAACCATCGATCCACCTATAACACATGCCTCTACACTAATATTTAACTAAGTTGAAAAAAATCAATCAATCAATCCTAACATCTCCCGGAATGTGAATTTAGGGTGATGCCACATAGGGCTGCAATACCTATCCTTGGAACCACGAGACATTACTAATGAAGGATCCCAGAATAGCATGAGCCAAAAATGTTGCCATGGGCTGGGATACAAGCAGACACAAAACCTGGGAAGAACTAATTTCAGGTGGGTAAAACCAAAAATCCAGTCCCAAGAATGACTTGATTAAGAAGAATGGAGGGGAGAGAATCGAAAAAGGTTCTGAAAGAAACTGAAAACCTGGGAGAAGTAGAATTGAAATACCATCATGGGGGAGAATCAATTGGAGCAGAAATGTAAGAGCAGAATAAGAATGGGCCACCGCATATTAGAAACCCTAGTGGGAAATTAGGGATGATATAATATCAAGTGAAAATGAATACATCCTTTATCCATCTTGATAGTTTAGTAAAACTATTCATTAGTCATTTATGATGTGTTGGAATCATTCTCACATCAAACCAACTCACTATGTGACCAGATTGACTCAAAGTGTGTGTGTTTAGTTTAAAATGACATTTTAGTAAAAAAGAAAAGTGACATACTCAAAAATAAGAAAACAAATTTGTATTGTTTTTATAATTTAGTAAAACAATCCATTTGTTATTTGGAACATGTATATGTAATATACACCTCAATCTGATACACAGTGTGACTAGTATGAATATAAGTGTCTCTTTTTTTTAAATTGAAATTTTAGGAAAAAGGATAAGTGTCATACTAGATAAAAGAAAACACATTATAATTGTTTTGATACACCAGGTTAATGATCCATAAGTCATTTTTGATACATAGTAATTAGTCACACATCAATCTGATCCACATTCTACACAGCATGACTCAAAGTGTCTATTATTAGTTTCAAATTGGTATTTTTGATAAAATCATGTGTCACTCACTAAAAAAAAGAAAACACATATTAATTGTATTAATAATTTTGGAAAACTATTCTTAAGTCATTTATGATGTGTAGGAATTGGTCCCACATGAAATTGACACATGATGTGGCCAGTATAACTCAAAGTGTGTGTTTTTTATTTTAAAATGAAATTTTAGTAAAAAAGACATGTGACATACTCAAAAATGATAAAATGAATTAATATTATTTTTATACTATGGTAAAATTATTCTTAAGTCATTTGTGACCTATAGGAATTTTCCACACCTCAATCTGAAACCTTGTGTGACTTGTATTTCCCCAAGTCTATCATTTTATGAATAATTCACATTTTAGTAAAAAAACAAGTGACGTACCTAAAATGAATAAAATGAATTCATAATGTTTTGATACTTTATCAAAACTATCCATAATTCATTTATGATGTATAGAAATTAATCTCACCTCAATATGATGCATTGTGTACTCAATATGACTCAATGTGTCTATTATTAGTTTAATTTGGACATTTTAGTTCAAAGCGTGTGTCAATCACTAAAAAACAAAAAAAATCACATGGATTGTCTTGATAATTCATGAAATAATTTATATGTCATTTTTGATGTATCAGAATTACTCTCACATCAAACTAACAAACGATGTGACTAGTATGACTCAAAGTTCTTGTTTTCAGTCTAAAATGACGTTTTAGTAAAATAGAAAAGTAACGTACTCAAATTTTTTAAAACCCATTAATATTATTTTGATTCTTTATTAAATTTACCCATATGTTATTTGTGATGTTTTGGAATTAGTCAGGCTTCAATCTGATGCATGGTGTGACCGTTGTGACACCAAGTGTGTCTTTTAATTTAAAATTGACATTTTAATAGAATAGAAAACTGACACTAAAAATTATGAAAACAAATTTTAAATGTTTTTATACCTTATTTTATTGATAAATAAGTCATTCATGATGTGTAGGAATCAACCATTACTCAATCTGATACATGGTGTGCCCGGTGTGACTTGAAGTGTCTGTTATTAGTTTAAAATTTACATTTTAGTTAAAAACATGTGCCACTCACTGAAAAATGAGAAAACGCACTCATAAGTTCATTATAATTTATAACAATGATTCTTAAATCATTTATGATTTTTAATAATCATTCTTGCATCAATCTAACACATGATGTGACTGGTGTAACTCAAAGTGCATGATTTTAGTTTAACCATTTTGGATGGTGGGTTACTCAATACACACAATTGATTATCAATTTTATCAAAATATTTAAATACCAAAAAATTTGTTAAAAAATTATCAATATAACAATTAATAAATTTATTTTACATGTTAAACCATAAATAATTCATGTTACCAGTTTTTGAAACTAGTAGGAAAAATTATTTTGCCGACGTTATTCAAGAGCAGCTGCTGTAATTTGTGGAAGTTATTTCCTGATATGATTATCATATATCCTATAAATAAAATAATATTAATTTAATATAAAAAATTTTATAGAATAAGTTATTGGTTAAATCACAATACAAATGATTCCTTTTCTTCACAGCTGATCAGAACATATGTATGAGCTCTTTGATGTTCATCATCTGAAATTCATCATTCATGAACTCCGACAAAGCCAAGTTCAGGATGATTAAATAAAGATAATTTATTTATCATTTCATCATCATCATTTCCCTCATTATTTCCAATGTGGTTTTGTTATAAGGGATATTCAGATTGAAAAAAATGAGATAAGAAAAAATAAATGTCCTCTTGCAAATAAGCTTCTACAATTGATCCTTCAACTGATTCTCTATTATGTACTTTTTTCTTCAATTTATGCATGCATCTCTCGAATGGATACATCCATCAGAATTTTATTAGACCTACACATTTTTTTAATGAGACAAATTTAATACAAAATGTTCCATTGAGTCAAAGAAATCCATTAGGATGATTTTTTCCAGTTTACATTAAATTAAAATGACCTCTTCTTACAGCCTATTTAATGCATCATAGTTTTTTGTCACCAAAAAAATGTATAAAAATATTATATGTTTTTTATTGCATCAAAAATTATAGAATTCAACAAACCACTCAATCCAATAAGAATAATTCTTTCCATTATAACATGACAATCATGAATTTTTAATCTAGTAATATAATAATTTCTGACACATCTTCCCAAATTGGAAGCATAACCATCTGGAAGTCTCAAATATGCAATCCACTGAAAAAACAATAATCGAATTTCTTCGTATAATGTATAAGATTCTTTTGGCTTAATTAGCTTTTGTTATCTGACATTTTCAAACAGTTCAAGTTTTGTACACATACATATTTGGTCAAGATCTAATTATGCCTTTACATTATCTTTTGTCTTAATTGGTGTATCCAAAAATGTATGAAATAAATTATAAAAATAGGTCTTATCAATATGAATTAAATCCAACATGTGATATAACAACAAATCAAACCAATATAGAAGATCCCAAAAAGTGATCCATTTTATCCAATTATGTTCTTTCCCAAAGCAATCAATATTTTGTTGGTTTATTGTTGGTCCAGATGTGATAAGAGGTAATGAAGACACGATTGATTTTAACTTTTTACCTGAGATAATTGTTAGAGTTCCATCACTTTAAATTGTGACTTTTGTGAAATGATATTTGTTCCTCCTAAAAGGATGACCGTTTGGAAGGAATCTGTGATGGAAATCGAAAAAACATGGTTTTTCCCCATTAATGAGCATAAATTCTTTGATGTCTCTCATATAGTATGGAAATGATTTTCGATCATTTTTACTCTAGCTAGATAACATTCCATATGCTGGGAAGTCACTAATTTTCCACATCAATGCAACTTTTCGCAAGAAATTATTTTTCTCAACAACATCATATGTACTGACACCATTACTCCACAATGAATTTAACTCATCAATCAATGGTTTAAAAAAAATATTCTTTTTTGGATGTCCTAGAATTAATAAGGTCAAAGAGATATGTGGATCCTTTATCAATATCCAAGGAGGTAAATATTACAGATTTATAAAGATAAGAAAATATGAATACTAAATACTATAAGAACCAAATGAATAGAAACTATCAGTAGAAAGACCCAATCGCACATTTCGGACTTCAAAAACAAAAGACAGATGCATTTGGTCAAAAAATTTCCATGAATATCCATCATGGGGATGGATTACGATTTTACCAGTTGAAATATTGGTTTTGTACCATGAAACCAATTCCACTATGTTTTTAGAAATAAATAAACAATGTAATATGGGTGTAAGCGAGAAATGTCTCAATTGTTTAATATTTATTAATCCATACTTCCCTAGTTGAGATGCTTTGTACCTCGATTGTCCACATGTGGGAAAACTATCCAAAGACACATTTTCACCATAATATAAGATGCAATCATTTGAACACGCATGAATCTTCTAATATCTAAGACCCAGATTACGAACCACCCTCTTGCTCTTATAAAAAATTGTAGGCAACACATTTCCTTCCGGTAACAATGTTTTAACCAAAGAGAATATCGGATCAAAATAGCTATTTGACATCCCATTAACTGATTTAATAGCCATGAATTTTGTAGTCGATTCAAATTTTCTTATCATGAAACCAAGATATATTGCATCCTCATCAGACCTAAAACCTCATAAAATTGATATGGTTCCAACTCAGAAGTCAAATCAATATTATCATGAGTTTTAGTTTTCTAAAAAGGTCTTCCCTGCACATCATGTACTATATTTTGAAACCATGATGGATCTGGAACCAAATTATTAGAATGTTCCCTTGAACTTTTTTCACCATTTTGATACCAAAAAACATAATCTGGTTGAAAACCAAAATGCAATAGATGACCCCCAATTTTGTAAAATGAATCAAACATCCTCAAAACACATTTTTTATAAGGAAGCATAATTTTACCTTCTGAAAAAAATTCTGGTTTTGATGATTCAAATGATAAGAAAGATTCAACACCCTCGATATGTATAAAATTTAAACCAGAACCACTTGGATTTATGTTCTAATTTATCCAAGTGAGATCATGTAATAATGATTGCTATAGTCTTCCTTGTTCCATATTTCTCTAAAAAATATAAAATAATTTGTTTTTTGAATAATTTGATTTAAGAAAAACACTTTCTAAAAAATAAAAGAAAATTAAATTCTTTTTTCATGGAATTTATAATAATTTTTATTATTTCATTGTTACTTGCATTATTTGTTTTTAAATTTATATTAATCTTCACTAATTTAAAATAGTTTATACAAATTAACAATAATTTTTAGTAATTATAGTTAATTTATTCTAATTATCACAAATTATGAGCAGCATAATTTTCAGTGGATTGGCTGCAGCTTTTTTATCCGATGGCTCATCTCCGTGCAACATTCTCCAACTGAAATCACTATGAAAAATCTGCTCAAACGTACAAATATCTATTTTTATATGCATGAGAATGGAGATCATGGAGGCCTCGTCACACTACTCTCCAATATCGTGTATACTAAAATGGATCTTTTTACATTAGAGCATATTTTTCATAGTGACTTCGGTGGGAGAAAGTTGTAAGGAGATGTTGTATCGGACAAAAGAGCCCCTTTTTCCCGACAGTTCATCCCCTTACAAATTTCTCTAACTGAAATCAATATGAAAAATCTTCTCCAACATACGCATATTCATTTTTGTATGCATGAGAGTAGAGAGAAAAGATCCCTCACCATCCTACTCTCCATTTTTGTGAATACACCAGCATTATCACGGCTTTTAGTGACCGCCAAAAGTCGTATCTAAAGGGCCATAGTGGCTTCCTAGCATCCACCAAATAAGGGATGCTTTAGGACTGTCGGTGTTTCTTATAGCATCCTCCATTTGTAAGACACTATAAAAGATATGAACATGGTCTATAGTGACCGCCAAATGGAAGTCTCTATATCCCTTATCAGATTCAACAACAGTGACCATTGTTTTGCGGTCTCTATAGATCTTGTCTGATTCATTAATAGAAACCATCATTTGGCGGTCTCTATAGCCCTCGTCAAATTCCACAATAGAGACGGTCATTTGGCAGTCACTATAGTTCGATAAGGCAATGCTTATAGGGACCTCCAAATGGCAGTCTCTATATGATTTATTATTTTAAAAAATCATTGCAATATAAGAAAAACCACTATATTTCAAAAACATAAAAAAAATATTTCCAAAATTTCTAAACTCATGCACACATAAATCTCTCTATCTCTTCATCTTCCAACCTCCACATCCATCATCGAATATAAATGCATCACAAAATTTATTAAATAAACTAGTACAAAAAAATCCCAACAAATAATTGAAATGAAATAACATATTTCAATTAAAGCTTACTACAACAGATCAAAGTTATTTGATTTTGAAAATATATTAATAATTTCGAATAACTTTTTAAAAATTTAAAATTTCTTATTTTATCTTGCTATGTAGTCCACATGTATTATTGATGTTTCCTCTGCTGGCACCCATCACCAATAATAATAAGTCACTTTTCCTATGATTTCATTTCATTCTGATGTCGTTTGCTATACATTTGATTCTTAAATGCATGTTTTGGTGTATTATGAAACAAAAAAGTATTTTTTTTGTCACCACTATCACATGACACCTCTGATTGACATACCATCAACTCGGCCATTTCTCATTTCACTCCATAATTATTCTTGTCTGATTTCATGACATTTTGAGTCTGTTTGGCTGGTTTTGACCACTGAACGCTCCTTCTTAAACATCACCAAACCCTTAAAAAACACATTTTTAGTCGTACCACGCACACCACACATCTGACTGAAATTTTTTTTCCTCATACACATCACAAATTATAATTACACTATTTTCCTATGGTTTCAAGTCATTTTGAGGTCGTTTTCAATGGATCTGACTGTTCAAACGTCCGTTTTGGTGTCTTATGACACCGAAATTTTTGTTTCATCCTAACAGTCAGACGACACATCCAATTGACAAACCATCTGCCTAAACATTTCAAAATACACTCATAGGTTGTTGTTATCTGATTCCATGGAATTATGAGTTTTTTTGGCTAGTTTTGTCCACCAGATGCACCTTCTTAACATATCATGTCTGATTGATGTGACGTATCCTCGTACACATCAAAAATATTAATTACACCATTTTCCTATGATTTCAATTCATTCTGATGTTTTTTATATAGATCTAACCATTAATCGTTCGTTTCGGTGTTTTATGACACCAAAATTGTGTTTTCCATCACAGCGGTCAGACGACACCTCTGATTGATGTATCGTCTATCCAAACATTTTACAATACACTTAGAGTTTATTATATTATGATTTCATGGAATTCTGAGGTAGTTTCGCTAACCACCCGATATACCTTTTCAAAAGGTGCCAAAAACCATAAAGAAAACATTTTTAGTTGTATCATGGACACCACCTATCTGATTGATGTTTCATCTCCTCATAAACATCAAAAAATAATAATTAAACCATTTTCTTGTGATTTAAAGTCATTCTGAGGATGTTTGTTATGTATCTGACCGTTAAACGTATGTCCTGTTGTTTTTTGGCACTAGAATTACGTCTTCCACCACTACGGTCAAACGACCCCTCTGATCGACGTATCATTATCTCAACCATTTAAAAATTCACTCCATAGTTATTTTTTCTGATTTCATGGAATTCTGATGTTGTTCGATGGGTTTTTACCACCAGACGCACCTTTTAAAAGGGCGTCAAACCCTTAAAAACACATATTTAGTCATACAATGCACATTTCATGTCTGATTGACCTATCTTTTCCTCTTACTCATCATGAATAATAATTAAACTCTTTTTCATGGGATTTCAAATAATTCTGAGGTTTTTTTCTTTTCCTTTGATTATTAAATGTTTGTTTCGGTGTTTTATAACACGAAAGTGAATTTTCCATCACCACTGTAAAATGATTCCTTCAATTGACGTACCGCCAACCCAACATTGCACAATTCACTCAATGGTTGTTTTTGTTTGATTTCATGGAATTCCAAGGTCGTTTGGTTGGTTATGAAAATCGGCCGCAGCTTTTTAAATGACACAAAACCCTTAAAAACACATATTCAGTTATATCACGCACACCGCACATCCGATTGACATGTCATCTCCTCTTACACATATTGAATAATAATTTGACAATTTTCCTATGATTTCAAGTCATTATGAAGTTATTTTTTTAGATCTAACCATTAAACACCCATTTTGGTGTTTTATGACACCAGAATTATGTTTTCCATTACTATGGTCAAACAACACCTTTAGTTTATGTATTATCTACCCAACCATTTAAAAATTCATTCAATGGTTGTTGTCATGTAATTTCATGGTATTATGAGGTCGTTTGGATGGTTTTGACCACAATCTGAACCTTTTTAAACAGTCTCAAACCCATAAAAAACATATTCAATCATATCGTGCACACTACACGTCTGATTGAAGTTCTATATCCTCTTACACATCATTAATAATAATTATACTGTTTTCTTATGATTTCAAGTCATTACAAGGATATTTAATATGGATCTGACAGTTAAACATTCGTTTGGGTGTTTTATGACACTAGAATTTCATTTTTTATCATGGTGGTCATATAACACATCTGATTGACATACAGTCTACTCAACTATTCCATAATTCACTCAGCGGTTGTTTTCTTCTGATTTCATGGCTTTATGAGTTTTTTGGCTAGTTTTGACCACCCAACGTGCCTTTTTAAATGGATTCAAATTCTTAAAAAACATATTTAGTTGTACCATGCACACCATACATCTGATTGACATTATGTCTCCTCTTAAATGTCAAAATTTATAATTAGACCATTTTCCTGTTATTTTAAGTCATTTTTAGGATGTTTGCTATGGATATGACAGTTAAATGTCTGTTTTGTTGTTTTATGGCACCAAAATTGTGTTTTCCATCACTACAGTCAAACGACACCTCCGATTGGCGTACCGTCTTCTCAACCATTTTGAAATTCACTCTACAATTGTTTTGTTCTGATTTCAGTGCATTTAGAGTTTGTTTGACTGGTTTTGACCACCCAACACACCTTTTAAAAGGTTTTCAAACCCTTAAAAACACAAATTTTGTCATACCACGCACACTGCACATCTGATTGAAATTACATCTCCTTGTACACTTCACAAATTACAATTTTACTATTTTTATATGATTTTAAGTCATTACGAAGTCGTTTTATATGAATTTTGTTTTTAAGAATCCATTTTGGTGTTTTGTGACATGAAAAGTGTGCTTTACATCACCACTGTCAAACGACTCCTCTAATTGATATACTGTCTACCCGCCCATTTCACAATTCAATCAAATTTTGATTTTGTTTAATTTCATGGAAATCCAAGGTTGTTCATCTGGTTTTAACCACCGACTGTACCTTTTTAAAATGGATCCAAACCCTTAAAAACACATATTCATCCATACCACACACACTACATGTCTAATTGACATTTTGTCGCCTCATACATGTCATGAATAATATTTATACCATTTTACTATGATTTAAAGTCATTTTGGGGTCATTTGATATGGATCTGATAGTTAAACATTCGTTTTGGTTTTTTATGATAACAAAATTTCATTTTCCATCACCGCGATCAAACGAAACCTCTCATTGATGTATCTTCTATCTGAACATTTCACAATTCACTCAATTGTTGTTGTCATTTCATTTCATGGAATTATGAGGTATTTTTTATTATTTTGACCATTGACCACACCTTTTTAAATGGCATCAAACCCTTAAAAACACATATTCAGCCATACTACGCACACCATACATTCAATTGACATGTCATCTCCTCATACACGTCACAAATAATAATTAGACCATTGTCTTATGATTTCAAGTCATTAAAAGGTTATTTTTCTATGGATCTGGCCGTTAAATATCCATTACCATGTTTTATGACACCAGAATTGTGTTTTCCATCATGATGGTTAGATGAAAACTATGATTGACATGTCAACTACCTGACCATTTCACAATTTACTCAGTGGTTGTTTTCTTCTGATTTCATGGCATTCCAAGGTCGTTGGCTAGTTTTGACCACCCGACATACCTTTTTAAACAACATCAAACCCTTAAAAACATATATTCATTCATAAAATGCACACCACATGTCTGATTGACATTTAGTATCCCCTTAAATGACATTAATAATAATTATACCAACTTCCTATGATTTCAAGTCATTCTGAGAACATTTTCTATGGATATGGCCATTAAACGTCCGTTTTGTTGTTTTATGGCACAAAAATTTCATTTTCCATCAATGCGGTCAAACAAAACCTTTTAATGACTCACTATCCTCATAAAAATATTAAAATTCACTCCACTATTTTTTTTGTCTGATTTCATGGAATTCTAAGGTCGTTCGGTTGGTTTTGACCACCCGACGCACCTTTTAAAAGGGCGTGAAACCCTTTAAAACACATATTTAGTTATACTGTGCACACCGCTCTTCCAACTGATGCATCGTCGCCCCATACACATCAAAAATAATAATTATACCATTTTCCTATGATATAATGTCATTCCAAGGTCATTTTCTATGCATTTTATTGTTAAACGTCCATTTTAGTGTTTTATGAGAAGAAAAGTGTGTTTTTCGTCATTGTGATCATACAACACCTCTGATTGATGTACTATCTACCCAAAAATTTTACAATTCACTCAACGGTTGTTTTCATATGATTTCATGGAATTCAAAGGTCGTTTATCTAGTTTTTACCACCTTTCACGGCTTTTTAAATTGCGTCAAACCCTTAAAAACTTATATTCAGTCGTACCATGCACACCACACTCCCGATTGATGTTTCGTCTCCTCGTACATGTCTGAATAAAAATTCAGAAAATTTTCATATATTTCAATTCATTATAAGGTCACTTTCTATGAATATAACCCCTAAACATCTGTTTTTGTGTTTTATGACACTGGAATTGTGTTTTCTGTCACCATGGTCAAAAAACACCTCTAATTGTTGTACCATCTTACCAACCATTTCAAAATTTACTCAACTATTTTTTTGTCTTATTTCATGTAATTTCAAGGTTGTTAAACTTGTTTTGACCACCATATGCACCTTTTTAAAAGGTTTCTAACCCTTAAAAACACTTATTTAGTTGTACCACACACACCAAATTTCAATTGATGTTTCATCTCTTCATACACGTCACAAATAATAAGTATACGATTTTCCTATGATTTCAATTAAATACTAGTTTTTTTATATGTATATGACCGTTAAACATCATTTTTGGTGTTTCGTGACACCAGAATTGCATTTTTCATCACGGAGCTCAAAATACACCTCCAATTGACATATTGTCATTCGCACCATTTCAAAATTAACATAGCGGTTGTTTTTGTCTGATTTCATGGAATTATAAGGTCGTTCAGCTCATTTTTGTATGTTTCGAGTGCAGCGGATGTGTGGTGATGGGTGTAACCAACATTAATTTTAACGTTAATAATGATAAATCTAAGATCTATCATGATGATAAAATGACAGATCTCTGGAATAGAATGAATATGAAAGAGGGAAGTCCCAGAACCATTTATAGGATCATCATATATTGGTTATAATTAATTTAATTAAAAGATAATAATTACCATAATGGAATTCTCTCAATGTTGATTTTTCTGGTCATGATCCAATGTGACCCATCATTGCATTGAATAATCCAACTGTAGGATTCCTCTAGCAATGATCCACACATGCCCATTTGTCTCTAGACATCACTGAAAGGATATCCAGGTGATAGCATGGAAGATCATTTGCTTGCAATGTCCACCCTTGATAGCCTTGAGAGCCGCTTCCAAAGCACTCTCCTTGATCTAGTTGAGGAGGATCTCTCTCTTAACTTGAGAGAATTCTTGGAGGAAAGTAATTCTATCTTGGCTTGTGAGCATTCTCTAGATACATTGTGCACAACCATAGAGAATTTCTAGATATAAAGAGAATGATGTAATTGGGATTTATATTAATTAGAATAATAAAAGTAATTAATTAACCAAAATAATTTATTCATTTCATTAAATTCATAACATGTCCCATTGTCTAATAATTGAAGGTTCTGGGCACATCAGAAGCGTGGTTAGGATGGGACCCAACTTTTATTTTTACCATGATCAATAATTATTCTTGGATCAATACGATGATTAACTCTAGTCTCCACAGAATATAATCAAAGATTTAGATAATGAAGAAAGAGGCTCAAAACCATTAGAGAGGATCTTACACATCACATTTATAATTAATTTAATTAATTTCATAAAGAAAAATAATACCTGGATCTTTGGTGTTTTTCTTCGTTGATGATGTTGATCATACGGAATGACCCTTCTGGATTATCTCATTGTGTGTGTAAGGACCCAAACTAGAATCCCTCTAGAAGTGATCCAAATGTGCTCTGATGACCTCTGATCGACACTGCTTGTTCTATGGGTGCTAGCATGGGGAAGCAAGTGTCTTGTGTCCGTCATTCTTGATCACTTTTTCATCAATCTTGAAGAATGTATCTCATTCTTGAGAGGGGAGAGAAGAATATTCGAGAGAGAAATTGTTTGGTCCAATAATTCTCTACTCACCCGGAATGTGGTGTGGTGTATGGTACAATAGGGGTACATTCCTAATTATATAAATGGAATTTCAGTTAAAATATTTAATTTCATAGAAACAATTAAATACATTCATGAACATAGAGAAAACCAATGCCTTTAATAATAATATCGCGTCATTATTTATGGTGCACCAACTTTCGCAAAATGAAATAAATAATATTTTTCATCACAAAATAAGAGAAGCATTATTTTAATTTGTTCCAACTAGTTAAATAATTATTTACCATCATTAAAATAATTATTTTACTACCGGACCGACCTTGGTCTTCTTGAACTCCACTCCCATTTATTGATCACCCGAATAAATAAGTAAATAAATTATTCTCTTAAATAAATATTTATTAAATTTTCAATAAAATAAATAAATATACTTTATTAAATTTATGCAATCATTTTAACTTGAATAACAATATTCCACGGTCTTGAGAATAATATTTATTTCATTAATTAAATTAAAATAGAATTTAACTGAGACCACCAAAAACATTTAGTGTGTGACCCTCTAGTATTCTTTCTCATTGGCATTAGGCAGGCTTGCCTAAAGTCCAAGAGTACTGTCTAGCAACAGGTCAAGGCACCCAAGATAAATACCGTAAAGTCGCAACAATGACATCCACGTATGAATGCCCACTGTGTAATATAATCCCTTTGTCGAAATATCTCATCATGAAAGTTTCATGATGATGTCATCAACTTTTATGATTGATATATCATTCTTTGACTACCTAAAATAAACACGTCATTACACCATGGCCATGAAATTTCACGTGACGGTTCTATTTCGATCAAAGGGTCGAGATATCAACATCCATAAATGGAAGGGACAAATCCTTCCTTGACTTATCCATTAATAACATGTCACTTATGACACACCCAACATACCCTATTTCCCACCAACTATTTTCATGATGGTTTTCATTAGTATATCAAAGTGAGTGAGTCGTGACACGTATTAATGATAATCTAAAAGTCTAAGCATCATTACACATGCTCGCAGATAGAAAAATCCAATGACACCAAAACATGTGGAATTCCCACTAGTGCGTCTGTTCTCATAATATCCCATCTCGGAGATTACTAAGTGCAAACTTCATGAGAGGACGTCTTATCTGCTTACGAGTACTCGCACCTGAAAGTCTGCGTGCTATGTGTCCCATCATAGCATGTCATCCAACCAAAAAACTATATTTAGGAATATTGGTATAGCATTTCAAGGTTCTCATTATAGTGGGGAACTTGCATGACCTTATCAATGTAACTAATACTTTAGGATATAATTACATCATAGTCATGCATAATAATGAAAAATATGTAAAAATACATTAAATATTCATGTAATCAAAGTAAAACTAGTTGGTTCTAGGACACAAAATCTTACAAACTCCCGCTTTTACAAGATCCAACCTCCTACGACATTCAGTCTGCTAGACCTCACATGATGATCAGGTTTTGTCTGAGTCAAGGATTTAGTCAAGGGGTTATCCATGTTGTCTTCCATGGAAATACTACTCACTGAAAATTCACCTCCCTAAGAAAAATCCCTCAAGAGATGATACTTATGAAGTATGTGTTTCATCCACTGATGTGACCTTGTCTCTTTTATGAGATCCACCACTGCATCATTATCACAATATAGTGTGATGGGATCATTACTGCTAGGTATCACATCTAGAACATGGATGAAGCTTTGCATCCAAACTACTTCTTTAGCTGCCTCAGAAGCTGCGACATACACTGAATCTACTTTAGAATCTGTGACCACACTTTTCATTGAGCTCTTCTATCCCACTACACCTCCATTGAAAGTGAAGATGTATCTCGTTTGTGACTTCATGTCATCTTGATCAGTCTAGAAACTATCATTTGAAAATCCTCTGATGACTAGTTCCTTATCTCTTCCATTAACAACAAACATATCCTTATTACACCTTAGATACTTTAGGATAGTCTTGACGGCCATCCAGTGGCGGTCACCTGGGTCAGCTTGATATCTTCCTACCACACTCAATGCGTAGGCATCATCCATCAAATTACATATCATTGCATACATGACTGGCCCAATTTCTGATGCGTATGGATTTCTTACCATTATCTTTCTTTCCTCATATATCTAAGGACACATTTTCATGGAAATATTAATACTATGCGATTCTAGAAACAATCCCCTACTGGATTGTTCTAAACTGAATCTCTTTAGTATCTTATCAATGTATGCACTTTGACTTAGGCCCAGAAATCTCTTGGATATATCACAATGGATCTTGATCCCAAGTATATACACTACCTCGCCCAAGTATTTCATGGAGAATCATTGATTCAACCATGCCTTAACAGACTATAAGACTGGTATCTCGTTTCCAATAATTAATATGTCATCATCATATACTATTAGGAAAATGACTGCACTCCCAATAAACCGTTTGTAGACACAAGGCTCACATTCATTTTTGATAAAACCAGATTCTGTTATGGCTTCATCAAAACATATTTTCTATGACCTGGATGCTTAATTTAATCCATAAATGGATTTTTGCAACTTTCATACCTTATTGGCATCCTTTTGAGTCACAAACCCTTCAGGTTGTGTCATGTAGACATCTTCCTGAAGGTTCCCATTAAGGAGTTTTTTTATATCAATTTTCCAAAACTCATAGTCATGATAACCCACAATAGCAAGTATAAATCTGATAGATTTCAACATTTCAACTAGTGAGAAGGTTTCAGCATAGTCAATTCCTTGATGTTGTTTAAACCCTTTTGCAACCAGTAGTGCCTTATAGGTACTGAATTTTCCTCCCATGTCCAGTTTATTCTTGAATACCCATTTTCAACCAACATGATTTATATCAACTAGAGGATCTACCAAAATCCAGACTTAGTTTTGGTACATGGAATCCTTTCAGAATTCTTGGATTCTTTCCATTTGGAAATGTCTGTTCCATTTTCTACTTCTTTGTAGGTTAGTGGATCATTATTATCAACTAATAATGAGTCACCATCCTCGATAACTACAAAATCATACTATTCCAGTTCTCTAACCTCTTTTGTACTCCTACACAGTACTTGTGTCTTGGTAATAGATTCCTCTTCCATGGGTATTTGTGGAATCTATTCATGTACCAACTCTTGGGTACCTTGACCCTCGACTTCATCAAAGTCTATCTCACTCCCACTATCTCTTTTGGAGATGTGATCCCTCTCAAGGAATATGTATTGTCTTACCACTATAAACTTTTTCTCTAAGAGTTTGTATATGTAATATCCCCTTGTTTACTTGGGGTATCCTATAAAGGTACACTTTTTTCCTCTAGGTGCAAGTTTGTTACCTAAAGAGGCCTCAAAAAATTATTCACTACCCGACACATGTAAATTGGAAAACATGGATTTTCTTCCACTCCAGTACGTGTATAGAATACCATTTATTGATTTAGTTGGTACTTTGTATAGTATCTGTGTTGATATTTGTAATGAATATCCCCAAAAGCATAATGAAAGACTCTCATGACTCATCATTGATCTCACCCAGTCCAACAGGGTGCGATTCCTCCTTTCGCTCACACCATTCCACTAGGGCGTGTTTGGAGGAGTGAGTTGGGAGAGGATCCCAAACTCCCATAAGTAATGAATGAAGTATTGATTAAGATATAATCCACCTTAGTCTAAAAGGAGTTTCTTAATCTTCTTTCCAAGCTGGTTCTCAACTTCATTCGTGTATTCTTTGAACTTATCAAAAGAATCCGACTTATACCTCATTAAGTAGATATATCCATATCTACTAAAATCATCAGTAAAAGTTATGATTCATGAGTACCCTCCCCTTACATAAACTGAAAATGGTTTACACACATCAGTATGAACCAATTAAAGAAGTTATTTATCCCTTTCACCTTTCCCACTATATGGTAATCTGGTCATTTTTCCTTGTAAACATGCATGACATACACAAACTGGTTTTAGTTCGAAAGAATCAAAATATCCATCTTGATGTAACTTTGTAAAGTGTTTCTCGTTTACATGACCTAGTCGGTGATGAAAAACCTGGGTGTGGTATGAGTCATGTGAAGTATCATTGTTATAGATTTTCATTACTTGGTTTGTTTAATCCAATATATAAAGTCTGTTGTATAAATGTTCCCTACCATAACAAATTCTATATTTGTAAAAGAAGAAAAAATCATTTACAAACTTTAAAATAAATCCATATGTATCTAATATGGATACAGAAATAATTTTTTTATTAATAGAAGTCACATAATAACAACCCTTTAACACCACGATCATCCGAGTCGGCAATGTGAGATGGTAGTCCCCCACAGCTACAGTAGCAAGTCTGGCTCTGTTGGCTGCTCGTAGATCTACCTCCCCTTGATCAATCTTCCTAAATATACATGGTTCTTGTATTTTTATACATATGTGAGAACCACAAGATGTATATAATACCAAATTTATAGAAAAAGATAGATTTCATTCAATAACAAACGCACATAAAGCTTCCCCTTGCTTCTTAGGTTGGGTTCAGTTATTCTTCCAGTGGCCTTTCTTGCCACATGCGAAAAAAACAGCCCCATGTTCCCTTGCCTCCCTTTTGATCTTCATTTCATGGAAGGCCGTGAAGAATATTTGGGATTAAAGTTCTTCTCTATCCCTTTCCTCTTACTCACCATAAAGAAATAAGCCTTTTTTCCCTTCATATCATTGTCCACCTAGAGAATGAGGGTAAGACGATCAAATAGAGACTTCTCAATGTTGTTTACATTGAAATTGATAACAAAGTTAGAAAATCTCTGAGGTAGTGATGTGATAATGAGATCAGTGCCTAGTTCTTCAGGGAGTTTAAACCCTATAAACTCATGTCGCTCAATATAACCAATGAGTTTGACTACATGAGGCACAGTTGGGGAACCTTCTCTAAGACTACTCTGAAAGAGTGCCTTGGATAACTCATACCTTTCATGACTTTCTCTCTCAAGGTAAAGACCACAGAGGTGCTTGATCATGGTATAAGCATCCATGTTTTCATGAGACTTCTTGAGCTCACTAGAAATTTATGATAACATCAAACATTGAACATCGACTGCGTCATCCATATGTTTCTCATAGACCAAGAAATCCTCATCACTCACCTCCTTGGTAGGAGAATTAGGTAATGGTGACTCCAGTACGTAATACTTATATTCATGGAATAGCATAACCCATTGAAGTCTAAACCATTCCTGGAAGTTACTTCTAGTGAAGATGTTTTTTATCTAGAATTGATCTTAGGGATAGTGTGGTTGACAAGTTTTTCATTTTTATTCTATAATTAAAACATCAGATCATTAGTTCTTTTATTATTATTTTTTATGAGAAATAATAAATTTTATTAAGTCTCCCACTATTTTATCAAGTCCCAATGGCCCTCACTATTGAACTCAGAATGTCCAGTTTCCATGGCATTCTAGTGTCAAGGATCCATATTCCCCTTCACATAACCCCAACAAGGGTTGGTCAAGCTATTAGAAGGTATTTAGGTAGTCAGGTCTTTGCCAACTAGGATCTTGCAGTTCCTTGATCTGTTGAGTGGACTCCCTAATCTAGAAATCATGAATTTGGATTTTCTCAACTCTTTCCTCCAATATTACACCAAGTATATCAAGGGATACTCTTATTGATGTAATATGGTTAAGTCAACCTAAAACCTTTAATAAGTTCTTACTGTATAAAAGTAAGTGTCCTAACAAGGGTTGGTGAAACACATAGTTTTATTTAGTTTTTTCCTTAATCAATTAACGGAAGTCTTGGTCTGACTTAATATTTTATTTGAGGGATTTTTATCACTTATTCATGGATTGATTATTATCACATTCTTGTTAATATTAAGTGGAATTAACTTAAGTGATTAACCATGTCTTGATAATATTTACACATAAGACCAGTTTTTTTAGTTCCATATTGTATGATTTGTTTAATTGATTAATTATATGATCATTACAACACATCCATAATGATAAACCAGGGAAATAACAGAAATAAAATAAACTAAATGGCATGATCTTGAGCTTTTATAAAAGTTATTTTATCTAGCGGTTTATAAACTAACCATTTCCTAGGGGAGAAACACCTTGAACCTTTTGGGTTTATGTTTACAGCTTTCACCTATCCACCTCTATATCTTCTGGGATTGGTTTCCTCTCAGCTCCAGCTTGAACCGCCTCCAAAATCTTGGGAGTTCCATCAATTACATATGCCCTTTTTTAACTCACATGTATATGAGGGGTAAAATGGGGTTCTACATAAAATAAACCATAAGCACGTAGGCCCTACATATTAATGAGGAGAAGGATCACATGCCAACAAATTTAATTTAAATAAATAAATTAAAAGAAACCATCCACATAGAAAAGGTCTTGGTATATCTCATGATCATCCATACATGCAATGATATTTATGCATAAATATAACTAGTACTCAATTCTTTAGTTGTTCTTGTTGAAGATAAATCACGCTTGAATCAAATAATTATCATCTTTAATTAATCAGTCATTTTATCTTAAATCCATTTCTGAATTTCCTTGAGATTATCATCCATAACAATTTAAATAAATTCATTAAAAATTATCTTTGTACATAACTTGTACCTTGGAGGAATCCTGGTGAATTCATGTTAATAACTACATAACGAGTAGAAAGGAACATTACACAGATGTTAAATTAAACATATATATATATAACACATATCATGTGTTGTGCCTCAGCTTTACGCCTGCACTATGGTACACATCTCAAGGGTTTGTATAATATAATAATGAATTTTAATAAATATGTGTGATTTGGATTAGTACACGGTGTGCAGTTCTAACTACATGGCATGTAATTTTGTTCATTGTCCATCCGAAGTACATGCCCAGGGACATGGCATGTAAACGTACTTCAAGAATTTTTGAAGTACATGGCATGTTCAGTGGGACACATTTCATGTAGTATATGTGTTAAACGGTTTCCAACTGGGAAAGCCTTGTACGGGGTACACGGTCCAACCCATCCCAAAGGGACTACACGCCGTGTTCAGTGGACCACATGGAGTGTAATCAGAAAACTATGTGCCACCTTTTCCTGGTCAACACACAGTGTCATTTATGACTTTCGTAGGATCCATTTATATGACCAGATTTGGAGGACCAATCTAATGCATTGAACCTAGACTACACGACGTGTACTTCTGAATACACATCACATATTGTAGTGTTGTGAATCCAAGAATTTTTAGCACCTCCGGATGAGATCCTCTATTTTATTTTAATCAAAATTAAAAGAAAAATTCATTTTTGTAAGGTGAATGAGAAACGAAAGAGGATGAATAGATCTCGAGATTCTAATTTACAAAACAATTAAATTTAATTGAAACAACTAAATTATTAAATGCGTAAGTCATCAATGAAATATTTAAATAATTATAAACTATGAAGTAACCGCTCTGATACCACTTTAATGTTCCGGGCGCAGTGGAAGCGTTGTTGGGATGGGACCCAACATTGATTTTTACCATGATCAATGAATATTCTGGGATCAATACAACAATGAGTTCCAGTCTCCATGTAATATAATCAAAGATTTATATAAAGAATAAAGAGACCTGAAACCTTTAGAGAGGATCTTTCACATCACGTTTATAATTAATTTAATTAATTTCATAAAGAAAAATATTACCTGGATCTTTGTTGTTTTTCTTCATTGATGATGATGATCTTCGAGAATGACCCTTCCATGTTATCTCATTGAACTTGTAAGGATCAAAACTAGAATCCCTATAGCAGTGATCCACATGTGCTTCAATGGCCTTTGATCGACACCGCTCATTGTCTGGTTGCTAACGCAATGAAGAGAGTATCTTGTGTCGGTCGTTCTTGATTTCTTGTTCTTCGGTCTTGAAGAACGTCTCTCATTCTAGAGAGGGGGGAGAAGAATATTCGAGAGAGAAATTTTTTGGCTCAAAAATTCTCAATTCACCAGGTGTGTGGTGTGGTGTATGGCACAATAGGGGTACTTGCCTATTTATATACATGGAATTTCCGATACAATATTTAATTGCATAGAAACAATTAAATACATTAATGAACTTAGAGAAAACACATGCATTTAATAATAATACTATGTCATTATTTATGGTGCTACTACTTTCACAAAACAAAATCAATAAAATCCCACATGGCAAAATAATAGCAGTGTTATTTTAATTTGTGCCAACTAGTTAAATTATTATTTACTGTCTTGTAAATAATTATTTTACAACAATACCAACCAGGTTCTGCTCGAACTCCACTTCCATTTATTGAACACCGAAATAAATAAATAAATAAATTATTCTCATAAATAAATATTTTATTTACAAACAAGTAAATAAATATTTATTAAAAGTTTAATAAAATAAAAAATATACTTTATTTAATTTATGCGATCATTTTAACATGAATAAAATTATTCCAATGTCTTGAGAATAATTATTATTTCATTAATTAAATTCAAATATAATTTAACTGAGAGCACAAAAAACTTTTAGTGTGTGACCCTCTAGGATTCTCTCTCATTGGCATTAGGCAGGCTTGCCTAAAGTCCAAGAGTACTGTCTGGCAATGGGTCAATACACCCAAAAGAAAGAATGTAAAGTCGCTACAATGACATCTATATACAAACTTTCTTTGTGTAATATAATCCCTTTGTTTTAATATCTCATCACGCAGGTTTCATGATTGTGTCATCAACTTTTACACTTGATACATCTTTCTTTGAATACCTAAAATAAACTCATCATTACACCATGGCTATGGAATTTTTCATGACAGTTATATTTTAATCAAAGGGCCAAGATATCAACTTCCATAAATGGAAGGGACAAATCCTTCCTCGACTTATCCATTAATAACATCTCACTCGTCATACACCCAATGTACCCTACTTCCTCCCAACTGTTTGTGTAATGGGTTTTGTCAGTAAATCAATGTGCGCGAGTCGTGACACGTATTAATGATAATCTAAAAGTCCAAGGATCATTACACATGCTCGCAGATAAAAATATCTAATGACACCAAAACATGCAGAATTCCTAGTAGCGGGTTTATTCTCATAATATCCCATCTTGTATATTACAAAGTAAAAACTTCACTAGAGGAAGTCTCATCTGCTTACGAGTACTCACACCTGACGGTTGGTATGCTATGTGTCACATCATATCATGTCATCTAACTATAGAACTATATTTAAGAATATTGTTATAGCATTTTAAGGTTCTAATCATAGTGAGGAACTGTAATGACCTTATATGTAACAAATACTCTAGGACATTATTACATCATATTCATGAAGAACAATGAACAATGTGTAATAATATATTAAATATCCTTGTAATAAAAGTAAAACTAGTTGGTTCTAGAACACCAACTCTTACAATAATAACATTTGACTATTATTATCCCTTGATATGTGACTAGTGAATTATAAATAATATTATTTAATTAAAAAATATTATTATTTCTCACAAATCCCCAGAAAAACCTACATAGTGTGTATATTAATATACATGATGTGTATTTTTTCCATTTACTTTATTTCCTCCACCACATTTATTAGACATTGAATAATTACTATTTATCACTTAAATAAATATCACTTCATTATTCTCTAATAAATATATTATTTCACCCACAATATATTCACCCAAATAACTAGTGTTAAAATAAATGTGATCATCCATCTGTGAATAATTATTAAACCACAATTTGGAACAATCTTTATTCAACTTGTTAAATGAATATTTAACTGAGAAACTTGGATACAATTATTGTCTGACCCCTAGGCCGCATTCTCAGTGGAATTAGGTGGATCCTACCTAATGTCCAAGGTTAGCATCAAGAAACACACCAAGGAACCCATAGATAGATAATTTTACGCCACAGTGGTGTGTCAACTCCTACAAACTCTTACAATGTAATGTAATCCCTTTGTCTCAATATATCAAATCAAGCGGGTTTCATGCTTGTGTCATCAACCCATGTGCTTGATTACTCTTTATTTGACCTCCCATAATTGAACATGTCTATTCATCACCATGGCTATGTATTTATTTAGGATATATCAATTCCATCATAGGGCCTGAGATATCAAATTCTATTATGGAACAGAAATACAAATAATTTTTCACATTATCTATTAATGAAGTATTACTCATGACACACCTAACATATCATACCTCTCTACGAACAATGTATCATCACAGTTTTCATTAATACATCTAAGTGCATGTGTTGTAATACCCACTAATAAAAATGTTAAATTATAAGGTTCAATACACATTTCCATTGATAGGAATATCCAATAACACTATGAAATGTGGATTTCCCATTGGAAGGTCTTGTTCTCATAATAACCTCCTGGATATTACCTAGGGAACACACCATGATAAGTTTCCTTAAATATTTATGATTCCTCACCCCTAATGGACTGTATTATTTGTGTCCCTCAAATAACATCATCTGCTGATAGAACATATATTCAAGAATAGAGTTATGGAACTACCGGGTTCTCATCATAAAAGAGATATGTTATGACCCTTTAGTGCAACAGCTATCCTTAGGACATTATCACATGAATTGTCACATAGAAGAATAATAAATATGTGATAATGTATTTATTAATATTCAAAACAATGAATATAAGTTTATCATAAAGTGAAATTTAGTTGTTTCTAGGCCACCATCTCCACCAAACTTCCACTTAGACTGGTGATAACTGCTAAAAAACTTTAACGCACTAGATCTCACATGATATTCATGATTTAGTTGAGATAGGCCTTTATTATGCGCTCCTCCACATTCTATTCTCTGGAAACTCTTCTCACTACAACTTAACCCCTTTGATAGGAATCCCTCAAAGGTGATACTTTTAGAGAATGTGCTTTGTCAATTAATGTGTTATTGGTTCTTTTGCAAGATCCATCATTGTGGTATTATCATAATACAATGTGATATGGTATCTACTGCTAGAGACAACATCAATCTCCTTTAAAATTTTTCGAATTCAAATGAATTCCTTGCCTACATCAAAAGCCTTTATATATTCTGACTCCACTGTAGAATTGGTGACAACTGGATGCTTTGAACTCCTCCAGCACATAGCTTCTTCGTTGTGACAAAAACATATCCTTATTTTGGCTTCAGAACATTTTTATCTTTTTGAAAACCATCATCAGTACCATCTGATAAAAAACGTATCATCTCCTCCATACACTATGAACATATCATTAGTTCTTCTCAGATACTTAAGGATAGTCTTACAGTAGTCTAATGTTGTTCTCCAAAATCTACTTGATATCTGATTACGATGCTCAGTGCATATCTAGCATAAATCCTGGTACATAACATATAATAAATGATGTATCCTATAGCCAAATCATATGGCATCTTACTCATCCTATCTTTCTCCCACTGTGTCTGAGGACACATTCTCTTAAAAAGATATAGGCCATGTGACACTAAAACTAATCCCCTATTGGATTGTTTCATACTAAATCTCTTTAGTATCTAGTCAATGTATGTACCTTGACATAGTCCAAGTATCCTCTTGGATCTACCATGAATGATCTTGATCCATAGAATGTAGGATATTTCTCCAATGTCCTTCAGGGAGAAACACTTCTTTAATGAGTCTTTAACTGACTGTAAGACTGGTACATCATTTCTAATAAGTAATATGTCATCAACATATACTACGAGGATAACTAATTCATTCCCATTAAACCTCTTATAAACACAGGGCTCACATTCATTCTAAATGAAACCAAATTCTATTATAGCTTCATAAAATAGAATTTCCTTTCATCCGGATGATTTATTTAATCAATAAATGGATTTGTACAACTTGAAAACTCGTATGAATTCACCTGGTGTCACAAACCCTTCTTTTTGTGTCATATATACATCTTCCTAAAGATTCTCGTTAAGGAATGCTATTTTGACACCCATCTTGAAAATCTCATAGTCATTGTAATCTGTTATGGAAAGTATGATTCTTATGGATTTAAACATGGAAACTGGCGAGAAGGTTTCATCATAGTCAATTCCTTGACATTTTCTGAATCCATTATCCACTATCCTTGCTTATAGGTTCTAACATGACCTTCTATTTCCAGCTTTCTCTTGAACACCCATTTGCATTCAATAGGCTTTACATCAACTAGATCATCTACTAAAACCAAAACCTGGTTTTGATGTATGGAATCCATCTCATAATTCATAGCTTCTAGACATCTTTTATATTCTGAGCTCTCAATTTCTTCCTTGTAGGAGATAGGTTCATCATTGTCCAAAAATAATGATTCACTAATCTCGATGACTAGGAAACCAAATAAATCTGGTTTCTCTTGAGCTCATACGCAGTACTTGTGTTTCTATAACCTCTTCCATAGGGACCTGTGGAACTTGTTCCTATACCACCTCCTATGTATCATCAGTATTAACATTGTTGAAGTTAATCTTTCTCCCACTATCCTTTTTTAGGATGTTCTCCCTCTCAAGAATGATGGCTTGTCTGGCGACATTCACTTTCTTATTTGAAGGGTTATATAGGTAATATCCTATCTTTTCCATGGGATATCCTATCAATATACCCCTTGTTCCCCATGGAGATATTTTATTACCTAAGAAGGCATTAAAAACATCACTCTTCCTCATACATGTGTGTACAACAGAATGGGTTTCTTTCAATTCCATAACTCAGAGGTAATTCCATTTTCCTCCATAGTTGGTACTTGGTTTAATGTGAATTTTGCAGTTTGTAATGCATGTCCCCAAAAGCATAATGGAAGATATTCATGACTCATCATCGAAATCACTATGTTCAACAAGGTTCAGTTCCTCCTTTCACTAAAACCATTCCACTGTGGTGTATAAGGAGGAGTGATTTGAGATAGAATCCCTTACTCCTATAAAAGTTTGATGAACTCTTGGTTCAGATATTATCTGCCTCAATCTAATCAAAGCTTCTCTTCTTTTTATTAATCTAATTCTCTACTTCATTCTTGAATTCCTTAAATTTCTACATGGACTCTAACATATACCTCTTTAAGTAGATATATCTATATCTACTCAAATAATCAGTAAAAGTAATGAAGTAAGAATATCAACCTCTGTCTTCTATTGGAAATGGTCCACACACATCCATGCGTACCAATCCTAGAATCTTTGTGGCCCTTTCACCCTGTCTATCAAAAGCCGTTTTGGTCATTTTTAATTGTAAACAAGTGTGAAATCTACCAAGTGTTTTTAGCTTAGTAGACTATAAATAACCATCTTAGTATAGCTTTGTCAAGCGATTTTCATTTACATGATCAAGATGGTGATGCCAAAACTAGGTGTTGTATGAGTCACCTGAGTTTATTTCGTTATCAATTTTCAACACTTGGTTTTCATTATTTAATACATATAAACCATTATTTAAATGTGACATTCCATACCATACATTGTTATTATAGAGAAACAACCCTTACTTACAAATATGAAAATAAATCCATCCATATCCAAAAATGATATAGAAATTATGTTCTTGGTGACACTGGGTACAGAATAACAGTAATTTAAAACCTAAAGCATCCCAGTTGGAAATGAGAGATGGTAATCACCAATGGCCAACACAGCCAAAATCATGACATTGGTAGCTTGAAGATCCACCTCTCCTATGGAAATCATTTTAAATCTACTTTGTTCCTGTATTTAAATACATATGTGAGCCCCATTTTCTATATCTAACACCCAATGTGTAAAAATGGAATGATTACATGATAACAAACAAACCTTTAGAATCCCCACACTTTTGGGTACAGTTCCTCATCCAGTGACTAGGCTTACGACAGGGAAAATATATTGCCTCCCATTCCTTTCCCTACCTCTGGATATTTCCCTTCTTGGAGGGATGGTTCTTTGGGGCTTCATGCCGTTTATAAATCCTTTTCCCCTTTTCCTTGTCCTTCCTCTTCTTATTCACCATAAATATTGTGGGTTTGGCACGCCCCATGTCATTATCCACTTGAAGAATCATGGTAAGAAGTTTAGATATAATCTTCTCATTGTTTCTCATGTTGTAGTTGAAAATAAAGAACGAGAAGGGATTGGGTAGTGATGATAGGATGGGATCTTTACGAAACTCATCCAGGAACTTAATCCCTAAGATATTTAGGCATTCAATGTAGCCAATAATCTTGACCACATGAGTCCCAACTGGTGAAGACTCTTCAAGATTAGTTGTGAACAATGTTTTTGATATCTCATATGTCTCTTATCTTTCCTTCTCTTGATACATATCCTTAAGGTGAGATATTATACTATACGCATCCATGTATTCATGTTTCTTCAAGAGCTCATTAGACAAGGCTGATAAAATTAAACATTGGACATCTGTGGAATAAACAAAATGTTTATATAGAATTATATTTCCTCATCATTGGCCTCATTTACAGGAGAAACTGGAACAAGATCATCCAGTACATAAATGTTTTTCTTATTGCAAAGGATGGTATGTAAACACCTCTGCCACTCTTGGAAATTGGTGTCAGTGAGAAGGATTTCCTTCTTGAGTATGGAACACAATAATATGTTTGATTTATTTTTTATTTTTGTTTATAAAAATTAATATTATAAAATATTTATTACTTTATCATTATAAAATTTATACAAATAAATTAATTAATACCTATCATTCTCCCAGTATTTTGTCAAAATACAATATCCTTCACCATTGAATTCGGAATATTTTTTTCCTGAATATTCTAGTGGAAATGATCCATATTTCCCTTTGCATTACCCTAAATAGGGTTATTCAAGAAACATAAAATTTTTTAGGTAGGCATTCTAAATGCCAACTGCATTAACTCACTATTCCTTGATCCGCTGAATGGAATCCCCAATCCTGAAATCCTTTTATTTTGGATTTACTCAACATTTGCCTCTTGGTCACATCAAGTTATACTGTGGCATTAAACTCTTGATTTCAACCAAGTCATTTCATCCCAAAACCTTAAATTAGAATTCCCTGATAATTGAAAGCACCCCAACTAGGGTTGTTCAATCACATTGAACAATGGTTCGATTCTAACCAAGATTATAGAAGGCTATACCGACAAAATATTTCCTTGAGGGATTTTATCCTAATACATAAATTTCCATTTTATAATTTTTATTACATTCTTGTTAATATTACATGGGATATACGTAAATTGGTTTCGCCTTGGATCCTAACTTGAGCCGCCTCCACTAGCTTTTGAGCTCCATCCATTACAAATGATTTTTTCTCACATGCATGTGAGGGGTAAAATTGGGTTTTACATAAAATAATCATTTAGAACACATGCCCTACATATTAATGAGGAGTAGGCTCTCAGGCTAACAATTTTAACTTAAATAAATAAATTAAAAGAAACCATCAAAATAAAAAAGGTCCCGGTCTAGATCATGATCATCCATATATGCACCAATAATTATGCATAAATAAAACTAACATTAAATTCTTTAATTGTTATTATTTAAGATAAATCATGCTCAAATCAGTTAATTTTTATTTGTAATTAATAAATCCTTTTATCTTCAACTCTTTTGAATTTATTTTAGATTATCATCCATA
Source organism: Viscum album (assembly GCA_963277665.1). Taxonomy (NCBI): domain Eukaryota; kingdom Viridiplantae; phylum Streptophyta; class Magnoliopsida; order Santalales; family Viscaceae; genus Viscum; species Viscum album. The sequence goes on from OY728153.1 coordinate 571,367,051, forward strand.
ATTATTTTAAAAAAATAAATTCATTTAAAATTAACTTTGTATGTAACCTGTACCTTGGAGGCAACCCGGTGAATTCTCGTTCATAATTACCCAATAAGTAGAAATTAACATTACACAGATGTTGAATAAAACATATATATATATATAACACCTATAACGTGTTATGTCACAGCATTACGCACACACCACGGTACACGTCTCAAGGTTTTTTAAATGTAATAATAAATTTTAATAAATTTTCATAATTTGGATGAATAAATGGCATGTACTATTTTTCATCGCCCATCATAAGTATAGACCCAGGGTGTCATCGTGTAGATGTACTTCAGAATTCTTCAGAGTACACGGCGTGTCCAACAAGCCACGCACGGTGTAGTATCCGCATTACACATTCTCTATCTGGGAAAGTCGTGTATGGGGTACACAGTCCAACCGTAACCTGAAGGGACCGCACGCCATGTACAGTGGGACACATAGTGTGAAAACTAGAAATCATTTTTAACATATTCCTGGTCAACACATAGAGTAATAAAGACTCAGATAAACTCCAACAAATGGCTTGGTTTGGTAGACCAGTCCCGACGCATTGAACCACGACTACACAACGTGTGAGGCAGAATACACACCATGTGTTCTATTTTTGTATGTCCAGAAACCATTGGAACCTCCGGATGAGATTATCTATTTTATCTTAATCAAAAATAAAATAAAATATAGTTTCTATAAGGTGAACGATAATTGAATGAGACAGAACAGATCTCAAGATTTGGATTTACATAACGATTAACTTGAATTGAAGCAACTAAATTATTAAATGCATAAATCATAAAAGAAAAAACTAAATAATTATAATCAACAATATGACTGCTCTGATACCACTTGTAGGTTCTAGGTATAGTGAAAGCGCATGGATGGGTGTACCGAACTTTAATTTTACCATTAAAATTGATCAATCTGAGATCTTTCATGATGCTAAAACGTCAGACCTCCAGAATAAAACAATGAACAAAAAGGAAATTGGGAAGTCCCAAAACCATAGATAGGATCATCATATGTTGGTTATAATTAATTTAATTAAAAGAGAAGAAATACCTTGATGGAATTATCTCTCCGTTGATGCTTCGGGTCACAATCTAATGTGATCCGTCATTTGATCATACAAGCTAAGGGTAGCGTCCACTAGCGGTGATCCAAACATGCTATGAATATCTTTGGACATTTCCGAAGGGATCACTAGGTGATAGCACAGAAGATACTTCACTTGAGATGTCCTCCTTTGATTTCCTTAAGAGCGACATTCATAGCGCTCTCCTTGATCCGGTGGAGGAGGATCTCTCTCATAACTTGAGAGCGTTCTTGGAGGAAAGTAATTTTCTCTTGGCTTGAGAGCTTTCTCCAGATCTATTATGAACAACCATAGAGAATGGATAGATATCATGAGAACAATGTAATTGGGATTTATATTACCTATAATTATAAAATTAATTAATTACCCAAAGGAATTTATTAATTCCATTTAATTCTTACTAATACCCCCAGTCTAATAATAACATTTGACTATTATTATCACTTGACATGCACCCAAATAATTACACCTAATATTATATAATTATATAAAAAATATTATTTCTCAACAATCCCATGAAAAACCAACACGATGTGTATTTTTGTGTCTACATTTTCATTATTTTCTCCACCACATTTATTAGACTTTGAATAATGAATATTTATTTCTTAAATAAATATAATTTCATTATTCACTAGTAAATATATTATTCCACCCACAATATATTATCTAGAATATCTATTGATGAAATAAATTTAATCAGTCATCCTTGAATAATTATTAATCCACAATCGAGAATAATCTTTATCCAACTTGTTAAATGAATATTTAACTAAGATACTTGGATACACATAGTCTGTGACCCTTTAGGCCTATTTCTCAATGGAATTAGGTAGATCCTATCTAAATTCCAAGGTTTTCATCTAGAAACATGCCAAGGAACCCATAGATAAAGAAGATAATCCCACAATGACATGTCACCTCCTACGAATGCTTACCGTGTAATGTAATCCCTTTGTCTCGATGTAACACACTGACCCCAGTTACCCAGAGTCGGTGCATTATTGCATAACATTGGCATGATCACAAAATATCACGTCTCGAAAGACCGATTAGTTTTGTAGCCATGGAAACACTAGATACATTCATAAGTCTTACATTACATCATAAAATAAAAACAACAAAAAAATATTGTCCCCTTTGAACACACTTATCCCTTAGAATATCCCTACAGGTCAGTCATAATATACTTCTTCACATTCTGGGAAAAATAAAACATTGAAAGGGGTGAGATCAGATGATGAGTAAGGATAACAATATAGAAGAATCATTCATAAAGATGCATAAACATTTAAGGAAATGTATAACTAAAACAAAATCCTTTTAAACTTGAATTCAGCATTATATGGAAAAGATAAAATCAAATAATTCCATTTACTTATTCACATGGATATTATACTAGTCAAATAATCCCATGCAATATCAATAACCACTTTCATAATAATGGAATGCATAATGCCAGACTTTCATAACCACATAGTCAAGGCCTTGTGCCAAGACTACAAATAAGATTTTTTCAAGGCCTTGTGCCAATACAATAGTTTGTATCATGAGATCTACTGATGCATCGAGAAGCTATAGCGGGCTCCACCCTTCACTTACTAAGTACAATTCATTCCTCTTATAAAAAGTTTTAAACATAACATAAACATTCGTATTGAAACTAACATACTAAATGTCAACAATTTATCCATAAACCATGAATGATATTAAAATAACACATCCACAGTCAAACTTATCACAAAACCTTCAATTCAATATGGAAGTTTTATATCATAATAAATCAACTTTGTATAAGCTTAAAATCCATCGACGGATGTTGAGATAGATGAAATCAAAACAATTTGAGAGAAATATCTCGTTTTGAAATCATTTAAAAGTCACATAATTATTAAATAAAACCTTTATTTTTAGAATAATCTTACAAGCTTGTAAGGAAAGCTTCGATGATTTTATAATGGTAGAAAATACCCACACCTTCCTTGAAAGTTAAAAAAACATTCTTACCTTAAATTTATCAAAAAGGTCAAAAAGTACCTTGTTTGGAAAACGACGAAAAGTTTCCTTTAAAAAATGTATAATGTAAAATAATGGTATAAATGACTTTAAATAAGTGAATATTAAATAGTAAAAATGTTTTGAAATACATTTTTAAGAAACATGGATGTGGATGATAAAGAGGTCCCAGTAGATACTTACGTAAAAACAACCTCAGATAATAAAGAGATTGTGAAATTAACCCTTACATTATAATTTTCCTTGGTCAAGGGTAGGTTTACCTCCTATATAATTGTGAAATAATTTTTATTAAATTATAAAAGAATCATATACATTAATATGATATCATAAATTTTTTTTAACATTTCTTTGCTAATAATATCTTAGTATTATCGTTGTTTTGGGTGTTAATTGATTTGTTTTCCTTTATATGATTCGTTACGTAAGCCATGTTTGTTATGGATAGGTTGTATATTATTCAAATCCAGAATGATATTAAGTCTTTAAACATTATTTTTAACCATAAAATGAAAATTAGTATCGAATGGATACGATGTGAAATTAATCTCATCGCATTCGTGGAGACAGTATTCTGTACGTACGCACGGGCAACAATATGATTCTTTTGATATTAAAATAATATATAATTGGATGGTATATAATATATAAAGAATCATTATCATGTTATATTAATTATTTATATAAATTAAACATCATTATCATACCCATCCAAATAATAATGTATTGAATAACAATTACACCATGACGTGGAGACGGTAAGTCGTACGTACGCATATATGGTGACATGTCATTCAAAGGGTGGATTGAATACTAAATATGGTTGTAACATATTTATAATTACATCACAGTATATAGAATATACTGGAGTTATTATTTTATAATGGAAATAATAACGAAAGAAGAAGTGGAAAAAGAAAAGAACATGGAAGAGGGCGGTGAAATCATTACCATTTCTTCGGGTTCTTCCTTTTGATTTGATCAAAAGGTTTACTTAGGTTTTCTTTATGATAAAACTAAGGAATCTAGGTTTAAGTGAGGGATGCTAAAAGGATATTTTGGCAGGGGTTGGATGATACAAATGGCTTTGAAGTTGTGAAATTGAGATAAGGGGGAGTGACCTTTTATAAGAGGGGTGAGGGGCACCTTAGGAAAATATAGAAATATTATTTTATAATAAAATAATTTTCAGTTTATAATGGCTCCAAACTGATTTATTTCATGGATAAGGTGGGTATGGGTCTAAAACCACTCAACCAATAGGTTTTAGATAGTTTTGGATCACTATATTAACCTTATCTTTTAGTTTTAACACTTAGTTAATTAGTTTGACATTTACCATGTCTCTTTGTATTTTTATATTATACGGTTAATAAACATACTATAAACTTACAAGAGAACCCCAAGTGGTTCATTAATGATAAAAATATAATTATATAAGTCTCTTGGTAGAACCATATATTATAATAATTGAATATCAATTAATAATATAGCATTTGTTTTAAAAACTCTTTTATGTCAATTTTGACACTATTTGGAAATTGATTTTTGTGAAAATCATAACAGAATGATTAATTCGAAAAAAGTTAATTAAATAAATACTAACATTTCATATTAACCAATAAAATTATTCTAATTCATAAAAAGTCTCAAATTACATTTATTTGGTTATTTATAATATCAATTATTTTCATATTTCATTATTAAGGCAATTATTGTATCATAATTGTGTCCAAAATAAATTAAATTATATAATGTCTAAAAATTATAAATAAAATAAAATTATGTAGGAAATATTTATATCTTTATAATGAATATTTATAATCGAATTTTTCTTATTTTTATCCCTATATTAATAATGGTTTAGTTATTAAACATTGAATTTAACACTTTCAACTCTTCTTTGAATTAAATAATAATAAATGTCCTAATCTAATCCAAGTGGAGCAAAAAGGTTCATATTTTATTCATAAGGTTGTTTTTGGTCTAATTATACATATCCAATAGAATTGAGACATATTTTAGGGTAAAAATAATATCATTTTTACCTTTAATTACCCTATTTAATTTTAACCGTGGTAAATAAAAGAAAAAATTTACTATTCACAAAAATTATTTTCACCTCATTGAACCACATTTTACATACTAATATCAACCTTGTGTCTCGGATTTTTTAAATTCAATTCACAGAAGTGGTAAAATTAAGTTTTATGTGAATTTGAAAAATCTCCTAGGAGGTTGGTAAAAGACGGTGAAAAGTTCAACAAAAATATTATATATCTAAATTAATATAAAATGAATCCAATGAATTACATTGAACTTATATAGGTATTATGTATCTATTTTGACCTAAAATAAATTTAAATAAAATAAATAATTATTTAAATAAAAATTTTGTTTTAACCAAAAACTCAGTGTTTTTCACTATTCATCAAAATTTAAAAGTTTTCAAGAAAATACCAAAAATTCTCCCTAAGATAATTTCGATATTCCAAATCCAAAAATGAAGTCCATTTTGAAAAATAAAATTTATAAAATTTCAAAAATTGGGTATTACTATTCATAATAGCTAGTTTGATTAGTTGTGGTGTGTTAGAACTCGAAGTCGCGTACAACACATGCTATTGTATTATTCAAAGAGAAGCGTATCATGGAAGCATGGGGTGTTACACTTGATATCTCAAATCAAGTGGGTTTCATGCTAGTGTTATCAACCCATGTTCTTGATTACTCTTTCTTTGACCTCTTAGAATTGAACTTTCCCAATCCTCACTATAGCAATGGATTTATTTAGGCTATATAAATTCCATCTAAGGGCCTAAGATATCAACTTATGTTATGGAACAGAAGGGAAAAATCATTTATCATATTATCTACTAATGCAGTATTACTCGTGACGCAGCCAACATATCCTACAAAATTGCGAACAATGTGTCATCACAGTTTCCGTCAATACATCTAAGTGTGCGAGTTGTAATACCCATTAATAATAATCTCAAAGTACACATCCACAGATAGGAACATATAATGACACTATTACATGTGTATTTCCTTCTGGTAGGTCTCATTCTCATAATATCCTCCTGGATATTACCAAGGATGGACACCATGAGCAGGTGCCTCAAAGTTTTAGGATTCATCTCCCTTAATGGATTATATTATTTTTTCCCCTCAAATAACATCATCCGGCCATAAAACATATATTCAAGAATAGTGTTATGGAACTTTTGAGTTATCATCATAGAAGGCATCCGCTATGAACCTTTGGTGCAACAGGTATCCTTAAGACATTATCACATACATTGTCATGCAAAAGAACAATCAAGGTGTGATAAGATATTTATTAATATTCAAATACATGAATAAAAGTTTGTCATAAATTGAAACGTATTTGGTTCTAGGCCACCAACTCCAACAGTTTTGACCACCCGACACACCTTTTTAAACAGCCCCAATCCCTTAAAAAACACATATTCAGTCATACCATGCAAAATTCACATCTAATTGACATTCTGTCTCCCCGTACACATCACAAAAAATAATTAGAATGTTTTTCTGTGATTTCAATCAATTATGATGTCGTTTTCTATGGATCTGACCATTAAACGTCTGCCTTGGTGTTTTATGACACCATAATTTCATTTTATGTCATGGAAACCATACGACACCTCCGACTGACATACCATATGCTTGACCTTTTCAAAATTAACTTAGAGATTATTTTCATCTAATTTCATGGAATTACGAGGTCGTTCAGTTCGTTTTGACCACCTGGTGTACCTTTTTAAACAGCGTCAAACCCTTAAAAAACACATATTCAGTCATACCACGCATATGGCATGTCCGATTGATTAATTTGGAATAATTTATATGTATTTCATAAAGCATGTGTCATTAATGGTTGAAGATTTCAGTTTCACATTTGAGTACCCATTTACATGAGGATCTTGTGAGGTTTGTGTATACGTACACAATTTTAGTGGCCATTTAATATTAAGGAATTTAAGTGTGATTCAAATACCTCAATCTCTAGCTTTCCTAGTATTGTCCAGATTTTCTATAATTTCAAAATTGGCATAGCTTATGATATATTGATAGCTCCGAATTTATTTATTTTCTCTCTATCAATGGATACACTCACCCTTTCATCATGGGATTTAAATACTCTATGAGGAGTAACTACTTTATGTTATCAAGTAGCAATATACTCTACCCTTATCATTCAATTATATGAAAGTGAGCATATAAAAGAACAAAATTTAGGTAATAAAGAGGGAACTATTTATTCCTATAAAGTAAGGCTATGTCCAAGAGGTTCCTATCAAAAAATACTTCTTAGTCCTTCTAGTATCATCATTTTTCTTCTCATCATCATCCTTAGTAGATTTTGTTCGCATATAATCCTTTTGTGCTATTTTATTTTATGAAGTAGTTTCCTTCACCTAAAAGTTTAAGAAAACATAATTCCCTTGAACTTGTATCATTTATTCCCATTGTATCTTTTTAGGTTGGTAATATTTTCTGACAATCTATTTTGACATTCCCAGACTAAACATACCATTCGGTTTATTTTTCTTGATCATTCATATTTGTATTTTTTGATAGATTCTCATAAATTCCAAATTTTTTATGTGTAACCTATTATTTTCATTTTCCTTTTTAAGATATCTATTCATTATCTATTCTATTTACCATCATTAACTGGTCTATCTAAATATCTTAATCTAGATAACAGTATCAATGGAATGAATAATAATCTAATTTATAAGACTTACAACCAAGGCATCATCCAACTACTCATTTGTAACGGGATACTCCAAAACCAGAAAAATGAAATTAAAAGAAATATAAATCTCTAGAAATTAATGGGTTGTGTAATATATCATGATTAAAAATAAAGTAAACATTAAAATAATGAATTAAATCACAATGATTATAACAATAAAACACATAGTCATAAATAAAACTAAATGTTAGAGAATAATTATTAATTATTATTTCATGTATGATATTAAAATGGTAATTCAAATTACCTCATGCTTTAGGTTCATCCTAATTTGGATCACCAATATCACAGTGATGACCACCAGCTATATCTAGAGACTAAAATATATATATACATTATGTATCTTAAACATATTAATAAAATTCATCATGAGTATGGTTTTTTTATTTTTTTACCTATGGCGCCACTTGTGTACCATAAATATGATGTTGTGTCATCACTTCATTGATATGTGTAAGCATTTAGGATAATCTCTCCTCATACTCTACATGTAACTTCTGAAATTGGTCATCTGTATTGCACTGCATAGCTTTCATGGAAGCATCTATCTTATTTTTTGTGAAAATCCCTACATCTCTGCATGAACCCATCGCCTCTACTCTAATATCTTCACATTGTGGGACACCACTACCTTAAGTAAAAGAATGATCATAAATATCACTCCCCACGACATGTTTAAATATCTCATTTATGTGAACAATAATGCAAAATTTCTCCTCTGGAAACTCTAAAAACTGATACTCAAATTGAGCATTTAGCATATACATAATGAATTAATGAAAAAATATGAATAATTTCTATGAAATAAAAATACATTTGTTACTAAATAATTCTCTTACTATAACATTGGAAACATCACGATCACCCACCCAATAAGTCCTCATCCATATTTACTTCTAATCAGTCATCTCCCTTCACTGGTGTAACTATAATAATGAGGTTCACCATGTAATAATACAATATTTTTAATATATGAATGAATTGTGAATTCTAAACATACATCTTGTTTGAGTTATGAAACATGTCAAGTACCAAGTATGAAAGGTTTTCCATACATCTCAAGATTACATTAATGATGAGAAGACTCCATCTACATTCAGAATATTTAGTTAATAGGAATTTGAAAAATTATTCATTTATAGATTAAAAGAAATAAATTTTACTATCATTCCCTCACTCGACCAAAACACAACCAAATCCTACCACTACATTGGAATAATTCCTTGAGGGAATTACTATAGAATGTTGTGAAAACCTACAAATGGTATCCAATGATATCTCATCACCCTTACCTTATAATCCTTATATAATTTTCATCATTTTTCAATACATACTTCTTAAAATTCATCTGGACAGGATGTCCTATTATCCTGTTAAAATAATATTTAGTAGATGCAATAATAATAAAAACAATATCCAAAAAAATTAAACATTATATTTACCTACACCTCCACCCATAATCTGTCAATCATATCCTAGGGGAAATAATTCCAATCATGAGTCATCAGAGAGAATCTATGTGGGTCTCATATCATATTCCCAAACAGAATAATCAATACAGTTTCACCTTTTCCAATTGGATGAAATGTTTTACCAAATAACACATCCAATTGGGATCCAGAGTTACAGGATTGAACCCCTCAACCAAGACCCCTACGTCTGATGGAAGACACACCAGATCTTGATAAAAAGAAATTAATAATGCAATTAGAATATAATTGAATTTTTAATTAAAAATTAGAAAAAATTTGGGAAATATACATAGAAAATTACAATAAATTAATTTAGAAAAATGAAATCCTATATGCCAACAACATCAGGTGAGCCACTCTGACCACTCCCTGAAATAACTTCATTTAAAAAAATATAGTTAAATTAGGCAATTTTTATACATAAATATTTTTACAAACATTTATTGGGAAAATAATTACAATATTTCACTAATAATACAAGTCTATCATATCTTCTTCAATTTCCTCATTGTCCCATTGTATATCTTCATCTCATACGATTAATTTTGTTTGGTCAAGTGTTTGATCAAGAAATGTGACATCACTAGGTTCCTCTTGGTCAATCAGAAAATCCCCTCTTCTATAAATTTTCACCACAACTTTCCTATCATGATCAATATAGACCATGAAAATTTTCTATGCCTGCAATGTCAGTATAAAGGTATCATTTCTTGCTCATTAATATTTAAATATAATATTGTTAAAATTTACTAAAGTAAATTGGAAGTTATATACTTTAATTCCATGAACCGGATTGACCCAATAACACCTTAACAATATTTGTTTTAAGCCACAACAATAAATAACCTCAATAATATCACTCAGTAATCCATAATAATAACATGCATCAATAAATAAAAAACCAGCACCCCTGTTTTTCATGTCTCGGTTCACATCAACATCGCTAATATGGAATCAAAATCAGTTAGTATCCAAAGACTTGTAGAGGTAAGCTGTAATAAATGGGCCATCAACAAGTCAGTTGAGTTCTTCGTTCACAGTATGGGTACTTAAATAATGAAATTATTGAATCTATAAATTTCACATAGTTAAATGGATAAAGGATTGTGAAAATATAACAAATTATCACTATAAAAATATTAAATCAATTATTTACATGTACATGAGTCTTCAACCACTCATGAAATGTGTTGAAATGTGGTTTTTGGATTTGATAGTTAGTTACATGGGGCCTTCCATGTTTCAACCCAGCGATATGTATCCTATATAAAAACACAATAAATGGTAAGTAATAAAATAAATAGAGAAACATAAGACACACAAACTATGAAACTTATTGTATGAATGGAATAACTGATGAAATGTTGAACAACACATATCTATAAGATTGAACCCACTCATCGCTGTGCATATCAAATGATATCCCTTCTCCAATTGGACCCTCATCATTTTATGATGGTTTATCTAACTTTGTTTCAACCTCATCAATATATGAAGCACAAAAATTAGTAAACTCATCCAATAAATATACCTAGTTAATTAAAGTTTCAAAATGAGAGTTGTTGTGCCCATACCATTTCAATGTATTTATGTATCGCTCTATTGGATACATCCACCTGAACTACACAGGACCACCAGTATTGACTTCACCTGATAAATGCATAATCAAGTGAACCATGAAATCAAAAAAGATAGCGTAAATAATTTAAGTTGGTGAAATAGTGAATGTAAAATCTTATCCTAATACTTTTTGAAAACACTCATGTGATGATTCCTTTAACAGAGCTGTCTGAAACAATTAGAAACTTCAATCAATGTCTCAACAACCTGGGTAGGTAAGTAATCAAAAATTTATATGGAATTAACTGTTGAATCGAAAAATTATTATCATGACTTTTTAACCCCTATAATATGTCATGCTCATCATATTGACATGCTTGGAAGTATTTTAGAAATAACCATATGGAAACATGACATTCTTAAAAACTGATAAAAATAATTGTACATTTTTCTATACATCAACGGTATAATATGTAAAACCAAGGTCGTCAATTAACTTGATATCATGAGAGAATGACTCTGTAATCTTCTCCCTAGTAGGGAGTACTTTCTTCAATAATAACATGTCGAATGAGGTGTCTGACCACTGATTCAAGGCCTTCAGGTGTAAAAATCCAATGATGAATGAAAATTAACTAAAGTTAGTGCATCCATGATATAATTCACCATGCGCATTGTCAAAAATTTCAAAATATTTCGATGATTTTCCCTATTTAGAAGAACAAGGATTACTCCAGCCAACGTCATCCATTACATCATTACTTTCTTCAGGTTGAAATTAATGCATCATATCCTTGAGCATTATGTTCATCAGATCAATTGTTCTCGAATCAACATCCATATGAATAATTTAATATTGGTGACATGAAATGGAATTTTCTCCATGATGTTTCTATGTCTGATAGTTTTTCAAAAACTAATTCAAAAACAGATGTTCTCTAACACTGTCTCATTTGAAGAGAAATCTATTTTCAAATTTTCTGCATGGAAAAAAATTCAAATCACTTTTAAAATCACTGGTTAAATCCTTAAATCACTTAATCCCCTCATAATATTTTGTAGAAAACCTATCTTGCATATCAATACATCTCTTATCCATATCTGTATTTAATATAAAGGAAATAATTTAAATATCTTATTTAAATTCTAAAAAACTTATTTCATTAAAACATATGAACCAAGGAGTTCAAAGCTATTTTTGAGGGAATGTAAATGAAGTGTATTGGTTTTCATGAAATTTTTACATCTCTATATATATTGTTTTCAAATTAAACAAGGAGGAAAGAATTTCTACAACTGATGTGATTCCATTATAAAAAAACATGCGAGAGAAGATCAGATCACTTGTGTAATATCATAACCCTTCACCCATATAATATGGTGAATATATTTCTTGGATAATCCCTGGAACCCTTTGATATGTAAAGATTAAATATTAATTTATTATTCTACCATGTATGATGTTGCAAAAATATAATTTTATTTTTTATTATTTTATTTATAATTTCAATTTTACAGATCACCTATGTGGTGGTGTGGGTAGATGACCTGGTTTAATGATATTATGTGAACTAATGTTGGTGTCTGGATGGTATGTTATGAATAAAGTATGTTCGTAGAAGACTCAAAATAAGGCCCCGACCTTAAACCTTACTTAATATTGAATTAAATGAAAAATTCACATTGAGGATCATTTCAGGTTTAGTGTTTTAGAGAATTAGGACATAGCTATTAAATCTCAAAATATTTAAAAGTATACACTTCTACTAAGTTTCCATAAAATAAAAACTCTTAAAAAGAAACATGTCTAGTTCCATGTTTTAGACAGCCTGACATTTCCGTGATCCCATCTTTGATCCTATTCAACTTTATGTCCTGTGAAAAAAATTTCAAAAAAATACTTGGGATGAGCATAAAAATCCCAGTAAAGGATACAAAAAGAAGGAAAAATATTAGTTTTTCAAAACAATAAGTAAACCATGTGTACATTACCAAAGTAATTCTTTTCACCTTTATGAAGTAGTAAAAACTCTTTACTGAATAAAAGATCATTACTTACCCATTTGTAGCCAAAAGAGTACCATAAAACCCATATAAAGAACATATAACATATAGAGGTAACTTGGGACATAAACATACTAAAATGGAATAACCATACGGTATACTTCCACACATACTTAATGGAATAGCCATATGGCCGACTTCCATACCCAATGCATTGGAGGTTATAACATAACCATCCGTCCTGGTATTCACGGCACCACCCGTCATATGGTTTATCACGTAACCACCCGTAAAATGTCCATGTACCATCATTACACATAAAATATTGAAAATATAAACATTTTAATAACAACATTTCATTTTCAATCACAATAAGTAATTCCAATATATTGAATTAATCAATCCATTTTCAAAAATCATTTAAAAGAGATTTTTGAATCAAAGTGTCCCATACCACTTTGAAGCTTTTAATGGAATTGTAATTTTAAAAAATTAATGTCCATATAAATAAATACTGAAAACCATTTTGAAAACATGGACATTAAAGATAAAGATTTAGAATAATGAATCTTTAAAACATTTAAAATGATATTTTTGTTAAAGAGTTTTTAACAAAATGAAAGACTCTTGAATACAAATAATTGCGGAATAAAATTTAATCCAAACATTATATTATCATTAGAATTTAATGGATTCATGATATAATATGTCAAAGGATATTATACACAACATATAAGAGTGAATTGTTGCATAACAACAATGAAGTCTCAATGGAAATGTAAATTGAGGATGAAATCCATTATGAAGATGGTATCCTTAAATTAAGGATAAATCTATCACATTATTATGTTTGAGAAATACAAATACACCCAATATAAGTGTATATTATGTTTGAAACAATAAGAGGTCATTCACTCATATTCTTGGAAAAACAAAACCAATGACATAGATATTTAACTCAATTAAATGAGATTGAGCTAAGATTTCCCATACAAGTTCGTAATAATTTATCAATGAGATGATTATATGTATAAATAGTATATCCAAAAAACTGTTTGTGGAAATTACCACATAGGGATTCCACACATAATCTTGGCATAATAAAATCAAGAAGTATAGGTTTACCCCAAATAATTGAAAGTGGGTTAAGAAGTTCCTTTATAGAAATCCGACAGCCTACTGGCGTCACATTAAAATTCAGAAAATGAGTTGATGAGAGAGAAAATGGTATCTCATCACATGGACATAAAATTAACATAAATAATGATATATAAGAACATATCCCAACATAATAGTATGTGAATTAAAATACATAACAAAATAAGTCTTTTAAAAAGAAGAGGTTGAAAGGTCCAGTTACCGAGTTGGGTAACTTTCGAAACGTACACCCCATGGAAGAAGGGTCATACAATGAAGATGTAAATTCCCATATATAAAATTATACTAAAAAAAGTGTATAATAATGGGAAGTAAAAAAACCACTCAATGTAAATAGTGGCAAACATTGCATAAATGTCACGAGAATAAAAGTGAGATGAAAAATCCCTTACGAAAATTCGGCAGCCTAACGACGCCACTTAAAACTTGCACAAATGGATTTATGAGATAAAATAGGGTCTCTCATAATATGAACATAAAAATTACAGTATTATTAATGTAAAATAATATCCCCAAACATAATAAATATGATCGTAAAAGAAATGACATAAAATATAGTACTAAAAAATAAAGAGAGAGGTTGGATCCCTTAGCTCAGGTCCGACTTGTCTTGTTTGTTTCTATATATTCCTGAATAATAAACTTTTGTCAATTTATAATTGCTTAAGGACATATTTTAAATATTATTATTCAGTTCATATCACATGTTATAATGTTATAATAATTGGTTAATAATGTGAGTTCATATCAGATGTTTTTGTCGATGTTTGGTACATGAGTCAAAAATGAACTTGTTTGAAAATGATTGCCCACGTAGTAAATCATTTCCAGAATATTAATAATGATTATAATATCATATATATCCTGTACATATTCATTTTATACTATTCCATAACATTTTGAGATAAAAAATGAAAAGCACCGTTCATGGAGACGGTAGGCCGTACGTACGCATGAACGCTACTTTCATTTTTTTTTCATATTAATGGAATTAAAACTAAATGAGAGATATATATATTTAATAATTCCAGAATTATATCCATAATTTAGATGTAATATATTTCATATATATCCATTATATAAATGTACTTATAATAGTACTTATCATTTGGAGATAAGAAATGAAATGTACCGTTCATGGAAACGGTAAGTCGTACGTACGCACGAACGCTACTTTCATTTCATTGGCACATTAATGGAATTAAAAATAGATGAGAGATATATATATTATAATTCCAGTATAATATATATTTTATATATATCACATAATTTCATCAATTTCATTTTTTATAAACTCCATATATTGCATGAACGAGTCACATCACTTGAGGGGGTAGTAGTCCACACTTCCTCAAATGAAATTATCGCATTTTCACAACATGAAAAGCATAAAGGTATGTTTTAATTATAAAATAAATAAGCATAGAGGGGAAATAAATATAATATATATAATAAATAAATATATTTCTATCATAATGGCCACCATGAGAGGTGGTATGAGAAGATAGAACAATCATTGTTTCGTGAGGCAGTAATTCGCCATCCACGGAAACAATATGTTCTTTAACCATTAGACGGAGGTGTGTGTTAGTGTAGCCAAAATAATCCTCATATAAACATCTTAATATATTGAAGATAATGTGTTTGTTACAAAAGAAATAAATAAAATGAGTTTAGGTGGTTGGAGAAGCAAAATAAAACAAATGAACACTAGGGAAGACTTTACCTTTAAATCGGGTAAATCTTTTTGATTTGAGCTCAAAGGATTCCTTGGAAAGATTTATGCCCAAAGTGAGGCTTCTAGGAGTAATAGAGGGATGTGGAGAGACAAAATGGGCATTTTTTGGCCGAGCCAAAGGCTTGAGAGGTGTGGGTAAGGTGGTAGAGGTGGGGGCCTTTTATAAGAGGAGAGGATGGCACTCTTGGAAAGTTATAAACTTTTACTTTATTATAAAATGCATTTCGGATTTTCTAGGTCACAAAATTATATATTTTGAGGATAAGGTGATAAGAGTTTGAAATCCACCCATACAATAGGTTTTTGACAAGTGTAGGTATAAGATTTTACATTATATTTTCATTTTATTTAAATCGTTAAATAACGAGGTAATCGTTGCATCATCATGGTGTCATAAATAATTTCATTTATTTAATTTCTAAAAATTAAAAAAAAATATCATGATGTAGGAAATAATTTTATATTTCTAATGAATATTTATATCCAAAACTATGACTTGTATAATCCCAATTAAAAATTGGTTTAGTAAAACAACTCATGTTTGTGACATTTTTATTTTAACTTTAAATAAAAAGTTATTTATGTCATTTTCCTACCAAAGTGGCTCCATGAGGTCCCCAAGTTGACCCATGGATTGTATGGGTCGGCCATGACACATCAAAGGAGGGTAGGACATGTGTCTAGGTCATTTAATATTATTAAAACATTATTTTTTCCTTAAATTACACTAATTACCTTTAATCGTGATTAATAAAACGTAAAAGTTACTATTCACCAAAAATTATTTTAATCTCAACCGCATTTTACTTCTTAATTACAACCATGTATGTCAGATTTTTGAAAATCCAATCACAGAAGTGGAAAAGTTTCATTTAAACGAAAAATCAGTTTCTTTAACTACCACTTAGTGGTTTCACTATTCATCAAAAATTGAAGTTTTTCAGAAAAATACCAAAAATTCCCCCTAAGCTATATTTGATATTCAGAATTCAAAAATGATGTCTATTTTACAAAATTATAAACATATAAGTTTCATTTATTAATTTAATAATTAATTCCAGCTGTTAAAACAAATAGCGTGTTTTTAAGAAACAATATCTATTAAAAGATTGACACTAGTTTAAGTCCAATTTCAAAGTGAAATTAATTCCAATGACCACCATTGGATAAAATGGTAAAAAATTATTGTAAATAAACTTTAATCTCAATTAAAAATATAATCTATCCACATAAATAAATCATATTAAAAGGAGGTTCTGAATTAAAATGCAACATTTTCAATAAAAATTATCTTTATCGGAAAAATAAATTTTTTTTACCCAAAGTAAATTTTGATGTCCAGATTCTAAAGAATGATTTTATTTTGTCAAATACAACATATAAAATTGTCAAAACTATATTTAAACATTTTTATCCATCAAAATGTGGTTAATCTACCTTTTAAAGAATATTAGAAAATTTATGCTTAAAATTGGATTCATTTGCATTTTATTCCTCTAACATTTATTGGATAAAAGTAAAAATATTTGGAAAACAAATATAATCATTTTGTAGTTAGTTCCGTTCATTCCATTCATTAAAATGGCTAGGTGTTAACTACCATTTAAAATAAAATTATTTTATTATTAGAGTGCAACATAAGATTTCAAAGAAACTCGATGTTGTGTATTGGGTACGCCATCGAGCATAGCGTTCCCTTTAAAGTAATATTAATTCTTTATTCAAAAATATGGATAAATATGTAATTTTCATATTATTTATTTACCTGGGGTGTTACATCCTTCCCCCCTTTTGGGAATTGCATCCTCGCAATTTTAAAATTGGTCTTGGAAACTCCATTGAATGTCCCACATCAGAACAAGATTCAGTGAAACTATCACTTAAAAAGAATGGGAGAGAAGTACAAAGGTCACCCAAGTTAACCCATACTAGGATTCCAGGTATGAAAATATGGACATGGAGGAAAAAAAAAGGGTCATGTTCTGATGGAGTGTGACAAAAAACATTTTTAGGAGAAAGTTAACCACCAGAAAATCACAAACTTGTGATGGGTTAAACGGTATTGGATTCCCCAGTAGGAAAAGTTAACGGACAACATTTTTTTAGTTAATTTTCATTGAGGAATTTATTTTTGAGCTTAACTAAAACATAAGGAAACATACTTACTTGTCATGTTGACTTTAAACTTTTACTAGATTTCTTACACGAAATCATATTTTCTCCAAAAGATGAGTATTTTGGATGACTTGTTTACATCAAGAGAGCTATAATCAACTTCTAAAGAATCACCTAATCCAAAAAATAGAACTGTATACTTCCCATGTGTTTTGACCTTAACCAACATTAAAACCAAAAAGGTTAGTATGAGATCAGATAATACCCAAAAAGGATAATCCTAATAAAAAGGAAATCTATTATTAATCTCCAAAATTTTTCCAACAAGACCCAAAGGTCAACGAAGACCAAAATTAAACCAAACTAAGATTGAAACCCAAATATTTGAAGGATTTAATCACATAGTCCTCAAAGTTAAATCGTAACATTTATCTCCAAACAACATCAGTTGCTCTTAAAGTCTCGTATTGAAAAGTAATTAACCTAATCACACATCCTTCATGATAGGTTAATAATTTCCATAGATAACCCCAAATCAACTTACAATTTATTAATAAAATCAGCTAACTAAAAAGAATTAGTCAAACTAACCAGGGACTTCACGTAGTCCAATGGTAGGTGATAAATACCCGTCGCACTTTGGTTGTGGGTTCAATTCCCGTAGTTTTGTCTGACGTGTCAGGTTGTCACACGGCCTGCGTGTTGTCCTTTTTCTAAAACTATATAATTATTAAAACATTCCCCAAAACGAGATAAAATCTTCAAAAATAACCATAACATAATTTAACCTCAAGCTTATCTCATTTCATTCATATTCCATAATAAAGTATATTGACCCATAATTACCTCAAAAGTAAGGATCATATAAACCCTAATGGTTACCTTTATAATTATTACCTGAACTTTCACATCGAGTTTTCCATCTCGTATAAAATTCATTAGAGAACTCACCAAGGTTGAAGTGGTTGATCATGACTCCTTGATAGTTGGTTTAGAACAACCAAGAGATTCCTCATTGAATCCCCCATTTCATACAATCTCTTAATCAGAGAACCACCACAGTTTCCTTCAAACCCATTATCACTTTGGTTCCTTCTAGATCCTTCCATTTACTAAAAACAGAAATGTCAGTGTGAGTATATCAACAAAAACATCATGTACTAATGAGGAAGATAAACAATAAGATATACTTACTCATTCACTTTATATAAAACTAGGAATATTTCTGAAATCCTAGACATTATGGTAATGTCACTTATGCTTAGAGAATAGCCTAACCCCTAAAGTTATCTAAACTGACCTTTGATACCAACTATAAGGCCCCAGCCTTAAACATTACTTAATATTGAATTAAATTAAAAATTCACATTGAGGATCTTTTTAGGTTTATAGTTTTAGTGAATTAGGACATAACTATTACATCTCAAAATATTACAAAGTAGACACTTCAGCTAAGTTTCCATAAAATAAAAACTCTTAAAAAGAAACATGTCTAGTTCCATGTTTTAGACAGCCTGACATTTCCTTGATCCCATCCTTGACCCTATTCTACTTTATGTCCTATGAAAAACATGTCAAAAAAATAATTGGGATAAGAATAAAAAGCCTAGTAAAGGATACACAAGGAAGGAAAACTATTAGTTTTTCAAAACAACAAGTAAACCATGAGTACTTTACCAAAGTAATACTTTTCACCTTTATGAATTAGTAAAAACTCTTCACTGAATAAAAGACAATTAATTGCTATTTTGTAGCCAAAAGATTACCATAAAAACCATATAAATAACTCATAACAAATAGAGGTAACTTGGGATATAAACATACTTAAATGGAATAACCATATGGTCGAATTCCACACATACTTAATGGAATATCCATATGGCCAACTTCCATACCCAATGCATTGGAGGTTATAACGTAACCACCGTCCTGGTATTCACAGCACCACCCGTCATATGGTTTATCACGTAACCACCCGTAAAATGTCCAAGTACTATAATTGCACATAAAATATTGAAAATATAAACATTTAAATAACAACATTTCATTTGCAATCACAATAATTAATTCCAAGATATTGAATTAATCAATCCATTTTCAAAAATCATTTAAAAGAGATTTTTGAATCAATGTGTCCCATACCACTTTGAATCTTTTAATATAATTATAATTTTAAAACATTAATGTACATATAAATAAATACTGAAAACCATTTTGAAAACATGGACATTAAAGATAATGATTTAGAATAATGAATCTTTAAAACATTTAAAATGATATTTTTGTTAAAGAGTTTTTAACAAAATGAGAGACTCGTGAATACAAATAATTACGGAATAAAATTTAATCCGAACATTATAATATCATGAGAATATAAGGTATTCATGATATAATATTTCAAAGGACAGTATACATACCATATAAGAGTGAATGGGTGCATAACAACAATGACGTCTCAATGGAAATTTAAATTGAGATGAAATCCATTATGAAGATGGTATCATTAAATTAAGGATAAATCTATCACATAATTATGAGTGAGAAATAAAAATACACCCAATATAAGTGGATATTATGTGTGAAACAATAAGAGTTCATTCACACATAATCTTGGAAAAACAAAACCAAGGACATATATATTTAACTCAATGAAATGAGATTGAGCTATGATTTCCCATACAAGTTCGTAAGAATTTATCAATGAGATGATTATGTGTAGAAATAGAATATCCACAAATAGGTTTGTGGAAATTATCACATAGAGATTACACACATAATATTGGAATAATAAAATCAATAAGTAGAGGTTTAACCCAAAGAATTGAAAGTGGGTTAAGAAGTTCCCTTACAGAAATCCGACAGCCTAAGGCATCACTTTAAAATTCATAAAATGAGTTGATGAGAGAAAAAATGGTATCTCATCATGTGGACATAAAATTTACATAAATAATGATATATAAGAACATATCCCAACATAATGGTATGTGAATTAATATTCATAACAAAATAAGTCTTTTAAAAAGAAGAGGGTGAAAGGTCCCCTTACCGAGTTGGGTAACATTCGAAACGTACACCCCATGGAAGAAGGGTCATAAAATGAAGATGTAAATAACCAGATATGAAATTATACTACACAATGTGTATAATATTAGGAATTACATACACCACTCAAAGGAAATAGTGGCCAACATAACATAAATATCACGGGAATAAAAGTGAGATGAAAATCCCTTAAGAAAACTCCACGGCCTAACGGCGCCACTTAAAACTTCCACAAATGGATTTATGAGATCGAATAGGATCTCTAGTAATATGAACATAAATATTACAATATTAGAAATTTAAAATAATATCCCCAAACATAATAAATATTATCTTAAAATAAATGACATAAAAGAGAGTACTAAAAAAGAAAGAGAGAGGTTGGATCCCTTACCTCAGGTCTGACTTGTCTTGTTTGTTTCTTTATATTCCTGAATAATAAATGTTGGTAAATTTATAATTTCTTATGGAACTCTTTTAAATATTATTATTCAGTTCATATCACATATTATAATGTTATAATAATTGGTTAATAATGTGAGTTCATATCAGACGTTTTTGTTGATGTTTGGTACATGAGTCAAAAATGAACTTGTTTGAAAATGATTTCCCATGTAGTAAATCATTTCCAGAATAGTAATAATGATTAAAATATCATATATATCCAGTAAATATTCATTTTATAATATTCCATAACATTTATAGATAAAAAATGAAAAGCATCATTCATGGAGACGGTAGGTCGTACGTACACATGGACGCTACTTTCATTTTTTGTCATATTAATGGAATTAAAATTAAATGAGATATATATATATATATATATTATAACTCCAGAATGATATCCATAATTTAAATGTAATATATGACATATATATCCATTATATATATGAACTTAAAATAGTACTTATCATTTGTAGATAAGAAATGAAATGTACCGTTCATGGAGACGGTAAGTCGTACGTACGGATGAACGCAACTTTCATTTCTTTGGCACATTAATGGAATTAAAAATAGATGAGAGAGATATATATTATAATTAAATTATAATATATATGTTATATATATCACATAAGTTCATAAATTTCAATCTTTATACATTCCATGTATTGCATGAATGAGTCACATCACTTGAGGGGGCGGTAGTCCACACTTCCTCAAATGAAATTATTGCATTTACACAACATGAAAAGCATAAAGATATGAATTAATTATAAAATACAAAAGAATATAGGGGAACTAAATATATTATATATCATAAATAAATATAGTTCTATCATAATGGACACCATGAGAGGTGGTATGAGAAGATATAACAATCATCGTTTCGTGAGGCAGTAATTCACCATCCACGGAAACATTATGTTCTTTAACCATTAGACGGAGGTGTGTGTTAGTTTAGCTCGAATAATCCTCATAAAAACATCCTAGTATATTGAATATACTGGTTTTTTACAAAAGAAATAAATCAAAAGAGTTTAGGGGGTTGGAGAATCGAAATAAAACAAAAGAACACTAGGGAAGACTTTAACATTAAACCGGGTAACTCTTTTTGATTTGAGCTCAAAGGCTTCCTTGGAAAGAATTCTGCCCAAAGTGAGGCTTTTAGGAGTAATATATTGATGTGGAGAGACAAAATGGGTAGGTTTTGGCCGACCCAAAGGCTTGAGAGGTGTGGTTAAGGTGGTAGAGGTGGGGGCCTTTTATAAGAGGAGAGGAGGGAACTCTTGGAAAGTTATAAACATTTACTTTATTATAAAATGATTTTCCAATTTTTAAGGTCCCAAAATTATATATTTCTAGGATAAGGTGGTAAGAGTTCGAAATACACCCATCCAATAGGTTTTTGACAAGTTTCGGTATTAGATTTTACATTATCTTTTCATTTTTTTTAAATCGTTAAATAATGAGGTAATCGCTGCATCATCATGGTGTCATAAATAATTTAATTTATATAATTACTAAAAAATATAAAAAAACTATCATGATGTAGGAAATAGTTTTATATTTCTACTAAATATTTATAGTCAAAAATATTACTTATATAACCCCAATTAAAAATTATTTTATTAAAACAACTCATGTTTGTGACATTTTTATTTTAACTTTAAATAAAAAATTATTTATGTCATTTTCCTACCAAAGTGGCTCCATGGGGTCCCCAAGTTGACCCATAGATTTTCTGGGTCATCCATAACACATCCAATGAGGGTAGGACATGTTTCTAGGTCATTTCATATTATTAAAACGTTATTTTTACCTTAAATTACACTAATTACCTTTAATCATGATTAATAAAACATAAAAGTTACTATTCACCAAAAATTATTTTAATCTCATTGAACCAAATTTTATTTCTTAATGACAACCATGTATGTCAGATTTTTTAAAATCAAATCACAGAAGTGGAAATGTTTCATTTAAACGAAAAATCAGTTTTTTTAACTACCACTTAGTGGTTTCAGTATTCATCAAAAATTGAAGTTTTTCAGAAAAATACCAAAAATTCACCCTAAGCTATATTTGATATTCTGAATTGAAAAATGATGTCTATTTTACAAAATTCTAAACGTATAAGTTTCATTAATTAATTTAATAATTAATTCTCGCTGTCAAAACAAATAGCGTGTTTTTAATAAACAATATCTGTTAAAAGATTGACACTAGTTTAAGTCGAATTTCAAAGTGAAATTAATTCTAATGACCACCATTGTATTAACTGGTAAAATATATTCTAAATACACTTTAATCTCAATTAAACATATAATCTATCCATATAAATAAATCAGATTAAAAGAAGGTTCTGAATTAAAATGCAACATTTTCAATTAAAAAGATCTTTATCAGAAAAATAACAAAAATTTACACAAAGTAAATTTTGATGTTCAGATTCAAAAGAAGGATTTTATTTTGTCAAATACAACATATAAAATTTTCAAAATTATATTTAAAAAGGGTTCTCCATCAAAAGGCAGTTAATCGACCTTTTAAAGAATATTAGAAGATTTATGCATAAAATTGGATTCATTTGCATTTTAAGCCTCTAACATTGATTGGATAAAAGTAAAAATATTTGAAAAACATATGTAATCATTTTTTAGTTAGTTTCATTCATTCCCGTCATTACAACGGCTAGGTGTTAACTACCATTTAAAATAAAATTATTTTATTATTAGAGTGCAACGTAAAATTTCAAAAAAACTCATTGTTGCATATTGGGTACGCCATCGAGCATAGCATTTCCTTTAAAGTAATATTAATACTTTATTCACAAATATGGATAAATATGAAATTTTCATATTCTTTATTTACCTGTGGTGTTACACTCCATCACTAAAAATGATTATGTGATATGTAATATGGGTGGTGGGTGTTATGAGAGTCTTGTTAAAGTGACAGGAGTTCGTGAAAATATTTATTTTCAATGGAAATGTGTTGCAGAACAAGAAATATATGTAACAAGTGGGAATTGATGACCAAACTGTGTTGAGACAATAATTTTGATCAATATTACATGCCTTCATTTATTCCATATTAAAAAGGTAGAAAATTTTACTCTTTAAACATAACATAGTTCATTGATAAAGTCTATGTCACACTTAAAACATGACATGGATAGCAAAGTTAGGGAATAATGCATTTTAGGTTAAATATATTTTAGAAATGTGTATGGAATATAGCATTATGAACTTCTTAATAGTACTGGATTGATGTGATCCCAACCTTGGTCTATCAATATATCAGAATAATAATCACTAATATATATCCATCTTTTTCTTGCATACCTTCTGGTTAAAAATCTTTCAGTCTATCATTTATTGGTTTCTACTTCATGTTCAATGATACAAGGACCCATGATTCTAAAATACTAATTTAATTACCTCTCTAAATGGTAATTTTTACGAATGATCTACTCGATTTTGTAAGTCCAACAACAACTTACCTATCGGGGACTCGACTATGGGTAAAGCGGGTGAATGGATTGTGGATCCATGATGGCGTAGGGGCTCGATAACAAGGGTTCGATAGTTGGCCTTGACAGGGGCGGTATGGGTTGATGGGGGCGAGATGGATTGGTGAAGCGAGGGAGGATTCTACGGCGAGGCACAATGAGTTGGGAGGGTTTAGTGGAGGCAAGATGGGAGGGCTCGACGACGGGGTGCAGTAAGGTCAGGAGGGATCGACAACGGCAGGACTAACCGAAGGCGCTACACGGAGGAAATGGTGGGGGTTGGGAGGTAGTAGTGGTGTCTCGGGGTTGCAGTGGGATAGTGTCACGGGGTCCGGGAAGGTTGAACAAGGGGGAGAGGGAAAATTAGGGTATGGGTATAAAAAATACAACAACCACCAAATAGCGGTCACCTGAACTACCCCACATCAATTGGTTAAATTTCTACTAGTGATAAGAAAATGGAGATTCATATGTTGGAACAGATTTTTCATAGTTATTTCAATGGGGGAATGTTGCAAGGAGTTGAGTCATCGGGCAAAAGAGCTTCCACCAATCCGTTAGAAATTATTCCAATTTATTACAAATTATTACTCCACTAGAAATTGTGCCGATTTATTCTAATTATTCTAATTATTGCTAATTATTCTAATTATTTCTTATTATTGTAATTATTGCTATTTATTCCTAATTATTGATATTTATTACTGATTATTGCTAAGTATTCCAAATTATCACACATTCTTGTTAATAATTAATAATTATTTCTAATTATTACAATTTATTACTAATTATTACTAATTATTATTAATTATTTCTATTTATTACTAATTATGAATACTTATTACTAATTATTATTAATTATTGCAATTTATTACTATTTATTAAAATCTATTACTAATTATTACAATTTATTGCTAATTATTAAAATTTATTTCTAATTGTTATAATTTATTATTAATTATTACAATCTATTACTAATTATAACTAATTATTATAATCTATTAAAATTTATTACAAATTATTTCCAATTATTAAAATTTATTTCTAATTATTTGTATTTATATTAATTTATTACTAATTACCACTAGTTATTACTAATTATTACAATTTATTACTAATTATTACAATTTATAACTAATTATAACAAGTTATTACTAATTATTACAATTTATTACTAATTATTAGAATTTATTTCTAATTATTACAATTTATTATAATTTATTACAATTTATTACAATTTATAACAAATTATTACAAATAATTACAAATTATTACTAATTATTACTAATTATTACTAATTATTACTAATTATTACTAATTATTACTATTTATTACAATTTATCAATAATTATTAATAATTATTACTAATTATTACTCTATTACTTATTATTACTAATTATTACTGATTATTTCTAATTATTGCTAGTTATTACTAATTATAATAATTTATTACTAATTATTACAATTTATTACTAATTATTACTATTTATTACTAATTATTAGGATTTATTACTAATTATTACAATTAATTACTATTTATTCCAAATTATTACTATTTATTACTAATTATTACTAATTATTATTAATTATTACAACTTATTACAAATTATTACAATTTATTACTATTTATTACAATTTATTACTAATTATTATAATTAATTATAATTTATTATAACTTATTACTAATTATTACAATTTATTACAATTTATTACTAATTATTTA
Organism: Viscum album; assembly: GCA_963277665.1. Lineage (NCBI taxonomy): Eukaryota > Viridiplantae > Streptophyta > Magnoliopsida > Santalales > Viscaceae > Viscum > Viscum album. The sequence goes on from OY728153.1 coordinate 571,393,743, forward strand.
AGTTTATTGCAATTTATTACTATTCATTTCTATTTATATCTAATTATTTCTCTTTATTGAAATTTATTACAATTTATTACTATTTATTACTATTTATTACTAATTAATGCTAAGTATTACTAATTATTACTATTTATTACAAATTATTACAAATTATTACAAATTATTGCTAACTATTATTAGCTATTACAAATTATTATAAATTATTACTAATTATGTTTAATTGTTACAATTTATTACTAATTATTACCAATTATTACAATTTATTACTAATTGTTAAAATTTATTACTATTTATTACTAATTATTACTAATTATTACTAATTATTACTAATTAATAAAAAAATATTTAAATTTATTACTAATAATTACTAATTATTAAAATTTATTATTAATTATTACAATTTATTTTTAATTATCACTAATTATTACTTGTTCCTGCTAATTATTACTTATTCCCGCAAATTATTACTAATTATTACTAATTTCTACTAATTACCGCTAATTATTTCTAATGTCACTAATTGTTACTATTTACTACTATTTATAAATATCTATTTTAATTTATTGCTAATTATCACTAATAATTACTAATTATCGCTTATTATAACTAATTATTAATAATTTCTCTAATTAATACTAATTAATAATAATTAATAGTAATTAATACTGATTAATGCAAATCACCAGTAATTATTTATAAAAATAAATAATGATAAATAAAACTATGAAATTTTGATTTGATTTAATTACAACTAATTAAAAATAATTATAACTAATACAAACTAGAATGAATTAACTAAAAAATAAAAGGAATAGATAAATACATTAAAACTGAATATTTCAAACGATATAAGCCAAGAATATTACTCCGATTTAGAATTTTATACATTGGAAAATTTTGAGAGGAAAAAGGTAAGTAGGGAGGGAGAGTTAGAGAAATAAGTGGAATGAAAAAAAACAAATAGGGGTATATATAGGTGAGACTATTTCTGTCGGTACTCCCGTCGAAAATGCTTAGGTGGTTAAAAAGGAATTTGCAACGTGTCCCATCACAAATACCAACCTATCAACATACTATTTACGATGGGAGTTAAATCCTGTCACAAATACTAAGAAACGTCATCAGGTATTGGCAGCGGGCATATGAGCCTGTCGCAAATACCCTCCCTACGGTTTGGCACGGAACTCGGACCAAACCTATTGCGACGGGGACCATTTCCTCCTCGCAAAGAACTAATTATTTGTGACGGGAAGAGGGTCCTGTCACAAATAATCCCTCTCAACGGACTACTTACAATGCGACCCTACCCTGTTGCAAATAACCCGTTTCAAATATCAAATTTTCCCGTAGTGTGTGACGAGTATAACTCCAAGTTTATCATTTTATTTAAAATTCAAATTTTAGTAAAAAAGACAAGTGATGTACTCAAAATCAAAAAAAACACACATTTGGAGTGTTTTGATACTTTATATTTATGATCCAGAAGTCATTTGTGACTGGTAGGAATCAGCTGCACCTCAATCTGATACACGGTGTGTCCAGTATGGCTCAAAGTGTACGTTAACAGTTTAAAGTTGACATTTTATTTCAAAACGTGTCACTCACTGAAAACTAAGAAAATAGGCTCGGATTGTTCTGATTCTTCTAGACAATGATTATATGTCATTTATGACATGTAGGAACCAGTCTCACAATAAACTGACACACGATGTGATCAGTATAACTCAAAGTGCATGTTATCATTTTAAAATTAAATTTTCATAAAAAACACCAGTGACATACTCAAAACTATGAAAACGCATTCAGATTATTTTGATATATTAGGAAAAAATCCGTAAGACATTTTTTACGTATATGAATCAACCTCACCTCAACCTGATGGATGGTGTGACCGGTATGACTCCAAGGGTGTTCTTTCATTTGAATTTTACATTTTAGTAAAAAAAGGCAAGTGACTTACTCAAAATGAAGCGAACGCATTCATATTGTTTTGATATTTTAGGTTAATGATCCATAAGTCATTTTTGGCATGTACGAATAATTTTCACCTCAATCTGATACACGGTGTGTTCGATAAGACCCAAAGTGTCTCTTATCAAATTAAAATTGACATTTTAGTTCAAAACGTGTGTCGCTCACTGAAAACTGAAAGCACATGCTTGGATTGTTTTGATAATTTAGAACAATGATTAATAGGTCATTTATGATTGTAGGAATCATTATCACATCAAACTAGAACACTATGTGACCGGTATAACTCAAAGTGTACGTTTTCAGTTTAAAATAACATTTTAGTAAAAAATAGAAGTGGCATACTCAAAACTGAGCAAACACATTCAGATTATTTTGATATTTTATGACAACAAATCATTAGTCATTGGTGACATGTAGTAATCATCCGCACCTCAATCTGATGTGTAGTGTACCCGTTGTGACTCAAAGTGTTTGTTATCAGTTTAAAATTGAGTCACAACGGGTACACTGTGCATCAGATTAAGGTGCGACTGATTACTACACATCACAAATGACTAATGATTCATCACACCTCAAACGGATGAACAGTGTACCCGTTGTGACTCAAACCATTTGTTACGAGTTTAAAATTGACATTTTAGTTCAAAACATGTCTTACTCACTAAAAATTGAGAAAAAATTCTCATAATGTCTCCATAATTTTTGACAATGATTCAAAAGTCATTTGTGATGTGGTTGAAATAGTCTCATGTCAAACCAACAGACGATGTGACTGGTATGACTCAAAGTGCGTGTTTTCAGTTTTAAATGAGATTTTATTAAAAAAGGCATTTATATTAGTCAAAATAGAGAAACTACATTCAATTGGTTTTTATACTTTAGGAAAAGGATCCACAAGTCATGTTTGACATGTATGAATTAGTTTCACCTCAATCCAATGCACGGTGTGACTGGTATAACTCAAAGTGTGTTCTTTTCTCTTTAAAATTGACATTTTATTGAAGAAGGTAATTGATAAGCTCAAAATGAAAATAACACATTCGTATTGTATTAATACTTGTTCTTAAAGATTCATAAGTCATTTTTGATGTGTAGGAATCAACCGTACCTCAATCTGATACACAGTGTGCTTGGTATGACTCAAAGTGTATCTTATCTATTTAAAATTGTCATTTTAGTTCAAAACATTTTTTACTCACTGAAAACCAAGAAAACATGTTTGGATTATCTTGATAATTTAGTAAAATTATTCATAAGTCATTTATGAGGTGTAAGAATCAATCTCATGTCAAACTGACACATGATGTTAATGGTATAACTCAAAAGGAATGTTTTAGGATTTCATTTGACATTTTAGTAAACAACATAACTAACATACACAAACTGATCAAACACATTTATATTGTTCTGATTCTAATATATATGTAATCCTTTACTCGAGTTTGGGTGGTTTGTTCAGAAACTGATACCATGATCGAACTTTTTTTATAGGGGGTTCGCAAGTGCTAAAGATAATGAATCATTAATGTTTTTAATTCTTTTGATAGTAATTAATAATGTGATTGAACAAAACATTTTTTAAAATGTACATAATATAGTGTTTTTTATGTACATTTTAGTTCAATTAAATTACGAATTTCTATACATGTGTATTTTCAGTAGTGTGATGTAATTCCAACAGAATACTGCAAGAGTAGGGCTTTTATCAACACTAGAAATAATGGTGAAAATGGGTCCTCTTTAACGACGTATAAGAAAACATCACATTTTTAGCACTGTTAAAACCCCTTTTACTCATTGTTAAATGTTTGATATGTGATATTGAAGATGACTTTGAAAAGATAGATAACACCCAAATTTATATATATATATATATATTTTAATATGAGGAACAAGAGATCCCCACCTGATGAGGGCCCACAACATTTTCAAATTTAAAATCACCCCCACTATAGAGACCCTATTTTATCACATTAATTTTACATCATTTTAGTGATAAAAAAATACATATCTAGTATCCAAAGGATTAGTGTCTTGGGAAAACAAAGACCATACATAACAATTAAATCATAAAACATTTGTTTAATTCCTTCTTCTCTAGCTTCTTATTGGATCTTGACTTCTCCTTAGTACATGTACTCACCTAAGGATATACATCAAAAAAGGGTGAGATGAGAGCCCAGTAAGATGATAGATAATAACATAAAACAACATAACATGGGATGATCATAATCATTATCATAAAACATAGTCATGGGATCATAATCATGAGTGGAAACATTAAGAAAATACTAGGAATGTGGGAATGCATAAAAAATGAAACATCATGTCCTAGTGGTTAAATACCACACATAGTTGTGAAAAAATATAGCATCATTCTCAGGAATAGTTTCAAATTAACTTATTAGATTCATCACTTTACCCAATGCATTTAATCACTGTATCATTCTGGGCACACCCGTCACATTAAAACTTTCATATTGCGCTATATAATTCTGAGTGCACCCATCACATCATAACATTTTCATTATCATGAATTACACATAGAACATATAACAACAATGAACATAAATAACCCATGTAAAGGAATTTGTTTCATATCTTAATAACACATTCAAAAAAATTGGGTTCCCAAAAGAAAGAGGGAATAACATACTTGATATAAGAACCATTAGCCTTGAGTGAGAAGTAAAAGGTGTGTTTTTGAAAGTAGAGTTATTTTGGAAATAAACTCTAGTGGAAAACATTTATATCCAATAAAATTTAATATAATTATGAAAAAATGATTTTAAAGGAGTAACCATACCAAAAAAGGAGTAAAAGAGGGAGAACCCGAAGAAAGAAAGTTGGGTTTGAGAATTTCCCCTTACATTGTATCTGAATTCTTTCTTCACTTTATTGTCCTATATAATGACATTATATTAATTAATGAAAAATTAAATAACCTTTTAGACATTAATATGGTTCATTATGGTTTCATTATGTTCTTTTATGGGCCTTTGGATGAGTTATAGAATTTAAATCCATTGTTCGGGAGTGTTCTGTTTCTTAGTTTTCATGAATGGTTCACTTATACACATGAATGGAAGTTCATGTAGAACATGGATAAACATCCCAAACGGATCTTACATGTTATTAATGATCTTAAAGGATTATAAATGATCTTATAATGGATCATGTTATATACCATGTTGATGAATAATTAGTTAAAATTTAATGATGATCGTTTTAGATTAATTTGGGCGGTTTTTGGATCATAACATACATGTTTTGTTTTATCAATTAGTATTATGAATAAAAAATTTTCCAGAAGATAAAGTGGGTTAAAAAATACATAATAATATCTGTTTTAAACCATTTAATGGTTTAATTGACATCCTTAGAGTATTTCAAGAAAAATGGATGTGGATCACCCACAATGAAGGTAAATTAATACATCACAGGCAACGAGTTCATTTTTATAAACAAAGAGAGAGAGTGAGAAGTATAATGAATAATCATCCATTAACATGATATCATACCATTATATCGATCACAATGGAGTTTTCATGACATTTTTATAAGATAAGTTGAGGATAAGAGAAGAAAAGAAATGAAATTTGAAAGGAAATTGAAAGAAAATATAGAGAAATTACCTCTTGAATATATCTTCTTTGAGAGCCTCTTTACAGATGATGTTTTGGTATTTTTATCAAAAAAAAGGGCTGATAGTATGTGGGGGAGGAGCTAGGGAAGAGATTCGGGTAGAATTTGGACATGTCATGAAACTTGAGATGTGTGAAGAAATGAGGGTGTGAAGGGTGGTATTTACAGTGGACGGGAGAGGGGTTTTTACAATACTTTATTCATTAATGTAATATTTCTCCAAAATATAAGTAATGGTGATGATTCCATTAATAAATATAGTATCTTGATCATGTTATTTCGAACCAATTTTGATTACATCGGCATAACATCATCCATGGCACTATAAATAATTTATTTAGGTTGTTTTGTAAATTATAGTATTTCACTGTTCATAAAAAATTCAAGTATTTCAAAAAAATCGCAAAAAATCACCCAATCAATTTTCGATGAGTATTAATCAAAAAATTAACTCCATTTTTCAAAAATAATTTTCTAATTATGATTAATTTATTTTTTAATTAAAATCATAATTTACAAGAAAAATACAAATTTTAAAATTAAAAATAATTTTATAATGCTTTTAAAAATTACATAAGGACTTATAAAATTATCTTAAAACCAGAAGACATAAAATTTTAATTTATGAACAAATTTTTAAAATATATATTTTATTTTAATTAATTAATTAATTGTAATTAATTATTTATGACATCCAAAAATACCAATACTTTTATTATGGTCACATTCTCACTTATAAGATGCCTAAATTTTATTTATACATTCAGTGGTGGGGTTACTATTATTTTTTAATATTTAATATTTATAAGGTTCATATTACTATTCATAAGGTTAGGTTACTATTCATAAGGGTTGGTTATTATTCACCAAAAATTATGTTTTTTCTATCAGACTATAAATATCATACTGATCGCAACTGTATATGTCCGATATTCGAAATTCGAAACATCGAAGTGGAAAATTTATGTTTAAAGGTTACATAGTATTTTATTTAAGCATAACGTGGATTTGTGTTTCCAAATGTGATTTTATATTATTATGAAATTACTACAAGAAGGGAGAAATTACATTGATAAAAGTTTTGGTCATTACATTCATCCCCCCTTTTGAAATTTCACCCTCAAAATTTCATTTTACATAAACAGGTGAAGGTACTTATCCATAATCACATCATCTAGTTCCCAAATTTCTTCTTCATACTTATGTTTCCTCCAAAATATTTTGACAAGGTGGGTTGTCTTGTTGCGTAGAATATTATCTCCACGGGCCAGAATCTTTATTTGTTGCTTCTCAAAAGAGAGATCATATTCCAATTGTACCACCTCTAAGTTCAGTACATGTGAGGGATCTGGTATGTACTTCCTCATGAGTGTTGTATGAAACACATCATGAACATGAGCCATATTCAGTTGAATTGCAAGCTGATAGGCCACAGCTCCTGTGCAGTCAATGATCTCAAAGGTGCCAATGTACCATGGGATTAGCTTCCCTTTATTTCCAAACCACATGACTCTCTTACATTGTGATATTCAAAGAAAGACTTTATCTCCAATATCAAACTCCATGTCCCTTCGACTGTTGTCAGCATAACTCTTTTTTCATCTCTGAGTATCTTTGATATGTTTCTGGATGACCTTAACCTTCTTTTTCATCTCTTGTACAAGATCGGGTCCAATATCTTTCTTTCTCTAACTTCATCCCAACAGATTGGAGTTCTGTATCACTTTCCATATAGATCTTCATATGGATCCATCTAAATAATCTAGTGGAAGTTATTCCGTATAAGAACTCTACCAATGGGAGTTTCAGATCCCATCCACCATTGAATTCTAAAGGGTAGGATCTTAACATTTCTTCAAGAATCTAAATAGTCCTTTCAAATTGGCCATCAGTTTGGCGGTGATACACCATGCTGAAATTTAATTTAGTACTCTAATAATATTGAAGACTTCTCTATAATTTATAGGTGTACCTTGGATCATGATCAGAGACAATTGATAGTGGAACACCATGCAGTCTCAGCACTTCCTTCACACATTTCATTTCAAGTATCTTAAGAGATAGATCTTCTAGAATAGTGATAAAATGGGAAGTCTTGGTGAGTCGGTCAACCACAACCCATATTTCATTTTTTTCCTTCGACGTCCTTGGGAGACCCGTAACGAAGTCTATAGTTATATTCTTCCATTTCCACATGATTATAGGAAATGGTTGCATCATCCCTTCAGACTTTATTCACTCTGCTTTAACTTTCTAACAAACTAAGAACCTTGAGACATTCTACAATATTCTTCTTCATGTTATCCCACCAAAAGTTTTCTCAGAGATCTCAGCACATATTTGTTCTACCAAGATGGATAGAGAATGTTTAGCTATGTGCATTGTCCAATAGCTCCTTCTTTAAGCTATTTGAACTCTTGAAGCTTACCTTTCATTACTACATTCACCTTCTTTTGAAACTCTAGATCATACATTTGCGCCTCCTTAATCATCTCTTGGATTGATGTTTTTGCAATCATCTGGTAAAGTTAGGATTTATCCCATATCCTTATGATTTCCAAATTCATCCTTTGCATTTCCAAGAAGATAGAGTCTTTCTCAATCTGTAACATGGATAGAGCAACATTTTTTTCCACTTAGAGCATTTGCTACCATGTTCACCTTTCTAGGATGATAGTGAATAGAGCAATCATAGTCCATGATTATCTCTAACCATCTCCTTTGATGCATGCTGAGATTATATTATGTGAATATATACTTTAATCTCTTTTGGTTGGTGTATATGTCACACTTCTGACAATAAAGGTAGTTCATCCATATTTTCAAGGCCAAAATCACAGCTTCTATATCTAGATCATGTGTCAGATAGTTCTTCTCATTGATCATCAACTTCTATGAGTTTTAGGGTATCACATTATCATTTTTCATGAGTACACAACCCAACCCTTTCTTTGAAGAATCAATGTATATCACAAAAATTTATCCACTTAGGTAATTTGAGTATAGGTGCAGTTATCAGCCTTATCTTTTTCTCCTTGAAGCTTCCCTCACATACTTCCATTCATATATACTTTACCCCTTTCCATGTTAACTTACTTATTAAGCCTGATAATCGTGAGAAATTTCTCCCAAAACATCAGTATTGAAGGATCCATGTGTAGCGGAAGCGTGGTTGGGCCAACACCCAACTTTAATTTTTACCATGATCAATGATTATCCTGGGATCAATACGAATATGAATTCCAATATCCATGGAATGGAATCAAATATTTAGATAAAGAAGGAAGAGGCCTGAAACCATTAGAGAGGATCTTGCACATCATTTTTATAATTAATTTAATTAATTTGAAAAAGAAAATATTACCTGGATCTTCGGTATTAACTTCATTGATGTTTCTGATTGTCTGGAATGACCCTTATAGATTATCTCATTGAGATTGTGAGGATCCAAATAAGAATCCCTCTAGTGGTGATCCACAGGTAATCAGATTTCCTCCAATCGACACCTATCATTCTTCGGGTTCTTGCATGGTGAATAGAATGTCTTGTGTCATTCGTTCTTGATCTCCTATTCTTCAGCCTTGAAGAACATCTCTCAATCTTGAGAGGGCAGCAAGAGGATTTGAGAGAAAAAAATTTTAGTTCAACAATTCTCAATTCACCAGGGGTGTAGTTTGGTACATTGCACAATAGACATAAATTTCTATTTATTGACATGGGGCTTCAGTTATAATATTTAATTGTTTAATTGAAAATAAATACATTCATAAACTTAGAGAAAAAACATGCTATTAATAATAATATTGTGTCATTATTTATTGTGTTCCAACTTGCGCAAAACAGAATTAAATAATTCTGCATCACAAAATAATAGCAGCTTTATTATTATTTTAATTTGTGCCAACTAGTTAAATAATTATTCAACATCTTGCAAATAATTATTTTAATACTAAACTAGCCTTGGTCTACTCAGACTCCACTTCCATTTATTGAACACTCGAATAAATAAATAAATAATTTATTCTCTTAAATTAATATTTCATTTACAAACTATTAAATAAATATTTATTAAATGTTCAATAAAATAAATATATTTATTTTACCCAAAATCTAGTGAATAAATATTTATTTAATTTATGCAATCATATTAACTTGAATAAAATTATTCCAATCTCTTGAGAATAATATTTATTAATTAAATTCAAATAGAATTTAACCAAGACCACCAAAAACACATAGTGTGTGACCCTCTAGGATTCTTTCTCGTTTTCATTAGGTGGGCTTACCTAAAGTCCAAGAGTACTGTATAGAAACGGGTCAAGGCGCCCAAGATAAAGAACTTAGAGTCACAACAATGACATAAACATATGAATGCTCATTGTGTAGTATAATCTCTTTGTCTCAATATCTAATCAACCTAGTTCCATGATAGTATCATCGACCTTAATGCTTGATATGTCATTCTTTGACTACCTAAAATAAACTCATCGTTGCACCATGAACATGAAATTTCGCGCAACGGTTCTATTTCAATCAAAAGACCAAGATATCAACTTCTATAAATGGAAGGGAAATTCCTTCCTTGACTTATCCATTAATAACATGTCACTCGTGACGAACCCAATGTACCCTACTTCCCACCAACTGTCTGCATGACAGTTTTCGTCAGTAAATAAAAGTTCACGAGTCATGACACTTATTAATGATAATATTAAAGTCTAAGGATCATTACACACTCTCTCAAATAGGAATATCTAATGCCACCAAAACATGCGGAATTCATATTGGTGGGTTTGTTCTTGTAATCTCCTGTCTTGGAGATTACCATGTTCAAACTTCATGAGAGGAAGTCTCATCTACTTACGAGTACTCGCACCTGAAAATTTTTATACTATGTGTCCCATTATATTATTGCATCCAACCGTAGAACTATTTGTGGATCCAAAATGTGATAAGAAGAATAAGAAATGGAAATCCTCAAGGGGCTGCTCCGCGAAGACTGCTCGTGGAGCCCCTATAGCCCTGCGCCTGCTACGAAGCAAGGAGGCAGGATTCTCTGTGAATTCCTTTGACGTTCGTGAAGCACCCATCGCTCTGAAAACCATGAGCTACGTGAGGTACTTTTTCACTACGAAGTGCCTCCGCATTTCCATTTTTTAACCCCCACTTTTAAGAGGGATGCCTTTCGCAAATCCCCAAGGTCTTCGCGAAGGAAGCGGATCCCCAAGGGGACCCGGGTCGTTTTGGAGGGTTTATGCTTCACGAAAAACCCCTCATGTACATGTGATCCACATTCCAATGTAGGGTCAGTGTACTTCGTGAAGCACATTGATTCACAACACCTCGCTTTGCGGGGCACCTTTGCTTCATGGGGAAGTGCTCCATGAGTCCCTTTCCACTTCGTGAAGCACCCCTATATGCACATATGCCCTATGCTTAGGTTGGGACACTCCACTTCATGAAGCACACCCCTCGCAAGAACCCTCCACTACATGGAGCACAAAAGCTTCATGAGGCCCCTGTCTATGAACCCCTCTACTTTGAAATTTATTTTTCTGTGAGACCCTCCATTTTTTCATGAATTTATTTCAATGTACCTTGGACAATACCTACCATTTCATTTCTTCACCTCATGAGTTTTCGCATAGGCACGCTAACGACTATTGCTTATTTTAATAGCCACTCTAACAAAGACCCCCCACTGGATCACTCCATAATACCCCCTTGCAATGGCATTGCTGGTGCCTTCCCTTCACCAAGGTGTAGCGGGTACTGGTTATGTAAGTTCTAGGGGTGTGGAGAGAACTCTCTTTGTCCGATATGTAGGACATTAAACTACCAAGTCCCTTCATCCTTAACACAAGATGTTAAACTGTGACCTCCCCCCCATGCATCCTACACTGGGTTCCCCAGCTCAGACATTCTCTACGCCCACTGGTCTCTACGGGGTTGAGATAATCCATCATAGGGGATGATATCCTCCTCATCAGAGTGGCGTTTGTCCATGGGGAAAGGGAGTCCACCTCGGTGTAAGCCCCTATCCTTTATTACGGGAGGTAGTACCCTTACTCTTCCCCTATTCTTCGGTGCCAAAGGCTAAAAGGGGAGAAGGGAATAGGGCATTGCGTAACCCCGTACCTCTCCCGTTGGGATTTTTCGATCCCTGGGCCTCCACCCTGGAGTATGTCCCAGTCTCCATCTCCCTAGGCTTCTAACCATGTGTAATCCCCATTTCACTTCCCACGGACGCACCTTTCGTGATGTGATCATCAAGTGTTTGCTGCCTCTTGTTTCTCACACTAAGCATAACTCATGTGGGATTAGAGTAAACATTGACCATGGGAACCAACACCCCAGGAAACCTAGAGTGTAAGCCCCAAAAACCATTCCGAACTACGTGGACTTTTATCCTTTCCAAGGTAAGGTACGTAGGAATCCTCCCTGAGGTTAAAGCCCAACAACCGATCATTCGGACCCCCTTCATGTCGGTTCACCCACACCATCCCGAACTACATGGACTTTGATCATTGCTAAGGCATGGTATGTAGGAATCCTCCCTGAGGTTCAAGCCCAAAAACCATTGGTCCCAACCATCTTCATGTTAGCACACCAAGCTCCAATTATAAATTATGTGGACTTTGATCCTTGCTAAGGCAAGGTACGTAGGAAGCCTCCCTAAGGTTCAATCCCAACAACCATTGGTCCCAACCATCTTCATGTCGGTGCACCAAGATCCAATTCTGAACTACTTGGACTTTGATCCTTACTAAGGTAAGGTACGTAGGAAGCCTCCTTGAGGTTCAATCCCACCATCCATTGGACCCCAAGTCCTCATTCACGTCGGTTCACTGACCCCAATTTCCCGAACCACGTGGACTTTGATCCTTTCCAAGGCATGGTACATAGGAAGCCTCCCTCAGGTTCAAGCCCAACAACCATCCTGAACAATGAGGACTTTGATCCATGCTAAGGCAAGGTATGTAAGAAGCCTCTTGGAGGTTCAAGACCAACAACCATTGGTCTCAACCACCTTCACTTCAGTGCACCAAACCCCATTCACAAACTACGTAGACATTGATCCCTGCCAAGGCAAGGAACCTAGGAAGCCTCCATGAGGTTCAAGCCCAACAACCTGGTCCCCACTGTCTTCAGGCCAGTGTACCAAGCCCCATCTAGAACTATGTGGACTTTGATCTTTGCTAAGTCATGGTACGTAGGTAGCCTCCCTGAGGTTCAAGCTCGAAGCCCAGTGGTTCCAACCCCCTTAACGTCGGTCAACCCCCATCCCACAGGATGTTAAACTGTATGACCCATTTTTGCCTCACCCAGCAGTAAGCCATTTCCAACATCAGTCAACGGTAAGCTGTTTCCGACCTATACCTAGAGGTAAGCCATTGTCATCCACTCTATTGGCACCCACATCTCTGGTCCTTCCCAGTGGCGTCAGATCAACCTCGGGCTTCTAACCATGAGTGCCATCCCCTCTGTTGGGACCCACATCTATAATCCATCCTAGTGGCATCAGATCAACCTCGGGCTTCTAACCATGCGAAAATCCCTAGTATATCATCAATTCGCTATCCTCTGCACACACCCTAATCTTATACACCATCTTGAACTACATGGACTTTGATCCTCTACCACATGGATACATAGGAGGTCTCTTCGAGGCTCAAGCCCAACACCATCATCACCCTAGAGTCAACCACATCCCATTCTCCATCTGCTTCTCTTAACCATCCATCATCCATCCCGATTATTACCTGGGCGGCCACATTCTAGTGAGATCATGCCAATTCACATATTTTCTTCTCCTAGCAGAAACTGGGTAGCTAACCATGCATTAGCTTCGATATCAGTGTTCCCTCAAGGGGTTACACCTATCTGATCAACTCTAGTCAGTGTTCCGATCAGTCTAGTCTATCTCCTCTAGATGTTAAACTTGTGGAATACTCTGTGTTAAACATGGTAAGCTGAGGAAAACCTCAGAGACATGCCTAGGTAATATCATTCCCCACACTCTATGTGGGATGCCTCAGGCTTCTAAGCCCTCGAGAATCCCTATAATAAAGGGAGGAAACCCAGACGTTCCAGAATCCCTGCGTCCAGAAATGCCAGTGATGTCTCAACGTGAATACTCCCCCAACCAAAGTTTGTTGCCTTAGCCAGAACCTTTCAAATTTCCTGACAGAAGTGGTGTAATTAACCGACGTCCATGAAGATATGGCACTGGGAAGAGTTTCACGAACAACATCTTAAATCTATAAGGGAGACCCGGACTAGGTGATGAGTTTCAAGGAGGAATCCACATAAGGAAGAACTGACATCCCATCATCCCATTTCGATCAAGGATAAAACATCCCTGAATAAGTGACAGATTCCGCCCGCCTTTGGAATGTGGGAATGTGGGACAACAAATAGCGTTGTCGTCCACAAGTCAGACGAGGGCGCACGCCCCCATCGAAAGCGTTGGAAACAGAAATGGTGAAACCAACGTGAATATAATTATCCTCAATATAAATAATAGTAATGTTCAAGGGATCAATGGATTATCACCTCACCAGATCTAGTTATTCTGCACCGGGTCCCTTCAAGAAAAAAACGGGCCTGGTGTGAAACTCACCAAAGGTTGGGACAGTAAAACATTGGACATCCCATTTTGCGACATTGTCATTATGGATCCTTCTTACCGGTCATAGAATATGGAATGGCGTTGGGTAACTGGTCATCAATTTCATTTTCTATAAGCACTAATGAGTTAATCTCCCTTCTTTCAGGAACCAAGTTGTATCCGGGACTCGATCATCGCCTGCCCACCGACGCAGGGGTAGGGGAAATACCAACATGGAAATCCCATGCGGTTTTGCATCTTCTGTGATTGTCTCAACAGCCACATCCAATGGGCACTCATTCCCCCTATCCACATCAGATGTTATCCAACTAAGGGTAATTAATGACTTCATATGCTGGTACGAGGAAGAGGGGATCTTCCCTATGAGGGACATGATCTGCCTTGATTTAGAGGCGTCTGCGCCTCACCATCAACGATGCCCCTGAGGGCTGCACAAGGAGCCGCCGCACCCCACCCCATCATATAATCATTTCAAGAGCTTGTCCCTGGAATGACTTGAAGACTCCATGCCCTACGCCGATGAGGCAAGGGATGTCTGAGCTGGCCCGATCAGAGTCCCACTCCAAGGGCTCCCAGCGAGGGCTCCCACCAGGCCACGTCAGCACCACCATCTAGTCTTATAGGCTGATGGGTAGGTAAGACACGTGCCCGCACTGCCATGTTCAGTCCTTCTAACCCGACACCAGCGTCGGGTGCAAATTGAAGAGGACGCCCGCTGAGGGGCGTCAACGTCAGCGACTACTATGGCCCAAGCCACCGCTGACTCATATCACCAACTTCTTGTATACGCTGAGTAGGGTATGTTATACACATGACCTGTATTGAGGTCCCAACCATCCCACGGGTAGGATGGGTTGACTCTCTCAGTCACCAGTACAAGCAATAGTCGTCGCGGACTAACCCGCAGCAATGCCACCCAGTACGGAGGCCCTCCTCGTACCGTCGCTATGGAAGGTGCAGGTCCTCCCCACTTCTAGGCTCATCAGGGAGGTATGACCCATGCCACCTTCAACCCAAATGAGGGTCTTCACCACAACTTCAACACTCCACATGGGAGTCTCTCCCGTGCTCATTACACTGAGTACGAGGCCACTCCTCAAACCGCAGACTACAGGTATGGAGAAGTTTCCCGTCCGGTCACTCACCAATGTGGGGGTCCTCCCTATATCTTCATTGCAGCTGGTGAAAGTCCCCCTGACCCTAGTGATCGAAGGAGTGAAGTTCAACCTCACTTCACTAGCGCCCAGCACGGAGGTCCTACCCGTGTTCTGCTTGACTAGTATAAGGACCTCCCTCTCACTGATATAGCTAGGGGAAATAAGCATGGAGGACCTACCCATGCTCTTTCTAGCTCTAGTGAAGGTCCTACTCACTTCAGCACTACCCACATAGGACCTCCCCATGCCCCCTCTGACATTTCTCCTGGTGCTCCATGCACCGCGACCTACCATAGTGGAAACCGTCTCGGCCCCAGCATCAGTACGGCCGAAGGACCACCTCGTGCCAGAAGTAGGCCTTTCTCTGAAGAGCCATCCAGGGGTAGGAGGGAAGATGGTCTCTGCAATAAGAAGAATTCTGGGAAGGGCCGGAAAGAGATCAAACCAATTCACTTCTCATACTCTGAGGCAGAGTACGACTCAGTGCTGGAGCCCTCCCCTCAGTCCTTCGAGTCAAGGGCTGGGGCAAGAACACGGCGCATTAGCCTCATACTCCCAGAATGCAAGGTCCATAGGATTCCAGTCTCCCTCCATAGTTATATCCATGAGGATGAGAATCTCGCATGTCCCTAGGGACCGACCACTTAGTCGCCACCG
This sequence comes from Viscum album, assembly GCA_963277665.1. Classification (NCBI taxonomy): domain Eukaryota; kingdom Viridiplantae; phylum Streptophyta; class Magnoliopsida; order Santalales; family Viscaceae; genus Viscum; species Viscum album. Next base: position 571,409,811 of record OY728153.1, read on the forward strand.
ACATCACCATAAGATCCCTCTACCTCTACTAGAGATAATAGAGAGATATTTTTGGGATCAATTGTGGAAGAGACCTGACATAGCCCACCCTCATTGGACACTGATGCTATATCAGAAGCCCTAGTCACCAGTCCATCTTATCGTGACGTAGCGGCCAGGTCATTACAATCCTTAGAGGACAGCCCGAGATCTGGCGACCAGTTAGCCCACTCATCGTTTTCTCCGCCAGCCAGCCTACCATCCCAATGGTCTGTCTCTGTACTGCTTCCAGTTCCTCAGCCACCCCTGGTTGATGAGTGGTGAAATGAAAAGCCAGACCCTGAATCTGATCCAAGGATCTTATGGTATATCCTCGCAGCAGACCACTTCCCTGAGAAGTTTTGGCTGGTCGTAGGACCAAATTTTTGTGCGCCAGAATATCTCACCCCAGAGGAAGTTGAGTGTTTTTATGGAACCCTCTAGGTGATTCACTTCTGGCTTCTCCACCAGAGAGTGACTTATCTGAATATCCAAGTGCATATTGAAAACATTGCCGAACAATGTTGTCTGGTTGACCTGGCTGCTCTCCCCATGATTCAGCACCCTGAGTCACCAGGTCACCACAAGGCCCTCCAACAACAATGAATTCAAAGTTTCCAAGTACTCTACATGGTTATCAAGGAGGCTTCCCCCCATGTTCAAGTCTATGGATAGGGGTAGTATGATGCCCTCCTCTTCAATTCTATCCAACGGCAGCCCGACTGGCTAGGCGACATTGAGGACATGCCCCTGAGAAATGTTACGATTAACACGAATGATCTGTCAGAAGGGGAGAATGAGATGGAGATTCTTGATGGTAAATTTCCCCCTAAGGGATTTATTCCACTACTGGACCCATCAGGAAGAGTTACTCGCCAACAGAAAAATATACTGGATCTCCCTCCGCCCACTAAGGTGCTAGTTCTAATATGGAATCCCGGTAAGGTTAAAGAGAACCTTGGGTCCACCAAACACTCAGAACCATCCACCTCAGGGAAAAAAACAGAGGAATACCCTGAGAAGACCGTGTTGCATTAGAAACTTGCTGAATAGAAAAATTTGGTCGATGACCTCCTAGATGAATGCGCTACGGAACAACGTCCAGATTACAGTGATCCTCAGCCAGTACAGTAGGGACAGATGCAACTCCCCTATGGTGAATTGCCTCCAGGTAACCCAGAACATCCTTCCCATGCATAGAGGGTATAGGATAGCACTTATAGAAAGAGGGCACAATATGTGTCCCCAAATCCACCTAGACAAGGCATTAATACCCAGGACACAGCCCAGGCCCCACCAGCTGCCCCACTAGCCACTCCACGAGCCGTTAGGCCCAATTATCGTGTTGAAGAACCCAACAGAATGCTTGTTTTTAGGGAACCCCATCCAGATGATCCAATGGTGACACTCATCACCTGCATCGAGGCGTTAAAAACACGACAGGTGGCACTCCCACCTGATGGAAATCCATATCTGGCATGGGTAGATGACATGCCAACAACCCACAAGATTCAGAAACCCCACCTTCTCCCCCTTTAATGGGACAGGTGACCCCCCATAGCATCTAGCCCACTTTTATTCAAGGTGTGGACCCATATTGGGAACACCTTCATAGCAAGAAGCCACCATGCTCCGATGTTTTGTACAAGCACTGGAAGGTCCTGCATTGCTCTGGTATAGCGAACTCCCTATCAGGTCAATAGCAGGATGGGAGGATCTTCACATATAGTTTATGTTCCAGTTAATTTCCACCGTGAGGAATACAAGAATTACCGACCTCTTCAAGTGCAAATAAAGGCTTGATGATCAGGTCACGGACTTCATCGCCTGGTGTAAAGGGATCACCTACTCCCTTGACATTCCACTAACTCAGGAGAAATTACTGATGATGTGTGTGGGAAATGTAAATATGGAACTGGTTCCCTCCTTGATCACCCAAAACTACCCCAGAGGATTCTGAGACTTCTCGAATAAGGCCTAGCACCTCGAATAAGCCTTTCAACAAGCCAGTTAGGCACTCTCGTTGCCTCCTGTAATTCTCGCAAGGAGGGCCGCCAGAGCTGAGCCCACTATAGTGGCCCAAATTGAGGCCCCTAGGAAACTGGAATTACTACCAGTGGAGCAGCCTCCGTAACCTCACAGAGGCCCGCTTCCACAAGTACAGCCTCTAGTCAAGCAGAGAACACCTTAAAATTGGAAGGCGCCTCCGCATAATGTGCCTCCACCACCTAGGAGATATAATCAAACTATGCCTCCTCGGCATACTCCTCCATCCCCCCGTCAGGGTCAGGCCCCAAGGCCCCCCTTTCTGGAAAAAAGAAACCGAACCTACTCATTTAATGAGAATCAGGTTCTTGACTATTTTAGAAGTGCCTTGGAATAGGGTATTGTGCGTTTACCTGAGTGTAGAAGGCCAGAAAAGGCGAACCTCATTGATCTCCCCAACTACTACCCTTATCATCGAATCCTGGGGCACACCCTCAAGAAATGTTTTGTTTTCAAGGACTGGATCCAAGACCAGGTTGAAAATAATATCGTTAGGTTGGGTCCAGCCCCGGCACAGGTGGTGTGTCACTTCGTGAGGCCAGATAGCAGCACTAGTAGCAAAGGTGAATGGAAACAGGTTTCTAACTGTGGGTCTCAAAAGTATAACGACCGGATGGCCCGCAAAACAGTCTCACGTGCCCATGGTATCATCTGTGCATTCCTGAATCATATAGAGCCTTCAGAAAACGTCATTACTACTTCTACAGCGTCATCCCATCCACCCTATTCCCAAAATAGCAAGCATTGACGACGCAAAGGAAAGCAACGCGCCCCCCAATGCCATCATCGTCCCACACTCTTAGTGACTTCATGACTCTAGAGATAAGGATTCCTCCCAGATTCCTCCCAGTAATGGATGACTCTTTAGGTGATAGTCAAGGGTATGCCTCGGTTAATACTATAGAGATGGTAAACCCCTACATGACGCCTGAAGACAAGGAGGGTCAGACGGACCTTACCAATGTCCCCATCTTTCGTCATCATCGGTGGAGTCGTGGCTGTATGGGCCATCGAAGTGCTTTGGTCAGCACATCCAGCCAGGTCATGCATGCTACCGAGACCAGACAGTATTCCCAGTATAGAGCTCAGCATGCTCAACCTTCTCATCTAGTGTCCTCAGATATACCTTCATCGTCGTTTGTGTTGCTTGATCGGGAAGAGTCACCCCTACCACCCTATGACCAATTGTTCTCTGCAACAGACTGGTATCATCCCTTTGGACTCCCTCTAGTAGTTACCCTAAGGGCTTCCACGAGTGGGCAGCAGGATACTCCTAGAACTAGTCAGCCGCCAGTCCAGCCAGTAGGGCCCACCATACCTCCTGTCATAGAGAGACAACTTGTAAGTAGAAGTTCATGCCTGGCACAGAAGTATGATGTCCTCAAACACCTATCTAGAATTCTAGTAAGACTCTCTATCTTGGAGGTCCTTCGCTTGTTAATGGACATACATGAGGCCCTCGTCGTGGATTTAAGAAGCCCCCTCCAGTTTGAGATGGAGGTCGCAGCTGTAGAGGCCTTTCATGCAGAGGCTCTTGAGAACACTAAATGTGAGGACATTATCTCATTCTCTGAAGAAGATGAGGGCTCCCCCATATAGGGGAACATTCGCTCATTGTATATCACTGTCCAGTTCAATAGTGTGTAGATTCATCGTGGCCTTGTCGACACAGGCTCCGGGATCAACCTTATCCCGACACCGACACTCCATAATATGGGATTATTCGAGGATGATCTGACTCCTTCTGATCTAAAAATCCAAGGATACAATATGATGGAACAGACCCCAGTTGTGAAGATCCAGTTGAAGACATAGTTTTTTGCCCTAGTTTCTAGCACCGAGTTTATGATTGTCTCCTAGGTCACCGCGTACAATGCAATGATGGGCAGGCCATGGCTCCACCTGCCCGTGGTAGTCCCTTCATCATACCACCAATGCCTCAAGTACTCCATTAATGTTAGAGTGGTCATACTCCAAGGTGACACGTCTCCTTTTTCCTCTTGTGAGGCCCACTATCTGGATGAAAACTATTACAATATAATGGATAAACAAATTCGGTTAAGTGAAGTTGAGCCTGTTGCCGCTGCGACTGACCCTTGGGTAGGCCTGAATGACGTCTTTGTCTTCTTGATCCATCAGTTGGAGGCCACAGCCCCGGATATGGGGCAATTTTTTTTGTCTCTGGTACAAGGGGGAACCATACTCTCAAATCCAAGGGGAATCAGAAGATCACTTCGTATTCTTATACGAATCAGGCCTCAGTGATCCTGGATCCTCCCACTCCCATAAGGTATCGGGACGTCCGCCCCATGGAAACGGCAGTACGTCATACTTGTTTGTTCTGCTAGGCTAGAATAATCCACCTCCATCCAACATGCCACTATTGCATTGATATTATCAAGAGTGGCCCCTTGGGCCAATGATCAGATGGGATCAGGTTGTCAGCCTTCATTGCTATGGTTTCAGCAGCGCAAGAGTCCCCCAATGCAATAACACTACCGCTCAAGCTGGTACCATCCTCCCTTCGGGATCTACCAACTCATAAGAAATTCCTCCCGTGGAAGATCCCACCTCCATAAGTGGAGAAGAATATATATAGGATGACCCATTCCTTTGAAGAGGATGTCTCCACCACGGTAGATGAATTGGTATCGGTGAACCTCTGTAGCGAGGCAGATCTGAGACCCACACTGATCAGCGCTGCCATGCCCCCCAAGAAGCAACAGCGGTATGTAGACTTCCTGAAACAACACCATGACGTGTTTGCCTAGAGTTAAGAAGAGATTCTAGGACTAGATCCTCAGGTATCCATCCACCACCTCGGTCTTCTGGAAAATCATTGTGGGTCAAGAAGCCCCCCATAAAGATGCACCCTTCTCACGGTGCCATGGTTGAGGCTGAAGTTGACAAGATCATCTGGTCCAATTTCATTAAGGAGCTATAGTACCCCAAATGGATGGACAACATCGTACCAGTCAGGAAGAAAAATGGACAGATCAGAATCTGCATCGACTTCCAAGACCTCAACCATCATTTTTCTAAGGATGATTTTCCCCTTCCGGTGACAGAACTCTTGATTGATGCCACATATAGGTTTCAAAATATTTCCATCATGGATAGATACTTCGGATATAATCATATTTGAATGGCCCCCAAGGAAGAAGAAGTATACAGCCTTCAGGGAACCATAAGGTACTTTCTGTTACCATGTTATTCCCATCAGTTTGAAAAATTCAGGTTCCACTTATCTGCGGGCCATGAATCGCATATTTAATCTAATACTTGGGACCTTGGTGGAGTGCTATGTGGATAATCTAGTGGTAAAATCTCACCAGCTCCAGGACCATCCCAAGGATCTTGAGAAAGTTTTTGTCTTCCTCCATACTCACCACCTGAAAATGAACCTATTGAAGTGTGCATTTGAAGTCACCTCTGGAAAGTTTCTTAGTTTTTCTGTCAAGTACCGGGGCATCGAGGTTAACCCAGATTAAATCAATGACATTAGCTAGATTTCCCCCCTGAGAAACATTCGGGAAATTCAGGGATTCCAAGGCCACTTTTCCAACATACTCTGATTCGTTGTGAATTTGGCTGGAAAGTGTAAGACCTTTTCTCAGCTCATGAAGAAGGGAACCTCTTATGAATGGTACGAAGACTGCCACACCGCATTTGAGGAAATCAAGTAGTATCTTCTCTAGCCACCAGCCTTGATGCCATCCATTGCCGAAAAGCTACTAGTCCTTTATGTGACCACCCTGGAATGGTCCCTCGGTGCCCTTCTCACCCGTAATAACAATGAGGGGATAGAGAACATACTTTACTACCTCAGTTGCATATTCCTCGATATGGATACCAGATACTCCCCCATCGAGAAGAGATGCCTTGCGCTCGTTTTTTCTGTGTAGAAATTACGTCATTACCTATAGCACAACAAGATACAAATGGTGTCCTGGGTATACCCACTAAAGTATATCCTAAGTCATCCCATGTTGACTGGCCGACTAGAGTAGTGGGAGGTAATCCTCTAGTAGTTTGACATCAGGTTCATGCCTCAGAAGGCTATCAAGGGACAAGCACTGGCAGAATTCCTTTCTGTCCATACAACACCCACTGAACAATCTTTGGACCTATATTTTCCCATTGAGGCAATTCTCTCGGTATATCAGTTCATCTCGTGTTGGAAGATGCACTTTGATGGGGCCTCCCAGAGCCCCATCGGCAGGAGGCTCAATGATCCTAGACTCCACAAAGTAGGTATGGGTATCGTCTTTATTACCCCAATGCAAGCCATTCTGCCATACTCATTCCTGTTTTTGGAAGGATACACCAACAATGAGGTGGAGTATCAGGCCCTCATCACCGGCCTCGATCTGGCCCTCGAGATCGACGTTCCCTATTTTCTTATGAAATGGGACTCCGAGTTAGTCATTAAGAAGATCAATACTGACTACATTATCAGGAAGGCAGATCTCATACTATTGTTGAAACGTACTCTCCAGCTAATGGCCCAGTTCCCTTCTCGGTTGGAGGTTACCCATGTCCCTCGGTCGCAGAATAGAAGAGAATATGATTTGTCCATCTTAGATACATCACATGCAGAGCCCAAATAGGATGATCTGATTATCCACATGGAACACCGGAGATTCATAGCTCATGTTACTCTAGAAGATGATGACGACCCATAGGTAAGCCATATTACCATCGGCGCCTCTATACCAGGACCCCCAGGATCCCCATTCATGGTGATTGAAATGAATCCATTTTGGAGGATACCCTTGGTTGAATACCTCGAACATGGTAATCTCCCATCAGATCGGGCTGAGTGCAAGCGAATATGATGTTTTTCACTACAGTTTACCCTCTATAGTGGTCCCATACTTGAGAATATCCTCTATAAGTGCAGTTTTGATGGTATTCTCCTTCTTTTCATTCAAGGAGTTGAGATTCCATAGGTCATGCAAGAGGTTCACACTGATTCATGCGGCGCCCATCAGGTTGGTCTGAAACTGTCTCACCAGATCTGGAGATTAGGGTATTTTTGTCCCTCCATGATCCATGACTACATCATGTTTTCCAAGAGGTTTCATTTATGCCAAGTTCATAATAACTTTGTGCATTGGCCACCAGATCCTATCCACACTACCAAGTACTCTTATTCCTTTGCAGTTTGGGGGTTAGATTTCATAGGACCATATCTGGTGGTGATAGATCACCAATGTCAGTTCATCCTGACTTCTATGGATTTATTTTCCAAGTGGGAAAAGGCAGTCCCACTCAAGGAGGTCAAGGCCCGTTCTATCGTTGACATTGTGAGATCCAATATCATCTATCAGTTTGGATTCCCTCACGTCATCCTTACCTATAATGACACCAAATTCCAAGCAGCGAAGTTGAAAAAGTTGTACGCCATGTACAAAATCCTTTCTAACCATACCTCTCGCTACCACACTCAATCAAATGGGAAGATCGAGGAATTAAATAATACCCTCTCTAACATCTTACCGAAAATGGTTGGTCAGAACAAGAATTGTTGGCCAGACAAGCTCCCCAATTCCCTCTAGGCTTATTGGATGACGACTCATAATTATACGTGGTGACCCCATATTCCTTGGTGTACGGAACTAAGGCCATCCTGCCCATCAAGATTCAGCTGACTTCATTACGCATGGCAGTCTATGACCAGTAGGTGCAAGATAAGGTTGTCGAAATTCATCTGGCTGAATTAGAATCACTTGAAGAGAATAGGAATCATGCCCTGCACAATCTGGAAAGGCATCACAACAAGATAGCCAGAGCTTTAAACAAAAAAAGTTCACATCCACTCCTTCTTGCAATGCGACCTGGTACGGGACCTCATGATACCAATGATACCTGGCAGGAAACCACCCAAGTTGGAACCCAAATGGTAAGGACCTTTCATTGTACACAAGTCATACCCCAATGGTTCATACTCTTTGGTACCATGGATGGTGAGCATATAACTCCTCCCACAAACGCCAAGTTCCTCAAGTGATACTTTTCCTGAGCCACAAGGTCTGGCATGAGCATAAACTATTTGGTCTTTCATGACCTTAAACTGCACCTCATCCTGTAATACGTTAAACAACAGCTTCAATAACTACAATTGGCTTGATTCCCATCCTTATGGGATATATAGGAATGCTCAGACGTTACTTATTGAGTCCATCCCCCAAACTCTTTTATTTAACTATTCACCTAGGTATAGTTCTTCTGGAGGACCATGGCATAGTGCAGGATTCTTTAGCTACAACTCATGACAAGAGCATGAGGGTCGCACCATGTTCTCCTTTATCATTCTTCTATTCTCCCACATCCTCACCGCACAACGCTAAAATGGCATGGATTTCCAGAACTACGTGTGGCTTGATTCACATCTTTATGGGATACATAGGACCACCCAGACATTTCATCTATTGGCCCATCCCGAAACTTTAGAGTTTCCCCTTTGGTCCCTTAACCCTCGGCCACTTCGACCATTTCTAGTCCCTTGGCCCTAGTCCTCATTCGGGAGTGTGTGGTGTGATCCAGACTCCAAGTCCTCATTCACACTAGGTTTGGTAACAACCACACCATTTACCTCCTCCTCCTGAGTGTTTTCCATCCCCTTGTGCTATAATCGTCTTTTCAAATTAGCCGCTCTCAAGATGATCCCTTCGGTCCTCTTCGGCGATTCACTAATGTTCCAAAGGGTACTCTGGTTTAGCACCTGGAATGTCATATTCTACCTGAACATGCTTTCACCCATTTTTCAGGCTCTATGTTCCCCTGCATTAGGGATTCTATCACCTTTCACACCCAAAGGGACCCCGAATGGCATGGATACTTAGCCCAAGGACTATCCTACCATTACAGTCCAACTTCCTCAAAGGTTTCAAGCAAAAAATTGATATAATTTCCACATTGAGAATTTGGTCAGCGGTCGACAATCGTTTGTTGTTCCTACCTCAGGTCACACGATATATGTGTTGTGTTTATAACTCGTTCAACAGTCATCCTCTGTCATCACACCAACCTCATTAGGCCCAAAATGTCATTTACATGACTCACATCCTTCTCCACCTCATCATGTCCATGTAGAATTTTGGAACTCTTGGTATTATTCCCCAGTGCACATCCACAAGTTAGGAGGAAAAAATACATGATAAGGCAATCATTTGGGACTCCTCCAATTTTCCCCTTTGCATATATTTCATGTATTGAAAATACCTTTTTCCACCCCTGTTTCCTACACTTAGTTCGACTTTCATAGGCTTAAGGATCAGATTAAGGTCTCTGCTTACTTGGAATAGTCCCTCTTTTCCATGGTCTATGTTCTAAGACCTTAAACTAAGATATTCTCATATTTCCCCTTTGTATAACTACTTAAAGCTTGATTCCCATTCCATGGGATACGTAGGAACACTCGAACACCTCATCTACGGGTCCAACTAAATTAGGAGCTAGCTTATCCTTACCCTTATCCTCTAATATTGTCTAACCCCTTCGTCCATGGATTATTTTACAGAATTGCGCATGGCATGATGTGGACCTCATCCCCATTCACGTTGGGTATGCTTTATCACACTGTTTCCCTCGGAATTCGGGGATGACCTCCTGGATGGGAGATTCAAACGTTCCGATCGGTTTCTAACAGGTTTGTTCATAGAACCGGAAACATCCAATGATTCCACATCCATTTGGACCTACTTTCCAAAGGTAGGCACTCATTAGTTTGTGGAATGATAAGACTTTGTAATTTGCATTGGTCAAGAGGATGGGAGGTCGGACTCATCACACCTTTTTTAGGGGAATTATTGTCTACTCCGGTACTCTATTTATAGATTTAATTTATGTTCGTGAATCATTATTACATTACCAAGTATAAAATGTGCTTTCCTTCAATTTTGAAAATCAATTATTAAATATGTATGAAATTTAGAGAATCTTTTATATGTATTTTAGGTTCTTCATTAATAGAGAATCATCTGTATTCATTTATTGATTCTTGGTCAATGGTATCCTTCAAAACATTTATATAAAATTCTCATGGTCATTATGATGACCAGGCTGGTTTTAAAGCCACTCAGTGGGGAACTTGAAGTTCATTGTCATTCAGAAATACGTGGATTATTTTAGAGTTGGGATCGAACCTGCAGATGGGCTACCTACGTATCCTTTATTTTGGAAATGGAATCAGAACCCACGTAGTTCGAGTAAGGGAGTATGATGTTTATGATTGATGGCTCAAAGAATGATGTCATAATTACTTTTACCCTCTAAGCTCACGTGAGTCATGCTCAGTGTGAGAAACAAGAGGTATTGGTAATAAAATAGGCATTTGGGACATGAAGATGTAATCATAAGAAATGGTTTGGTTCTTATGTATGTATGACTTCCCAGATAAATGAAGATTAGGATTTACTTTAGGGAGAAAATCCAGGAACAGGGTCCATAAAGGTATATGTGCTTCATAGAGATTTTAATACTATAACTTGGGACTTATTCCTGAAAAGGAAACCCAGATTAGGAGAGGATTGATGATTGGGTTTTACTCCTGAGAAGGAATTCCAAATCAAAGGTAAATTAGGACTGGAAAAAAGAGAAATTAAGGTACTTGGGGCTTACTCCTAAAAAGGAAGCCCAAAATTATTACTGGGACTTATTCCTGACAAGGAAGCCCAAAATTATGACTGGAACTTATTCCTGACAAGGAAGCCCAGGTTATGACTGGGACTTATTCCTGAGAAGGAAGCCCAGGTTAAGGGAATTATGGTTTGGGGCTTACTCCTAAGGAGGATGCCCAAATTAGGGGACTGGGGCTTACTCCTGAAGAGGATGCCCATATTTGAGGATTAAGGTTTGGGGCTTACTCCTGAGGAGGATGCCCAGAGTTGGTAACTTTAAGAATTTGGGGCTTACTCCTGAGTAAGATGCCCAGGTTAAAGGACTTATAACTGGGGATTATTCCTGAAAAGGTGACCCAGGTTAAGGGATTATGACTAAGACTTATTCTTGAAAGGGAGGCCAAGGTTAAAGGATTGAGGATTGGGGCTTACATCTGAGGAGAATTCCCAAATTAAAGGACTTATAACTGTGGATTATTCATAAAAAGGATACCCAGGTTAAGGATTCTCTCATCTTAAAGGATGAGGTTGAATGAATGAACTCTAAATCTTTAGTGTATAAATCACTATGTTTTGAGAGATATTCCACCGAATTCCTTTCGGATAAGGAAGTCAAATCAAGAAATCATGACATAAATGGCTTTGAAGAGTTTCTTGAAGACTGAATCTTGAATAGGAAAGGTGAAATGGCTTAAGAGGGGTAAAATGGGCAAGATGGGCACCCAAAAAGGAAGGGGCACGTAAGTCTTGGAAGGCGCGCAAGTACTGCATGAGCGTGCAAGTATTGGTCACGCATGTATACCTACACGACATGTGTGGGGTACTTGCGCGATGTTCAACCATAATTGAAATACTTGAGAGACTCTTTATTAAAGCCTTTAGAATCCTCTTGCGGTTCTTCCAGAAAAGGGACGTGCAAGTTCTATCGAAGGAGTAAGGCGGCGCGCAAGTGTGGCCACTTCCCTTAAGGGATGGCCACTCAGGCGCACAAGTGTTGATGATTTTCAACACTTAGACCTTCCTCCCTGTCTTTAGATCTTCCATTCTAGGTAAGAAATTACCTTAGAAGTGTTCTGGAAGCTTTGAGAAGAGACTTGGGCATCGGGAGCTTCAATCCGAGTTTCTGGAAAAAGATCCTCTCAATGGGGGGCCCACAGGGTCTATTTATAGGCAGGAGAAGACCCCAGGCGGTTACCGGGCAGTTATTAATTAGGTCATGCAAGTCACTTGCGCGCCGAAGTTCGTCGCGCAAGTCTACTTGCGCGACCATGAGGAAACTTGTGCGACATATGGGCAAAAATCTCCTTGTTCATCCCTTTGTCGATGTTTGATGTTTTCTTCAAAGGTCGAACCATTTTAATCTCAGATCTTCCCCTTTTCCAATCTTTAGATTCTGTGATGAAAGGAGCATCAAAAAAAAGTCCTCCCTCAAAGTTGGATCTGGAGAGAAATAGAGGATTTGACTCTGAGGAAATCGAATACATCCAAAGGAATAGTGCGCGAGCAAGTGTTCAGGGTGTAGAGGGCGGCGCACCAGTGTGCACTGCGCAGCCCTGGAGCGCACTGTATATGGCGTACAGATAGGCCTCCTAGACTATAAATACAAAGCCTTTGGCCCGGATCGCATTTGATCCCGAATTTCTTGAGCTCTCACCGCGCAAGTCACTTCTTTCCTCTGTTTCCTCGCTGCCGCGCTACTCTCAAGGTAATAGGACTTGCGCGGTGGTTCATGCGTGACAAAAACATGCGCGGCACATGTAACACTTGTGCGACATATCAAAACTAGCACGCCTTAATGCCTTAGCCATTTTTTTTATTTCTTTCACAATGTTTGTGGAAAATAAATCCATTTATGAATTAATTTATTCAACTCTTGTGTAGAATTAATGGCTCTTAGACCCTGATTAATTGATGAACTGGCTAGCAAGCGGATAGATGATATGATGATCATCATTGGCCGTGATTATTATACTATCAAAGATAGTACTCTTCCGAATTTGGCTAAGTATCTGAAGAAATACCATTTCAACTTTCCTCAAAGCACTTATCTACCTTTTTATGGCTATGGTCATTTACAAGAAGTCATTATTCCAGAAGTAAAGAATTATCTTCCATTTTCGTGGTTTCAGATTTATACCAACTTTTCTTCAGCAAATATCTCAGGTGGAGGAGTATTTATAAATGTTGGAACAGTGGAGAAGGCCTATATGATGCATCATAGCCCTTGCACACCAGATCTGAAAAAACATACACCTGAGCTTCATCCACATTGTCATCCTTCGATTTTCTGAAATGCTTAGAAGGATCAATCCAAAGGATGGAAGAAAAGTTGGGACTTCTGTCCTAGGGGACGTGTGAAGCCAACATGGATTTGGGCATACTGGGTGCGACAGACCTGCGCAGATTTTATCGAGGATCTGAAGAGAGATGCAATATAAGAAGCTGTCTGGGTTGGGAAAACATATGTTTACAGACATGATAACTTCGTGCCAGAGATACTCAGCCACTAGGGCCCAGCAACTAATTCTTTCCATATGACTCATGGAGAAGTATGTATCAGTTTGTGGGATGTCCACAAGATCTCAGTGGCTCCAATTTTGGGTGATATGTATGATGAATTCATTCCTCCCAAGGTGACATGGAATGATTCAGAGAAGACTCCTGCTTTAGCTTGATAATTGTTTAAGATCTTCCACAGGCTCAAGAGTTCAGAGACCTCATTAACTCATTTTAAAAAAGATATTCATCCGGAAGAATGGATGAATGTATTTCTTATTGAGAAGAAAGAGATGGAGCCAAAAGAAAAAGGATCAAAAAAAAAAAATCCAAGGATACTAGGCCCAAACGTCCTACCACCTGTCCAAAACCTGAGAAGAGAGGAGATCCTGGAACATTCTGGCTAACTCTAGAAGAAGGAGAGTTTGAAAAGTGGGGATATGAAGTGAATCAAATAATTTTAAAGAAGACTCGTCTGGCAGGTTTCTTGGCAATGTGGCTCAGTGTTTATCTCTTGCCGGTCAGGGATTCAAAGGGAGGTGTTAGGCCAGGGACCTTCATCATTACGGCAAAGTTGGCTGAGGGAAAAATGGTTGGGTTAGCTACCCCCATTTTATAAATGATTCACAGCAGTTTACTTCATGTCTTCATGGTTAAATCTCTTTTAAGAATAGTGGGACCATTCCATGTTTTGTGGGGATGGATCGCCACTCACTTCAGGACTTACAATGTACAAAATGGATTACAAATTCTTGGAAGATCCTTCAGACCGTCAGTACAAGAATTCTCTGGAATTTCTCCATTAGATGTTAATGGTTATGACATGAAAGTGAGGCTGATCATGTTTAAGGAATTCAACTTCTTTCCCTATGGAAGTCCTCCATCCGGGAGGTTTTTTGATGATGCGAGAACCCATTTGTATTTGAGGACATACATGCTAGCTTGCAGGGATGGTGTGTTAGCAGCCAGGATTGATGGAGAGATCATATGTGAGGCCTATGCTCTATATAGATTTTCACACTAATTCAAATGTCTGCAACAAATTGTTGTATCCCCTCCGGTACATGTCAGGTTTGAGCAACATCCGATGGTTGCTCGACAACTATGGCTGCTGACATCAAGAGAGAAGACTGGGGCAGTATTTGATCTACCAGTTGAAAAAGCAGCACATAATTTGACTACATATTATGCCGAACACTGGATAGCATCATACCGCAAAGGGATATTGAATCACCCAGTATATCAAGTGGGAAAGAGGAAGAGTATTGTATAGAATGAAACCCTTCCTCATGAAGGTGATGCTTCCCCACCTGAAATCGGTTCAATAGACTCCTCTTCTAGAACTGATTCATCAGATTATCATGATGGGGATGATGAGGCACAACCGGCAGCAAGGAGGTTTCATGCCCGATATAATACTTTGGCCAGAATTAAAAGACCCACTCCATAAACTCCTGGTGAGTTGTTTCATTGTAGTAATTTTAATCACTGCTACTTTATAAAGAAATAAGTCTTACTTTCTTATTCTCTATCTGTAGCTGCAGGATCTAGGAAGAAATTAAAATAAAAAATTATAGGACCTTCCTCACAGCCTTCATATCTAAGACCAGAGGTTGTTCAGCTATGGCAGGGCTTATACTGTGGTACTGAGACCGCCTGGCTGGATTTGTGTGAGGGCTTACAACTTCCTGGAATAGGAAATATTATGGCTTCTAAAAAACTTCAATATGAAGATAACCCCAATGAAGTGTGAGCTTACATCAGAGTGCTGAAAAATGCTCATATATGACATTGATGATTCTGTTCCTATCACCAGGAAGGTGAAGGAAATGATTGATCGTAGCGCCACTGAGGGGGCTGGTGGTTCTGGAGATGAGGAATGGCAAGAGTACGTGGCTCCTGAAGATGTATGTTTTCTTTCATTATTTGCTTTGCAACTTCATTTCAGTTGAAGCTTTGTTACTTAAAGAAGTTATTTTCTTCATCTCGCAGCTTACAAAGAAAGGAACTGGGGTTCCTTCGCCACAATATAGCCTTGGTGGTACTGCTATCGGGGCTTCTGCCAATTCTCCTCGCGAACCAGGCGAGATATCTCCAGGCCAACATGCCATGAATGAGGCGCTGGACATAGCCTTCCATTCTCCAATCCAAGTGCCAATAAGGGAGACTACTAATACTCCAAAAAAATAAAAGAAGCAAAGGAAACGAAGGAGGAAATCCACTGTTAAACGCTTCATTAGAAGTGGTAAGTCCTTCGAATAATCATGAGTTTATACTCATAATCACATGGTTACTCATATTTCTAATGATTGCAGGGGATTTTTCAATTTCCCCCTTGAGGGAAGGGACTGATCCTCCATCAAAAGCTGTGGAGGGTGCTGTAGAACAATCACAGACCCAAGCTGACTTGGCTTCTCTTGGAGAAGAGCTAGCATCCATTCCCAGTATCCCTCCTGCTGCTGAAGATGCTATCCTGGGTCAGGGGTTGCAAGACATAATTCAGCAAGAGGATGTAAAAAATGCTCCCACTGGTGAGACTAACCAGGATTCTGAAATATCATTGGATGAAATGATGAATCAAGGAATGACTTTCGAAGAATTTTATGATCATGCTAAGTTGTCATGTGATTTATAAGACCTTGGGCGTGAGTGCTACCCTTCGCCCATTTTTTTTAAAATTTACACTTCTAAACATGACTGAAAATAATATGAAGTTTCATCCGTAGAAGCTGCTGAACTGCCAATGCCTGAAGAGGGTGTGGACATTGATGTCAACCCTACCATTGCAGAAACATTAGCTCAAGTAGAGCTAAAACCAATAAACCCTCCTGAGACCCATCTGGAAAATCCTGTTGAGACTGGGAAAGATGGGGAGAAGTCTTCTCAGGTTGCTGAACCATCCTCAGGTAAGGGATAACAATATTTGTGATTGTACTTTATTAGCAAGACAATCTGTTCTTTTGTAATCCTTTGAATCTAATTAAATCTTTCAATTAATCATTCAGGTCCATCAACTGCAATGACTAAATCCTGAGGTGAGGCCTCAGCCTCATCCCCAACGGGAATTGAAAGTGAAGAAGCACAAATCATGGGGGAAAGAGTAGGACATGGCACTTATTTAAGTGCATTAATTCTAGATTACATGCCCCCCTCTGACGATGATGTTGAATCAGATCAAAATATTCTTAAAGCATTCAGCTTTTCATGACGTAAGGAATGGAACAACATATGGAACATCATATCTGGGGTGCCTTTAGAAGAGCTACCATCGAAAATTCCTCGATTGTCATCCCAATTTGTTATACTAGGACTTGGTGGGTTTGGATATGAAAAGATCCACGCCACGGTGAAACAGATCATTTTCAGGAGGGAGCAGGAGCAAAAAAGTTGCGAAGATTTGATCAGAGTGAAAATGTCAGTCAACATAGGTGAATTTGAGGCTGCGGTATCCCAAGCTGAAGCAGATTATACTGCCAAGATGAAGGAGCTGAAGCATAAAATCAAAGAAAAAGTCATCCAACAGGTGCAACTCCAGCAATAGTTAGATGTTGTTATTGGGTAACTTGATCAGCTTAATAAATCATTGGATGAAACTCATATGAATGGCATGAAAGCCATTTCAGATTCTAAGAAGGCACTTCATCAAGCTGAAAAGAGTGAAGCTGGTCAAGTGCACGAGCTTCCAGTAACTGCTGATAAATCTCAGGATGCCATAAATCAAATGAAGAGTTATGTTGAAAGCTTCTTGTAATTCTTGAAAAAGAGAAGAGACTTCAATCTGTGGATGTCCTTCTAACTCCTTTGCATCAATGAAAAACACTTTCACCATCACTTATTTGTACCTGCATCATCTTTTTCTATATGCTTTAGATTTTACCTAATCCAATGGTCCTAGTAAGCATAGTTTGATTTTTACTAGGATTAATGTAAATAACCCTTCAAACTTTGAACCTTTTTAATTTCTAAGTATTACCTATATCATACAAAATGTTTGTTTAGTGAGCTGGAAGTTGACTTTTATTCAGAGTTCCTTTGTCTTTTTTGGGCAGTTTAAAGTCATGCACGCAGGACATAAAGGGGATAATGTTTAAGGTCTAAATAGATTTGACCAAAATGGATTAAAATGGATTCAATTCCTTGACAATTTATCTGAAAACATATTACCATACTCAAGTATGAAAGAAAAAAATGTAAACTATGGCTTTAAGAATATTTTAATCTGAGGAATGATATGAAAAAGAGTTAAAAGGCATCAGAAGAAGTAGTTTCCAAGAATAAAGTTACTATTATTTACCAAAACCCGTTAGGGGGTTGAATTATGCAGGTCCACCTAAGGGCATTGGCTACATGGTCAAATAAATAGCATCTTTCGGCTGACAAGTCTGTTATGTGGACTATTTATGCAAGGCTTCTTATGGGCACGTGCTGCATAGTCAAGAAAAGGAACTCTCAGAAATTTACTTTCCTGGTGCTAAAAAGCCAGTGAAAGTTTATGGTGATTCTAATTTTCTAAAGTATAGAGTATTCTATATGGAAAGAGGTACTTGAATATGGATAAGATATTTCCGAACAAGACTATCGAAGAATTTTATAGATATTACCCCTACGAAGGTCTGACCCAAACATAGGGAAGAAGAATAAACCATATACTTGAATACTTTCAGATCATGAAAAAGGATATAGGACAAATATGTTAAGGAATGCTATTTTTTGCGGATCCCTACATACTGTCTTTTAAGACAAATAAGAACAGAAGATGCATTCTTCCCAAGAATGAAGTTACCCCTATCTGACAAACCCGTTAGGGGGTTGAATTATGCAGGGCCACCTAAGGGCATTGGCTGCATAGTCAAATAAATATCATCCTTCGGTTGACAAGTCTGTTATGTGGACTGTTTATGCAAGGACATCTATGGGCACGTACTGCATACTCAGGAAAAAGAATTCTCGGAAGTTTGACATTTTTGTGACTAAAAGTCATGAAAAGGGTTATGAAGATCTGAAAATATTTAAGGTTATGATTATAACACATAAAGATGGGTATTATCCAATGTATATAGAGATAAATAGGTCAATGATAACCATAATCATGTTGTGGCTGGGTCCTGAATTGAAATTTTGTACTTCACTACGTATCTCAAAAGAATGAGAATCAAGCCATACATAGTTCTTGAAATGAAGTTTAACATCGTGCAGGACGAAAGTATGAGAGATCTCAGTTTAGGGTCATAGAGTTCGGACCATAATAATGAATACACAGTGTGTGTTTTCATGAGGACTATTCAGCCAAGGGACTGAAAGTGAAATTTGGGGTTAGGCCCAAAATACTTGGGGCTGGATTCGGGGGATACTCGAATGTTCCTACGTATCCCATAAGGATGGGAATCAAGCCCACGTAGTTCTAGATATACCCTTTGTACAAATTTGGTTCATACATGTGAAGGGTGAAATGTTACTTTAGTACAAGGATGGTTTAACAAGAGATAAAAAGTTTCGGCACTACCATGTATGCACGTGGTCTTTTTTAAATGAAACATGATTGAAAAATCACATAAATAATGGTTCCCTCTCAAATGAGGAAATCAAAGGGTATTGTAGTTTATTGTCATACCGGAAAAAAGTGTTGTATAGTTTAACATCGTATAACAAGGACGAATGTGAACCAATGTAAAGATATTGATTCTAGGGGCGGTTTCACGAATCAACATCATATGAGATGGAGGTGAACCGATGTGAAGAGATTGGTTTTGGGCTTGAACCTTGGGAGGTTGCCTACATACGCAGCCTAGAAGGCAAGGATCAAAGTCCGTGTAGTTCAATTAAAGAATGAATTAATGATCATGTTGTTCTTGGGGACAATGACCTAAAAAATGTTGTTGGGACTTACACATGGTTAGCGGCCCAAAGAGAGTGTTATGGTTGAGGTTTGCTCTAAGATCACGTGAGTCATACTCGTTGTGAGAAACAAGAGGTAGCAAAAACCCTAACGATGCCCAGCTTAATGTCATGTAGCAGGGACAATATGATGGGACTATGAAGTTTAAAGTCTTGCGGTTAGGACTATTGGTGCTGCACAGTTTACTGTCACGTAGCAGGGACAAAGTATAGTTTAATGTCATGTAGGATGTATCACGAACTTTCTGTACAGTTTAGCGTCATGTAGTTAGGACGATGGGGACAATAGAGTTTAATGTCATGTTGGAAGAAAAGGGGGGAAACTGTGCAGTTTAATGTCATGCAGTGAGGACAAAAGAGTGCACCATTTTAATGCCATATTGGATGCATTGGGGATTTTTTCCACAGTTTAACATCATGTTGGACGAAAAAGGGATGATACAGTTTAGCGTCATGTTGGACGAAAGTGCGAATAGTTTAAGGTCATACGCATAGACCATGGATGGTGCAGTTTAAGGTCATACATGACCTTTGATGCTTATGTAGTTTAACGTCTTTCTGGATGTAAGGGACTTTTATACAGTTTAGCATCACGTAGTTAGGACGTCACAATTTAACGTCTTGCTGGACGTAAGGGACTTGCAAACAGCTTAGGGTCATATGTATGGACCGTTGAAGATGCAGTTTAAGGTCATACAAGACCTAGTTGTAGTTTAAGGTCATACTGGACAATTTAGGGAAATTTTTTTCATAGTTTAACATCGTGTGGGACGAAGTTGTAGTTTAAGGTCATAATGGACCATTGCTGTATAGTTTAACGTCATATAGCAAGGACGAACTGGTGCTGCACATTTTAGTGTCATGTTACGGGGACATCTTGTGAATATTTTAGGGTCATACTGGACCAAGGAGGAGTTTAAGGTCATACTGGACCACTGCTGTATAGTTTAACATCATATAGCAAGGACAAACTGGTGCCGCACAGTTTACTGTCATGTTGTGGGGACATCTTGTGAATAGTTTAAGGTCATACTGGACTAAGGAAGAGTTTAAGGTCATACTGGACCATTGCTGTATAGTTTAACGTCATATAGCAAGGATGAACTGGTGCCACACAGTTTAGTGTCATGTTGTGGGGACATCTTGTGAATAGTTTAAGGTCATACTGGACCAAGGAGGAGTTTAAGGACATACTGGACCACTGCTGTATAGTTTAACGTCATATAGCAAGGACGAACTGGTGCCGCATAGTTTAGTGTCATGTTGCAGGGACATCTTGTGAATAGTTTAAGGTCATACTAGACCAAGGAGGATTTTAAGGTCATACTAGACCATTGTGTAGTTTAAAGTCATACAAGACCTTTTAGGGAACTTTTTCACAGTTTTACGTCATGTGGGATGAAGTTGTAGTTTAATGTCATACTAGACCATTGATGTACAGTTTAATGTCATATAGCAAGGACGAACTGGTGCCGCACAGTTTAGTGTTATGTTGCGGGGACATCTTCTAAATACTTTGTAGTTTATACAAAATACTTCTTCAAAAATCTGGCATTAGTTGGAGTAGTAATGAGTTCTCCATCCATCGAGATTAATGAATAAGCTCCATTGGAGTAGACCCTATGTATTGAATAAGGTCCTTCCCATTTTGTCTCAATCTTGGGAGGTTTCATTCCTGGTATCATTGGAGTTATGAGAACTAATACCTATTCTCCCTGAATGAATGAACGAAGACAAACTTTTTTGTTAAAATCTCGTGGTATTCGATTCTGATAGATTTCCAAGTGGTGCAAAGTGCACAATATTTTCTCATCTAACCGTTCCAATTCATTCAATCACTTTTGAGATTGCTCATCTGTAGATAACTGATCACAAATGGATACTCTGAGTGAGGGAAATTGAACTTCAATTGGCAAGATTGCTTCCGTTCCATATACCAACGAATATGGAGTTGACCGCGTTGCATTGCGGGTGGTAGTCTGATAAGCCCATAAAGCATGAAAGAGTTTATCAGGCCATGACCTATTATCTTTATCCACCATCTTTTGCAGTACATTTTAAAGAGTCTTGTTAAAGGATTCTATTTTTCCATTGGCCGCCACATGATATCGAGATGAATGGTTGGATTTAATGTTGTATTCTTGATACAATTTCTTCACCTCAGAAGAACAGAAGTTGGTGCCATTGTCTGTCAATATGGTTTGAGGGACACCAAATCTGGTAATGATGTTAGACTTGATGAAGCTAACAATGCATTTAGAGCTGACTTCTTTAAGTGGTACTGCCTATGCCCATTTGGAAAAGAAATCAGTAGTAGTAAGAATGTACTTAAACTGCTTGGCTGTAGCTGAAGGGTAAGGTCCCACCACATCCATTCCCCATGAGGAAAATGGCCACGAGTATTTAGCAGTATAAAGCAACTCTGGAGGTTGATGAATGAAGTTGGCGTGTACTTGGCATGAATGAACCTTCTTTGTGAAATTAACACAATCTTGTATCATTGATGTCCAAAAGTATCCAAGCCTTCGAATTTGATCAGAAAATCTATGTTCAGACTGGTGGGCACCACAGAATCCTACATGCACTTCTTTCATGACAACCATTATGTCTTCACCATCAATGCATCTGAAGAGAACTCCATCAAAACCACGTTTGTAGAGAATTTTCTCTAGGTGGTTTGGGCTATCATAAAGAGTAAAATTGACCATACATCGCCGAATTTGTTCTTTCTCGGCTCAATCAGTTGGAAGTGTTCCATTTTGAAGGTATTCCCTGATAGGTGACATCCATCCTGTAGTATGACCATACAGTTCAGGAATGGGACTAATTTCATTAATTTCCTCTATTCTGGCTTGAACATAAGGTGAAATTGCACGACGGTGGGAAATACTGATGGTTGTCTCGTCCCGATTTGGATCTGCTAGAGTTGTGGCTATATTAGCCAGCACATTAGCTTGAGAATTTTGTAATCTTGGGACATAAGAAAATGTCGGTTCTGAAGGGAATTCCGCCATTAACACTCTGATGTAATCATACAAAGGGATTAATTCTTCTTTTCTGATGGCATAATCCCCATTGACTTGTTTGATTACCAGGTCTGAATCACATTTCACCTTTAAGTGATTCACTTGTTCTTGAAGCGCTAACTCCAAGCCTGTGATAAGAGCTTGGTATTAGGCTACATTATTGGTACCACCTTCCCACAATACAAAGAAATAAGGTAACACTGCCTTATCTGGATAAATGAGAAAAATTCTTAAACCATCTTTGTTGAATTTAGGATTTTCCATTTTCTTCCCTATTGGACTTCTGGAAGCATCATCAAAATACATTTCCCATATTTGAGGACTCTCTTGAATAGAGAAAACTTCCTCATCAGGGAGTTAAATATCTGAAGACATGTCTTCCACTGAAGGATTTTCAGTTAGGAAATTAGCAAGAGCTTGGCCCTTTATTGCCTTTTGAGACACATACAGAATGTCAAACTTCTGCAAAATATCTTCCCACCTTGCTTGACGTCCTGTAAACATTGGACGACTAAGGATGAATTTGAGCGGATTATTGCGAGATACCAATTAGACCTCGTAATGTTGCAGGTAGTGTCTCAGTTTCTGAACTGCAAAGATTAATGCCAGGCAGCACTTCTCAATACTTGATTACCGGGTTTCTGCTTCAAGCATAGTTCTACTGAGATAGTAGAGGCTATTTTAATTCCCAGCATCATTCTTTTGAGCAAGAAAGGCACCCAATGATCACTCTAGAGCTGTGACATAGAGGATAAGTGGTCTTCCTTCAACAGGTGGCATGAGTACCGGTGGACTTAAGAGGTATTTATTGAGAACATCAAACGCTTCTTGACATTCTTCAGTCCACTGGTAAGTGACTCCTTTTTTCAATAATTTGGTAAAGGGTAAACTTTTGCCTGCCAAATTGGCGATGAAACGCCGAATATAGGCTAAGCGTCCTTGAAGTCCTCTTAATTATTTCAAATTATGAGGAGGTGACATACCAAGGATTGAATTGGTCTTCTTAGGATCGACTTCAATACCACGATGGCGTACAACAAAGATGAGGAATTTTCCTGAGGTTACCCCAGAAGCACATTTTAAGGGGTTCATCTTCAAATTATGTTGTCGTATCTTGTAGAATATGAATTCCAAATCATCCAAGTGATTAGAAAGTTGTTTGGATTTAACCACCAAATCGTCTACATAGCATTCAACAAACTTCCCTAAGAATGGTTTGAAGATACGATGCATGGCGCGTTGATATGTTGCACCTGCATTCTTTAAACCAAAGGGAATCACCCGGTAACAAAAACACACCTTGAGGGGCTCTGAAGGATGTAGATTCCTCATCTTCTGGGGCCATTCGTATCTGATTATATCCGGAGTATCCATCCATGAAGGAAAGTACTTCATAACCATCCATCGCATCAATTAAGAGTTCTGTAAACGGAACTGAGAAATCATCTTTAGGAAAATACCGATTAAGATCTCTAAAATCGATGAAAACCCTAATTTATCCGTTCTTCTTGTTTACAGGGACAATATTAGCCATCCACTTGGGATACTGAACTTCTCTGACGAAGTTAGCTTTGATCATCTTATCCACTTCAGCTTCAATTTTGGAAGCATAAGTTGGGTGTGTTCTTCTCGCGGCTTTCTTAAATCCTCGATGTTCTTTTGGTAAACCCAAATAATGAGTAGAAACATCAGGATCAAGCCCAGGAATTTCTGTATAGTTCCAAGCAAAAATATCTTTATTTTTCTTTAGAAAAGAAATATACATCTCTTGCTCTTCAAGGGTCATGGCCGCACTAATTAAAGTGGGGCGTGGATCTTTCTCTGTACCCAGATTTATTTCTATGACTTCATCCATGGTGGTAGTGATACCCTCTTAAAATGCTGGAGGAGCATCTCTAAGATCTTCCTCTTCCTCTTCATCATGTGCTATTTCTTCCGTTTCTACTTGCATAGTAGATGACAAAATGAAATTTTCATGATCAAAAGAGATGTCAAAATTTTCATATTTTGAAGAAGAAGATTCCATTTCCGACCCTATTGATGATAAATGGTCTTCTTTTGGAAATAAAGAGGAGATTATGGATTGAGAATTAACATCATTATTTGCCTTTGATGTTTCTATAACTTCTTATGGCCTGATTGACGAAGTATAGACCTATTGGATTTCAGCAGATGAAATGAAAACGTCACCACTTGTGTTTTCATCACTGTTTGGTAGGTTACCAATTTCTCCCATGTTGTCTGGCTCGATTGTTGTAATTGACATTATGGATCTTTCCATAAGAGTATTTTGATTTGGGCCTATTTTTTCAATTTGAATGATAGGTAACACATAATTTGTACTCACATGTGTAAATGGATTTATTGGAATCTTCTACAAACCATATGGAGAATTAACTTTGTTAATTTCCTTTATTGTAGATTTCTCTCTTCCATTCATGTGATAAAATTCCGCCTCAATGTACTGAGACTCACATGTCTTGAACGGGGCCTTATCACCATACAATGTTCCAAATTGACCATTGAAATAGTATTTGAGACATTGATGTTATGATGAAGGGATAGCTGCATGCTGATGTAGCCAGGGTCTTCCAAGTAAGACGTTGAAAGCTGAGTCTTGATCAACAATAATGAAATCCGAATTGGATACAAGATCTCCAAACTGAGTTCTGAGTGTAACTTCGCCCAGTGGTTCTTGTTCATTTTTATCATATCCTTGTAACATCATGATAGAAGGAGATAAATCAGATTTCGTGAGGCCCAATCGACGAAGCGTAGGAATGGGCATGAGGTTGACTCCTGAACCATTGTCAATGAAAGCTCTTCGGATATCTACACCATTGATTTTTTCAGATAAGTACAGAGGTTTTATGTGCCCATGCACAACATCATATTCATCTTTATCAGTAAAAGATATCACTGCATGGAATTCTGTTGGATTATTCTCTATGTGATAGACTTCAGCTGCAGCAATTTCAGCTTCAAACTCCCGAGGACTTGACAAAGCTTTAATGAGTGCTTCCCGAAGATCTTTTGATAGATTAAAAGCATCGAAAATTGATAAATTTGATGGTACTTGGGCCAAGTTTTTCAATATATCATACTTTTGATCTAGAGGTCTGCGTTTCCCAACAGGAATATGTGGTTTAGCAAGTACATTAGAAGCAGATGCTTTGGAAGATGATGCATCTTGTATTGGGATAGAAGTTGGAAACATCCTTCGTTTTGGAATATTAGACCGATTAGATCCATTTACTTGCTGAGATAAATAAGTTGGAACCTTCAATTGGTCTTCCAAAATAATTGTGCCAAGACTGAGTTGGCTATTGGCAGATGAACTAGCTTGTTCTTTTTGAGCTCGCTGAAGGGCTCTACCACGAGTTTATGCTGCATACACAGTGCTAGTAGGGGTAGAATTGGAGTAGTGGCTTCGAAAAGATCCACATCTTCCCATGTATCCTGAACCTCTAGAACCTCCTCAGATTCCCTTATTTGATACAGGGAATTCAAGCTCATCAAAATTGAAATTAATACTGGAATACATATCTGTTAATTGAATCATATTAACAGAACCGAAGATTAACTCTTTGTCTGATAAATACTCTTCCTGATTATCCTATTTAGGCTGTGCCGTTTGATGGGGCGGTTCTCGTGGCTTTGAAGTAGATGGCATAAAGTCTGTCAGAGTCAACGACAATTTAGGCTTTGACACATACTCATCTTCTTCTGATTCTTTTTTCTTCTTTTAATCAAGCTGTTTCTTTGAGGACTTTCCCTCTGACGAAGAGGGTTTTACCGCAATATTCATGGTAGAATACACAATTGGTTTCTTTAATTGTGTTCACAAAATGGCATGAGTCCGATTGATTGTCTTTCTGATCATCCAATCATCATACTTCTGTGCATTTCTGCTTTTGAATTCTTTCCATTCACCTCCCTCCTCTGGAACTGTAGCAGTAACACATGCTACTTGAGTCGAAGAACCTTTCAACATGACTTGTCCCAAGTCGACCATATTTTGCAGGAGTTCATTGAAGACAAAACACTCCTGGATGGGATGCCCCAACATTTGATTAAAGGGACAATAATTGGGACGGTCTTCATCTCCTTCCTTGTTTGGCCTCTTGGGTACTGTTAATTGAACCAAATTATTTTCCAGAGCTGAAATAAAGTTACCAGGAACTTTCTCATTTCAGAAAGTGTATGTTTTACTCTTCAAATCATTAAACTGTTTTCGTTGTTGATCTCTTTGATCAATTGGACGAAACGGCCATTGTTGTTGGCATTCAAGAGGTGGAGCCCTTCGATAAGAAGAAGGTTTTGAAGTAGAAATAGGTACAGGCACTGGTTTAAGCATAATTGTAGCAGTTTCTACTTTACCCATTCTCCTTCCTAGAGCTGATGGAATTACACGAGATTTAGCCTTAGCCTGTATAAGGGAATCTTCAATCTTCTGATCGATTGAAGTAAGGTCTCGAAACCCTCTTGTGTATTTCACAGGGATCAAGGGCGTGCATAATTCTTCACGCAAATTTTCCACACATATTGGCAATAGCTCCTCCTGAGGGAGTGCTAAACTCAAGGAATATGTTAATCCCTTCCAATGAGCAATGAAATCAGAGACTCTTTCATTCTCCCTTTGCTTGCAGTTTGTAAGATCGAAAACTGTCGTTTTTGGAAAAGTTGAGATGAACTGAAGAAGGAATTTTTGGTGAATATCCTCCCATCCGATGATTGATCGGGATTGCAAGCTTGTATACCAGACAAAATCTAGTCCTTGCAAGGTTCGCACGAAGCATCTGTGTTTTACTGCTTCTTGTTGCTCTATAGTTCCCATCATAGGATCACAACAAGACATGTAATGTGTCAATTGTTGTTCAGGGTCGCCTGATCCATTGAAAGTAGGGAAAACAGGGTTTCCAAAACTGGATGGAGGAGAATTTGAATATACTCATTCAGGGTAAACTTTCTTTTCTGGTTGAACTTGCGCCTGTTTTGCTTCAATAGTTTCTAACCGAGCTGTTAATGACTCAATAGTAGTTATTAACTTTTGAGAAACATCCGGTTGAATTTTCTCTTGGGTGGGTGCAATGACTGGAGCTTGGACAGATGTGGTGGTTGGTGCTGCAACTGATGGTAGCACTTCCAACCATTTCTTCACTTGACCCGTAGGATTAGACCTCTGAGGGTGTACTGATAAAGGAGGATATTCCTGATCTATCTCAGTAGCTGCAACAAATTCCTTTGGTTGTCGGACTCGAGCATTCTTAAGAAGAAGACTACTCTGAAGTAGTTCTGCATTCAACCTTCTTAATTCTTTCATTTCTTCCTCCTGTTGTGCAAACCTTTTCTCTAATGAGAGAGATTGGCCTTCTTCAGAGTTAGGATATGTAACCTGATTCTTTCCCCTCCCTTTGTTGGATACTTTTTGGAGAGAGGGAAGTGGATTACCTAGGTTCTGAGTAATCCTTTGACTTCGTGTACACACACCTTCTTCATTTGTATCAGTGCGTACATTTTCTTGAGCAGGACGCTCTTTATCTGAGTCCCCTGAGTGAGCCTCATCTGGTAGATTAGCAACAACGACATTGAAGACATTGATTGATGCATAATGCATCGCATCCCTTATATCAACATTTCGGTGATATTTTCTTCTTTCATGTCTTTGATGAGACATTTCCTTTTGTTGATTCAATCCTTTAAGAACTTCTTGACGATCTATAACATGGAGGGAATCTCCAGATAATTTGGATCTTCGCTCCTCTTGGGTCTTCTTCCACAAACGAGAAAAAGACCGATATTCTCTGAGGAGGGGATTGATGATTTGAAAGAGTCCCCAATCTCATGAACTGGGGATGTTCCTACTGTTTCTTCTCAACTCCTTGAATCCCATTTGTTGATTCTGAGGGTTGGGTTAAAGGAGTCCCCAGTCTGGCAAGCTGGGTGTCTCTTGACTTGCTATGTCTGACATCTTCTTAAAAGTTATCTTGATCTTGCGAACCCTAGTTCGGAAATTAGCTGGATGAATTAACCTGTATCCACTTTTATCACCTGGTTGAACAGACCATTGGATGATTTCCAGAACTTCTGTCACTTGATTATGTGTTCTCTCCATATGAGAGGCTTGTGCAATATTCTCGCCTGCTTAATGTAGGAGCAATTCAACAACTTGTTCTATATATGGTTGATTTGGAGAGGAACTAGTTGAAGCCTATTCTTGAGCAAGCTTTTGATTACAAATAAATCCCATTGACTGTGGCCGACCATGGGCAATAACATTGCATGAGACCATTTTCGGCGGGCTTTGCTGACTGGAAAGCACTGTGAAATGTAGTACTCTGTGAACACCCCATCCTCTGATATGAACACCAGATGGGGCATTGGGAATTAACTGACACAATTTTCTTAGTGCGCCAAGGCATGAACGTTGAAGGGTTCTCTGCTGCTTTTCAGCCTTCATATACCAAGAGACTAATAGAGATGCCAAATCAATCTGACGTTGTAGCCATTCTATTATCTTAATATGATTTTCATATTCATCATAAGATAATACCTTCTTCTTTAATTGAAAAAGAGTTTTCCATATGTTGAGACGAATATCATGGACTATATCTTCTGTCAACATTTTTGGAATTTCATACTGGGAGTCAGCCAAAGGCCAAAACATGACTGGTACCTCACTTTTCTCCAGCTTTTTCCTCATGTTCATCATTTCCTCTTCATCATTAAACGAATATTCTTCTACATGTTTTTACCAGAATTGATGTTTCCTTGTTGCTTCATCGGATTCAACAAGATTGGTAGAGAGATCATTGATTAAACTAGAAGATGCATGACTTAGGGGTGGTTCGGAGAATGACCTACACCCTGTTCTATCTTCTGATTGAGAAAGTATTTCACTTGCTAGTGATAAAGCATCAGACATGACTGGTTTTGCATTTGCAAATGCCTCAAGATAAGAGGGCTTTCTCAGCACTACATTCCACTGGAGTATTTTCCAGGCAATGTGAATCACTACTGCGGAGAGGACTTCCGCAGCGAAATTCATCATCATGGGGAGGACCACCATAATGGGTTACAGCAAAAGATGATATCTATTACTCCTTGGTCTTCTGACCACACAGAGGGTTCATGTGGCTCCCATCTGAAGATCAAACTTTAAGATTGACTGAATTGTCACGAAGAAAGCCTTCATGAGGAAGTGTCTATTGAAGACCTTCAGAATTAATGTTCCCATTACTTGGAACTGAGGGAGTGGAATCTTGAATTCCAATAGATAAATGTCTGAGGGCTTCAAGAACTCCAGAATCGAGCAAGGCCTTGTTATAGATTGGACTTTGATCTCCTGACTGTGCTGGGCGGATCTTTTTTTTAGACGCCTTCTTACTCGCTTTGGAAACCACTTGTTGACGAAAGTGGTTGCTCTGAGCAGGTGTATGTGCCTGATCAGGAAAGATGGTCAGGTTAGGCTGACGATCTCCACTCAAATCAGGTGTATGTGCCTGACTTGGTTATCCGTATGATATGGGGGAGTATGCCCCATGACCATCTTGGACTGGAACAGATGTGTGTGTCTGTTCTGGAGTGAATCGTTGATGTATCACTCCACTGCTAGGGATAGATTTATGTATCTTTCCCTGAGATGATGCTGAAGCTATTATGATATCCTGGCAAGCATCCAGAATATGAGCAGGAATTTGCTTCTGCTCTTTCACCATTGACAAAATATGCTTGGTGACTTCAGCTGCAGAATGGGGATATATGTCCATTCCAGGCTTGGAGTAGGTGTATGTTCCTTCTCCTGTCCTCCTTTTCCTATCAGTGAATCCTGACAGTACTCAAGTGTGGGGGTATAGAGTTGAGTCTGCCTCCTGTTTGTCGTCGGAGCTTTCCGACTGACTTCTCCGTGTGCTACCAAGGGAGACTGTTGGTAGGCTTGATTAGTACTAGCATGTTTATGTGCCTACTGATTACGCTTTGCCAAACGTAGTTGACGAGATAAATCATTTGTAGTCAGAAGAGCCTGTTGATTAACTGATGATGTATAAGCAGGTGTATGTTCCTGCCTATAGTACTCTGCCGGAATTTCCTGGCGGGATTGGCGTGGTGCTGCCAGACTAGTCTGTTGGAAAAAAGAATTAAAATGGGCAGGGGTGTGTGCCTTCTCATTGTTTGCCACCAAGTTAGGTTGGTGTACTTCTCTGGAGATGGCAGGGATGAAAACCTGCCTATTGTTAACCGGATTCTGCCTCTGGCAGTTCGTCTTGCATGCTCAGGTTCGAGGAACCAGAGTCGAATGCCTGGAGTCGGTACCCTAATCTTGTTGAGGGCACACTGTTGCACGAGTCTGGCGACTATTGTTGATGGGAGACCTCGGGAAGGACTCTTTTTTTTAATTAAGGCCTTGAGGGACCTACTCATTCACTTCCTCCGAGTAAGGGAGGGAATGGAAATTGCGTTCCGAGGATAAAAACCCGAAAACATTGGAGACGGTAGTCAGCACTGCCTGCCTCTTGATCACTGGTCGTCGTTGTCCAGACGACCTGTGTGAGTTGTTCACTTGGAGGGCCTATCGGGCAGCCTCCATAGTTGGGATGGTATAGTGTTGATGGTACTCCTTAACCAGCGCATTTGATACCCAGCGTTGAAGATGCTGAGTAGGTGATGTCATCCTCAGAGCAGATGATAATCCAGAAGGAATAGATGCAGTGGTATTTTCAGCAGTAGTATTCACAGGTGTGAATTTGAGAGCATCCATTATGGAAATACAAAAGATCTTGGAAAAGAGTGCCTATTTGATATAACAGACGAAATCAAGATAAATTCAGCCACTTCATACTTTGGATGAGCACAAATGTCA